>OX438889.1:17942004-20442004 GCA_949316265.1 Diarsia mendica
AGCCGTCTCCAGAACCCTCAGGAAGTTCACCCATACCAAGGAGGAACAATTATGGTTTGGGCAGGAATTCGTCTTGGAGGACGGACGGATCTCGTTTGGGTGCGGGGCAATATGACGGCAGAACGATACGTCCAACAGGTGCTGGGGCTCGTAATCTTGCTCCACAGAACACAAATGGGGCAAGATTTCCTGCTCATGCACGACAATGCCCGGGCACACACGGCGAGAACGGTAGCAGCTTGGTTACATACACATAATGTTATTGCCTTAGACTGGCCTGCTCAATCGCCAGATCTAAATCCCATTGAGCATGCGTGGGATATGCTGCAAAGAAGAGCTCTGAAGGAAGTTCCTGAAAATTTGGCTACAGAAGCTCAACTTTTTGCGCACCTCAGAAGGACATGGGACAATATTCCGCAGCAAGACATTGACAACCTTGTTCTGAGCATGCCGAATCGTTGCCGATGTGTTATGAACATCATGGGCGCTTTCTCAGACTACTAACTTCAAGTTTATAAACACAAATTAAATGATTTTTCTATTTTTTTCAGTTTTTACTCACAAATTAAAAGTTAATTCATATACGGTTTCCGTCTATGCTTCATTTTTTTTTCCATAAAATCCTGAAATTTTAATCAGTACCTTAACCATTATTAAAAAATGGTAGAATATTAAATAACGTATATTTTAAATATATATATCGTGCCCTTACTTCAAAACCCAACTAACTGCACAAAATGTAGTTTCGAGAAAATCGTGTTTAAAGGTTCGAATCGTAATTTTTTTATTAAATACTTGATAAAGAGGCGAGTACGTGTATTTTGATTTCTTATTGTATTCATTATTCGCGTGGTGAAGGAAAAATAGCTTAATTCTCAAACAAGTAGGAAAAATGAAGGATTGGCTTGATAAATGCTACAGATAAGTGGTTTTTCCTGTAGTCACAATGTTTTCTTAAGTTTTGAATAGAGTTTAGACAGCAGTTTTTTTATGAATTTAATTAAACGAAATATTTATGTTCACCTAATGGGTAATTGCTACTACTAAGTAGAAATATTTAGTCTCAGTTATTGTTATTGTTAATTTAACGTGAATCATGACAAAACCACTTAAACGCAGATAGAATGTTTTTCCTGGCGAGAAAAATTGCTTACAGTGCAAAAACATTGCTTTAACCGACACTTACTGGGTTTTGTCTGTTCTTTATTTAAAAAATCTCCTGATAAGCTACCTTAGCTAAAAGCTAAATCCAGAACGGAGCGTCACCTCGGAAAACGGGTTTTACCAGTATGTAGATCTTGAAAAGGAGATTCTAACGGTATTTGTAACTCATTTTTGCCCTTAAGTGACTTTAGTTGGTTTTCGCATTAAGGGCACGATATGTCATATAAATAATTAACACATTGATAGTAATTCGCTTTTTTAAAAATATCCCTAGACCGTGTTGATGTGTGTAGAAGCGTCTAGGCAGGTAACTAAACTAGATTAATATAAAAACTGTTCATATTCAATTCTTGATTTCATGAATTACTCATGAAATCATGGATTGGTCCCGGTGTGTCAATTTTATTATAGATGTAATCATCTATAATAAAATTGACACACCGGGACCAACGGCTTAACGTGCTTTCCGAGGCATGGAGGAAAATTTTGTAATGGTTGATCATCCATCCACCACCCAAGCTTAAATTACAGTAGGTACCTATATATTGATACAGCATTATATCGAATACGCAAATGGGAACTATAGTTGTGAGTTACAGTTAACTTAAACTGTTTGTTTATGCAAATAACATAAATACCGGTAATTTGTAGGCCAAACAATAGTTCAGTTAAGTCTACACAGAACGAATTATGTAACAACGTAATAACAAACAAATACTATATGCTAACTATAGAGCATGGAAACTTATACGTCGACCTTCAATACTTTCCTACTATTTAAATTGATAATATCATCAAAATATTTGAACATTATTATAATTCACAGGGAAACAATTAAGTGAAATACCTATCCTGTATTGCGCTTTATTGTTCAGTTATAGCGCTATTACAACTTAAAAAACTGAGTAGGTACCTAGCCACGACACGCTACCCAACTACATACAGTCTGCGAAGCAACGCACACAGTACCCAGTAATGCACACAGTACCCAGCAACGCACACACTACCCAACAATTCACACTCTGCCTAGTAACGCACACAGTACCCAGCAACGCACACACTACCCAAAAATTCACACTCTACCCAAAAACACACACTAGCCAGTAATGCATTAAAGTGTTTAGGTTGGTACCTATAACGTGTGACTACGGCTTTTCTTTTTGTTCTATCCTGAAAATCTTGTTTCATACTTTTTCAGCGTCGTTTTTTTGTCGTAGTCGGGTTTTAGTTTTTTACTTTTTTTTATTTAAACAATTTTCGTGTTAATTTTTTTTTATTACTCTTGACTTTTTGTCCGCTAGAGGGCGTGATTTTAAATTTTAACAATATTTTGGAAATGTACAAGTGAGGCCCTTTCAAATGATACCAATCACGGCGTATTTATCTCCATTTTTATTTTTTATGCCTTACTTTTTGTCCACTAGAGGGCGCCAAATCGCTTTTTGTGACACGTCACGTAGCCTATGTTCAGCGGAAAATTAAGACGGTTCTAACGATACCTCATATGTCGAGTTCCGTTAAGTAGATTAGAAGCTATGAGGGAACAGATGAAGATACACACATACATACATACATACATACATGCATAGCCAGTCAAAATCATAACCCTCCTTTGGCTTTGCCGTAGTCGGGTAATAATATGTAATGATTTAATACAAATAAGTAAGCTTTCAATTATTTTGTTACAAAAGCCGTGTAATAAACAATCACTTGGTACTTCACCACAGAACTTTATTCAACACCAACAAGAAAAAAAGAAAAAGAATCTCAAACAATTTCAGGAAAGAAATAAACGACGACGGAAAACTTTATTATTACTTGAAGTCTTACTTTTCCTGAAGCCGGGAATTTCTAGGGCTGTTACTTGTACGTTACAATATTGACCGGTACATTAAGGAGAGTGCCCACTCGTGTGTTATGTCTCGAGTTTGAGCGTGGTATTCAATCATAATTACGTATGTCAAAGCCAGCATTGCATTGCCCAGACTTGTAGCTATATGTACCATGCAGTAGGTAAGTATTAGGGATGTTACGGAGGTGGTTTTACCGGAAACGAAGTCGGAATCGGAGTTTTTAAATTTAGATTGTCGGAGTCGAAACCGGAATCGGAGTCGGAGGCGGAGCTCGAAATGGTGGCTGATGAGAGATGATTTAAGAAAGGCGGTCCTAGTAAAATAAAATGCATGCACAACCTGTTCGTATATGTGGACCGTGTCCGCCACGCTTTGACCTCCGATTAAAACTTCCGATTTAAAAGTGTCGGAACTGAAGACGGACGGACTGAGGTGTAATATCAATCGGAAGTTCCCACCTATCGAAATCGGAGTCGAAGCTCTGTAACACCCCTAGTAAGTATAGTTAGTTACGTTAGCCCGCCAAGCGCGACAGCTGAGCTGGAGATATTTGTTTCAATTCTCGGATCCGGCAGTGTTATCATGACCGACCCATAGTCACACTAAACTACCACACCAGTGTGACTACGGATCAGGTTAAATTATCCGTAGTCACACTGGTGTGACTACAGATACAGGCTAGTATCCATAATTTACATAATTTTTTATTTTCATTATTACACGTAGTAGTCACACTGGTGTGACTACGGATCAGGGCCCCGAGTCTGCTATTCAATAGTGTCAGAATGGTCGATCATTGATCTCATAATGGTTGATTGATGACAAGCCAAAAAGTACCTTTATGCCTATCGACTTAAGGTCCTTTTTGGCTTGTCGTCAATCAACCATTATGAGATCAATGAGCGACCATTCTGACACTATTGAATAGCAGACTCGGGGCCCTGGTTAAATTATCCGTAGTCATACCAGTGTGACTACGGATCAGCCGTAATCCCCTAACCGATGGGGAAGAAAGGTTCTCGAGTGGCGACCACGAACCGGAAGACGCAGCGTTGGTAGGCCTCCCACCAGGTGGACCGACGACATCGTGAGAGTCGCGGGCAACCGGTGGATGCAAACGGCAGGCTGCCGTTCGTTATGGCGTTCTATGGGGGAGGCCTTTGTTCAGCAGTGGACGTCTTATGGCTGATGATGATTATGATCTCGTAAATTGACAGTAATAATGCAAACCGTAAAAACTTAAAACAGTGATCGAATGTTCTATTCTTAAACTACACTCCAAAGCTTTCAGTGAGCATTCCCTTTTACCTCAGTGGCTCCCCCTGGCGGAAATCATGTGGAAATGACACGTCTGCTAGTGACGTGCCGGTGACAATCTACGCGGGAACAATGGAGTTAATTTAGTACCTGTTTATGTCTACACCAGAGAGTTTGACGTGTTGGATAATAGATATGTGTGGGAGGTATTTGACAACCCTAGGGCAAGGGCAGCAGTGTTATGCTATTTTTGAAGTAGTACAGTGACGTAGAATATTGACCTTCAAAATCCAACCTGTATATTTTTTAGGAAGTGCCAGTTCCAGACATAATAATTAGGAGATTACCGAAATAGTCGAAATATACAAAAACAGAGACATTTCATTTCTAAATAATTGCGCAGACGAACTTGAACAAAAGCTGGGAGCGGTTTTAAAACATTATACAAAAACATAACATCACGCCTGCAATCCCCGAAGGTTTAGGCAGAGGGGTACCCAGTAGTGCACCCACATTTTACCAGTTATGTTTAGGACCAACGTAATAGGGAGCGAGCCATATTTGTATTTAAAAATAGCAACATTTTCCCTAAAACTAAAGACATTCATAACGTAAACACACGCCATAAAAATAGATTACATCTTCCACCCTCCCGGATTAAAATGCTTTACAATAGCCCATACTATATGGCAGTAAAAATATTTAACAAATTACCGGAACAAATTAAAAAAGAACCTAATTTTACTATATTTAACAGAAAATTAAAAGAATATCTAACTCAGAAATGCTTTTACTCGGTCGCAGAATACCTAGAATGAATTATTTGGAAAATATGAATAATGCATAATTAAATTGAATTACATTGACATGAAACATTCACAAAAGCACGCATGACAGATTGATGTATTAACTTGTACCTTACTTCCTTATACTTTTGTTATTTTATATAAACTAAGACTGTAATATTTTAAATTCCTCTGACATTATTGTGTAAACTGGTGTAAAAATTCATTTTGACATTATTTTTTGACTGCCAGCCTAACTGGATATTGCATAATTATATTGTGACATATTTGTACTGGGAATTAGTGATTTTATTTTATTCTTTGCGATATAATTATACATACTTTTGTACATTTATAATTAAAAAAAAATATTTTTGATTTCTGAATGCTGTGGTTATAAGTCGCAAACTAACATTGTAATAATAAAAGTTATGACTATTGTTTATTCTTGATGATGATTAATGATTAAATAAAATAACTATAATATAACTTAATGCTAGAAAATTTGTCATAGTATGTACCGAATTATATCGAGTTATGTATATAATAACTACTGACTTGGTATAATATTACCTAATTTATGTTGCCGTGCCCTAGCCGGGTTTCATGCTGGAACCAAATTCATTGTAACAACTTTTAAACACATGAATGCAATAAAAAAATTGAGTTTGAGTCTATTGCCATCAATCGGACACAAATCCAGACTCCATGGCTACTAGTGAGAAATTTTTGATGGAAATCCGAAAAGCACTTTTCCCGACCTGGTAATCAAATCTTATGCTCAGCAATCACTTTTGCGACCTTTAGACTAACGGTTTAGGCGCAAAATGCCAAATTCTCAAAATGGCAACAGAGTCGCAAAAGGACAAGTTCTCAAAATTGACCTTTCTCATCTCCCTTCTTCCATCGGGAGACTAGACGTACTGCAGGTTATCACCGATACCTAGTCGACGTTCCACACATTCGAACGAAGCGCTTTGCTAAGTCCTTTATTATGCGCACAGCCAAGGAGTGGAATTCCCTGCCTGCGTCGGTTTTTCCGAGTTCATATAACCCTAATCTATTTAAGTCGCGAGTAAACAGGCTTCTACTGGGTAAGCTCGTTCCATCGTCGACATCACCTCTGCCCTTAGGGCAAGATTGAAGTCAAGAGCAAGCCCATTTAAAATAAAAATAGCCTAATTCTCAGAATGCCCAATTCTCAAAATGGCGAGTCAGCGCTGCTCCTTTTGATGATAATCTTATTTACGAAATGTGATCAACCATAAATCAGGCTTCAAGCTTCCTAAAATAATCTATACCGATATTAATAATATAGGTTCAAGAACATTATGTAACGTACCTAATACCTATTCTGAACATAACATTTAACGAAGCAATTTGAGCATAATACATACACGTAATGAGTTGAATTTCGTTTGGATACAACTTATGTAAACTCACATCAAAGCGTACATGAGTTACAAAAACAGATTCATTTCATATCACGTAATATTATTATCAAAATGTAATATTTTACATTTCTAGGAAAATTTTACTCTTTTTATAAAACTAATATAATTGTAAAATGAATAAAATGTGCGCGTTTTTATTTTTACTCGTTTTAACAATGTTTTGGTTTGAAATTACAGTAATATGAGCAACTCTGATGAGATTAACTAAAAGATTTTTACAACGACGCTCAACCAAAAGTAGTCAGTTGTTTAAATAAAGTAATTGTCTTGATAAAAAGCAGTTTTACTTATACAAAATTTTAATTTATTGAAAAACTGTACACTCTGTTTCTCTTACTCTTTATTCCTGCCTTGCCAGCGATGTATCTATCTCTTCTTACTTGTAAGTAAGAAAAATAAAATTTAATAAATACCTACTTTAACTGTGCTAGTCATCATCATATGAGCCCAATAACACCCACTGCTATATATAAGTCTCCCTGCTTACCGCCACATTCCCGGTCCTCTGCGTCCCTTATCGAGGAGTTTCCCAAGACTTTGACGATACTCATAGTTATTTTAAATGTTTTTCATTTTAATTTCATATACAGAAATAGAAAACTTTTTGCCACAAGGCATTCTCTACTAATCAACCTTTGGGATAAATGGTAGAACATTCTGTAAGGTTATATTTACGTTTTTCATTTACTTTTTAGAACATAGCCAATTTCAAACGAAACTAAATGTCAAAAAGTAACATTTTAATTATAGGCTCGGAACACACAAGGTCCCGCTTCTGTTTAATGCCAAAGAGTTTTGTGACAAAAAAAGTAGTCACCAGTACTATAGTTACTAACAAAAAATATAAGAGAAAAGAGCGCAAAATGCTTCACAAAGACAAAAGAGTAATAATTAAGAAACCAGAAACATGTGCACAACCCTTTATTAGAGGTACAGGCTCTTTTGTCAAAGAGTTTGCGATGGCAGTAGAGTTTTAAAGTCATAATGAAGAGAGGAAAGAATTCGGATTTACTGAGCGCTTGGAAGCTTTTAAAGAAAACTTCGTTTTTACCCACGACGGAACGGAGACGGTATATGCGTTTGGGGTGAGAGGTTGTTTGTTTGTTTGTTTGTGTGTTTGTGCAAACACATGTTGCCATTTTTCTCCAAAACTACTAGTCCGATTTTGATGCAGTTTTCAGTTATGGGTTCGGGTTTGATTGGTGCATGTTCTTAGATAGGTGTAACGGTGACAACTCACCAGGGGGCGCTGCAGCAAACATTTTTTGTGCAAATCAAAGTTGCCATTTTTCTCCAAAACTACAAGTCCGATTTTGATTCAGTTTTCAGTTATGGGTTTAGGTTTGAATGGTGCATGTTTATAGATTAAAAAAAAAATAAAAAAAAGTAAAAAGTTTAAAATAAAAAGCAAAATTAAAAATTTTGAAAAAACCCACGACTGTTAAAAATTTATTGAAAAAAGGATAAAATAACATAAAACACCCACCTTAAAAAAAAAGACGGGTTGCACTCCGGGAGTGCCGGCAGAAGTGAAAACTTGATTATTAACGTTGAGCATGTTTGATATTTTGGAATGGTTAGGGAATAATTTTGCACCAATTGCTTTAACAGTATAAAAGTACTATCATTTATGTGGTAGAATACAATATTGATTTATTGCGCTATCGTACACAAACATGACAATTTATATTACATTAAAAATTTAACACTTTAAAACTATTACAATTATTTTACATTAAAAAGTTTATCTCTCCGAAAAATCAACTTTCATCCATAATTTCAACGACTTTTTCACCATCATCATTACCAGAACTATCATCGCCAATCTCTAAAACTGATACGATAGGTTTATGGTAGCTGAAGTAAGAAACGAACAGTTTTGATTCGAACCTATTTAAATGTCTAATAAAGACCGCATCAATAGTAGTTTTGTATTTCGTTGTGCTAAGATTGCGATCATTCGACATAGTTAAACCAAATTCATTATTTAAAAATTCAATTATTCCGCCATAACTATGCTAACCCATTTATTTTGTCTTTCCCTGTCCTCCGATCGGAACTCCGATTGGTAGGAGGAGCGGGAATATTTTTTCCCATGCCTCCGATTAAGCATCATAAAAACATTGTACAGTCTAGTTCAAAATAAATTATTTTTGTATTTTATTGACTGTACAGTCGACATCGTTAACGTTCAGGGTCAAAATGTCCAACTCCCACACGACTAGTCTAAGATCGATAGTTTCCGAGATATAGCCGTTTCAATTTTGACAGCTGTCATCCGAAATGTAGATCTCATTGAGATCTATCACTTGTCCCTACACACAACTAGTCTAAGGTCGATAGTTTCCGAGATATAGCTGTTTCAATTTTGACAGCTGTCATCCGAAATGTAGATCTCATTGAGACCTATCACTTGTCCCTACACACAACTAGTCTAAGGTCGATAGTTTCCGAGATATAGCCGTTTCAATTTTGACAGCTGTCATCCGAAATGTAGATCTCATTGAGACCTATCACTTGTCCCTACACACAACTAGTCTTAGGTCGATAGTTTCCGAGATATAGCCGTTTCAATTTTGACAGCTGTCATCCGAAATGTAGATCTCATTGAGACCTATCACTTGTCCCTACACACAACTAGTCTAAGGTCGATAGTTTCCGAGATATAGCCGTTTCAATTTTGACAGCTGTCATCTGAAATGTAGATCTCATTGAGACCTATCACTTGTCCCTACACACAACTAGTCTAAGGTCGATAGTTTCCGAGATATAGCCGTTTCAATTTTGACAGCTGTCATCCGAAATGTAGATCTCATTGAGACCTATCACTTGTCCCTACACACAACTAGTCTAAGGTCGATAGTTTCCGAGATATAGCCGTTTCAATTTTGACAGCTGTCATCCGAAATGTAGATCTCATTGAGACCTATCACTTGTCCCTACACACAACTAGTCTTAGGTCGATAGTTTCCGAGATATAGCCGTTTCAATTTTGACAGCTGTCATCCGAAATGTAGATCTCATTGAGACCTATCACTTGTCCCTACACACAACTAGTCTAAGGTCGATAGTTTCCGAGATATAGCTGTTTCAATTTTGACAGCTGTCATCCGAAATGTAGATCTCATTGAGACCTATCACTTGTCCCTACACACAACTAGTCTAAGGTCGATAGTTTCCGAGATATAGCCGTTTCAATTTTGACTGCTGTCATCTGAAATGTAGATCTCATTGAGACCTATCACTTGTCCCTACACACAACTAGTCTAAGGTCGATAGTTTCCGAGATATAGCCGTTTCAATTTTGACAGCTGTCATCCGAAATGTAGATCTCATTGAGACCTATCAATTGTCCCTACACACAACTAGTCTAAGGTCGATAGTTTCCGAGATATAGCTGTTTCAATTTTGACAGCTGTCATCATTATTATTATTATTAATTATTATTATTAATTATTATTAATTATTATTATTATTAATTATATTATTATTATTAATAATTTTATTATTATTATTATTATTATTAATTATATTATTATTAATAATAATTATTATTATTATTAAGCGCCCTGCGCTGCCTAAACGAAACAGTAGGCCCAGGCATACATTTTCGCCGCGCCGTAGAGAGGGGATAGCTGTCTACTCTCCATCCGTCTTACGCTTTTTCGATCAGGGTCACGTGGTCACGTGTCCTGACGCGAGTTTAAGATTTTATACCCATCACAGAACAATTTCCCAAAGTGCTCAACGCCGCTAAAGAAGTTTTCACTTCAAAAGTTTTCACTTCAAAAACCAAGAATGTCCGTCGGGTGCTGAACATTGCAAAACTAGTTCATATAATGGCAGCCCCCGACCGACATTCTTGGGTTTTTTTAAGGTGGGTGTTTTATGTTATTTTATCTTTTTTTCAATTAATTTTTAACAGTCGTGGGTTTTTACAAAATTTTTAATTTTGCTTTTTTATATTAAAAATCTTGGCATTTTTAACGTAACTAACTAGAACAAGAAAATAATATCACGGTATAATAAAAAAAAAAATGACAAGGGTTACTATGATACCGTTGGGGTTGCGGGTTGTTCGAAAGAGATACCACGGCCTCAACACAAAGGGCTAAGAAGGAACATGGGTGGTTTTAAGTCAGTAGAAGTCTGACACTTCTTACCGCTCTGCCCAGAGCGGAAGGAGTCATTTGATGATTTCCCACCCTCCAAATAAAAAAAGGGTTAGTATAATGGGAGTATATTGAAGCCAAAAGGCTCCTGTTCTCTCCCTGTCATTGACATATTTTTTTGGTTCTAGGCCATACCTGGGAACCTTCTAGTTACAAGATATCGGGGATCAAAGGTCAAACTTTATTTTATAACTTTACTTTAAATACTTTCACGACCCCGTTCTTTTGAATGTATATTACATCTATCAGCACAATGTGTTGAGTCTTAACATAAAACGTGATTTTTCACCCTATAAAAATGTCGCTTCCCAGCAATATTTTTTGCGTGTGGAACTCTATCTATTATTAAACTCAGTTAAAATGCCTTGTGACTGGGATGTAGCTTCATTTTATTGATTTCTTTGGTTTGACAGTTCAAAAGTACCTTTAACTTAAAAATAATGCCTTGTATTTTCATCAAAACTCTTTCATAACTGGTAAAATTATTACCGTTTACCGTTCTCATAAAGTTACATATTATTATAATTATAAGTCCGCTTCACTATCTCTAAAGTATTTAAGAAAATTAAAGTCAACGGCTAAAATTAAGGCAAACCTGATCCAGTGTGGTACTTATACTCGTATTTCAAGTAAAAACTGTACCTACTTATAAGATCAAAAGTTCATTTTATTCTTTTGTTATTTTCCAAAGGTGAACGTCCTTATCTTGTTTGTCAAGACAAGTATATCGACCCTTAAAAGTTTTAACAACCTCTTAAGTTATTGCCTGATGAAGACTAAAAGTAAAAAAATAAAAATAAGCAATACCAAAATCGTGCTTAGAATTTTGTTGAAAACGCACGCAGCGCTGTTAATTGTTCAGCTTTGAACTTGTGAGTGTAGTGACAAACTTTACCCATTTGGGACAGAACTCGTTCTGGGTTTAAATAGTAATGTGACAGCATGAAAACAAAGACATTAAAATATTTACTAGCGATAGACGGGACGAGGCGAACAAAATTGTAATTCAATCACTTATTATTAGTAACAAATCGTTCTGTCTAATGTCATTTTTGGGATTTCAATTATAGATGGTATGACTATACTCCCAATGTACGCTCTATAACTGTTTACATTCAACTTTTAAAGTTATAGCTTATAAAAATCTTTAGGAATAAAAGCAACCAACCTGCCTGCTTCGGTTTTCCCGAGCTCATATAACCCCAATCTATTTAAGTCACGAGTAAATAGGCATCTTCTGGGTTAGCTCGTTCCATCGTCGACCTCATCTCTGCCCCTGGGGCAAGATTGAGGTCAAGAGTACACTCAACTCACATAAAAAAAACCAACAGCAGACAAAAAAGTTTGAACCACAAATTTTGTGGTCGACGCAACACGTCTTCTTCTTCCATTCTTCCCTGTTAGACGTCACGGTGGCATTTACTCCTTTCTCTTTCATATCATTCTTCTAACACTCCTTCTATCTTTTCTTTGGCCTTCCTCTCCCTCTCCATCCATCAACACGTTTCATCCCTCCTCATTAGTCAGTTATAATTTATTTAATTGTTGTAAAGTAGACCAAAGAGAATTTTCTACCAATAATTTACTTTAAAACAAAATGCTCACATAATAACTAAAACTTGCCGCTCGCTCTAATAACTAACTCGCCAGACGAGACCAGAGAAGGTCCGTTTACTCAGACGTAGTTAGCAAGTCGAGACCCCCAATTTGGCTAGCAGTTAGCCAGGTTCACGGTTGAGATAGTTAAGTTATCTGATATCTTACCTAACCTGGCAACAAAGCTTGCTTGTTAACATCTTGAATGGTGTAATGTAATATCATAAATGTAATCACTATCGGTACATATTATAAAAGAAAGTCCTCCGCCGCGTCTGTCTATCTGTTCGCGATAAAATCTAAAACTACTGCATCGATTTGTTGTGTTGACATTCCTTTGACTGAAACGCCATAAAGAATTTAAGGCGTGAATATACGTGAATTGGCCTTTTTTAGGATACATTAGAACTGCAACCATCATCGATTTTTTTTTCTAAAAAATATATATTAATCTACTCTATCTAGAGCATGTCCTCTTTGCCTCAAAAAATTATATCTCTTTTGGTGAGCATTTAAAATGTAGCCAAAAACTAAATAGCATAAAACTGTAAACGAAATACAATGCAATTTACAAACAAATATTGGTTTACTAACCTTAGTAATAATTTGCAACGATTAACGTGTCGAAAAAAGAGCAAGAAAAGAATTTGGCAAAGTTTTGGTAGGTTGGTGCTGACGATATGACAACGATTTCGGTGTTAGGATTTATTTCATAGCTTAAAAATGTTCCTATGAACTAGAACTACCAATGGTTTCATTTATTGTCGTATTGTCGGCACCACCTACATCTATGACGCAAGTTAAGAACTTGCGTCATAGATGTATACAGGGTGGTGCCGACAATGCATTACTTTGTGTAATTTATTTCATCACCGCTGCTCTCAAAACGGTGTAGGAAAACATCGTGAGGAAACCGGCATGTCTTAGAACCAAAAAATTCGAAGACATGTGACATCTGCCAATCCGCACTGGGCCCGCGTGGTGGATTATAGCCCATCCCTCTCCTAGAGAGGAGGCCTGAGTCCCTGCAGTGGGAACATTATAGGCCGATGATAATGGCCGATCTCCCCATCTGTCAAATTTAGTTCCACAATTGTCCGCGGGACTTCTTTCGTGAAATGGACTTTACCCTGCTCATAACCTTCAAAAACTTTGCACTAGTCTTACATATTAGTCAGAAATAAAGTAATTTCATGGACATAATTTTAAATCTAGGTACCCCTATTTTCATATCACCCTACTGCATCAGAGAAACTAGCCCGGAATTCTACTCCAGTTACAGAATAAATGAGTATTCTATCCCTTGTTACGTTGACAATATGCACAGTGACTACATATTATGCATAACTTATAACTTTATCGTTCTGGTGTGGAGGTAGTTAGTTTTAATTTATTCTTGCGGCGATTGCGGGTAGCACTCGATGTATCTATGTCGTACTTGATATTGGTGTTATTACACGACTGCCCCAAAAAAAAGAGTGTTATGTTTTTATTAGCGTTCATGTATGTATGTATGTATGTTTGTGAGTTTCTTTATTCCACCGTAACTTCTAAACGCCTGAACCGATTTTGATGTGTGTGGTATCATTAGATTCTTTGCGTTATCCCGGGTGACATAGGCTATAGAAAAAATCCAAAAACATCATAGGGTGGCCATGGTTTAGAAATAAAACGAACTTTTAATTTGTTTTTATTGAAATATTAATGAAAAATATAATCATCGTCTAGAACTTGTTAAGTAGATTACAAAAATATACCACAGTAGTATTCAATATCTATTGTGTACTAGTAATACTACTCAACAAATGATATGTTAACATTTTAAACCCGGGATTCGTTAAGAATAAGATATATATCAATAGATTCCTTGTAATGACAGAAATAAAACTGGCTAGGTTACAACTCCCAAATTCGTCCACGACGGCAGCTGAATGGTTTTAAAGTTTGTATGAAAAGTCAATATGCGTGAATCAATTTACTTGAAACATGGTAAGAATATCCACTTAACGAAATAATAAATGTATGTATTCATAGGTTTTTCAAAAACACTCATTTAAAGGGTGGAAAAAGATATTCAGGGTTGAATTTTGTATGGAAAAGTCTTAGTGCGAGATTGAAAACACTTTAAACTCATTACTAACGCAAATTAATAAAGCTTTGCGTGTTTAATACAACAATAGATGTGTGCAAGTGCGAGTTGGATCCGTTACCGATGGTTCCGTACCAGCATCTTGGTAGGTACTATACTTGAAACTGTTTGGCACTATACTTGAATATTTGTTGATTCCTAAGAAATGAAGAAATACGTCTCCTGATTTTTGAAAATAACCCCTTATACTTAGGGTAAGTTTAGAGTTATACAGAATTAATAGTCCACTTTTATAATGTACAACAAAATCACTCTGTGAACAAACTAGGTACATAGCAAATGTAATCTTTGTGATGCAATTATTAAGAATAATTCCGACTAGGTTTCATCCCCCCCCCCCCCCTATTATATAAAACAATACAAAAAAAATTCATGCTTCTATTCTCAGTTCTGCTGGCCTGAACAAAAAACTCAAGTCCCTCTGGACTCTAATAAATTTTCTGCATTACATAATTAATAAACTGAGTTCGTCGACAAACATAATATTAAGCTTCGTGGAGCACAAATGTTGAAATTTTACTACTATTGAGCTCCATTCAGGCATGGTTATCCACCGCTTTATCCACCTAGATAAGTTCCCCAACTACATACGTTGGAGTCGGCTTCAAGTCTAACTAGATGCAGCTGAAAACTGGTATTTTACATGGAACCGCTGCCTTTTTGTCCTCTTCCCTCCTGATAGCCCCCCTTATCATCTATATCTTTGCCCCCCCCCCCGCCCCCTTAACCCAAAACCAATAAAAATCATACAAAAATTTTCGCGCTCGCTACGCTCGCGCATCCATCCTGTTCTTTCTCCGATCTGTCCTGCTTAATACGTTCATCTACTTCTATTTTCATTTCTGTTTCTAAATCGTTAATCCAAGGAAAATTGACCAACGCTTTAAATCCTTTTATCCCCCTATATAAGTCTCATTGGGTAGCACTTCATAAAACATTTTAATAAAATCAAACGACGCAAACAATGATTATGTTGGCCCGTGATAGTGCACAAGCTGCAAACGGAAACATTGAACAGAAGCATAGTAAATCTAGACGCGTGAAACAGTTACGTTTTAGATCCACGTTAGCTAATCCCTTGATAACCAGTCTCTCCAAGAACTAAACCACTTAAGATCTCAAAGTTAGTATAATCCACGAAAAATAAACGATTTACATACATACATAAACTCACGCCCTTTTCCCATAGGGGTAGGCAGAAACTACAGAACGCCACCCGCTACGATCCTTACATATTCCTTTTGCCTCGTCCACATTATCATTCTTTCTTTCTTTCTTTTTTTTTAAAAACGAAAGAACATCATACATACATACATATCTGTCCATACACGCACGCCGGTTACGAGTACTACACACCTGTCCTTTCTGAAGAACGGCACCAATAAGATCAGTGTATATCTTTCTTGGGCGTCCCGGCGTTGCCATTTACATCTGCCTTGTAAATACCTTTTGTTAATCGACTTTCACTCATCCTCTCCACATGACCGAACCACGATCCGATTGAAACGATTTAGTTTTACATTATCTGTACCGCGACAATGCTTTCCTGAAAAATAAAGCAGTATAATGAAGGCCGGTATATCACTAAAAAGTAAAATACCGGTATATCACTAAAAAGTATTAAATAAAAAACAAATAATTTAAAAAATTAAAAACACGCCTGCCATGTTAAAAAGTGAACTAAAAAGTCAAAAATAAGTCGAACGATTTCAGTGATGAAATGAGAACAAGGTCCCGTAATTGTATCCGAAAATGGAAAACTGAAAACTAAAATTTTAATTGCAGTCGGGGGACAGTTCGGTGGAACATTTCTTTACAGGTCCCCCGACTGCAATTAAAATTTTAGTTTTCAGTTTTCCATTTTCGGATACAATTACGGGACCTTGTTCTCATTTCATCACTGAAATCGTTCGACTTATTTTTGACTTTTTAGTTCACTTTTTAACATGGCAGGCGTGTTTTTAATTTTTTAAATTATTTGTTTTTTTATCATGTTTGTTTTGTGAGCACATTGTTGTCACATCTTGGTAGCGTGTAAAAGATTAGCTTATACATTTTTCACAGAAGATTAACATCACTTTGGCAGTAAAGCTTTTCTATGTGTGCTAAATCAAACAATTCAACGTCTGGTTCATCATCATCATCATCATCATTTCAGCCGAAAGACGTCCACTGCTGGACATAGGCCTTCCCTAAGTGTCGCCACATTGACCGGTCCCGTGCGTCTCGCATGCAGCGGGTCCCCGCAACCTTCACCAGGTCATCGGTCCACCTAGTGGGAGGCCTTCCAACGCAACGTCTTCCGGTTCGCATTCGCCACTCCAGAACTTTCCGGCCACATCGGGCATCCGTTCTGCGAGCAACGAGCACGTCTGGTTCAAGAAAGCAAAAATGCCGTAATCAAATCTCTTTCTTTCTTTTTCTAATTAATTGCTGCAATGCACATGGCTCTTGAAATACAGGTACTCCAACCGAGTTCTGGAGCCAGGGTCTCACATCTTTTGTAACATGTTTTTGGAGCAATTAATTATTTACGTTGCCCTCATTGCTGACCAAACAACATGATACCAAATCCGAACAGAGTACCGTCTTACAATTACAACACAAACCACACGACTAAAACCAAACACATCTGTTCCCAATCAACCCATGATACGTGTTAAAAGCAGAAAATGTGAAGAAAGATGTTTAGATTACAAAACATTGGCATGATAATTTTCTAATCGTTTCCGCATTTTCTGTCAATTCAGTAAATAGATGCATGATAGTTCTTACCTTGATAAGTCCAATAGAAGAGTCAGCTCGCTCCAGACTGCAGATGCTGAACTGGATTGAAGGCAGGTCGAGTCGGTGGGACAGCTGGCGTTGAAAGGTCTGGTGACGAGTCGGCACGATCGGCAAGGTAGTCTGCCGAAGAACCTGCTGACAAAGTTATTTATTTAATTTATTTGTTACTTTTTTATTCGTCATAACGACTATCTTAACAGATATATACTGGGATTATCCCAGATGTGTACGTCCCTATGTATGTCTGGTGTCGCCTTATCGTATTTTTCCTACTCTTCCGCTATGCTTTTCGCAGGATCCAAGACAGTTAGTCGTTTCTTTAGGACTTCGTCGAGCTTCATTTTCTCGGCGTTATTCTGATGGTCTCCACTGTTAATTCTGGCGCACAGGAGTTGCAGTGGTTTGGAAATCATGTGGCGGGCTTGTCGCAATCTTAAAAAAATATCTTTACAGATCTAATCATCGGCCATGCCTTTTCCCAACTATGTTGGGGACGGCTTCTATTGTAACCGGATGCAGATGAATACTTGAATTTAACATGAAGATACTGCCTATCTGACCTCCACACAAACCAGTCTTCTTCTTTTTTTATCGTGCTTTTACTGCCTCACCAGGTGTCAGATTTCTCAGGCTCTGACTTGGCTTTACAATCATATCGTCGAGAAAGATCTCTCTAGCATGCCGGTTTCTTGACTATGTCTTACTTCGCTGAAGCAAGGAATAATATACCATACGCGCACCAATCCGACAAGACAGAGGCGGTCACACCACTAAAGTTGCTGTCAGCGGGCATAGCCCTTTCCTTAATATCTCTTCGTACGAACCAAAACTAACGAACATTAGAAAAAAATTTGAATATCACGATAAATTATTATGACGATTCAAAACACAGGCTTATTTTTAGATTTCAAAGTTTTAATAAATCTAGGTGGATCAATGGCCGCTTTTGACATCTTAATTGGCAGCAATAGACTATCACTGATTTAAATTTTCACTTGAATGCAAAGAATCAAATGATCAACTGATAATTAATTGGCTTAATGAATATCATTTAAATTATTTATTCATAAAACCGAATAATATTGCAGTTTACTGAAACTACACAATATTGGTAAACACTCAGTCTAACATCTCAGATGACCTTCAAAGAACTCTATTTGTTTGGCTTAACAACATTCCCAATAAGCCTGATAGCTCGTTAAAGTAATTTAATCAAGTTTAATACGGTTTTACGATTACAGTATTGATTTGAGTTAATTAATACTTAAATTGAAAGCCAATCACGGAGCACTTAATAGGTGGTAATTTATGTGATGGTTCATTGAATTTATGTTCTTTCGTTCAATACGTAATGAGAGCTGTGGGGGCTGCGGGTTTTTCGAAAGAGATACCGCAGCCTCGACACAAAGGGCTAAGAAGCAACATGGATGGTTTTTAGTCATTAGAAGTCTGACACTCCCTACCGCTCTGCCCACAGCGGGAGGAGTCATTTGATGATTTCCCACACTACAAAAAAAAAGCTTGGGTGACTCATTGGTAACACTCCCGACTTACATGACGTTGGTGGTGGGTTTGAATCCAATCAAGTACTTTCCTCATCTGCCTAGCCTTTTACCAATAATTTTGGGGTCGGCATTCAGTCTAGCCGGATGCCGCTGAATAACAGTACGACGAAAGACCCTATTTTTCTTGGAATGACTCAAAATCAAAAGTCATTTATTCAAACTAGGCTGATAATCAGCACTTTTCGAACGTCAAAAATTTACTTTACTCTACTTTACTTTACATTTTTATAAGACAGAGCCTCCAAAAACGCCCACCCATCGATACTTCTTAGTGTTTAGCTGGAAAGAAGAAGTGGCGCAACAAACTCCCCAGCACACATCTGTCTGTTATGTTGGTTAGAAGAACCAGACACGATACAATAGCAAGGTGTCAGTTAAATTTAAGATTTACATATACTGGATAGACTGCCTAAGTGCCTATAGTTCTGACCCCCACAACCCAATTAGTGCTGGGTAATATGATACATCTTAGTTTGACTGGTTGTCAGACTTACGAACCACTGACTACCTGTAACTGCTATTGATATTGTAATGTAAAGATTACAAGATTTCACCTATATAAACGACTAGCGGACGTCCCGCGGTTTCACCCGCGTAGATCCCGTTCCCGTGGGAATACAGGGATAAAAATAGCCTATGACACTCAGCAATAATGTGGCTTTCTATTGGTGAAAGATTTTTTAAATCGATTCAGTAGATCCCGAGATTACCCCTTACAATTTAACAAATATACAGACACACAAACTTTACTTCTTTATAATATTAGTATAGATAGTATAGATATTAGTATAGATTAGTATAGAAGTATAGATAAACACTGTTTTAAGCTTTCACGGTTCATAACTATATTTAAAATGTCACTTACGGGATATCTTCCGTGATTGTTGTGTCAACCCGCGATCATGGCGCTTGCAACAGCGTCGAAATATCGGGAACTCAAAACAAATAACAATCACGGAAGATATCTCGTAAGTGACATTTTAAATATAGTATAGATAAACATTGCAAGTCAATAAAAATCATGTAAATAAGGGTACCGGAGAAATGTAAGTAAACTATCAAATTTACAAATTTTTGAATGAGTTTCCGAAAGAAAATCAGACCACGCAAATAAGAACCGAAAGCTCAAAGCCAAAGTAAAACCTAAAAAGTAAGAGCCGAGTCTAAACGAGTGTTTACATATTGCAAGCGGAGCTTTGGTTAAACCGGGTTTTACTGTAAATATCACTTAAAACGGAGTGGTAACCGACGATTAACTGTTTTGCAACGCAAACAACGAAGACCTAAAGTTTTGCTGAATGTGGTTTGTTATTTTAATTTTTTTATGTTTGAGTTTATGGATATTGTTTTGTAGTCGATTAGGTTCGAAATTGATATGGTTTTCATTATTTTTGTCAATTGGAATTGGTGTTTCATGCAGTTACATCGAAATTCATTAGAAGCTCGGTAAATAATCGAGAACATAATATTCTTCAATAAAATCAAGACGAAAAAAAAAAACAATAAATCAAGGCCTCGACGTTGTCCGAATGTCCGCGGCGCGCGGATGTTTATCATATTTGTGCGGCAAACGTGACCAAACATTGCACAAAACAGAGAAGTTTAGAGAGAGAAAGCCAGCAGTGGTATACAACACAAACATTCGTACGAAGCGTTCTGCTAAATCTTTCATTATTCGTACAGCCAAGGAGTGGAACACCCTGCCTGCGTCGGTTTTCCCGAGTTCATATAACCCCAATCTATTTAAGTCGCGAGTAAATAGGCTTCTTCTGGGTAAGCTCGTTCCATCGTCGACCTCATCTCTGCCCTTAGGGCAAGATTGAGGTCAAGAGTAAGCCCATATAAAAAAGGGAAGTTTAGAGTAGAGAGCCAGCAGTGGGCATCACTTAAGAACGGCTCACCAGCATCAGCACGACCCTGATTGTTTTATGTGATCGTAATTGTCAGGCAACCAATCTTACCGAGGGGTATGATATCACTCAATATTATCTGGGATGTGAAGATCAAATAGGCAGGCGCTCTTGTAAAATTCTTGTATTCAGCTGCATCTGGATAGACTGGAAGTCGATCCCAACAAAGTCGGCAGAAGGTTAGGCAGTTGGTGCTGTCATAGTCAGAACAAGGTTTGCATTTATAGAAGAACTAGCTGATGCCCGCGGCTTCGCCCACGTGGATGTCGGTCAAGTTATATATTATATTAAAACCTCCCTTAAAAACTCTATCCATTGGTGAAAACAGCATGAAAATCGGAGAAGCAGTTTTTGAGTTTATCGCGAACAAACAGACAGACAGACGCGGCGGAGGACTTTGTTTTATATGATATGTACCTAGTGAAGTTTTGATATTTTTTTAATTCGTCAACTTTATCCTCAAACAAACAAACATTTAGCTTGCCACATCTAGCACATATTACCCTGTGGCTAACCAAGAAGCCACTCAACTCGCTTTCCTTATTAACTTCATATTTAAGATGGCGCTAAGGCGTGGTCTAGACTTGTATTATAATGTCAGTTTAAGTACATCGCATGGTCGTATTACGTGGTTATATAAACGAGAATTTTATGGGAGATCTGCTGAAGATGATAATGCATGTTGAGATGGTGTAGTGTAAGTTTGCGGTTAATTGATAGACTTTATATAACACTTAAATATTTCAAAACTCCATGACAAAAGCATCATCATCATCAGCCTATAATGTTCCCACTGCAACATCCACCACGCATATGACCCTGACCTGTGTCTCTTCAATTTAAATCTTAATCTTTCCAATGAACCTTTTTTTTTGAGATTTTGAAATCATCTAATGACTCCTCTGGCTCTGGGTGGAGCGAAGGGAGTGTCAGACTTCTACTGACTAAGAACCACCCATGTTCCTTCTTAGCCCTTTGTGTCCGGGGCCTCGGAACCTTTTTCGAACTACCCGCAGCCCCGACAGGCGTCGGCCCTTGCACCCCTGCAATATTGCTGACATATTTTTGAGGTGCGTGTGGAACACGAATGCACCTTTTCCAGTCAACCTTGAATTAATGAATCGATTAGAGACATTTCAAAGATTGATAGAAGCTTGATGTGTTGATAAATAACAGCTTCCACAAAACTCTAAGAATCTCGGGTAAGCTCGTTCCATCGTCGACATCATCTCTGACCTTTTTTTTTTTTTTTTTGGCGGGTGGAAAATCATCGAATGACCCCCCCCCCCCCCCCCCCCCGATCTTGGGCAGAGCGAAGGGGAGTGTCAGACTTCTACTGACTAAAAACCGAACCCATGTTCCTTCTTTGCCCTTGCGCCGAGGCCACGTAATCTAGTACAAAATACCGCGGCCCCGACGGGCATCATCTCTGCCCTTAGGGCAAGATTGAAGTCAAGAGCAAGCCCAAGTATAATTAAAAAAAAAAAAAAACTGTAGTAACCACGAATCTCGTTTTCTTTCAAAGTCATTATCAGACTCTAAGAAACTTTAATGCCAAATTAATTTTATATCTGGTATAACCCAGTAGCCGACGTCGGGCAACCGGTTAATTCGAATATCAAAGGAAATCTAACCTGAGGCGACCTGAGGTCCTGTTTCATGCACAGCAGTCACATTTAAGACCACTGAACTAACAAGGGTGTACCAGGGTCTTAAAATCTCAAGTTTAACTTTTTACCCGACTGCGGCGAAGCTCAAAAGGAGGGTTATTAGTATAGTATTTCTATTATTTTGTGCCATACGTTACTTACACATCAGGGGCCCTACTATGACGTCATAAAACAGTCCTAACTTATTCTTAAACCAGTGTGGAGGAGAGATGGCGCGTTTCCACACTGGAATAACATTAAGTTAGGACTGTTCTAAGACGTCATAGTAGGGGGCCTGGTCGAGGTTATTGCCATGCTAGTAGTTACCCGTATAACATGGCCTCACTTTGCATAGGTTTTCTGTACAATAAAAGATCCGTATAAACTGCTTTCAATACCTTTATTGGTGCTCGTGTGTACTCCATAAATTTTCAGTATCGAATAAATCAAGTTCAAATAATACCTCGCCAAAACATGAGAGAACAACCTTTTTTTTTTTGGTGGGTCGAAAATCATCGAATAACCCCCGCCCCGCTCTTGGTCAGAGCGAAGGGGAGTGTCAGACTTCTACTGACTAAAAACCAAACCCATGTTCCTTCTTCGCCCTTGTGTCGGAGCCGCGTTATCCTTTCGATAATCCACAGCCCCGACGGGTGAGAGAACAACCTTATTCCGAGAATTGTCGGTAAAAAAAAACAAGTACAACATAATTATGAAAATGTTTATCTTACCAACGCTCGCGGCAATTTTATGAAATACCGGGGCGAAAGTTGTTCAAGGTATTATATTTATATAAAAGCAATGTTTTGTTTCTATAGAGAAGTTTTACGTCGTATATTTACTGACGTAAGTTTCGGATTGGAATTAGGTGGGCGTAACCCTTTACGTTGAGTCAATATTTAGAAGTTCTCGTTGTTTAAATTAGACTCGTATTTGTTTCTGTGATTAGGTTGAGGTAGGCACAACTAAGTACTAGGTACTATTTTCTCATGGGGCTAGGGGGCATATATTTAGACCAAATTTCACGTACAAATAGTGCCCGTGCCTGATCCACGTGGGGTTTCCGAACTTTGACGTCTCAAAGTAGTATCGTTTTATTTTTATCCCAATGTGGGAAAGAGACGAGCTCTTTTCCACACAGGAATAACATTCTCTCATGGATGAAACGATAGAAGTAGTCAGAAATGCTAGCTGTTTGTTTCCTAATTATGTTTACTTAGGTTAACGTTTCTTAGTAATATAAATTGAAGCCTTCGATTAGGAAATTGTAAAATAACGAAATGACTTCTCAATATCTGCCTAGTTGATCTAGAGATTGGTTGCTCCTGGTTTCCATTCCCAGGTCGGAAAAGGCGCTATTGTGGTTTAGACAAAGACAAAGACATTTATTCGTAGGATACGGTACTTACAAAGTTGTTACATAAATGGTATAGTTCTCGACATATCCACCGCTAGACGCGGCATACGAATATCCATCAGTAATTTCAAAGTAGCAACCACGGAGTAGAGATTGATCGCAGTAGGGGCGCACCCCTATTATAAATGGAATAAAAAAAAATATACTGGCAAAAATTGTGAAAATGAAAATGTGAGAGTACTATTAGGTACCCTTCGAGGGTTACAGGCGTGATGTGTGGTTATATTGACACAGAACGGCCGATTCACATTGAGCTTATGTTGATGGATTTGCCGAATATCCGATGAATAAAATTTTACGTTGAAAATAAAAATTTGAGGCGGAAAATATTCAATTCACAAAAGGCCCGATTCGCAGAATATACGTTCTGCGAATCAGATATTTCAAACCAAATCATCGTCATTTGCTAAGCCATTTTCTAACTATGGTGGGGTCGTCTTCCAGTTTAACCGCATGCAGCTGAATACCTACTAGTTTTTCCATGGAGTGACTGCCTATCTGACCTCCACAACCCAATTAGTACTGGGGAAAACGATACCCTTTGGTGAGACTGGTTGACAAATAAATGTTATTACACATTGAATGATTTTTTTAATGATGACATCATAATGAACTAACGTTGACTGCTTATTTATTGAATTTTAGTTTTTATTTATTGACATTATGTATTACAGTATTTCTTTAACATGATTGTATTTGGATTATTATTTTAATGGCAAGATGTGTTTGACTATAATTTGATTTAACGGTGACATCATATTGGACTAAGTTTTTCTGCTTATTTATTGAATTTTGGGTTTTATTTATTGACATTTCGTATTAGAGAATATCTTTGACATTTTAAATTGTGATTGTATTTTGATTATTATTTTATTTTTAGTGACATGATGCATTTAACTGTATTTGATTTCTATTTGCCGACTTTTATTATTTTACTTAATTTTTAATTTAAATTTTTCCTATGACATTGCTTACTTATTTAAATGAATTTTCGAAATGTCTAATTACTGTTTATTATTATTAATGTTTAATTACTGCTACTATCATTATTGTAAAAAATAAAAATTGTTGTGCCCGACAGGGTCCATGTGAACTATTTTATTATTATTAAGATCTTGTAAAAACACATGTGATATGCAATAAATGATTGAATTGAATTGAATTGAATTGATACTTTTAGGCCACCGACAACCTGTAACGACTGCCAATGTACCCGGGTCCAGGGTAACGTGCTTTCCGAAGCACGAAGAAAACTCGGTATGTAATGGGTGGTCACCCAACCGCGAACCAACCTAGGCCAGCGCGGTTTAAACTAAAGATCGACTCTATTATGATTAAGCCTCGAGCTCCTCAAGCAATTATGATTAAGCCTCGAGCTCCTCAAGCTAAATACGAACACTAATATCTATTTACAATGATTGCTAATTTTTTTTTCGAAAAAAAACTTGACGTGATAATATTATTGTTTTCACGTACGAAAAAAATATTTTCTCTCTCTTGTTTTCTCTATAATGCTCTTTGGGGACCTGGTGAACGTCATGTTATGCAGAGGACGTTCGTAAACTGATAATAATGTTAAATACGAAGTCTAATGCTGATTCGCAAAGAGAATTCCCCTTAGGAATGCATAAGTCAATGTGTCTTACATATAAATCGTACGCACACAAGGTAGCCAACTTGCATCGGCTACCCTTGAGACCAATTCAATTGTTTTCATCTTTTTCGATTTGAAACTAAAATTAAATTCTTAGCATATTTTTTTTTTATATTTGCTTGTACATTAATACTGTTTTGGTTTTTTTTAGGGTGCTGGGAAATCATCAAATGACTCCTCCCGCTGTGGGAAGAGCGGTAGGGAGTGTCAGACTTCTACTGACTAAAACCCACCCATGTTCCTTCTTAGCCCTTTGTGTCGAGGTAGCGGTATCTCTTACGAACAACCCGCACAGGCGCCTCCAACAACCTCGATCTTTATTTTCTATATTGGTTGCAGAATTTTGTTCCTCCAACCAGCTTTAGTTGCACAAGTACTCAATCCAATCGGCTTAAACTGTAGTCAATTTCTATTAATTCTAAGTCCGTATGGGTTCCCGTATTTCTGCAACTACTTGGAGAAGTAGCTTCTATTGTTGACCGTAATAAACTTATATAAATTAACTTAATGTATGTTTATTGTGCGAGTTTTACCTCTATAAAAAGGAATGTAATGAGTTCGATGAGCTTGTTTGGTAAGATATATCTCAAATAGGGGGCCTCAAAATGCGGCGAAATGGTTCCAGTAAAGGATGATACGGCAGTGTTTGATTCGCGCTAGACTTGGCGGGGGCACTGCCGTGCCCCCCGATTGATCTAACATAACTTCACGCCTGTAATCCTCGAAGGGTTATGCAGAGGTGTACTGAATAGTACTCCAACATTTCAAGTTATGTTTAAGTCCCATATTATAAGGGCGACCCCATTGTCATCAACCGGGCACAAATCCAGATTCCGTGACTGATACCTACTGAGAAATTCTGATGGAAAAACCCAATAACACTTTGCCAACCTGGGAATCGAATCCAGGACCTCATGCTCAGCTGTCGCGCTTGCGTCCACTAGACCAACGAGGCAGTCTCATCATCAGCCTATAATGTTCCCACTGCAGGGACTCAGGCCTCCTCTCTAGGAGAGGGATGGGCTATAATCCACCACGCGGGCCCGGTGCGGATTGGCAGATGTCACATGTCTTCGATTTTTTTGGTTCTAAGACATGTCGGTTTCCTTACGATGTTTTCCTTCACCGTTTGAGAGCAGCGGTGATTAAAAAAATTACACAAAGTAATGCGCCTGCCTGGGTTCGAACCCACGACCTACTGTTCGTAAGTCGGGGCCGACACCACTGGGCCACCGCTGCACGAGGCAGTCTATATTGATCTAAATGCAAAATGAAAAACTTAGGATTAACTCGTTAGAGGTCAGTCTTTAAGGACGAGACGGGCTACCTGTCCTGGAAAATAAAATGTAGGTGTTCCCAACCTTTTATTTTTAGAGGATGGGAAATCATCAAATGACTCCTCCCGTCCGCGAAAGGGAGTGTCAGACTTCTACTGACTAAAAACCACCCAGTGTTCCTTCTTAGTCTTTTGTGTCCGGGGCCGCGGTGTCTCTGTAGCCCCGGGTGTTCTCATTCCTGGGGGCTACTTTAAAGGATCCCAACTCAAGCAGTTACTGACACCAACTTGGATTAAGCTGTTGACCATTTTGGTGGATAGTATGCATTTATAATACAAGGCGTAGTTTAATATGAATTCTCGAGAAATTCAGGAGATTGTCTAATCAATTTAATTACTGTCATCATCATCATCAGCCTATAATGTTCCCACTGCAGGGACTTTAGGCCTCCTCTCGAGGAGAGCGATGGGCTATAATCTACCACGCGCGCCCAGTGCGGATTGGTAGATGTCGCATATCTTCGAATTTTTTGGTTCTAAGACATGCTGAGAACAGTGGTTACTCTATCTGGTCAATAATTAATAAACACAGTTTTTTAGTTCTTAAAAAAATAACAGTATTAAGGGCGAGAATCAGACGGGCAAGGATGGTACACACTTACTGATTTCAGTTCATAAAAAAACCTACCATTTTTTTATTATTAATTTGTATCGAGAAATGTTATAATATCGACGCTTTCCGCTACAAAGGGCGTAACTCCAAATCTCATACTTTTGGCAATGAGCAAAAAACAAAAAAAAAAAAAACTTTCTTCAATAACTCTTTTGTTTTTATACTTATAAATTTGAGTTCTAGGAATAAAATTCTTAAATTTTGGCCGTCCTTTGCCTCATTTAATTACAATCGTCTACGATAGTTATTGACGAAGTTAGCATGGAGTTACACCCCTGAAAATAAAATAAAAATGTAGATACAACCCATAATTAAATGGCCTGGGAACAAACATCTGCAGTAAAAACCAGTTAGGCACATGCAAGGGTAATGTTTGTAGTCGTAAAGACCATTTTTTTTTGCAAAATATGTAGATACACCCTGTTATTAATACTAATGCAATGAATATAAGATCAGTTTTATTAATAAGGATGAATATTATTAAATAAGTAAGGATATATTGGAGGTATTTTTAATATATTTCATAGTTAGTCGAGTCAAAATGAAATTAACGGTTTTAAAAATCAATTCATTTATTATTACTTGTAATAGGAACATTAAGCACTTCATTGAATCACAACTGGTAAGTTACAGGTCCCGTGAATCAATCTACAATCACACAACATAATAACACGCCTGTACCCAATAAAAAGGATAAAATAAAAAGCTTTTCATCATCATCATCATCATTTCAGCCGAAAGACGTCCACTGCTGGACATAGGCCTCCCCTAAGTGTCGCCACATTGACCGGTCCCGTGCGTCTCGCATCCAGAGGATCCCCGCAACCTTCACCAGGTCATCGGTCCACCTAGTGGGAGGCCTTCCAACGCAACGTCTTCCGGTTCGCGGTCGCCACTCCAGAACTTTCCAGCCCCATCGGCCATACGTTCTGCGAGCAATGTGCCCACCTGCCCACTGCCACTTAAGTTTGGCAATTCTTCGGGCTGTGTCGGTAACTTTGGTTCTCATGCGGATGTCCTCATTTCTGATTCGATCATGCAACGAAACTCCGAGCATAGCCCTCTCCATTGCCCTTTGGGTGACTTTAAGCCTTCTGATGAGGCCCATTGTGAGCGACCACGTTTCGGTCCCGTATGTAATCACTGGCAACACACACTGGTCATAGACTTTCGTCTTGAGACACTGCAGTAACTTGGACGAGATGATACTTCTCAGCTCCCCAAACGCTGCCCAGCCGAGTCGGATTCGATTCGATTGACCTCTTTCTCAAAGTGAAACCTGGGACAAACAGTCCAGTTAGGTAGGTCCACCTACCTAACTGGACTGTTTGTCCCAGGTAGACATAATCGTCTACAACTTCGAGTGTAGAGTCTTCGGTCTTTATAGGAGTGGGTGTAACATGGGCATTCAACATGACCTTGGTTTTATCCATGTTCATTTTAAGACCCATTCTTTCGGAGGCTCTACTGAGGTCATCGAGCATTGCACTGAGGTCCTCCATGGTCTCAGCCATGACCACTATATCGTCGGCAAATCAAAGGTGAGTCATGTACTCGCCTTGATGTTGTAGCCTAGTCCTCTCCAGTCCAGAACCTTGACGACATCCTCCAGTATAGTGGTGAACAGCTTCGGAGATATGACGTCTTCCTGTCTCACAACTCACTGCAGAAGGATAGGTTCCGTGGTCTGGTCCTGAAGCTGGACTGACATGGTGGCATTTTTGTATAAACACTTCAACACTGCAGTACAGCCCAAGTTTCAATCGAATCGAAGACTTTCTCGTAGTCCACAAACGCTAAACAGAGAGGAAGATTATACTCTTCGGTCTTCTGTTTAACCTGCCGCAGCGTATGTATGTGGTCTACGGTGCTAAAGCCTTTTCGGGATCCGGCTTGTTCGGGAGGCTGAAAGTCGTCGAACCTGCGCGCGAGACGATTCGTAATGACTCTTGAAAACAACTTATAGACATGGCTCAGAAGTGAGATGGGCCTATAATTCTTCAGTCGGGCATTGTCGCCCTTCTTGAAGAAGAGTACCACCACACCTCTGCACTATTGGAATATGGGTTTGGGAAACGAAAACAATGTATGTATTCTAATATTTCTTCTATTTAAAAGATGCACATTACATTAGTTACTTTACGTCATTCAGCAAGACCGGAAAAAACACACATGGCACAGATTACAAAACCAAATAGAATAAATAATATTCGATAACTTTTGTGTGACCAGAGTTAAATTTTTCTAATTGTAACACTCCCACTAAAATTTAACCACTTTAAAAAAAATATATATATCTAGTAGGTAGGTACATCTTATCATCTCATCTAGTACAGCCCTCCCACTAAAACAAAACACTTAAAAAAATACATAGGAGAACTGGAGAACTAATTAAATAACATCTGATTCCTCAGCCAGTTAAAAGTTTGAGTGGGCAAAGCTTTTGTTAAAATATCAGCTAGTTGAACTTTACTTGGAACATATTTAATTTTTATTAAACCCAACTCAACCTTTTCCCTTATAAAATTATATTTAACATCTATATGCTTTGTTCTTTTGTGATAAACAGGATTGTTAATTAAGTTTATTGCACTCTGATTATCAACACAAAGCATAACACATTCACAACTTTCACCTAATTCTAACATTAGCTGCTGCAACCATACTATCTCTTTTGCAGCTTCACAAGCAGCCACAAACTCTGCTTCAGTTGTGGAGAGAGCAATAGTCTTTTGTTTTTGACTAGACCATGTGATTGGACCATTATTCATTTTAAAAATATAACCTGTTGTAGACTTACGCGTATCTATGTCGCTTGCAAAATCTGAATCTGAATAACCAATAAGATCATTACTTTCTCCATACTTTATACACAAATCTTTTGTATTAATTAGGTATCTAATGACACGTTTCACAGCATTTACATGTTGCTGACTTGGATTGTTAACATATCTGCTTAATACATTCACAGCAAAAGATATGTCAGGTCTAGAAACAGAACACAAAAATAATAAGGAACCTATAGCTTCTCTGTAAGGAAAATTAACAGTATTTTCATCTACATTTTTAGTAATAATAACATTGACGTCTGCTGGAGTACTGGCCGGATTTGCACTATCCATACAGAACTTCTTAATAATTTGTTCTATGTAATCACTTTGCTGAATACAGATACAATTATTTATTCTTTCTATTTCCATGCCCACAAAGTATTTCAAATTTAATTCTTTGATTTTAAAAGCTTGTTTTAAATATTCAATTATTTCTTGAATAAGCTGTTTACTTGAAGATATTACCAAGGCATCGTCAACATAAATGATTAAATATACTTTAATCTTATCAAATAAGCCCGTAAATACACAATTGTCAGCCTGACATTGTACAAAACCATATTTCTTTAAAAATTCAGTAAACCTTTTATTCCAGCAACGAGAAGCCTGTTTTAAACCATAAAGTGACTTATTTAATTTTAACACACAATTATTGTCCAATAACACACCTTCAGGTACTTCTATAAAAATATTTTCTTCTAAGTACCCATTTAGAAAAGCAGTTTTCACATCAAATTGTTGAATTTCTAACTGATATTTTGCTGCAATAGAAAGAATAATTCTTATAGAGTCATACCTGATTGTTGGGGAAAATATTTCTTGATAATCAACATCTTTAATCTGAGTGAACCCTCGCGCACATAAGCGAGCCTTATAACATACTTGATTATTCTCATTCCTCTTGAACGCAAAAACCCACTTAGTAGTAAGAGTTCGCTGACCAGATCTTTCAACAATACTCCAAGTTTTGTTTTCTTTGTGTGCAGATAATTCTTCTTTGATGGCTTCTGACCATTCATTCTTCTGTGGACACTTTAATGCTTCATCATATGTTTGAGGCACTGACAGCTCAACTAGGTTTGCTTCCATACGTCTATTATTTCTTGGCCTGAAAGTTATGTTCTTATTTGATCTGTTCCCTTTTTGTTGAGGTGGTTCATATGACGGATCATCACTGTTGCAACTCAACAGACTATCTTCAGATCCAGACGTTGAAGATTCAATTAATGTACTATCTGTCTTGCTTACTTCTGTTTCATTATGCTGCATTACTGTCTCATTATTATCATCATCACCAATGTATACTTGTGAAATATTCTTTCTTATTTCTGTAACTTGATGGTCATCAAAGATGACATTTCTTGATATTTGTACTGTCTTTTTATTTATATTATACATTCTGTAATTGGTGTTATCATAACCAACTAGTATCATTTTCACACTTTTCTTATCCAATTTTGTTCTTAATTGATCAGGAATATGAACATATCCAACACTACCAAACACCTTCACATGTCCTAACTGAGGTTTGGTACCATTCCATAACTCAAAAGGAGTTTTATTCGGAGTCTGGCTAGAGGATGTTCTGTTTAATATATAAACTGCACAGTTCACAGCTTCAGCCCATAGATATAGTGGCACATCTCTTGCATACAGCATTGAGCGAGCACTCTCTACTATAGTTCGATTCTCTCTCTCTGACCGTCCGTTTTGTTCTGGTGTGTATGGAGCAGTAAGCTCATGAATTATCCCTTCTTTGTCCAAATATTCCTTAAAAACTTTGTTGACATATTCTCCTCCATTGTCTGTGTGTAATATTCTAACACTATGCATGTATTTATTTTTAACAATGCTGTTATATTTCTTGAACATATCCATGACATCACTTTTGTTTTTAATAAAATATACATGCCTGTAACTTGTAGCTGCATCTTTGAATAACACAAAATATCTCATACCTTGAATAGATGTGCAGCTCATTGGTCCACAGACATCACTGTACACCAAGTCCCCAGGCTGTAGTTCTCCCCTTATAGATTTGTGAAATGGAAACCTGCACTGCTTCCCATATGCACATGCCTCACAAATAAAGTTCTTTTGATCATTGTCATTAATTCTCAAACCTTCAACCACATTATTAGTACACATGTTTTTTATTTGTTTTAGGTTTATATGTCCCAGCCGTTCATGCCACATTTTGATATCACTTTGATCATTTTGAACCAAATTACAGGTCTCTGGAACCACTACTTTTATCTTCAACTCATACAAGTTGTTTTCTGTAATTTTTGCACTCATTACAACTTTATTTTCTTTATATATTAAAGCACTTGTATCTTTCTTAATTATAGTGTAATTTTTCCGTATTGTAACACCTTCTGAGAATAAGTTTCTTCGCAAACTTGGAACATACAATACACCATGCAGTTCACCAGTCTCCCACTGGCCATTGACGTATCTCTTTATTGACATTTTGCCGATGCCTGACACCTCCACAGATTGTTTGTTTCCTAATGTCAGTGATTTCTGGTCGCATTCAAATAATTCATAAAAGAAGTCCTTTCTAAATGTCATGTGCGCAGAGGCACCGCTATCCAATATCCAAGTGTCTTCTTCAGGATTACAGGAACTGTCTTCTACATTAAATGCCAACATATCTGAACCTTCTTGTTGAGGTTTTCTTGATTTATTTTTCTTTGGATATCGACATTCTTTAGAAAAATGTCCTCTTTTCCCACAATTGTAACATTCAAATCTATGTTTAGTAGTTTTATTTTGATTTATATCACTTCCAGATGCCTTTGGCTCATTTTGCTTTGGCCGATTCTTCCATCCCTTATTGGTAACAAGAAGAGCTGTCTCTTGCTCTTCAACAGAAGCCAAACTTGCTTCTTCGTCTAATAGACGAGCAGTTAAGTTATTTAAAGTTTGTTGTTTGGGATCTAATGACATCCATGCTTGACGCAATGATCTGTATTTCTGTGGCAATGTTCCAAGTATTTTTGTAAGTATGGCCATTTCGCTGATAACTTCTCCACTTTCTTTTAGCTGTTTTGCTAAGATTTCGACCTTCGAAATATGTTGTGCTACACTGTCATTGGCTGACATTTTATACTGATAAAACTTTTCATGAATTAGCATTTTACATAATTCACTCTTTTGTTCATAGATAGATTCTAGTTTTGTCATTATTTCTTGCGCTGTTTCACAGTTTTCTATTAGTGTGATTTGCTTGAAATCCATCGACGAGGTGATGATATACATCGCCATACCATCATTTTTCAACCAGTCAGTACTGTTTGTGTCTGGTTTTGACATTGAAATATCAATTCCTTTAGCTTTCAAGGCGCACTTGATCTGGAACTTCCATTGTCTGAAGTTATTTCCATCAAACTTTTCTACACTCATAGACCGCGTGGGATCCATCTTACAATTTCTCAACTATGGCGTCGCTAATTTTTCGATAAATATTTTAACTTTTTCCTTGGCGTTTTCTTGTGAAACTTCTATTTGCCGAGTACACTGGGCCCATAACCTATTGGAATATGGGTTTGGGAAACGAAAACAATGTATGTATTCTAATATTTCTTCTATTTAAAAGATGCACATTACATTAGTTACTTTACGTCATTCAGCAAGACCGGAAAAAGCACACATGGCACAGATTACAAAACCAAATAGAATAAATAATATTCGATAACTTTTGTGTGACCAGAGTTAAATTTTTCTAATTGTAACATGCACCATGCCTGTGGCGTTTTTCCCTCGAGAATGACAGAATCGAACAGCCTTCAGGAGTTCGGCCGTAATACCGTCATCACCCGGTGTCTTGTTGTTCTTAAGCTGTTTCAGAGCCATCTTAATCTCGTACAGGCTCACATCCGGGATGTCTTCGGTATAGTGTCGGGTCAGTCTAGCTCTGGGGTCTTTCGCTAAATCTTCAACTACTAGTTTGGAAATACAGAGATTTTATTGTTTTTTTTTTTGTTTGAGGCCCAAGTTTTTTGGAGTTTAACGACTGAAACGACTGCATAATAATAACAACAGATAACCATAAGTTAATTTTGCATTAGATGAATCTACCTTTTCAAAACTATATCATTATCCATCAAGCCGTTTACACAACGTATTAAAGAAATAAACACCTTCGCAAACAAACATCCATTCTAAAGCCGTTTACGTTTCTTCTAAAACTAAATTATAATAAATACCTACCTCACTTAGGTCGTAAAACACAATATTTTGTCTTCATGACATTTAAACGTAGGGTGTAAAAACCATACTTTAATTGTGTTCTTAGTGAATTTTAGGGTGTATAAATCAAAAATATTGGTGTTTAGGTCGTAACACCAATATTTTGATAAAATACAACACTATTTTTAGTAACTTACAATTATACAACTAAAATATCGCAACGAACTTGACCGTGCAGACTTTCCAATGTGGTTTTACCACCCATACCTTGCAAATATGTAACTTATTTCCTATTTCCAACAAAAAAAATAATTCAATTCAGATTATCACCGTATTATACGCTCTACGTTAAACGTTTATTAACGTTACGACAGAGACGTAAATGTTACCTACCGTAACGTTTGTGAGATACATCCTTTTTTACCGACATCAAGAGTTATCAGAATATTTTTTTGCAGGGCGTAAGTCACAATTTGTTTTGTTATTGTGTTTTACCCCGTTTTACATTCAAGAAAATATTTTTGTTTGTAGATACACCAAGTTTGATGTCGTAACGTAAAAGAAATGTGTTTTACGACTTGGTTTTTTTAAAGAGAGATGTTTAGCGTTAAGAAAATATTGGGTAGTAAAAACCATTTTTTTCACCGTAGCGCAATTTTGAATATACAGATAGAAAGAGCGTGAAAAACTAAATAAGACTGCATCAAAAAGTCAATTTGGCCAAAATGGTCTTTACGCCCTTTGTAGCGGAAAGCGTCGATATAGTTGCCTCCTTGAATTTAACGACAATAATGACAGCCTGTAGACTGAATTCGTTAACTTATTTACTAGCTGTTACTCGCGTTGCTGTTTATCCGCAACAACAGGTAAACAAATAGACTTTAAACTAAACCGACTGGATTATCTTACAGCCAAGGTAAATTATCGGATCATTAAGAGTTTTCCCCGTCGGTTGGCCTTGAGATTTACTAAAATAATTATCTTCTTTAATATACTTAACACAAATATTCATAGAAAAAGGGCCCTTACAAGAAAATGACTAGCTTTTTTTTTTGGTGGGAAATCATCAAATAATCCCTAAAGGAAGGAAGGGAGTGTCAGACTCAGACAGATGAGATGACTTTTTGAGTGACACCATTTGACATTTTGTATTTTGCGTAGATTTTATTTAATTTCTTCTTTTTTTTTACATTATTTGACATTTATTATTTCTGACATTTCATAACTTTTACTGACTTGTTTATTTTGTACTTTAATTTTTGCTTTTTCTTTTTTTTATTGTTATTAATTTTATAAATTTGTACGCCTTACGGGTGAAACATGTACGTACGAAATATAATGTAACATCCTGCATGCTTAACTTGCATGTATACACATGTTTGAACAAATAAACTGATCTTTATCTTTAAAAAAAAAAGACTTCTACTGACTAAAAACCATCCATGTTCTTTCTTAGCCCTTTGTATCGAGGACGTGGTATCTCTTTCGAACAACTCGCAGCCCCAACGACGGGACTGTCAGCCCCAACGATGGGACCCGCAGCCCCGACGATGGGACCCGCAGCCCCGACGATGGGACCCGCAGCCCCGATGGGGAAAATGATTAGCCCCAAGTTTATTTACTTTTTTACTTTAAAGTGTTGTAAAAACGAAGTTTAGATTAAATACTAAAGATTTATAAACCAAAACTCTTAACTCAACTTGAACAAAACATAGACGCAAAAGTTATAGGTAAACGCACTCTGACATTTAGTTGTATAGAAATAGATAGATTTATTTATTAGTTAATTAATCACTGTTCACTAAGTCTTATAATTGTCCTAGACAGCAAGCGGGGCGTAAAAATGGGAGCGATATAGCAGAGAGTGTTATTAGATTAATTTATTTTGTTAGGAGAATAAAAGAAAAATCGTTTCTCGAAATAATTAGAGTGAATATTATAAGATACGCCAATACAGGTTGTAATCGATATTTCAAACTTCGAAGTTCAGTAATGAATTCAAGGAACAGCCTGCGGTACGAGAAATCAGCTGTAAACTTTCTGCCTAGCTACAAAGTTCATCGAACTCGTCGTCGCGATTGACGTTCGCTAAATGCGTTTTGCTACGGTACATTGTGGATTTGTGGATGAGGAAATAAAACAAGTCAAATATATTGGATTCTTGGTTTGTACAGTCACCTGCAAAAATGCATGGACAGTTCTGAACTCTATTTACAAGTAATAAAGACTAAAAGTATCCATGCAATTTTGCAGGTGACTGTACTGGGTAATACGTTACCTCTTGGCAAGACTGGTTGGCAGATTTTCGTGGACTGTTGATCGACTGTCAAAGATGTACAATTTACAGTCGGGACCAACGGCTCAACATATTTTGAGGAAACTTGGTATGTAATGGGTGGTCTGGTCACCCATCCACAGACCAATCAGGCAAGTGCGGCTTGACCCGTAGATCGACTATTTCTTTCTGCCCTACCATTCGCAAGCCGTTAAGAAAAACAAGTTTTTTTTTGAAACACTGGGGCCATGGGGTCCGAGTGCCCACTTAATTTATCAGGAAATAGCCAAGCGTTTGGTCGACTCTTCACGTGACCGGAGGGCTGGAATATTTTTTGGGCAAAGAATCAGCATTGCCATCCAACGTGGCAATGCTGCCAGCCTTCTGGGCACTTTTCCTGTTGACAGCGGTGTGGACGAAATTTTTGACGCCCTGTAATTACTCCCCTTTTTGATACTTGTTTAAATTTTATTATTATCTTAGTTCTGTAAATAGTAGTTTTTAAATGTTGTAAATAAATACGTTTAAGATGAATTGAACGAAACCAATTTATCACAAGGCATCACAACCGTCTTAAAGGTCAACTTCGATCGCGAAGCATTATGGCCCTTATTTGTTCAGGGGTCGTAATGACCTCAACCCCATGGGAGGGGCAACGAACTATCAAGCTATGTTTACAGGGTAGTTTTGTATTTGGTCAATAGGAAATTGCTTGTGTGAGATTGTAAGACGGTCTTTGATATTCTTACGTTTATTTTTTGGTGAATTGAATTGAGGAATGTCCTGGGTCTGTGTGAGGTTAATGTATTTTGTAGTACTTTGTTTACGTTATTTACTTTTGTGGTTTACAATAAGTAGGGAAATATAATCGAATCTAAAGGTTGGTCGAGTCGAGTGGTCGCAAGACGCAAACGCATGAGGACCTGGGTTCAATTGCCGGGTCGGGCATTAGTGTTTGGTTTCACTTTCAGAAATGTATCCGTATCTACTACGGTGACTGGTTTTTATGCCAGGTTAATGGCAATGGTCATAAAAAAAAACTGGTCAATTGCGAGTCGGACTCGCGCATGAAGAGTTCCGTACCAAAAAATCGCGTTTGTTTTAGTGTTTGTTGTTATAGCGGCAACAGAAATATTATACATAATTTGTGAAAATTTCAACCATCTAGGTATCACGGTTCTTCAGATACAGTTGGTGATGGACAGACGGGCGGACAGCGAGGTTTTAGTAATAGGGTCCCGTTTTTACCCTTTGGGTAAAGAACCCTAAAAACTGTCAAAATTTGGTTGACAAAGTGTGGTGGTACTAGAAGGTACACCACCTGTATAACCCTTGTCTGTCTCAAACACAATGAGAATAAATTAATACACCTCCTACCACGTTGAATAAAACCGACATGACACTATATAACTCATTGAATTACAAACTATTCTTCCAGACATCATAGTGAGTTACATGGAATAGGGGATCGGACAAAAAAAAACTAATTAGTCCGTCAGATAGATTTCCAAAATTTATTGGACACGTATTTTTTCTTTTTTCACGTTAACTTAAAATGAAGACGATACAGTGCTTCGAAAACTCGTGTGACGTCATATGATAGTACATTTTGACGACACAAGTGACGTTTTAAGCCCCACTCCAAGATCTTTGACGCGTTTTATCTTCGTCATTTTTTATTGATTTGATAAAACAAATAACACGGATTCAATATTTTTCGATAATCTAACTTACGAACTAAACAGAATCATATTATTTTGACCCAGTCCGATCCCCGATTACCTTCATACGTATAGTTATTAGAAAAATAAGGCACAAAAGACTTATCATCCACGTCATATCAGTCAGGCTTGGAGAAACAAACTGACAGGCAGATATTATACAAGTAAACTAATACCTAGTACCACTAACACTAAGCTTTAGCCTAAATTATTATTGTACTGTTAGAATTTGAAATCACGTTGTTGAGCTGAAAGTGGAAAATTGTATGAATATCGTTGAATGTATTTAGGTGTTGTCTAGTGCGAGCAAAAGGCTTTGGAACATTTCCACTTTACCTAAGTACGACTTTATGTTTGGTTGTTATTTACTAGGAATATGTTTGCGAAATGTTGTGTTGATGGAAATATTGTTCATGATTTATATTTATTGTTCTATTGTATGAGTGGTACACAATTTTTTTATTTATTCGGTATTTACTAAGAGTAAATACCGAATAAATAAATAATCTAACTCTTTGTTCGTATAGATAAAAAATATGAATATTTTTGTCATTGTTCATGTGTCGACTTTTTGTAGGGATGCTGTCGCGCGTTATGCAAACTCACGACAACATCGCTACTAACACGCGTTAGTTTTCTGGGAGAGTGCAAAAAGCTAGCGACCGCATCGATGGATGCGATCGCGCGACAGCATCGCTACTGCATCGCTATGAAAGTTGCCTTGGGCGAGGGGTCTAGGACTGGCTATCAGACTTTCGGGCTTCTGGACTACCTGTATCCGGCTGTCATAGATCTAGAAATGACAGTACTTTCCGAGTCACGGAGGAAACTTGGTATGTGACGGGTTGTCACCCATCCACGGCCGAACCTAGTCAAGCGCGGCTTGTCCGGAAAATTGACAACAGCGCCTGTTATTCTTTAGCCAGAAGCTTTTTTTAGCCTACAGCAGTTATTAGTCTATTTTTAACCGACTTCAAAAAAGGAGGAGGTTCTATGTTCGTGTGTATGTTTTTTTTTACTTTTTTATGTATGTTACCTTATATCTCCCCCATTTGTCGACCGATTTTCAAAATTGTTTTTTTATTTGAAAGAGTATACTCCTGAGGTGGTCTCATTTTCAGGATCTTCGGAGATATACAATGACCTTTGTTTGATTGATTTAGTGTTTTTGTCACCGGCTTCTGCAGCTATTTATTTTTCACGTTTTTTCTTTTAGTTTTTTTTGAAGTCGGTTTTATTTTTTTTCAAAAAAAATTTTTCAGAAAAGAGTCAAGTTCATCCCGCCATGTCCTAGGCCTGCCGCGTTGCTGTGAGCTTAATTCAAGCTGTGAGCTTAATCAGTTACCATAGGCAGCAGTGGTCCAGTGGTGGCAGGCTCAACTTACGAGTAGTAAGTCGTGGGTTCTAACCCAGGCGCATTACTTTGTATGATTTATTTCATCACCACTGCTTTCAAAACGGTAAACGAAAATATCGTGAGGAAAGAGACATGTCATAGCACCCAAAAATTAGAAGACATTTGACTGCTACACGAGTGACCAGCGCTGTGCTGTGGGTCCCCGTAGAAAAGCCCCATGCTGAGTGGTAACCTCAACTGGTGTTACTGTGGTAACTGGTTTGTCGCAGTCACGACGTGTCTGTTAACATTTTTTTTGTGTTCCATTTTTTTATTTAAACTTAAACTTTTGTTTTTTTCTTTTTTGTACCTATTTCTTAATATTTGAGTGATGTATGTTTACTGCTTTTTTTACCCACGACGGAACGGAGACGGTATATGCGTTTGGGGTGAGAGGTTGTTTGTTTGTGCAAATACATGTTGCCATTTTTCTCCAAAACTACTAGTCCGATTTTGATGCAGTTTTCAGTTATGGGTTCGGGTTTGATTGGTGCATGTTCTTAGATAGGTGTTACGGTGACAACTCACCAGGGGGCGCTGCAGCAAACATTTTTTGTGCAAATCAAAGTTGCCATTTTTCTCCAAAACTACAAGCCCGATTTTGATTCAGTTTTCAGTTATGGGTTTAGGTTTGATTGGTGCATGTTCTTAGATAAAAAAATAAAAGTAAAAAGTTTAAAATAAAAAGCAAAATTAAAAACATTGCAAAACTAGTTCATTTAATGGCAGATCCCGACGGACATTCTTGGGTTTTTTTAAGGCGGGTGTTTTATGTTATTTTATCCTTTTTTCAATTAATGTTTAACCGTCGTGGGTTCTTAAAAAAAAATAATTTTGCTTTTTATTTATTGTATCTCTTTAAATGCTCGTCATATTTCTGCGATAAATAAATAATTTTTCTTTCTTTCTACCAACCCAGGTGCCCTGGGACCGCTTGGTGGATTATTGGTCATTATGCTACGCAGTTACCATCTCAACGCCCAATTCTGACAAAAATTGTTACCAAGCAATCAAAATTATCGTTCCTTCTTTACAGAAGCCTTATCAATGCCAAATAACATCAAAGCAACACATTTACGAGTACCTCCGAGTAGGAAACCTTACTTTCCTTTAATGTGTGTACCTAGAAATCGATCAATCCGTCTCGTCTAGCCGACCCGACCTTTCGAAGTAAAACGTATAAGTTTCGAGGATGTTCCAGAAGTTTCTCAATCCTTTGTTACTATATGAATAAAGTTAAAGGAGTACACATCATTATTTCGTAAGGTTTTTTTTTTATCAGTTTTGTAGGTTCAGACACGTTATATAGAGATAGGTGTATTGAAAATCTTAGAAGACAAACACTGAAAGCATGGATAAGGTATGGGAGAGACCTTTTCCCAGTAATGGGATAGAAAAAGAAAGAAAAAACTTTTTTTATTGGACCTTTTGCGTTGCGGAGATGCCCGATGGAAGAAAGCTTTGCCCGAGTAGTGGCCAAGGTTAGGCCAAAGAAACCAGGGCCGTCCTAAAACTCGTTGGGTTGACGATACGGTCAAAGTCGCCGGAAACACGAGGTACGCACAGAACCAGGAAATGTTGCAGAAAAAAAAAATAAGTTCAATAATAACCCGACTACTAACAAAATCGCGGTCTTAAAAGTAGAAAACAAGAAAATAATTCTTGTCTGACATTCTTCGTAGTCGCATGCCACTGATACCTGATGCTCCTTCATGGCGTTCTCATTGATACAAGGTGGCATGCGATGATGCGACTACGAAGAATATCAGACAAGAATTATTTTCTTGTTTTCTACTTTTAAGACCGCGATTTTGTTAGTAGTCGGGTTTTAGATTTTTGAACTTAATTTTTTTATTTGAATTTTATTTTTGTGTGTACTTAAACTATAATATAATACATATTTGTAATGTGCTCGCCAAGACCTTTCATTTGATACCAAACTTGCTATGGTTACCTCAATTTAATATTTTTTGAGGTAAGTTTTTGACATTTAAATTCCGTCATAAAAAGAATTTATAAAATTTATATAGCCTATGTCACCCGGGCTATTCTTATGAATCTATTGACACCTAATTTAATAAAATCCGTTCAGTAGATTAGGCGCTACGGTGGAACATAGATACATACATACATACATACATAGACTGCCAAAATCATTACCCTTCGTTTTGGCTTCGCCGTAGTCGGGTAAAAAGGGAGGCCTATACTCAGCAGTGGGTGATTCCGAGCTGATATGACGATGGTTATGAAGAAGAACCACTTTAAATATACCCACGTCACCAATATAATAGTGTTTCTTTAAAATGTAATTTCTGATGACTATCAACAGCATCCTGAAAATGATTGCTGGCAGAGTGGACTGCCCCATCCAAAGACACTGGTTAAAATTAGGGATAGGATTATGTTAAAAATAATTAAGTACTAACAACAATAACATAGCATGTAAGCAAAGTGTAACTACTAGACCAACTACTTATGGACTGCTTAGGTCTGAAATAAAGATATTTTATTTATTCTTTTAAGTATATGTAAATACTTATATGATTATAGGTATAGGAGCTGACACCATTTTTGAATCAGACGATCCACCCAGCAAAAAAAAAAAAAAAGATTAGACCCATACTTGCACCAAAAAAAAAACGTGCCAAAAATCATAAACACATGTAAATAACATCGGAAAGAAAGCCAGATAAATGCTTAGAAAAAGGTTTCCATAATTTCCATACACATAACTCAGACGAAAGAAGGTCACTGCCCCCCAAGGGAGAAATGTGTGGAACAGAGCATTCGATGAATACCATTTATTTGGATATTAAAATTCAGGGAACGTTGAATTTCCTGTCTACCGGACGAGAACTGATCCGGAATATTATATGCTCCGATGTCATAAATAATTAAGTTTCAGAGTGATGTGGAACAAGGATATGTGTAAGGGCGACCTTGCAATTATTTTATGATTCAGGAAACTGACTTCTAATGCTACTGTTTTAAGGAAATTATTTGATTATCATCATCAGCGTCTCTTTGAGAGGGAATGAGCTATAATGTTCCACACGGGCCCAGGGTGTATTGCTAGATGTCACAAGTCTTCGAATTTTTGGTTCTAGAACATGCCGATTTCCTCACGATGTTTTCCTTCACCGTTTTTAAGAGCAGTGGTGACGAAATAAATTACGCAAAGTAATGCGCCTGCCTTCGTAAGTCGGGGCCGCCATGACTGGACCACCGTTGCTCTAGTTATTAAATGATAATAATATTGCAGCACATTTGTGCCCGGTTGACAGCAATAGGTGCGTCCCTAAGGGACTTCAACATAATTTAAGAATTGTACTACTACATCTCTGCCTCGCCCTTTGGGCATTCCAAGCTTGATGTTTAATGTAGCAAAAGTTCGTTAACACCGCAATCGCAGGTAAGAAAAGTTAATGTGATTTCAGTGTATTAAAATAATCATAAAAAGATTGCATTCACAAAGAAACAGGGAATAACGAAAGCCCTAGGCAAAGTTATAAATCTCAATTTTATAAGGTCGTTGCCTTCAAAAATGTCTAAGTAAACACAGTAAAAGTTTTTTAAAAGCAACACTTTTAATTATAATGGAGAGTCTCGTTATTTAGCTGCCTCAAAAGAGCTTTTGGCTAAAATATATGTTTAGAAAAAAGTACTTAAAGTACTAAGGTGCAAATATTGGCTGACACAGACCACCATTGATTTATTTATTAGATGAGAAAAGGTTCTACAGGTTTCCAAGACAGTTTGAAACAAAAGAAATACCAAAACTGGACGTCACTACAGTCTAGATACAAAGATTGGTAAAATCATTATAGCTTTAAAGATTTGACAGAACTAGCAAAACATTTTAGTATTTTTTAAATCAAATTAATTAATAGTTTTATATTTTGTTCAAGTGTTTTGAACAATGCCGTACACATGGACAGTGGTGGCTGCAGTTTTCAGCTCTACGAGTATTATCAAGCCTGCGGTTCGGGTGTGAATTACACCTCGAATCAAAGTTTTCCTACATATCAAAATGTACTATTATTGATTGTACCTAATCGACAATCTGGGCCATAAAAAGCTGTAACTAAAACAAACTTTCAAGTTACAAGATTTTTAGGTAACAGCCATATTAATCAAAAAAGCAATATCTTACGAAAGGAGGTCTTACGTAAAAAGGTTAAATGGCTCCACTTTCAACAATTCCACATTCATACGTAAGAGAGGGATGAGTACTCACTACAGGGAATAATATTTCAATACTAGGCACAGGTACAGTTCCATCGAATTGGATAACGAAATCTAGGGTGAAATGAGGCTTATATTATATATCAAATACATTTATGAAAACTACACTCCAAGGATTACGTACTCATGTTGTGTAGTTACCGAAATCGAAATATTGGAGAAGTTTTTATATTTTTGGTTCACAAAATGTAGATAAGTTCAACGCAAAACCATTACTACATTGCATAAAAAAGAAAGGGATACTTGGTACTGGCTTGCAAACTGATCACTGAATATTTATTTGTTTTTATTTTCATGTTATGAAAAACAACATGTAAAAATTTCATAACAGTACTATAAACAACTTGTGGCTTAATAATAACTGCCGTTCGGATCAAACTTCAGGTTAAGCCACGCTTGCCTAGGTTGGTCTGTGGAAACCCTGGTTTACCTCGGAAAGCACGATAAGCCCGATAAGTTAGTCCCGCCCGGCTGTCATTTTAAAATCTTTGACGGTCGTTACAGGTAGTCAGTAGCCCGAAAGTCTGACAACCAGTCTTACCAAGGGGTTAATCATATATCTTTGGGGGGTATGAGGAACAGGGTGTAAAGCTCCTCATCCCCCATAGAAAAGGGAGGATCCTCCGACCGGACGGGTGTTGTGTCCGGTGGGCTAACTGCCCGACATATGTAAGTCGGGACCTCCTATATAGGCTTATGTCGCGGATAATGTTGATAGCGCGATGTAGGAATTTCTGTCGATCGTTGTTAGTACGCAGGTATTGCGATAGATGTCGCTAGTCGCCACATATCCCAGTACGTATTGGGTTGTGGAGGTCAGATAGGCAGACGTTCAACAATAACAATAAACAAAAATATGTTTTTTTACTTAAAAATTATCCAAAATTTTCCCACCAACATAAAGAACCTCGTTTTTCTCTCCGATCATTGTAAAACCAACTATATTAGAGAAACCTCTGAGTATTATTTACCGTGTGCGATCTTCCCACATGTTTACTGAGCTTCGTATTGAAAGGTTTTCACTGTCTGCGTGATTTATCTCACGAGCCTGACTGTTTGTTTTGTCGCCGCCTTTTAACTGAGAAATGTTTTTTTTTATTTGAAAGACGTTCGAAAGAATTGGTAGAACAAACAAGATTATTATGGCGTTGCCTTTAGGTAACTGGATTGGAATACAATGGAATTCCATAATCCTCTGTTTCTTTCAATTTTATGTAGCATCATGCCAGGAGTCTCCGATGAGTTTAGCAGAGATGTACTCGTACCCAATTATGGTAGGTACTCCCACGTTACGCGAGTTATGACTTTATGTGCCATATAATAGTGGCGAGCCTTTTGCTATCAACCAAAAATGGAAACTTTGTGGCTGACCAATTCTGATAGAAAAACTCAATTACACTTCGCCCGACTCCCAACGAGACAGTACAACAAGACCAAGGAGGCAGCCTTTATAGAGTTAGACTATCTTTATTTACTTTTCGTCTAGGTAATCTTTTCACATCTCATCATCAGCCTATAATGTTCCCACTGCAGGGACTCAGGCCTCCTCTCTAGGAGAGGGATGGGCTATAATCCACCACGCGGGCCCAGTGCGGATTGGCAGATGTCACATGTCTTCGAATTTTTTGGTTCTAAGACATGCCGGTTTCCTCACGATGTTTTCCTTCACCGTTTTGAGAGCAGCGGTGATGAAATAAATTACACAAAGTAATGCGCCTGCCTGGGTTCGAACCCACGACCTACTGTTCGTAAGTCGGGGGCGACACCACTGGACCACCGCTGCTATAATCTAATACTCTCTAGGTAATCTTTTACTCGTTCAAAATACACAAGTGTTAATACCATAACATAACTTCACGTCTGTAATCCCTAAAGGATTAGGCAGAAGCGTCCCTAATAGGACACCCTCATTTTGTCAGTGACGGTTAAGTCCTTTGTAATAGGGCGCAATCCTATTGCCATCAACTAGCCACAAAACCACGTCATGTTATATGACCTACATGAGTTTTCGTAACAGTGACCTAAATCTTTCAGCAGAGTTGCATAAAAGTTCCAAGTAAAGACTGGTCTGACCCACAACTTAATTTCTAGATCAACATTGGAAGGTTTATTATTTATTTACATAAGACGGTAACTTACCCGTCGGGGCTGAGGGTTGTTCGAAAGAGATACCGCAACCACGACACAAAGGGCTAAGAAAGAACATGGGTAGCTTTTAGTCAGTAGAAGTCTGTACTTGATAACGCCTCTCACACCACTTGCCCTCTTCTTCTTTATGGGTACGAGGGATCAGGAAATGCTGGGACAGACTATACCAGTAGTAACTTTTCAAGCAGCAGCTTTCCACATTGAGCGGTGAGAATCCCGTAGAGTACATCTCTAGTGCGTCAAAAAAGTTTGCTGTTATATATGCGACACTCGGATCAACGTTGAGTGCTTGGCCAGACTGGCAGCGCGGCGCGGGGAGCGGCGCGGGTGCGGGAACGCGCGCGATTTGCCTGTCCGCACTGGACCGCGATTTCGTTCCGAGCGTTGTCGCGTTCAACTGTTCGTCCAGTGTTTGTCAAAATATAATATGGATGACGAAGACTTGTTTTTATTGGAAAATTCTTACTTTAAATGGCAAATGCTAAAAGTGAAAAATGGAGTTAATAAAATTAATTTAACCAGAGAAAATGAAGGAGAATTTTACACACTGTATGAAAGATTGCGAGAGCAACCTCGAAAGTTTTTTGAATATACAAGAATGTCAATGGATACGTTTGACTACATAATATTACAAAATAATATAGAAAATTATATTATAAAAAAAATAACAACTTTCGCCGAAGCATTCCACCTATTGAAAAGTTATTCATTCGAGATTACATCATTTCAAAATTGCACACAGGTTGTGCATCTCTGACTCGCTGTGACGTCACACTCAGCGCAGAGTATGAGCATTAGGTCCGATCTCTGTGGTATGAGTGCAAAATCCAAAAAAGATTTTTTTTTGGTAAGAATTTTATAATTCGGTTATTTTAATTAGTTGGATACTTCTATAAATAATTATAAATAATTGAATTAATTTCTTAAGCTTTAACTTATAAAAGTTAAAGCTAAATAAATAAATCCAATTTATCTGGTTATCTGGCGCAGACTAAAGTTTGAGATACGCCGCTCCCGCGCGGTTTATCGCTTGCCGCCCCGCGCACTAACTGCGGCCACTTGTATGAACGAGCTATGGCACGAGTTGCCCGCGCGCTCCCCGTGGAAAGTAGCCCGCGCCGCTTCCCGCGCCCGCGTGCCCACTACGGACACTCAAAGGAAGTTCCATACGTTTAAGTTTGTCGCGCCGCGCCCGCCCCGCGCCCGCGTTTGCAGTCTGGCCAAGCACTGAGAGTTTAAAGCCCAGTGCACAATAATAAAGCACCCTTGCGTCGTAGTTTAAGCATTCCAAGCACATAGTATATTGTTGCTAATCGTAATAGACACTAGCTGCTCGGCATTTTACTGAATTGGGACACATAATCGCTTTTTTATGTTTAAATTTAAGTTTTTTATTTAATAGGTTTTTCTGGGTAAGCCCGTTCTCTATCTTCGAGACAAGATTAAGGTTAAGAGTAAGCCCATTTGTTAAATTAAAAAGTGAACTAAAAAGTCAAAAATAAGTCGAACGATTTCAGTGATGAAATGAGAACAAGGTCCCGTAATTGTATCCGAAAATGGAAAACTGAAAACTAAAATTTTAATTGCAGTCGGGGGACCTGTAAAGAAATGTTCCACCGAACTGTCCCCCGACTGCAATTAAAATTTTAGTTTTCAGTTTTCCATTTTCGGATACAATTACGGGACCTTGTTCTCATTTCATCACTGAAATCGTTCGACTTATTTTTGACTTTTTAGTTCACTTTTTAACATGGCAGGCGTGTTTTTAAATTTTTAAATTATTTGTTTTTTATTTAATACTTTTTAGTGATATATGTACCTACCGGTATTTTACTTTTTAGTGATATACCGGCCTTCATTATACTGCTTTATTTTTCAGGAAAGCATTGTCGCGGTAAAGATAATGCAAAACTAAATCGTTTCAATCGGATCGTGGTTCGGTCATGTGGAGAGGATGAGTGAAAGTCGATTAACAAAAGGTATTTACAAGGCAGATGTAAATGGCAACGCCGGGACGCCCAAGAAAGATATACACTGATCTTATTGGTGCCGTTCTTCAGAAAGGACAGGTGTGTAGTACTCGTAACCGGCGTGCGTGTATGGACAGATATGTATGAATGATAATGTGGACGAGGCAAAAGGAATATGTAAGGATCGTAGCGGGTGGCGTTCTGTAGTTTCTGCCTACCCCTATGGGAAAAGGGCGTGAGTTTATGTATGTATGTAAATCGTTTATTTTTCGTGGATTATACTAACTTTGAGATCTTAGGTGGTTTAGTTCTTGGAGAGACTGGTTATCAAGGGATTAGCTAACGTGGATCTAAAACGTAACTGTTTTTGTATTTACTAAGCTTCTGTTCAATGTTACCGTTTGCAGCTTGTGCACTATCACGGGCCAACATAATCATTGTTTGCGTCGTTTGATTTTATTAAAATGTTTTATGAAGTGCTACCCAATGAGACTTGTATAGGGGGATAAAAGGATTTAAAGCGTTGGTAAATTTTCCCTGGATTAACGATTTAGAAACAGAAATGAAAATAGAAGTAGATGAACGTATCAAGCATGACAGATCGGAGAAAGAACAGGATGGATGCGCGAGCGCAGCGAGCGCGAAAATTTTTGTATGATTTTTATTGGTTTTGGGTTAAGGGGGCAGGGGAGGGGCAAAGATATTGCTATCAGGAGGGAAGAGGACAAAAAGGCAGCGGTTCCATGTAAAATACCAGTTTTCAGCTGCATCTAGTTAGACTGGAAGCCGACTCCAACATAGTTGGGGAACTTATCTAGGTGGATAAAGCGGTGGATAACCATGCCTGAATGGAGCTCAATAGTAGTAAAATTTCAACATTTGTGCTCCACGAAGCTTAATATTATGTTTGTCGACGAACTCAGTTTATTAATTATGTAATGCAGAAAATTTATTAGAGTCCAGAGGGATTTGAGTTTTTTTGTTCAGGCCAGCAGAACTGAGAATAGAAGCATGTAGATAAGTCTGTGAAATGACTAGGAATGGCGAAAGCACGAAATGGGTGGATGCGCGAGCGAAGCGAGCGCGAAATTTTTTTGTATTGTTTTATATAATAGGGGGGGGGGGGGTGAAACCTAGTCGGAATAATTCTTAATAATTGCATTACAAAGATTACATTTGCTATGTACCTAGTTTGTTCACAGAGTTTAGGTACTGATTTTGTTGTACATAATATAAGTGGACTATTAATTCTGTATAACTCTTAACTTACCCTAAGTATAAGGGGTTATTTTCAAAAATCAGGAGACATATTTCTTCATTTCTTAGGAATCAACAGATATTCAAGTATAGTGCCAAACAGTTTCAAGTACCTACCAAGATGCTGGTACGGAACCATCGGTAACGGATCCAACTCGCACTTGCACACATCTATTGTTGTATTACACACGCAAAGCTTTATTAATTTGCGTTAGTAATGAGTTTAAAGTGTTTTCAATCTCGCACTAAGACTTTTCCATACAAAATTCAACCCTGAATATCTTTTTCCACTTTAAATGAGTGTTTTTGAAAAACCTATGAATACGTACATTTATTATGTCGTTAAGTGGATATTCTTACCATGTTTCAAGTAAATTGATTCACGCATATTGACTTTTCATACAAACTTTAAAACCATTCAGCTGCCGTCGTGGATGGATTTGGGAGTTGTAACCTAGCCAGTTTTATTTCTGTCATTACAAGGAATCTATTGATATATATCTTATTCATATCGAATCCCGGGTTTAAAATGTTAACATATCATTTGTTGAGTAGTATTACTAGTACACAATAGATATTGAATACTACTGTGGTATATTTTTGTAATCTACTTAACAAGTTCTAGACGATGATTATATTTTTCATTAATATTTCAATAAAAACAAATTAAAACTTCGTTTTATTTCTAAACCATGGCCACCCTAAGATGTTTTTGGATTTTTTCTATAGCCTATGTCACCCGGGATAACGCAAAGAATCTAATGATACCACACACATCAAAATCGGTTCAGGCGTTTAGAAGTTACGGTGGAATAAAGAAACGCACAAACAAACATACATACATACATGAACGTTAAAAACATAACACTCTTTTTTTGGGGCAGTCGTGTAAAAAGGAAAAACTTGTGTAGCTAATAAATATGTTTCTCTCATTCCGTCTTTTCTAGCTTTCTTTCCTTAATGATTAATCTTACCTTCTTGTTAGCCGGGTCTTTGTGTTCTTGAACATACTCTTGCTTCAAAGGTTCGGTTTGCAGGTCAGGTAGAGAGTGACTAATGCGGATTGCAGCTTGGCGAGAGAGGGAGTCGCAGTTGCTGTCCTCAGAGTCCCTCCGTGCCCTGCACCAAAGTGATCTGTTAAGAAAGGTGAATAATGATGATAGGTAGTGAAAGAGCAAGCAAGAAAAGGTTCGATCAAAAGAAAAAGAAGTTTTAAGAGGAGATTTGAAAATGAGTAAGTTGTGGTAATTATGGATTAAAATAGACTACAAGATATCAAAGATATCGTGGATTTAAATAAAAGAGAATGAGATTACTTATTTGCTTGAGGGCAACGTAATTGACAGTCAGCATCAGAAGTAGATTCACACTGCTCAAAGTTTCAAAGCAGGTTTATTAATAAAAACTTTTTAACAAACTATTTTTTTCTATTTATTTTTAACAAATTATTGAAGAGCAAGCAATAGTTTAAAGAATAATCTTCTGAAGCAATAACAATGATAACTGGAGTCCTGTACATCAAATAATTAAAATTCCAAAATGCTAGGCTACTTCTGTTACTGACTGTACAAACGTAAGCCCGTAATCGGATTCGTACAAATTCCCATAACTAATATGCATCAATTCAGTCTGGGAAATTGATATTGCAATATAAACTATGTATAGACTTGCATAGAAATCATTTTAACAGACTCGAGTTGAAGAAATACTGTTATCGTGTAGTGCCTAAGTGTCCACCTTTATAGAAGATAACTCTTTGATATCATTTTTATTCATTGTGGTATGGTTAGCCCTAACCTGGTGGTAGAGATTTTTATACCGTGGGCCTCTGATTTGACTTTATATGCCGTCAAAAGATCTCATAGGCATGCTGGTTTTCTCACGATGTTTCCGATCACTGAAGTAAGTGGTAAGTATATAATACGCAAATGACTTAAAATCGGAGGTGCGTGTCTTGGGTTCAAACTTGAGTCCTAACTATCACTGCTGATAGATATCATTAATCATTTTCAAGACATCATTTTTTAAATATCTGTTATAAATAAGTTAAACTAAATAAATACAAAACGAGACACGTTTCAAATTATCAAAGGCACTAAAACGAAAAGCGATTCTCACGAAATTCACATCACACTGCAAATGTTTAAAACGCCATTTCATTGCAGACTGCAAAATGTCAGTTAAACATGCATTTCACGTGAACACTTCCGACGGCTGAAGTCTATTTTAAATATTTAAATTTTGAAGTAAGTGATAGTCAGTGTTACACTGAAAATGGAAATGAGGAAATATGGAGGTACTTAGGAAGCCTTCAGAAATATGAATATTGATTGTGACTGGCGTATGACAGGTTTTGAAAATGGAGAATTCGTATTAAGCATTTTCTTTACACGGGTTTATTTCGATCAAAAATACTTAGTAAAGTAAATAGTTAAGAAGGTCAATTAGTCAATTTATTCAATATTTAGAATCCTACTAGCTTTTCTCATTGTTTAACCAGTTTCCACCACCAAGCATCTTTACTTTAATCAGATTTGAAGAAGAGACAAGGCTGCCAGTTGTCAAAAACCACTGTAAACTTTTTTTTTCTTTAAGTCACTCGAGACACTGCTTATTGATCCCTAGATTAGTAAGACTAAAGACGAATCGCAGTTGACCACATAACACCAGCCCCCTGCTGTGCCTCATTCCTCCGCATCATACATCATCATCATTTCAGCCGAAAGACGTCCACTGCTGGACATAGGCCTCCCCTAAGTGTCGGCTCATTGACCGGTTCCGTGCGTCTCGCATCTAGCGGATCCCCGAAACCTTCACCAGGTCATCGGTCCGCATCAAACACAAAAAATAAATGAATTTATTATTATTAAAAAAAGCTATTTCCAACCTACCTTCCCACAATCCACCTCCAGGTTGCAGCACACTGATAGCCCACTGCAGCCAGCAGAACAGCTGCCATCGCAGCCAAGAGTAGAGCGGCTGCGTAGTCTACCGAGCTGCCGCGCACCGTCGCCGGCCCTTCCAAACTCTCAGCAGGCCACACTCCTGAGGACAATGGGAGATTTGGGTTTAGTTTTGGAAGAAATGAGCATAATGGAGTTTAAAATATCTTTGATGTAGTTGTGTCAGGTGTTAGTGGATTACAAACGCATACACACACAGACACAAAAGGTTAGAACAAAATCTTAACTTTCAGATGCTGCGTTCTACATAATTCACGGAAATAAGGATCAATTTATCAAATCTACACTCGAGAGCAATGAATCCGGGTCACTTAAAGAATGTTAAAAATCTCGGAAACTAAAAATGATAGGTTAATGCAATAAATTGTATTTAATAGACAATGTAATACTCTTTAAATAAAAGTAAAAAAAATATGAGTCACCATACATTTTATTAACACAAAATTACATAAAGAAAAAAACTGCTGATCTCTCCTTAAAACAAAAATAGGAAACATGAAATTTTTGAACTTTATTACGGTTTTCTTGAATTTTAATACTTCGTATTGCCTCCTCGTGCTTCCATTACTGCGTTTACGCGGTTAGGCATGCTGTACACCAAGTTCCTTATACAATTTTGGGGAATATTCTCCCATTCCTCTGTGAGAGCAATTTTGAGCTCACGAAGAGTGATTGGGGGAGGGTTTCGTTGTTTTACGCATCTGCCTAGCTCGTCCCAAGCATGCTCGATCGGGTTGATATCCGGGCTGCGCGCTGGCCACTCCATACGAGTAACATCTCTTGAAGGTAGTCATTCACAATCCTACCTGTATGAGGTCGGGCATTGTCATGCATAAATATAGCATCCTCACCTAAATTGACCATAAATGGACCAACGTGATCATTGAGGATTTCTTCCACATATCTTTCGCTAGTTAAAAAAACGTTTTCTATGATCAACAGCTCTGTGCGACTTTCAGAAGAAATTCCGGCCCAAACAAGTACAGACCCACCACCGTAGGCTACTTTTTCTTCGATGCATGCTTGCTTGAATCTTTCCCCTGGTCTTCGATACACTCTGTGTCTTCCATCGTGCTTGTAGAGCATAAATTTTGATTCGTCGGAGAACATAACTTTTGACCAATCTTCAATACTCCAATTTACGTGGCTCTGGGCATATCTTAGTCTTGAAATACGATGCCCACGCTCCAGTTTAGGGCCGTTTGCAGGTCTAAGGGGTTTTAAGTTAGATTCAGCAAGCCGACGTCTTACTGTCCATGCACTTGGGTTACTTCCTCCGAGGCGTCGAAACTGATTTGTGAGTTCAGTTCCTGTGAGAAAGCGATTTCGAAGCATGGGTGTTCACCAAGTATCGGTCTTCTCGTGCTGTGGTACATCTGGTTCTGCCCGTTCCTGGTCTGCGTAGGTTAGAACCAGTTTCTTCGTAACGTCGGAGAACTCTTTGTACTGTTGACAGCGACACACCGACAGTCCTGGCTGTATCGCGCTGACTCCGGCCGGTTTCCAGCATTGTAAGTATTCTGGTGCATTCTTCAGGCGTAAGCGACATAATTTCAGCTTGAATAATGAATATAGAGCACTATCAACATGGTTTATGTACCCACATAAATGACAGATTACAACCAAAAGCAAAACCAAATGCTGTAATTACGTAGTTCCATCTTCGAAAGTGGCCCTTTTTCAAATTTGATTTTTTTATGATATAACTTTACAATAACTAAGAAGTTTTAATACCTTTATTTAAGGAGTATTACATTGTCTATTAAATACAATATATTGCATTAACCTATCATTTTTAGTTTCCGAGATTTTTAACATTCTTTAAGTGACCCGGATTCATTGCTCTCGAGTGTATTATGTTAATTCTGATTTTATTTGGTAAATGAGTCATATTCGGAAAAATGTGAAAATCAGCTTTATTAATGAGGGTAGACCCGATTCGTCTGCTCATAAACATCCACACGCAAAGACTTCAGTGTATGCGTAAGCGTAATCATGGTGCTTGTAACAGCGCCAAAATATCGGGAAGCCGTCACAAGAAGTAAACATGCTAAATATCCCGTTTTCAGCAGTATTAATAATAGCCTTATTATTAATCATAAAAATAATTTTATTATCAAGCAACTAAAGCTCATTCACATACTTCAGCAAGTTCACTGAACTGAATCTTCGGTGTGCGTAACATTCTACGTAACAATTTAGTTGTTCGAATATAATAATACCACATAAACGGTTTGTACTCCTTCATATTTAACGAGAGACTGCTAATTGCCATTTCAATGGTGTGTTTGAACTGTAAACTAGACTCATTTACGAGCACAGCATTTATACTAGGTATTACTTTTTTTTTGTGTATGATATTTGAAGTATAAGGCTGAGTTGCACCAAAAAAGTAGTTAAAGTTAAAGTTTGTGTCAAATGGCACGTCAAACAAACATCAAAACTTCAGTTTTGTATCGGTTATGCCAACAATGAGTTGCGCCATTTGACAAATAGTTAAATGACGTCATAACTTTAACGGTAACTGCAACCGCTCACTTTCCGCTGGTTAGTGTTACAGTTTGTGTTAAATTGTCTGTCAATTTTCTTGTCAAACGCGTTGAATATAACCTTCAGACATCATGTCCCTGCTCCAAGAAATACTCGCAGAAACCAGTTCTGATGACGAAAGCGATGAAAAGAAAAGTGTGATTACCTAGAGCCGATCGTTTTTCCACATGGAACGACGAATGTTTCTTGCCAAGATTTCGAGTCTCTAAAACGTAGCTTGGTGCTATACGATTGCAGTGCTTAAGGCGTAACAAGGATATTCATCGTAGGTAATTGTTCAACCAAAAAATAATACGTGCTATAGACAAAGCAATAAATATAATAGGCACCTACTTACTTTGTTTGAATGTTTGCAAAAAAAAAATTGTTTATATAATTTTTCTATACCCCATAAAGTACTGTCAAATTTAACAAAAACTTTAACTTTAACGACTTTTTTGGTGCAACTCAGCCTTAGTGATTATTGAAAATTGGTGCATTTTGAAAGTCCGCAACGTCAAATATGCCAAATATGAAGCGATTTTTTTTTCTTAGCCTATTTTGTCCCACCCGATGTTTTGTCCAATTAGTAAGGAATGAGTCCAAATCGTCCCGCCAGCGTTTCTTGGGCCAGCGTCGGCGACGACGCGACGACCGTCTTCCGTAATATTAATAATTTAATTTATGCAACAAGTGATTATTCATGATAACAAATTTGTATGTACCTACTATGAGGTTAGGGTAGGTCGTAGGTAGGTTTTCCATCACAAATTTCTCAATAGCAGCAACGGAGTCTGAAATTCTGCCTAGTTGGTGGCAATAGGCCCTCAATTAAATGGGAATTTAAACATTACTGGCGAAATGTGGGCGTACAAATGGGTCTCTCTGCCTAACCCTTAGGGGATTACAAGCGTGATGTAATACTCATTATCACTCACCTAGTCTGACCACAACGAAGAAGACACAAAAAACATAACACTCTTTTCTGGTTAACTATCGCAGGTTCAGTTGAAAACTAGCGTCGGGCACTAGCTGCTCGGCAGTTTGCTGAACTTTACCTATTTGGCGTTGCCGTGAGACACACAATATTATCTCTTTTTTACCTGTTTATTTGTTAGTTTATATATTTTTTACCCGACTGCGGCGAAGCTCAAAAGGAGGGTTATGTGTTTTGATGTGTGTACACAATTTTTTTGTTGTGTGTACTCGTGGTATGTGCCAAATAAATAAATGTTTTCTTTCTTTCTTTTTTTTGGGCAGTCATGTGAAAATAACAAACAAATAGCGCAAAAACACAAACTGAGACCACGGTCCCATACCGTCTACAAACACTGACCTCCCTCAACTAACTACGTATCATTATATTAACACTTCGATACGTACGTGGGAAGTATTGCACCTGAAACGGTGAAACTGAAGGCTTATAATTAACAATGACGCCGCGACATTCGATACCAACGTATATTGATTACAGTTTACAGTTCAAGGGCTTGTTTGTCTTCAATTATTGAAAATCGATGTGTTAATTTTCACGTAAATTTGCCTTTTCCCGGTAAACTAGCTTGCAGTAAGAATCGTACATTTTGTATGAAGAAAATTGTGTTGTTCGCCGAACTGCCAGCGCATTTTCCGTGTATCTTTTGTTGATTCTTCATAAATTCTGATAACTTGATTTCCACAATGTAAACTGATGACCTATTAAAGGACGACGGGTTTCTTATGGATCCGAGCACGAGATGCTTAGGTAGGGTTGATTCAGGGATGATTGGCGTCGCATCATCAAAAATATCCACTGCTAGATAAAGTGGACCTTTTGGCTTCTTCTTTTGATTTTTTCAGTGTAACAACCTGGACGGACAGCTCTGTCGTTTGCTTCATTCAAGCCCTGGAAGGTGTAATAACTGGTGCACGAAGGGCAAGAGAGGAGGTGTGGCATATCCTGTGTTGGGGCTCTACACCCGTATTATATCTTTTGGCCGATATTATAATTGGGCCAAAACCTCTCCTGGTTTTGGCCCAATCATTCTTGTCTCTCTAAATCTTCCAAATAGGCACGTCAATATAGTCACGACTCGGACGTATGCGACCTCGACAGATATGTCTCCCGTCAGACATCCAATCAGTGTCAAACTTGGCACACGTTTCCGGGTGCATTCGAAGGGCAATATGCCAGGCGGCTTGCTCGCATTTCAACCTGGCGTTTTGTTCTTTGTAATTATTTAATTCTTATATTTATGGAGCGCAGTGTGATGCTCTTTAGTAAGCGAATAAAAGTTACGTAGTATTTATTATTATTTATTTTGAATCGAGTATAAAAGTGTTTAAAAAGATGTATATTTCCACATTTTCCCATGGAAAAAAGCAGAGACGAAAGATTTCCACGTATTTGTCAGCGATTTTATTGCCATAATTGACTAGGTCAAATTGTTTCGTGAAACAACCAGCAATGTACTCCAATTCTCTTCGATTCGAAGAAAGTCCATAATATCGTTCTTTACTGCATTTTTTTTGTGACACATTTTACCAACATTATGGAACGTAAATAATACGATTATGAATATGAAAGTCCTACAGACAACTCCTTTTGCACCCCTTAAATAAGGCAATGTTCAAAATTAAGTTCAAATTGGCCCTCAAGATGAACCGTGTCTTAAGATATCAGAGACGGGAATGTGGGTAATTGTATAGACCTCGTTATTCGTGAAATATGACGCAAGGTCCCAGACACAACAAAATTATGATTTGACACAAAAGGTCGTATAGTCCGTCGCTTTTAACGACATGTATGACCTTTTGTATGTATTATATAACCATGAGTAATGCTGGAATATATTAGCGTAAGTGTAATAGTAGGGCACGGTCTAGTAATACGGCGTGTTGGCATTTATATGTGGCTCATATCGTTCTTTGAATATTTTTGTTTTCTCTCTTTGACCTGCCAATGTCAACCACCTTTTACTCACAGAAAGTCAGAAACTGGTTGGTGGAAAATAATTGAAGCATGACTGTCTTATATAGATCCATCTCTTTCTTATTCTAGAATAAGATTAAAACAATACTTCTTTAAAGCGTCAGGTTACAATAGATACAATTTGCCTTGCAAACAGCTGAAAGGAGGTCCTGGATTTGATTATCAGGTCGGGTAAAGTGTAATTGGGTTTTTCCATCAGGAAGTTTTCAGTAGCAGCCACGAAGTCTACATTAGAAATTAAATAAAAAAAAATAAAAAAATTAAGAAATAAAATAGGAAATTTTTTAAGTAGCAGTAGGTTAAATTATCTGTTGTTGTTGTAATTGCATGTAAAAACATGCGTTGCGATCTAAGTTTTTTTTATATTGTATTTGTTTTACATAAGGCGTTTTTTTGTTTTGTGCTCATACCGTTAATCATTGTATTATATTGCTATACGTGAGGACTTGTAATTGGCTTTCTGGTGACTATGGTTTCTTCTTTTTGTTTGTTTTTATTAGCTGTAAGTCCTCCAAGTACTAAATAAATAAATTAGTGCCCGGTTGATGGCCAATAGAAATATCTCACCACTATAAAATACCAAATAGCTGTCAAATAATCCACATGCATCAAATAAATAGCGGTTTCTTCCATTCGGTTCGAATCCCGGACTATAATTCTTATGCCGGGGATCAGAATGTCACTTTCTTACATTGACTAAAGCCAGTAAGTTATTTATTTATTCTTGGACCCAATAAAATATATTATTATACAGGACAGGGACCCAATTCCTTTTCTTATTCATAAAGGCGCGTTTACACGATGATTGTCAGTTCGATATTTTAAAGGGACCTTAGTATTTTTGTGCCCATGACTAGTTGTTGACGTCGCAAAGACGCTGTGTCAACGTCCCGTAAACGAAGCATATACGTTAGACAAACGCCGTCGTAGAGGCAAAGGTTGCCTAAATATATTTTCCCTTTATCAATATTTAAAGGATGACAGATTTACAACAAAAGGCGAATTCAAGTGGAAATTAATAACTCTAGTGGACCGAATCAAACTTAATTGTAATGGTTCATTGACCTGAAAATGTTTTGTTTCACAAAAACAGATTGGTTTTGTATTTGTTTAAACCGATTTTAATTTGAAACACAATTGAAATAGCATGTAGTCCATTTATTTTAATGTTTACTTTTGGTCAGAATTAAGTAGAACATTAAATAGGTACACTAACTGCTGAGCAGCGGTGGCCCAGCAGTGTTGGCCCCGACTTACGAACAGTAAGTCGTGGGTTCGAACCCAGGCAGGCACATTACTTTCTGCGCATTACTTTACGTTGCTCTCAAAACGTTGAAGAAAAAACATCGTGAGGAAACCGGCATGTCTTAGAACCAATGAATTCGAAGACATGTGACATCTACCAACCCGCACTGTACCCGCCTTGTGGATTATAGCCCGTCTCTCCCTTAGAGAGGAGGCCTGAGTCCCTGCAGTGGGAACATTATAGGCTGATGATGATGACTGCTGGGCATGAGGTACTGAATGCGATTCCTAGGTCGGGCAAAGTGCTATTTGGTTATATATTTATATACTGGTGATATCATATACCCAGTCGTATTTCGATATGGGACCCCATTTTTTTCCCACAAAATATAGGGTACCAACACCAAGAACACGAATATGGTTAAAAATAAATACCTTTTAAAACTGGCAAGAGCTTCCTGAAAACTAGAACAGATTTTTTGATTGATGTTTTTTTGATTAAAATGTAAACCTCAAATCTACAAAACAACCGGGACCTAATTAAAATATCCGAAAACAAATAAAAAGGTCAAAGCCTAAAAAGTGTTGTTTTTCCTCTAAGATCTCGGTCAGAAGAAAGAAACTAGACTTTGCAAAGAAAAACAGGCAAATTTGTGTTGTTTTTGAAGCAATACTTTACATTAGAGGTAAACTTAATAATTTTCTAAAAACGGCCTATGACCTGACTGACTATGCTCTTTGAAGGATTCTGTAATCAAGTTTACAAGAAAACGTCATGTACAAGAATGGTACATAGATGGACTTATTGCCATAAGGCATTCTCTGCCAGTCAACCTATGGGTCTCTAATAGGACAGCAGATGAAAATTTACATATTACCGTTCAACTAAATACTGTGCTGTATATGTGTGTGTGTGTGTGTATGTAATACTGTGCTTATGAGCTGAAAATATATTTTATAATAAACAAAGTTAATTAATAATTATAAATTAAATCTCTGGTTTAATTCAAAGGGTTCCGCTTTGTCCATCTGCACGGAATCCTAAAAAACACAAAATATTACCGTAATTAAAATAGCTTTGCCAATTCGTTCCTCAAAAAGACTAGCAAATTATAAAGTTATGTAAACTTTCTTAATTAAATTAAAAATAACATAAAACACGTGCGTTAAATGAAGACTTTTGAGTTTGTCTGTTGAACAAGATTCGTTGATGTAAAAGAAAAATTGTCGAAACAAAAAAATGTTATCATGATTTGTTATAATTTTTCCTTCTGGAAAATTCCTCTGACACGTTTCTCAACTAACGCGTAAATATAGTTATTGGAAGGTTTTCTATACTAATTTTTGTATGTAACGAATAAACTTAAAAACTACGGGACCGATTTGAGAAATTATTTCACCGTTGGAAAGCTATACTATCCCCGGGTGACATAGGCTACTTTTTATCCCCGTATTCCCATGGAAACGGGAACTTCGCGGGTGAAACCGCGTGACGTCCTATAGTAAAGTATAATGAGGAGGGATGAAACGCACGTGATGAGGAGAGATGAAGAGGGAGAAGGAAGACTAGAAAAAAGATGGATGGATTGTGTAAGAAATGATTGAAAGGTAGATAGACGTGGCAGGAGAGACCGTACCGTAGCGTAGTGGCTGAGCAATTGTCTGCTGCGCTGTGTGTCGCGGGTTCGATTCCTGCTCGTAACATGTATAATAATATGTACGACCTACAGATATTTGTTCTGAGTTTGTCTGATTTTTAAACGCACCCATGATATAGAAAGCCTTTTAAAAAAATACATAAAAATATATATTCTTTTGTTTATATCGTATACTCGTATATATTCTTTTGTGAATATTCTGAAACTCCAGCTTTCAGAATATTCACAACAGTCTTTGATTCATCAATCCTCTTTGTATCATTACTTTGCCACAATATGGTAAATCTACACCTTCTTCAGGAATTTTCTCTCACATTCAGTTTTCTTATGATTTATCATAAGAAAATACATAATATATTCATGTAATTTTGACTGATGAGATAAGCATGTATACAGAAAGCGAATTTTATTTATCTCGTCTTTGAAATATATTTTATTGGCTTTTATTTTCGTAAAAACGAGACGTCAAACAGATTTAATTAAGGAATTTAATAGACACTGTATTTAGTTAATTAACTATTTAATAACAATCCTGTTGCTGCGTGGGCACCTTTTTTTTAAACGATTGAAAAATCTCCCGCTCTCCCGCTCCTCCCGCTCTGGGCAGAGCGGAAGGGAGTGTCAGACTTCTACTGACTAAAAACCACCCATATTCCTTCTTAGCCGTTTGTGTCCAGGGTCGCAGTATCTCTTTCGAACAACCCGTAACCCCGACAGGCGTCGGCCCTAGCGGGCCCCTGCAATGTTACTGACATCTGTTTGAGGCGCGCGGGGAACACAAACTGCAGTAAACACCTTGGGTAACAACTCAAATGAATCCGAAAAATCAGACGCCTTGGATTCGAACTCGAGACCTATGATTTGTCAGTCCTCCGGTAACACCACTAAAGTATCACAATCACTGCTGTAAAGGTCCAATTAGAAAACCCAAATTATTCTTTATTTTTTTTTCACTTTTCTTCTTCTGTTTGTAGACATTTCTTTTGACATAAGTTGCGCGTTTGTACCGGTACCCTAAATTATGTGATGTTTTTTTTTGTGATCTCTCCTGTGTATACGTATAAATATTCTTCTTTACGTATAAATGTTCGACGAAAAACTCAATACATTTTGTCATTTATTTCATTCATTTCGTCTATAACCAATCCCATGAATTTACACACACACGTTACGATTACGCTGTCGTAATTTTATTGTATACGTGTGTGTGTGTGTGTATTTTCAATACGGAACATTATTATTATTTGCCCGGAACCGTCACAAGGTATGAATATAATAAGGTCGGGAGTTTGCGAATATTATGTCGTTTTGTCAGAGACGCTTCACCTCTACGTGCGATGTGTGAGGAGGAAGCAGACTCAAGGCTGTAAATGAGCCCGTCGTTGCTGCGGGTTTTGTGAAAGAGATACCGCGACCTCGATACAAAGGGCTAAGAAGGAACATGGGTGGTTTTAGTCAGTTCTTCTTCTTAGCGTGTCGATGACAATTTAAATTGAGTCGGCCCAAAATTTGGCGACGAGTTTGGCACTTTCAGTACCCTCCGTCAGCTCTCTACCCAGAGCGGGAGAAGTCATTTGTTCATTTCCCACCGTGGAAAAAAAAGGCTGTATATGATGTTTTTCCACTAATTACAAACGCCTTTAATCCCCGAAGGGCAGTTAGGTAAGGGTAAGTTTTGCCTAATAGTACACCTCTGTCTAACCCCTCTGGGATTTCAGGCGTGATGTTGTTATGTTTTGTCTGTCTTTGGCTATATGAAAACGCTTTGGAAGATGGTGACCGAGCAATGTTTTATTTAAAATAGTTTCCATGGAGTTTCATTCCCATTCACATCCCATGCTTTTCCATTGCGAATTAATCGATCTTCACTTTAGAATGGGAAACTATTCTTATATTTACAGCTGTTGTTATTCAGCTAGTATCTTAATATAAACAAAGACATCCACAATGCGGCTTACCGATCACTGTGCTATACTAAACCGAATTCCGTGGTTTGATAGACGTGCGGGCGTGGGTCGTGGTATACTGGTATCCCATCACAATATAATATAAACAACACAGTGTTTAAGTATCGAAATCTATAGCTACATAAATAAAAAGAAAAGTCCTAACTAACTGACTGACTCATCAACGCCCAGCCCAAACCCTTTGACCTAGACCCTTTATAATGTAGACAAGGAAACAAGTTAGATGGCTGTATACTTTTTACTTCTTCTTCTTTTCGAGTCGATGACTAAACTCTGTCCGCCCAGTACGTGGCAACCTGGATGGCCCTATCATTTGCGTCATTCAGGTCCTTGAGCGTGCAGTCAGTTGTGCAAGACGGGCACGAGAGTAGATGTGGCATATCCTGTATTGGGGCACCACACTCACATTCTGTTCGAGATGGGTCGATTATACCCCATCTGGCTAAATTGGATCGGCAGCGGCCAACTTGAACACGCAGTCTGTTTAATGACTTCCATATCGGCCACTGCAGTTCGTGACCAGGGGGTAGATTTTCTGCCGGTGCAATGAAGTTTGGAGGGGGTGGATGTTTGTTCTCCCACAGTGTGCGTCGTTCATCTGCCGCACTGTCTTCCGAAGAGGTGGTGTGTCGTAGAAAGCTTTTTCGGCTCTTCAAACGGGTTCGTGGTAGTTGATGTCCATATAAGGGGTTTCGGCTGTCTGCTTCCTGTTTGCCTTTCTCAATGCGAGTTGCTATTTCCCGACGCACGACTGGAGGAGCTATGCCTGCCAATGGATACAGCATCGTAAGAGGGGAGGGTTTTAAGCATCCCGTAACGACGCGGCAGGTTTCGTTGAGCGCCGTGTCGACCTCTCTAGCGTGGATGGAACGATGCCACACTGGGCATGCGAATTCTCCAGCAGAAAAGGAGAGTTTACTTATACTTATACTTTTTACTTGATTCCACCGTACAAGTTAATCTCCGAAACCACCCGAACATCTTCTATCTATCTGTCTATATAAATAAAAAGAGAAGTCCTGACTGACTGACTGACTGACTCATCAACGCCCAGCCCAAACCCTTGAACCTAGAAAGCCTTAATTTTGCACAGAGGTTCCCTTTATAATGTAGACAAGGAATAAGGAATTTTTTTTCGAAATTCAACCCCTAAGGGATTTAAATAGGGAATGAAAGTTTGTATGGAAAATCGTCATTTTCACGCGGGCGAAGAAGCTGGCAAAAGCTAGTTTTCAATAAAATTTTGTGAACATTTAGGATTTCTTCCAGTATGTATGAAAAGTAAGTTAGTAGTTTTGAACCCGATAGATGTAGGTACAGTTAGAATTTTCTTGGAACCCAGAAACTTCATGCTCGGGTATCATTTTTCTATCTCAAGGTCGGCGCAACACGTGTTTCTTTTCATTCTCTCCAGTCACGCTACCTTACTCCATTTCGTTTCATAATATTCCTCTTGTACATTTTATCCGACAAAATCCTGATCCCTTACAATTTAGCATAATTCTCGGGTCAATGTTCAACACAAAACACAATTGCAGCAGCTTTACAGTAACGCTTTCAATGTAACATTGCACTTGCAGTACATATTTGTGTCAGTGACCCGTATTTATACGAACGTCTTTTTACTCGACTGCAAGGAAAGGGTTATTATAATATTATGCAAAGGTATAAATGGCACAATGTGTCCACCATGTTTCTAGGAGTTACTTTATACAATTATAAGTACATTTAAATATCCTGTGTCCAGTGATAGCCTAGTGGTGTGACCGATGGACTACCAAGCCATGGTCCGGGGCGAAGAGGAATGGGACGCCGTCGCCTCCTTCTGCGAAGCAGTGATGCTAGCGAAGGAGGTGGCGGAACGTGAGAGGGAGAGAACCTCTCGTCTCAATCGCCGCGGGAGACGCTCCGGACGTCCGGGGCCACGTGATGGCTTCCGGCCACCGAAGACGCGGGCCTGTGGACGGTGAGTAATGGGCTAGCTCGCCGTCCGGCCGTTTCATGACGGCAACAGACCGTGTCGACGGCGCGTTCGTGTTCCACGCGCGCCTCAAAGAGATGTCAGCAACATGGAAGGGGCCGACACCGGTCTGGGCTGCGGATTATCGAAAGGTATACGCGGCCTCGGCACAAGGGCAAAGAAGGAACATGGGTTGGTTTTTAGTCAGTAGAAGTCTGACACTCCCTTCCACTCTGCCCAAGAGCGGGGGAGGGGGGGAGGGGGGGGGGGGGGTTATTTGATGATTTTCCACCTACAAAAAAAAAGACACGCATCTGTTTTTTATGATTAATTTGCGTAAGTATAATTATGGGTCGTTCGTCGTACTTGCTTCGGTGAGGAAAACCATCGTGAGGAAACCAACATACCTGGGCTGGTCACTGATCACACGATAAATATTATTATGAAGACTGACCAAGGCTTTTTCCAGAAGTATTATTCTTAAAATTTATCATAATCTGACTAGTGTTTTTCCAACTCTTCTTAAAATTGGTAGTATAATTTAAAAAATGTAGCATGATCATTTATTTTAATTTTTTTTTTTTTTCATTTTATTAAAAAAATAATATTTTGCAATACAAAGAAAGAGCCATAAATTCATGAAACTACAATTTTATGCAGTAAGCTTAACAACAGAAGCACATATTTAAATAATGCTTTATCATCCGTTTTTATGAAGTAAACACTAGTGTAAGTTAATATCAGTTTCAAAAAACATTGTGGTTTTTTAGAGGTAGCCACAAAATGCGCTTAAAACAATTCAAGTAATTTTTTAGTCAAATGGTTTCGTCGACCAATGTTTGAAAGTTTCATAAATGGTTTTGTGTTAACATCGTTAATAGTTATTTAAGCTCGGTTGTTCAAGCCGTGGTCAGTAAATTAACCAGCCAGAAAAGTGGTAACGAATTTGACTGCCAAATGAACAATGAAAATACTAATCTAAATTAGAATTGTTATTTGAATTAGTACATAACATACGTATCACGCACGTAATCTATATAAATAAAAAGAGAAGTCCTGACTGACTGACTCATCAACGCCCAGCCCAAACCCTTGGACCTAGAAAGCTGAAATTTTGCACAGAGGTTCCCTTTATAATGTAGACAAGGAATAAGGAAGGATTTTTCGAAATTCAACCCCTAAGGTAAATAGGGGATAATAATAATAATATTTCTTTTATTTCATTACAGTGACAATATTTTACAGATATCTTTAATACAACATACAGTACCATGTTATAGAGTTACAGCTAGATGTTATAGGGATGAAAGTTTGTATGGAAAATCGTCATTTTCACGCGGGCGAAGCCGCTGGCAAAAGCTAGTACATCATATTAGCTGGAAGACGTCGAGTACTAGACAAGGTCTAATCTATATATATAAAAGGAGAACTGACTGGGTGACATATCAACGTACAGCCGAAACTACTGGGGCTAGGAATGTGAATTTTGCACACGGCTTCCTATTATAATGTAGGGGAGCACTAAGAAGGGGTTTTTGGAAATTTAACCTTTAAGGGGGTGAAAAGGGGATGAAAGTTTGTATGGAAAATCGTCACTTTTGTAGTTGAACCAACATCCACGCGGGCGAAGCCGTGGGCAAAGTGCTAGTCTAATATACTTCTCCCATGAGTCACCACGACCAGATCTTTGTTCAAGGATCCAGCAGATTCCAGCGGCCTTCACCGGCTCGACCTACCTCATTGGAGAGCTTCCAAAACTACGCTCAAAACAGGTATAAGGAACCTTTCGATGCCACCATCCAGCCATTTGTGAGCAATGTACCCTGGATCTTAAGCTTGGTAATTTTTCGGGTTATGTTTTTAAATTTTGTTCTTCTGTAGACCTCTTTGAACTTTTTGATTGCGCGAGGAAGCTTGGAGCTTCCTCGCGATACAGCCATTCTTTGGACGACTAAAAGTTTTCTAGGCCCATCATCACCATTCTGGCCTGAATGGCAGACTGGCCTGTTGGTCTAGTGGTTAGTGACCCTAACTGCTATGCCGGAGGTCGTGGGTTCGATTCCCACCCAGGACAAATGTTTGTGTGATGAGCTCGATCATTTGTTCTGTGTCTGGGTGTAATTTATCTATAATATGTATGTATTTAGAAATATATAAGTATGTTTATCAGTTGTCTAGTACCCATAACACAAGCTCTGCTTAGCTTGGGACTAGATGGCGTTGTGTGATAGTTGTGGAATATTATTATTATTATTCTCTTGCCCTTATCCCAATTTATTTGGGGTCAGCGCAGCATGTCTTTTTCTTCCATAGGTACTCGTCATCTCAGCAGTTACCTCCTTTCATGCCATATTATCCTCACAGTCCATTCATCGTTTATTTGGTCTTCGTCTACTTTTACAGGGTACTCAGTTTCACAGGCCCGTTTTATTTTAATAATAGAACAGATTACAGAACACTATCTCCTCAGTAACCACAATTACTTTAACTTCAAAGGCATCAAGATACTAATTGGACGGAACGCGAGTGATTCGAACTTTATTACTAACAAGCGGTCAGTTGGAACTATCACTAACTTTGAGCACCGGCTTCTAGGAGTTGGAAATGTGATACACTTGGTTGGAACTTTGTTGCGATACTAAAATGCTATAGTTTTAAAATTGTGTTTTATTAGTTTCGTTTCCTAGAAAACTACGTCCTAAAAATTGTGCTATATTGCAGACTAGCGGACGTCCCGCGGTTTCGCCCGCGTAGATCCCGTTCCCGTGGGAATACAGGGATAAAAAGTAGCCTATGACACTCAGCAATAATGTGGCTTTCTATTGGTGAAAGAATTTTAAAATCGGTTCAGTAGATACCGAGATTACCCCTTACAATTTAACAAATATACAAACACACAAACTTTACCTCTTTATAATATTAGTATAGATATAGATATGTTAACTGTGCCATGTGAGAATAAACCGTCAACGTCTGAGAATAGGATATTAAATTCAATATCAAAACACGAAGCGGGAAAAGAATATAAAAATCAATAAGACTTGAAACGTTTGAGAACGCTAGAAGATACTGGTCAAATAGTAGTACGGTAGTACTTGGTTTTGGAACACTCTAAAAATGTAGTTGTATCTACACAAAATCAAACCAACGCATTTATTAAAATAATACCAGTTAGAAGTCCAAGCTCAAGGTTTGCCAACGTGCAATGGAGCGTAGTATCCTAAGCGTCAAACTAATAGACCGTATACGCAACACCACACTGCGCTCCAAAACACAAATCACTGACGTTGCTCAAAAAGCCGCTAAGCTGAAGTGGGACTGGGCTGGCCATGTCTGCCGTATGCCCAACGAGCTGTGGGCCAAAACAACCACGTTCTGGAACCCTGACACAGCCAAAAGGCGACGTGGTAGACCTCGAAGGAGATGTCGCGACGAGCTTGACAGAACAAACGACCAGTGGTCCACATTGGCCCTGGATCGCAAAATTTGGAAATCATGGGGGGAGGCCTTTGCCCTGCAGTGGGATGACACAGGCTAACAGTAACAGTAGTAACAGTTACAGATACTTCTGAAATAAACATAAAAACACTTGACATCACGCCTGTAATCCTCGAACTTTCGACATTTTAGAAGTCTTCTGAAATGTCGAGAATGTAAATATGAAGATACCATCTAGCTACCAGGTAAGATAACTGTGAACGTTACTAGTTAGTAGAATAAGTTGAATTCACACCAGCGCTTATCATAAAAATTATTCTGAATGTCAAACCCGACCATACACAAGGTAACTGCCCTAACCAAAGCACAGTGACCGAGTAATCGTTTGTCAACATTATTGTTGGTATCACTAAGAAGGTGACTGTGTATCTGTCTGGCTGAGAGTAAACACTGATTAGATATGAGCTATCTGTTGTCTGCCGATGCGTGCGAACACGTGCTCTAAGTTTACTACACTCCACGTCAAAGTTATTGATTGATGCAGCTTTTGTTTTGACAGAATAGTAGCTCGTACCACCCAGGTCGATATTTAGGTTAAGCCGCGCTTGTCTAGGTTAGTCTGTCGATGGGTGACCACCCATTACATACCGAGTTTCCTCCGAGCATCGGAAAGCACGTCAAGCTGTTGGTTCCAGCTGCCTAGAAAGATCTTTGGCAGACGTTCAAGTCAGTGAGCTGAAAGTCTGACAACCAGTCTTACCAATGCGTATCGTATTACCCAGTATTAACTGGGTTATGGAGAAAGATAGGAGATAGAAGATACTTTACATGGAGCGACTCCCTAGTCGCTCCATGTAAAGTATCTTCTAAAGTATCTCGGTTAGACTGGAAGCCGACCCCAACATAGTTGGGACAAGGCCAGGCAGAATATGTTGATGGTAGTACTTTTATAGGAGGGAGGACTGAAGAAAAGATGAATGCATTGTGTGAGCAATGATACAGGGAGAAGAGTCAATGTAAGCGTGTGTGTACAGAACAGGGGAGAATGGAAGAAAAAACTAGTTGCTAGTTGAGGTGAGGCGATGTTGGTCCAGTACAGATTATAATCACTAAGCTTTGGTCTTTACATCATCCATTACTATTCTTCTGCTCTTATACCAATTTAGTTGAAGTCGTCGCTGTTCTTCTTCGCTACCTCTCTATTGCTCATTGTCTCAGCAGTCCCGTCCCTTCTAGCCATATCATCCTTCACACAGTCCATTCATTTCTTTGGCCTTTCTTCCACTCATATAGTCATCTATCATCATCAGCCTATTAATGTTCCCACTGCTGGGACACATGCCTCCTCTCTTTGAGAGGGAATGGGCTATAATCTACCACGGGGGCCCAGTGCGGATTGGTAGATGTTACAAGTCTTGGAATTCTTGGTTCTAGGACATGCCGGTTTACTCACGATGTTTTCCTTCACTGTTTTTGAGAGCAGTGGTGATGAAATAAATTACACGAAGTAATCATAGTCATCTATATTCAAAGCCAAAACTTTCCTCAAGATATTTTCCTTAATTTTCCGCATTACATATCAACCAACCATACGTAAAAAGCTGAAATTGCGAAGTGCGACAGATGTGTTGTTTCGCCAAGGGGATTCATATGATTGTACTAAAGTAAAGATATTCTTCTACTTACCGCTCTAGATAATATGGGTCTAATGAAGGTCAACTTTAGGTTTCACTACATAAAGAAACAAGAGACAACAAGGACGACTTTAAGCTTTACTAGCGACCGATCATAAAGTAAACTTTTGGTAGTAATCACAGAGTTACGTAGAGCAGTAATAAGTTTACTACTAAACATAGTCGTCACAATGGCCACAAGTATTTATGGTCACAAGTTAAATTGCTATTACCATACTCGTGTTCCACGGATTGGTGATCAAGAGACATTATTACTTTGTAGTTATTGAAATAGTTTACTGCAAAGTTGTATTGTGTATAGCGTAGGGTCGAAAATCTTAAGGTGCGTCGACATATGCGAGGTATGCCACGCATGTGACGTATGCTTTATGCTGGAGCTTCGAACATATAGAATATAAAAGTAGTCTGTCGAAGTCACACCAGATTAAGACGATGACAATAGCTATTGACTTCTGATGTTTCAGTATTTTTGGACACGCCCACAATTTTTCCGATACCCTAGCGCCATACTACCAAGTAAGAAACAAATAGTCCAAGATCCGCGGTCCATTTTTGCACTTGATTACTATCAAGCTTTTGATGAGACGGCGAGACGCCCAACAATTTCCTGCACGAAACTCTCGAATTCTCGATTGTGGTAAGTAATAGGGGTAGCAGGGATAAAATATTTTGGTTTGATGATTCTCAAAAGTGTTAAGTACAAACACTTTTGAGAATCATCAGCTGGGTTTTTTTTTGTTAAATCTGATGATAATTATCTAAATTATTTGAAAAAATATTTGTCCTACAAAATGTATGGTTTGATCAAAGAGTCCCCTTCCTTCCTTCCAATATGTATCGATAACGAAGTCATTAAAAATGATTACTTACTAACTGGGTTTTGGGGATTGGATATTTTCTATTAAACCCACTCTTTACAAGTTGCCTACAAGATTCTAAAAATTATATTAAGTGTTTGGCACTTACTCCACGCACCATCAATACTCCTGTACATCATAAACAACAGGCTAATACACTTTCTGGAGCCACAAATTCCAGAAGAGCAAGCAGGTTTTGTTAAAGGCAAAGACACGCGGGAACAAATCCTGAACGTTCGCCAAATTATAGAGAAAAGCCGGGAATTTAACAGCCCTGTATTGATATGTTTCATAGATTATACCAAAGCATTTGATTGCGTGGAGTGGGGCAAGCTGTGGGGGGTTCTTAAAGACATGGGAACGCCTCAACATCTTATTGACATAGTCCGATGCCTCTACCTACACATCAACAACCGCTCTTTCGTCAAAATAGACACCGACTGTTCAAATGCGTTAGGCAGGGATGCCTCCTCTCACCTCTGCTCTTCAATATGTATGAAGAGTAATATCATTCAAGACTCTTTAGGGCTGGGACAAGGGGTTTACTGTTGGTGGAAAGTGGATTTCCAATCTGAGGTACACTGATGACACCGTTCTCCTTGCTACAACATTTGGCAACATGAAAGAGATACGGCACAGATTGGAAGTGGAAAGTGGCAAAGTAGGGTTTGCAATAAATAGGCAGAAAACCAAGCTTATGGTGGTAGATCGTGCGGGAAAGCTATCGGGCACCTATAACATCTAAGGCATCTATACTGTGGACAGCTTCGATTAACTGGGCTCCAATATAAGTAATGAAGGTAGCTGCGTCACAGAAATAAAACGGCGGATAGCCATGGCTAAAGATGCTATATTACGCCCCCGGAACATCTGGGAAAAACGTGGTATAAGTTTTAAAACGAAGGCTCGTTTGGTCAGAGCACTAGTTTTCCTGATTTTCCTCCATAGAGTTAATAATAATAATAATAATATTTATTTATTTTCAGGCTACTTTGGCCCATAGATAAATACCTTACAGACTAACATACATACGATATAATTGACAGCTTGTGTTAGTAAACAAAACCTTAAAACTATATTAGTATCACTACACTTGCACTACGTCACTGTGCGATCATGTGGCACTTGCCCGTGGAAGCGTCGAAACACCACCCCCTGCGGCCAAAAGTCCTCTTCCAAGACGAGGTGCAGGTAGCATGTCGGTACTCGCACCACAAACGCCTTAAAGTTGACGTTGCGGCGCGACTCGAGCAGCTGCACTCTCGCCACGTACTTGATCTTCTGGCGCACGTACTCCACGATGTCCTCCGTCGTAGTGGTGTAATGTAGACGGGAGAGGTACAAAGGAGTGTTCGGCTTTGCGGCACGAATATGCACATTGGGCTCCGATGGAGCCGTGCCGCAGCGGTTCTTGATGGTTCACTGACGGCGCTTCCTCCTCAACACCGTCACGAAACCATCATCAGCCTGGATCGGTTCCTTTTCAGGCACAGGCTTCTCGGAAGGAGCATTTTTCCCCACAAGTTAAGACATGGACAATCCAAACAAGAGTAAGACAGAGGATAGACGCATTCGAAATGTGGTGTTTTAGGCGGATTCTCCGAATTCCATGGACGGCCAAACGCACAAATGTGTCTATCCTTTACCAACTCGATATCAAGACTCGATTGTCAACAGTTTGCCTACAGCGTATTTTGTCTTATTTCGGCCACATAATGCAAAGAGGAGATAGCAGCCTTGAAAAGCTGGTCATTGTTGGCAATACCGAAGGCAAGCGACCGCGAGGCCGGTCGCCATTTTACAAATTTGGAAGTGTCTGTCTTCCAAACGATTGGCTTTGAGAAAAAATTGTTTGTGGAACCTCAATGCCATTTTTAAAGACCTGTCTAATGTCTATAGACACCCCACACGTAGGTATAGGTTTGATGAAAAAAAAAATATAGTTCAGTTCCATGTATGTGGCGACCCCCTAAATCCTTTTTTTTTATTTTTGTATAAAAATCGTAAAGCGGTTCACAGAATACTTGTAGAGTTTCAACTGTGTAGTCTCAATAGTTTCCGAATGAAGTGGCTGTGACATACGGGTGGACAGACGGACAAACAGACATGACGAATCTATAGGGGTTCCGTTTTTTGCCATTCGGCTACGGACCCCTAAAAAACAGCTGGTTTGTAGTAATTTTTGATGAGCTCGTTATCAATACATGTTGGATTTAGATAATGATCATCAGATAAAAATAAAATAGTTAGTAATAGATTTTTGAAAATCATCAAATAAATAATTATAATAATATATAATCAATATATATTTTATCCCTGCTGCCCCTATTACCTACCACAATCGAGAGTTTTCGTATAGGGTAATGTTGGCGTCTCATCAAAATGCAGCTGCTCACGGAAAATTAGCTTGATAGTAATCAAGTGAAAAAATGTACCGTGGATCCTGGACTAACATTGTGACGCGGTCAATAATAATTTATAGATGAACGGATAGCTGTCAGTGGGGCGCAAAGTGACATACGTCCGTCTAGCACCGCGCCTAAGCGCTCACTGTCGGATTGCTTAGGTAAGAAAGAGAGCGCGATGACGCAACGCTCGAACTTCTTACAAACCATATAATGATTAATTACATCAAAATAATTTATTAAATAATCAAAAATTAAAAACAACCAAATTTTGTATTTAAATATGGTACGTTATTGGTATAAATTTTACCAACGTACGTTGATCAGTAATACAGATATTTTTGTTGGAAGATCATTTTAAGAGGTTAGTTCACCATTTTTTTGTATCGAGAAAACTTTTCAAAAACGTGTTTTGAAAACAACGAAATTATCAGAAATATGTTCAAGATTAACATATATTTTTTCCGCCGTGTCAAACTGTATAGATTTGGCTAAAAAATTGTTCAATACAAGCCTATTTGGCTCTTGTCAGCACCTTAACACATCAGTATGACAAACAGGAATTTTATTCTCGTTTGTCGCACCACTAATTTTTCCACACCATTTATTCCTAACTAGTGTTTTCATGTAGACGTTTCAAACTAAATAATTGAGCAGTCTGGAAAAGTAGCTCATTGTGGCACGACATTGAATAATACACGTTGAAGTAATAAACGTATTTTCTACATCAAACTAAGTAAAATTTAAAACAAAGTATTGCTGGTTATGGCAGAGTACGCCAGATTTTCAGGTATGGTCCAGTACAACAAAATGGTATCGTAAAACGTCACAGACATTATAAAAAATGCATTTGCGGTGTATGTCTCGCATTCAAATCTTTAAGGTTTTCCACGAATATGACACGACGTTTAAACAATAGACTAAATAAGCCTCAAAAACACCTGTCTCTTAGTAGTGAACTAAAGTGGCCTATTTTTAAAGCCAGGGGCCAATTGCGCACCCAAGTAGGATGCTCAAATTCAAATTCAAATTCAAATTAATTTATTGTTTGTCACAGGTGAAATTAGGTCTTATAATTACGATTATTGGATCGCTGCAACATACCTTTAAGGTGTACAATTTTATAGTTGCAAATTCACATAGTCAGTTAAACAAATTGAAAAATACATTGATTTCAAGTTAATTACATGATACATTGATGTCATAAAAATTAAATTATTCAAAGATGTCATTCAAATTAAATTATTCATTTATGTCATACAAATTAAATTCCTCATTCATTCATTGTCTAGAGGTCAATCAAAGTCATCAATTTTTTTGTCATTAAAAAAGTCATTAATTGAATAGTAGGCCTTACATATCAAAAATTCCTTTAGACTTTTCTTAAAACTATTTAAGGTTACACTGCATTTTACATGTTGTGGAAGTTTGTTATAAATTTTCACACCTATCCCAAATATACTCGTTTTAAACTTAACTGTTCTACACTTAATTCCACTTAATTGATGTTTATACCGCGCACTTCTCAATGTCTCATAATTATTTAAATCGCGTTTTATCATTATTGCTGCTTCATAAATGTATAGTGATGGAAGAGTTAAAATGTGTAATCTTGGAAACTCTGTTCTACATGAATCGGTTTGTTTAAGCCCACATATACTCCTAATACACTTTTTCTGGGCCTTAAAAGCATATTCTCTGTTGGTTGAATTGCCCCAAAAAAGAATACCATATTTGATGGTAGACCCAACGTATGCATGGTAAGCGCTCAGTAATGCTCTCTCGTTAACAATTTTTCTTAGCATGTATAGGGCATATGAAAATTGGTTTAATTTTTTACAAACGTGATCAACCTGAAGTTTCCAGTTTAGCGCAGAGTCAATATAAATACCAAGAAACTTAGTGTTATTCACTTCTTTTAATTGTTCGCCTTTGTAATGTATTTGTAGATTTTTTCCCGAGTTAGTATTTTTATTTGTGAAAGTCATATAATTCGTTTTGCTGCAAACATAACCTGGCTGAGTGGGGTATTACTTGTTCCAACACCGAGTGTGAGTGCGGTGCTCAAAGCCCCTCCTGGTGGAGTGTCCCAGGTGTCTGTTTACTTGCCCCCTTTTTGACCTAAGACGGCACGGTTGGAGCAGAGGCTGAGCGATTAGACTGCTGCGCATCGTGTTGCGGTTTCGATCCCCGCACGGAAAACTATTTGTATGGCTTACAGATAGTTGTTCCGGGTCTGGGTGTTTGTGGTTGTGAGTTTGAACGTTTGTAAACGTATACACGATACAGGAAAAAAAATCCTAATGAGGGGCAAAGATAAAAAAAAATACTAGCGCCTCTGTTACTGTAGAAAACGTAGGAAAAATGATAGTAAACTCGACAAGAAGAAGAAAACATATATAGAGGCTTAACATAGCTAAACAAACACGTATTCCCGTTCGACTTTGAATATTTTTAATTTCCAATAACTTAGATTTGAGCTTGTTCAAACAGCTCTCCGTCTGAAGATCAAATCTCCTACTAAAAGTATGATAAAAAATTATTATTCAAAATCTTCGATAAAGTTATCGAATAAAGTGAGACATGTGCAAACAGAATAAGTTTTATTATGCTTTGAAAGTGTGAATACGATAATACTGTTTGCCTAGACACTTATACTATAAAGGTGAGACACACTGAACCTGAGTGGAAATGTATGCCATTAGATTTTTTCGAGATTTATACATTTTTATTATATAACAATTCAATAGCTTTATCGTACACTTCAATTTGAATGGAAACTGAATTCGCATTGATTTAGCGCTATCGATAGCGTTTTGTAAGTAATTAAATCTCATACAAGGTATTACTTCGGATAATAGAAGAGTTCATGGCTAAATAATAACAGAAGTTCGGGTCTCTAAATTATCATGTTTAGCCGTCGGTCCTGGCCGTCATTTGCAGATCCAGTGACTCATAAAATTCTGACAACGTCTTATCAAGGGGTGTCGTATTACCCAGTTCTAACTGGGTTGTAAAGCCGGGACTCCACCAAAACGGAGACGAGCGGAAAAGAGATGTGCCAAATTCGACCAATCCCGGCCTAAAGGTCAGATAGACCGTCGCTCTATGGAAAAAAACTGGTATTCAACTGCAGTTGGAAAAAGCTAGGCAGATGATGAATATAGGTTTTGATTATGACAACCCTACCTTGCCTAAAAATTCATAAACCTTCAAAAATGGAGACAGTTCTACTAAACGTACTTCGATATAATTTTTATCTCCATTTTAGACACTTGCTATTCAAAAATAGCTCTTGTCGCAGTGTAGGGATAAGTCAGTGAACAAGGTAAAAAAGCTCACGGTTAAGAGAGCACCGGACGCACTTAAGTATCATTGTCGCGCTCCTTTTATTCTCCGACTTTTGAAGAATGTTCACTGCCCGTGAATTTAAACAAAGCAGTTTAAATTCACGGCGTGAGTTACTTGTCTGGGCCAGGACTTACTTGTTGATAGTGGAAACGGTGATGGAAAATCTTGTGGATATTTCGAGAAAAAATAATTTTCGCCCTCTAAAGAAACTTCTTGTTTTTTTTTTTAATATTTTAGAGTAATATTTTTAAGTTAATTTTATAAGCAGAAAATAAAACGTTTTAATCTAACTGAAAGGGTAGATTTATGCTAATTTGTAATTAATTGTTGTATATTATGCAACTCCTGAATAAAGTACGAATTTATATCGAGAGCCATGAATCACTCGCGTCGTTCAGGATTCTAACAGTTGAATCACTCGCTGCGTTCGTGATTCAATCATTAGAATCCTTCACTTGCTCGTGATTCATCTACGACCCTCGCTTTAAATCCGTCCTTTATTCATTAGTTGCATAATATACTATTATACAATACTAGGAAAAAAAACACTGGGAGTAAGCAAGTGTGTTTTCATTGATGTGAGGGAAGTAGAGATACCTAATTTTACATCTTTTTTTATAGCGGACTACTGCAGCAATGAGAACCGAATTCTTATATTTTCCACGAAGGAGTCTAGAGAATTAATGCCATCAATTAAAGCAAACATGAACAACATGGAACATTTTTAAGTTGTCCTCCTCCATTCTTACAACTATTTACAATATTTGGTAATTTGGATGGATCGACAGTTAATGTAAATATGGTTCCGCTATGTTTTGCTTTATTAAACAACAAAAAAGAAGAAACATACTTTGCGTTTTTTGAAATTCTGAAAGTGCAATTCCCAGATTGGAGGCCGGCAAAATTTCATATTGATTTCAAAGTAGCATCCTCAAATGCAATACTTAAAGCATTTCCCAATATGACTTTATAGAAGTGTTACTTTCACATGACGCGTAGTATATTTGGAGGAGAGCTAAAAAATTAGGAATAAAACAAAAACTAGAAAAGCACATTGTGGCACTCTGTGCAGTCCTTCCGTTACTACCAGAGAGCATGATATCTGATGGATGGAAATACATTTTGACCCAATTTCCAACCTCAGATAAACTAAAAAAGTTTATAAAATACATGCAGACATATTGGCTAAAAAATGAAGGATTTATAAGCCAATGGTGTGTTTATAACGAACGGCATAGAACGACCAACGTCCTCGAAGCTTGGCACTCTAAGCTTAATAAAAACATAAACAAAAATTATGTCACTTTGCTTAAGTTATTATGTTTTTTACAAAATGAAACAACAAGTTTTTTTTTTTTTTTTTTTTTTGATATGGCATCTCGCAGTTCAGTCTAGGAGACTGTCTTCTGCTTAACCGGGCAAATCCCTGTGGATGCCTTGAGTTTAAGGCCTCCAGCCAGGGGCAATTATCTTATAAACTAAGTGACTAATCGCTAAGGGCACCCCCTGTGGGGTACGGACCTCGGCTTAGGACGTCACTATTAGAGGACAGCAAGGGGACAGGCTGGATCTGAGTTAAATTATTTAGGGGCTGGTTTAAAACTACTGGCTCAGCATCGCGGGCTGGCTCTAGCAAGGGTCGGGGGGGGCTTGAAACGGGATTTCGCGACGACGGACCGCGGCGGCGCGGTCGGAATGACGGAAATCTGTGCCTATTCTTTTTAAGAGTACTGGTTTCCCTACTACTTTCCTGAAGGATAGTGATAGGGTCGTCAGGAGTGACAAGAGTATGCCGCGGACGGCGGGTCATGCTTATACGCGATGGTTCGTATCGGGCGGCCGATGCGACCAGAGGATTCCTATGCTTGACTGCAGTATCAAAGAATCGCTTTGAAAGGCGTTTCATGAATTGAAGAATGGTGGGCATTTTGAGATCTAAATGAAGACTGTCATTACGGACGAACCAAGGGGCTCCGGTGATCTTACGGAGAAATCGGTTTTGTAAGGTTTGCATCTTGTGGATGTGACGCGGATGAGAGTGGGCGAATACGACACAAGCGTATGTCATGATTGGTCGGATCACTGCGGTATAAAGCCGCATCTTGCCGTTAAGCGACAATTTGCTTTTTGACTGCAGCATGCAGTGGAGTCTACCCAAGGCGAAGGCTGCTCTGTTGCGAGCAGCTCTTATATGTTTCCCGAAGGAGAGGTGGTGGTCGAGTATGACTCCTAAGTACTTGGCTTGCTTCTCCCAAGGGATAGGCTTGCCGTACATTGTGATCGGACGTGGGGAGGGACGTAGAAGTCGAGGTTTGGTGAAAAGTACCGCCTGACTTTTGTCCGGGTTAACTTCGATTCTCCACTTCCGGAACCAAGCGCTAAGCGCATTGGCTGCCATCTGTAGAGTTCGCGCGATAGCACCTTGTTCGCGACCGGTATAGAAAATAGCCGTGTCATCAGCGAAAAGGGCTATTTGAGCCTTCTTGGTCCTTGGGATGTCGCTAGTAAACAGCGTGAAAACTAAAGGGGACAGTACGGAGCCCTGAGGGACTCCAGCACGAATGGGATGAGGGGAAGACAGAGCTTCTCCTATGCGATAGCGGAAGGTGCGATTCGACAAAAAGTAAACGACTTCACTGTTATATAGAAAGAGACCAATTTATATTAGATTGTCAGTTACAGTTGATGCATAATGAAATCACAGTGGGACACTTTCTTGAAAAGTTAAGATAAAATAGATTCAGTGAATTTTAAAAGAGTGTCCCAGGAGATTGTTGCCCGGTCTTCTCCATAGTGATCTACGTAAGGGCTTGTTTACGGAGACGCGGGGCGTTGCGCGGCGCGTGCAGAATGCTCTTTTCGTGCTTTTTTATTAATTTACTGAGAGACGAGTCCACCGCAACAAACGCTGCATTTTAAACAAACGAGCGAAAAATCGCTTCTCGTAACATCAAGTTTTGAAATCGTTTACTTTTTCATACATTGCCATGTGTTTGAAATAAAAACGCTGCACGCACCGCGCGGCTCCCCGCCTGTACGTAAACATGCACTTAGGGAATGGGCAACAGTACTTTCACAGTTTTTATGCCTTGTGACTGTGACTGTAGCTACATTTCATTGTTATCTTTGTTTTGACAATTCGAAAGTGCCTGTAACTGGCCTACTTGAAATAAACGCTTTGATTTTTTATTTTGATCTTGCCCTCTGAAGAAACTTCTTGTTTTTTAATATTTTAGAATAATATTTTTAAGTTAATTTTATAAGCAGTAAATTTTATTACACATGACATGTAAATTTGTTCCGTTCAAAAAATAAAACGTTTTACTCTAACTGAAAGGGTAGATTTATGCTAAGGTCATTGGGCGTAATCCGACCCGGTCGCGGACATGAATGAAAATGATTTAAAATGAAAGAGTATAAATTCACTTAACATTACATAAGGTTATTTTTTATTTAATCCATGGGAGAACAAAGTTTGAACTAAAAATACATTTACTTAAAAAATCGAATACTACTACTAAATATTAGTTGTCGTTCTGTTAAATAGCTACTAAAAGGTTTTCGCGAGTGTATGTGCGTCCCGTCATCCCGTGTGATGAAAACGGCAGGTATACGTTAAAAATAAATAATAATAATAATAAATAAATAATACAGAAATAGCCGGAGGGAAGGTATATAAATATGTAAAGCCTTTTCTGGTTGTTTGCACCGATGGTTATATAATAGACGTTGTGGGCACGTTATATAATAGAATATAATATATAAGAGACGTTATATAATAGATGTATTATAATTATATAATTAATATATAATATATTTATAAATATTATATATATTTATATAAATATAAGGCGGGTGGCAAACCGGTCCTTAAGGCCCTACAGAAGCTGTTTGATTCCGTCATACTCGAGGGGAAAACGCCACAGGCTTGGTGCAGGGGTGTGGTGGTGCTCTTCTTCAAAAAAGGTGACAATGCCCGGTTGAAGAACTATAGGCATCTTACTTCTAAGCCATGTCTACAAGTTGTTTTCAAGAGTCATCACGAATCGTCTCGCACGCAGGTTTGACGACTTCCAGCCTCCCGAACAAGCCGGATTCCGAAAAGGCTTCAGTACCGTAGACCACATACATACGCTGCGGCAGGTTATACAGAAGACCGAAGAGTATAACCTGCCTCTCTGTTTAGCGTTTGTGGACTACGAGAAAGCCTTCGATTCGATCGAGACTTGGGCTGTGCTGCAGTCTCTCCAACGGTGCCAAATCGACTACCGGTACATCGAGGTGTTGAAGTGTTGTACAAAAACGCCACCATGTCAGTCCGACTTCAGGATCAGACCTCGGAACCTATCCTTCTGCAGCGCGGTGTGAGACAGGGAGACGTCATATCTCCGAAACTGTTTACCGCTGCATCGGAGGATATCTTCAAGGTTCTGGATTGGAGAGGACTTGGCATCAACGTCAACGGCGAGTACATCACTCACCTTCGGTTTGCCGACGATATAGTGGTCATGGCTGAGACCATGGAAGACCTCAGTACAATGCTCGATGACCTCAGTAGAGCTTCCGAAAGAGTGGGTCTTAAAATGAACATGGACAAAACCAAGGTTATGTTGAATGTTCATGTAACACCCACTCCTATCAAGATCGGAGACTCTACGCTCGAAGTTGTGGACGATTATGTCTACCTGGGACAAACGGTCCAGTTGGGTAGATCTAACCTCGAGAAAGAGGTCAATCGTCGAATCCGACTCGGCTGGGCAGCGTTCGGGAAGTTGCGCGGTATCTTCTCGTCCAACTTACCCCAGTGTCTCAAGACGAAAGTCTATGACCAGTATGTGTTGCCAGTGATTACATACGGGACCGAAACGTGGTCCCTCACAATGGGCCTCATCAGAAAGCTCAAAGTCACCCAAAGGGCAATGGCTATGCTCGGAGTTTCCTTGCGTGATCGAATCAGAAATGAGGACGTCCGCTTGAGAACTAAGGTTACCGACGTAGCCCGAAGAATCGCTACCACATAGCTCGCAGAACGGATGGCCGATGGGGCCGAAAAGTTCTGGAATGGCGACCGTGAACCGGAAGACGTTGCGCTGGAAGGCCTCCCACTAGGTGGACCGATGACCTGGTCAAGGTTGCAGGAAACCGCTGGATGAGAGACGCACGGGACCGGTCAATGTGGCGACGCCTGGGGGAGGCCTATGTTCAGCAGTGGACGTCTTTTGGCTGAAATGATGATGATGATATAAATATATAATATAATTATATAAATATATATATATAATTATATAATATGCACCAACGGTTATATAATAGACGTTGTGGGCACGTTATATAATAGATGTATTATATAATACGTTATATAATAGACGTTGTATACACGGCCGCTGCACCGTCGGGAGCTGCGCGCATATAGCCAGTATAGTTTATGTTTTATCCTGGGCTAGGCACCAACAACAAATTGAAGCCCCTGCGGTATTTTTAGATGATGTAACAGTAGATATTGATCACGCTGAATAAATAATTTGAAATATGTAAAAGTTTTTTTTTTCTCTTTACTCCCACATCCCACAAGAAAGCGACCCTTACCATGATAACTAGATACATTTTATCTATATATCTTCACAATTTCATTTCTGTCCGCCGTGGGTTTTTCTCCCATACTATTTGCCCATTGACCTTTGTAATTGTTTTCTTTCGTACAATTAAGTTTCTGGTGGGTCTCAGGGGATATAAAACTAAATAGTCAATAGGTCCTACCAGTCAGTAGGTCTTGGGAGAAACATCAGTATTCGGAGACTCACCGATGGGTCTGCTTGGTGGGTCCTTGAAGACGAAATGCACTGGGCCACCACTGCTGTCACAATATCAAGGCTGAACAAAAAATCTTTGGCAAACACAGAATATAATATGCACTAAGTAAAGTATACCATTAACAAAACATTTTTTCTAAGACATCACTCAAAGAAAATCTGTAAACACAATAGATTGTAAACAGATCCCGTTTGTAAACAAACTATCCGTCTAGACATTTACAACGACAATAATTTACATCGTGGAGCGACCGTTTACGTAAACGTTTTACCCTTCACTGAGAAATTGTTTGTTCTTCGGAATTTAAATTGCGATCGGATTACTGTGGTTTAGTGGCGTAGTTCAATAAATGGCGGTTACATACAATAATGAGGAAAGTATAAAATAGTGTGTGCTTTTTGAAGGGGAACTTGTTGTTTGCGAATACATTTGCAAACATCCTTCAATCTATGTTGAATCTACTCAAGTATTACTTTTAGTAACCTAGGTTGTAATAATTTAATGTCACGCCTGAAAATCTCAAATGGTGAGGCAGAGATGAACACCCGCACAACATCAGTTGTCATTTGATGATTTCCCAACCTCCAAAAAAAGGCAAGTAGGCACAAATTCACTCCAGTCTGCTATTTGTTATCGAAAAACCGACCTGGGAATTGAACCTACCGACAGGGCTCTGCGACCATTGGACTAATGAGCCAGAGTCTTACTTAGTATCACTTCAAGTTGAATCATCTTCCTGCTTGTCCCATTCTTCTTGGGGTTAGCGTAACACGTTTTCTTCCTCATTTCTCCCCTGTCAGACGTCACGGCGTCATTTACTTTTTTTTTTTACAAAAACGTTGCCCCACACTAGGAATTTCTTCTGTATCGTGGGTGCGTTTAACCTCACATTTAAACTCACATTCACAAACACACCCAGACCCGAAACAAATATCTGTAGGCCATACAAATATTAATTGTTCCTTCTCTATCATACGATTTCTCACATAATCCGTCCAACTTTTCTACTGTCTCCTTCTCCCTCTATATTCTATAAACATCTATATTCATCATTATTTTAATCACACGTATTTCATCACTCCTCGTCACATCTAGATGCCACATTTTTTTGCAATCAGATAAAACTGAAAATTGCCACATCCACCATTTAACTACCTTTTAGTATAAAGAGCGCCAGTATAGTGGTTTAATGCATTTTTCCCTAAAGCTCATAACTCGTTTAAAAGTTACATTGTTACGGCATTTATCCGTTATGTAACGTTACAACTGTTGTAACTGGAAACGTTTTTCGTTTCGGAAAATAGTACCTAGTTGAAGTTAATAACAGTGCAATTAGTAATGTTGTGTAGTGTTTTAGTGTAAAGCTGTTTTTTTGTTGCATTTTTAGTGAAATGAGTTGTTAAATTTTGCTTGTAAAATGATAAACAAACATTGTAGGTAATTTGTTTTATATGGTAGATTCCTATCACAACTTTAACTCTCACGGTGTGCATGGGCTCAAAATGTCCTAAGAAATCAGCCGCGCACGACCGTAGTTTTTGGCGATGCCCATTTTTTTTTTAATGGTGTTTCATTTCATTTACAGTTTTATGCCAGTTAGTTTGAGTATTTTTTTTTTATTTCGATGTTAGGATCTAACTGAAAGTTAAAAAAATATATGCCAGTTGGCTTCAACCTGAATATTTATCATTTATTAGCGAGATTGACATGAAAAAACCAAAACTTTGCTGACCTGTATAATTTATTCAAATCTGATTGTAAATTTAACTTCGCATCATTAAGTAGGTTCAGAAAACAAAGTTTTATTTCGAGTTCAAACAATGTTGTCATTTCAACAAAACTTGTTTAAAATACCTGCAAGTAACAAATAATTCGGGAAAGTTCTGTCATTACAACGTAAGAAGTTTCTACAAACATTAATCTTCGGTTTTCAGAGTAATTTTCGCAATATAATTTGAGCTTGAATTATTTATGGTAAAATGGACAGACGGGATGCTTTAATAAACCTTCTGATAACGCTCTGAGAATCATTTTAATATCTTTAACGTGACACCGTTACAACTCAAAAACGTAATTTTAGACATTTAAAAAACAAAAGTGTAGTCTATTTTGTTACGAGTACTTAGACGTCATAGATAGTTGGTAATGACATAACCCTTTTGCACAACCCTTTTGCAGAGTGAGAAAATCTTCAAATGACACCTCCCGTTCTAGGCAAAGCGGAAGGGACTGTCAGACTTCTACTGACTAAAAACCACCCATGTTCCTTTGTGTCCGGAGCTGCTGTATCTCTTTCGAACATCCCGCAGTATATCTGTGGTTTGACCACAACAACCCTAATATTGTGACCACATTGACCATTCACGTGTCTGTGGTTTCATTCTGGTGGTTCATTATATTACTATTTCATTTGATTTTTTTTAAATGATATTTATTACTACTATTTATAATTGTTTTAAATCTCAATCACAATTTATTAGCGGTCTCATAGTCATTACAGAATTGTTGATGACAACCCAGCAGTTAACTGCTGTAGGCTAATGATGACTTCAATGCCTGAAATAATTATTATACTTGCACCTGCAAGTATAATAATTATTTCAGGCATTGAAGTCTACGCGCGAGTCTATAGGCGGTCTACCTAGACCGCCTATCTCATCTCCCCAATCGAGTTAGTACCTACTGGGTAGTACGATATGCCTTGCTAAGACTGGATGTCAGATTTTCGCTTCACTCACTACCTATAACGATTTTCAAAGATTTCCAAATGAATGCCGGGACTGACGGCTTAATGTGCTTTCCGAGGCATGGAGGAAACTCGGTGTATAATGGGTGGTCACCCACCTACGGATCGACCGAGGCAGGCACTGCTTAAGACTAGACGCCGAGCGTCTTGTATTACTTAGCCACGAGCCGAGAAAACAATCGCTACACCGTCGGAAAATGCCAAACTCATTACGGAAAACCAAATCAATAAAGATTAAATCGTTAAATGAGCAAAACCCTTAAAACGCAATCGAATACCTCGAGCAAATCTAAACCAATTCACAATTAATCAGTCTTACATTTACTTACAAGAATCCCGAAGGAAATTTACCGTAAATTAAACCCAATGAACGCGGCTCTACGTAAAACTTTACAGCTATATTCAAGAAATACTTCACCCCCGTTAATCGTACTTTCACCCCCAGATACAGGGGTATAGAGGGATGAATTTCGCCGCAAAACGTGTAAATTCATCCCCAGAGTAAATAGTCTGTTGAATATGCATAAGTTTAGACTCATAGTTTGTGTGAAAGGGTTATTTTTGCTTTGAATCTTAGTGTTTTAATGTATCATCATAATCCTTTAGGTTTTAGTGATAGCGTTAGGTGGTGTTTTAATGTCTTGTCGGATTTGTAAGGGTTGAGTAGTGTTGACAAATTGTTATAGAAGTTAGTAATGAATGTGAAAGTGGCGCCGGTGACTGTCAAGTCAGCCCGCGATGCGGAGCAATGAGGAAAATGTCGTGAGGATAATTTTGAGTATGAATGTGTGGATGGGTATAAGAGTAGAGGGTGAACAAAGAAACGATGGGTGAACTGAATAAACGATGATCTGGCAACATTGACTTATATATTACTGCGTAAGGACTGGGTGGACCGCATGATAAAATGACGCCTCGAATTTGGTCCCAAATAGGTCTTGACTAAACCGAAGTTTAAAAGAAAATTTAACATTCTTTTTTATTAACATTATAATGAAAGCTTTATTTAATTTCTTTATACCTCGATAATACCACGCCACGCCGCTCATACAAGGTTACATTTACGAGCAGCCTGATTAGTTCATAAAGATGACGTTAGTGTTTCTCTGTATGGGGAACGCATCGAGCAAAATGTTCGGACGACCGTATCTTTAGTTTTTATATCAATGTCTGGCAAACAAAGAGGTGATTGATGAGATGGCGAGTACCTAATAGAGAAGTATGGAAGAAGATGACATGCTGCGCCGACCCCTAATGAATTGCGATAAGAGAATTTTGAGTTAGTCATTCATATTTACTGGCTCTAACCGCATGTTTTATCGTTATATTTCATACCTAACAGATTTTTGTTTTAAACTATCATAAACAATGTCACCGTCGAATTTTTGAGATTTAATAATGCAAAGAGGTCGGCCTTTTTGGTCTAGTAACCAACTACGAGTACCTACCAGCAGGGCTATTGGCTATCTCTGTTGACAGTTGTTTTGATTATCACTTTCGCTCTGTGTGCTTTCATTAACTGTCAAAAGGTTAATTTGGTATCGGCTATGACCAGTAGTACAACGCGTATGACGTCATCGGAGACCATTGTCGTTGATAGTCACTTTAACTCATTTTGACAGAAGTTTCTGTATCGATATTTTTAAAATTGCGATTGTCTAAGCTTATTTGACATTACATTGTTTATACACAGAGTTTAAAGTGACTTTCGTGAAAGACGCTTCTCAAGGGTAGTGTTTTATGATGATTTATGACGGTTGATACTGGTACTAGTTTCTATAAGTCCCGTATTGTTGGAGCTACTAAAGATTTTATAACTATATTTGCATTATCTAAACTCAATCTCCTTAATATTACATATTCCTTGATATAATTGCATAGCTCATATTGTGTGAATACTATGTACAATATAGAAACCTGTCTTTTCTTGAATTTGGATTTTGTTTTTACAATGATGGTTTTTTGAGACAATCTGTAATATTCTTTAGGTAGTTGGTGAAGTGTAATAATGGGTACACCTCTGTCTAACCCTTCGGGAAATATAATATTTTCCTACCTTTGTATAGATTCATTTCACGTATTGTTTTGTGAATATGTGAACATTGTGGCCTTTTGTGTCGTGCCCTGCAATGTTCTGAGTAATAATTAGGGTTTATTTCATCAAAATCGTCTTACATAAGCAATAGACATTAATTTTTAAAACTTAATTAGTAATCTCGAGCAAAATATTTTATTTTATTTTCCTTTTGTCTTTACTTCTTCCATGCAAAACATGAAAGTAATTAGTACTACGTACAACAGCAATTTCTTACTGGCTGACAACAAAAATGACATTCAAATATTACTTTTAAATCTCTTTGACAATAACCATTTGACATGTCAGGTGCCATAAAGAGGCTAAATCTAAAATATATCCTCAATCAAGTATTGTAACGTTCAAGCAGTACCTGCTTAACTTGGCCGTATAATAGTCGATAAAAAATAGAGGTGTCAATTGCTGGGATGTTAGTCACCCTATAATCACTGTCACGTGTTATCCACACAATGAGATACGCAATACCAATTTTATGACATTAGCAGTTAACACCAAAGTTCTGTGGACAACTGGTGCTTGTTATTCACTGACTTTTGAAAAGATAGACAATAGCCCTGCAGGACGAAATACCAACCTTTTTATTTACAAAATTAAATACAAAATTCTTTTAGAATATAGAAGTAATAGTTAGTTTACATTATCTCTGATGTTTACTTTTATATAATTTTATTGTTAATTTAATCAGTTTGTTTTGTCTGTAATAAATACTTTTTCATTCGCTCTAACCCTCTTCGTTCCATTGTTCTAATTTTCAATCTCTAATCGAACTACTTTTGCTAAACAAGTCTCAATGTTTAATAGAATAGTCTAGACTTTAGACGTGTGGTATAAAACGTGGGTCTAGGTCGATACATTCGTCCTAGATTAATGAGCGTACTTGTTCAATTGCCAGAATGTAATCGAAACGATGAAAATTTAAAGGGAGCTCGTACGTTATTGCAATACATATTGACTGTGTTGTTGTCTAAATAAATAGATAAATTCACGCAATAACACTATTGGTTTCAAGAATGACTAATCGTTATGAATACTATTAAGAGGTATTTGTTTTTAGTTTGTATGTAGAGTGTATGTCCGGAACTAATGATCCCATTCTAAAAATGATTTCAATGCCAGAAAGCTACATTATTTGTGGTTGCTATAGGTTATAAATTATATTTATAGTTTGCATATTAGCCTACTAATCATATTTTTAGTAGTTCATATTTTTAATTGAAGACAATGATATTAATAGCGGTTATTACATGACATGAAATGAGATTTTCTTCCACATATAATAACTTTACGTTAACTTTTACAGTACGAAAGTGATTTCAGTTGAAAAATATGTGGTCGTGAAAGTGCTAGTCATAACCTTGGCAATATTTATGACTACTGTAGCTTACAGGGCCTCACTTAGCTTATGAAAAGAGTATGAGTGATTCCACACATGTTTGTCATATATTTTAAATATTGTATTTTATTGTTTTTTTTTTTTAATTTCGTCATCAATTTTTTGTCGGAAATTAAACTGTCGTTACTAATTTTGTAGACTAATCTTTTTTTAGCGTGTGGTAAGTGTCTTACCGGGAGTCTTGGTGTCAGAATTTTTATGGCACCCAAAGGCCTCTGATTTGGCTTTACGCCATGTCTTCGAGATATATCACTCAGGCATTCTGATTTCCTCATAAGGTTTTATTCACCGAAGCAATTAATGATAATTATGCAATACGCACATGAATTCGAAAAATCTGAGGTGCGTAACCTAACCTGACCTGTAGACATAATTGCCTATCTAAACTTACAAAACTGTCTCCAAAGGTGAACCCAACTTTTCTATCCCCTATCCCTATACAACAACTTTGAAAACCAATATCTCTAAACATAAAACATTATTTGTACCTACAACACATCACATTTTACGACTTCAAAAGATCTAGCCCAAATCGAAATTTAAAACTTTCTATAAAATACGGTGGCTATTATATCAGCCCGGAGCTATATCACCAAACCGGCCCTGTAGTCATAAACATAAAACCTTTCTCGTTTGTCAAACCGCACCTTTATGAAAAAAGCTCTCAAATTATGTGACAAATTACAAAAGTTACATTAACTTTTGGTATTTTTCACAGGTAAAAAGGATAAGAATCAAGAAGTCAAATTGGCTTCAAACGCATTCAATATTGAGGATAAATTCTTGAAATAAATGTGATAGAACTCCACTCACGTTAGTATATCTTCTGGGTACGCTCGATCCATCGTCAACCTCATCTCTGCCTACATAGCTTTCAATCTACAGCATAATATAACACCCAAAAACTATTAATTACAAAACCAAGTCTTACGCTCAGACTTCATAGGAAAACGCCCATTGTCCTTTAATTTAGAACTGTCAAATTAATGCTCGCAGTCTGAACCGTGGTCCGAAACTATTTTTTTGTAAACATTTTGCTCAAAATGATGATAAATAATGTCTTTCAGACCTTTCCGCACAATAATAACAACTACTTAACTAACGCCACATGGAAGTGAATATTCAGCCAACACAGAATTGGTCTTTCACCTAATATTTAACTTGGCGACAGACTAAAAACTTTCTGCAAACGAAATTTTTTACGAAGCCATAAAAGGCGAATATAAAAATTCAGACAAACCAATGCACATATGGAATGTCAATACGAGTGTGCCATTTCAATTTAAAACGGGTGAATACATTATCTTTTTCCATTACCCATAAATGTCGTTGACATTGGAATAACAGCCTTTGAGAGGAAAATGTAAGGAGATATCACGATTCGTGTTTTAAATGGATATAGTTATTTGGGGCTTCTTCGTTAATTAAATATCGCTGATGAAATATATCTTTGGTTTTTTTCGCAATTAACAGATTGCAAATAAGTACCTACTCGTGGTTAAGTTTAAAGACCTAAGCCCGTAATATTTGTAAATACTTTGCAGAGTAGTTTAACTTAGAGAGTAGTCACTTTATATATAGAAATCACTTTAAAAACACGAATTTAAGTATCGGTAGCTCCGGTAACATAATCGTTTTTCGATGACATTTTTGTCCATCCTCCTTTTTTACTCTTATCATCATCATCTAGCCTTTCTCAACTATGTTGGGGTCGGCTTCCAGTCTAACCGGATGCGGCTGAATACCACTATTTTACATGGAGCGACTGCCTACATAATAAATTGTAGTTTCATTATATTTATATCATATACTGCCAACATAAGTCTGCATAGTATAACTCCTGCTCGATATATTTTGTTGAAAATATTCTGATTTGAATGACATTAGCCAAGTGGATACCTGTGGCACAGAAGATTGATGATAATGACTCCATCAAATAAATGTTTTGCGATTGAAACAATGGGGATGGAATCAATCAACTGCTTCCATTTCAAAGATTTATTTCAGCGCTTTATTTTTCGGGATTGTTTTTTTACGTGTCCACAAGAAAATGTAAAAAATACAACAACAATGTTTTTTTAATGTATGGCTGACGAGTTTTACCTATACTTTGATTTTCTTTTTTCTTCAGCATATAACACATTGTATTCCGTTGAAATAATTGTTAACAATTTAAACTACGAACCGAACAATGTTAATACATACTATTTTTTTACTAATACGAGCGTAATATAACAACCAAACTAATCCCTTAAATTCACCCGGAAAAACATTTAAGTTGACAAAGTTCTCACAGAAACTTCTGTAAGAAACACAGTTGGCTAACAAACACACGTATGTATATATAAATAAGTCTCTTAATGGTTTGTTTTGGTGGAAACAACGAAACTTTGTCGCAAAACGTCCACATATTTCATAGTTAACACGATAGCATATAAGCCAGTATAAGCTGCTCTTGCACTGTATAGGCTTTACAGACAATAAAAGGTCAACTTATACTTGCTATTTCGTCGTCTGTTGTACTAGTAATATATTGAGTGGATGAGAACGATGGCTTTACGGATGAATACAGTCTTGGATGTGTAGATAAAAAAGGATAGAGCGAAAATAAAATATACGTCGAGTATTTTTCCTTGAAGATGGGCAGAAATGGCTGATAAGTTTCTGGGAAGCTTAGACCTAGATCGTATTTTTTTTTAAGTTTCTTCAGTTGAACATCACGTTCTAATTTAAAGTGATAGCCAAAGTTATTATGTTAGGAATTAGTAATACAAGAATGAACGCGATTCGCACTATCATTCATTTTAGTTAGGATCTGAATTGACCAGGAAACGGTGATTCCTGTTGTGTGCAGATTTTGATCACCGGTAGTAATTTTTAGTGAGGTAAAAATTACACTCCTTGGTCTTCGCCCCAAAGACCGATTTTCCCCTCAAAAAAAGTCACTAGAAATGGCAAGATGAGGTTGGAGTATGGCCAATATCACTTGGTTTCTTTTATATATTTCAATCAAGTTATTTAAAAAAAACAATCCATCGCGTATTTTCTTTTCCAAATAGTTTTTTATTCAGAAAATATCTGTAGTCATATTTCATAGATTTGTATCGCACCCATGCATTTTTAATGTAACAGAATTGGAAAACAAATTGCAATTTAAACGCATTATTTATTTATTGTTTGTATCTGGAGAGCATTGTAAATAATGTAAATATTGATTTGAATACAACATCAATTTATGTAATAGCTGTGATTCTTTGTGATTGATGGTAGGCTCTTTGACAACTCAATTTATTTGTTAAACTAAACAAGCTTATAGTACCTAATTTAAATAAACAACTTTTTAAACAGGCTTTTAAGTATAGTTGTGACATATTTTTTTAGTATTTTTCTCAACAAACCTTTTTAATTGACACCGATTTCCTGGAAATGCTAAAAAAATTAGTCCGACATATTGGATTTAAGCTGACGTCACTTACTTAACCATGAAATAATTTAGAAGGAGCGACTGTCTACCTGTTTGACCCCCACAACAAAAGCTAGTAGGTACTATGTAATACAATACCCTTTGATTAGACTTGTTGTCAGACATTCGGGCCACTAACTACCTGTAACGACTGTCAAAGAGAGCTATAATTTAGCCTGACGTGCTTTTCGAGGTACGGAGAAAACTCTTTAAGTAATGGGTGGTCTCCTATCCACAGACTAACCTACACAAGCAACCTAGTTTTACTTAAAGATCGACACTATATCTGTTATTATGTACTATTAATCTCATAAACGGGATATTTACCATGTTTCATGTTTACCATGTTTCTTCTGGAATCGGGATCGAACCACTGGATTGAGTTGCATAACCCTCAGGTCATCTCGCCAGAACGCCACTATATATACCTCGTCTGGTTAGAGAGGCCATTGAAATCACCAAATACAAAAACTTTAACTGGGAGGACGGTTTTCAACTGTCGAGAGCCTGGAATCCAGTAGTTCAACTGTGCAAAAACCGAAAAAGTGTCGAAAAAAGTTCGCGAGTGGACACAGTGAGTTTTGTGTGTCGATAACAGAATCGTGTAGTGAGTGACAATGGTAGTGGTGCCGAACGCAAAAAACGAACAAGAAAGAGGGTAGACCGATTTGTCTGCTCCTATACATCCACCCGCAATGACTTCAGTTTATCCGTGATCATAGTGCTTGTAACAGCGCCGAAAATCGGGAACTCGAAACAATAATCAAACATGGTAAATATCCCGTTTATGATATTAATAGTAGTGTCAGTGACCATGTCGGTTTAAAAACTTATATTGTTATTATGTAGCCACTAGAAGTTCATCTTCTACATTAGCATCATTCTCCTGCCCTTATCCCAATTCATTTGGGGTCGGCGCAACATGTCTTCTTCTTCCATACTTCCCTATTTCTCGTCATCTCAGCAGTCACCTCCTTTCTAGCCATATCATCCTTCACACAGTCCATCCATTGTTTATTTGGTACATTAACTACTTTAAGTTCAAAAAGAATTCTCAACCATTTACTTTAATCTTTCTCCCTTTAGTGATATCTCATTTATTTTAATCAAGACATTTAAACGTATCTCTGTAAAGAGTGTAATATCAACAGGTTTTTATCGCTGTTTCTTAGCAACAGGTTTAATGTAAAGATAAAGGTGTTTTTAAACAAGTTGAGATTATCTTGTGTTGCACGTGCTATTTAACTGGTCTTTACTTTTATGTGATAAAAATACTAAGTAACTTATATAAGGTTGCCTTATCGTTTTGTTGGACACTGAGCACAACTTTTAAAAACCACTGTACCTTATTCAGAAACGCTTCCCTGAAATTCAGGAAATTCAGACGAATAATTAACTCTGCGTCTAATAAAAATTACAGTCTTACACATTAATTACTTATTTTACTACGAAATCATCATTTGTTTAGAATATCGAATAGAACCAAATATTCTTCAATATAACACCATAATAATATGTATTATAATTATTAAGTACAGATATAATGTGAAAATATTCACTCACGATCATGGCGCCAACATACCACACCCAAACATTGCTCAAACATTGGCACATCATACCATCTCCATAAAACCTTGAACTACATGACTCATAAATTCCGACACTCACTATCCTAACATACCATACATAATAATATATGCCCGTTGATACATTACTTAAGTGTAAAAATATCGTCGGAAATCATTAAATGACTCCTCCCACTCTGCGCAGAGCGGTAGAGCTAGAGAGTGTCAGACTTCTACTAACTAAAAACCACCTATGTTCTTTCTGAGCCCTTTGTGTCCGGGACCGTGATATCTCTTTCGAACAGCCCATAGCCCCGGCAGGCGGCGCCCCTTGCGCCCGCAAGGGCCAATGTTTCTGACATATCTTTGAGTCCTAAGATACCGAGTAATAACTGGATTGTGGTAGTCAGATAGGCAGTCGCCCCATTCAGCAGAATCCAACGAGACTGTAATCCGATCACAAATTTGTTGGGAAAAGGTAAGACAGATGATGATATTCTATTTAAGCACTCGTGTTGAAGAAATTAATTAATCTACTGAAATAAAGTCGTTTGTGTGTCTTTATGTGTGACCGTGTTTTACTTCGAAAGTACGCAATGGATATCGATAAAGTTTTTAACATCAAAACATAAAAACTTCATAAGAATTTTGTGAATGAATATTAAACTAAGATATTATAGAGAGATCTCGATATTTTGACATCGTTTCTCCACTCCGGTAGATAGCACTCGATCACAATAGAGGGTCGCAAGTCATTATTTATAAAGGTTATTATTTCAAAGTTAAATGGTTCCATACAGTTGTTGTTTAGCGGCTTTAAAAGGCTTTCAAATGAATTGTTAGTTCATACTTGTTTCTATTTATGATGAAAAATGAATTTAGTAACTTTTGGGTGTCTAATAGTTTGTGGTTGAGCCTTATTCGGACGTCGGGAACCAATTTAACTATAAAGAGTTTTTAATGGAGGAGAATTTAAGGTTGAAAATGATTTATTATCCACTGCTTATAAAATGATTCTGCAGGATAAGCAAGGAAACGGACATGAACTCAATGACCATGTATAAATAAGGGCACAGGAGTTTATATTAATACCAAAACTGAATTCAATAATTAATCTCGACTAAGCACAAACCTGTATGGCATTATTCGGAATAAACTAATGTCATCCGAGATTAGCAAATATGCAAGGGTCTAACCGGAAGATCCTCTCTTTTCTATGAAGGAACTTTGCACCCAGTTCTATGCATCTCATCTAGCTACTCGCTTGTCACTATCCGCCTATTTTTTTATTATTTACTGTATAGAAATAAGGGCACAACAGGAGTAGGTATATGTTAATATCAAAACTAAATTATATTATATTATATTTTATCTCGTTTGCGAAATTAGGTTTGCTGTAAGAAAACCCAATTCTGGGTTAAGCTCGCCTTTGTACATAAGCTTTATTATTGTAATTTGTGTGTGTATTTGTTATTTTTATGTGTGCAATAAAGAATAAGAATATGTTTAAACTCAATTTTTCACATGTGTTAATTTTAACTTTGAGACAAATAAACAATTTTATTTTATTATTTTTTATTATAATTAAACACGAATCTTCATATATGGCGACATATGAGCTCAATTAAACTTAAACGCGAGATTAGCATTTATGCAAACACCGTCCGGTAATAGTCCACGAGACATAACATCCGTCTAGCCAGACAATCCTCTCTTTTCTATGAAGGACACCCTGTTCTTCATTGATACCTCTCATCATCATCATCATCATCATCATCAGCCTATAATGTTCCCACTGCAGGGACTCAGGCCTCCTCTCTAGGAGAGGGATGGGCTATAATCCACCACGCGGGCCCAGTGCGGATTGGCAGATGTCACATGTCTTCGAATTTTTTGGTTCTAAGACATGCCGGCTTCCTCACGATGTTTTGCTTCACCGTTTTGAGAGCTTTGATGCCTCTCACTTCTAACTAATCGCTTCTGTTGGCAGGTGTTTCAAACACAATGGCAGACTGGTTTCCACGTTCATCGATGTGTAACAAGATATTCCATTACAGTAATTATTAATCTATCGCTAGCTTTGACTAAACGGCTAATCAACTACAATTGTATTCCATTGTGTATAGACTGAGGTAAATATTATTATTGTTACTGAAATTAGTTCGACAAGTATATGAACAATTAATATATTATTATGTTGTTGTTGTTATTAATGTATGTTTGTAATGAATAAACTCAAAAACTACTGCGCCGATTTCAAAAATTCTTTCACCATCAGAAAGCTACATTCACCCTGAGTAACACAGGCTTTTTTACCATAGGAACGGGATCTACGCAGGTGAAACCGCGGGAAGTCCGCTAGTGTTTTAGAAAAGTTGTAATAGAGTCAAAAATATATTTGTAACGGAGTAGAAAAGCTTCCCGTGTTATATGACGCGTAGTGTAATCAGCCTGAGCTAAATCCAGACACCGTGGCTGCTACTGAAAAACCCAATATCAATTTGCTTTACCTGGGAATCGAACCTAGGACCTCATGCTTAGCAGATGCAATTGCGACCACTAGACCAACAAGGTAGTCATAAATTCTTCTTTGTAGTCGTGTTCTTCATTACTGAAGGTCGTGTCCCTGATGAAAGTCCTTCATAGTTCGTACAATATGTCTCCATTTCTCTCGATGTTCGGCTTTCCTTAGAGCAGTTGTAACAGAGAGTCTAGTGAGTGCAGTAACTTGGTCACACCAACGGTTAGGTGATCGGCCGCGGGGTCTCTTTCCTTCGATCTTGCCCACTACGATTAATTTGTCTAGGTCATCTGGTTGACGACGGGCAATGTGACCAAAATACCCAAGAATACGCTGGAAGCACATCGTTGATAGTCTAGTTTTTATGTGGAGTCGAGCGAGTATAGACTTATTTGTTACTTTCGCGGTCCATGGTATGCGGAGCATTCTTCTCCAACACCACATCTCAAAAGCGTCAATTTTTCCCCGGTCTTTTGCTCTAATAGTCCATGTCTCTGATGCGTATAGAAATATTGAGAAAACCAATGTCCGGACTAGTCTCACTTTCACAGTCATAAATTAAGACATAGGTAAAGTATCTATCTATAGAATAAAGCCTTTTTTTGGTAGATGAGAAATCATCAAATGACTCCTCCCGCTCTGGGCAGAGCGGTAGGGAGTGTCAGACTACTACTGACTAAAAACCACCCATGTTCCTTCTTAGCCCTTTGTGTCGAAGCCGCGGTATCTCTTTCGAACCAGCCGTAGATAGAATCGAGCTGCGAACTTCAATAAACGTGATATCAACCATGAAAACATAAATCCTACTTCACAGGTTCACACCTACTTAACATGTAAAACAGAAAGATTTTCAACACTTCAAGACCCTCATCTAAACCCGAGCTCAAATATGGCATAAAGCAAATAAAAACGAAGGTACATTTAGGAAAATATTCATTCATTCTTCCCATTTCCATTCATTTCATTCTTATAAAGGATGAAAAAGGTAAAATGTGAACCATTTGGGTAAGTAAAGATGTCTGACATTTAGTTAATGTTGTTCACTATGGAACTTTGGGCTTCGAATTTTTTCGTTTCTATATATTTTTATTGGTTTGGTAATCTACTTATAGAATGATCATAATAATTATAAAAAATACAGTTTCGGAAAGAATTCCTGAAAGGAAATCATGATCATTTTTTTTTAAATTTTAATGACAGCATGGTTGTCGCATTGGCTGAGCGATCGGTTGCTGTACTATGTGTCGCGAGTTCGATTCCCGCAAGGCACAATAGTAGTTTATGCGACTGTGCATAATGAAGGGCATTACAACACAAGTGTGGGTTTAAGAAACGAGCCGAAGGCGAGTTTCTTAATAGCATCACACGAGTGTTGTAATGCCTAATTATGTATAGTTGCATACACTAATTTATCTACCCGAATATCATAAGGGCTCTATGATGGGCTCAGGAACCATAGGGAAATGACCAGCATTGTTACCAGTGTAATGCAATAAAAAATAAACAGGTTATTAGTTGCATTCGTCGCTGCATTTACGATATCTGGCGGAGTGTTCATGTTAATTTCTGAGTCACTAATGTCACTATCACTCATTTTCGACAGAAATAAAGAACTTATCAGAAAATTTGTCTACTCAATGAAAGGGAATAAAAAGCTAACGAACAAAATGACAGCTCGAAATGGCGGCGTTTAATCGGATATCTGTATTTTTTTTTTAATCATAGGCAAACGAACAAAGTCACTATTCTTGTGTCACTCGAGATCAAAATGTCGTGCGATTTATAATTAAAATCATACTGAATTGGGGTTTCGTATCGATAGGTATCTGTTTTAATGTAGATACTAGAATAGCACACTCACTTGAATTTGACACCTGTTCCAAATTTAAACTCCATAACCTACTGTTTTCAGTAGGTTATGAGCTCATTACAGTTCTGTTAATTTCTGCTGGTTGGTAATGCTGGTCATTGCCTATGGTTTTTGAACGCATTAGAGAGGGTTTATGATATTTGGGTAGATAAAAGTATATGATTTACTGCAGTAAACAAAATCAGAAAAATATATGATATTCTTCAGGATATATGCTAGTAACATAGTATTGTGAAAACATAATACAACTAACTTTGCTCGATAGAAAAAAAACACGAAGATACCTCCAAAAATTTCTTTTAACGAGTCTAAACCATACTGAAACACATGTCATCGTTCTGATTTTTTTGCGAAATAATTCTACAAGCAACATACTAAAATCATTGTGTTTTACTTTTTTAGTCCAATCAATAGATAAAGACGTAACAACCGCTTTGTAGTGCAAGCTAATTAGAACTTTATTCTAACAGTATTTCAAACGAAATTTGAACCACCACAAATAGAGTTGCTAATTTAAGGTTTTATAAGTTCTTAAGCAGAAAATCTTGTAGAAAATATAGTTTTCTCAAAGGTTTTATTAGAATGCATTCACACATTTTTCATCTTATCACACTGCAAAGTCGTTGAAAAGCGCAATAAAATTCCCCGGAAGCTTCACAGTAATATTAAATTCCTGCCATATATGATGCATACGATACGCCATAACGTGCTGCGTATTATGAATCCATGCAATACGCCGTTCCGTACAATACGCCGTTCCGTGCGATACGCCGCGCGCCGTTCCGTATTGCATGTGAAGGTACATCATACGATATTATGGCGTACACGTTATTGCGTTTAGAACATGTTCACTAGATCGGTTTCTCTTTGATGTTGTATCGAAGAAAGAGACATGTCGTACGCGAATATTGCTTCTAAACGTTGATAAGTGTAAGTATTGGTGCTCGTGGTTGAAGTCATCATCTTCCTGCCCCTATCTCATTCTATTACACACAATCCATCCATCTTTTCTTTGAAGAATATTCTTCCCAAAGCCGAAAGGGACTTGTTCTCTCCGTCGTTATTTTTTTTTTGTTCTAGACATGCTCTAAACCATGCCTGGGAACCGTCTAGTCAAAGTTCCGACTTTTTCACAAGTTTATTTTAAATACATGTTATAATTTTACTTTAAATACCTTCACGACTATTCAATGCATCCATCGGCATATTAAGTCCTAGCGTAAAACGTGAATTTGACTTCTTATTATTAAACTTAAAAAAAAAACTAGTTTCCCAGAAAATAATATTTTAAAAAGACACGTGTCCACGTAAAAAAATCCTTATTATCATTCCATAACCCACAAAATAATGATCACATGCAAAACTGCCCTTGACATTACAATAGTATAGTTTCACACGAACCAGACAAACATAATATTGCCATTCGCGCCTCATTTAACGCTCACTGCTGAATACACGCTGTGTTCATGCTCATAGTTTTATTGTCACGTTCACACTGAAATTGTATTATTATAAAATGCTTTTAAGTTTTGTATGTCAAGGATTGAGTTTTGTAGTGTTTTGCTGAGTTAGTTTTAAGTTTTCAAGGTGCTTTGTATTTCAAATTTGAGCTGGTGTTATTCCAGTTTTAAATATCGTGACATAGAAATGGTTGGTAACTACTCTTGCTAGTCAAGATGAAGATTCATCTAAAACAAATAAATAAAATTAAAGTATCTGTTTGAGCTTTTTCAGATGAAAGTATTGGTATGTAATAGTAAGAATTTTTTTTTTGTATTTTTTCGTCTCTCTGTTTGTTTGTTCCGGTTGCCGGGACTTAATAGCAGATAGCTGATGTTATACAGATAAACCTAAGTTACTTTTATTTTGCAAAATGGAGGGCTAGTCAGAAAATAAGATTAGATCAGGAACCATATTAATATATATTTTTTACGCTCCACGCATTTCTTATTTCATTGACTATTATTTGTTAATGCAAAAAAACACAAATAATTTTAAAGGGTATGCTTAGATGGTTTGGTCACGTAGAGAGGATGAGTGAAAGTAGATTGACGAAAAGTATTTATACAGGGCAGATGTGAGTGGCAACGCCGGGAGGGGACGCCCTAGAAACACATACACTGACCTTATTGGTGCTTGCTTCAGAAAGGACAGGTGCGTAGTACTCGTAACCGGCGTGCGTGTATGACCAGATGTATGAATGTGGACGAGGCAAAAGGGGTATGTAAGAATCGTAGCAGGTGGCGTTCTGTGGTTTCTGCCTACCCCCATGAGAAAAGGGCATGAGTTTATGTATGTGTATGTAATTTTGCAAAACATGAAATCTATTTTCCAGTAAACAAACAATTAACTAAATCGTCAAAGTTTACCCACACGGCTTCCTATTCACTAATTCAAGGCTATTAAACGTCCTAACATCTACACTTAATGGTCCCTCCATTTTGTATAGGTTATTAAATAACAAAGGATTTAGGGTTCCCTTGAAAAAGACTGCCTCATTGGACTAGTAGTCGTAAGCGCGACTGCTGAACATGAGGTCCTAGGTTTCGTTCCAGGCAATTAGATTTTTCCATCAGGAATTTTTCAGTAGCAGCCACGAAGGCTGGAATTGGGCACAGTTCCGGCCTTCGTGGCTGCTACCTCCTATTGCCATTAAGCATGTCTCGCCCCCTATTACACTTAAACATAACTGGCGAAATGTGGGTATACTAATGGATACACCTCTGCCTTACCCTTTGGAGTTTACAAGCGTGATGTTATGTAGTGTATTAAAAAAAAACAAAAAATTTAGGGTTAACTGGAAAAAAACTAATGTTTGAGAGCAACGTTGATATATTTGAAGGATTTTCAACGCTATTAATTTGATGTTTATCCCTTCATCAATTTTCGGGCCTAAAAAGGCTAAGCGTTTGACAAATTAGGACATGAAAGTCTGGGTAGAGTATTTAGATTAAACTGGGTGAAAGAAACTTGATCGGGACGTTTCTGGGGTAAAAGTCTTTGAACTTTCGAAAAGGTTTTTGTGCATGAGATCCTTGGTTAGATTCCCGGGTCCTGCTAAGTGGTATTGGATTTTCCTTCAAGAATTTCTCAAGGACAACAGAGTCAGGGTATGTGCCCTTTTGATGGCAATAGGGCACCTTATTACTTTAGACTTAAACATTAGGTATTGGCGAAATGTTTTTTTACCATTACATCAGGTACATCTCTGCCTAACCGTATTAAGGCGTGATGTTATGCTATTTTTCCATAGATACAGTCGATCAAATAGTTTGGTTTCGTCGTAGTATAATAATAATAATAATAATAATAATATTCCACAACTATCCACGATGTAAACAGCTGACGCTCATGCCTACGACTGCTACGCTTTCGTAGCTCGTAGCGGATTTGCTACGAATCGCGTAGCAATCCTTGGACCATTTGATTCTTGTTCAACGTAGGTGTATTTCTTTTTCAATTCTAATAACTTTTTTAATGTCGTTAAAGTCTATATTGCAAAACAAAGTTTCTTTGATTTAACCGTTCATAAAAAATACTAAATTAGTCACAAAAACTCCATAATTATAACCCGTTTTATAGCGGACTGACAGTGATCCCCATCAACTACTAATAATGGTTTAAATAATACCTATTATCAACCGATCAAGAAAGGATCACTTGATTGGTCCCATTGGTCCCAACTGTCGTAAAAACCCTTTAGGCCTTTATTTTATTGGTCCCGATCAGAGCGTAACTAATGGGATGTTTTAATGAGTATTCAAATTGACGGTTTTGGTCGGATTTGGGACTTTGTGGTGGCTTCTAAGTCGGTCACAGTGGTATTTATTACTATTGATGTTTGTTAGTAATTTAAATTTCTTTCGGAGAACATTGAGAATAGTTTCAGAAAATATGGGAGAAAAAGAATAAAATTTAAAAACAAGTTTCCTCATGTTTTGCAAGTGCAAGTAACGTACATAAATCGGGGTTCGAATTCGAGACCTAAGACTCGGCAGTTCGTCGGTCACACCTCTAAAATTGCATTTGGTTTTGGGTTAAACTTTGAACCTTTTCACACAAAAGTAAAACTACCTTCGACATACGATTATAAAATAAAATACGGTTATGGGTCAATGAATTAATTAATATTTGAAGCTAAGAAAATTCCTCTAATTTATGGGAAACGTTTCCATTCTAAAAATCTATTTAATTCGCAACTAGGTTTTCAACATTTTTAATTACAAAAATAAGTCTCTATTATAATCCATTCGAAACTGCTCATCCCGTAAGATAACTCAAAAGCCGAGAAAAATGTACACAACAAGAATGAATGGCAAAAAAACACAAAATTACCATAATTATGACAGACCGCCTTGTTCCATTAACTCTGAAAGCTAGTACTTTTCATATTGTACTCACTACCCATTAAAACCCGAATTAAGCATTTCTTCATGAATATTTTAATGCTTTCAGTACATTTTTATAAGAAAAATAATACTCGCTTTTACGCACTCGGAAAGATATGGAAAGATACTAATCTTTTTGAAAGGGAACATTTCTTTCGAGCGGATGTTTTGTATCTTTTCATATATTTTGTTGAGGATTTTTGTCGGTCGCTTCGTCCATGTGGAAATTGATATTTCTCAAGGAGACCTGTTTCATTTTTTGCGACAGAAATATACTTTAGCCTATTGCAGTAACACTCTGAAGTATTTCCCTTTTTTTCCCTTTAAACTTGACTTTTACCAAAAGGCCATGAAGGATGTTTATGGTGTGAAAGTATGTTTCTATGGGGTATAAGTTCTTGTTCTCCCCATCGCTGTGATATTTTTTTGTTCTAGGTACCATACCTTCTGATTACCTACGGAGGTATAGGGGGTCAGAGTTCGAAATTTTTCACAGCTGTTTTTTAAATACTAGTTCTTTAGGATTTTTTTTTGCTTAAATTACCTCCATGACCCGTTTACTATTCAAAGCATTCATTAACACAATGGTTTATGAGTGCTTTGTTAAGTTTTACTATAAAATGTGATTTTGAACCCCAAAAAATTTAAGGTCTAAGGACTTTAAAATTATATTATTTTATTAGTTCAGTCGTCCTGTCAATATTTTTATATTTTAAAGTGATTCTTTCAAACATTATATTACATGGTCTCTTCTTTTATCTTTAAATGGTGTGTGTATTTTTGTAACAGTTAATCTCCCTATAATATAGCTCCCTATATTTTTATCCTAAAAACGTTTATCCGAATTTTACGAGCACGTATCCAATCAACCGGTAAAACCTATTGTCTGATCTTCATAACGAAATATACATAAAGTTTTTACGCTTATTTTATTATGCATTATTGTGTTCATTTCCATCAGTTCAAAGGCTTTAGGGTCATAACACTTGATTAAATTGATTCCATCGTGCTAGGTTTATGTCGGGTAAGTAAATAGCAAACGTATTATTATATTATTTACTACTAGCAATTCACCCGCGACTTTACCCGCAAAAACTTAACTAATCTATGCATGATATAGCCCGCATCCATTCGTTTTAAGACGACGATAGGCCGTGTCGAAGGCGCGTTCGTGTTCTACGCGCGTCTCAAAGAGATGTCAGCCACATGGAAGGGGCGCAAGGGCCGACGCCCGGCGCCCGTCGGGACTGCGGGTTGTTCGAAATATATACCGCGGCCTCGGCACAAGGGCTAAGAAAGAACATGGGTGGTTTTTAGTCAGTAGAAGTCTGACACTCCCTATCACTCTGCCCAGAGCGGCAGGAGTCATTTGATGATTACCAAAGTGCCAATAAAATAAATATAGCTATGCATGATATTTGATCGCCGAATGCAAAAACGGCTAATGTACCTTACTATCAGTGGAAAAAAAAAATTGTATCATTAGTTCCGAAGATTATCCCCTACATACAAACAAACTTTACCTCTATATCATATTAATATAGACTACGCAAGGCCTCACGTTCTTGTAGTAAATAGGAGTGTAGTATTCCTCCGTATAAGATTGTATTAAATCTGAGTCTTAAATTTCTACAATATATGGGGCATTGAACTAAGAAAACGAAGAAAAGGAAAACATAGCATCACGCCTGAATTCCTTGAAGAGTTAGGCAGAGTTGCACCCATTAGTTCACCAGTTATTTTGCTAGTTTTGTTTAAGACTCACGTAAAAGGGGGCGAGCCTATTGCCATCAACCGGGCACAAATCCAGACTAAGTGGCTACTACTAAGAAAACCTTAATATTTAAACCCAATAAAACTTAAATATAAACAAGTTGCTTTAAAACTTGGGCGATACTATTCTGAAAGGTGATCTTCTAAAGAAAACGATCGGATAACACGAGCATAACGGAAGATTAGTCAAAGTAAATGATCTGTAATAACAACAAAGGAGGTGTTCCTCAAAGATACGTTTGACCCAAATATGATCCATAAATTATGTACATAAGGGAAATATTTCTAATAAATAACAAGTTATTGTAGCATGATTTCAATTGCGTTTAAAAAAGAGGTTCTTATTTTTCCGAGTGTGTTTTGTGGGTCGCATAACAAAAGTCGACAAAAAAAAATGTCGAGTTGAGACATTTTGACACTACCAATATTCTACCTATTTGTCCTTTATAATCACCAACCACCAAAAAATAGACAAACTGATAACAACGACAAATAAAAAACTTTAACATGAACATTTTCTGCCATTATCAATACAAACGAGAATATCCAATTGCCATTGAACTCCGATCGCATGGAAAACTCTAAGGCATTCATCAATGTCAAACGTTATGTAAAGGTTTGTAAAGGAAATCTTTCATGGGGTCTATTGGGGAACGAGGCAACCTGTTAAAGGAGGTATTATTATACGACAGGTTATTATTTGGCAATGAAAGGTGTATTGAATATTTTTCTTAAGAAGGAAATATTCTATCCAGTAGTATCCAGATTGAAAAATGTTACTTGTTGTAAGAAATCTGTAAATCTGTTTTCATTTTGCTTTTTTGAATCGTTTCATTATTAACAAGAATTAATCGCATAACGGCGTAGTAAAATTGATGCAATTTGTGGTGGTCTCATATTTGGAATTTTAAGCTTTATCGGACCCAAATGAGCCAATAACCACTTGCTTAATTGCTCATGTCTATTCGTTATCAGGCCAAAAAGGCCTGCGTAACAATAATTTCACTTCATTTCAAATTGTACATTAAAAAAAATGCAACGGCCGTGGCAAATTTTAAACCGTAAAGCATCCAAATAAAAACATAGCCATAGTTTCCGAAGCACCTGCGAATATTACCATGAAGATAGAGTATCAATATCCTATAACTATATGCGAACAGCTCTTGAGAGCGCTGTAAAGGCTTTATTACCAATTCCATTTTCCGCTTGATCGCACACTTTCATCGCCATGACAACCCAAGTGACAGTAGCTGTGACCTTGTAGATGCGTCATTTTTTTTATTAACGTAGCCATTTTTGTTTTCAGAGAGAACTTTAATTACTGGGCTGACTCGTTAGTCTAAGAAAGAAAAAAAAGAAAAAATAGTTATTGGTCTTGGTTTTTTTTTTGGTCTAGTAACTGCCTCGTTAAACATAACTGGCAAAATGTAGGTGTACTATTTGGGTACACCTCTGCTTAAACCATCGGGATTACAGGCGTGATAAGACTTGAAACAACATTCCAAGCCCCAAAGAAATTTAATAGCTATTTATTCACCAAGGGGAGTAAGGCACAGATTACTAATCGAGGGTGCATTTGAGGCCCGACGCGAAGCGGAGGGCCGTGAACCACACGAGTTTAGTAATCTGTACTTACCCTCGAGTGAAATATACTGCTTTATACTACACTTAGCTTGTTTTTCACTTTTCCACTGCATAAATATTTCATATTCCTTCATATATTTCATCTTGGATTTTCCGGGCAAGAGATTACTAACAATGTCTTTAGCATCTGCTATTATGTCAGGTGGAGTTGTTGTTAATAAATTGCTATCATTGTCACTTGAATCACTCATTTTAACTTGTGATTTACACCGCCAAACTTTAAAATTTACCAAGAAAATTGTTTCTACAAAATACGTCAACCAACAATAAGTTCTTTTTTTTTCTTTAAATTTTAGCCCGTCAAACAATTTTCACGCCAAATGACGTTAAGCCGCGTCCCCGCTAGAGCCGCACGGCACGCGAAGCCGAGCCGTGCGGCTCTGTGTGGGGACGCGGCTTTAGAGAAGGTAAAAACGCCCCGTTTCGCAGGTTCCAACTTATTCGCGTGTTAAAGCGAGAGAGTGTTATAAATCTCTCGCTGTATCGCATAGAGGTTTGAAGTTTTCCGGCCCTACCGGAATGTAGAATGTATGCTACCTGCTTTAAAAGTTCTAGTGGCCAGTACTTTTTATGGTAAAATTAAATCGTTTGATTACCAACGTCATCAAGTCTTTAAAAAAAAAAAACAAAACGCGTTAGTAATGAACCCATTATTACCCTGATTTTCAGGGCAGTAATGAAATTCCATACAATATAACTGCCTAGATTTTTGAGAAGGTTTAATGAACAGCTTTCAACCCGTATAGTGGGGTAGTATTGGTACACTTACCAAGCAAGTGTAGTATAAACAAATTTACAATACACGGACGAGAACCCAAAGGCTGTACGAAATAAGTAAGTACAAACACCATGACATTTATCCCTTGTCATAAAAATTCAAATACTTAAAATAACTCCCATAATAGCCGTGTACTGCAAGGGCTGCCCAACAGCTGTGACCTTATAGAGGCGTCGCGTTGGCTATAAAACAAAGTATATAATCTTTTCTGTAGCGGTCACGCGACGCCTTTCAAACATAACCTGTTGGTTTAGTAAGGGGTGCTACTTAGGTATGGCACATTCAGTAAAAAAAGTAAAAATAGATGGATAAGCAAAATGAGGAAAAATAAGAAAAGAGTTAAAAGGGGAGAAAACAACAACAAAAAATGGTAGTCGCGGGACGCCCACGGCATATGTGAAACATCTGCATATGTTAATACATAGACTCAGATATGGGCTGGAAAGTGATGATGGCATGGCTCAGTACGTTTGATTCAGCATTATTTTTGAAGACAAGAAGACTCCCAGCAGCTACCTACTCGTATTCGACTTTAATTAGAATCATATACACACTTCTTTTAACATGAACCATTAACGCTTTATCACGTTTGGGCCGACTTCTGCACAATTAAAGCTAAGATTTTTCCTTTCGATTCTACCGTCTAGGAATGCCGAATAAAAGCGAGCTTTGTGAGTACCACCCCTAAAGCTTTCAACAGGTTTCGAATTTAGAACTGTTTATATATTTGTTTATTTTTTAATAAGGTGAGTTAAGGTCATTTAAATATGCATGCGTGTTTTATGGATACTAAACGAAATGAAATATTTAGATGAAGTAAATACCAGTTAATTAAATACGTGTTTATGAACCGTGATAAATTGAAGTTGAAATAATTAAATAAACATAATGGGAAAAAAAAATATACCAGTAGCTCCATGTTATGGAGTCTGCATGGCAAATTAATGTTCTATTAGTAACTATAATTACTATACGTTATTCACTCTCACTCTCGTACCTTTTTTTTATTTTTTTTTGGTGGGTGGAAAATCATCGAATGACTCCCCCCGCTCTTGGGCAGAGCGAAGGGGAGTGTCAGACTTCTACTGACTATAAAAACCGAACCTTCCTTCTTTGCCCTTGCGCCGAGGCCACGTCATCTAGTACAAAAATCCGCGGCCCCGACGGGTCACTCTCGTACCTCATGCATGTAATCCCTTAAAAGGTTGGACACAAGTATTCCTCTCTTTACCCAATTATTTTCGCCAGTTAACTTTGAGTACCATGAAAAAGTAGTAAGATTTGCCATCAACCGAATTAAAACTCAAGACGTAGGCAAGTAGTACCTTCCGTGCTGAAAAGGAAACCATCAGAACTTCTCCCGCTCTGAGCGGAGCAGAAGAGGGTGTCAGACTCTTACTGACTAAAACCCCATTCTTGTTCCTACTAGTGCCCTTTGCACTCCAGAGCCGCGGTGTCTCTTTGGAGTAAATACCGCAACCGTGGCAGATACCAGCTAATAGTTATTATCATCGGCACGATTCTTGAGCGCTGACGCAAAAGTGAGTTATTGGGTCCCTTTGGTGGTATGAAGTGAGACGCGAGGCGGGGAAAGTGAAGTGATTGGCCCGTAGCGCATCGCGTCATAGCCGTCACTCGGGATTTGTTCTTCACTCCTGCTGCACTTACCTCACGACCAATAAATAATAAACGGGTGTGCGTTTTATTTGTCATAAAGTGTACGATGCGCACAGCGATCCCCACTCTTCCGCCGAGCGCTCAAGAACCGTGCCGGTATCTGTACCATTTAGAAGCTACTACTACAGAAAAAGGTATAATGGACAATTCCAAAAATACTTTTTAAAACAAGACCTAGATATTGAATCCAAGTTCTAACTGCGACCGAGAAAGCCGTCAATATCGAATCGAATCATAACAACACAATCGTCTACAAAACTCTTAATAAAGCCTCTCTCTTTTTCTTTCTTTTTCAAACAAAAACAAAATAAAACAGACTCAGACACCAGGCCTTGTCTTAATCAAAAATACGTGGTTTGGTAAGCAATGTTCCGATTATACCCTCTTCAGTAATTCTCTCACGTAAAATACTTTGGCGATATATTTTGTGGGACCTATGTATGTATGTGGGAAATTCGATCTTAAATATTAGGCGTAAAGATGTTTGTTGTAAGTATATGTAAGGATTATTTCCAAATGACTGGTTGATAATCTGGGTATAATGTTTTTTACTGAAAAGTATACATAGGTAAACAGTTTGCTTCTCAGAATTACATAAGGATTCAGGCAAATTCTGGTTGCCGAAATTAAAAGTGAACAAAATCTTTTCACAACCTGCTCTCAGCGACATTCAATGTAACTTTTCGAAATGTCGAAGAAACTATTGCCCGCGACTTCGTTCGCGTGGAAATTATGATGTTTAGGTGTTACACAAAAAAGTAGCCTATGTCTTTTCCAAACATGTCGGCGACAAATTTCATCCAGAACCGGTATTGAGACTGATATTGTGAGACTAGAAAACAAAAAGGAAAAAAAAAACAATAGTTTCAAATCAATCTAAATCATATCACCAAAAAGAACGTAGTCACAAAATCAGACACGAAAAGCGACTTAAATTCAAAGTATATTAAGGTACCAAACAACCTTTAATCTAGCTGGTTACAACAGCACGCGCAAAATTCCCCCATTCCTGCGCAATGGTTGATCATGACCGAAAACCAGGTCAGCATTCCCGGGCGTGATCTTGACCTAATAACGAACGTGTCATCGAAAATTTAACCCAGTTTAGTCACCTGGCGAACTAATAGCTTACATAACAGAACATCACGCCTGTAATCCACAAAGGGTAAGGCAGGGGTGTACGTCTTATTAGTAAAATTATATTTAAGTTTGACATTTAACGTTAGGTTGGTCCGTGAATGGCGACCAAAGATTACATACCCATTTTTTCCGTGCCTTGGAAAGCATATTAAGCCGTTAGTATTACATCGTTTTCATGAATATCAATGGGTATCAGAGGAGAGGAAGACCAAAGACCGATGATTGGACTGTGAGATGGATTATATGGCTAGAAAGGAGGTAACTGCTGAGATGACGATTAATGTATATATATGTTGATAACGGCATGAGAACAATGACATAACATAATCATTGCGCCTGTAATCCCCGAAGGCAGGCATAGGCATAGCTAAACCCATTAAACTTAAATGTATTAATTTTAATGGGTTTAGCTTTTACGTCTAAGTTCCATGTAATAAAAATATTACAATTTTTCATGAAAATACACCAAACAGTTAAGCTAATAAAAATCCTATACACCCACCATTCGTATCACTCATTGGAGATAGTAAAACAGATAGTGGAGAACAGATAGTATATCAATATCAGCCCCCACAAGACCCCGCAATCGTTGATCGTGACCGATAACGGGGTCACAACGCTGGGGCGTGCTCGTGACCTAGTCCCGCGCATTGCCAATGGCAACAGGTATCGGGTTTAGCTGGTCTTGAAACTACTGGGGATTGTCAAGGTTGGGTTGGAGTTGTTTGATGTACTAAGTACGTTTTGACGGCGTAGTTTTAATGGTTACAGCCGAATTGAGCGTCTATTTAGCGTGCAGTACTAGAAAAGTTGCTTGTCTGTCGGTCTTCTACAAACTGTACTTCGGAGAGTGTGCGCAAGAGCTCCACGAACTTATTCCACCTTCTCCATTATTCCATCGAGAGACTAGACGTACTGCAGATTATCACCCATACCTTGTCAATATTCCACACATTCGTACGAAGTGTTTTGCTAAATCCTTCATTATTCGTACAGCCAAGGAGTGGAACACCCTGCCTGCTTCGGTTTTCTCGAGTTCATATAACCCCAAATCTATAATCTCAGTAAGCCCATTTAACATTAAAAAAAAGGTTTATGGATGGGTAACCAGTGACCACCCATTACATAATGAGATTCCTCCGTGCCTCGGAAAGCATGTTAAGGACCCCAACATAGTTGGGAAAAGGCTAGGCAGATGATGATGACTAGAAAGGACTTGTTTTATTGTGGTCGCAAGTGCAACTGCTAAGCATAAGGGCTTGGGTCCGATTGCTGGGTCCAGCATAGTGTTATTGAGTTTTTCCAACATGAAATTCTCAGCAACAGCTACGCAGATGTTGTTGACGCCCCTGTTACATTAGAATTAAACGTAGCTGGTCAAATGTGTGTGTACTTTCTGGCATTACAAGGAGTGATGTTAGGTCCATTTTTTTATTGTATGAAGTAGCCATAAATAAAAAAACGTTCTGCCAAACTGCTACAGATAAATTGCGGGCTTGTTGTGATACCACAGAACACTGCAGGTCTTTTTTTTTTTTTTTTTTTTGGTGGGTGGAAAATCATCGAATAACCCCCCCCCCCCGCTCTTGGGCAGAGCGAAGGGGAGTGTCAGACTTCTACTGACTAAAAACCAAACCCATGTTCCTTCTTCGCCCTTGTGTCGGAGCCGCGTTATCCTTTCGACAAGCCACAGCCCCGACGGGTCTTAGGGCTCGTTTACGGAGACGCGGGGCGTCGCGCAGCGCGTGCAGAAGGCTCGTCTCGTGCTTTTTTATTAATTTAGTGAGAGACGGATCCACCGCAACAAACGCTGCATTTTAAACTAACGTGCGAAAATAGCTTCTCGTGAAATCGTTAACTTTTTCATACATCGCCATGTGTTTGAATTAAAAACGCAGCACGCGCCGCGCGACGCCCCGCCTGTACGTAAACATGCACTTAAGCGTTTGATTGAAAGTGTCTATGCCCGGAGCAGCGCCCCCGCCATTCGTCCGTTCGGGTTTAACTGACACGTAATATCGTCCATAAATCAATAAAACACATAACATCCGTAATAACCATTACCATATTTGTTATGTTAAAAAAACATGGCCACTAAAAAAAAACACCAAAAGAAAACACAAAACGGCTTTTATGACAACATAAAATTAAGCGGTCACGATTAGACTATGATAAAAAAGGTTTCCATGTCCGGGAATTTACAAATGGCTGTCATAAAAAGTGGGCGTGTCTTACGATGTTGGTCATGACCGAAAACGGGCACGTTTGCCCGTTTGCCCGCCCGGGCACGGTCTTGACCTACTCCTTTTCAATGCCATTATTCGCCTCACTGAAGGATGTTTGAACAAAACCTTTTGTATGAGAAGAGAGATCAATAACGTTTTTATCGAGAATCTTCTTTGAATAAAACATTATAATGATGAGGGTTGGTAATTTTATGAGGATGTTTTGCTGAAAATGTTATTATGTGATTTTTGTATCATTAACTGTTGGTTCGAGAATAGAGGTGCGATTTTCAGGTAGATTATTATTATTATTATTTCACGTCCGTGGATTACTACCACATTTTTTTTTGTGTGTTGGGAAATCGTCAAATGAAGGAATCATTTCCCGCTCTGGGACTTCTACTGACTAAAAGCCAACTATGTTCCTTCTTAGCCCTTGTGCCGAGGCCGCGGTATCTCTTTCGGATAACCCGCAGACCCGACCCGGATTACTATCCCTTACATACCGAGTTTTCTCCATAGCTCGGAAAGCACGTTAAAGTGGTATAGGCTGTCATTTGTAGGTCTTTAACAGTCGTTACAGGTATTCACGTATTCAGTGGCCCGAAATTCTGGCAACTAATCTTACCAAGGGATATTCAGTTCCAGTAAGTACTGGATTATACGATATTCCTCGGTTGTGGAGGTCAGATAGGCAGACGCTCTATGTACAAAAATTTATATTTTAATAGGACTTCATTACAATTTTAGTACTGAGTGGAAATATTATAAATGGGCCAGCATGATAGATTTTAATTCTAAGTAAACATTTTAATTATATTACGCCATTTCATGAACAACGGCACGTAAAAAACATCTTCGTGTTTTCAAATTAAATCATATATAATCAAGGCCGGGGTGAATTAAAGATTTTAGCCTCTTTTAAAATTAAAATAACTATTCAATTGATTCGAAAAACTCTTATTTTAAATTATGATATTTTTACCCGACTGTGGCGATGTCTCAAAGGAGAGTATGGGTTTTTAATCACGTTCATATTTTGACCGTCTTCTAATTATTAATTTGAAAAACAGAGAGTAATAACAACACAACAACAAACAGTGACTTAAGTTAGCTTTTAAGCGTTTTGGTGAAAAACTGTGAGCTTAAAAATGTATTTCTGTAAATAAATAAACAGTTGATCATGTCGTAATTGTAAAAATTAAAGTAAAAAATGTAACTGAAAACAAAAAAATAATAAACTCAAACCTACACATTATAGCATTTCATAAAAAAATATATAATTTTAAACTTGCATGTCACTGCGTTAATTCCCGACGGCAATAACCTAACAAAGCCCTAAAAAAAAAGAAATACAAACAATAAAAAAGTTTTATATACATCGTCATCTGCTTAACCTTCCAGAAAGTTGTAGAACTTTCTCGAAGGATCGGCTGGCATACAGATAGTCGTCGGGTAGGTGAAAGTAGTCAGTCTGACTTGGACGATACAACAAAGTGATTCGAAGTGAACTAAAAGTGCGTTATCTAAGTGAATAGTGATCAGTGGTGAATTTGTGATTATGTTATTAGTAAACTTAAACTGTCATTTACGGGATATTTTTCGTCATTATCCGCGGGATGAGTTACAGTCGCAGGTATACTCCCGACCCGTAGCTCCCGCTATCATAGCGCTTGCAACAGTGATGGAATATTTGGAACTCATAATAATGGACAATGATGGTGGCGGCCCCGTCGTGGGTTCGAACCCAGACAGGCGCATACCTTTGTGTAATTGATTTCATCACCACTGCTCTCAAAACGGTAAGGGAAAACATCGTGAGGAAACCGGCATATCTTAAAACCAAAAATTTGAAGATACATATATGTGACATCCACCAATACGCACTGGGCCCGCGTGGTAGATTATAGCCCATCCCTCTCCTAGAGAGGAGGCCTGAGTCCCTGCAGTGGGAACATTATAGGCTGATGATGATGATGATGAGTGACAGCAAAATTTTAAGTATAAACCATGAACGCTTAAAACAGTGTTTTCAGTTATAAGTGTTTTGTGTTACGCCAGTTTTCAAATTTCGTAACTAGTAAAATTTCGCGCAAAATAATAAAAATAAAAAGTGTTATAAATAAAACCCGTTTCACGAGCAAACTTTGTTGGCTTATAAAACAGTTCCAGGGATTCTGAAGATAATTAATACAAAGTGTTATGTATATTCAACAAGTTCCGAGGAATATAAACCCGTAAATTGGTTTAAGAGCAGATGAAGGATGATCACGGATAACCTGAAAATGTGGTTGTGCAGAAAGTGGAGACCAGGGTTTTGTGGAGCAGCCCAGGAGAGGCCTATAAGCAGCTGTAGGCTGCTATACAAGGTGTAACATAATACCCAAGACTGTTGTGTGGTGACTCAGACCATGAAACAGGACAAATTTTGTTTTATGTCTTTTGAAAATTCATAATTTCTTTTTGGTCTTTTAACGTTTTTTTTCTGCAAATTTCTAGAACTCGTACACCTTTTATTATATTTTATTTTTAGTTACATGGTCCGAGACACCACCTAAGAGGTTTTGTCTTGTCTTCTTCTTTCTTTCAAAAAATATTTCTAATAAAATTAAATGTCTTACATTTTCACGAAAGTGTTACTGATTTGCAAAATGATTAATTACATTAAAACCTATGCCTAAACAAAAATATTGAATAGTAGCGTCAATCATTTGATTCATGAACCATTAGATAAAATTTATACAAATTATGAATTTGCTGAATACTTATAAAATTATCTATCAACGTCACCTCAATACAATGCAGTTTAAGAAATCATTATTAAATAGAAAGTTTTGTCATGAATAGATACTGGTTCTATAGAAAAGAAAAACTCAATTGAAAAGAACTCCAAATAAACAATAGAGTTTTATATAAACAAAGAACGTTTCTTTAAAGATGTGTTTTAATAAATTGAGGTTTGTGTAAAAAATATCGAGTTTTTGGAGCGTAGTTTATTTTGATATAGTATTTCTATTTATTAATCCTATGATTAAAATTGACCCTCATCAGTAACTTTTTTCGTGAATACTTCGACATTAAATAATTAGCTTGACTACTATTTGTAACAAAGCTATTCTCAATCTACCAAAAAAAAATCCATTAATCTAATAAAATAGAAACCAAAAGAATAAAAACTTGGTAAAACCAGAAAAAAAGTAGCTTCCTATTTATTTATATACCTAAGGAAATTAAACAACAAGAAACAAGTATTTGTATGGCCTACAGATAGTTGTTTCGGGTCTGGGCGTGTTTGTGTATGTGAGTTTCAATGTTTGTAAACGCACTCACGATACAGGAGAAATTGATAGTGTCACCTTGCCCAGGTTTAAAAAAAAAAAAACCTTCAACAAAAACCAAACATTTCCAAAATAAAATGGTCTCACAAGTCGCAATAAATAAGTTTCCACTTTTGACCACTCCGATATCGGCCACCTGTGTAGCTTTACAAGAATTTCATATTACCATATTTCATAAAAGCTAGAATAGAATACATAACTGGAGCATTCAACCTCATACTCCGGAACAAAAAGAAAAACAAAAGATCTGCCGATATCGGAGTTAGATTATTTTCTCGCTTTCTTTTCTGACAAAAAGCGATCGATTTCCCTCTTTGCACTGGTATTAATTACTAAATATTAAAAGTATTAATTATTAATTACTTATTTATTTAATGAAAGGTAGCTTCACAGCTGACATTACATTAACTTCATCATCAGCCTATCATGGTCCCACTGCAGGGACTCAGGACTCTTCCTCTAGGAGAGGGATGGGCTATAATCCACCACGTGGGACAAGTGCGTGTCTTCAATGATCATGACATGAGATGTCACATGTCTTCGATTTTTTTATTCTAAGGCATGCCGGTTTTGTCACGATGTTTTCCTTCACCGTTATAAAAATACATATACAATTTGTATGAAAATAATTTTGAACACCTTTAAAATAAAAACAGCGTATACAATTCAGATTAAACCCCGCGCCATGGTTTAGGGAATAAAAAAATATCGAATATCGTTTGCTTTTCTTTGTGTGTCAAAGCGCGGTTAGATTATATACGGGTGGTTCTCACTTACCGTTTTAAAAATAAAACCTACCTATTCCTAGCCTAACAATGGTTGGTTTTGGGTCGAGAATCATAAGCATAGTAACCTCCTTGAATTTGACTTGGATGTAAAACGACAGACCACATTACTTTGTGTAATTTATTTCATCACCGCTGCTCTCAAAACGGTGAAGGAAAACATCGTGAGGTAACCGGCATGTCTTAGATACAAAAAATTCGAAGACATGTGACATCTACCAATCCGCATTGGGCCCGCGTGGTAGATTATAGCCCATTCCCTCTCAAAGAGAGGAGGCCTGAGTCCCAGCAGTGGGAACATTAATAGGCTGTTGATGATGATGATGATGTAAAACGACAGCAAACATAGTCCATCGAAAACCAGAACAAAGAAGCTTAAACATAATACTGTTCAAACATGAAATATTCACCCGATCAATATAATATTGGCAGTCATTAAATATTGGACGTTCTAATTAGCATCGCAGGTAATCCCCTTGTGAGCGCATGAAGCTTCTATATTTCCATTTTCTATGTAGGTGAAGCTTATTATGTAACGAACTCGGACAAAAACGTATTAGTTACGTTATTGCGAGAGAATGGGGATTGGCAAGTTTTCAGAAATTTCGAGGAAGATTTGTAATTATTTATTTCTCGTTAAATTGAAAAAAAAACTAAATGTGGCACTCGGAGACTGCCGCGGTAAAGCTATTGCATAGCATTTTTTATCAACTTAAGCAAATAATTAATCATTTAATTTGACAACCTCAGTTGACAACCTTGTTATTTTCCGTAACCATAGCAACCTGATTGAAAATTTTCGTTACGGAATTTCTGGATTCGCTCTCAGCGCTCAAGGCCCGCGATAGAAGCTATGCAATAGTTTAAAAACCGATGTAAATATAAAAAATATCTATTATTACATGGAATTTGAACATGACTTTGAAATTTCGGTCTTCATGGTGGAAACGAACCCTCATCACAAAGCCGTCAACCAAGTATCATGTACATCAAACAAAGTACCCCTACGCAAAAAATATTGCTGGGAAACGACTTTTTTTTGGGGTCAAAAATCACATTTTACGGTGAAACTCAATGAAGCACTCTGAAAACATTGTGCTAGTGAATGCTTCGAATAGTGAACAGGTCATGGAGGTAATTTAAGCAAAGTTGTAACCTGAAAAACTAGTATTTAAAAAAACAGCTTTGAATAATTTGGATCTTTGCCCCCAATTTCTCCCAAACAAGGGGGTTCCCAGGTATGGTCTAGAACATAAATATTATATTATACTTTTATTTTCAGACCAATTTTGTCCATCCATAATTGTTAGTAACTTCTTAAAACTACGTTAGTATCCATCCATACTAATCCATCCATACTATCCATACTTCCATACTAATATTATAAATGCGAAAGTAACTCTGTCTATCTGTCTGTTACTCTTTCACGCCTAAACGGCTGAACGGATTTTGATGAAATTTGGTATAGACATAGTTTGGAACTTGAGAAAGGACATAGGATAGTTTTTTTTTTTCGCGAGATAAACCAAAAATCTTCCGGAAGTCACTATTCCACGCGAACGAAGTCGCGGGCAAAAGCTAGTACTTAATAAATATCAATTAAATTTCAATAATAATTCAATCTCTGGGGCAACAACAAAATACACAATCATGTCATGTTAGTAACAGAGGTCTTAAAACTATGTTAGTATTATGTATATTATATCATTTATTCACATAAATGATCGCAGTGACGTGACGGGGAGAACAATTGCTTTCGGCTTCGTTAAAAGTACCTACTTTTACATCCCTTATATACCCTGTACAGTCTAATATGTAACAAGTTCGGACGGCGTAATATTAGTTACGTTATGTGTAAGGAATTTTCAGATGCCGCTTGAATAATTTGGTATTAGAAAGTCTGTCTACTTTTTTTAATAGGTAGATGATTTTATTAAAACTATTCTTCTTCTATTTTCTATTTAAACGTTTTTTTATTCAAAGTTTCAAATCCGTTAAGTGGTTGTATAGTTCAGGTAAGAAACATGAACGCGAATTTATGATTCGATACAGTGGATTGGTAATAGCCAACTTACAGTTATCGAATAAAACTGCAAGAAAAAACATCAAACAGCGGAAACGAACCACTTTGCAATTCATTCACTCTACGGCGCGCTCGTGCCTTTTAAGGCCACCCCCCCCCCCCCCTTCCACCATGTTCCTTCTGTGTGATCTTGGCCTAGAAAAGGTCGCGTTCGAGTCCTGCGCAGGCTCAAGATAAAACATTGAATAACCGAAAAGAAGACATTTGATGATGTGAGGAGCGAGTAGATAATACCAGCGCCGCTCGGACTTTCAGGTCAAGCCGATCTTGCCTAGGTCGTTCTGGGGATGGGTAACGCTACTTTCGGGAAGTTGAGCATGAGGTCCTAGGTTCGATTCCCAGGTTGAGCAAAGTGTTTTTCCATCAGGAATTTCTTAATTTCGCTGCATAAATCATGGGACATAAAAATAACTGGCAAAATGTGGGAGTAATAGTGTGTAGAGAATATTGGTACAACTCTGCCTAACTCTTTTTTTGGATTACAGGCGTGATGTTATTTTAATTCTATCAGGTATTATAAGCGAGATTTTCATCTTACAAATGTAGGATTTCCATACGGCAAAATATCAATTTTCCATATAAACTTTCATCCCCTATATAACCGACTTAAATTAAAAGAGGGTTTAGACAGCTCATTCTCCGCTAGTGAGATTTTTATTGAGAAAAGTTAAACCATAAAATGATAAATTGGAACAACACATGTAACACAACAAAAACATCAGGAAATGACATCCTAACAGCGGAAACGAGTCACTTTGACATTCATTCACTATGCTCACAAAACCAATATGGCGGCGCGCGAGCTTCCACCCCCTCCCCCCCCCCCCCCCCCTTCCACCCTGCCGCGGCGTGATCTTGACCCGGGACTGGGTCATGATCGTGTCCCGCACAGGTTCGAGGTGTTAGTAGAGTCAATGTGAATATTGGATACAATTGTTTATTTACTAGCTGTTGCCAGCGGCTTCACCCGCTACAATTCGATAATAGGGTAGACGACTAAAAAAATCTAATTAGTCCGTCAGATAGATTTGCAAAAAATATTGAACACGTATTTTTTCTTTTTTCACGTAAACAAAAAATGAAGACGATACAGCGCTTTGAAAAGTCGTGCAACGTCACAGCTTGGTCCAATTTTACGAAACTATGACGTCAAAAGCCCCCTCTCCATGATCTTTGACAAGCTTTATTTTCGTCAATTTTTATTATTTTGATAAAACAAAAAACACGTATCCAATATTTTCCGATAATCTAACTGACGGACTAAACAGAATCATATTTTTTTTAGTCAGTCGTCTACCCTATTATCCTGCGGGAAGATAAAATCGGCAAAAAAACTATCCTATGTGTTAATCCAGGTTATAAACTATCTGTGTACCAAATTTTTCACCAGGTTACATACTAAGTTTCGTCCGGGCAGCGGAACTAAAACTCAAACCCATGTTCCTTCTTCGCCCTTGTGTCGGAGCCGCGTTAACCTTTCGACCATCCACAGCCCCGACGGGAGACCAACTAGCCTTACCTAGGGGTATCATAGTACCTAGTTCTGAGTTGTGCAATTCAGATAGGCAGTCATTATCAATATCATCATTTCAGCCAAAAGACGTCCACTGCTAGACATAGCCCTCCCCCAGGTGTCGCCACATTGACCGGTCCCGTGCGTCTCGCATCCAGCGGGTCCCCGCAACCTTCACCAGGTCATCGGTCCACCTAGTGGGAGGCCTTCCAACGCAACGCCTTCCGGTCCGCGGTCGCTTTTCCAGAAATTTCCGGCCTAATCGGAAAATACAGGTATTCAACTATATTATTAGACTGGAAGATGACCCCAACATATTTGGGAAACAGCAAATGACAATGACCTAGATTCACCAGGCGGCCACAAGCCAAAAACTTCAAGAAACATCTTCCTTTGAACGGAAACAACTCACTTTGCAATTCATTCAATATGTCGGCGCGCGCACACGCCCCCCCCCCCCTCCCCCCTCTACCTCGTGATCTTGACCCGGGACTAGGTCATGATCGTATCCCGCGCAGCCTCCGACCTTGCTTCCGTTTCCTGGACCATCGATACCACGCGTATCTCTATGGACCTTGAAAATGTATTTGTGGACCGGGGATTCTATATTTACGGGAGATGGGACAGATAATAGAATAAAAGATACAGTATTGTGTTTTGTATTGTTTGTTTTTAGATTAAATTAGTTTTGCCGTGGAGGCGTATTTTATGGACGGCCAATATATTTTTGTTTCCAGGGTGTATTTTATCGGGGGCCGAAGGTTTTTTTAAAGACTTTTATTTTCTTAGTCTGTTAATTGTCCCACTAATTGACAAAGGCCTCCCCTTTCTCCTTCCAAACCTCTCTATCCTGTATGATCTCTGGCCACATTCCGCAAACATAGTCAGATCTGGGATATCTTATCCTTTTCATGTTTTTCTCACGCATCCTCCTTGACCATGTACACTTTTTTTTTTTGTCTTACATTGGAATAGCAATAGACTTGTGAAAATTCTAATTAATTCGGCGTCTATTAAATGAGACTGTACCTGGCGAAGCATGGGTGTACTATAAAGGTACACCTCTGCATAACCCTTTGGAGCTTACAGGCATGATGTTATGATATGTGTTGAAAAAATCACAACAACTAACTTTCCCATTTTTGCAACAAAACTATTCTAACTGATTTATCACTCACGTGGAATCCTGAAAATTCTCATAACCTTCAGAATTTCAGATCACTTCAAAAGTGAACACTATCGATCATGCTAACTACGACGCGGTGAATGATGAATGAACGGCACCTCGGCATCGTTCATTCATTAATCACACACACTGTTTTTGTTAAGGCAAACATCGATCTAAAATAGCATCTACAGTACTTGAAAAGTTATCAATGACCATACTCGTTTTCATTGTTTTCTTAGAAGATGTAAAAAGAGAAGTTGGAAAATGTACTTTATTTGTATAAAGTTAAGGTTAATTGTATAATCACTTGTATATACACATTACGGCGGTGCAAATACGGTTTTCTTTTCAGATACAGTGGATCTCGCTTAGCTGGATCTTTGTCTTCTAGCCAAGACTGCTTTTAGACAAATGTTGAGTTAGATCTGCACACTACAAAAGTTTCAAGAGTGGGTTTGTTAGGTACTGTTTTTTGCCAAAACTCAATCAGGATTAAAACATTAACTTTATTTGTATTTCGATAATAAAATCCCGTACGACATTATAGTACCAAATTCATAAAAAAACCTATAGTCATAAAAAGAGCATGCTGAAAAAAAAACATCTTTTTACCAAAATAACTATTATCAAATAAAAACAAACCACTCCACGACATCACAATAAAATCATGAAAATCAAAATGGTCGTTAAACTCCCGGCAAGTACACTCGACGACAGAGGGCTTAATATAATAATAACGGGGACCCTTACCAGACCCTGGCCACGTAAAGTTTGTACAACCCGCTAATAATGCTCGAATACTCTCTGTTATGATTATATTACGAAACCGCTTTATTTTCTTTGTAGATAGACAATTTTGTAAGTAAATAGGACCATTAGAAATAAAGAAGAGCTCTCTGCTGGATAATCACAGCAGTTTGAATCAATCTTCAGGTTAAACCGAGCTTGCCTAGGTTGGTCTGCGGATGGGTTGCCAGCCATTAGAGCCTGTCTCATTGGTCTAGTGGTTGCAAAGCGACTACTGAGCATGAGGTCCTGGGTTCGATTCCCGGGTCGGGCTAAATGTAGTTAGGGTTCAGCATCAGGAACTTCAAATTAGTTGTTCCAGTTGATGGCAATAGGCTCGCCCCTTTTTACATGGGACTTAAACATAACTGTGAAAAATTGAGTGTACGATAAGGTATACTTCTACCTAACCCTTTGAGGACTACATGCTTGATGATATTATTGTCTTCTTGGATCGATAACCCAGATTTTGTCCGACCAATACGAAGCAACCTGGTCAGCTCTGCCGTGTGCTACATTCGTGTCCCGGAAAAGTCTTCCCGAGTGGCGTTAATCTTAATCGAATGCGATACCAAAAGCCCGGACAAAAGCGCCTGGACTGGCTAGCACTCTTTAACGCTGAGTCTAGCTGAATAATCCTTTCACCATGATGTCTCAAACTCAAAATGAATAATAAACATGGTAAATATTCAGAGTTGATATTTTATAACTTCACGTTTGTATTAACGGTGAGCAGCGGTGGCCCAGTGGTGTCGGCCCCGACTTACGAACAGTAGGTCGTGGGTTCGAACCCAGGCAGGCGCATTACTTTGTGTAATTTATTTCATCATCGCTGCTCTCAAAACGGTGAAGGAAAACATCGTGAGGAAACCGGCATGTCTTAGAACCAAAAAATTCGAAGACATGTGACCTTTTACATTGTAATTTTACGTTTGTGATAAAAGTTCAAACAATTTTTTTTTAAATTTACGAATACTTATTTCCAAGATGTGAGAAAAGCAAATGAAGAAAAGATTAACACTAAACAAATGCCAAATACTCTTGCACTGCTGAAAATTGAACTCTCGGCACTGACTTTAGTGGTTAAAATCTAACAGCCAGCTTTCGTTTAGTGACACCTAAACGGGCATGAAAATACTTTGGTTCTACACAAATTTCAATTTTCACACTTTCAACATAGGACCACAAAACGCGCCAAAAGAAACAAAATCCCTCTCAACGGAACGTAAATTCAAATTGTACAAGATGATGATTTAAACGACGACGCCCACGCCCTCTAGGGAAAATGTCACGCACCGACAAAAGTGTTCAACAAAGGGGAAGAGAAAATCCACAAAGAAAACGAAAAACGTACAATGCAGTCTCTTAAACACAAAGACTTACACCTTCATACAGTCCTCCACTTGAAAGTGTGTTGGTACGGTCAGCAACAAAAGTAGCTTAACACTACTCAAAGTTTCAAAGCAGGTTTTTTTAATAAAAACTTGTTAGATATTATTCACGACCAGTGGTGGCTCAGTGGTAGCGGCCCCGACTTACGAACAGTGAGTCGTGGGTTCGAACCCAGTCACGCGCATTACTTTGTGTAATTTATTTCATCAACACTCCTCTCAAAACGGTGAAGGATAATATCGTGAGGAAACCGGCATGTCTTAGAACCAAAAAATTCGAAGACATGTGACATCTACCAATCCGCACTGGCCCGCGTGGTGGATTATAGCCAATCCCTCTCCTAGAGAGGAGGCCTGAGTCCCTGTGGTGGAAACATTATAGGCTGATGATGAGATATTTATTCGCTACTAACAAGTTATTGAAGAGTCAGGAATATTTTGAAGAATAATCTTCTGAAACATTTTTTTTTTAAACGTTGCCCCACACTAGGAATTTCTCCTGTATCGTGGGTGCGTTTACAAACATTGAAACTCACATACACAAACACCCAGACCCGGAACAAGTATCTGTAGGCCATACAAATATTTGTTCCGTGCGGGGATCGAACCCGCGACACTCAGCGCAGTAGTCTAATCGCTTAGCCACTGCGCCAACCGTGCCGTCAAAATAATAGCTGGAGTCCTGTACAACAAATAATTAAAATTCCGAAATGTTAAGCTACTTTTGTTGCTGACCGTACTACAAAGTACGCAGACCTTACTATTTTAACTTCATATTGCGTCGTTGGTCTAGTGGCGACTGCTGAACCTGAGGTCCTCGGTACGATTTCCAGGTTGTACAAAGTATTATTGGGCTTACCCATTACGAAATTCTTCGTAGCCACACGGAGTCTTGGTTTTGTGTAACCGGGTACAAAAAAAAGATCGAAAAAAGTTATGAAAAAAGTCTTAAAACGAACGTTATTCAGTTTCATGGTCTAAGTTACCACACGAGAAACAAACATCCCATCCCTCCACATTTCATCAACCCGGAAGAACACCTGTCACTCGGAAACGAACTGCAGTGGCCAGTCTGGAAATGTCTTAACCGACTGCGAGCCCAAGTTGGCCGCTGTAGATGTAATCTCGCCAAATGGGGTATCGTCGATCCATTCCAAACAAACTGCCAGTGTGGAGCCCTTCTGCAGGATATGCGCCACCTTCTATCCTGTCCATCCTGCACAACTACTTGCACCTTTCAGGACTTAATAGAAGCAAATGACAGAGCTATGCAGGTGGCTTCGTACTGGTCTAATACGATTTGAGCTCATCGACACGTAAAGAAAGAAGACCACACGAGATTTTTAGAGAAAGAGTTTCTTGACCATTCCTGTCCATAGATATCTACGCTTTGGCATACAGTACTTTCACAAGTTATTATGCTTTGTGACTGTGACTCTAGCTTCGTTTTATTGTTCATCTGACATTCAAAAGTGCCTGTGATAGTCTAGTTGAAATAAAGGATTTGAGTTTGAGATGTATTATGTTACACCTTGCACAAATCTGTAATCGCCCATCCGCTTCGAGTAACCTTGGTGATCAATGCTCTCCAGACGCCTTTGCCCTGCAGTCTACAAGGCTAACTATTTTTCTCACACTAACAATAGCGTTATTAATAGTATCGTCGTATACGTGGGTGATAAAAACATTATATCGGTGACCGTACCGCCGTGGCAGCCACGCCTACGATCCGGGGAAGTCGCGTTTACAAGTGTGTGTGTGTGTGTATGTGTGTGATTACTGTCTGTGTTTCAATGTGAGCGTTTAATATTGTGTGTTTATTAATTTGTGGGATAGTAGTGTATTGCGGTTAGTGATGGTGGAATAAAAACCTTGACTGTAGTGATAAATGATGTTTATTTTGCAAACACTTTTACATGTCATTTTTTGAACAAGATTAGTCTGGTGTTTCCGTGTCTGACTATTTAGAGAAGAAACAGTTGAGACAAACTCAGAATAAATTCAAGTCTGACTATTTAGAGAAGAAACAGTTGAGACAAACTCAGAATAAATTCAAAGTCTCTTTTAAGGTCCAGACATAAGGTTGGTCAACTCAAATGAGGACTATGCAGAATAGTGTCTGAGACGGTATTTTGAAGAATACCACACAAATTTGAGTGAACCCATCCAGTGCAAGCATTTGTCAGTTGTGTGCTTATAGCTTGACTTATAACTCAAGGAGCTCAACGTCTCGACGAACAATTCGAAATTCATTTTTGGGTAGGTCGCTTAGAGTACTCAGACTGCCAGACAATCGTTAAAACCGGTATAATGTAGTAACGTTACGAGTGGAATATTTGAACCACACATAACATAACATAACATCACGCCTGTAATCCCTGACGAGTTATGCAGAGGCGTAGCAACATTTTGCCAGTTATATTTTAAGTAACCATAAGAAACAATACAATTTTACTTTACACAAAAATAAAGACAATTTAGACATATTTAAGCTACAAAAAAGCTCATCTATCTATTTATATAAATAAAAAGAGAAGTCCTGACTGACTGACTGACTCATCAACGCCCAGCCCAAACCCTTGGACCTAGAACGCTGAAATTTTGCACAGAGGTTCCCTTTATAATGTAGACAAGGAATAAGGAAGGATTTTTCGAAATTCAACCCCTTAGGGAGTTAAATAGGGGATGAAAGTTTGTATGGAAAATCGACGTTTTCACGCGGGCGAAGCCGCTGGCAAAAGCTAGTATTTAAATAAAGTTGGTGTAGGTCACTAATAAATGTAATGCAATAGATTCCTGCAAAGTCATGCCGATTTCATAACTTACCACTTATGCCCGTTATCATCAGCTACTAGGAGACTCTTAAATTGTATTTATGTAAATTGTAAGTGACGCCTAAGTTTCAGTCATTACAATCGTTTCTTAACTCATAAGAAACATTTCTTACATTATATTATTATAACTAAATTCGTCCCGTATCGTACTGTAACCACACTGCCCAATTTTCACAATCAAGGGTCAGGAATGCGTATATTACAACATGCCATACATATTCAATACTGTATCGATACATTTCACTCCGGTTCAGTATTCGTAAAGGAATGTCCGCTCTGAAAACATGCAATTAATATTGTAAGCATACACGGACATATAAGCATAAACGGGGTGGACGATTGTCCGGATAACAACCGAATTATTTAATTAATTTGAATTTTCACTGTATTGCTGTCGTGTTCTGTACTAAAGTTATTGCATTATTATTGCAGCGACTAAATGCAATACAAATATATCTCATTTATAATTAAATTCAAACAAAACAACGTTACCGAAAAGTGGACACCTATACCGTAGCACTGTGCTACGCCGTAGCACTGTACTACGTCGTAGCGCAAGGATTGCTACGTCGTAGCTAAGCGCTGGCTGTAGTTTACTACTACACAGATTTTTGATTTGTTTGTTCTTAGTGATAATGATAGTAACCATGTTAGGTTACAACTTATATTTCGATTAAAATCTTATTAATATTCGAAATACCTTCGAATATATACAAAAGAATACCTATTAAAATATTGTACAAATAAATATTTGCATGTATATTAATTGCATCCTTGCTATATTTCAATGCCGGTTCAATGCAATTTCTTTTCTCCCTACTAATTGCAGTCAATAATATTTTAATAAATACAGCGCTCTTCTTTAGAAAGCTCCCTTTCATCGCAATTACGGTTGAAGTGGCCAACAGATGTTCATTATGCAGTTATTGAATGCTCGAGACTCAATAGAGCCTCGGATAGCAAGAGGAAAATTCAATAGAGGTCACGGAGAAGAAAGGGCACGTTTTAATTAGCTGCATTTGTTGTTTACAGAACATTTTTTTTACCCGACTGCAAGGAAATGGTAATGTTTTTTATTTTATCGTTTGTTATAGCGTTTTAAAAAACAATATTGAACATTGGTTTTCTGTACCTTGATGGAATCGGTATATACTCTCCGAAAATCTATATGTTTTTTTTTTTGTGTTTTGTAAGTTTACTAGAAGAAGTGACTATGATTGCACGTCTGTTTATTATAATATTGTATACGCCGGAACTACTTCCCACGTGGGATAATTTTCATCCCCCACGTCGGCACACGATGGATAGATTGATTGAACCCTTTCACTAATATTTAATGTAAATCTGTTCAAAATGACGACGAAAATCTTCATAGCATCGTCATCATTTAATGCTCAGAATAACAAAACAAAAAAACATAAACCATTTACCACCAAGTAATCGATTACCCGGGCAACTATCATCCAATAATTTATTCAGTAGCAAAGATCCCATCCATCATGACGAGCATAATGCGCCAAAAATCACCTGCTCCCGGGTAGTCGCCCTTGAGGCGGATAACCGGGCCAAGTTCGCGCGGATACCAGGAAACTTCCTTGTTGTCAAGGACACGAATTAGGTGTGGGGTTTTTTGTTCAAATTAATCATTTTTAGGGTTCCGTACCTCAAAAGGAAAAAACGGAACCCTTATAGGATCACTTTGTTGTCCGTCTGTCTGTCTGTCTGTCTGTCTGTCTGTCTGTCAAGACCTTTTTTCTCAGGAACGCGTGGAGGTATCAAGCTGAAATTCATATCAAATACTCAAGTCTATGGTCTCTTGGAGCTGTGAAAAAATCAAACTTCTAAGTCAACGCGATCAAAAGATACTCCCGTTTATGCCGCAAATTTTCGACACTCGCAAGGGAATCAAAACCTACAGGGTACTTCCCGTGAACTCAGAATCTTGAAATTTGGTACGAAGCAACGTCTTATAGCATAGATAAAGGAATAATTACGAAAACCATACATTTTTAGTTACATCAAGATACTCCCGTTTATGCCGCAAATTTTCGACACTCGCAAGGGAATCAAAACCTACAGGGTACTTCCCGTGAACTCAGAATCTTGAAATTTGGTACGAAGCAACGTCTTATAGCATAGATAAAGGAATAATTACGAAAACCATAAATTTTTAGTTACATCACATAATATATTTTTTTTACGGAACCCTCGGTGCGCGAGTCCGACTCGCACTTGGCCGGTTTTTGGGATTGTGAATGGGTGTTGTTACCCCATGCATATTTTTTTCTTAACATGTGCTGTAAGAACGAAGCAATGTTGCTTCTTGCCAAATTCCATGATTCTAGATCAATTCCTTGGGTAATCGTAGACTATGAGACTTTGAAATAAGCTTTCCTTTATGAGAGAACACTCGGCTCCACTAACGTAGTAAAATGGAAACGACTCACCAGATTGTTGCCATTGCCCACAAACACCAGCTACGTTTTTTGCGTTTATATCTTTTGATTCCATTGACTTCTAACAGAAGTCCAACAACCGGTCTTTGCAAGGGGTCGCATAAACAGTGGGTCCATGTAAAATACTGGTATTCAGCGGTATCCGGTGAGACTGGAAGCCGACCCCAACATAGTTGGGAAAGCGCTAGGCAGATGATTATGGCTCTAATACTAGTTTCCTCAAAATAATGAATTAAATCGCCTATGTCCAGCAGTAGGACCTTGATAGGCTTAATTAATTAAAATGTAAAGCAAATTAAAATGTAACTGAAAATTCATTTAGCTACAGGTGTGTTACCTAATTGTCAGTGGTTACCAACATTTTAAACTATGTTAGTATTCAAAACTCGTTTGTTAATCAACAAGAGGTCCCTTAAGAATTTAAAACAGAAAGTAAATAATACTGAACGGATATTATGTTCTCGGTGAAGGATGAATTTTCTCTGAAAGAAAATTAGCTTTTTTGGGGTCATCAAATCACCTCTCCCGCTCCCGCTGGGCAGAGCGGAAGGGAGTGTCAGACTTCTACTGACTAAAAACATGTTCTTTCTTAGCCCTTGTGCCGAGGTCGCGGTATCTCTTTCGAACAACCCGCAGCCCCGATGGAAATTAGCCTGAGATTATTTTTCACCTTCAAAAATGTAGAAACACAGACCTTTTCAATGTAAGTTTTGCCTACTGTAATATTTTTAACTAGCGACCCGCCCCGGCTTCGCACGGGTGCAAATGGATGTTATTATACATATAAACCTTCCTCTTGAATCACTATCTATTAAAAAAAAACCGCATCAAAGTCCGTTGAGTAGTTTTAAAGATTTAAGCATACAAAGGGACATAGGGACAGAGAAAGCGACTTTATTTTATACTATGTAGTGATGATACATTGTAACCAGCATAGTATTTTTAAATCCGTACCATACTATTATGAAATAACTCTTGTCTCAAAAGTTACAACCGTTGCTCCACGAATAAATCACTTTTGAATTTTGCGAACTATAAATGTCAGTGCTTGAGACCGTACATGCCCAGACAAGCTCCTTTACAAAGATCTCTTTTTCTACTTAAGTTTTAAGTAACTTCCGGGGTTCACCCAGGTTCACTTCGGAAGAAATTGAATTCTAAACAAACAACTTTACTCTGTTTTTTTTTCTCTCTTAGTCAACTTCAACCTTTGGCCATCCATGCTAAGTATATAGTGTCTCTTTTATATCTCTCTACATATATGGTGGTTTTCCAAAATATCTCCCGGCCACTTTAATGAGATAGTCTGTCTATCTAGTTGGAACAACGGAGAGACGAAGGCTTATTCACATAAAGTTCAAAAGATGATTCAGTTTAAAGAAAGTTGAACCAATTAACGAAAATAAATGGTGTCAGTTGTAAATGGAAGACTGACTCAACGATATCGTTATAAAATCTTTTCTTTTCGACAAAAATAATATCGTTAAAAACCGCCTACTCAGATAGCTTTTAACTCGAAGTTAAGAATCAATTTTAATTGAAGCAAAGTTTTAAAAACACTTTTACATGACTAATCATATTACGACACATTACCTGACTAGTGACTACTCTGAAAAGAAACAGCCAGGACAAACTTAGAAGGCATAGTCTCTTTTAAAGTTCATAAATCATGGAATTCCAACTTCAATCAATGCCGAATAAAATGCGGATAGTATAAACATAAATAAACTCACTCTTTTTCCCCATGGGGATAGGCACAAACTGCTGAACTCCACAGGGTGCATTTCAATGCATGTAGGTAGTCAGTAACATAACAATAATTTAATAAATAACTTTTCCCTATACAATCAGATTGAAAAAATCGGGTAAACCCTGTACAATACTGTGAAACAAGGCTAGCTTAACGTACGAAAAAATCTATATAAATATTAAACTTCTATTTTTTCATTTAAAAAAATAAACATGAAAACATTAATGACAAACACGTGTTATCGTTTACCAAAACAAACAAAAAATAAAAAGCTACGTTACGTTTCACGCGTGTAACAGTAAAGTGCTATAGATACTAATCTAATTGGGGTGAAATGTCCCGTGAAAAGTGTTTACACTCCGGTCAACAGAAGCTCGAAAATACCTAAAAATAATAACTCATTTGTACGTACACAAGGGCACTTTATATAACACTTATTCAACCCGTCAGTAGACCGTATACAAGCCCGCAATTTAAATTTAACCGGACCAAAGTAAAATGTGTGTTTTAGCCAACCGAAGTTCGACCCCTCCGGGGGTAGGATAACACCCCCACAGTTTGAGCTTCAAGGAGTAATCAAGTTGTTGCTAGTTTATCTTTCTTTAGTCTGTAAAATTTCGAAGACACGTGACTGAAGTTAGTGAAATTGGGTTGAATGACGCAATTATAATATTGTTGTATAAAGTGTTGTTGTCTGAAACATCTGTGTCAATAAACTTATAATTTTTGTTACAGTTTTGATAAATCCTTCCATTTATCAGGAACATTCCATTGTTTATTATTAAGTATTTGTGGTACATAGGCGGACTTAATGCCACAAGGCATTCTCTACCAGTCAACCTTAGGGTCAAACAGGACAGAATAGAATAGAATAGAATAGAATAGAATATGTATTTATTCGCTAATGGACAGCAGCAACACAAAAGAGCAGCACATACATAAACAAATAACAACAAACAGCTTAACAATTAATTATACAGCTCAACTGCGCTGAGCATGCCCATAACGAAAGGGTAACCAACTCAGCATATGCTGGGTGTAAAACACCCAGCGCTGGTTTTCAGTAGGCCCCCCGCAGTGACACACGGATGAGGGTAGTAGGTAGTAAATAAATAATTTTATTCTATTAAATGGGCATTTCTAAGTGTGTAATAAATAAATAATATAAAATAAATATTTTCTCACAGAGGTTAACATAGTTATATTAGTAGTAATAGAACACGAAGATACCTGCTAAATAAATAAGTACTTATCCGAAAACGAAACACAGTTTATTCCTTATTGGCATGACGATGACGCACTTCGGGCCGGCCGATGCAGCATCGACCTAAGTACGATACTTCCTAATTACGATGGAAGTCGTAGCAAAAGGATGATTGTACAAATGTGTGGGTGTGAATTTATGTGTGATTCACACACATCGATTCTGGCGATCGCAGACAACGGATTTACCACCGCCGCGCATCTACCTACAATATTTGCCGGTAAGTCTCTATGAAATAAATTCGAAATACAAGTTAAAAAATTCACATAGGTAATAGACTTAATTTAAAAATTTGGGTGATTTTGTGTTATGTTAATAAATAATTCAAAATAAAAATTTAAAATATTGTAAAATAGTAAATAATAGCTAGATAATAATTAGATTGTTAAATTAGATAAACGATTTGTCAATATTTACATTATTAAATTCAATTTGTGAACGAATTATAAATGTCTTAAGCCTTAACTTAAATGTATTTATGTTGTTTAGGTCCCTAATTGGTGGAGGAATATTATTCCAACATTTGGAGGCTGCATATCGGAAGCTTCCTCGAAAGGCTGCAGTTCTGTGATGTGGTGTAGCCAGCTGCTGAGCACAACGCCTGGCTTTTTGCTGCCGGTGGTTATTTATCCACGTAAGCTTTGATTACAGGTATGACGGACATTTATATTTGATGACTCCAAAAAGAAGACATGCTAAGTGCAGCTTACGACGGGATTTCATTTTTAAAATGTTGTGCTTGTTTAAAAATGGTGTCAAGTGGCTCCTTGGTGGTACGTCAAAGCAAAAACGCGCGCAGGCATTTTGAACCCGCTGAATAAGTCTTTCGGTGCGTGCTAGTAGTCGTGGACCTACGACGGTATCAGCATAATTTAGTTTCGATAAAACTAGGCTTTCAACGAGCTGTACACGCAGGTCTTCGTTAACATATGGGCGCATTTTATATAGGACTTTTAGGCGGTAAAAACAATTTCGCACGCAGCTTGCGATGTGAGCCTCAAAGTTAAGGCCTTGGTCCATAATTAGACCCAGATTCCTCGCTTCATACACACGATCAATGCGTTGACCCATCACAATCACGTTTGCAAGGTTACTGTTTATTTTACCCAGTTGCCCTTTAGATCCGAAAAGCATAAATTTAGTTTTGGCTGGGTTAAGTAGAAGAGAGTTTTGTCTTGACCAGTCCACAATCCTTGCCAGATCTTCGTTAACTAGTCTTACTGCGTTCTCATAATCTTCAGGTTTAAAAGACAGGTATAATTGAATATCGTCTGCATAAATATGAAGTTTACAGTTTTCTATAATATCAATAATATCGGCACTATAGAGAATAAACAAAGGCGGACCCAGTATCGATCCCTGTGGAACCCCCTTTACCACTGGGCTCATATTAGAAAGAACACTAGACCCATTCGCATCCCGAATTTCCACAAGCTGTTGACGATTACTCAGATAGCTTCCGAACCATTTAACGGTAGCGGCGTCAAATCCATAATAGGTCATCTTCGAGAGCAAGAGACTCAAATTAATAGCATCAAATGCTCTAGAAAAGTCCAGCAGAACTAATAGAGTACAACACCCTTCATCTTGAGCTGATAATATGTTGTCAGTAACATCTAAAAGAGCCGTTGCAGTACTACGCCCCCGCCTAAAACCGGATTGAGCCTCAGGGAGGATGTTATTTTGCTCAATATAAGCCGTTAGTTGGGCATTAACTACTTTTTCCAGTACTTTTGATAAAAAGGGTAAAATACTAATAGGCCTTAAATCTTTTACAGTAGTTGGGTTCGCGATTTTAGGAATCGGACGTACAACGGCTATTTTCCATAGATCAGGAAAGGTCGAGGTTGAAATGGAATGATTAATAATGGTAGTAAGGATATCCAAAGTCTGTGGAAGAGTCAGAAGAAACATGTCCAGTGTAATGTGGTCGAGACCCTCTGCATTTGATTTGAGTTTAGATAAAATCTTCATTATGTCTGACTGACCTACAGTTTCAATAGCGAATACGCCATCATTAAATCTGTGAGACTCATAGTAAGTCAGACATGTAGCTGGTGCCATTATATCACCTGGGACATTCAAGAAGTGAGAATTAATTTTATCTGGGTCATTGAAAATATGAGAGGGTAAATCAGTTTCATTTTTAAAAGGTAGCAAGGTGGTCTTTAGATTCCTCCACAAAATTTTGGGTTGTTTCATTTTACTATTAATATTGAACTTGAAATAAGCAACCTTTTCGTAATATAGGGACTTGTTCACTAGACTTTTTAATTCCTTGTAATATTCAATTTTACTCTCAGAATTTGAATTCCTACAACGTACATGTGCTTGATTGCGCAAGTACATCATAAACTTGATGTTATCTGTTATCCATGGATATGACTTTTCTCTTATAATATGGGTCTTACGGGGAGCGTGTTTGTCAAAAAGGGTAATAATAGCAAAATTGAGATGAGCTACCATAGCGTTGACGTCACCTGATACAGCTCGCGCAAGCCAATCTATAGAGCTCAAGTCTTCCTTAAACTTCTCCATCTGTATATTTCTGAGGTTTCTACTTGTTACAACCCTGGGTAGTATTTTTTCTTTTTTAAAATTAAAAACGGCTGAAACAAAAGCATGTGCGCCTAGCGCGACTATCCAGTCAACTTCTATGCTGCTCACCCTCGCATCTGTACACACTAAGTCAATAAGAGTCTCACTAGTGGCCGTAAAGTGAGTAGCAGAAGTGACCAGTTGACTTAAGTCAAGGCTATTTAGAAACGCATTTAATTTTGCAGTTTTAGAGTCAGTTTGGTTAAGACAATTAATGTTAAAATCTCCCAACAAAACGGTATATTTACATGAGGCTACGGAATTAATTGAACATGTTAACGCGTCCAAAAATATGTCAACATCCATCCACGGCGGTCTATACGCTGTGCCAATGGCGATTTTTACACCATTCGCGCTCAAAACAAGCCACATTTGATCCACTGACTCATGAAGCGGGTCAACAGGGTGCGCATGGGTGCGCACATTCATCCCGCGCTTGATATAAAACCCAACGCCGCCGCCGCGTCCGCCGCGCACGGTCACCGGGCGCGGAACGTGTCGCAGCCGGTACCCAGGCACGGCGGGCGCGCGCCCCTCCTCACCCGTCCTAAGCCAGGTCTCATTTATTGCCATTATACCAACATCATGACGCTCCATTGCGGCGATAAACTCATCGTGGTTAGTGCCTAGCGATCCAGCGTTGAGTAATCCAATCTTGAGGTGCTTCGCACTCATTACAATGTTTTGGTGGCACCAAACATCACAATATTATACTTCGTACAAGGGCACATTAAGAGATTGCAGTCAATTATCGGGTGTTCGTAAAATGTTTTTGTTTTGTAATAATAATAAGTGATACAGTATAATAATAATACTGAAATATTTGTCCGTGTCAAAAATCGTGTGCAGAATAATATTATCGTGTTAATAAATAGTGCATATATTGTTAAATAATAATTATATAGGAAAGTAGTTTGTAGTAAATAAATAAATATATAAATAGTCTTCAGTAGGTAAAAGAACATAAACTTATTTTGAAGGGAAATAGGTATCATCAAATCTGTGTCACTGCGGAAAATACAAAACAAAATAGTGCCCCCTTTAGCCAGGGCATGCTGCGACCAAACTAGTACAGAAAAAGCAAACAAAAATACAACAAAAAAGATTATAAAAGAAACAGGAAAAAAACAAATAATATTATGTAGTATTAGTACTTTACGAGTTAGGAACAAGCTATTTAAAATGTGGCATTTCCAAAAATTCGGCTCAAATCTAGATCGGAGCGAATACGTTGCGCAGGGACACCATCCTCTTTCTTCACGTAGATGCGGCCCTCTTTTGTCCACACATACTTAAATTTATGTCTCTGCCCAGCCTCACGCGCGTTGTAGAACAGCTTCCCGTTAATCGGCGTCAACCGTTCGTTTAAATAAAACCTCTGCGAGGGCCCATGCAATTCAAGATCGGCAGTGGTAAGGCCGCGTCTCACGCGCGCTGCTTTCAATAGTTGGTCGCGGACAGCGCGCCGCGACAGTCGCACAGCGAGCGCGCGCGGTCGCGGCTCCGCGATGTCAACACTGCCAGTACTCGCAGAAGTAAAATTACGGCGCACCATACCAACACGCTCCGCGTTCACTATTTCGCGCTCGTCGATGTTAACTCCCAATTTCAGGGATACCACTTTCAGGATGTGTAGCGGGCTCTCATCTTTTGTTTCGGGTATACCCGTTATGATGACGTCATTGATTAGGAGCTCTTGGTCGCGTTCATTCAACTGTGACTTAAGATCAGCAATGGTCTCCTCAAGATGGTCGTAGGAAGATGGATCTTTTTCCTCAAAACGTTTCTCGAGGTAGGAAACCCTGCCCTCAACGACTTCCATACGCTCCCTACATAAGCCGACATCCGACTTCAAACTAGCCATTTCATCTCGGAACAGTCGTAACTCCACTCTCATAGACAGCATTGTGGTAGAGTACAGAAACAAATAAATTAAGAGAATGCTAATTTGTTAACATAAATTAATATACCTACATAAATGGTACATACTAATACATATAAATAAAGATGGAATTAAATAAACTAATATATATTATAATACATACAAATAGTTCAAAAAATGAGATTGATGTTTCTATCCCATGTTGTTGGGCTGTGTATCTGCAACTCAGACAGTTACTTTATAACTGCAGCAGTGTTGTGTGACCGTCGTCGGACTGCCAAGACTGTCTGGCTGTCTGACTGTCTCGAGTTCGAACTCAAGACACGACCCTTGATTTTTTGGATGCATGTGCTTATTGTATAATTTTTTTTCTGACATTCAAAAGTGCCTGTAATGGCTTAATTGAAATAAATGCTTTGAGTTTGAGTTTGAGTTATCACTTGGTTCGCTGAAGGAAAACATCGTGAAGAGAGCCCGCAAAAAACCAAGTGAGAGGCCCATGAGCGTAAAATCTCTGAACCCAGGTTAGGCACAATCCACACGTTAAATAAAGAAGACTTTGTAATTGTTGATCTATCTATCTATATAAATAAAAAGGCATCATGATCAGAAGGTCTAAGTAGCAAAATGTCCAACAGCGCAAAATGTCTAATGAGCAGGAAGTCTACTTAGCAAAATGTCCATGTAGCAAAACGTCCAACTATCAGATGGTCTACATAGCAGAACGTCTATTTAGCAAAAAGTCAATTTTTAAATGTGTACACTCATGATAGAAACTAAAAGTCATTTATAAATTATATATATTTATTTGAAAACAAAAAGTCTAGGTTTTTTTTTTTCCTCCATTTTTTGAATTAAGAAGTCAGGAATATTTTATTTGTAATGGTTTCCGCCCAAGTTATTCCACAACAGACCACCTACATGCTTTAAACCAAATCATGGAAAAGCACGTAGAATTTACAAAACCTCGGATCTGTATTTGGCCTTCGTGGACTATACGAAGGCATTCGACAGCATAAAACATGCAGCTATATTTTCCTCTTTACAAAATCAACAGTTGGAGCAAACCTACATCAATATCCTCAAAATAATATACAACATTATCACAGCAAACATAAAACTCAACTTTCCTGGTCAACATTTTAAAATAGACAAAGGCGTGAAGCAGGGTGACCCGCTCTCTCCCAAATTGTTTACTAGTACCCTTGAGGAGGTATTCAAGAACCTGGCAGATCTATGGTCCAGTTACGGTATGAAAGTCGGTCGGAGCAAGAAACTCACCAACCTTCGTTTCGCTGATGACATCATATTATTTGCACCGACTGCTACTGAGTTACAAAAGATGCTCCAAGATCTGAGCACAGCAAGCCTTGAGGTTGGACTAATGATAAACCGGTCAAAGACTAAAGTCATGACCAACAGCACAAAAAGTAGGGTTGAGGTAGATGGGCAAGAAATTCACTAAGTCGATGAGTACATTTATTTGGGCCAGCTAGTTTCCTTCGAAAACAGGCAAGACAGAGAAATCGACCGCCGTGTCGAGAACGCCTGGAAGAGCTACTGGTCCATGAAGTCGCTGATGAAGGGTGACCTACCTTTACCCCTGAAGCGTAAACTCATCGACATGTGCATTCTGCCCATCCTAACCTACGGTGCTCTAACTTGGTCGCTGACCGAGTCACAAAAGTCCAGACTCAAGGTTTGCCGAAGGGCGATGGAACGAAGCGTATTGGGGATAAAGCTCAGCGACAGAATACGCAATACCACAATACGCTCCAAAACAGGAATCGCCGATGTGGGTAACAAGACTGCTGGGTTAAAGTGGGATTGGGCGGGCCATGTCTGCAGAATGCATCAGGACCGATGGGCTAGGGTCGTCACGCAGTGGGTGCCAGAGGACGGGCGTCGTCGCCGAGGGAGGCCTAGAAAACGCTGGCGTGACGACTTAGAGGCTTTTGTACGAGATTGGCCGGAGAAAGCCGCACGGAGAGAAGAGTGGAAGACTATGGGGGAGGCCTTTGCCCAGCAGTGGGACAATATAGGCTAACAAAAAAAAAAAAAAATGAGTAGAGCAATCGATACAGGAATAACATATGAGTAATGTGTCAGTCACAATACTCACAATTAAAAAGGTATGATACCGGTATATGCTACGAATACATTGACCAAAGACTATATTATGTACCTACATAATCTTATAATGCCATGTCCATTTACCTCCCCATGAAATGTGTGTGTTGAATTTTGTGCCTGAGTATCCAGACATTTTGAGAATCTGACGATTTGCTAAATAGACGTTCTGCTATATAGACCATCTCGACTCATCCGAAGAATAAAGTCCGATCTGCAGGGTTGATAGTTTTCAGTAGACGCAATAGAAGTTGTTGACTCGTGTAAGTCTTAAACGGTGAGACTTGACTTCCAGATTTTTTGGTATGTTAAAGCAACGCCCCAGCCTAGTTAAATGCTATGTAGTGTTTATATCTTATCCTTTTATTTAACGAGATAGTGAGTTCCATATAAACATAAGACGTTTTGTGCCGGAAGAGCGGGGGTCCGTAATGAACATCATACGTTGTTTTACGGAGATGTCAGAATTAAGTGACGTTCTATATTAACATGGGTCATTTTTTGTTGGATTTACCCATCTTTTATGAGTCCTTTGTGACTATCTACCTTCAAATATTTAAAAATAATGTAAGCCATATTATGACTACCCCGCAATATAACTAAATAAAAAATTAAATTACGAATTAAAATTGTAAATTAATTTTAAAAAATACTTCAAATTTATAGAAAAACCATTAGATGGCATCAGTTTGAGCAATAATCACACACAGTTCAAGTTCTGTGGTACCAATCAGAAGCATCGTGGCCAAGACGAGGTTTCATACGTAATAAGAACAATTAAACTGTACGTAATTAACCTTAAATAATCTGTTTAAATAGAGAGAAAAAATATATAAGTATCTAAAATATTCCTTACTCTGATAGATGGAATGGATAGATGCCGCTCAAAATGGCTTCCCTTAGAATTGATCATCACATTGTTGATGTTTGTAAAGAATCGGATTCTTCAGAAACATCAAGAGTGGTGTTATGTGGTAAAGAGTTTTGTTAACTCTTTATCACATCTCACCACGGATGATACTCTAAGCAAATTACTTCTGACCTGCACAAGTGCACATATTTATCAAATCTTTATATTTTTTTTTTTTTAGCAGCAGGAACCATAATAGTTTCAGAATATGCAGGTTTTAGTCGTTTGTACAGAGTTAACATGTTACCGCTAATTACTAAAATATTATAATCAGGTTAAGTCAGGTCATTTTTAAAAACCAATTGGTTGAGATCACTACCATCTGTCTGCATGAACTTCTCGTATGTTACTCAGGTTAATGGTTTTTGCCTTTAAGGTAATTGCGACTAGGTAGCCCGCGAGAATATCGTTTTTTTACGTTTTTTGTAATTTACCGATCAGTGTCAGGTTGTATGTTAAACAAAATAGGAATCACGACCGTAACAAATATGACTTTACTGAGTAATATTATTAAAATCACCAATACAACCGTGTCAGTTCATTTAAGTCTCTTGATTGTCTTTTACATCAAATAGTCACTTTATTTAACATACAACCGGACACTGAGCGGTAGACTGTAAAAAAACGAATTTCTTGGGCTACCTTGTCGTATTCACCTTAATTTCTTTCAAGCTGACCTAATTATTGGAGTTAAACACGTCATTCTGGGTTCCGTTGCGGACAGCATAGGGTTCTCCTTCGTTTTTGGCCCATCTTACTAATAAAATCGCCATTCATGAGGGGTATATAATATAGCTTTGGCATCTTATTTTCTTCATTTTATCTAAATATTTGATGATGAAATACCACTGCATAAGTGCGAAGTAGCAGGCGATTTCGTCGTGCTATATGACGATGAAGAAATCGCAGAGAAACTGTCTACATGATTAGGGTAGAATATGCTATTGCAGGTCGATTGGACATTAGTAGGAGACGGCAAAGGAGCTGGCACTGATAGTTCCAAATTTAGTGGGGTAGATCTGTGGTGAGAAATGTCCAACTCTTTAAGATGTATTATTGTTGAATTTTTGAAACTAGAAGGCGCTTCCAAAGAAAATGTACTAGTAGGCCAATCACTGTTAACATCCTCGGTAGATGGATCAGATATGACATCCGGTATTGAACTGTCGCAGGTAATTTCTTTGGTCCGACCATGTTCATCTAAAACTTCTTCCCATATGTCAGGTTAACTGCCTCCGTAGTCGTTTAGGCGTTTGCCATGTGACCCGGTGATCATGGGTTCGATTCCCACGGTAAGCATACTTTGTAAAGTTGTTTCCAGTTTTTTTAGAATATTGCAGGCTTGAATCACCTGACAGTCTGATAAAAAGATGATTCCGTTCTTCGGAAGGCACGTATAAGTCGGTGGTCCCGGCAAACTAGTTTAGAAACTCTGACACTAGGGTGTGTAGGGTCGTTAAACTATACTACCCACACGATAAGAAGAAGATAATGGATAGTTTCTGACTGATTTCTTCTGCACCAGGAGGCAAAGGTGATGTTTGTCGTATCATGACGTTGTCATCAACATTCACAACTGAAATTTAAAAAATAACATAGGTATTCATAAAATACCAAATATAATAATGTATATTGCAATACAAATATAATTAGCTATTAATTAACAAAATTAAAATAAAAAAGCCGTATATTTATCGATATTTTTAATTGAACAACGGCCTAACTGATTTCATTATCCCAGTAACAACGTCTTATCTTAACATCGAACCAACAAATCGTATCACAGATTCCGTTAAAAACGTCCTAAATACACATCAGACGCTTAGAAATTCAATAAAGTTCGTATAAAATTGTCCTAATATTTCATAAGACCTCTACTTTTTATTGGTTATGATTAATGAAAGAATGATTACCCTTTGAATAAACATTACACTAATCGCATTTTTGCACTAAAAAGGCGTTTCTATATATCTCCGTCAAGAAACGACCTAAATTAAAATCGATCGCCCGCAACTGTATAATGAGGCAAAAAGTAATATATAAATAATGTTATAATTTTAGAACTTAAAAGTGTGTCTAACGAAATAAGACAAATAATGAATCGTCAACTTATCAACATTTACACTTTTATTCATATAAACATCAGGAACAGCTGAAACTGATGAACTAAGCTCAGGCGTTTCTCCGTCTTCTTTAAACATACCCAATTTTTTTTGTGATCGTGACATCTTAATAAATATGTTTTGCATGTAAAACAATTGATATATTATTTTTTACATCAAATAGAAAAAAAACTAAGCGCACGTCATAAAAATGCCCTCCCTCCAACAAACAGCGGCCGAACTGACGATCGGACGTGGCGCCCCCGCCTTCGCCGCACCCCGCGCGCCGTCTCTTGATCACTTAGTGCGTTTTTATGCGGAACTAATTTCAGATTGAACGTTATTCGATTCTATATTTCCGAAACTAAATAAGATACGAAAATTCTAAAAACGCACGTCTGTAGAGTTCGTATTCCTTAACTCGTCTAGCTATTTAACTCGTTTTTGCTCCATGATCACATCGGACTCTGTTCTACGGATAAGTCGATCTGATAGTTGGACGTTTTGCTACATGGACATTTTGCTAAGTAGACTTCCTGCTCATTAGACATTTTGCGCTGTTGGACATTTTGCTACTTAGACCTTCTGATCATGATGCATAAAAAGAGACGTCCTGACTGACTGACTCATCAACGCACAGCCCAAACCCTTGGACCTAGAATGCTGAAATTTTGCAAAGAGGTTCCCTTTATAATGTAGACAAGGAATAAGGAAGGATTTTTTTAAATTAAAACCCTTAAAAGTTAAATAGGGTATGAAAATTTGTATGGAAAATCGTCATTTTCACGCGGGCGAAGCCGCTGGCAAAAGCTAGTAATTAATATGAGAACTATGTAATGCCAGTCTTAGCAAGGGTGTCGTGTTATCGAAGGTTGTATAGAGGTAAGAAAGGCAGTCGCTTCGTGTAAAATACTCGTATTCAACTGCATTGAGGTAGACCTGAACCGCCTTATTACAAAAGGTAGTTAAACCTGGTTTAACTTAGACCTGGTTTATCTCGCATGCTGTCACTTTCTTTTGAATATTATTGAAGTGAGACGTCATGCGAGATAAACCAAGTCTAAGTTAAACCAGGTTTAACTACGTTTTGTAATAAGGCGGTTATGGTCTACCTCAATGCAGTTGAATACGAGTAAAGTATTTATAGAAGAAGACTTACTTTATTATCATGTTTCTGAGCAAATAACCTCAATTCAAACCGTTTGGCAAAGTTATTCGGGGTAAATAAAGCGTGTTTGGAAACACGTGTAGTCCCAAAAAATTGGCTGAAAATAGACGTGCCTGTCTATTCCGGTGGTTACATCGCTTGAGTAGGCTGTGTGAAAAGGCTCTTTGGGTAGTTTCGTCGTAACATTGTAATATTATATATCAACCAGTTTTTCTTATTGTGCGGGTGTTTTCCCGTTTTAGTATCCAATAAATACGCATAAATCACCAAAAAGTGCTTTCCGAGACACGGAAGGACCTAGGTATGTAATTATGGTCACCCATCCACGTACTAACCTCGGCAAGCGCGGCTTACCCTTTATGATCAACCCGTACGGCTGTTATTATTTAATTACAAGCTCCTCGTAGAAGCTATAATTAGTAACATGATTATCTATTACAAGTAAACAAACACAAATACAGAAAGAATGACGAATGACGCATAAAAATAGAAAATCTTGTACATTACTTAACGGCTAAGTTCAGTAACTTAGCACTCCGCGCAGAGTCTCACTTAGCCTTGCAATCAACAGTAAATGAAACCCCCTCCTTATGTTACCATTACCGAGATTGAGAATGAAATCTAAGAGCAGCATTTTATTGCTAGAATATAGTACATGTGGAGTGGTATTTAACGTATACATACGTACCTATTTATATAATGTAGAACTTATACATTGGCTGATCGACTGTGCGGTAGATAGATGGACAAACTGTATGTGTAATAGATGAAAAAAATGAGAAAAACGCATTAGATACTTACAAGAAAAAAAAATCAGCTAACAAAAATACACAAAAACATTTATCAATTTATTATTTAGGTCAAAATTTAATAAATTGAGTCCGTGTTTTTTTGCTTGAATTGTTTTGGTTAGATGTCCTGAACGCTGTTTTAAAATTTGTCCATCTATTTAAATGGGGCCATAAAACATCAATATCATCCAGCCTTTCTTTTTCCCAAACTATGTTGGGGTAGGCTTCCAGTCTAACCGGATGCAGCTAAGGACCAGTAATTTACTTGAAGCTATTGCCTATCCCAGGCACGGAGGAAACCCGGTATAAAATGGGTCATTCATCCAAGGACCAAGCTACTAGCTCTTCTAAGAAAAATATATTATCAGTTGAAAAAAAATACGTTTTTGCTTCTGAGTACCCAGTCATTGTCCAGTATTATCTGAACCCTCGTATAAAGAAGAGGAGTGTGAGAAGAGGGGTCCAGTTATGCTGGGTATTGACTGTACTGAGATATCCAAAGTTGTAAAAAAAACAGATAAAATATATACTAAACAAAAATTTACATCAAGAGCAATAGTAAATAAGTGTGGTGTACCTCAAGGTAGCATTCTCGGCAATTTACTTTTTTTGCTATATATAAATGATCTTCCGGAGGCCACTTTGCAGAAATGTATCCTTTTTGCAGACGATACAACAGTTATTATAAAATGTCAGGATAAAAAAGACTACAAATCTGTCACCGAAAAGACCCTATCAGATATAATAAATTGGATGGAAAGTAATAATTTGAATATTAACATTAATAAGACGAAATTAATACAATTTAACTCATATAATACTAAACAATTATCTTTTGACATTATTTGCAAAGGCGAAAAAGTACATCAAGTAGATGAATTAAAATTTTTAGGACTTAACGTAGATAAATATTTAAATTGGAAATGCCATGTGGAACATATTTGTCAGAAACTTAATAGGTTCGTATTTGCGTTAAAAAAGTTAAGGCAAAATGTATCTGTAGAAGCGGCTCTTTCGGCGTATCACGGCTATGTGTCATCTGTCCTAAGCTATGGAATTATAATGTGGGGCAACTCGACCGATGTAGACAGAGTTTTCAAGCTCCAAAAACGTTGCATCCGGGTTATAAATAAGGCATGGTTCTTGGATAGTTGTAAACCTCTCTTCCAAAAATGTAAGATTCTTCCACTACCCTGTTTGTATATAAGAGAGATTTGCATTTTTACCAAGAATCACATGCATTACTTTAAGCAACGTAGTGAAGTTCTTCCAAGACAAAGAAGGATTAAGTTTCGCAACCTATTGTATCAGCCCCCTAGTCATAAAGATATTTATAAAAAAAATGTGTTTAACTTGTGTATTCTGATTTATAATAACATTCCGAATGAATTAAAATTGTTGCAGGGTACTTTATTTAAGAAAAAATTAACTGATTGGCTACAAAATCATTGTTTCTATAGCATTAAGGAATTTATGGAATTTAAAAAATAATGTTATTGATGAATTAAGAATGAATAATTGATTTTATAATAATTAAATAATGATATTAATTGCATGTTGATTTGATAATAATGACATAAAAGTAAATAATTTGCACGCTTGCTTGCAGGCAGAATACAGTGACTTCTTAGGATATAAGATCTTTCCTTGTAACTTTTATGTATTTTTCTGCAAATAAACATTTCTTATTCTTATTCTTACCATTAAATTTTAATTTTTTAACCATTTTCTAAGAAACAGACGTCTTGTAACATATATTTGAAAGACATACTCAAACTCGAGTGAAATTCACGATAAAATCTTGATAAACTAAGCTTGAGTAAATTATGTGTTCAATGTTTATATCTTTTACTATAATTTTCAAGGTAAAACACGAGGGAAAAAACTAAAAAGCACAACATCTCCCCTTTATTCCTTGAAGGGTTAGGCAAAGGTGCACCATTGAAGGGTTAACCCTTTCGCGGGCAACGGCAAAATAGTTGCCAAACCACTTTTCAAAAGTTGCGCCAAAATGTATGAAGTATATTAATGCTGTGCAACTATAGACAGCTAACTACATCTCTTAGAATATTGTTAAAACAATTTAAAATCCATCAATCAAATTGACAAAAGAAATATTTGACATATTGGTGACGACGTGCAAAATGTGAGGCTGTTTTTCGGTGTTCTAACCTAAATCAATCATAATCAAGAAAATTACCGTGTAAAATGTAAGTAACGACTTGTTTTTTATTAGCTCTTGATCTGATTTATTGAATAAATGTAATATTTCGTTATATTATGCACTTATAATACCTTTTACGATAAAGAAAACTTGATATTGCGTTTGCTCTAAATAGACGGCAAAATAGTTGCCTATGCTCGATAAATTATTTGTTGTGGATAAATAGTTGCCAATGCCCGATTTTATTTTTTCTTTTAGATGCCGCCGGGAAAAATCCAACGTCAAATACCCCTAAGTAGTATGGAAATTGTTGAATTAGTGAATGTCCCTGATGGAGAAATAATACACTTAAGAAATTATGTGAAACAAGGCATTTGGAACAAAAAATTTACAAAATCAAACTGGGCATTGGCAATTAATTTGCCAAATAAAAAGTCACAAACGGGCATTGGCAAAGATATTGCCATAGCCCAAAAAAAGAAGGGGGGATTAGCAAGGGGGGGAAATGTATTAGTATTGTTTTACCAATGTTATTTTACAATGGTTGGAATAAATGAAACCAAAATCGGAGGTGTAAATAGTATTGCCCGCGAAAGGGTTAAGTCACATGTATTAGGAGGCGAGTCTATTATCATCAACCGTACACAAGTCCAGCCTCTGTTGTTGCTACTGGGAAATTTCGAATGGAAAAATCCAATAACACTTTGCCCAGAAATTGAACCCAGGACCTTGCTCAACAGTCTCGTTTGCAACTACTAGACCGAGACAGTCAAGGAAAATTCTAGTGACAAATAAAATAAAAGGGTACGATTCACTGTCGGTAAAGCAAAGACGGTAACAGAGTAACTTTTCTACTGAAGACTTGGGTAAGGAGACGAACTCAACCTCATCTCTTTGAGAGGTTTCAACGACCTTTTTAATGAATTAAGATTTGAGTAAAGTACTCTAATCTAGCGAAAGTCTCTGTGACGTATTTTTTTCTCGTGTTGGTTAAACTCAAAGCACGTCTTATTTCAATTAGACCATTACAGGCACTTTTGCGAGCAGCGGTGGCCCAGTGGTGTCGGCCCCGACTTACGAATAGTAGGTCGTGGGTTCGAACCCAGGCAGGCGCATTACTTTGTGTAATTTATTTTATCACCGCTGCTCTCAAAACGGTGAAGGAAAACATCGTGAGGAAACCGGCATGTCTTAGAATCAAAAAATTCGAAGACATGTGACATCTGCCAATCCGCACTGGGCCCGCGTGGTGGATTATAGCCCATCCCTCTCCTAGAGAGGAGGCCTGAGACCCTGCAGTGGGAACATTATAGGCTGATGATGAGGCACTTTTGAGTGTCTGAAAAGCGGAGCTATAGTCACGTTCACAAGGCAAAATAACTTAGGAAATTACTGTAGTAGCCCATTCCAAAGCGTAGGTCTCCATGGAAAAGAATGGGCAAGAAACTCCATTTACCATGTGCCTCTTTTTAGGGTTCCGTAGTCAACTAGGAACCCTTATAGTTTCGCCATGTCTGTCTGTCCGTCTGTCCGTCTGTCCGTCCTCGCTTAATCTCTGTGACCGTTAGCACTAGAAAGCTGAAATTTGGTACCAATATGTGTATCAGTCACGCCAACAAAGTGGTGAAATAAAAATTCGAAAAAAATGTTTTATTAGGGTAGCCCCCCTATATGTAAAGTGGGAAGTGATTTTTTTTTTCATTTCAACCCTAACGTGTGATATATTGTAGGAAAGGTATTTAAAAATGAATAGGGGTTTACTAAAATCATTTTTTGATAATGTCAATAATTTCGGAAATAATCGCTCCAAAAGTAAAAAACAATGCGTCCCCCCCCCCTCTAACTTTTGAACCATAAGTTTAGAAAATATGAAATAAATCTGAAAAGTAGAACTTTATAAGGACTTTCTAGGAAAATTATTTTGAACTTGGATGGAAACAACAGATGGAAACAGCAGTTAACCAATATAATTTGGTCCCTGAATCGTATGAGCGCCTATACAATCCAGAGGTCAAGTTTCATTGGCCAGTAGAAGAAATTGTATAAATTATAGCATACCGTTTAGGTACGGAACCCTTCATGTGCGAGTCCGACTTGCACTTGGCCAGTTTTTTTTAAATCAAAATATTGTTACAAAAATGTTGGTTCCATCTTTCATGTTGTTCTACTGACTGACTAGTTGGTTTGGTGGTTGCAAGCACGACTGCTTATCTTGAGGTCCTGTTCGATTTCCAGGTCAGGCAAAGTCCCGTCGGGGCTGTGGATTATCGAAAGGTTAACGTGGCTCCGACACAAGGGCGAAGAAAGAACATGGGTTTGGTTTTTAGTCAGTAGAAGTCTGACACTCCCCTTCACTCTGCCCAAGAGCGGGGGTTATTCGACGATTTTCCACCCACCAAAAAAAAAAAAAAAGGTCGGGCAAAGTGTTAATGCCTTTAACCATTAGGAATTTCTTAATAACCGCTACGGAGCATGGGTTTGTGACTGACTTTTAAAACAGAACCGCCAAAAACATTTGTATTGTCTATCATTTCGGAGCAAAAACCGCTATGTTATTTAATTTTTCAAATGTTTTTCTTTTTTACAAATAACGCTTCCATGAATCCTGCTAAATGTATTCCATTTTAAACATAAGCTATATTTTGAAATATTTTTAACTTGAATTTTGCTTTTACGAGTATAAATCTCTTGCCTTTTTAATATTACAATTTGGCTTTATCTGTTATACATATTTTTAGTGGTGAGCTGATTTTAATAATTGGCATATTAACAATGCATTAGGTATTTAAATTAAAGTTGGATGTTTTAGATAACTACAAACATTATGTCTCGTTGTTCGCAATTGCGACTGCTGAGCATACGGTCCCGAGTTCGATTTCAGGGTCGGGCAAAGTGTTATTGGGTTTTTCCATCAGGAATTTCTCAGGTCTCAGTGATGGCAATAGGTTCGCCCCCTATTACATGGGACTTATAACGTAACTGGCAAAATGTGAGTGTGTACACCTCTGACTAAGCCTTCATGGATTACAGATGTGATGTTATGTTAGTTTTCAGATAACTTTAAAAATTCGAGTCGTATCTATGAAACACAGACCTAAACAGTTTTTTTGTAAAAATGTAATTACCAAAATGGCTCAATTACTTTATAGCCTGAAATACACATGCTACTAGAAAAGCATGCTTGTTTGCTACTACGTAGTATTGTCATTTGTAGCATGTTTTCAGAGTGTGCACATTTGCTCTAAAGCACAGACCTAAAAACATACTTTTTACGAGCATACTTCTTTTCAACATTTCTGAGTGACATTATCATAAGCCGCGTCCCCACTATAGCCGGGCGGCCGTGCCTCGTGAGTGTGGACATGAGCGAGGCCTGAGCCGTGCGGCCTAAGAGGAACGTTTGGCCGTATCCCCACTTGGGCCGCGCGGCTCCGTGAAGCAGAGTCGCGCACCTAACAGGAACGTCTCGGGTGACTTTAGTGGGGACGCGGCTTTACAGTCTTTTACTGGCACATTAAAAAAACATTTAAATTTGTAAAACCAAAGAATATCAAAAAGAGGTTTAATGCGTCGTGCTAGTTAGCACGAAAAATAGACCTGCCTGCGATTGGGTAGCATGCCTTACACGTGCTACTTGTATGCTACTAAGTGACAGCTGCTCGAAACTAGCATGATTTCGTGCTACTACGTAGCATGTGTATTCCAGCCTTAAATTAACAGCTAATTTAAACCAAGAGAAACCTTAATCTAGAAGATTCATTAACGTATTTCTGGCTTAGTTCTAAATTAGGTCGAATTCACCGCAACTAGTGATGCTGTAATTTGGAAATTACCCACTATTCAAATGCATAGAATTTACCGCGACACGGTTAGATCAATTAATTATATTAAACACTAGCGGACGTCCCGCGGTTTCACCCACGTAGTTCCAGAACCCGTGGAAATACAGGGATAAAAAGTAGTAGTTTTAAATTACTTATACATTACTGAAAACAATTAAAACTTCGTTAAAATGTCCAATAATGCTTAATGAAATCATTACCATTTTACAACAACAACAATAAATCAATTATTGTTTTTCTACAACAATTAATGCGCGCTTCCATTGATATAAAAGCTACGCGCTTCATTATTATTTTCTTAAGCGACTTTACTTTTCCGATAATAACAAGTACAGTTCCAGTTACTGTTGGAGGAAATGTAGCTTTTTATTACAAAACAGCTCTTACTTTATTATTTATTTTGCTGAAATACATTTTTCAAATTTTTATTTATTTAGCTTTATTTTATCCCTTACATTTAATTTACATTTAGTTTTATATAATGTGTTGTGTACTTATTTATGTATTTGTTAGTAATGTTAGTGTTTGTATTTAAAATAAGATTAGTATTGTTAGGTGTAAGGGCCGCCTTTTGCGGTGAAAGCCTCCTCCAAACATTTTTCAAATAGTAAACATTAATACCTGTTTAGGTAGTTAATATTACATAACATATTACATTCTCGCCTGTAATACCCGAAGGGTAGGAGGAAGTGTACTCATTAGTACACCTACATTTTGCCTAGTTATGTTTAAATCTATCTATATAAATAAAAATAGAACTCATCAACGCCCAGCCCTAACCCTTTTTTTTTTTTTTGGTGGGTGGAAAATCATCGAATAACCCCCCCCCGCTCTTGGGCAGAGCGAAGGGGAGTGTCAGACTTCTACTGACTAAAAACCAACCCATGTTCCTTCTTCCTCGCCCTTGTGTCGGAGCCGCGGTAACTTTTCGATATCCGCAGCCCCGACGGGCGTCGGCCCTTGCGGGCCCCTCCTTGCTGACATCTCTTTGAGGCGCGCGTGGAACACGTACGCGCCGCCGACACGGTCTGTTGCCGTCATGACGACGGCCGGACGGCGAGCTAGCCCGTTACTCACCGTACACAGGCCCGCGTCTACGGTGGCCGGAGGTCATCGCGTGACCCCCGACGCCCGGAGCGCCTTCCGCGGCGGCTGGGACGTTGAGAGGTTCTCTCCCTCTCTCGTTCCGCCACCTCCTTCGCTAGCATCACTGCTTCGCAGAAGGAGGCGACGGCGTCCCATTCCTCCTCGCCCCGGACCATGGCTTGCACCAGGGCCGGGCGCGAGAGGTCGCCGCCGCCGATCGCCGCTACGAGAGCACGGCGGGGCTCTGCCCAAGCAGGGCACGCCTCCACAGTGTGCTCCACCGTGTCCTCCGGTCGATCCTCGCAGTGGAAGCATCCGGGCGTTTCCTCCCGCCTGATTCGGTACAGGTACCTCCCGAAACACCCGTGTCCGGTGAGGACCTGCGTCAGACGGTAGGTGAGGGCGCCGTGGCGCCTCTCCAGCCACTCCTCAAAGAGGGGACTTACCGCCACTATCGTGGCGTGCCCTCCAGCCCTAACCCTTGGACCTAGAAAGCTGAAATTTTGCACAGAGGTTGCCTTTATAATGTAGACAAGGAATAAGGAAGGATTTTTCGAAATTCAAATCCTAAGGGAGTTAAATAGGGGATGAAAGTTTGTATGGAAAATCGTCTATTTCACGCGGGCGAAGCCGCTGGCAAAAGCTAGTTCTAAATAATCCCTTTACACCCGACTTGATACGATAGTGAGACTTGATTTTCAAAAATTCTGGCGCTTACGCAAATCGACTTTTCGAGACGCAACCGGCCTCGATCTATAAGGAGACTATCTCTTTCTTGGAAAAAACACGCGCGGGCCTCTTGCGATTTAGTTTGAACCTGTCAGTCGCCCGTTATCACTTTGAAGGATGGCTGCGTTTTTTGGCGCGTAAACTCGCCCGGGTAAGTGTTTGGTTATTAATTAAATAAATGCAATTTCTATTACTTTTTTGTGTGATTTACTTACTTTGAGTATTGTTTTATACCTATATGTATGTAATTTGAACCTAGCATGCTTACTAATGGATATAATTGTGACTCAAAATCAAGGACGCACGATCGTGAGGGTTAGGTGATACGTACAAAATAAATATTCAAATTTTTTCATGATTTTCCTGAATTATTCATGAATTTATTTTAGGGTTTTTACTTTTCTTTTTAAGAAAGGATGACCAATTTGCACAAATATTAGCAACTCGGAAATTGAGAAATTGACTGATGATGATGAAGATATTGTTGCGAGAGTCTTAGATCACCTAGAAGAGAGTGGATCTGGTTCTGGCGATGATTCCTCAGAAGTGGATGAGGCACCACAACCTATCCCAACAACATCCAGTAGCAGGAGATCCACTAGAGTCAGATCAGGCAGGGAAACGTCAAGAGCAAGATGAAGATGGCGGGTTACGGGAAGAGGACAGGCTAGACGAAGATTATAGGCTAGAGGAAGAGGTTTAAAAACTCATTATTAATATCGTTAATAAATGACTGATGATATAAAGACAGTTTAATTAATTTAATTTTCATTTAATATTAAACCATATCTCCTAACTAGACAAAACTCACATCTCGAGCTACCTCCTAAGCCCCACGCTCGTGAGGGTAAGTTTTCAGGAAACCAGAGACTTCAGGATTTATTTATTTATTTTTTACATGATACTTAGGCACCCATGAAAAGGTCATATGAATTTCAAAGAAGTCTGAGTGAATTATTATCGTCGGGTGTAAAGGGTTAAGGCGAGCCTATTGGGCACAAATATAGACACTGCTACTGCTTAGTTCCTGATAGTAAAACCCAAATACACTTTTCCGATCTGGGAATCGAACCCCATGCACAGTTGATTGCCGTCATCATCATCTCTCTTCTAATCTTCAAAGTATTCTCTTAAAAATGTTATCTTATTCGGTAACTAGCTTTTGCCAGCGGCTTCGCCCGCGTGAAAATGTTGATTTTCCAAACAAACTTTCATCCCCTATTTGAATCCCTTAGGGGTTGAATTTCGAAAAATCCTTCCTTATTCCTTGTCTACATTATAAAGGGAACCTCTGTGCAAAATTTCAGCTTTCTAGGTCCAAGGGTTTGGGCTGGGCGTTGATGAGTCAGTCAGTCAGTCAGGACTTCTCTTTTTATTTATATAGATAGAAGATAGATAGATACTCGTACTAAAGTTATAGACAGTGCAAAATATGATTTCTTTTAGATAAATATTGATAGAATAAAACCAGTATCAAAGGCGTATCCGAAATTCTTCCTATAAACTCTTAGTCATTACTCTATACCAACTAGTAACATAAATAACTACTATCTACCCAAAAAATCAAAAAAGCTGAAACTAAAACCCTCACGTGGCAAAGCCTAATCCCTCAGCTTAGAAAGAAACAAAAAACCATACTGGCCTGTGGCTCGTCTCCTGGCTTTTAGAGGGGAAAAAGTCACGCAATATCCAATACTCTTCCACGAAAAATGAAGTCAGAATTTCTGTGAAAACCGGACTTAAAATTCAGGCAGTGGATACCAGATACTAATTGATTTTTACCACAGTAATTAAGACTGACACATATGAGTTAAAAATCAATTAGTATACTAAGTTGGCATCGAAATAAGGTGGACCACGGGCAATAAACGATTCAAAGGTAACATTTATAATGAGTCTTCAGGGACTGTAATGATTTTCCTCAAAACACGCGATAACTTCATGAGCTTCATCTTAATAACAAAACATTAGGTACGCCAGAAATCCACGGAGGCGTGCCTAATAACACACCCACCGCCAGTTATGTTTACATCACATGTAACAGACGGTGTGCCTATTGCCGTCAACTGAGCTCAAACCATCCATGGTTTTTCCATGGTTGCTACTGAGAGTTTCCCGATGAAAAAACCCATTGACACTTTACCCGAACCGGGATTCGAAACCAGGACCTCATGCGCAACAGTCGCGCTTGCGACCAATCGACTAATAAGGGCTCCCACACATAAACACGATACGACGTCGTGTCGTACAACGATGCGGCGTCGTTTCACGATACGACGTCGCGTCGTGGAAATCTACGACACGACGTCGTAACATGTCGATGCACGATACGTCGTGACGTTAGAAACTCACGATGCAATCCTGCGCAGTTGTCTTGTTACTTTAATGAACAAATTAACATTTATTTTGGGTTCTAATTTCAAAAACATTTAAATATTCTTTTCAGAATGCGTCTAGAGCGGTCCATTTTTCGAAATGAACTAAAACACCACCCCTCTGTATCGACGGCATCGTGCCGTGTATCGTGTGTGGCACATTACGTTACGATGTCGTGATTTTTCACGATGCTCAACGCGATTTCCACGACGTGACGTCGTATCGTGTTTATGTGTGGCCCCAGCCCTAACGAGGCAGTGTTTATATAAATAAATCAATGATCAATTCCAAATCTTTAAATTAAATCGCTTGAAGTGACCTCTTAATCAAAGCTAGCCTAGTAACAATTGCTACCAAATACAATGACTAGATGCATAACAATGATTGTAATACACTGCACTACACATATTTTTATTTTTGGATTGCGAAATCATCAAATAACGCGCTCTGGGCAGAGTGGAAGCGAGTGTCAGACTTCTACTGACTAAAAACCACCCATGTTCCTTCTTAGCCCTTTGTGTCGAGGCCGCGGTATCTCTTTCGAATAACCCGCAGCCCACTGCACAACCCCTTTAACTTAGTTAATGATTGAGTTGCTAATGAGTAATCGAATAGCGGATCAAATTCTAATCACATTAGTATTACCGCACTCAACCCCAATTAGCAACTATGCGGCTCATGACAACAATGCCAACTGGAGGGTATCGTCTTAAATCAGTATTGTTTTAATCTTATTCAAGAGTGAGAGAGAGATGGAGCTATACAGGACGCCAAGTTCCATTTGTCTCTCTCTCTCTCCTAATTTGATGTTCATAAATTTAAAATATGAAATTATAAGTAATTCAGTTATTTCCCGAAACTGAGCATCACATCTGTGTTAGTGGAAGGGGTAAACCTATGCGCCATGAAAGAAAGAAAGCAAGAAAATGTATTATTTAAAGCACAACAATACGTTAAAATCTATATAAATAAAAAGAGAAGTCCTGACTGACTGAATGACTGACTGAATGACTGACTGAATGACTGACTGAATGACTGACTGACTGACTCATCAACGCCCAGCCCAAACCCTTGGACCTAGAAAGCTGAAATTTTGCACAGAGGTCCCCTTTATAATGTAGACAAGGAATAAGGAAGGATTTTTCGAAATTCAACCCCTAAGGGAGATAAATAGGGGATGAAAGTTTGTATGGAAAGTCGTATTTTTTGCGCGGGCGAAGCCGCTGGCAAAAGCTAGTTATCGCAATAAAATAAAAGTGAACGTAATTACATAACATAACATAACATTACGCCTGTAATCCCCGAAGGATTAGGCAGAGGTACGTAATAAAAACTTTAAAAGACGACTAACTTGAAATTGATCTTGTTAGAGGTCAAAGGTCATGTAACCACGGTGCACTAGTTACTTTCAACATTTAAAAAAAAAAACAAAACTGCCGAAGTCCTTGTGTTAAATAAACCAACAAACGGGGCCGTAGTTTAAATGAATATTACGAAAACCACCTAAAAAAGTGACGAGTTTAATCATCTGACGCTACTTGTACAGTTGTACAGTCAGCCTCGGTCTAACCTTGCTGAATGGATAATCTTTTTACCACTGCACACTGACGCAAACGTGAACTTATCTTATATAACTCGACAGCAAGGGGAGAAGAATTACATTCTTATTCTATTTGACGGATAAACAACATTGAAGATTTTGATTAAAAATATTGTGAAAATTCCAATAGGTAATATTTTCACAAAATTGAGTTTTGAATGATATGTGCTAATCCAAAATAATATTTATTTAAACTTGGTTATAGCATAACATTTTGACGAGTGAGTCAATATAAAATTAATTAATCTGTCGATTAAAAAAGACTGTCGACGGTGTCATCCCGCTATCATGACGACTGCAACGCCGAAATATCATGAGCTCATAAAAAAAATAGACAATCAGGGAATATATCCCGTAAGTGACAGTCCAAGGTGTTATAAACCGTGAATGCTTAAAACAGTGTTTGAATAAAATATGTTCTTCAAATATGTGGTCGATTAAACTTAACATCAAAACTTTAGTTCTAAAACAAACAACTTCATACAAACTGCGTTCTAGACCTACCTCACCAATAACATCAATCACACTTTTTTATTTTGTAACTTTTATACTCGAGCCATCTCTATCAACGATGGATTACTACTTAATCTTTCTACGCCCACAAAATTACATTATATTCTTCAATACAAACTCTCAATTTTAACTTTTTTATCAAAACTTCACTTAAACTTGAAATAAAAAAATGTTTTATATTTTTAATGAAGGCGACGGTTGTTTATTTTTCGGTAATTAAAACGATGGAAAGATTCTGTACAAACATTTGAATAAGGTTGATATTGCACTGTATATTTTGTTGCTATGTTAGCCCTTTCGCACTGGGGTGACCTTGTGTTAGGCGCAACAGGCAATGTTCGTACGACAAGACGGTTCGTCTCAGTCTTTGTTTTGGCACACCCCTTATGAAGTACGACACCAAAGTTTAGCAACTATGCCACCAGTTGCAAGTTTGCAAGTAACGCAGATTTGCAAATTAATTGGCATCTTTTATGAAGCCATGTTTATTTTTCAGGAGAAAATTTGATAACTGCTGAAATTTTAGTTTAGCCACTGAAACACGTTTGGATAGTCCTTCGGGGATTTTAGGTATAATGGTATATTGTGTTATTTATTAAGAATATCACTTATAGTCTGTAATGTTGTTTTATTTTGCATTATAAACCCTAAAAGTCATATAGTAGAACCGTTAAATATTATAGTATCTCACATGTATCTTATTACAGGACCTGCGTATTATGATACGTTAGCGACATGATATTCAGCGACAGTTAGTACGGGTAGCGACAGCTATCGTTTATAATTGTGAAGTTTTTGGTACAAGTTTAAATTCACTTATTTTCGATTCTACAAATTAGCCACTTTCAAAGACCACACTCACAAATTTTGAAAAAACTTTATTAGCTAGATAGTTTTTAAAACCCCCGCGAAGAAACTACTCCATTTGAAATTCACGACGAAAGCTTCATAAATTAATGTCTATCCAAAAACAATAGAGTTTTATTATGAGTACGTTCAGCTGAGCAGAAAGGCCCCAAAGGCCCGGAAAACGGATATTAAAGTCACCATACTAATTAGTTTTACTTTTGTTATTATGTTGGTTTGTTTCACACTGTTTTGTATTTGGGTTCTCATGTTAATTTATATTAATTTATTGTTCAAAGTTAGGTATTGAACTCATCACTTCAATATCTATAAGGCTCCTAAGATTTATTTCTCTGAAAGGTTTTTACACGCTTTTATAAGCTTCACTTTTTTTTGCCAAAATGACATTTGCTAAAACACTTTTTACACCTCTGTATTTAAAAAAAAACACTTTCTTAGCTTTAACACATGATAGTTTACTATTAGAAATATTATTAATTTTGTTGACAAAACACATCTGAAAAAAAAGTAAGAAACTAACCTGTGTATCCTCAAAAAGTCCACCAAGAGCAAAACACTACCACAAAATTGTCTTTACGAGTCGTAACCCGTTTACTGCCAATACTTTGGAGGGTTATAAATATTTTCACTGCTAGAGTTTCACCTTACCCGTCGGTTTTTATCAAGCAACTGGCAGTATTACTCGGAATAATGTCACACATACGGATAAACCTACACACAATACGTAGTTTGATAGTGGTATCCGGTGATAAATTTATTGCAATATTTTTTTTTGTTATCTATTCGTGTTTAGTTTTAATTGTCATCTGAACAGCAGTTTAGATTGCCTTGACATTGAACATTTGATTTTATAATAAGTTTTCTCCGAAAACTTCAAGAAAATAATATTTTCACTGTCACACCCACCACGCGTTGATTTTTTTCTTACGATCGTCATGGAGTAGGTACATGCGTTGCATGTATGAGTGACTTCATAGATAACCAATTCGTTAATTATATGCTATTTAGAAAAATCCGCATCGAAATAAGACATGACTTTATTTTTATTTTTCAATTTTAATTGTATTGATTATGATGCTGCAATTTTCATCTGAATGAAGGGAACTGTTAGATATATTATTTTTCTTAACCGTTGGAAAAATCGTCAACATAAAAAAAACGTAATACCAAAAAATTACCACAATATTAAATCGAAATGAAAATTAACTCGTCACATTTTATGTACCAAAAAAATAATTTTCCCAAAAATTTTCTTGAAAATTTAAAAATTATACTTTCACCGTGAAAAAAAACCGCAAGACCCAAAAAAAAACACCACGAACATTTTTACGAAAAAAAAAATCACAATTTAAAAAAAAGGAAAAACTAACCTTCAACCGCTCTCGCTTCCCTGGAATCGTCGACAATCAACAGGTGGGGACGACGCGGTCGCTCGAGCCCTGGCTCGGCGGGTGAAACGGTTGTACCGAGTAAGGGAACGCCCATCGCGGTCGACGGTCGGAGCGCGAATGTGGCTCGGAAACAATCGGGGGCCACCTATACGCAGGTGTGGGCTGCATTTGAGGGTTGCGCTTTGTAACTACGGTTCGATTGTACTTGACAGATATGAGTAGGGGTTATTTGTCTTCTTTACTCGTGTTTTTCGTTTAATCGCGAAAGTTACTCGTGTTTTGGTAAAAATATAAGGTAGTTAACAAGATGATGGCTTACTGTAAGGTTCGTTGCCTGATACGCATTAAATGAACTAATTTAATGCCTTTTAATGACTTCTGGGCACTTTTCCTGTTGACAGCGATGTGGAGGAATTTTTTGATGTCCTGTAATTCTTTCCTTTTTGGTACAGTACAGTTCTGTAAGGGATAGCTTGTAAATGAATAATATAAGATATTTACTTGTGTTTTTATTTATATCAAAACCAATGCTCGCTTTCAAAATCAAAGATTAATTATTTACGACTTAAAACGGGAAGATGTTTAGTTTCTATTTCAAGGTCAAGGTACAAATATTAAAGAACGATCACTACGGAAGGTATTAACAATTTTTGACCCCCCCCCCCTCCCCCCAAAAGTGGCGCCGGTGAATGAAAAGTTGATTGGTAATCGATTGTCGTGGTATGGACATGTGATAAGAAGGAATGAAGGAAATGTTGTGAGGAAAATGTTGAGTATGAATGTAGATGGCTTTAAAAGGAGAGGAAGGCCAAAGAAACGATGGATGGACTGTGTGAAGGATGATATGGCTAGAAAGGAGGTGACTGCTGAGATGACGAGAAATAGGGAAGTATGGAAGAAGAAGACTTGTTGCGCCGACCCCAAATAAATTGGGATAAGGGCAGGAGAATTATGATTTAAAGGGGCAAAATATTGTAATACCATATTTTATTGAATATGTACTTTTTCCGTTTGAATTATAATCTACAAACAAAATAGAAGATAAAATCCCCGAAGGTTTAGGCAGAGGTGTACCTACCTAATGGCACACCCACATATAATAGGTGGTAATAGGAGGTGAGCCTATTGCCATCAACCAGGCACAATTATCATCTACATATCTCATTTTTCCCTAAAAAAATGTTTTTGCGATATACTTTAAGTTGTAGTTATGTACGTCGGAAAATAAGGAAATATTTTGTTTATATTTAGTCCTAAGTAATACAGGGCGAGTCTATTGCCATCAATCGGGCACAATTATCATGTACTTTTCTCATATTTCCCTTCAATGTTTCTCTGATATACTTCAAGTAGTTACGTCGTAAAATGAGGAGATATTTCGTTTCTATTTGAAGGTCGAGGACCATTTCAGTGACTGTAACAGTATCCGGGATTTTACACGTGTTCAATGAACACTACACCCCTCTTCAGTTTCGTTTGTCACCTTTTCCTAAATAAAACTCTCATTTTATTTGAAAATTAGCATTTGGCTCGCGAATACGTTCGTAAAAATTGTGATTAAGTAATCCGTAGTTTTCCCGATACAATAAACTTACAAACTTACCTCTTTAAAATACAAAAGAAGAAGTCATTTACTTTTGGTTTTTACGGATCTTAGATTTTTTTTAACAATTCTATCACTAAAAATTGTTTTTGTAATAACGTTATCATTAAGAGTTTTCTAAGACTGTTCTTAACAAGTTATGATATTGAATAAGGCGACAAAAAAAAAACTTTTAAAATAAGCCCATTTTAATTATCTTTTAATTGTAGTACTTCAATTATGTAATAGTCTAATGTTATATAATCTTACTTGCCCTTTTATTATTCTGCGAGCACTTCTATAAGTGACGAATTTTAAGATATCAGTATAGTGATACTTAAAATTGTTTGTGATTTATTTTTATTTATGGTTTTAGTGAGAAGCCGTTCAAAAGCCATAAAATAAGAAAATAAATCACGCCTACACCGTGATCACAGTAGTAGATGGTAGCCAGAGGTAGAAGCAAGTCCATGGTACACACACATTCTACCAGCCTAATTCGCATTGACAGTCACTAATTACATATTCTACAACACTTTAATTACTTTTCGAAAAGCAAATAAAATAATTTACATTCCTTTTATATCGATACGATTGTAAACCTAGCTCTTATTATTTAATTACTATGCAATTAAAACGAAAAAGGCTTGAATCAATACAAAGCTCTATAAAATATTTACGAGGTACTTTAGTTTTGACAAATGACTTGAAAAACGTGAGGCGCTTTTCTTCTTAAATTATTAAATAGGAATAGTTAACGGGAGTTGACCTCGAAGCACATAATTATTCAAGAAATCAACTATTGATTTTATTTTTAACCAAAAGATTACATGAAAAGAAAAACAGTATTTCGTAGCTAGATAATAACTGGCACTTGAATCAATCAGGTTAAGCCAAGTTTGCCTAGGTTAGTTTACGGATGGGTCACCGCAAAGCACGTTAAGCCGTTGGTCCCGGCGGTCATATGATATAGATCTTTAAAAGTCGTAGGCATTCGCTTCATGTAAAAATCTGGAATTCAGTTGCATCCGGTGTGACTGGAATGGATGGATGATGGATCCACTGACTGCTTTGAAGGTCAGGCAAACAAACTCCACTTATTTCGATATCTGCTCATCATAATCATCATCATCTGCCTTGCCTTTTCCCAACTATGTTGGGGTTGACTTCCAGCCCAACCAGGTATAGCTGAACACTAGTATTTTTACAAGAACCGACTGCATATCTGACCTCGACAACTCAATTAGTGTCGGTTAATAAAAAATAAACACAACAATTTTGTGCACAAGTATTTTATCACGTAATCACGAATGTACCTACTTTTAGATAATATTATGTTTAATTCTTGTGTGTAACTAAGTTTTTGGATCAATAAACATTTATTATTATTAATACGATACCCCTCGCGAAGACTGGTTGTCAGACTTTCAGGCCCCTGAAAGCTGTCATCATCAGGACACCAACTAATTCACAAAAACTAAATATTGGTGAAAGGCTAATTTGCCATCCCGTCGCAGCAGCGGGTCCCGTTGGGGCTGCAGATTGTTCGATAGAAATACTGCCACTTCAACACAAAGGGCCAAGAAGGAACATGGGTGGTATTGAGTCAGTAGAAGTCTGACACAGGGAGTGTCAGACTTCTACCTCTCTGTCCAGAGCGGGAGGAGTCATTTGATAATTTTCGACCCCCCATAAAAAAACAAGACTACTGACTACCTGTAACGACTGTCAAAAATCTTCTTATGACCAAAGGCTTAATAACATTTAACCATTTATCGTTGAACAGGCAATACTCACATTTGAAGTCAGAGACTGCACTCACAATAGCATGCAAGACTTATCCTACATCTATATCCAAGCAACCTACGCCACTAACTATCTAATGCCATCATTAAATGCATGAGCAACGCTCAAAGACAGACGACTCAAAGACCACAAGCCTACGTTTACGTAGCCCCGACACGTGCCATATCGCCCCTTCCACGACCTCGGGCGATGCTACTGATTCAAGCGACACGCACTTAGGCGAAGAAACAACTACATAGGCAACTACAGTACTTTCACAAATTAATATGCCTGTGCCTTTGACTGTAGCTTCGTTTTATTTTGTTTTTCTGACATTCAAAAGTGCTTGTAATGGTCTAATTGAAATAGATGCTTTGAGTTTGGCTCTGAAAATAAATGACACACCGAATTATTTTCTTGCGTAACTACTGTCACACGCACAGTCATTTTCACCAGTCTCCTACCTATCATTTGTAACATGTCTTTTTCTTCCATACTTCTCTATCTCGTCATCTCATCACACCTTCTTTCTTGCCATATCATCCGTGACACAGTCCGTCCATCGTTTCTTTGGTCATGCTCTTCTCTTGCACCCGAAACTTTTCTCATGACATTTTCCTTATTCCTCCGCATTTTATGCCATCCAAGCCAACCGAATACCACACAACTTATTAAGAATCGGCGCCACTTTCAGACGCCGCACGTACATTACTTTGTCAAAACTACGCAAGGAATCCGGTATGTCCTATTACTTGTCCTCGTCTTCGGATTTCATAAATTCGAAGACGTATACACGAACCCGAACTGGACCCACGTTTTGGATTAAAACTCTCTCTAATACAGAGGAGTGTATTGTGTTCCCAAAACTGAGATATGACTATAAATACCACCGCGTCGCAAGCCGACTCGACAACAACACCAAGCCGACAAAGCAACAAGTTTAAGACCAAAAGTAACTTGCTATGTATGTTTGTTTAAGTCAAGTCTTGCAACTGAATTTTAAGACAGTTATCCCCAAACGATTGAGCTGAATTTTTGCGTAAACATTTAGTTTGGATGACAATGTATGGTAAGCCAAATGACAGCTTTCTAAATCCAATATTGCCGACTCCCAATGAACGCAGACTACTTATATTTGGAACTGCCCTGGTATAAGTGTCAATGAGAAGAATACGAAAAAAAACATCCCCACCCACATTCAAAAGCTTGTTTTAGATAAAAAAAAATCAATTTTCATTATGTCGTTTCATTTGTCGCCACAGTCGCGGCTTTCGTGTATTTTTAACCGGACACAGCACAGATAAACTATTTGTAGGCGATACAAATTTTAATGTTTGTTTCTTGTGAGGATCGAACCCACGACACGCAGTGCAGCTGTCAATCGCGCAGCCATTGTGCCAACCATGTCGTGTCGTCGTACTTTAAGTATGTAGTTTGTAGCCAAGTGGTAAGAGATCTACGAGTATGTACTACATAATAATATATAGACATACGACCTTTTCACCTATCCTAATGAAAGTGCATAGTAGGTTTAATTAAGCCATAATGTATCTTGGAATAATATTTTGAGTGCACTTTGGAACTTGGTAAAGGGTAGTTTATAATGTGCAATAAGTTGAGATAAATATTTACCTTGTAAAATTTTCACGGAAGAGCTCATGGCCAAATAAAGACACTGGCACTCGTGGCAATCTTTAGGTAGCCGTGTTTGCTTTAGTCCGTGGATGGATGACCACCTGTTATATACCAGACTAGCTTTTGCCAGCGGCTTCGCCCGCGTGAAAATGACGATTTTCCATACAAACTTTCATCCCCTATTTAACTCCCTTAGGGGTTGAATTTCGAATAATCTTTTCTTATTCCTTGTCTTCATTATAAAGGGAACCTCTGCGCAAAATTTCAGCTTTCTAGGTCCAACAGTTTGGGCTGGGCGTTGATGAGTCAGTCAGTCAGGACTTCTCTTTATCCTACTTTATAATATTATAAATGCGAAAGTTTGTGAGGATGGATGTTTGTTACTCTATAACGCCAGAACGGCTCAATGGATCTGAATGAAATTTGGCACAGAGATAGATTATAGTCTGGAATAACACATGGGCTATATAATGTCGCTATAATAAGTTATGGGGGTGAGCAATATTGCATTATGTGCATTTTCCTCAACTGTTTGACAGCCGATATCTGTCATAGTATTTATATCAATAGAACGATTATTTTGAATCATTTGACACAGGTGTAAGTAGCCTAACGGTTCGGCGACCTACCTGTAAATAAAGGTATGTAAGTTCGAATCTCAGTCAGTGCTTTCTTTTTGTGTTTTTAATAATGATGTAAGATTTCCAAAACTGTTTAAACATGTTCGCGAGTTCGATCCTCAATCGGTTTTCACTTTTTGTATTTTTTTGGTATTTGTTTTTATTTTGATGCTTTAGGATTTTAAAATAATTAAAAAACAACAAAAAGTGATAATAAATCTAAATACATAATAATAAATGTGTAGACGTGGATTTTCTGTACATTAAACATATTATTTAAAAAAAAATGTTTTCAATTGGCGTGTTTTAGAAATTTTTGTCTGTAGTCTGTCGGGAGGCCTTCCAACGCAACGTCTTCCGGTTCGCGGTCGCCACTCCACAACTTTTCGGCCTATCGGCCATCCGTTCTGCGAGCAATGTGCCCATTGCCACTGAAGTCTGGCGAATCGTCGGGCTACGTCAGTAACCTTGATTCTCATACGGATATCTTCATTTCTGATTCGATCACGCAAGTAAACTCAGAGCATAGCTCTCTCCATTGCCCTTTGGGTGACTTTGAGATTTCTGATGAGGCCCATTGTGAGAGACCACTTTTCGGTCCCTATCTAATCACTGGCAGCACACAACACACTGGTCATAGACTTTCGTCTTGAGATACTGTGGTAAGTTGGATGAGAAGATACCGCGCAACTTCCCGAAAGCTGCCCAGCCGAGTAGGATTCGTCGATTGACCTCTTTCTCGAACTGGACCGTTTGTCCCAGGTAGACATAATCGTCCACAACTTCAAGTGTAGTGTCTCCGATCTTGATAAGAGTAGGTGATACATGAACATTCAACGTAACCTTGGTTTTGTCCATGTTCATTTTAAGATCCACTATTTCGGAAGCTCCACAGAGGTCATCGAGCATTGATTGATTAAAAAAGAAGACCCCGTCATAACGAAAGATACATACATGCAACGACATCTATTACATCAAATTGGTACTAATTAATAAATGTGTTCACAAGATAACTTTTAAATCTATTTTTTCAAAAAGTAATGATAGCTAAAGTACTCTTAAATAGTCTAAATGACACTGCTTTGAGAATCGACATAGCCTATAATATAAACCTTAAAGTGTGTTCGCTTTCTATGCATTAAATTTTGACTTCGTCTTCGATAGATGGCGTTGTAGGTACATTTGACGAATCAAATTTTGTAGTTTCTGAATAAAAAAATTACGAATACACACAGTACGAAAATAAAACGAAAGTAAAATAAGACAAGCAGCACCACAATCAATCGCCCAGCCATGCCACTTCGCCAACCGTGCCGTCATATAGCTGTGTGGCTGTGGGTTCCTCGGGCATTGCTGCAACTTTGTTTTACAATAGCCCGACTACACAATAGTTGCACATTCCGTTTCCAAATTGCCGCTGAATCTTGCCCTAAATTGCAACATCACCAAAAACTGCGTCTTTGCAAATAAACTGAAAACAGGAGAGATAAGTCTGGAATCGGACGCAGATGGGCCAATTCTATTTTCCGAATATTTTTTCCCTCCAGTGCCAACAGTACTAATATGGGACGAGTGCACAATATCGCACAAGCATGCATTAGAGGCGTTGAACCGCAGCTTGCAGGACAGCGTTGTTGTGTTGATCACAGGCGACTGTAGTCAGACCCTGCCAGTCATTGCAGGGGACACACCGGTGGATGAAATAAACATAATATGTCTCAAAGCGTCGTCGCTGAGGTCCAGGATCAAAAATCTGCGTCTTATGTTAACTATACGAAGATCACGAAGCAGGCATCTTAGCAAATAAACTGATTCAAATAGGAGAGAATCGTCAGGAATCTGGAGGCAGATGGGAATATTCTATTTTCTAAAGATTTTTTTCAGCCAACAGAGGATGAATGGATGGATGAATTATTATGCACGTTTTACCTATTTTTGAGGTTCATGTAGGAAAATAAGAATAGTGGTTTTTAGGGAGGCAGGTGCTGTCACCAAGGAACGTGTGGATGATGATCACAATAAAATAACTTAGACAAGATTTGGCAGTTCAAAAGTACTTATGCACATCTATACACATGATCACGCCTGTAATTCCGAAAGGGTTAGGTAGTGGTGTACCTAATCGTACACCGATATTTCGCAGTGATCTTGAAGCGCCATGTAAATGGGGACTGGATGTACTATGGGCTATTGCCATCAACCGGGCACATAACGAGACTCCGTTGCCTCTACTGAGCCCCCCTCCCTTTGCCCGTATCGGGAATCAAATTCCGGACTTCATGCTCAGTAGTCGCGCTTAGGGCTACTGGATCAACAAGACAGACACACATTTTTCAACGTGAACGAAGTCGCGGGCATCAGCTAGTATTTATATATATGGATAGATAGATAGATTTTCTCAGTGCCTCGGAAGCACATAAGGCCGGTAGTCTCGGCTACGACGAGCCTTACCAAGGGGTATCGTATTACCCAGTGCTAACTGGGTTGCAGAGGTCAGATAGGCAGTCGCTTCATGTAAAATACTGATATTCAGCTGCATTCGGTTAAACTGGAAGCCGACCGCAACATAGTTGGGAAAAGACTAGACAGATGAGATAATTGTAGTTTTCAGTTTATTCCTGCGATGTTTTTAATATTATTTGCTTTATTCGCATACGAATCCAAGAGTAGAGGAAAACTAAATAAACGATTTTTCTTCAATTGTTTTTCAAAGTTAACTGTTAAAGTAGACAGTTCTTCAAGCTAGTTAGTTCTTCAAGCCAATGCTGCAAGCCAGTGTCGTAGACACTGACGCTCCTTCTTATATTTCACGTCCTGTCGCCTCTGTACTAAAATCCGCTGAAGACGAAAAAATAAGAAAATATTCAAATGATTGTGAATTGCGACATGCCACATTCACCCCTCTTGTTACATCCGTTGACGGAGTCTTCGCTCCACAAATGTCCACTTTCATTTGGTGCTGCAATCGCTGACCGTTGGAACAAGTCCTTTAGCGTAGTGGGGTGTGTGGGTTTGTTAAGATCCAGAATCATCATCGCAATAATCCGTGCCACTAGCATGTGTATTCGCGGCACAAGACACAAATTCAAACCATTAGCCAAGCTATTTGGCTTCGGCGATGGATCCAGCCACACACAACTAATGTGAAGAAGACGTCGATTGTAATGTAATTCGATAAATTTAAATAGTTTTGTGATAAAATATTTTGTAAATGTTATTTCTATAAATAAATAAATTATTTTAGTAGGAAAAAAAAATGCTGCAAGCCAGTTCTTCAAGCCAATGCTGCAGGCCAGTTCTTCAAGCCAGTGCTGCAGGCCGGTTCTTCAAGCCAATGCTGCAAGCCAGAGCTGCAAGCTAGTTCTTCAAGCCAATACTGCAAACCAGTTCTTCCAGCCTTTGCTGCAAGACAGTTCTTCAAGACATTGCTTCAGGCCAGTTCTTCAAGCCAATGCTGCAAGCCAGTTCTTTAAGCCAATTCTGCAGGCCAGTGCCGTTGAATCAATAATGTGGTACACATGATTTAGTTGTTAATTTTAACATACACATAATTAACATAAGTTATTCTGTTTGCTCTTACACGCGTTTCAAACATAATCTGCTTACAAGAATCGATTGGTTTCGTAGAAATACTGAAGTAATAATATGTACATAATTATATTATTGGTGGGTAAACTGTGTACACTGGAAGATGGAGCGAAAAAAGGCGCTCGTGCCTAAACAATAACAAATTGTAAAACATTTATTTACTAACATAAATTACATTTACAAAATCTTTCAATATTTACGTTAAACCACGCTTGCTTACGTTGGTCTGGGGATATGTAACAAACTATTACATACCAAGTTTCTTCCGTGCCTCAGAAAGCACATTATTCTGGGTTAGCTCGTTCCATTGTCGACCTCATCTCTGCCCTTAGGGTACGATTGAGGTCAAGAGTAAACCCACTTCATCATCATCAGCCTATAATGTTCCCACTACAGAGACTCAGGCCTCCTCTCTAGGAGACGGATGGGCTGTAATCCACCACGCGGGCCCAGTGCGGATTGGCAGATGTCACATGTCTTCGAATTTTTTGATTCTAAGACATGCCGGTTTCCTCACGATGTTTTCCTTCACCGTTTTGAGAGCAACGGTGATGAAATAAATTATACAAAGTAATGCGCCTGCCTGGGTTCGAACCCACGACCTACTGTTCGTAAGTCGGGGCCGACACCACTGATCTGGGCCACCGCTGCTCTGCCAAGCCCACCTTATATAACAAAAAACCGTTGTTAGTGGCGCGAAAGACTGACAACCAGTCTTAACAAACAACGCACTCATATAGGCTGAGTCATTAATGAATCTTCATCTGAGCAGGTTTTCTTAGCTGCACCAGAACTTGGGTCTAGATTATATTTAAAAACTTCCACGTCAGCCATGGCCACTCATGTCCAGAAGAGAGATTTTCAGCAGGTCAAAGAAATGAGTAGTGATGGCCCAGTGGTGGCGGCCCCGACTTACGAACAACAAGTCGTGTGTTCGAACCCAGATGTAACCCAGATGTTTGTGTAATTTATTTCATCACCACTACTTTCAAAACGGTGAAGGAAAACATCGTGAGGTAACCGGCATGTCTTAGGTCCGCGTAACCGGTCTGGCATATAAAAATGTAAAGTAGAGTAAAGTAAATTTTTGACGTTCGAAAAGTGCTGATTATCAGCCTAGTTTGAATAAATGACTTTAGTTTTTTTTTTATACCAGAAAGTTCGAAAAAATTTGACATTTACCAATGGACTCGCATGGTCGATTATAGCCCATCCCCCTCCTAGAGAGGAGGCCTGATGATGATTATGATGAAACAAGTGGGTTAGGTAACACACTTTACGCACACTTTAGTGTTTCCGTAGACTGCTCGACAGTGAGTCGGCTGACACACTTCAGAAAGCTGTTTCAGATTTCAGACTTTGTCATACAAGCGTATTTAAGTGCAAAGGGTGAGTAGGGATCTACTATTTCACTTAGAACACCTGGCTTACTCCAAACTATTCAAAGAAATACTTCTTAGCGTAACCTTCAGACCGATGACACCAACTATCATAAAAACTATAACATATACACATAACACTTTTATGACTCACTTCGGTGTCGACTTGCCCTAACAGCCCGAAGCGCACTTCCGTGCTACTTAAACTCAGGCAATGTTATAAAACTTAAGTGACTGGTTTACTTGGTTACTTAACTTAAACTTGAGAATATTATTTACTTGGCGTGATTTACATTTTAATACGGTGTATTGAAAACTGAGTGGTTTTCGTTTAATTTGATACTAAGTAGGTATTCGAAAAGAATATGTCGGGAAGGCGTAGACAAGACTAGCGACCATTGCAGTGGCCTTAGATCGAAACAATTTGAAGTAATTGGGAAAGGGATTTTGCCTAGCACTGTGTCAGTATCATCATCAGCCTATAATGTTCCCACTGCAGGGACTCAGGCCTCCTCTCTAGAAGAGGGATGGGCTATAATCTACCACGCGGGCCCAGTGCGGATTGGTAGATGTCACATGTCTTCCAATTTTTTGGTTCTAAGACATGCCGGTTTCCTCGCGATGTTTTATTTCACCGTTTTGAGAGCAGCGGTGATGAATTAAATTGCACAAAGTAATGCGCCTGCCTGGGTTCGAACCCACGACTTACTGGAAATTTTCGAAAATAAAAACAAAAAAGATAAATCAACCCAGTCGTCTTTTGCCTTTTCCTAACTGCTTAACTGGGAAATATAATAATATTTGATTCGATTTCCAATCTAAGCAGGTGCCGTTATTTTACATCGCCCATCTGCTAATCCGACTTCTACGAACGAGCTACTAAAAGCGGTTTAATTATCCAGTTTTTTAAGACAATTGACTTTCAGTTCTTCAAGCTTCTGGGCAAGCGTAACCGGGGTGAAAAAGACCATGCATGATAAATCAAAAACAGAGAAAGCTTCATTCAACACGATATCATCTAAGAATCAATCCTAAGAAGCCGGTTTCCTTACGATGTTTTCCTTCACCGTTTTGAGAGCAATCGTGATGAAGTTGTCCTGGGTTCGAACCCACGACTTACTGTTCGTAAGTCGGGGCCGCCCCCACTGGCCCACCACACTGCTCTGAGAACTTCATTAAACCTACGAAAAAGCTAAATGGTAAAAAAATACAACCAACAAGATGAGTTTATCAACGTCGTAGTTATGCGCAAAAACGTTATAAAACACAATACAATTTATTGGATAGACAGCCTCCTTGCTGAAGTCGGCTTACAAACCAACTTTGTCCACGTGTTTACAATCTCGTAGCCCGGAGCGCTACGCCGTAGATCGTAGCGCTACGGCGTAGCTCTTAGCTCTTCGAGACGGCCGGCTTGTATATAACGAGATAGACTTTAGTTTATCGAGAAGGTTCTGTTCTGTTTACGCATGTAAATTGATACTATCATGCCATCATTTACATTTAAGGGTAAACAGATTGGGTAATCATTAGTGATTTGCTTTTAATTTCGACCTCGCCGTTTTCCACGAAAATGGGTATTGTTTTTGTATGCTTTTTGACCGGGCTGGCGATAATTTACATGTTTTGTAACTAGTTAATGTTAGTCAGGCCATATTTAATAAAATGTGGGTTTATTTGTTAGTTTGTAATCAATAAAGAAGTTTGAAGTTTGTAAGAAAAATGAAATATGTTCCTGTTACTTAATTTATTTATTTACCTATTTATGTTAAACTGAAAACAAAATGGTGTAATGTTTTGGTTAGCCAAAACTCATTTGAAATTGGAATAATAAGAGCAATTCATGCGTCTAATAAATGTACATATTTTAACTTAGTTTATATTGAAAACTGGTACCTAGAAATTAAATATTTTGCGTTCAATATGTACTTAGTATGCAATTAACTTTTTACACAAGGATAATAAAGCTACGAGTATTACAATTCAACAACTTCAATTAATAATAATAATAATAATATTCCACAACTATCACACAACGCCATCTAGTCCCAAGCTAAGCAGAGCTTGTGTTATGGGTACTAGACAACTGATAAACATACTTATATATTTCTAAATACATACATATTATAGATAAATTACACAGAACAAATGATCGTGCTCATCACACAAACATTTGTCCTGGGTGGGAATCGAACCCACGACCTCCGGCATAGCAGTTAGGGTCACTAACTACTAGACCAACAGGCCAGTCAATAATTAATTATATTGTTAATATTTTATTTTATAATGAAGGTTTTAAGTTAGCTTAGCTGTAAAATCCTCGCGCGCGCGAGAAGTTTGGTAATTGTCCCACAGGATCATACTACCCGGATTAAAAGTCCAGGTTTTTATCCTGTGTTAATCCAGATTTATTTGGCGTAAAAGAGCACAAACATCGAAACATACATACATCCTTACAATCACTGTCATTTATAAAAGTAGTGAGATTTATACTTAAACGTGTGCCCGATGCGATTTTCCTTTGGCAACTTTTCTGAAGTCATAAATGAAATTCTACTCAAAGAAATTGATCCCAACTAACTTCTATAAATAATCAGCAGAGGAGAGATTGAGAGAAGAAAGACTCTGTTTCTATGCACCTAAAATGTGACGACCGTCAACATAAACATACCGTTGGACTCTCCAACGGTATGTTTATGTTGACGGTCGTAACCCCTAAACACGTAAATGGATTTATTACCTTACATTAATGGTCATTTGTGTCATATAGGAACTTGATTTTTAAACTTTTAGCGTTGCTTTGAGCTAACTGAATTTACTAACTGAATAAATGTGAGATTTTGTCATAACAAAAAAACATTCTTTAAGATGTGTCTACATTTTGTAAAAGGCAACGTCATTTAACTTGACTTACATAATTTAACATTAACTTTTTAATTATCGATTACTTGTATTGGCTTTTAATTGTTATTTTAGGTTAGTTTTAATAAGTAAATAAAACATTTGTATTTTCGAAAACAACTATTCTCTAAACCTCGCTTTTAACGGAAATTTTTTTCGAGTAGAATTTTCTACGGTCACTAAAGAAAGATCCGAAATGACCTTGACAAAGAACCTTGAACGTTATGATACAATTACAGCTCCTGCGCCAACTGTGCCTTAATCAAAACTAAAATATAATTAAACACTACAAACTTACAAAGACATTGTGGAATATAATTTTCATTTCTGAAACACAAAGACAGTCTTTGCAATTTATTAATTACAACCCTGAAACGGTCACCGAAGGAGAGATTATCAAGTTTAATATAATATTATTAATTTACATTCAATCTTTGCTTTGTGACCTCTGTTGAGCTTCGGGCTTTTCTCTAGGCACACGGAACTTTGGACTTTAAGAGCTCCTGTTTAAATAGAATACGGGTGCACTTTACTTAAAGGAAATATTGTGAGGATACTGGGTTTTAGAACAAGAGGAGTAGTTTGTGGCTTCATAATAACAGTCGCTTGGTTCGATCTTCATGTTAAGGGCCGCTTGCCAAGGGTGGCTACACATTGCTTACCGAGTTTGCTCTGAGACATCATGATCAGCTATTTTTTGAAACTTATTTAAACGAACCTATTCAGTTCTGAAATGGAGGATATTTACAGTCTTTGAAGCCTGTGAATATTATTATTCGTATTTTTTATATATGAAAAATGTAAAGGTTTTACCGGTTTCCTATATAAGGTCTCATTAAAATAGGTGGACAAAATTTCAGAAATCATTCAGACCACCAAAATAAGGACGATGATAAAAAAAAAAAAAAAAAAACGCATTTAAGTACTACCCATAGAGGATGAGTTTGTTCTAGAGTGCCGGCAATTTATTATTTTAAGTTAAAAAAAAAACAGTTTATTTAATGTTTTATTTGTTCAGATATGTTTGGTTAGACGTACTGAACGCTGTGTTAAAATTTGTCCACCTATTTTAATGGGACCTTATATTGTAGGCACATTAGGAAGACTGATCGAACACCCACACGTACACAAATCCAATATTCATCCAGGCGTAGGCGTTCTGAAGCGGTGCAAGCTCAACGGTAACATCCTCGAATTACGTTTCCTACCAGACGTACTGGATCTGGGTGGGCAATTTGTTTTTCTGAACACTGGAAAAAAACGTCGGGAAATCGGTCCGTCCTCAAAACAATTGAAAACATCGTGAATCGAATTAAACTCTGGTTCGGGTCAACACCTTCCTTTTGGTAGAATGTCCTGAACGAATCGAAGATCTATCAAAGCCACGTACATCAACAGTTATTACACCTTTTTTTACCCGACTACGGCGAAGCCAAAAGGAAGGGTAATGATTTTGGCAGTCTATGTAATAATAATAATAATAATATTCCACAACTATCACACAACGTCATCTAGTCCCAAGCTAAGCAGAGCTTGTGTTATGGGTACTAGACAACTGATAAACATACTTATATATTTCTAAATACATACATATTATAGATAAATTACACCCAGACACAGAACAAATGATCGTGCTCATCACACAAACATTTGTCCTGGGTGGGAATCGAACCCACGACCTCCGGCATAGCAGTTAGGGTCACTAACCACTAGACCAACAGGCCATGTATGTATGTATGTTCCACTGTAGCGCCTAAACTACTGAACGGATTTTAATAAATTAGGTGTCAATAGATTCGTAAGAATAGCCCGGGTGACATAGGCTATATAAATTTTATAAATTCTTTTTATAACGGAATTTATATGTCAAAAACTTACCTCAAAAAATATTAAATTGAGATAATCATAGCAAGTTTGGTATGAAATGAAAGGTATTGGCGAGCACATTACAATTATGTATTATATTATAGTTTAAGTACACACGAAAATAAAAAAAATAAGTACAAAAATCTAAAACACGACTACTAACAAAATCGCGGTCTTAAAAGTGGAAAACAAGGCAATTAGCAGCTGACTTCTGTATCAATGAGAACGCCATGAAGGAGCATGCGACTACGAAGAATATCAGACAAGAATTATTTTCTTGTTTTCTACTTTTAAGACCGCGATTTTTTCTATCAAAATCAGTCACAACTTTCACACGGCTCTTACCGATTGGCCATCTCCATTTCACATATGCCATAAAAGCCTAAAGTTAAAATTTCAATCGTAGTACAGTGATCACCAGGGTAGCCATTACGTACCCTTTCTCTCCTGTCGTTATGGTTATCGCGTCCCTGGATATATATTTTTATTCGACAGCCATTACCACAAGGGTCAGCCGATGGTCACTGTGTATCGATATCAGGGTCGGGAAGCCCTAAACGTAAGTCGATTTTCCTTGGATTCCCCTTTGTTGAACAATTCCACGAATTGCTGTAATCAGGGCAAGGACGTTACCTGGCTATGCCATGTATTTATGGAAGTAAGGAATAAATTTCTCGAAGATTTAAAACGGTCTGAATAGTTGGTTTTAATTATGATATGAAATTCAACCTTCGAAGGTTCTGTTTAGGACCTACTACTAGCTATTGCCCGTGAATTCCTTTTTCTGGAAATTTCGATGTGTATGTGTGAAAGTAGCATGTCTGTTTCTCCAGACTATAATCACTGTGCCGAATTCAGCCAGATTAGTTCAGCTGTTCTCGCGTGATTAAGAAAAAACATACATCCATCCAAACTTTCACATATCCAAAAACAGTAAGTAGATACAACAATACCTTGAAAGTCTGGGCATTCAACGTGGCTTTCGATTTGCAGAAAATACTTTTTTTTTTTAATTTAGAAAAAAAATATTCAGGTGGATTGGAAATTAATCCCAACTTTTCAGGTAATTTGCAGGTTACACATTTGTTTGAAATTCAGTGAGGCCAAGCAAACTATCGAGAGAGGTGGACGCAATTGGGGGAATCCTTTTTTCAGAAGTGGGACAGTGTATGCTCATAAACAAACAAACTCTCGCTATCTAAACACACATTCAGGCGGGAAATCCACTTGTACTTTTACAAAAAAAAAAAACTTTTTTGTAAAATTTTTGTAAAATTGCAAGATTCGATGTTATTTTATAGTTACCCAGATTCCAGAGAATTTCGCATTTGCTAAAGTACTTAGATATTGTTAAATATCTTTTAGCTCGTTTTTCTCCCAGTTGCAAAGGATAGCTACGTCCGCTTTAGCTAGTGAGCAATTTCAAAGGGATACATCTGCACTTATTGCATTCCGGATGCCTCTGACGGCGGGTCTTGATTAAGATCGGCAAAAAAAATATGTTCTAACTTTTCAGTTAATCTTTTCCCGTCTGCAATGAAGCTGAAAATAATATTTTCTACTTTTTACGCAGTTAGTTCTAGTGTAAAGAAAAATCCTCCATGTTTAAGTCTTAATAGCTACAGATTCGTCTGTAACGACAAAAGCCTACAGACCAACTTAGCCTGGCTATATATCCCTAATACGATTGTTCAAAAAAAATGTCCCCATTTACAGGGCTCGTGTGTGGAATTACATATTGTATTTCCAATAGTAACTCTGGTATTTGTTTTAAGCCGACTAATTGCGAGCAGATTTATTGCCCAGAGACAAATGTTACCGTGTTTGCCGATGGCAGACAATTTATTTACGATTCCCTCAGGGTTTCGGATTGGTGTTGGTCGAGCGGCTGCGGCTAATCAGTCATTGCTTTCAATTGTTAACAATAATGTTTATTAAGATTTAGACGGAATTGTTTCTCAAAGTGTCGCTAGGGAGTTTGTTTCGTTTCTTCTTCGCCCTAACTTAAACAGTTGTAGAGGTGATGGCCATTTTAGGGGACATTACAAATGTTCAAAGTTCAAAAGTTTTTTGTTTTATTTTTTGTTTGAAATCTTGAGAATCTGTACAACACGGAAGTAAATTGGATGTGCTGGATGCAGATAATACAGATTAATTCTATGATGCAATGCTTAGGTGACGGCTCTGTCTAATAGTGTAACAGTTCGACTGAATGGTGGTGAAAGAAGAAATATTTATAAATACAAAGAGACGGAACAAAAAATATTAAAAAGTTAACAGTTTGCACGTTGTGACAAGCAGGTTACCACTCAGCGTGATGCTATCCAATGGAGGCCCACAGCACAGCGCTGGTTTTCAGTACTCACTCGTAAAAAATAATGTACCTTCGTTGTTTTTAACCGACTTCAAAAAGGAGAAGGTTATCAATTCGTCGGCGATCTTTTTTATTAAACGGTTTTATTTAGCTCACCCCGTTTGTTTTATTATTTATTCTTGGATCAAATTTAGTAATTCAAATTTCACCCACTTCCAGTCAACCGATTAATCTGAAATTTTGTATACACATTGGATTTTGGTGACAATACAATTATGTTTATTCATTATCATTAAAAATTCAAGATGGCCGCCGCTACAAAATGGCGGATAATTTATGTTTTATTAATCCCATCAATATGGGTATCAAATGAAAGGGCTCAACAAGTAGAATACAATATACTATAAAAAATTGAAATCCAAGATGGCGGCCGCTACAAAATGGCGGATAATTTATTTATGTTTTATTAATCCCATCAATATGGGTATCAAATGAAAGGGTTCAACAAGCAGAATACAATATACTATAAAAAATTGAAATACAAGATGGCGGCCGCTACAAAATGGCGGATAACGTAGGTTTTATCGATCCCATCAATATGGGTATCAAATGAAAGTGCTCAACCAGTATAATACAATATACTATATAAAATTAAAATCCAAGATGGCGGCCCCTTTAAACAGAATGCGAAATAAAAACTAAAAACTAGAAAATAAAAAAATAGGTAAAAAAACTTTTTAAGTTAAACGGTTTTATGTTAAACATACATTGCAATGTTTAAGATAAATGTACTAAAAACCAAAAAATAATAAAATAGAAAACCGTGGGGCACGTCAATTGTCTACAATCGTTGATTAAAATCATAATAATAATAATTAAGTCGATAATTTGTAGACAATTGACGTGCCCCACGGTTTTCTATTTTATTATTTTTTGGTTTTTAGTACATTTATCTTAAACATTGCAATGTATGTTTAACATAAAACCGTTTAACTTAAAAAGTTTTTTTACCTATTTTTTTTAAATAAAACCGACTTCAACAGAAATAAGACAAAAAAATGAAAAATAAACTTTAGAAGAAAAATCAATTTCTGAAGTCGGTAACTTTTGTTTGTTTCATTTCATTTTTTGTCACCGACTTCAGAAACTGATTTTTCTTCTAAAGTTTATTTTTGTTTAGTAGTTTTTTTTTTGGTTTTATAGAAAACCATTAAGCAAATAAATAATAGATGGGCGACAGTCATGATTAAAGTTTAGCAGCCTTTGTCGTAAACCGTATAGTGCAAACTAATGAGTTTTTAATCCAATTCGAGGTTTACGGATTAGCCACCCACACGTGTTGACTAGACTATCAATCTTGTACACATCATTTCTTGAAAGCTTCTTCATGTGTGTAGGAAGCTGCGATAAAGAAAGTTGTATAGGTGATCACAAGAGTGCAAATGATCATATAATTCCTTATCGTTTTTATTTATTTCTAGTAAACGTTCAGAGATAGTTTTTTTTGCAGTCGTTGTTAGAAGAATCTTTTTTTTATTTTCTTACCATCACAAGCATCTTGCATTAGTTGTAAACGTAAAATTGTCTTCAAAGATTTAACTTGAATGGCAAAAATTCGTCGAAGTCAGAATTACACTAGCACATAGGTTTAATTGTTACCTTTTTTTTAAACCGTGGTCGAGTGGTTTAGGGTTTTCAGATTTTTAAGGGGTCGTTAGGCCTTGCTGCCCACACGATAAGAAGAAGAAGAAGAGGTCATAATCTAGGTCAACTTACATGACGACTATGCAGATTAGTGTCTGATATGGTAGAAAAACCACACAGATTTGAGTGGACCTATCATGTCAGTGCAAACATTTGTCAGTTATCGTGTAGCTCGACTTATGACTACAGGAGGATTACAAAGTAATAATCCTGAGACAAACAGATATACTTGATAGACTTAGTAACAAGGTTCCATCGCCACCAATTAAGTACGAAAACCAAGCAAAAAAACATATCATTTGTGAATAGAGTAACCAGTTTCAAGCAAAACTAGTCTCCATTTCTTTCATATTGTCACAACAGTTAAATAAAGGTCGGCTGCTCCAGAAAAGGTTGTTTTTCTAACAAATGGGATTGAGAACGGTAATACGGTTGGAACAAATGAAAGAGGCCGGAGGGGCAAATGTATTGTTTTTAATTAGGTGTTACATCTGTATGATGTTGCTTACTTTGTTTTAGAGGTTTAGTAGATTAGTTAATTGTATGTACTTATGATTTTAATATCGATCTCGTACGTGATACGTCGTACGTAATTTTATTTTATTGTAGTCATCATTTGTCTATAAGCTTTCTCAAAACAATGTTGGCGTCGGCTTGTAAGACTGCTTAACTGGTGACTGCCTACCTGTAACATATATATCAAATATCTACAAATAACAGCCGGGACCGACGTCTTAACGTGTTTTCCGAGGCATCGCAAGAAACTCGGTATGTAATGAGCAAAAATTAAACTATCTATCTATTTATCTTTATTGTTAGCTGCGTCTCAAACCTACAACCCTGCGTCTCCGAACTATACCCCTCCAGAAAGCCCGGGACATGTGATCAAGCCTACCCAAGGGCTCACTCTGCTCATTCCCGAATCCGGCGCGCGCGCACTTACTAATTATTCCCTTTGATTCTGTTATTTTGTTGTTCTGTTCACTTCATTAGTTTTGTAACGTAAACTCATTACTTTTGTGTTGTATTAGATTACTTTTGCGTTGTATTAGATTACTTTTGTGTTTTAATAGATAATTTTTGTGTTGTAAAGTGATTTCATTTCAATTCGTAAAATTATATATACTGAAGAAGAGGAAAACCAAAAACAAATTGGATGGATTTTGATGCGTAAGAAAAAGGAGTAAATGGGAAAAAAGTTGATAGTGAGGAGAATGGCAGAAAGATAATGATAATGTTTTATAATGACTGCCATTTAATTAGTACCTCACAAGATTGTTTGTCTGTCCTTAGTAACTTAAAATTAACATGTAACTCCCATTGTGTCCTACAAGAACGATTATGCGACGAGGCCGTCCAATAACATTACATGCCTCGTGCTTTGGCTTAAGCATGTTCCCGTCGCTTTTTTGGCTCTGGAGTTGGACATTTGTGCGACCGGCGACCGTGTGTGAATATTAAGTGACGTTTATGGATCTTAGCCTCATTCTGGTGATTATATCGTAAGATAACATCAGTTGGATTATTTCCAAAAGGTTGTAGGTGAACCTGATAATATGCCAAGTTACAAAATAAGTTCCATGTAATAGCTTATTGTCATGAAGCATGGGGTTTGGACAGATTGACACAAATCTAGACTCTGTGGGTGGCTTCTACTGAGGAACTCCTGCTGAAATACCCAATAAAACAAATAAAATTGGTTTAGATTCATTAAAAAATACACATTCTTATTTATTCTGTTGCTCGTCTTAAACCCGTGACGAAATGAGCGGAAAACAAATTAATTGATACTAAATTGTAAGACAACTTAAGACGTTATTAATACGACCTCTAACAGAAGCATGTTTCTGTCCTACCCCTTTTGGAACAGAAGTGACGTTATAAGGTCAGCGACCTCTTTCAGCAAAATTAAATTCAGATTGAACCTTAGACTTAAGAAAGTAAAAAGTTAAAATAAAATCAAGTAAACAATTTTTAATTTAAGTCCCACAAATTTTTTATGGGTCGCCTGTATCAATAACGAGAGGTTACTTGAGGTAATTTTACTTTAAAAGTTAAGTTTGCATTGGCTTTATTTAAAATCGCAAAACGTCTGGAATTTTCCAGGCACGTGTTCGCTTTTTGCTTAGTGTCCGTGAATGTGGGCGGAACTCATCGGGAGTATTAAAAAAACCTATAAATTCATTTAATAAGCTACCGTTCTGCATCAAATCTTTTGCTATCAATCCCCGATTCGATTCCCGCACGGAACAAATATTTGTATGGCCTACAGATAGTTGTTCCGGGTTGAGTATTTGTGTATGTGAGTTTAAATGTTTTTAAACGCACCCACGATACAGGAGAAATTCCTAGTGTGGGGCAAAGTATTTTAAAAAAAGATAGAAAGAATAGTAGAAATTCATATTGTTTTATAGTGAAATAAAACACCTGGAATTTCTTTAAATGTCCTGATTTTGTATTGTTCTGGAAACCCGAGTATTCCCTACGCCGTAAAAAAGTATCAAAGAAACAGTTTCTGCAATTTTAGGTCAATTGTATTTGTTTAACAAGTACCTATAAGGTTATTAGCACCAACAGCAACATTCAGGATTTATGTTTACAGTTTTGTTCTAATAAAAAGGCTCAGCGGAGACCTAGTAAAGAAAATTAGTAAATTCAGACAAACCAATCATGCGCCAGCGTTTTACTAACTACATGGAAAATTGAACTGTATTGCCATTATTTTAAGTCGCACTACCGAAACGTGAGCATGAGCGAAGCTATGCTTGATGTCCGCGTCGATATTCATACAATTTTCTTTACACATCTACCTAAAACTTTGGGATCATCATCAGATCTTCACCAGATTAAAACGCCACCACCGCGGAAAAATATTCTTTTAAATAAAAATAAAATAATCAAAATCGGTTCACAATTATTGGCGAAAATATCGCTGAACATACAAACAAAATGATTGCAGTCGAAGTCGGCTAAAAACCCAAGAGCATAATTTTATGCTTTACGATATCAAATGAATAAAACGGCTATTCAACAAGTAACATCACCTAATTAGGTCATCATCATCTGCCGAGTTTTTTCGTATTCGACCTATCTGACCTCAACAACCCAGTTCATCATCTGCCTAGCCTTTTCCCAACTATATTGGGGTCGGCTTCCAGTCTAACCGGATGCAGCTGAATACCAGTATTTTACATGGAGCGACTGCCTATCTGACCTCCACAACCCAGTTAATACTAGGTAATACAATATACCCTTTGGTAAGACTGGATGGCAGAATTTCAGGTCACTGACTACCTGTAACGACTGCCAAAGATCCATATATATGGCAGCCGGGACCAACAGCTTAACGTGCTTTCTGAGGCACGGAGGAAACTCGGTATGTCGGGTGGTCACCCATCCACAGACCGACCTAGGCAAGCACAGCTTTACCTAAAGATCGACCAGAGTGGTAGTTCTTATAAAGCCTCAACAACTCAGTTATTACTGGATAATACGATATCTCTTGATCGACTTGTTTGAAAGACTTCCTAGCCACCTGTAACGACTTTCAAAGATTGTCACCTAGAGAGTAACCTATCCATAGAACAACCTAGGTAAGTCAGACTTAACCAGGGCCGCTACTACCACCTTTAACAAAACAATCCTATTGCAGGAACGTTTTGATTCAGGCTTAAAACAATAACACTTTGTTTGGTACCATGACCTCTACAAAACAATACTGTTTTACTCTTGCTTAGTGCGGGGAAAGAACGAACGATCTGTAAAATTTGTCTATTCCCTGCTTTAACATGAAAGAAGCAACTAGCAATACGTAAACTGTATAGCGCTGTCTCTTTCTCAAAAATCCGGTCCGAATCGTATTCCGAAATGATAGTCATAAAACAAAATATAATTTTAATGAAAATAGAAATATTATTTACCATACAATTTTTCTTCTACATAGGTAGTTTTAAGAAAATTCATAATTAAAATCGTAACATTTATAAAGTCTTTGAGGATTTTCCTTGACAAAGTAAGAAAATGTTTCGAAGGAGGTTAAGCCCTTCGTTGTAACATAATAAGATTCGGACCAGTGTTTTTTTATAACTGGCTGGTATCATTATCGTTTTATGTTAAAGTGGCATCCATTTCAATGCATTACGTCATTCTACTTGTCATGTCAGTGAGTGGTTGTCAACAAAATTCAATAAAATTACATCATACGTTTATATCTGTTTATATAATAATTCTAAATTAAATTATGGTATTTACTTTTCTTGTGTGCTGTGATTGTGAATATGAACCGTTTTCGATATTCATATATTTATGATGGACTTATGAAATATGTACCAAAATGCTGGTTCTTAATAGGATGCGATAGGTACTCATCTTATCCTTATTTTGAAGCTGGCTTGCTGGCTTGAAATAAAAACCTTAACGTGAACGTGGACAGGCCAATGTTTATTTTCCCTTGAGAGATGAAGAGCAACCAATGGAAAGAATATCATTAAAACTGCATCCATGCATCTTAAAAACCACTACCTATCACTATGGACCATGGAGCTGATTATAATAATTCCAGGAAATTCGAATATGGACTGATCTACGAGTTGTTAATCGATATTTTAAACTGTATAATAAAGAATTCTGACTATAAACCATTATTAACTTTGATCGTTTTATTTAAGTAGGTACCCAAGTACTTTAGGTCTGCTAAACTGCGTGTAAGAAGTTGTGGATGATTTCAGGGTGACTATGTTCAAACGATGTAAGAGCGTTCGGTTAGACACGCGTGTGCGTTCCCGCGAGTTTGTAAAACTAGATTGATTCTCAGTAGCAATGTTTGGAAGGCACTCTATGCTTCGGAAGGCACGTATAAGGCTGCTTTTCATCAAGCACACATCCATAGTCCGCATCCTTCCACTTCCATATATAAAACATCTTAGTTGAATCCGTTTCTACCAGTGCTAAGCTATGTGCATCAATGAATATGATTGGCGGATATATAACGCATCCATAGCAACGTAGCATAGCGCATCTCTGGTGGAAAAGCACCCTAAGCCGGTGGTCCCTGTCGCCTAATTGCTGTCGTCAAACCATGTTTAGAAACTCTGACACTAGGGTGTGTGGGGTCGTTAGACCTTAAGACCGTCATTTTCAAGCATACAAACAATAACACAGTTATTATAATGGTAGTTTATTGATTCTCCAGCAATACAAGTTATAGGTAGGTAATCTATAGCAACAGTACATTTTACAAATCGATGTTTATGATGTAAATACAAACGACAACAACATCCACTTTTTCTCAGGCATCTTTGGCAGCCTTACATACCTTAGTATGTCATGTAAAGCTGACTAACATAAATATGACAAAATACAATTTGTATTAGTAAAGAGAGCCTTAAAACTATGTTTGTAACACTTCAGTTAAGCACTAAGTCTTTGTGCTGCACGTAGGTACACTTGCACTTGCCCATGAAAACGACGGAACACCACTCCCTGCGGCCTAATGTCCTCTTCCAACACTATTATGCAGATCCATAACATGTTGGTACTACACATGTTGGTGTTACACCACGAACGCCCCAAAGTTGACGTAGCTGTGCGACTACAGCAACTCCACACTCTCGCCACGTACTTGATCTTCTGGCGCACGTACTCCACGATGTCCTCCGCCGTACTGGTGTAGTGTATGCGGGAAATGTACACAGCCTAGGAGTGTTTGGGTTCGCGGCACGAATATGCACGTTGGGCTCCGATGGAGTCATGTCACAGTGGTTCTTGTTGGTACATTGACGGTGCTTCCTCCTAACACCGTCACAAAATCATCATCAGCCTAGTCACAGTCTCTCTAGCTCTTCCTCCTTTTCGGAATGCGAGAAATACAAGATCGGTCGATGTGGCGATGCTTGGAAGATGCCTACGTCCTGCAGCAGACAATTTCTTGTTGAAAATGATAAAGATGATGCACATGAAACCACTGAAAACATAGTCCAATCGAATACTTTACGACACCATAACATTATGCCTGTAACATCCGAAGGATTGGGCAGAGGTGTTTAATACACCCCTTGCACATATATAAATGTGTTTTTATTACCAAGTATATCACGGCAGTACATTTCTTTTGTATAATTTATAAAACAACAATATATTCGTCGCCCCAGATCAACTTATTTAGAATGTCAAACATTCCTGCTATTTGACATAAAAACAATCCTGCTCGCTGTCAAAAGGCACGTCGTGGTACCAATTGAATGAACTATTTGAGGTGACGTCATCAAAACGATATCAAAACTGATATTTTTAGCAGTCCTGCATTAGGATTGTTTTAAGGACGTGATGGTACGAAAATGCAAAGTAAGACTTAAACAGGACTGTTTTAAGACGTTGTAGTAGCGCCCCTGAAGGTCGAACCTGTTGAGTCGCGAACTCCTGCAGAACATTTATCTTGTAATTTGTGCATAATTCCCAATTCTCAAAATAATTAGTAACATCAATATGATTGTAGCAATTTCACCCGAGTTCATTGTATAATTGAATCTATGAATGTATAAAATAATGCAACTTCTGTATACTTATGCAATTCCATTTTGAAATAAACTTATTATTATTATTATTTTCAAAAGTATATGTACCTACTTATGTTTCAGTTGACGGCGACCAATTGGAAACAAGCCTCAAGAGAGACGATTCTACTTAGTTACATCTTCAATTAAATAACCAATCAGAAAACACTTAATTTCTTAGCCTATTGTCAATATTTCCATTCAACCTGCTATTATTATTTCGGAGAAAAGTTACTTCAAAGAAAAATATGTTGGAACAATTATTTTTGTGTGAGAGATTTGTAAACATGAAAATGGCTGATATTAATTTTGAGGAGTTCAACATACTAATGTTACTTATAAGTTTTTAAACTGACATGGTCACTGACACTACTATTAATATCATAAACGGGATATTTACCATGTAATAAAATTTAAAAAATCATTGTAAATATCCCGTTTATGATATTAATACCACTGTTACTTGTAGCCTGTGTCATTCGACTGCTGGGCAAAGGTCCCCTGGTGGGTGGGTGGGACCTCTTAATCTGTCGACCCAGGGTCACAATCAAATGGACGACTGGTCGTTGGTTCTGTCCAGCTCGTCCCGCCATCTCCTGCAAAAACTACCGCGTCGCGTTTTGAGTGTGTCCGGGCTCCACACAGGGCTTCAAGTCTAACCGGATTCAGCTGTATTCTGTCTATCTAACCTTCACAACCCAGTTAATACTGGGTAATATGATACCCTTTCGTAAGACTTGTCGTGAGAGTTTCAGGCCACTGACCAACTGTCAAAAATCTACAGTTGACTGCCGGGACCAACACGGCTTTACGGAGGAAATTCGTTATCTAAGAGGAAAATCGACCTGCGAGCGGCTTATATTATTTTTAGCCACGAGCTTCTCGAAATATCATAATCAAAGCAAAAACAAATACAACAATATTTGTTTTATCTGTTTCTGTCAGTGAACTCAGAAAACACGTGGCAAATGGCGTCAAGGTCGTAATATCAAATATTTAAACGCGTGTTATTATACAGGCAATTAATAAGCTCTGGAATGTTTCTTTCGTTAGTTAATTATGCAACGTTAATACTGCAGTATTTCTTTGATTGCTACTCTACTTATACATGTTTTATAAAGCATGGACCCTATGAAACATTTTAATTAGCACGTTCAGGAATATTTCATGAACGCTGCTTAGCTTATTATTATTGCTTAGCGTATTTCTTTGTTTTGTTTTGTTACGTAGCGTGTGCGTACAGTCGTACAAGTCGACCTTCGAGGTCAAACTGCGCTTGCGAAGGTCAGTTTTTGGATGGCTGATCATCCAGTACATACAGAGTTTCTTCCGTGCATCGGAAATCACATAATCGGCTATCATTAGTACCTAGATCTTTGACTGTCATTATCCGTGGTCAGTATACCGAAAATCTAACAATTTAGTCTTGCCAAGTGGTACCGTATTACCCTGTAATAATTGGGTTGATGAGGTGTGGAGGCATCAGTCACTCTACGTAAAATACAAGTAGCCATAATGGCTAGGATGACTTCCACATTGTATTTTGTATATATTTTAAACTCTTTGCGCAGTAAACTTTTGGATAATGAATAAAAAGACAAATAGTGAACATGTATATTTATTGAACACATAACAGGTCACAATAAATGACCTATTTTTTTTTAAATCAGATGAGGTCAGGGTTACCTTTCCGACCACTTTGAACAAATTCACCGAAAATAACTGAAGTTTTACTCTTCCCCAAATTCCATTCAAGGACTGTTCTGTTGGAACAGCTATCGGTCAGGGCCAGATCACGGTCAGGTCATATTCCTGGAACGAGAGCTTTTGAAACTGGTAGTTGCGTATCTTTTTAAGTTATTTGAAGTCCTGAAAAGGAATATATCACGATAACATAACAAATAATAAAACCACGCCATTTTTTTTTTGTCTCCTCGCGCCCTGGGCGGAGCGGTAGAGAGTGTCAGACTTCTACTGACTATAAACCACCCATGCTCCTTCTTAGCCCTTTGTGTCTGAGGCTGCGGTATCTCTTTCGAACAACCCACAGCTCCGACAGGCTCTAGTGAGTGCCCCAGGTAGGTTCTCAGATGCGCTTTCCTGCTGAGCACAATATACGAGCACGAGCGGGAGGAGTCTTTAATGATATCCCAGCATCCAAAAAAAACTAGAGAAATGGGTATTCCCAACAGCATCCTGAATGCATTGTCATAATGGACGCGAATAGAATTAAAAGTTACACGCACACACATAGAGACACACACAGTCATTACATTTGACAGAATGACAAATGCTTTAAGTTTTCATTGAGATAACGTGAAAAACCCGTAACTCTTTTATCAGTAGGAAACTCTTGCATAATTTTAAACATATTTCCAAGAACTAAAGGTGCTAGCTATGTTTGTAGACTCATTAAACACATAAAAGTAGCCGTTTTGTGCGACCCCAAGTACGTTCACATGTTTGCAGAAACCACACCGAAAATCAACATTTGTGTTGAAATAATTAAAATATAATTAAGCAGTAGCACCCACTGTTTGGCCTTGTAGATGAGGGTGGGCACACACCGAAGCGTAACGACGCGCTTGATTGACATCGATGAGGTGTAATTTAAATTAACGTGAACTTATAGAAGAACGGAATGTTCTTTTGTTTCTTACCGCGATAGACTTGTTCGACTTGTTGTTTCATTGCTCTGATTTTGTAGAAAATGGTGTTAATGTACGGTTACTTTTCCAACGAAATCTGAAAACTGAGAGCCGCAAAGAACTATGAGTTATTATGATTGTTTTGTCGTAGTTGGTTGGTTATGGTAAATAAATAAATGTTATATAGCTCAGTTCTATCCTATGATGTGTTTTCAAACCGTACTTTCCTGGTAACAATTTGGCATTGAAACCGTGCGTTCATATCGTAAGAGTAAAAGCAGTCTTAAAGACTTCCCTAAATGCAGTTGACTATGCTCAAAAAAAGGCTAATCTATCTATACCTGCTTTTGAGCACTGCTTTTAAGATTGTCGTAAATCACTGGAAATCTGCAAAACAATCATACTAATGCTAACCAGTCAAATAAAATACTATTTAATGCAACTCCACCTAACAAAATCCACTACATTTCCATATAACTTAAACCGGCTTTATCCGCCGTTCAATCTCAATACATATTTATAGCAGACACAAAGTTATAACGTGTCAAGGATAAAGAGCGTGAAAATTGAAATCCGAGATTCCAATATAAACAAACAACCCGATTTTTGCATAATCCGTTCGCCGTAGAGTCCCACACGTTACGTCGTTGTGGGTGGAGACCCTCAACGTAACATTATAACATCACGCCTGGAATCCCTGAAGGGTTAAGCAGAGCTACTTAAAATAGTACACCCACATTTCACCAGTTATGCTAAAATCCCATGTAATAGGGGGCGAGCCTATTGCCATCAACCGAGCACAAATCCAGACTCCGTGGCTGCTACTGTGAAATTCCTGATGGAAAAACCCAATAACATCTTGTCCAACCCGGGAATCCAAACCAGGACCTTATGTTCAGCAGTCGCGCTTTCGACCAATAGACCAACGTGGCAGACCCTTAAAAAACCGCGTACTTATAATAATGTACGTTAAGAATATTTTTGTAATGTTTTGTTTAGTTTAGTTTAACGGGGCTTTTATCCGCACTTAGCCTCTTGATTGGGCCATTGTGCGTGATGTTTTATGAATACCTACTCCAACCAACATAGGTCGTCCCAGAATTGCAGCAGCCTTCCCAGACTGCTGCAGGCTTCCGGGAGAGTTAATGGGGATCGTAGAGTTTGTGCCCGGTGATCTGCCATGCTCCTGCACTCTAGGAGTACGTGCCGTGGCGTTTCTTCCGCCTCCATGCATCCTCTGCACAGTGGACTGTAATATCCCACCAAAAACATTCTGTAAAAAACTAGCCAAGTCTCGTTGGAGCTGCTTGTTTATCTCTAAAAAGTAATGAAATCTAGACAAAGTCGTGCCAAGTCTAAGGTTCCTTACTGCGATTTCTTTATTATTATAGTTAATGCTGTGTGAATTGGCGTTATTCGATGATTTTTCAACCACCAAAAAAAAAAAAAGGTGTGCGTCCCATTTATATACCCACATTTCGCCCTCATGTTTTTGTTCACATTGTAATTAATTACCACTTAAGACATATACTCCTAGAACATTCAAATTTCACAACCGCTACCTATCTGATAAGGATAAACTTGACCTTGACCTTTACTAGCCTTCAACCTTAAATACAGCAATTTAGAAGGTTAATTACACTTATATCATCATCATTTGACTGGCCGTTTTCCGAAACAATGTCGGGGTCAGCTTCCAATCTAACGGGATATAACTTAGTACCTTTATTATTTTTACATGAAATGACTGCCTATCTTTTTTTTTTGATGGGTGGAAAATCATCAAATGACCCCCCCCCCCCCGCTCTTGGGCAGAGTAAAGGGGAGTGTCAGACTCCTACTGACTAAAAACCAACCCATGTTCCTTCTTCGCCCATGTGCCAGGGCCACGTCATCTCTTTCGATAATCCCCAGCCCCGGCGCGATCCGCATGACTGTCTATCTGACTTTGAAAACCCAGTAACTGGGTAATACGATACCTCTTAATAAGACTGGATGTCAGACTTTTGACTTCTGACTACTCGTAACGACTTTCAAAGATCAAAAAATGACAGCTGGGTCCAACGGCTTAACGTGCTTTCCAAGGCACTTAAAAAACTCGGTATGTAATGACGATCACCCATCCACGGGCAAACCTCGGCAAGCACGACTTAACCTTGAAAGTTGACCTAAGTGGGTGTTATTATTTAGTCAAGGACTCCTCGTTACCTTTACTTGCAGTGAATTCCTAAATAACAAATCACGCGAAATTGGCTTTTACTTGAAATTCTTCTCACACCAAGAAATAAATTGCCATTTACATGTACTTATGACGGTCGCATACATAACAACAAAACATGTATAGTATATTAATGGAACGTTTGACGAGGGTTCATAATGTCATGGTTTTGATCGATTTTCTTACACTTATGTTGGCCCTTTTATATACTAACTAAACCGCGCAACTTCGTCTGCGTCACCTAAGAGAGAGTGTGGTTTAAGGAATAATCCCGTTTTTGCAACATTTTTCATTTATGCTTCGCTCCTATTGGTCGTAGCGTGATGTTATATAGCCTATAACCTTTCTCGATAAATGGACTATCCAACACAAAAATATTTTTCCAATTCCAACCAGTAGTTCCTGAGATTAGCGCGTTCAAACAAACAAACTGTTGAGCTTTATTATATTAGTATAGATTACTGCTGCTCAGTTTTATTCTTGAGTGATAAATGGTTGTTTCTGATTATATTAAAGTCACTACGTTAGGCATTCGAATGGCGAGTGTAGTTTGTTATTCTGGAAGTCTGATTGCTGAGTATGAGGTCCTGGGTTTGACCCGGTCCGGCAAAGTGTTGTTACGTTTTTAGATGAGGAATTCTCAGTAGTTTGTGCTGCATTTGCGCTCGGCTGATGGCATTATAGGCTTGCCCCACATATCACAAGGAACTTAAACATAACTGGCGAAAAATGGTTGTGAACTCTACTTTTGGGTTTACAGGCGTAACATTTATTTATTTAAACTTCTTGCACAAAAGTGGTACGGTCAGCATCAGAAGTAGCTGAACATTTCGGAATTTTAATTATTTTATGTACAGGACTCTAGCTATTATTTTTAATGTTTCAGAAGATTATTCGTTAAAAGAGCCCTTACACTCCAATAAAATGTAGTAACGAGTAATATCTAACAAGTTTTTATTAAAAAAACAGCTTCGAAACTTTGAGTAATGTTAATATACTTCCAATGCTGACCGTACATAGGCGGGCTTATTAATACTATTCAACCGTCCTAGTTGAACTGAAAACCAATCACTATATTATGTATAGTTGGGAAAAAGCACTCTCTGCTACCCACAGTATTATCAAAACTATTCTATACCCATTTCAATAGACAAAAGATTTTATTCATGTTTTATGAACGATAGTAAGAAGAAGAACCTAAATTCAAACTCGCTGAAACTCAATTGTGAAGGTTTCAAGTCGTAAAAGTTGACATTAATATTCATTTAATTTGTTTAAATTAAATTAAGTTCTCATTCATAACACAAATTTATCCAATGAAAGTTGTAGATTTTGAACATAGTTTCTAAATGTTGGCATAAAGAAAATAAAGTAATTTTTAAGAAGCTTTGCCTTTAAAAGTCTTTAGAAAGTCGAAATCGCCCGGTTCTAATGAGGTCGAGGTTAAAATCCGGGCAAATAAATAAAACAAAATATAACACACATGACACGTACATGTTATAACTTTGGCTCTGTGTTATATTTACAATTGTTATCCATCTGTTATAGCTGTTGGTTCATCATCAGCCTATATTGTTCCCACTACAGGGACTCAGGCCTTCTCTCTAGAAGAGGGATGGGCAATTATCCATCACGCGGGCCCAGTGCGTGTTGGTAGATGTCACATGTCTTCGAATTTTTTGGTTCTAAGACGTTTTCTCACGATGTTTTCGTTCACCGTTTTGCATATAATCACACAGTCTTTGATTCACTAAATCAAAAATGTGGTTATTTAGAACATCATCTGCAATAACCCCCAGATGACGTTACCGATTAGTAACCGAGAAGAGTAAACTCATACATCCTCTCTCCAAGCTCTCACTCACTCAGACACTCACTCTTTCGTATGACCATGGTAAGTGTACCATGGTGTTAATCACAGTGGTGGTTAACATCTAAAGATTTAAATCGTAGCCGTCAACGACTTGTAAATTAAAAAATTAAGTTACTCCGTCGCCGCAGGCTACACTTGGCAAGTCAACAAACTTTCTTATCATTTTTTTTGTTATTCACTATTATCTTGGAATGAACTTTTGACGCAGACGACCGATAATGACGGAGATATGGTGATAAGATATCATATGATAAGTATTGAAAATTGAAAAAGAGTGAATTCCGAAGGCAGACCGCAAACTGCAACGACAATAGAATAAAAAGAATCATTCAAATCAGATCAGATTCATTCATTCATTCATTCATCATTTTAAGTTAACAAAAACCAATACATAATAACCTTAACCTAAATGTAAATTGCATACTCATTACATTTGTGTGTATAAGGAACTTAAAATTATGTTAACATTTACACACAAAATTAAAAATAAGGCACAAAAGAACAAACAACAATCTGCGATTTTCACACGAAAGACACAAAATATCTGACGACGTGATCACGTGACCACACGATTTATTTAGTGTTAAACACGGACAGATGGGTACATACCTAAAAAGACCGTCTCGCGGTAATGGACTGGTAATAATACTCTCTCCATCTTTTTGTTCGCACGTGAACACTACTTTCTCTCAAATGGATAGAAATTTCAAGCACATTACCGTTTTCTCTACAATAAGAATTTTAACTTACATTTTGAAAAACATGGCTTCTTTGTCTGTCAATCCGTACTTTATACCCAACTCGCGTCATCTGCCTAGCCTGCGGCTTCCAGTACAGTGCCAGATGGATATTAATACCGGTATTTGCATGTACCGACTGTCTATAACGACTCTCAAAGATGTAAAATAGAGAGCCAGGACGGTGCATTTTTTATGCACGGAGGAAGCTCCGTACCCAAAGAATCCATCCAAGGACCGGCCTAGGCAAGAACGGCTTAACCTTGATACAAAAAATATAGTCAGTGTAACTAGCTCCACAGTTCCACACCCAATTTACGTTTTTTTTTTTTTTATTTAGCCTGTACTGTCCCACTGCTGGGCAAAGGCCTCCCCCAACTCCTTCCAAGAGCTCTTAATTTGTGCCGCTTCGAACCAGCTCTCATGGTAGGCGCCTAAATCGTCACGCCACCTCTTTCTAGGACGGCCTCGGCGGCGCCGTCCGTCTTCCGGCATCCATCGTGTTGAGGCTTTTGCCCAGCGGCCATCTTGCATGCGGCTGACGTGACCCGCCCAATCCCACTTTAACTTAGCAGCCTTAAATTTTACACAATTTATATACTTAGTCAATGTTACTTTCGACGTCAGCTCATCAATCGGTATCTACAGAAGTTGACCAATTAACTAATCTTCTAAAAGTTTTATTTGGGTACACCCCCTTTTAAGATAATTTCGAGTTTGTTTCACTAAGTTAACGCCTACACTGTATATAAAACCGTGTGTACACTAGAAACTAAATTAGTATTGCCTATCAAAGCCACCGACTACCTCGTTGGTATGACAACTACCCTGACCTGGCTCTTGGGCAGAGCGAAGGGGAGTGTCAGACTACTACTGACTAAAAACCGAACCCATGTTCCTTCTTTGCCCTTGCGCCGAGGCCACGTCATCTAGTACAAAAATCCGCGGCCCGGATTCGATTCCTATCGTTATTGAGTTTTTCCATCAGGAATTACTCAATAGCAGCCATGTAGTCTGAGTTTGTGCTCGGTTGATGGCAATAGTTGGGAAAATGCTAGACAGATAATCCGTCAGAATGTAGTGTCCGGAGCCCCCTGTCCGCAAAATATCAGCCCCTGTTTACAGACACTCCGCTCAGTTTTCATGTTTTAGGTAAATGTACAGCACCATGCAAAGATACCGTTTTATTCTCGTACAGGTCCAGTTTAAATTTCCAAGAGAGCAGTGGTGGCCCAGTGGTGGCGGCCCCGACTTACGAACAGTTGGTCGTGGGTTCGAACCCAGGCAGGCGCATTACTTTGTGTAATTTATTTCATCACCACTGCTCTCAAAACGGTGAAGGAAAACATCGTGAGGAAACCGGCATGTCTTAGAACCAAAAATTCGAAGATATGCGACATCTACCAATCCGCACTGGGCCCGCGAGGTGGATTATAGCCCATCCCTCTCCTAGAGAGGAGGCCTGAGTCCCTGCAGTGGGAACAATTATAGGCTGATGATGACAGGTCCAATTTTAGTTGAATGTATGTATGTCATTTTGTATCATTTTGTTTTGTCCTAATCCTAACTAATATTATAAATGCGAAAGTAACTCTGTCTGTCTGTCTGTCTGTCTTTGCTTCACGCCTAAACTACTGAACCGATTTGTGTGAAATTTGGTACAGACATAGTTTGGAACTTGAGAAAGGACATAGGATAGTTTTTGTTTTTTTTTTTTTTTCGCGAGATAACCAAAAATCTGCCGGAAGTCACTATTCCACGCGAACGAAGTCGTGGGCAAAAGCTAGTGCCATCATAAGAAAGAAAAAGATCATCATCATCATCAGCCTATAATGTTCCCACAGCAGGGACTCAGGCCTGGTTCGTCCATCTAGAAGAGGAATGGGCTATAATCCGCCATCAGCGCCCAGTGTGGGTTGGAAGAAGACACATGACTTCGAATTTCTTGGTTCTTAGACATGCCGGTTTCCTCACGATGTTTTCCTTTACCGTTTTGAGAGCAGTGGTAAAACTAATACTTTTTCTTTTCTTACATTCCTGACTCAGTCTGCACACAGCCTAAAGGCGCCGCACTTATCTTTCTGTGCTAAAGGCGCCACCTCCACGCTAACTTAGCCTGTACATTTATCACGGGCTGGTACACTTGACCACCTCTGCTAGGTTCTAACGCTTGAGATCACTTGATTCATGTACGAATGCAGGCTTGAAACAGAGGGTGTTGACTTGCGTGTCAACTTTGTTAGAAGACATCTTGAGGAATATTTAAAGACCTGGTGGTCTAAAATGGCCACTTTAGCATATCATAAGATGAATTGCGTTGAAAATCGTAAAATGGACCTTTCATAAAAGTAAATGCGTCTGTGACCATTTAGGAAAAAAGATCTAATAGAAAATTAATATGAATTAATATTATTGATTTTTTAAATTGTCACAGACGCAGCATTTTACGCTTTTTAAAACCCAGCGAAATAAATGTTCGGGATCATTGTTTTTTTCTTTATTTACAGTTAATATAACCTCCTCCTTTTTCGAAGTCGGTTAAAAATAGAGTTTGTTCAGTCTTACACTCGGTTACAACTTCTCCTTTCGTGACGCCTAATGACTCGAAATTTTCCATAATTTCTTACATTAGACGTTACTAGCCAAGGGGCTTGGGCTTGCCACAGCTTTAATAATTTATCACTTAAGTGTGTAATAAATCACAATAAAAAACCAAAGAGGCTGTTCCCGACCATTATATATTATTTTTCGTACAGTTTTCTCTACGCAGTATTGTCTATATTTCTTACAACTACTTAGCTCATTTGTTGATTCTGAAAGACTATTGGACGTACATATTACATGACAACTAACTGAATACTTACTTTCCATCTTTCGAAGCTAGGAAAACCTGTTCAAGTGGAGATTCATAGATGACTCTGCCCTGGAGTGTAAATGTGGTTTTCCCCCAGAGACTATCCCCCTGGGACACTTGACATCGTGTCCTGCCTGTCCCGTTTCTTGCACATCACAGAAGTTAATGGTCGTAACTGTAAATGCTAAACTCGTCGCTTTTGGGCTGACTCAATTTAAATATTGTCATCGATAATCTAAGAAGAAGATCACGATTCCCTTTTGGAAAAACGCGTTTTGAAACTTGCACTTTACTTTCACTTTACTTTACTTGCACTTTACTTTACTTTACTTGCACTTTACAATCACTTGCACTTTACTTTCTTTCATACAATAACAACATTGACCGTCATATCAAAAGTGGTAAATAACAAACAAAGTATAAAATCATAACGATATCGATACCACTTAACTAAGTCGCCATTGTTCGACCTCCAGCGGTTGAGTTTTGCCAGTAAACCTCAGTTTGTTGGCAAAACTCAATTAATAGCCAATATTAAGGACTGGCTTCTCTTAACAGTGTTACTTTTATTACTTAGAAGCTTGCGCATTGGAGTTATTTTTGGTTTTATGGCTCATGGATGGTTGAGAAGATGGACGCCTTGGATGGTTGCCTAGTGAATTGGCGGCAAGAAGAACACATTGAGAGAATTGGAAGGAAAGGGAGGAGGCTTTTGTCCAGGAGTGGAAAAATATGGAGTAAGATGTTGAAACAGCTATGTTAATATTAGAATTCAACAAAATTAAAAAAAAAAAACTATAATTAATATCGAGTAAAAGAAGTAATAAATATTACATCAAATTATTTTCTTTTTTCATTTCGATCAAATCTGAAACGACCTAACGACATCACTAATTGAGTAGTGCGGAACTTTCGAAAACGAAATTTATGTTGATCAACAATCGTTTCAAAACAAACTTTGTTATAATGTTCAAAGGTTGTATTTACGTGACATATTGAGTCCAATAATAGCTTTCAAAAACCAAAAAGAATTCATAAATGTGTCAAATAGTTCGTAAGATATTCACTTCCACATTTCCGTCATGTCAATTCTTTGCAATGTCAAATAATTCCGAACGAAATATCTAGTCTTCCGGAAAGCTTTTCGATCAAATAAAACGCACGGGGTGAGCTCGAATATAAATGGTGTTATTTTATTTGTTGTCATGGCAACTCCGACAGAAAATCCCGGCGTGAAACAAATGTGAATCATTTATCTCGTCTAAACGACGACACATTTATATTCAGGTTTGTCGTCACATTGTTTCAGCGACGGTGCTTCCATAATCTTTCCCATACATTTGTAAAGCAGTATAAATATAAATAGGATAATATTTAAAATAAAGAATCAGCTTGTTGGTTTAGTGATTTGAAAGACCGATTTCAATAACCAGTTACATAGCCATCATAGCTAACTTTTTTTTTCTTAAATGGAAATCCTCACTGGATGCCGCTGGGACTGTCAGACTTGTACTGACTAAAACCATCTGATGATCTAATGCAATTTCCGCTTGACCTGCGGGCCTACATAATTATGTAGGCCCGCAGGTCAAGCGGAAATTGCGGAAAATGGGTGGTTTTTAGTCAGGCTAATTAGCCTGACTAAAAACCACCCATATTCCTTCTTAGCCCTTTATGTCGAAGCCGCGGTATCTCTTGCGAACAACCTGCAGCCCCGACGGGAAACCTAGTAACCTTATAATTACATAAGTTTGGAAACTCTCGGTAATATTTCGCCCCAATTAAATTAACAAGATTTAAACGCCCACGACTGATTCAAACTCTTAATTATTTTTATTTTATTTTTTCTTTGGGTGGCTTACAGCTAACAATACAAAAATGGATAGTGAGTTGTTTAACGACAAGCCATTTACAAGCCTCCACAGTTGACCACACCTCCACAGTTGGGTTAAATGACCCAGTTTCTACCGTAAAAGTTACCGTATCCATGCCGTATGCTAATTGAATAATATTTCTTCTACGTGGTGGACAAAACCTGTCTGCAGTCAAATTTTGATGTATCTACCATCTTCATATTATTCTCATACAAGCCTTTCCCAATTATGTTCAGACTCTTCAGATTGACTTTCAGTACTACTTAATGCACCTCATCATCTGCCTAGCCTTTTCCCAAACATGTTGGGGCCGGCTGCCAAGCCCGCCACCACACTATTCTCGAACTACTGTAGACCGTGTTGATGTGTGTATGTATACCGTAAAGAAATAGAGTAAGAAACCAGAATGTAACCAACTATTACATAAGCCAACAATGTAAATAAAACAAAGTTGTTGTCTAAAAACCCTAATAAAGAAAAATAATAGAAAAGTAGTCAGTAGTTAGAATAGCGGGAGTCCCACCCGGCTAAGAATGAAAGGATGAGTAAAAGAAAGATAAAGTATGAAGCTTGAAAGTGCGAGAGGAATACATGCGAGAACTGGAATGAATGAGAAACTAGCATAACAAGATCCCGTCCCACCCATAACGGGGAAAAGCACAAAAAAAAAAAAAAAAAAAAAAAAAAAAAACTCCTGTAAACCAGAATCAACAGTAGCGACCACAAGAAAAGCGCCGAGATAATGAAGCTCGACGAAGTCCCAAAGAAACGATTTAACTGTCTTGGATCCTGCAACGGAATCTGGGTCAGCTGCCAGTCTAAACTGATGCAGCTGAATATCAGTGACTTGGAACGCATGCATATCTGACATCCATTAGTAGTACGATATGTCCTGGTGAAAATGCTTTTCTTTCTTTAATTTCCTAACCACAACTTTATTATCTACACATTAAGGCACACTATTAAATAAAATACCCACATTCGCTCAGTCCTTGACACAACTTTACGACGTCCCTAAACCCGGTTAGATTAGTCGCTTATGATTATTTTATAGAGGTAATATATAGTGAACGAAAGAAGGTTAATATGACGCCGACGCTATCGTAATTTAGCCATTATGGCACAGAAATAGAGATAAGATCACAAATAAAGTTATAAAAGTATTGGCACAAATAAAGCTGGCCCCACTCTTGGTGTTAAGCATGAATCGCACTTTATGAACAGTCTTTTTTTTTACTAAGTATGGAAGAAGAAGACATGTTGCGCTGACCCCAAATAAATTGGGATAAGGGCTGGAGAATGATGATGATTTTTTCCCCTTACCCTGGGGTTCCAAGTTATATTGGGGCGACTGAATGAAAGAAAAAAATATCTTTATTTGGGACATGCTATAAATGAAAAAATAACTACAAAACCGGTCAGACTATGTCTTACCTGCTGGAGAACCCCAAGTGTCCGTTTTGATCCAAGAGGGTCCGTTTTGACCCAAGTGTCCATTTTGCTCCAAGTGTCGGTTTACCATGCACCCTTGACGATCTAAACTACTCCTAACTACTAGGCCTACACCTGCTATGTATAGATGTAACATCGATACGAAAACAAGCATTTAGAACGGTTTTGAACTAGCAACACAAACGCTTGAGCTGTAAAACCTTGAAAATTCTATTGTAAATGGAAAAAAATCAAGAGAAATATTGAGATTCAAATTAGATTTTATCTTGCTGAATTCATCATACAAGAAAGAATATTACCCGCAGATACAACGCGACGATACAAAGTGGAAATTGAAACGTCTCGTTGAATTTAAATTCACAACTGTGTAATCATTTCGCAATAAACCACATTGTACGACAAAATAAAAAAACTTTAAGTTTCAAGAAGTGATAGTTGTTATCGAGCGAAAATTAGTTTATGAATGTAGGTATAGCTCTAGTTTTATCTGGTTCTATTAATTTTTTGCTACTTCCTTTTTCGTTAGCTAAGAGATCTTCGACGGGTTACTAAAAGGTCGCTTGAAATTACCATTCGCTTCTGAAATTTACCTACAGGCTTCGAAGAGGGATATCGTATTACGCTGTAACTACTCTGTAAATGGGATGAGGGCATCAAATAGGCATTCGCTCCATGTAAATTCTGGTATTCAGCTGCATCCGGTTAGACTGGAAGCCGAACCGTACATAATAGGGGATCGGACAGGGTCAAAATAATATGATTCTGTTTAGTCCGTAAGTTAGATTATCGAAAAATATTGAACACGTGTTTTTTGTTTTATCAAATCAATAAAAAATTACGAAGATAAAACGCGTCAAAGATCTTGGAGTGGGGCTTGAAACGTCACTTGTTTCGTCAAAATGTACTATCATAATATGACGTCACACGAGTTTACGCACTGTATCGTCTTCATTTTAAGTTTACGTGAAAAAAGAAAAAATACGTGTCCAATAATTTTTGGAAAGCTATCTGACGGACTAATTACTTAGTTTTTTTTTGTCCGATCCCCTATTGGGACAAAACGAGGCAAATGACAACAACCGAAAGGCTACAAAATGGACGCCTTTATAAAAAGCAAAATTAAAAATTTTGAAAAAACCCACGACTGTTAAAAATTAATTAAAAAAAGGATAAAATAATATAAAACACCCGCCTTAAAAAAACCCAATAATGTCCGTCGGGGGCTGCCATTAAATGAACTAGTTTTGCAATGTTCAGCTCCCGACGGACATTCTTGGGTTTTTTTTAAGGCGGGTGTTTTATATTATTTTATCCTTTTTTTAATTAATTTTTAACAGTCGTGGGTTTTTTCAACATTTTTAATTTTGCTTTTTATTTTAAACTTTTATTTTTTTATCTAAGAACATGCACCAATCAAACCTTAACCCATAACTGAAAACTGAATCAAAATCGGACTTGTAGTTTTGGAGAAAAATGGCAACTTTGATTTGCACAAAAAATGTTTGCTGCAGCGCCCCCTGGTGAATTGTCACTGTAACATTTATCTAAGAACATGCACCAATCAAACCCAAACCCATAACTGAAAACTGCATCAAAATCGGACAAGTAGTTTTGGAGAAAAACGGCAACATGTATTTGCACAAACACACAAACAAACAAACAAACAAACAAACACACAAACAAACAACCTCTCACCCCAAAAGCATATACCGTCTCCGTTCCGTCGTGGGTAAAAAGTTATGTATTTCTCGAAGTTTATTATCAGACGGTAAGGAGTAAAGTATCAGTTTGCTGGTCAGGAACACAGATCCTGACCAGCAAACTGATTTAAATTATAATTATTTAAAATCAAAACTAACAGAAAGTTTGAATAACGATGCGAAGTCTATATTTCACCGGATACAGGAATAAACAACGTTGCCAGGTAGGTTCCCAGTGTTGTCAGACTCGTTCGAATCACGTTGCTAGTCTACTGACTTCGTGGCGGCCATTGTCTTGTCAGCTGGAAGGCAGAATACCCTCGTTTTAATGTTTTCCAATACCGACTATTGACAATGGACAGAGAAATTAATGGAGTGGGATAGGAGGAATAAATTGATGTTAAAAACGTGGTAAAAGTTTAAGGTTTTTGCTTTTGGATCATTAGGTAACATGACATCGTAGTGGTTGGCAGAGGTGTAGGTACCTATTGTCAGCTCACCCACATTAATTTCACCAGTTATTTTTAGTCCCATGAAATAAGGGGCGATCCTATTACCACAACCGGGCGGAAATCTAGACTGCGTAACACCGAATAATCGATTTATAAAAATACATTTTAAATAGTTTACAATCATGTATGTCAAAGATTCAATAAATGTACTATGGTCTGTGAATAATTCTATACACAAAACTACAAAAGCGTTGTAAAAATAATCTGATAAAAGCTAAGATAATTCAATTTCGATAGCTCAAACATATTTAAAACATGTTTAACTCAATCATCAACGTTATAAAATTGTTCTGTAATCAAATTCGATACACGAATAAATAAGTGAATCATCGAACTTTAATAACGCAGAGGCATGTATTGTAATGGGGAGGCACACGCAAAGCTGTTTGTAGATGGCGCTCTGAACGACTGTACTTATATAGATACTCTGTGGACTGTACATTGTTTATTTATGTCAGATTTTCGTTCGTGATTTCGTTCAACAAAATAGTGGTAAACAAATACGGTACAAAATGTTTTCACTGATGACTGTATCTCAACTTAAAGATGAGCTTCGAAGGAGGAATGCGTCAATTGCCGGAAAAAAGGCTGATTTGATTGAAAGGTAAGCATTTTAGATATTTGAGGTAAAATAACCTCAAAATAAATCATATTTATATGATTTCAGACTAAATCTATGATATCTTTACAGATTAAAGGCGTATGAGCGGAACCAAAACTTTGGTACGGATTGCGACATCCAGGATGATAGCATGTATCAGTCTCCAGCCTCGGATCAATTCAAAGACATAAATGCGGATTCGTCACTTCCAAGTATTACCAAGCAAGAAATACAAGAATATTTTGAAAGATACAATGCCAAGCCAAACGGGGAGCTTTTATACGAATCTCGCCATCTTATAACTGCCCGTTTTTGCTCGGACAGTGTTTACACATTTTTAAAAGGAGAATGCAAAGCTAGCATGAAAAAACTTGCTTACGTGGTTGATGTGAAATTAAGCTGTGAAGGTGTGGAAGAAAGCCATTGTGAATGTGCAGCAGGGAGTGGTATTCATGCATGTTGTAAACATGTAGCTGTCCTTTTGTGTGGTGCAGTGCATGATATAGTGCAGAACAAAATGATTAAATTACATCAATCAAGTACACAAAAGCTGATGATGTTTAATAGACCCAAGAAATTATTTTATAACTCTCCGATTGCTGCTCAAAATTTACCCCACAAGAGATTAAAATCGTGTAATTATAATCCTTTACGAGAGGAAGATATAATGAATAACTACACAGATTATGTAAGTAATCTAGCCATAGGTTATGGGGAAAGTTCTATGCCTATTTTACAGACCCTACAACCCGCTAATCCTCATGGTATTGAATGGGACCACTACTCATGTTTAAAAGAGTCTCCACATGATGTACTTTTAGAGTATTTACTTTTAAGAAATGTGACCTCTGCAAAAACTGAACAAGTTGAAAAAAATACAAGAGCACAGGCTGATTCTCCGGAGTGGCATGAAAGGAGATCATGCAGAATCACAGCCAGCATGTTTTATACAGTGTGTCACAGTAAAACATACAGTGACTCCTTGATACAAAGAATTTTAGCACCTAAAGCTGTCCATACCAGAGCAGTAGTACATGGAAAAGTTCATGAACCCATAGCAATATCCCAATATGAAGAAAATTTTGGAATAATGGTAGAGAAATGTGGTTTATTTATATCAAGTAAATATCCTTTTTTAGCAGCTTCTCCGGATGGATTAATAGGACAAGAAACATTAATGGAGGTAAAATGCCCATATGCATCAAGAAACAGCCTTATTAATGAAGTGACTGTACCATACCTAGAAAAATGTAATGGACAGCTTTTTTTAAGAAAAACCCATCCATACTATGCTCAGGTTCAAGGACAGCTGCTTTGTACAGGGAGAAAGTACTGCAATTTTATTGTTTATACATTTAAAGACATGAAGGTAATTTTTATTAATAAAGATGATGTGTACATAACTGAAATGTTAATTAATTTAATAAATTTCAACCTTCATCATTTGGAGCCTGCAGTCCTTAAGAAATACATTTATAAAAACTATTTACAATTGATTAAAAAACAATAATAATGTAAAAAATTGTTTTATTTCACTTTCTCATAATACTTTCCCTAAAATTACAACACTTATAACATATGAAAAATATCTTAGTTGCAATAGGAACATAGCTATGGTCTAGCTCATTCTTTAATATTTTATAAGTTTTTGTTAATCCTATTATCCGTTCAATATGGACCCTCTTATTAGCAAGCTCCCTGTCTTTGATTAGCGTGAGACCAGGTAACTGAGATTTCCCTTTTAAAAACGTTGGTATTTTGACAGTCACATTTCTGTTTGCAAACATGTCTTGAATTGTGAATCCTCTGTCGGCAAGTATGCTGTCACCACTTTGGCATTTGGTCATAAGGTCACTTCGTTCAACTACTTGTCTATCACTTACTGATCCTGCATATGCATCAGAACAGTATGATAGCAGTCCGCCAGGTGTAGCACCAACTAATATTTTCAGCGTATTTGCATGTTTATAACTGCTCCATGAAGCTTGTTGTGATTTTGGGTTGTTTGGTTTTTGAACATTGATTTCAGTGCCATCCAAAATCACTCTGATATTGTTGTCATAAAGTTTAAAGCTTTCTGGCATATAATACTGCACCATTTCTTTACTTGGCCAAATATTTATTTTTGTCCATAACTGGTAAATAAAGTTAACCCATGTTATAAATATATTTGAAACAGTGGTAGGACTTACATTGAAAAATTTGCTAAGTTCAAAATTACACTTATTCTGCCTTAGCTTCATCATAGTTAAAAAGAACTGATTTTCTGTACTTAAATTTATGACATTACTGCCATAGTATTTAATTTTGTGAGCCATAGGACTAAGAGTAGAGTAAACAAAATAAATTTTTTTGTAGGATTCAAAACCCGTGTAGAACTTTATGGCTTCATCATCTTCTTTGTATTTACTTATTGATCCATACATATGCTCATGATCAACTTGAGTGTGTTTTGATAAAGATATAGTTATACTATGTGAACATTCTATAGGCATACAATGTGTGCTAGTGTCTATTGTTGTTACAATTTCTTCACAAGCTATTTCTGGCCCCAAATCACAGTCCTTTTCATATTCAGAGACAGCTTTGCTGGTTGAAGGTTGTGGTTCTTCATGAAATAGTTTCCTATTAATTCTTTTCTCCAGACAATGCTGTCGTTCAAGAGCTGCTGGATTTTCAGGTTTCACCTCAGTAAAACAAAATACAGATGGTACAGATGTCTTCCTAAGAAACTTTGCTAGTGGTTCATAAACTGAAATAGAAAACAGGCACTTTGTAGCTAATATGTATTATCAAAACTTACAGTACAGTACTAAAGTTTAGTTTACAAATAATGTAGGTATCTTCCTTTTAGATGAATCAGAAAATTGGGCTCAATATATTAGTAAATCCCTAGCTGTGCTAGCTTACCTGTATAATTGCTTTTTCCAAAATAATCTTCTTGTTTGAAATGTGCTGCACACAATCGTGCAGTATTGCTTGCTTTATAGTTTTGGATCCGCAAAGCAGATTCCCATTGTTTTCTTCGTGTAGCATCCTTAGGGAACAGATGAATCCCTTTATTTTTGCAGTTTAAAGCAGAACATTTAGGCATTTTATTCTAAAATAATTATCGTGTGAAATGTAAACAAACAAATCCATACAATTTGACAATCGTTCGTTATGTCAAATCAATGACAGCGGACAGTCAATCATGGTGCCACCTAGCGTGATAAAAAGTTAGTTTTCCTCCCCATTGTGTTACTAAAAGAGGTTGAAGTTTGTCTGAAAATTGTTTATGACATGGGTAATTGAGAAATGAGTGTAGAGGTCGTGTACCTAGCAGTAAATTCCATATTTTGAACAGTTTTTTTATTTATATAACAAAAAACTTCTAGAAAATTTCTAGATCTTGTAAAATTTTAGTTTCACCAATTATTAAAAGGCCTAACCTAACTTTTAAAAGACAAGAAAAATATTAAGCAATAAAAGGCTACTATACCACATTGACCGTCCTTAGTGTGTAATTAATAAAGTTTCAGCAGTACGAGTACTAGGAAATACATAAGTACCTGAATTGACTCTCTGTATACAAATTCTTGAAAACAAAAATAAATGTCGCTTACATTTTTATGAGTATAATAACAAATGCATCTCCATTCCTTTCATTGTTCCATTCTCACCTCGCTGGCCATCTGTTCATTTCTCTCATTCCGTTGGCGCTCTCCGCAAAAAAACAACAACGAGAGAGCTCCAACAACTATTGTCTTTTTATAAAAGATTCGAAACCTTTTATCTACTAACTAAATACATACCTTTTAGAAGAAAACTTTAGTTTCCATCATTGTTTCATGTTATTTACATTTTACTTTAGTATATTACAGATAAAAAAATCAAACATTTTTACATAATGGGTGATCTTTTCACCTGCCTCGTTGGTTTAGTGGTCGCAAGCACGACTGTTGAGCATGAGGTCCTGGGATCGACTCCGGGGTCAGGCAAAGTGTTATTGGGTTTTTCCACCAGGAGTGTAGCAGCTATGGAGTCTGCATTTGTGCCTGGTTGAAGGCTCAAGGTTGAAGGTTGGAGAAAAAAGCACATCTTACATAGTGGGCGATGTTATCGTTAAAAGCGATCTTTTAAAGACAACTATTGTACAGATTTTAGAATAAATATTTGATAGACGTAGCTTGTCAAACATTGAAACGCCGGGAGGTATCCAGAAGGACATACGCTGACGTTATTGGTGACGTCTTTTAATAAGGTCAGGTAGAACTCGTGATCGGCGCACGTGGATGACCAATGCTGACGTATTTCGTGTGGACGGACTGAAGTATGTACTATTATACAGGGTGCTGCCGACGATACGACAATAACCTACCTAAATGTCTTTGTCAAATTCGTTCGTTACATTTTATTAGGCGCGTCCCCCAGCAAAACGTAGCTCTAGCCGTTTTTTATGCAGTTTTCTGGAGCTTATAACTCTTAAAAAAAAAGATATATCAACCAACAAAAAATACATTAAATTTCTACATACTCTTACCTTCAAAATGGTACGTTTTCTTTTTTTCTTTTTTAAGTAAAATATTTAATTAATCCCCTCACAACGAAACCACAGAAATGAGAAATAATTATTGAAAACATGCTACTTCTCCAAAACTAACAATTGTTTTTATTTTGTTTTTACACTAATGGATAAGCAATTTCATAATGAACATTATGGTACGATTTTTTTTTTGAAAAACCCAAAATTTGATTTTATAAAGATTTTTATGCAAAATTCTGAGCGTATTCGCAACCGTATCTATTGACATTCAGTATGCCGCCAGGCCTCGAAGGGGGAACCCGTGTCGCTCGTCACCGCGCCGCGTCGGCTCATGCGCTCACTCGCTTACGTCACATTATCAACAGATCTAAGAAGTAATTTCAAGTAATAGATATGGCATTCAATGAAATATTTTTTTATGAAATATTTATTGGTGCGTCCAAATACTTTTGGTCATTATGAATTCAGTTATTATACTCACGTCGATAAATAGGTAGGTACTTTCAACTTTTACTGTCATACAAAATAATATTGGCACGATTACGAAAATGAGCTCAAAATTAAAATCCAAGATGGCGGCTAGGAAAATTTTAGGTTTTTCCGTCATGGGTGTCGTTTTCATGGTTTTTGGGGTCGCTGATTACGAAAATGAAAATCCAAGATGGCGCCGACGAAAAATTTTGGTTTTTCCGTCATGGGTGTCGTCGTTTTCATGGTTTTTATGGTCGCTGATTACGAAAATGAGGTCAAAATGAAAATCCAAGATGGCGGTAAGGATTTTTTAGGTTTTTCCGTCATGGGTGTCGTTTTCATGGTTTTTGGGATCGCTGATTACGAAAATGAGATCAAAATGAAAATCCAAGATGGCGCCGACGAAAATTTTTGGATTGTCCGTCATGGGTGTCGTTTTCATGGTTTTTGGGGTCGCTGATTACGAAAATGAGGTCAAAATGAAAATCCAAGATGGCGCCGACGAAAATTTTTGGTTTTTCCGTCATGGGTCTCGTTTTCATGGTTTTTAGGGTCGCTGATTACGAAAATGAGGTCAAAATGAAAATCCAAGATGGCGCCGACGAAGATTTTTGGTTTTTCCGTCATGGGTGTCGTTTTCATGGTTTTTGGGGACGCTGATTACGAAAATGAGGTCAAAATGAAAATCCAAGATGGCGGCTAGGAAAATTTTAGGTTTTTCCGTCATGGGTGTCGTTTTCATGGTTTTTGGGGTCGCTGATTACGAAAAGAGGTCAAAATGAAAACCCTAGGTGGCGGTCAGGAAAATGTTTGGTTTTTCTTTCACGGGTGTCGTTTTCATGGTTTTTGAGGTCAAAATGAAAATCCAAGATGGCAGCCAGGTAAAGTTTTTATTTTTCCGTTATGGCTGTCGTTTTATATATATATATATAGTCGAAAAACCAAAATTTTCGTCGGCGCCATCTTGGATTTTGATTTTGAGCTTATTTTCGTAATCAGCGACCCCAAAAACTATGAAAACGACACCCATGACGGAAAAACCAAAAATTTTCGTCGGCGCCATCTTTGATTTTTATTTTGACCTCATTTTCGTAATCAGCGACCCCAAAAACCATGGAAACGACACCCATGATGGAAAAACCAAAAATTTTCGTCGGCGCCATCTTGGATTTTCATTTTGACCTCATTTTCGTAATCACCGACCCCAAAAACCATGAAAACGACACCCATGACGGAATATCCAAAAACCGTCGGCGCCATCTTGGATTTTCCTTTTGACCTCATTTTCGTAATCAGTGACCCCAAAAACCATGAAAACGACACCCATGACGGAAAACCTAAAATTTTCGTCGGCGCCATCTTGGATTTTCATTTTGATCTCATTTTCGTAATCAGCGACCCCAAAAACCATGAAAACGACACCCATGACGGAAAAACCAAAAATTTTCCAGGCCACCATCTTGGATTTTAATTTTGAGCTCAGTTTCGTAATCGTAATATTTGTATCACTGTAAAAGTTGAAAGTACCTACCTATTTACCTGTTGGCATAACCGATACAAAACTGAAGTTTTGATGTTTGTTTGACGTGCCATTTGACACAAACTTTAACTTTGGCTACTTTTTTGGTGCAACTCAGCCAATATGTTTAGTTATTAAATCACATAAGATGAAGTTACCAAGTTTCGAAATAGGGTATAATAATTATTATGTTGTGTTTATTGTGTACCTTGTTTTTGTTTTTACTACGATGTAGAATTACATGTAGCATTAAGTACAAACCTCAGTGGTTTATTAATGCTATTCTGCTTAAACAAATGATATATTTTTTTGTAAATGGTAAATAAATGAAAAATGAAAAAAATTTATCGACGTGAGTATAGTAACTGAATTCATAATAACATTTCATAAAAAAATATTTCTTTGAATGCCATATCTATTACTTCTTAGATCTGTGAATTTTACTTGTATTCGTATGAAGTTCGCCAGGTGGCGCAAGTAATAGTTTACGAAGTATTGTAGAGGTGGGGTGCGGCAAAGAGGGAGCAAATGCTCAAGGTTATTTGCTCAGGGTACCACCTTAATCGATGCAAATTCCTAAAGTTAGTAAACCAATATTTGTTCGTAAATTGTTTTGTATTTCATTTACAGTTAGGGTTTATTTTATAGTTTAAAAAAGGTTTCTATTAACTAGAACAGGGATGGCGAACCAATGGCACGCGTACCATTGATGGCGCGTTGTAGAATATTTTAAGCACGCTACCGAATTTTAAACCTTATTTTCAACTACGCCTACGGGTAATTATTTTTTATAGATGTACCTATCCATAACATAAAATTTGATTAGAAACCATTTGATAGAGGAGTCCAGTCCAAGATGCAATACACGTAGAGTTGAAACATTTATTACGACATCCTAGGTCAAGATTTTTCTTTTTGGTAGCAAAGACGGCACGGTTGGCGCAGTGGCTGAGCGATCGGACTGCTGCGCTGCGTGTCGCGGGTTCGATCCCCGCACGGAACAAATATTTGTATGGCCTACTTCGGGTCTGGGTGTGTTTGTGTATGTGAGTTTAATGTTTGTGAACGCACCCACGATACAGGAGAAATTCCTAATGTGGGGCAAGGTTATTTAAAAAAAAAAAAAAAAAAAAAGAGCTTTTAGTTGAAAATATTTAGTTAATTATTATCGGCCAATAAAGACTCAGCAATAAAATTATATTTGACGGCACGTGTAAGGTATCAACAAACATTTATTTAGAAAAAAATGGTACGTTGGTCCATAAAGGTTCGCCATCCCTGAACTAGAACTACCAGTGGTTTCATTTATTGTCGTATTGTCGGCACCAGCCTGTATAGGAATCGTAACACGTGACGTGCTGTTGTGTCTGCTGTACTTTTGTCACACGTGAGTATATGTTTACCAGGTAATACGTAACCGAGTATTTAGGCAATCACAAACGGCCTTATTAATAAAAAAAAGTTAAGCCTGCTTAAACTTACGCTTGGTTTATCTCGCATGCCGTCTCACTTCAAAAATATTCAAATGAAAGGGACGGCATGCGAGATAAACCAAGCGTAAGTTTAAGCAGGCTTAACTTTTTTTTATTAATAAGGGGGTAGGAGATATAAAAGACTTATAGAGCGGACATTAGGTATATTTTATACAAAAACTAGATGCCCGCGGCTTCGCCCGCGTGGATTTCGGTCAAATATACTAAAACCTTCTTTGAGAATCACTCTATTCATTGGTGAAAACAACATGAAAATCTGTGCTGTAGTTTTTGGGTTAATTGCGAACGAACAGACAGCGGTGGGCCCGCGGCTGAGGACATTGTTTTATAATTAGGGAATTGATCCTGAACATCGTTCAACGGGAAATGACAAATTATTTTCTTCGTCTTGTCCCGTATATCGCTCGTAAATGTTTGAATGTCTTTTTTCAATCCTAGATATATTATTTCTTGTGTTGTTATATAGATATAGACCAGGTAAAAGTCATGAATACCTTTGACAATACATTTTTTTTTCTAATTATCCTTCCAAACACATTTATAACAAATAAAGTTCAAGAAATCTTACCGATTTATTCATTGGAAATGTCTGTCCTAATAAATTCTTGTCTTCTAAATGTAAAATAATCGTTTAGTTTTACATTTGTAGATCTAAGTCTAAAATATGTGATGTTAAAGCAGTCAATGACATCAACGTTTAACAGACACGGAGTTTAGGTATATGTGGCTATAAACAGATACTTTTCACCCGACTGCGGCGAAGCCCAAAAGGAGGGTTATGTGTTTGACGTGTGTGTATGTATGTCCGTTTCTTTGTTCCCTCATAACTCCTAAACGGATGAAGGGATTTGAATGAAATATACATCGTTAGATTCGTCTTGATGGCGCTTATTGTTATAGGCGCTATTGTTATAGGCTACATTAAAATTAAAAAACAAAGATTTTTTTTCCAATACCATCAAGTAGGGTATCAAAATGAAGGGTTTTAAAAGGAGATTACAAAAATATATAACACTTATATGTTTAAAAGAAATTCAAAGTGACAAATCCTATAAACAAGCACAAAAGTTAAATCATCTGCGAAAAATTTTACGCGACCAACGAAAGAACAAACACAAAAGAACTAAAAAGTTGGAAATAAAAAAAGTAGTTAAAAAACTAAAAAACCCGTCTGAAAAAACTGAAAAGCAAAAAACAAGCACTTTTTAAATTAAATAAACAAAACTTGGAACCAGGCGGGGTTCATTTGAATATTAAATTATGAAATGAAAAAAATAGAACCCCGCCTGCTTCCAAGTTTTGTTTATTTAATTTAAAATGTGCTAATTTTTTTGCTTTTCAGTTTTTTTTGCCTACGTCTTCGTTGTCGTGGAAATTTTGATGTATGTGTGAAAAATTAATAATAATAAATAATAATAAATTCTTCATTTCACCAATTATTGCCTATGTGCTACTTTGGACTATAATCTATCTCTATGCCATTTCTCGTCTAAATCCATTCAGCCTTTCTGGTGTGATTGAGTAAGAAAAATCTATCCACCCATCCAAACCTTCGCATATTAAGGTGATTTTTACCTTTGGTGATTATGCTTTTCCACGTGTGTCGGATGACTTATTTTTCAAAGAGATTGCATGTTACTATCTGCCTGATTCTATCTAGGTATAAGGTGAATGGCCGCAAATACTATCTAAGACGGGATTGTATATTGGTTGAAAGGTAGAAGATTTTTTTTTATGGGACATGACCTCACAATTTTCAAACAACTGTAACTCCTGAAAGCCACCACCAAAATGCCACCACCACAATGCATACCACCGAAATGCGCCGAGACAATGAAGCTTGACTGTCTTGGATCCCGTAACGACAATAATAACGTAGAAGGATTGAAACATTCAAATTCCCTTACATTTTTCCCATACATTTATGCTGACAAAAAAATTGATCACAAAATCAAAAATCGAAATTCATTTATTCAAACTAGGCTGATAATCAGCACTTTTCGAAGGTCAAAATTTACTTTACTTTACTACAGTGAAACTTGGTTAACTGGGACCTGGATAAGTGAGAAATCTCTATAACTGGAACTCATACTGGGGTCCCATGAGACAGATTTGGATATCTGAGACACATTTAACCAGGTTTCACTGTATTTACATTTTTATAAGACAGTCCCCCAAAAACGCCCACCCATCGACACTTCCTAGTGTTTAGCTGGACAATTTTAACGAACGCGCCATTTGTCCCATTGAACCCAGTATACCTACGTTCAATAATGCACACAGTATTATTGAATGGCTCTTCATACTTCGGCGGCTTTTACAGCCCCCATTCCGATAATATTCGTCGATAACATTGAAAACTGACTCGATTGTGAATCGAACCGTCGCAGCTTTTGTCTCTATTTTACCGAAAATCGATTAATATCGAAACGGCCGTCAAACTTTGTGTTCTACAGTTAATTGTGTTTGATCAGTTTTGATTTGTTGTGATTTATGTTCTATTTTGTTGGATGAAATTTGGTGAAATTGGATTGGAAAGCTTTGAGTTTAAATATTGGAAATACGGGTTGGTTGCGTCCATCATTTGTAATGACAACACGCCACATTAACAACATGCCAATGCACGTTGTAATTATTGAATAATTGAATGAATGTGACTCATGCTAATGCATGAATCGCATTCATTCATCACTCAATCACTGAAGCACTATAGCAACTCAAAAAAAAAGAAATCTGCTTCATAATCTTCAAATTTCTTGAATATTATGATCTATTAGAATGACTAAATAATGACGGTCCTATAAGTTTAACCTTTGCGAAACCACAATAACTCTCTCCGAAGGGTTCAGTGGTGTACCTAACAGTACATTCAGATTTCGGCAGTTATTTTTAGTCTAAGTGTGATTTGCTATTCTTATGGAAAAACAAAATAACCTGAAGGGTATATTTAAATGAATGTTTTGGTGAAGATAACACTTAACCCGAATATAAACCTTTAAATTGATCGAATTAACCTGCGACCTGTCATTTTGAATGGAAGACAAACAACAAGAAATAAATCTAGCCACCCAAGGGTTAAGAAAGGCGACCTCCAACCTCAATGTGTTTCAATCATCCAAAAATAGAGTATGCAGAGAAGTTAGAAGTAGAATAGATATGATTTTTACCCGACTGCAAGGAAAGGGTTATGTTTTTATAGAACTTATTATAAAATCGTGGATTTTAGTCAGCAGAAGTCTGACACTACCCTACCGCTCTGCCCAGAGCGGGAGTAGTCATTTGAAGATTTCTCACGCTCCAAAAAAATAAAAGGACATATTTAAATCACAACACACGTTCCGGAGATTTTCTGATCAACAAAACTCTTCAGAAACTAATCTAATAATTAGGTACACGAGCGTTTCTGACGCGATAGACATTTTTTTTCGTAGGGAGAACAATATTCTGCTCTAGTACCTACTAGAGCAGTCTTATTCCAAGAAAATTCGGAGGATACTCAATTAAGATTACATTATTTTCAGTATTTTTTTTTATTAATATGATAAAAGTGATTGCTGCAGTCGTCGCAAGGCCTCCTGGTGAACATGAGTCTTAGGTTCAATTTTCAGGTATGCCCAATTATAATAGAGCTTTTTTTTCATTAGGGATGTGTCAGCGAATGTCCGGAGTTTTTAATTGAGTTCGATGATTAGAAGCTGCTCTCTTTTACATTAGACTAAAACATAATTGACGAAACGTGGCAATAAACGCCGACTTTCCAAATTAACGGATTTGTTACACGTCTGCAAATACCATCGAGGATTTTTTTTTTTTAATTTAAGCTTATATTGCGAATTATAAACCTCCACAAATAATACACAAAGTTACTTCCTAAATTATATTATTTATTGTATCACAGACTTCACAACATAACAATATTATGTTACGTTAGAACGTTCATCAACTATCCTGTCAATATTTTCACGTCTCAATACCCTCATCTATGCTCATTTTACACATAACTTCCCAACAAATTGACAACCTCCTTTATAGTCAAGGAATTTCTATTCATTCTTGCTTCTTAGAAAGGTAATAAGAAACATTACACCAGCGTGTCCTATAGACGTCATAAAAAATGCCCACTGTGTGAAGGATGGACATAAATGGAGCCTCGGCATGACATTATATAGGGACCCTCGTCATGTACACAGATTTCAGGACAAATGGACAGTACCTATACATTATATGAAAGATAGTACAGACGAATGGATGATAATGTCTTTTGATGTATTCATGACATTCATGTATTGATATTTTTTGTTGTAGAGGTCTATAAAGATTTTGTTTGACGTACCTATTTTTTTTTTATCTGGGCTGTTTGTCAAACGTTTTTCAAAAGAAGTTATGTGACAATTCATGTATGAACCTTTTGGTTTCGTCGACATAACACTTCATTGGGTCGGAAAGTCAGCAAGAAAAAGAAAACTCAATAAATCCTGTATTCATAATCTACCTAGCTTTTTTTCCAACTGTATTAGAGTTGGCTTCTAGTCTAACCGGTTGCAGCTGAACATCAGTGGCTTTCATGGAACAACTGTCTATCTGACCCCACACAACCCAGTGATACGATACCCCTTGGTAAGACAGGTGGCCAAACTTTCAGGATACTAACTACCTGAAACGACTGTCAAAGCTCTTCAAATAAACGCCTGGACCAACAGCTTTTCGTATTTTCCGAGGCACTAAGGAAACTTAGTATGTATTGTATTTGTAATGATGGTCATCCATCCATCCACGGACTAACCTCACCAAACACTGCTTAACTACGAAGATCATTTAGGGGTTTCACAAGCTCTGATTAGCATTTACAATACCAATTTGATTTCAGTAGCTAATTTAGTGCCACTCGTGTAAGCAAAGACTTCATCCTTGCATAATCTATGATCAAAGTCATGATTGTCAGAGAAAATTACAACTTAATGCTCACAGCATTAAGTTGTATTTTTCCTTAGATCGAAACACATGTTCCAAACCAAAGAATCTGAACATATTTTTATACGTTTAAAATTAATGGGTAAATTGAGTAAAAGTTGCTCGCTTTGTTATCAATCATGCGAGCATTGGAGAAACTATTGTTATATTATTTTATGAAAAATGTTCTGGAAGCGTTAAAAAACTCAAAGGAAAATAACAGCATAAATATTACAAAATATTAAAATAATTTGAAGCAAAATTGTGTTAAAACAACATCAAAGCAACTCGGACACAGTTCAAGTTTTTAATTAAAACTTTTTATTTACAAATTAATACTAACGACGGAAGACGTCGAGATAAATCATAATCATGACGTCGCGACGTCGACGTTGCGGAGACAGTTTTTGTTGCTCTTTGAGTGGATACTGGTAGACTGTTGGTTTAGTGTATCTGGTTTACTTGGTTCAATATTTTAGTTTCAAGTTTGACCTAGATTCATTAACTGTAACATATTTTTAATTGATGTTACCCTCTTTTGTTTTGGAGGGTGGGAAATCATCAAATGACTCTATTACTCGTCATGTCACCTTAATAGTCTCCTTCTTTGTACCCATATATCATCCTTCACACAGACCATACGTCTCTTCTGTAGGAATAATAAAGAGACACTTTTTTGTAGATCAAGAAAAAATATAAAAAAATCTACCTTCTAATGTCGTTCTTTTTTAGCATAGTTAATTTCACTTTATTTTACTAACATAGTGATAAGTTAATGATTAACAATATTGTAATAGGTACCGTTCCGATACTCGTTCCAATGAACGTTTATTTATGTCACCAGTGCTTCTCATCCAAGTGAATTATTGTATTCTGTTTTTGAGAAATAAATGTCTTAAACCATAACCTTCTTCTTAGCGTGTCAATGGCAATCACAAAACAAAGCCCAGAACAAAGATACAAGATAAAAGAACATCACAAGCGTGATGTTACCAGTACGAGTAATGCCATGTTTGACACGTTGCACTTAAACCGACACGACAGCAACTAGTTGCTTCTTGCATGCTAACTGGGGCGATCATCAGGTTAAGCTGCGCTTCCCTAGGCTGTTGCTTGGTTAGTGGGCAGGGTACAAATAAAATGGTCATTGATGTAAAAACTAAAGATACGGTCGTCCGAACATTTTGCTCGATGCGTTCCCCTAAAAGAGAAACACTAACGTCATCTATAGGAACTAATCAGGCTGCTCGTAAACGTAACCTTGTATAAGCGGCGTGGCGTGGTATTATCGAGGTATAAAGAAATTAAATAAAGCTTTCATTAAAATCTTAGTTAAAAAAAAAAAAACATTTTCATTTTCTGTTAAACTTCGGTATATTCAAGACCTATTTGGGACCAAATTCGAGGCGTCATTTTATCATGCGGTCCGCTCAGTCCTTACGCAGTAAGTCAATGCCCAATCAATGCCCAATATGCTCATGTGCCCAGGGCCTCCAATTGGTTATAGCCTGCCCTGACCTTAGTGAGAGATCTTTGCTAAAATAGATGTTTATGGGTGTAGTGTTGTGGAAGTAGAAGTCTTCGAAAAATAGTATTGCGAAAGAAGTAACTCCTGAAATCTCGTATTAGAGTAAGATCCCAGAGCAATCAGACATAACTTATTTTCACACGGATGAAACCTGAAGTTTTCAGTAGCGTCTCGTGTGCCTTGAATACCTACGCGCTTTGTGGAACTTGCCGAGTGACACCTGCAGGGCTAACATGCGCAAGTCGACAAAATTTTGTCGACGCATTTTCTCGTGCTGAGACGACTTATGTCTGTTTGTCGATGGGAGTTAACATGGCGACACTTTTATCTCGTGTCGTTCTGTTAAAGAACTCATGTCGTTCTGTCAAACCTGTTTTTGTCGTCAGGCTCTAACATGCGCGCTTTATTTAGTCGAATTTTGACATTTTCCTATGACAAGTTTGTCGTTGATGGTTTTCGTAGACGAGAAACCGCGACAAACAGAGAAAAAAACTGAAAAAGGGGATAACAGTGTTCTGTGAAATCAACAATTTATGTCTAATGGCGGTGCCGTACTATAATTATCTTTTAACTGTGTATGAGGAAAGGGAAGCAAGAAAAATACAGAGGAAGGTGATTCGCGACGTCTGCAACCCATTCGACTTAGGGATAACGAGTTCCAGTATCTCTGGCGAATTACAAAGCCTATGGCTATTTATTTGACTGGCCTGTTGGTCTAGTGGTTAGTGACCCTAACTGCTATGCCGGAGGTCGTGGGTTCGATTCCCACCCAGGACAAATGTTTGTGTGATGAGCACGATCATTTGTTCTGTGTCTGGGTGTAATTTATCTATAATATGTATGTATTTAGAAATATATAAGTATGTTTATCAGTTGTCTAGTACCCATAACACAAGCTCTGCTTAGCTTGGGACTAGATGGCGTTGTGTGATAGTTGTGGAATATTATTATATTATAGACTAGCTGAACACAACAAGGAAAGAAAGCGGAGCTTGTCGAAAAGTACAATAGATTTAACATTTTATCGACTTTTAGCTGTTTTCTGGGCAATATTATGGTTCTACAAGTTGTAAAATAAACTTCACTCACTAACTTTTTGCTTTTTAATGATCTATTATTAAACAAACTAAGGTAATACATCATTTGTTAAAATGTTACAAAATGTATAGTTATTTGAAAAGAACCCATTTCCCCACCCAACCAATTCTTGTCTGGAATAAGATCAAAGCTGGTAGATGGCAGTGGTTCGTTTGATATTATAGGGCTTGATAATAAGCAACGCCTTGCATTTCTCTGTTGCAATCGCTCAGTTCGAGCTGAGGTGTCACTCTGTGATTCATTCCAACAAAGTGTATAGGGCACAGCAGATTTCTTCAAAATTTTGCGTTGAAGTGGAAAGCCTGAAACAATATTGGGTAATGTTAATACTTGGCATATATCAGTGCGGCTTAAATCCCCCATGAGCGAACGTTGACTTGAAGTGGGAGAAACCAAGTCAACGTTCGACCCTTGTTTCTCCCACACATTCAAATTATTAATAAAAGTCAGAATTAATAATAGGTATCGTACTAACATGTCGCCTTAGATGTGGTCTCGTAGTCTGTTTCGTTGAAATGTTTCCCACATAACCTCGAAAAATTACTTGTTTTGATTTTTTTTAGTTTCAGTGCCTTTTCCCACTTTCTCTTCATGCGCAAATTTCTTGGAAATCTGACAACGCCTATTTCTTTGCATCCAAACGCTACACAACGACCCATATTATTGAAAAAAGTCACAAACTAATAAGATATTGTTCAATTTCTATGGAGATAAACAGTTTGATTGTAGCCAATGTACAGACTACAGCGCCATAGTGAAACTATTTGACAGTTTTCTTCCCCATTGACAAAATGTCAGAGACAATTTAAGGTCGCGTTCACAAATATGGCAGCGTTCACGCAATTCCCACCAATATTGACCGAATGAAACCGGCATTACTAAACTAGACTATGGTATGTTTTCATGAAATGGCAACATCATTTATCTCGCGTCGAGAAGGAGAAGTCACGACGTGATATCTTCTCGAGCGTGGTGCGCATGTTAGGAAAAGTGACAAACGAATCGAGAACGACAAAATTTGTCATCTCGTTTTCTCGATTTGTCGACTTGCGCATGTTAGCCCTGCAGGGCAGGTACCAGGTGAGAAAGGTGACTAAAAATAAGAACTATTTTACTTAAATTCACATGGCTGATTTTTATATATGTCATGTAGAATATTATTTTAAAGTAATATCATATAGTGTCAGACACTTTTGATGGACCAGAGTTTTTGTCAGACGCTTTTAAGCTTGGATTTTGAAGCGCCTGACCGATATAGCATGGCAATATCCCGATCAATTAGCTTTAAGTATTAAATCATATGGAGTTTAGTATTATTTAAAGCGTCTGTAAAGCAATACGGCCGACGGAAAGTGTCTGGGAGTAGAAAATATACGTAAAAAAACAGCTTGGAGAAAATACGTGAAGTATTTTCTCCAAGCTGTTTTTTACGTATATTTTAGGAATTATCCTTAAAAATAAGTCGCAAATACTCCCAGACACTTTCCGTCGGCCGTATTGCTTAACAGACGCTTTAAATAATACTAAACTCCTAATGATTGAATACTTAAAGCTAATTGATCGGGATATTGCCATGCTATATCGGTCAGGCGCTTCAAAAACCAAGCTTAAAAGCGTCTGACAAAAACTCTGGTCCATAAAAAGTGTCTGACACTATATGATATTACTTTAAAATAATATTCTACATGACATATATAAAAATCAGCCATGTGAATTTAAGTAAAATAGTTCTTATTTTTAGTCACCTTTCTCACCTGGTACCTGCCCAGGTGTCACTCGGCAAGTTCCACAAAGCGCGTAGGTATTCAAGGCACACGAGACGCTACTGAAAACTTCAGGTTTCATCCGTGTGAAAATAAGTTATGTCTGATTGCTCTTGGATCTTGGACTATATGTGTTATTTCTACATTTTACATTGTTGTGAAGTATCGTAAGTTACGAGTATCTTCAGTTTACAGAACATTACACAATATGTTCTATTGTATTAAAGCGCCTTCCCACTCGATGTTCTTAGCTAAGTATAGATACCTATATACTCGTATGTTGAACCTAATAATGAGAGTTCAGCGTCCTCTTAATGTGTTTTTAGATAAACGTAGGTACTACTTGGCCCAGTATTTTGAGAATGTATTTGTCGTATACGGAAAGTACAGTTCGCATATTTGCATCCCGAGATCATATAGGTATGTACTATTATTTATACTGAACACGGGATATAATAATAATAATAATAATAATATTCCACAACTATCACACAACGCCATCTAGTCCCAAGCTAAGCAGAGCTTGTGTTTTGGGTACTAGACAACTGATAAACATACTTATATATTTCTAAATACATACATATTATAGATAAATTACACCCAGACACAGAACAAATGATCGTGCTCATCACACAAACATTTGTCCTGGGTGGGAATCGAACCCACGACCTCCGGCATAGCAGTTAGGGTCACTAACCACTAGACCAACAGGCCAGTCAAAAATATAATATTTACCATGTTTACTTATTGTTTCGAGTTCCCGATATTAAATTACCTATATACCGTTTTCAGTACTTATAAATAATAGTTTTAGTGAGCATTTCAGTTTAAAATCTTATAATTATGATGATTTGTATCTTCCACTTGTCTTGAAAAGGTTAGAAAGAAGTTACTCCAAAATGATATCCTCTTATATTTTTCCGAATTTGTTAAGGTCTGACGAGATGCGGCTAAAAAGAAATATTTTACATGCAGTGATTTCTATTTCACGAAGTACATTGCTACCTACTCTATTCAACTTTCGTACATTTTTACGAATAGCTACTCCATGGGTCGACCTGTTAATAAGGCGTGGAGTGGTCTCATTCTAAACTGGATCATTCTCCTTCATAACTACAGTTTACTTCCCCGTTAGCCTACCTTGGTAGGAAAAATAAAATATGTGTCTCTGTCCAATTCTAGACTTTTTGAACGTCAAAGTAGGGTTTAAAAATGTTTTTTTTTTTTTTGCTGATTGCTCTCATCCATTAGTGAAAGTCGCCCTTAATAGGCATTACACTTTGCGATACCTTTATTTACTGCTTATACTTAACTTACTAAAAGAGCCATTAACTTCCAGAATTACCATATAAAACAGGAAAACACGTTATTCTCGTGCCAAACCTATAAATTACAAAGCAAAACAATACTTATACGAAATGGTTTAATTTCCGTTTTCAACTGAAAGCGTTAAATCACACCTTTGAAAGGAGTGTAGAGGTCGGTGACCGCATCTTGATTCTAAGGTTGTTAACCTTTAACCTGGCGCTTGCGGTATATGTAAATACTAAAAGTTTATTAACCAAATTTTTCATAAAAACCCGCTCACACTGCTTACGATTTACGAAACTGTGAAAAAATGTGCCCATTTTTCTTTGCGTAACTTTGTGAGGTTGGAGCCTTACTATTTGGATTCAAAAACGATTCTGGGGTTTCCAGGTGAACCACGGTTAGACGCTTAGAATTTATTAAATTACGTGAATCGGGTTTTATCAAGTATCTCTACAATACATTAATTATGCAGTAAAGTAAAGGCGTCTTTTGCACAGCACCATGCTGAGATAGAAGGCCTTTTTGCCAATTTCACTATAATGTACCTATTTGCTTTGTTTAGCTTTTTTTTTAGTTTATAATTATATCATTTTATTTTGTCCAGTGAGAGATCAATAAATACTTTTTCTTTTTTTCCTTAGGTGGAGAGAAAAGTCCGGTCGCAAGCATCCGTATTCATTTCGCATCGAAAGCACTTTAACTTGCGAGTAGACCTCTGAGTCTAGTAAGTTACTAAGCCAAGAAAAAGATACAAGAAATGCTGATCGGGTAAATGTGATCCCTTACCCTACCCTTATACCCTTTGAAAATTATCACTGGAAATGGCAAAATGTAGACCAGCATATAGAGAATAGAGTAGAGAAGATTGGATATCTGAAGTTTGCTTAGATACTTTTAGTATAGTCATCGATTGATATTCGTACCAACCGATGACTAAACCAAAGTTATCTCTATAAGCAAGTACCAGCCGATTTGTGCCACACTATAAGGTAAACTCCGTGGCTGCTACTGAGAAATTCTTGATAGAAAATTACAATGCCCGACCTGGGTATCGAACCCTGCAGGACCACATGCTCAGTAGTCACCCTTGCAACTACTAGACCCAGTGAGGCAATCAGTACTGATCAATTAACGTGGGTCAACAACATAGAAATATAAAAAAACAGGTCAACAAACTACGCCTACATTCCAAAAGTGTTTTTGTCAGACGCTTTTAAGCTTGGATTTTGAAGCGCCTGACCGATATAGCATGGCAATATCCCGATCAATTAGCTTTAAGTATTAAATCATATGGAGTTTAGTATTATTTAAAGCGTCTGTAAAGCAATACGGCCGACAGAAAGTGTCTGGGAGTAGAAAATATACGTAAAAAAACAGCTTGGAGAAAATACGTGAAGTATTTTCTCCAAGCTGTTTTTTACGTATATTTTAGGAATTATCCTTAAAAATAAGTCGCAAATACTCCCAGACACTTTCCGTCGGCCGTATTGCTTAACAGACGCTTTAAATAATACTAAACTCCTAATGATTGAATACTTAAAGCTAATTGATCGGGATATTGCCATGCTATATCGGTCAGGCGCTTCAAAAACCAAGCTTAAAAGCGTCTGACAAAAACTCTGGTCCATCAAAAGTGTCTGACACTATATGATATTACTTTAAAATAATATTCTACATGACATATATAAAAATCAGCCATGTGAATTTAAGTAAAATAGTTCTTATTTTTAGTCACCTTTCTCACCTGGTACCTGCCCAGGTGTCACTCGGCAAGTTCCACAAAGCGCGTAGGTATTCAAGGCACACGAGACGCTACTGAAAACTTCAGGTTTCATCCGTGTGAAAATAAGTTATGTCTGATTGCTCTTGGATCTTGGACTATATGTGTTATTTCTACATTTTACATTGTTGTGAAGTATCGTAAGTTACGAGTATCTTCAGTTTACAGAACATTACACAATATGTTCTATTGTATTAAAGCGCCTTCCCACTCGATGTTCTTAGCTAAGTATAGATACCTATATACTCGTATGTTGAACCTAATAATGAGAGTTCAGCGTCCTCTTAATGTGTTTTTAGATAAACGTAGGTACTACTTGGCCCAGTATTTTGAGAATGTATTTGTCGTATACGGAAAGTACAGTTCGCATATTTGCATCCCGAGATCATATAGGTATGTACTATTATTTATACTGAACACGGGATATAATAATAATAATAATATTCCACAACTATCACACAACGCCATCTAGTCCCAAGCTAAGCAGAGCTTGTGTTTTGGGTACTAGACAACTGATAAACATACTTATATATTTCTAAATACATACATATTATAGATAAATTACACCCAGACACAGAACAAATGATCGTGCTCATCACACAAACATTTGTCCTGGGTGGGAATCGAACCCACGACCTCCGGCATAGCAGTTAGGGTCACTAACCACTAGACCAACAGGCCAGTCAAAAATATAATATTTACCATGTTTACTTATTGTTTCGAGTTCCCGATATTAAATTACCTATATACCGTTTTCAGTACTTATAAATAATAGTTTTAGTGAGCATTTCAGTTTAAAATCTTATAATTATGATGATTTGTATCTTCCACTTGTCTTGAAAAGGTTAGAAAGAAGTTACTCCAAAATGATATCCTCGTATATTTTTCCGAATTTGTTAAGGTCTGACGAGATGCGGCTAAAAAGAAATATTTTACATTCAGTGATTTCCATTTCACGAAGTACATTGCTACCTACTCTATTCAACTTTCGTAAATTTTTACGAATAGCTACTCCATGGGTCGACCTGTTAATAAGGCGTGGAGTGGTCTCATTCTAAACTGGATCATTCTCCTTCATAACTACAGTTTACTTCCCCGTTAGCCTACCTTGGTAGGAAAAATAAAATATGTGTATCTGTCCAATTCTAGACTTTTTGAACGTCAAAGTAGGGTTTAAAAATGTTTTTTTTTTTACTGATCGCTCTCATCCATTAGTGAAAGTCGCCCTTAATAGGCATAACACTTTGCGATACCTTTATTTACTGCTTATACTTAACTTACTAAAAGAGCCATTAACTTCCAGAATTACCATATAAAACAGGAAAACACGTTATTCTCGTGCAAAACCTATAAATTACAAAGCAAAACAATATACGAAATGGTTTAATTTCCGTTTTCAACTGAAAGCGTTAAATCACACCTTTGAAAGGAGTGTAGAGGTCGGTGACCGCATCTTCGATTCTAAGGTTGTTAACCTTTAACCTGGCGCTTGCGGTATATGTAAATACTAAAAGTTTATAAACCAAAATTTTCATAAAAGCCCGCTTACACTGCTTACGATTTACGAATGTTTTTTTCTACGAAACTGTGAAAAAATGTGCCCATTTTTCTTTGCGTAACTTTGTGAGGTTGGAGCCTTACCATTTGGATTCAAAAACGTTTCTGGGGTTTCCAGGTGAACCACGGTTAGACGCATAAAATTTATTAAATTACGTTTAAACACGGAATCGGGTTTTATCAAGTATCTCTACGATACATTAATTCTGTAAAGTAAAAGCGTCTTTTGCACAGCATCATGCTGAGATAGAAGGCCTTTTTGCCAATTTCACTATAATGTACCTATTTGCTTTGTTTAGCTTTTTTTTTTAGTTTATAATTATATCATTTTATTTTGTCCAGTGAGAGATCAATAAATACTTTTTCTTTCTTTCTTTTGGCGGAGCGAAAAGTCCGGTCGCAAGCATCCGTATTCATTTCGCATCGAAAGCACTTTAACGTGCGAGTAGACCTTTCACTCTAGTAAGTTTCTTTGCTAAAGAAAAAGATACAAGAAATGCTGATCGGGTAAATGTGATCCCTTACCCTACTTATACCCTTTGAAAATTATCACTTGAAATGGCAAAATGTAGACCAGCATATAGAGAATAGAGTAGAGAAGATTGGATATCTGAAGTTTGCTTAGATACTTTTAGTATAGTCATCGATTGATATTCGTACCAACCGATGACTAAACCAAAGTTATCTCTATAAGCAAGTACCAGCCGATTTGTGCCACACTATAAGGTAAACTGCAGGCGCAAACGGCAGGCTGCCGATCTTTATGGCGTTCTATGGGGGAGGCCTTTGTTCAGCAGTGGACGTCTAATGGCTGATGATGATGATGATGATGATAAGGTAAACTCCGTGGCTGCTACTGAGAAATTCTTGATAGAAAATTACAATGCCCGACCTGGGTATCGAACCCTGCAGGACCACATGCTCAGTAGTCGCCCTTGCAACTACTAGAGCCAGTGAGGCAATCAGTATTACAATATTTACAATTACGTAAGCTGATCAATTAACGTGGGTCAACAACATAGAAATAAGTATAAAAAAACAGGTCAACAAACTACATTCCAAAAGTGTTACCATTCCTCACCACCTACGTTTTTACAGCCCATTTATAAAAGCAACACTCCAGAAAATATTGTATTTCATCTGGAATGTGAATACGTTTTCCTTTTGACCGCGTCGAAAGGTTTTGTATAAAAATGTCCCCGAATAAAGTAAAAATATAACCCTACAGGTAGTGAAACGGATGTTATTTGATAAAGTTCCTTTTTATTTTCTTGTATTCGTGATAAAACAATACATAGAGGTTATAAAGAAAGTGTGTATTTTCTCATTCTTAAAGGAGCATTTATAAGAAAACATATTGACTCTTTGTCTATTTTTGTATCACAAATAGTCTACCAGAACTATTATTAGCATACCATAACATCACGTCTATAATCCACGAAGGACTAGACATAGGTGTACCCATTTGTTCACCCTCATTTCACCAGTTATGTTTAACCGGGCCCAGATCCAGTCTCCGACTCTCCATTGCTGCTACTAAGAAATTCCTGATGTTCCCAACAACATTTTGCCCAGGTCGAGTAAAAAGGGCATCGGACCCTAAACCTCATGCTCAGTAAACGTAGAAGAACTATGTTTAGTTCATGAATTATTCGTTGAAAATTAGTTCATTACAGGAAAATAAGCGGAACTTTCCATAAAACTTATAACAAGCGAAAACGGTACACGTGGAGGGTGTTTAGATAATTTGAACTCAGTGACTCGAAATATAGTTAAATGAGTTTTATAAATTAAATTAATATTTCTTTCTTTTTCGTGTGTTTACATGCCGTCGACAAATAATCCTCGAGGATGCTGTTTTGATTGACGATGCAAGTGATAATTATACAATTCGTACATGAATCCAAAAATAAGAGGGTTCTTGGCTTCGAACTGGAGACCTATGACTTGACAGTCAAGTGATTTGCTAGTTTAATAAAAAACAGTGTATTGCACCCAGTATGTTTTCATTGTAAGAAACCCATCTTCGGCCCACGTGATGTACGGCACGAGCTTAACGAAATAAATACTGACAAGCCTACAATATAATTTGCTTATTCAGATTTACTACGTAAGTTTAGCTTGTCAAGCGTTCGACCCGCTTCGGAGGCTAAGGAGGCACGCTTTTGTCAGATAAAGAAATACGTGAGTATGTGATAAACTATGTTTTACATACATACGTACATGAACTTCTGTGTCCTACGACTTCTAAGGAGATATTTCTTGCGGAAAAGTACTGAACGTGAACTTTAGAATTGTTTGTGATAATCATAGTTGAGTTGTTGTGATTTTGTTTTGGTAATTTAATCATGTTAAACCTTTCAAAACGTTTGTAATCTTTAGATTTAGTCAGTAGTGTTAAACCATGCCTTAATCAGTTTTGTCAAAAAAACCGTATTTGGTGAAAGATTCTGTCGTCGATTCAGTCATGAATTAAGTAATCGTTCGTAGAGGAAAGGTTCGGTCGTTGAAAAACAAAAAAACATTGAGACAAGAGCAACTGACTGGCCTGTTGGTCTAGTGGTTAGTGACCCTAACTGCTATGCCGGAGGTCGTGGGTTCGATTCCCACCCAGGACAAATGTTTGTGTGATGAGCACGATAATTTTTTCTGTGTCTGGGTGTAATTTATCTATAATATGTATGTATTTAGAAATATATAAGTATGTTTATCAGTTGTCTAGTACCCATAACACAAGCTCTGCTTAGCTTGGGACTAGATGGCGTTGTGTGATAGTTGTGGAATATTATTATATTATATTATTATTATTATTATAACTGTCGGCGGCTCATCCGGCGAAGAAACGTTTGTTGGAGTTAAGTTTTAGAATCTGAGAATGAGGTCCTGGGTTTACACTGGGAACATTTTTCCAATATATCAGTTGCCGTTAAAATAAGTCAAGTCATAATCCCGGAAGTATATCGACCAGTCTCGTGTTAAATGTTGTGTTCACTAGAATCACTTGTGGGCTTTTGGGGTTTAGATTAAAACCTCTCAATATATCAGTAAGTACCTAATGTGCAACTCGAAGGGACTGTCTGCTTGCCTCAAGGGCTAGTTCAGGACTGTTCTACGACGTCACTGTCGAGCCGCTTGCTACGTTTATTTGTATATATCAAATCTCTTCTTAACCATTATACCACTCAGTATACCGAAATTTACACAGGATATTATTTATGAAATTATGTACGGAAGCAGTCATTACTATTCCACATAATATAATAATGTCTACAGAATGCAGTTTTCCGTTCACCTAATAGAATTGGATCGTCTTGTTTTTCCCAATGTGCGTAGGAGGCAGATCTTCAGCTATTCTTAGCTAAAGACCACGGCACAAACAGATTTATCGGCGTAATTGGAAAAATAAGCTTATTTATAGATTGTTTTCCACGACTTTGTGGACAAATTGAAAACCTTTTTAATAGGTTAACCTATAGGATAGGTAGGTAAACCTGCTGGCTGAGGTGGAGATTTATAAATGACTCATACACTGGAGTGTTAATGTGGTGCTCTTCCGTAAACAATGGGGCTCTTAATATCGTGGCCTGCGTGTCCTTTTGGTTGTTCAATACAGGAACTGATGGATGCTACCGAAAGTGCCAAACTAGTATCTCAATTATTCTGAGGCGACATAATTTAGATTGCCATCGACACGCTAAGAAGAAGGTAGACCGTAGGTACTTATTTTACATTTTAAATAACTGCGAAAGAACTGTCTAATTAAAAAAGTAAATTGGCTAATCTAATTTAAACAACGTAATCAACTTACTGTACCTATATTATCTATTTTTAGGGCCTATTTCATGATGTCCCAATAGCCATAACTTACCGATTAAGTTCAAAAATAAAACAGAATTAGTATAAATTTAAGTTTTTTTTTTTTTTGGGCTGTTGGGAGTCATCGAATGACTCCTCCCGCTCTGAGAGCCGCTCCGCAGAGCGGTAGGGAGTATTGACTTCTACTGACTAAAAACCACCCAGGTTCATTCTTAACCCTTGTGCCGAGGCCGCGGTATCTCTTTCGAACAACCCGCAGACCCATGAATTTAAGTACTTAGGTGGTGTTGAAACAGGCCCTAAAATATCTTGTTTTATTCTTACCTTTAGTATTTAATGGAATTTTTATTATTTTCCTTAAATTTCCCTAATAAGAATAGCCCCAGGAGACGCCAGTAATAGATTTTGGCATATTCATTTTCCGTGGGAAGTCAGATGACGATATCCCTGAGGCGGGATCCCTATCCTTTTCTTAGGTTTTGATAAACAAAATGACGTCAATATAAAACAAAATTATTTGTATAAAGGCCTACGCAGACGAGATACTTCCACAACCCAAATAACCGAGGACACCGACCAACCGAACCACATAAAAAACTTTTTGCAAAAAAAGAAACTAAAAAACGTTTTAAATATTATAGCTTTACTTTCGGAAGTCAGTGACTTTGTTTGTTTTCATTGATTTTATCCGACACTGAAACAGTCGATTTGGTCAACAGTATCTTTAATCCATTAACTTTCATCCAGATAATTTCACCCACAAACGTTTCGTCAGTGAACAGAATACCAATAATTTTTCACCCAAAGAGCAATTAGACAACATGCAGACGTGCATGCGTATTGTATCATCATTTTCCAGATATATTAGTCAGTTTTTTTTTTTTTTACCGGCATCCGGCAGACATGGCCTGCCCAGTCCCATTTTAGTTTGGCAGCTTTATGAGCTACGTCAGCAATTTGAGTTCTGGAGCGCAGTGTGGTATTCCTTAAACGATCGGTAAGTTTAACGTTGAGTATGCTGCGCTCCATTGCCCGTTGGCAAACCTTGAGTTTGGACCTCTGGATGTTAGTCAAAGACCAAGTCTGTGCACCATATGTCAGTATGGGGAGAATACACAGCATATAGTGGGCCAGCATATCTCAGAACTGGAGTCCGGAGACAGCTAGACGGCGGCGCGGCAGACCGAGGAGGAGATGGCGGGACGCCTTGGATGGCTTTCTCGTTAACTGGCGGGAAGAGGCGCAACAACGAGGAAAGCGGAAGGAATGGGGGGAGGCCTTTGCTCAGGAGTGGGAAAGATTAGGCAAAATTAAAAAAAAAAAGTGAGATTTGCGATCATCATAATCTTAATCAGTCTTGTAAAGGCGGTGCAGGGTTCTAAAATTGCCTCTTTAGCAGATCATAATATGGATTGCGTTGAAATTCGGAAAAAGTGACCATAAGACAGGTGAAAGTAAATAAAAGATTGTAACTCTGACTTTATTGCACTTAGCTTTCGACGGTGACGTAGTTCCGTGCGTCATAACATAACACCGCGGAAAAATGATCGCCCGCCAAGTGCGCTACCTACGTCCGTGACACGTCCTCGCCAGACATTGCGCGCATTACGGAATTTTGTCCTCCATGGCCGAAAGTCTCTCGTCTAACTCAGGCCTGAAGTCCGGCGATATACCTATATTCGTACCAAGGTAGAGCCACTGTCGGGGCTGCGGATTGCTCGAGAGAGATACCGCGGCCTCGGACCGGACACAAAGGGCTAAACGAAGGAACATGGGTGGTTTTTAGTCAGTAGAAGACTGACAGAAAATTACATACTCTTTGGACTGACACTCCTTTCTGCTCCACCCAGAGACAAAAGAGGTCTAGAGCCAGTAGCCCCGGCAACTAGGACTGAGCCATTGGTCTCGTGGTCGCAAACCGGCTGCTGTGCGTGGTGTCCTGGGTTCGATTCCCCGGGTGGGAAAAACGCTAATGGGTTTTACATCAGGAATTTCTAAAGTAGCCCCGAGTTGAAGTTTGTAAGTTTGCGGTATGATGCCTCCGTACCTCGGAAAACCGTTAGTCCAGCGCTTTATCTCTCGTCGGAACTCCGGACGTGTCGTACCTATTGCCTTTCCATCGTACTATGAGACTGAACCTGTGTCAGCCATACGCACTTGGGCACTATAATAATATCTCCCGTTTCGATGGCTCTCAGTAGGACCAGATATATTCTAGAGCCAGTTTATACCAACTATAACTGCTATATCGCAGACTTCTATCTGTAAACCGATTGGAAAGCTGTGTTGGAAAACGAGCTTTTTCGTGTGTGACACTTTATTCTGGCTATTTACAATCGTGTAGTGCTAACTTCAAAAGGGACAGGCGTAGCGTAGACAGGCCGTTTGAAAACAAAAAATGTTCTGGATTGTTCCTGAATAGTTCCGGGAATATTGGCTCTAGTCGAAATAATTACACACCTACACCGGGTAAAACGGGCTGAATAGAAACGCAGCGATGAATCGAGTTCGAGAAAAACTTTAAAAACCGTTCAATTAATATGGTAGGTTACCGACAACGCATGATTGAGGAGCTCGTGGCTTAATAAGAACTGCCACTCAGGTCGATCTTTAGGTAAAGCTGTGCTTGCCTAGGTCGGTCTGTGGATGGATGACCGCCCGACATACCGAGTTTCCTCCGTGCCTCGGAAAGCACGTTAAGCTGTTGGTCCCGGCTGCCATATGTATAGACTAGCTTTTGCCAGCGGCTTTGCCTGCGTGAAAATGACGATTTTCCATACAAACTTTCATCCCCTATTTAACTCCCTTAGGGGTTGAATTTCGAAAAATCCTTCCTTATTCCTTGTCTGCATTATAAAGGGAACCTCTGTGCAAAATTTCAGCTTTCTAGGTCCAAGGGTTTGGGCTGGGCGTTATTTTATTATTATATATGTAGGATCAGGATTGCCGAGCGGTATGTCGTCAGGGTTTGGAGTCCCCATTTTGGGATAAACAAGTCTGTATATGAATTACAACAGAGTTTATTCACAGTGGGCACACAACACGATAATTAAAAGTCACTTAAAACAATGGTACACAATGCACAATGAAACACAATAGAAAATAAAGACAATAAGGCGAACAGACTTTTTAAGGTCAAAGTTCGTACAGTGGTCTAGCCACCCTAATGCACATGTGCAGGTAAACCGACAGTTTTGTCGGGAGCGAGGAGCTCTTTACTGAGTCGAATCCGAAGACCGACTGACTAGCTTACAGAGCGCTCGACCTTTTATAAGACGACGCCGCTAGCTTTCTAAAAAGTTCCCGCCAACAACAACTCTGTCCGTTGACGCACGGAAGTACGTCACGTGTTTACAAGACACATAAAATGTGCTAAATCTAATAAGATTTTACGTTATACAATAATCAAATATTACAAGAATAATTATTGCAAATAAATAACGGTGAATTAACAAAGTAAATCATTTAAAATAAAAGCAAAGTCAACATTTGTTCGGAACAAAACTATTAGTCACACTTATCGAAATAAGTAGCCAAAAATCATTAGAGTGTACACTAGGTACTTAATAAATTATGTTATGATTTATCAGACAATAATTAACAGTAAAAAAATCACTTAAATTAATAATAACAAAATCAACTGGTGGCACTAAAATTTCGAATTACCCACATTGTAATCGACAACCAACTCCGACACGGCCAGAACTGACGTTCTACACGACCTCGTGTGATTCTGAAAAAGAAAATCTCATGTGAGTATCGATCGGCCTTTCTGACAAACAAAAAGCCATAACAAAATGGATATTGAAATGAAAAATCCTGAATTAGTCAAATAAAACTATTATCAAAAGTAGTTGCATCGCAACCATTAAAATCATCAAACTGTTACTGACAATACATGGCTCAACTTAAGTAGAGACATAGTCTCCCAGTCGAAATCACACCATGGGATTCAACAAGTAATCTGGAGTAGAATAGACAACCCGCATAGGCGTCAACATAGACAACCCGCATAAGCGTCAAGTTCAACAACCAAATCCAGGAGTCAACATAGACATCCAACAAGAGTCAACATAGAACATCTTGTAAATTCAGCTATACTATGTCAGCAGCAGATGAATCATCATCAGTGTCAGTATTGACATCATCACTAACAGTAACAGGACATTCAGGCATTTTTCGTACACGATCATGGGCATATTTGTAAATTCTATTGCTATTCAAAGCTTTTAACAAATATCTGACACCATCTAATACTTCCAAAATTCTATAGGGACCTTTAAATTTAGGATCTAATAACAAAGTCTCCAACTTGAAACTGACAGATTTATTTCTATCTCATCACTGGCAACAGACATCAAACCCAAAGGTATAGCAACTCGACCAATCAATGAGTCTAAAGGACTAGAATCAGTAACCCGCAATTTGATGCGCCAATCTGGGTGGTATGGTACAATAAAGAATACTTTGTAAAAGAATCAATTAAAACAATGATGTAGGTACTCCTTGAGATCACTCATCCACTAAGTTTCCCTGTAACATCTACATGCACTGTGTGCCAAAATAATAAGAGAACATTCACCCCCAGAGTCATAACAAAATGAAAGCGACTCACCAGATTGCTATAAAACACCGGTGATAGGTCGAACATCAAAAGCTTCAACTCGCTTCACGGCTGGTTGGCTGCTCGAAGGCTGACTCCCGGTATCTTCACTCGAACCTCCCGGCTGCCTTCCAGTCGCTTTTGGGCAACGAGGTGCGACATGTCCTGAGTCGCCACAGCTGGTTTGGACTTCTTAGGTTGTGAAGAATGTTGGTCAGAGGAAGACTGAGATTTTCTCTTGAGGTGGAGCAAGACATTCAATTCTTGTTGCAGTTTATTCCTTGTAAGTACTTCGGTAGTAAAGGCAAGTCGATGAGCACGAGAATCAAACTTTGAGACATGGGCCAGTACAGTGGAAACAGCAATGTGTTCGACATCCAGGCTATTCCACTTGGAGGTCAGCGAAGTGACTTGCCGACGGCATATTCGGCTAGAGATTCTCCTTCTTTTGGCTGACTACTATGGAAATTAATGAGGGTAGCAGCCACAGTTTCCGAAATGGCAAAGCGAGAGAGGAAGAGACTTTTAAAGTCTGTCCAGGTCATCCCTGCGTATGAGACTTGGGAAAGCCATACATTGGCACTGCCCTTTAAGGCTTTAGTGAGGGCAATAATAAGAGTGCCACCCTGAAGAGGTTTTTCCGATAGGCAAATATCCACCGTTGCACTCCAAGCATGAGCATCGGAATCGGGTAGGTCTGGGTCAAAAACTGGCAAAGAAATGACAGCAGACGAGGAAGACTGCGTCTTAGTTCTGAAGCTCTAACATAGCTCGCCATGGATCACCAACACCTTCCGATTCCCGGGCTAAACCTAATCCCACTTCTGATGTAGGATCAGGATTGCCGAGCGGTATGTCGTCAGGGTTTGGAGTCCCCATTTTGGGATAAACAAGTCTGTATATGAATTACAACAGAGTTTATTCACAGTGGGCACACAACACGATAATTAAAAGTCACTTAAAACAATGGTACACAATGCACAATGAAACACAATAGAAAATAAAGACAATAAGGCGAACAGACTTTTTAAGGTCAAAGTTCGTACAGTGGTCTAGCCACCCTAATGCACATGTGCAGGTAAACCGACAGTTTTGTCGGGAGCGAGGAGCTCTTTACTGAGTCGAATCCGAAGACCGACTGACTAGCTTACAGAGCGCTCGACCTTTTATAAGACGACGCCGCTAGCTTTCTAAAAAGTTCCCGCCAACAACAACTCTGTCCGTTGACGCACGGAAGTACGTCACGTGTTTACAAGACACATAAAATGTGCTAAATCTAATAAGATTTTACGTTATACAATAATCAAATATTACAAGAATAATTATTGCAAATAAATAACGGTGAATTAACAAAGTAAATCATTTAAAATAAAAGCAAAGTCAACATTTGTTCGGAACAAAACTATTAGTCACACTTATCGAAATAAGTAGCCAAAAATCATTAGAGTGTACACTAGGTACTTAATAAATTATGTTATGATTTATCAGACAATAATTAACAGTAAAAAAATCACTTAAATTAATAATAACAAAATCAACTGGTGGCACTAAAATTTCGAATTACCCACATTGTAATCGACAACCAACTCCGACATATAGATTTCCAAAAAATATTGACCACATATTTTTTCTTTTTTCACGTAAACAAAAAATGAAGACGATACAGTGCTTCGAAAACTCGTGTGACGTCATATGATAGTACATTTTGTACCTTCAAGTGACGTTTCAAGCCCCACTCCATGATCTTTGACGCGTTATAGCTTCGTCAATTTTTATTGATTTGATAAAACAAAAAACACGTATCCAATATTTTTCGATAATCTAACTGACGGACTAATTAGAATCATATTTTTTTGAGTCAGTCCGATCCCCTAAGTCTTACCATAGGGTATCGTATTAATACCTAGTATTAACTGGGTTGTGGGGGTCAGATAGGCAGTCGCTCCATGTAAAATACTGGTATTCAGCTGCATCCGGTTAGACTGGAAGCCGACCCCAATATATTTGGGAAAAGGCTAGGCAGATGATGACCGACAACGCATGATTGGCGCAATGGCTGTGAAATTTCCTGCTGCGCTGCTTGTTGCAGGTCCAATTCCCGTAGGGAACTAATATTTGCATGGCCTACAGGTAGTTTCCGGGTCTGTCTGTTTGTGTCAGCACAGCATGGGGACAGCTTGGAAAATTTAATGGCGCAAGAGAACCGACACATGTTGTGTCCCACACTAAAGGCCTAATTTACGAATCAATAATCCTCTACTTAGGTACCGTAAAACTTGACATTTAAGACCTAAGTAAAACCTCCATAAACCATTAGTACCTAAACTTAAGATTCCACCTTACATTAGACTGAACCTTTTCAGGAAAGGCTTTTAAATACCACCACCACGTAACATAATAAAGTTTTCCTTATAATCTTTATGTAAGTATTTATCCTTTTTTGAGCAGCCGTTGTTCAACCTGCCTAGCTATTCACAAACAATCGAATGTAAACCGAATCGAACATATCGTATGTCTATCTCGCTCACTTTCATAATGCCAAAAACAGACAGACATACGACTTGTCGAAATCGAAACCGAATCGTAGCGTTGTGAATACGATATCTACGTCACAAACGTACAGTTACTTACACTTACCTGTTTTTGTGCGTCTAGTAAAACGTGGGAATTTGTTATGTAATCGTGTTTCCGATTCACATTTACGTACTTTACTGTATTGAACCGTCTGCGAACACAAGTGGGCTGATTTATAATGTCGTGGAAAGGGTGAAGTATTGGGCCAATATAGATGTACCACTGACACGAAGTAGAACGTGCTTTCTTTTTCGTGAGGTTAGTGCCTTAACTGATGCTGAAGGTTTACGCCGCCCATGGGCCTCTGACTTGTCATTAATAATAATAAAAAAAAAAACATTTATTCAGGTAATTTTACACCATGCCATGTCAATCATAATACAAACATGAATAAAATATTAAAATTCAGATAAAATAATAATAATAATGGTTATGGATATTATTAAATTAAAAATTATAAAAACAATACAATTAAATACACAAACATACAACTTAAAAGTAAAAAAAAAGAAAGAGGAAAGAAGAAAATCAAAGAAATATCTCTCGGGCACATGTTTATACTGTGTCTCGTCGAATCCGACTCGGCTGGGCAGCGTTTGGGAAGCTGAGAAGTCTCTCGATCTTCGATCTTCTCGTCCAACTTACCGCAGTGTCTCAAGACGAAAGTCGTTGACCAGTGTGTGTTGCCAGTGATTACATATACGGGACCGAAACGTGGTCGCTCTCAATGGGCCTCCTCAGAAGGCTTAAGGTCACCCAAAGAGCAATCGAGAGGGCTATGCTCGGAGTTACCTTGCGTGATCGAATCAGAAATGAGGACATCCGCATGAGAACCAAGGTGGCCGACATATAGCCCGAAGAATTGCCAAGCTTAAGTGGCAGTGGGCAGGGCACATTGCTCGCAGGACGGATGGCCGATGGGGCCGGAAGGTTCTGGAGTGGCGACCGCGAACCGGAAGACGTTGCGTTGGAAGGCCTCCCACTAGGTGGACCGATGACCTGGTGAAGGTTGCGGGGATCCGCTGGATGCGAGACGCACGGGACCGGTCAATGTGGCGACACTTAGGGGAGGCCTATGTCCAGCAGTGGACGTCTTTCGGCTGAAATGATGATGATGATGATACTGTGTCTCGGGCACGTATGCTAGTTTCCTTCACCGAAGTAAATGATTATTATCAATATGGTAAAAAACAATACGCACATGAATCCGAAAAATCAGAAGTGCTTGGCGTGGGTTCGAACTAGAGGCTGCATATGACTTGTCGATCACACCACTAGGCTATCGCAAGTATCACTGCTAGCGAAACGCATTGACTGAAAAAGGGCAACATTGGTAACCCGGATTCTGCTTTCTTTATTCCAGCCGGGGCAGCAAACGAGTACTCACCCAAATCCACCTCTATATTAACTTAATATTCCAACTATAATGGCACCATCATATCACTATGGATAGCGCAAAATACACGTATCTGACTGACCTTTTGTGGAAGCAAGGTGTGATGTTCTTGTTACAAGTCCTTCTAAACTAAATATATCTCTCTACAACCTTCGTCTAGGCTGGTTTTATTCACACAAACAAAATCAATATCCAATTACATTTTTCAATCGGCTATCAATGAAAACAATCTACGAAGACATAAATCGAATGTGCTGATCTTAATTGTTCTGCGCTAAAGATTAATTTTCTCCAGCACGTAAAGAAGGTTCATCAATAATACCTGTAGGTAACCGTTAGGTAAAGAAACTCTTTGTTTCAAACTGCATTGTTGGTGGTTCTCGAGGCGCGTTCTCGTGCGCCGTTCATTTTTGCAGCTGTGTTGAACACAAATAGCGGTGAAGTAGCTGTTGCGTGAATGTTTTCGAATTTATTTTGTTTTACATAGGTATTTTGCATAAAACTTGTGTTGTTTTTCTTTGACTTTATGACAGATACTTGAATGTTAGCTTAATTTATGGGACATAGTCGACCAGCATGGCTTTTCACATACATACGACACGGTTGGCGCAGTGGCTTACGCAGTTAACTGCAGCGCCACATGTTGCGGGTTCGAAACTACTCAATCCCCGCACGGAACTAATATTTGTAAGGCCTACAGATAGGGCCACGACACATCACGAATTATTCATATATGTAACTTCAGATAGGGTCAAAATTAGTTAACAACAGTTTGTTTGATTGCATTTTCTTCATCTCGAATCACAATCGAATGTGTTACTCGAGTTCGGTTTTGTGGAGAGCGATTTTCTATACCACAATCCATCGGTTGGATATGACGGATAAGTGAATAGCAGCTGCTTACCTGTAGTGAATTTGTGACGTATTTTGTGTTAAATAAAGATATTTGGAGTTCATTTGGTAGTGTTTCAAATTAATCCCATACCCAGCTCATAACAGTACGTACGGATCTGATGTTTTAAAAGAGAAACAATGTTACACTGTGGGTAGAACATTGTAGGGTACATAAGGGAAAATAAATAGGGATTTAAAATATAAAACAACAATTGCATTATGTATTACATCAATTTATTTAATTAACTGCTAAAAATCAGTGTCATAATCTAATCATATGGAACAATCCATACATAAGAATATCTTAAAACTTACGTGACTAAACCTTACAGTATAACTGATAGATTTCCCTATTGAAAACAATGATTGAACCTTCAGGAAAATACATATTTTATAGTAGTAAGATGACTATGATTTAAATTAAAACCGAGGTAACCTCAAAAACAATGAAATCAAGTATTTCTTAAAGAGAAAATAACAAAATACATTTTTTCACTAAGCCAGGTTACACACAGTTTAAAATTAAATCTGAGTAAGACAGAAAGTTCACAGATATTATGGTTTTAAGCGTCAAGAAAGCAAAATGTATTTTTTGGAATGTCAAATTTAGTCTAACCTCTGTGAAATATGGGATAATTAACGTTCAAAGTACTTTTAGTTTAACACTGTTTGGCTAAGAATTCATTTGGAAAGAAGTAACAATAATACAATATCTATATTTTATATAAAACAGCGGATTTTTATATTAAATCCTTTGGTTACGGTTACTTCTGCTTTTATTCCAACTATTTTGGACGCAAGCTAATAAGAAAAAATATACATCGTCAACTTATTCAGTACAAAACATTTGCTTTTACAAACATACACCAGAATTCAGTTCTGGGTCCAAGCTGTTTCCAACTTTCCAGTCCAATACAAAAAAATAGAAAATTCTGTTGCATATAATATTCTATACCAAACCGGTATTTTCCAGTTTTCGTTATCCCTGTCTCAAGTTAACATTCAGAAGAAGCTTGTCATCTCATTGTTTCACAAGACTTATTTGATCTACACAGACTACATGAACCGCACACTGCCTACAAATGGTTCCGCTGTGAATAACAGATGTTTTTAAACATTAGAACCTTAGTATTTATAAATGTCACAACACTTTAGCTCGAGCGGAATGAAATACAGGAATATTGTTTAGGAGAATTACAAATATTATCATCTTAAACATGGTAGCGAATTTAGAATAATTTCGGGGAACATTTATTTAGATTTATTGCATATTGTTTATCTATATGTTGGATGTTTTTTTAGTACCACCTACGTACTGTAGGAAGTTCGTATGATGTCGATTGTGTGTAGTGTGAAGGGCAGAGTGAGGGTCCCGCTCGTGGTTAGTGTCTCGCGTCGCGGCGATGTTCGCGCTCGCGCTCGCGCTCGGCAGGCGGCGGGTCGCGGTCGCGGCGCTCGCGGTAGGAGCGCTCGTCGTAGTACGGCGCGGCTGCCGTGCGGCTCTTGCTCGTGGCGTCGCCGCCGCCCGTCTCCGCCACCGGCTCCGCGGGCGACTTGCGCGGCCTGGTGGTAGAGCTGATCATAACTTAGTTAGTTTCTATCGGCCTATCTATTAGACACATCTACACATTTTTTAACAGGTTTCAGTTAAATTGGCATTAGACATAAAGGTGGCTTAACCCTTCGTATGCCGTAGCGTAGATCTACGCGAGACACAATGGCTTTTTAACCCATTGACCGCCACGGTCATGTAAAATGACAAGCCAAAAAGTACCTTAAATCGATAGACTTTAGGCACTTTTTTGCTTGCTCGGCTTGTCGTCTATACGTGACTGTGGCGCTAAATAGGTTAATTGTGTCTAATTACACAGCATACGAGAAGTTAATCAATGGTATTAACCCTGATTTAATGGTAATACGTATTACGGGGCAGCGGTGGCCCAGTGGTGACCGCTTCGTGGATTCGAACCCAGGTAGGCACATTACTTTGTGTAATTTATTTCATCACCGCTGCTCTCAAAACGGTGAAGGAAAACATCGTGAGTAAACGGCATGTCTTAGAACCAAAATATTCGAAGACATGTGACATCCGACACCAACCCGAACTGGGCCCGCGTGGTGTATTATAGCTCATCCTTATCCTAAAGACAAGGCCTGAGTCCCTGCAGGGGGAACATTATAGGCTGATGAAGGGTATTAAGCCAATAAGTGAAATCAAGTTCAGTAACTGGGAGTAGTGAATCGGTAGTTAATCAAGCTTCATTATCAGATAGTGCTCGAAATAACTTATTTTCTAATTCAAAGATTACAAATCACTTCCTACATGATTCTACTTTCTACATACAATCTACTAACAAAATAACATGAAGTCCTTACCTCTCCTCACGACTGTGACCCCTATTGTAATGGTCAGCGCGTTCCCTTTCCCTGGAGCGAGACCTGTCGCGTTCACGCTCACGGTAATCTCTGTAATATCTGTAACAAAGACATTAACATCATTAATTTCTTACGATACAGATTGGTGAAGTTTTCAAGACTAGGGAGAAAAAAATCACACCAAATAGTTTCATACCAAAGCATAGAGATTCAACTTTGTCATTGCAGGTACAAAATAAAGTAGATCCTAGATCCTACCATCGCTAGATACTGGGACAGTGAAGGAGCTTGAAAATATAAACCCAAGCGAAACACATCGAGAAATTTCAGCCAGACAATAAAAAAAACCTAGAATACTATTCACGCAAAGTGAACGTGCGTGATGGTAGCGAACGTGTATGAATACGCGACACTTACGCGTCGCGGTCACGCTCACGATCGCGATCCCTCGAGCGTTCGGTGAACCTGCAAGCAAGGGGCATAGCATCAGTAATACTTTAGCGGAATAATGTGACGTTACCCTCTTCATGTTCCCAGCTGGATTGAGAACGCTCCTACAGATCGTATTACATAGTAAGCCCTCTTGCATGGTGATGGTATTTTAATACGCGTATTAACATCCGGATTGGTACTGGGTGGTATTGTGTCATTTATTTGGTCTGTTAGGCGCGGGTCAAACACAAGAAGCGTATGGCGGTGGTGCGGCGCTGGCGAGGTGGTGGCGCGGGCGTGGCGACACTTCTTTGATATTTATATATGTATAGAAGAGGTGTGGCGTGGCACATACTGAGGCGGCGTGGCGCAGGCGTGGCACGCCAAAAATTCATTTAAAAATTCATATAATGTGCACCTCGCCCGGACGGCGCCACCGCCATACGCCATACGTATTTGACCCGCGCCTTAGGCTGTCCGTCTTACATTACTATTTACCCGACTGCGGCGAAGCCCAAAAGGAGGGTTGTGTTTTTTATTTGATTTGTTACTACGTGTACTTCAAGAAATTGGTTACTGAACCTGAAATATGTCCTGTGTAAATAAACCACGAAGACTACGCATGATTTTAAGATGATCCTTAAATTGTTTTAAATTTTGTGAGTGCAGAATGTGCAATTTTGGGCAAAACAAGCTCATCAGCCGTGCAACACATGGTGAATTGGCAGGGTCTGTACCTCCTGCTAACTTGAAGGCACAAAATGTGTAAAATGCAAAATTCTGAACAATGAATTCGGTGCAACTAGACTGCATTTGGATTTTGATTAAAAGTAAACTTTGTATCGTTTACTTTTTATTTTTACAGCCGGAACTAGCGCCGTTTTTTTTAATATTTTTCACACATTTTTTCTCAAAGAACTAACTTCATTGCCGAAACGTGTTTGGTTTTCGGAATATAACTGGATATGTAATGAAGTTAACAAAAAGTCTAAAAGAGGCGCCTGTGACTTGAAAGTTGTGTGGTAATCGGTTGTTGTGGTATGGGGCATGTGATGCAGGAAAGAAGAAAATGTGAGGCATTTTTGAGTATGAATGTGAAGGGTTCTAAGAGTAGAAGAAGACTAACTCCCAAATACTCAAACGTCACTCAATTTTAAGTTGCACTTAAATCTCGTGCTGTCTTTGTTACTTTAACGCAGAGTGACAGAGACAGCAGGAGTTTTGAAGGGGAACGGACATAAAAAAAACTAATTAGTCCGTCAGATAAATTTCCAACGTCATATGATAGTACATTTTGTACCTACACGTGACGTTTCAAGCCCCACTCCATGATCTTTGACGTGTTTTATCTTCGTCATTTTTTATTGATTTGATAAAACAAAAAACACATATTCAATATTTTTCGATAATCTAACTTACGGGCTAAACAGCATCATCTTATTTTGACCCAGTCCGATCCCCTATTGAGTGACGTTTGAGTATTTGGGCGTAAAGCAACGATAGATGTAAACAGATCTGGCAAGAAAGGAAGTGTCTAATGAAATGACACCTTGAAAGGGAAGAATGGAAGAAGAGAACGTGTTGTGCCGAACCCAAATGGAATGGGATAAGGGCACGAAGATGATGACGATAAGTAATGGAGAAGAAGACATGCTGTGCCGACTCCAAATAAATTGGGATTAGAGATGAAACGGATAATAGTTTGGCCGGATACCGGATATTCGGCAAGCTACTAGGCCGGAGCGCCGGATATTCGGCCCTTTATTGCGTTGACGCGATCAGTTGATTTGAATATTGGCGCGGTGAACGAGATCGGAAATATTCAGGCGCATTCGGGTCGAACGTAAGCGCAGATCGGGTCGACTCGGGGGCGTTCGAGTGTTATCGCGCGTGTCAGTTTGTGTTTGTTTCTCAGTTAGTTTGTTTATTTCATTGTTTATCATTACCCACGACGGAACGGAGACGGTATATGCGTTTGGGGTGAGAGGTTGTTTGTTTGTGTGTTTGTGCAAATACATGTTGCCATTTTTCTCCAAAACTACTTGTCCGATTTTGATGCAGTTTTCAGTTATGGGTTCGGGTTTGATTGGTGCATGTTCTTAGATAGGTGTTACGGTGACAACTCACCAGGGGGCGCTGCAGCAAACATTTTTTGTGCAAATCAAAGTTGCCATTTTTCTCCAATACTACAAGTCCGATTTTGATTCAGTTTTCAGTTATGGGTTTAGGTTTGTTGTCGTTGTGATTTTATGTTTGAATTCTGATAGATTAACAAGAAATGTCATCATCAAAAACACGATCGCCAATTTATGGCAATATTTTGATATAAATGGCAATATATTTTTTTTAATTTTACTATCCGGTATCCGGCCGGATACTGTATTACTATCCGGTATCCGGCCGGATACTGAAAACAAGGCCGGATATCCGTTTCATCTCTAATTGGGATAAGGGCAAGAGAACGAACTTCACTACTACTACACGGTCACATTAACTTGACGCATCGCAGGAATGCGAGGCCCCACCCGCTTCCCCTCCACATTCCCTTAGCTCGCCCGGCAAGTTTCAGAACGGTTAGCATCTTTGTTACCGATACGCGCGTTGATATTTGGCTAGTTTTCTGTTTGTTTTTGGTCATTATTGTTACAACGCCAAGCGTCAAGTGAATGTGACCGAGCAGTAGATGTCAACAATCCGCAATCCAGTGACAGTGACAGCACAAAGCCTGCTCACCTGTCTCTGTCCTCCCTTTCCCGACTACGCTCGCGGTACCGGCTGGCGGAGCGTTCACGTCTGCGCGGCGTGCGGTGGTGTGCGCGAGCGTCGCGGTCGCGGGAGCGGGAGCGACGGGAGCGCTCGCCCGACCCGTACGACTTGGTCTCTAGCCACACACACGTTACTCCTGCTCACCTGTCTCTGTCCTCCCTTTCCCGACTACGCTCGCGGTACCGGCTGGCGGAGCGTTCACGTCTGCGCGGCGTGCGGTGGTGTGCGCGAGCGTCGCGGTCGCGGGAGCGGGAGCGACGGGAGCGCTCGCCCGACCCGTACGACTTGGTCTCTAGCCACACACACGTTACTCCTGCTCACCTGTCTCTGTCCTCCCTTTCCCGACTACGCTCGCGGTACCGGCTGGCGGAGCGTTCACGTCTGCGCGGCGTGCGGTGGTGTGCGCGAGCGTCGCGGTCGCGGGAGCGGGAGCGACGGGAGCGCTCGCCCGACCCGTACGACTTGGTCTCTAGCCACACACACGTTACTCCTGCTCACCTGTCTCTGTCCTCCCTTTCCCGACTACGCTCGCGGTACCGGCTGGCGGAGCGTTCACGTCTGCGCGGCGTGCGGTGGTGTGCGCGAGCGTCGCGGTCGCGGGAGCGGGAGCGACGGGAGCGCTCGCCCGACCCGTACGACTTGGTCTCTACGCCGTGCAGTGTGTCTTGGAGCGATGATATCAGGATCTTGCAGCGGTCGTCGTGGGCAACCTGGAGGAGGACAAATAGTTTAACTATTAAACGAAACATAATTGAAGTAGTGGCTATTTTTTGATTAATCTTTCACTTCCGCATTGTTGGTTCTTATTTTTTATATAATCTGGTTACGATTATGTATATTGCAAGGCCATACAATTATTTTGTCTAATATATACAGTTATACTGTCTTGTACTGGCCCGCTACTGAATAAAGGCTAATTCCTTCCAAGATCACTTTTTCTGCGCCTCCTCGAACCAGCCCGGGGCCGGCCTCGGCGATGCTGTCGTCTTCCGTCAATCATTGTGTGAAAACTTTGGTCCAGCGGTCACCGTGCATGCTGACGTGACCCGCTCAGTTCCATTATAGCCTAATATTTGACTAAGGTATAAAGCAACCCTATACAAAGTATTCAATCTTAAACCCACCTTGCTCTGCTTGATAAGCGATATCGCAGTGACGAGCGTCTCGATAGCGGACGCATACTCCCCAGCGGCGGCATCGCTGACGGCCCGCGCGATAGCACTGGACGACACTGTGCGGTTACGTGACATCACTTCCTCGAACTCTGCCTCGCTGATACCGGCGTGGGGCGGGTGGGGGACGTGGGGCGCGTGCGGGGCGTGGGGGGCGTGGGCCGCGTGGGGGGCGTGGGGGGCGTGTGCGCCGCCCATGGGCGCGCCGTGGTGACCGCGACCTGGCTCGGCAGTTGGCGGGTAGTTCTGGAACAATCAATACGAGTTTGAAAAAAGTCGTACAGCGGTTTATAAAATACATCTAGGTATGTACAACATGCCAATTGCCAAGTTTCAACTGTGTAGCCTTAAGGACGCATTTACGATTGATAAGTCAAATCATTACTTTTTTAAACAAAAGTATGTTTATTAAATACAATGCTTTGTATTTTTAAAATGTTTTTGCTACTTATTGTAGATAGATGTGCAAGGTACAATTCTTAACTATAAATATAATTTTAGATATGTCCAGTTTCTCAATAAATGTACCGAAGTGAAAATTTTTTACTTCGGTACATTTATTGAGAAACTGATACAGGTTTGGGCAGTATTTGAATTACTTGTAATTAAAATACGTAATTGAAATACAAATACAAACATCTCAGATGAAAAACATTATACGAATTTTATCCGTAGTCCCGATACATTAATAGACCTAAGGCTGAAGCTACTGCATTTCCCCGGCGTGAGGCGATCGATAAGTCAAACATCGTCCCTGCCTAGATGACTATCTGTCCGAGTGCATCAGTGTACCCAATTTCAGCCTAAATGAATAATAATTATCTGCAAACGTCTCACCTGTGGTGGTCTTCCATAAGGCTGTCTGGCAGCAGGCGGCGGGCCTTGAGCGGGAGGTGGCGCACCGTGAGCGGGGTGACCGTACGGTGCTCCGGGACCTGTGCACGTATTTATACATTCATTCCAGTTCATTCATTTTCTTACAGTAACCTTTTACCTGACAACCTAGAGTAATCTATCAAACCTCGATTTGCATTTGCCCCAGCCATTTGCAGATAAAACCTCGAATGGCTACTAACTTTTAGTGTCATTAGGGCGTGGTATGGTCAGTATCCTTCTTTATCTGAGGGTTCAAAGCGACAGAAATCAATTATAATGAGGAGCAATCGTATATTTGATTTTGCCGTTCGATCTGTACTGAATCAGGCTGGCCCGAACACATGTTTAACATGACTTAGGAGTGTGCAGAAAGTCCTCTTCTTGACGCTATCCAGGGTGAGGCAGAAAGCTTTCTCATACAATATAGTGCCACATAATATCGTGTCCTGCATGTCTTGTTGGCTGATGGAGGCTAACGAAAGCGCCAACTCGTAGGTCAGTTCTGGGCCAACAGAATTTAGATTTCCATAGACACGCTAAGTAGAAGATAGTGAGAAGACATACCAGGCGGGCCGGGCTGCGGCGGTGGCTGCACGGCAGGCTGGGGCTGCACGGGCGGCTGCTGCGCGAAGAACGCGGGGTTCACGTGCGGGGCCGGGGCGCCGCCACCCACGCCTGGCCAAAGGGAACGGTTAATAACGCAAGCTATGACTACAAATCGAAGGGACAGTAGGACTTTGCGCCGGAAATAACTCCATGTACACACGGCTACACATCAAGCTATACAAAACCAGTATAATCTGATCGTTCATTGTGCGAAAAGATCTAGTAAAGTGAGGCCAAGATTAACTGGTTTTGTATAGCCTGATGTGTAGCCGTGTGTACTTGCACACATCAAAAGCATACACCAAACATGTGTCTCTCCTACTATTGGTGTTATTGAGCCATGAAAAGCGACCGTCGGAATAGGTGGTAAAGGGGATCGGACAAAAAAAAACTAATTAGTCCGTCAGATAGATTTCCAAAAAATATCGACCACATATTTTTTATTTTTTAACGTAAACAAAAAATGAAGACGATACAGTGCTTCGAAAACTCGTGTGACGTCATAATTATGATAGTACATTTTGTACCTTTTTTTTTTTTTTGGTGGGTGGAAAATCATCGAATGACCCCCCCCCCCCCCCGCTCTTGGGCAGAGCGAAGGGGGGTGTCAGACTTCTACTGACTAAAAACCGAACCCATGTTCCTTCTTTGCCCTTGCGCCTAGGCCACGTAATCTAGTACAAAAGTCCGCGGCCCCGACGGGGCATTTTGTACCTTCAAGTGATGTTTCAAGCCCCACTCTGTGTTCTTTGACGCGCTTTATCTTCGTCAATTTTTATTGATTTGATAAAACAAAAAACACGTACTTATCCAATATTTTTCGATAATCTAACTGACGGACTAAACAGAATTCTATTTTTTTGAGTCAGTCCGATCCCCTATTCTACAACTGTTCTCGCATGCTTCATCCACAATGGGTTAGGCCATGGTATTTTATAGTAAAAACACATGTCACCAATTGTTTTAAAGTTTCAATATAGATGGACCTATTGCCATCAACTGGGCACTAAAACAGACACCAGGTTACTCCTAAAACAACACTTGGCCTGCTCAGGGAATCGAACCCAGGAACTGAGGTCCATCCTCAGTAGCATGTCGAAGAAGCACTTTGTCAACAAATAAATCAAGGTAAAAAAAAACGCACCATAAGAAATGTGTTTCACTTCAGAGATCAGACAGATCTAATTTATCACATTCTAGTTTGTAGGCTATTTAACAAACACACACATTGTGGTAACCAAAACAGAAAAAAAATGCAACATAACACCAACTATTGGTTGAAATTTACCTCAAATACTTATGGGCCTTGAATTAATTAAATTTCACTTAGACTTAAATTGGTTAGTATGTCAGAACAGTTCAACAAAAAGCAGTCACCCATTGAAGATTTAAAGCAGTGGTGGCCGAGCCAGTGGCTCTTCTGATAGTAAGCTACCTTGAACACAGTGCGGTTGCCATAGTGTTTTTATAGTGGCTTGCACCAGGCATGTATGATACCATAGTAACGCAGTTTTTGCACATTATGATCATGAGTTTTCATCCATTATCATCTTTCAAGCTAAAAAGTAAGCGGCAGATCTAATTTTTCAAATGACCGTTTTAAGAATACCCCTTTATCAGACTTCGTTATCGTTCAACTTTTCTGAGGCTGGATACTTAGGACTTTAAGATAAACCCGTACAGCTGCTGTTATTTAGCCATGAGTCCGTGCTTTCAGAGGCACATTCCTTAGCCTTTTAGATAAACCCCTGCGGTTTTAGTTTAGGCACTCGTCCCCTTGTTAGTATGTTAGTAGAAAATAATAATAAAAGTAGTGTGTGCGTACCTGGGTAAGGGGGCATACCTGGGTGGTGCGGCATCGGCGCCGGGCCGCGCGGCACCGCCATGCCCGCGTGCGGCGGCACGCCCTGCATGCGCACGTCGCGCTGGGGATATTACATAATATGAGCTTTTAGGTAACGCAATGCAGTTCATACAAGAAAAAATGTTTTTATTTGGCACCAAAACCACCCCCATAGTCTTCCACTCTTCTCTCCGTGCGGCTTTCTCCGGCCAATCTCGTACAAAAGCATCCAAATCGTCACGCCAGCGTTTTCTAGGCCTCCCTTGGCGACGACGCCCGTCCTCTGGCACCCACTGCGTGACGACCCTAGCCCATCGGTTCTGGTGCATTCTGCAGACATGGTCCGCCCAATCCCATTTTAATCCAGCAGTCTTGTTACCCACATCAGCGATTCCAGTTTATGCGCGTATTGTGGTATTTCGAATTCGGTCGCTGAGCTTGATACCCAATACGCTACGTTCCATCGCTCTTTGGCAAACCTTGAGTTTGGACTTTTGTGACTCGGTCAGGGACCAAGTTTGAGCACCGTAGATCAGGATGGGCAGAATGCACATGTCGATGAGTTTACGCTTCAGGGATAGAGGTAAGTCGCCCTTCATTAGCGACTTCATGGACCAGTAGCGGCAGTAGCTCTTCCAGGCATTCTCGACTCGGCGGTCGATTTCTCTGTCTTGCCTGTTTTCGAAGGAGACTAACTGGCCCAAATAAATGTACTCATCGACGTAGTGGATTTCTTGCCCATCTAACTCAATCCTACTTTTTGTGCTATTGGTCATCACCTTAGTCTTTGTCCGATTCATCATAAGTCCAACCTCAAGGCTTGATGTGCTCAGATCTTGGAGCATCTGTTGTAACTCGGCAGCAGTCGGCGCAAATAAGATGATATCATCAGCGAAACGAAGGTTGGTGAGGTTTTTTGCAACCGACTGTTATGCCATTACTGGACAATAGGTCTAGTAGGTTCTTGAATACTTCCTTAAGGGTGCTTGTAAAAAATATAGGGGAGAGCGGGTCACCCTGCTTCACGCCTTTATTTATTTTGAAGTTTTGACCAGGTAAGTTGAGTTTAATATTACAGCACATAAATTATTCTGAGGATATTTATGTATTTATTTATTTATTTATTAGGGACATAAAACAGTTACATGCTATAGAAAATACAAAAATCCTTAAAAACTAAAGCGCACAAACATGTAACCCACACCAATATCCACGTCTTAACAAAAGAATAACAGACTGTGGTAATTTTTTACAGAATACAGAGCCTTCTGTGACGGCCGTATTAAATATTGTGTAAAATTCAGATAAACTTTTACTTACCTATCTTAATTTCATTTGAATACACACAAATGATTAAATTATTATTATTTAATTTACTAATTAATTCTAAATACCTAATTGATTCCATTCAATTTAATTCAGTTCCAAAATTGAGTTCAATATGCTTATTTCAAATAATAAAATTCAGTTCAATATAATTCAATTCAGTTCATTATAATTCAATTTAGTTCAGTTCAAATTAATTCAAAATAAAATACAAAATAATTCAAATCAATTAAATTACTTATATCTTACTGCTTTTTTGACAGAATATCTATAGCTTTTTTTTTAAACATTTGGTTGGATAGGGTAAATATGTCAAGCTCCATGAAGTGAGTGTTGTATGTCTCAACAAGGCGACGAAGAGGTGCGCGCACTCCGGCGTTAGTTTTGCAAAAGTCTGTATGGAACAGTCGGGGTACGCGCACCCCTCGTTGGACAACAGTTCTGGGTACTCTATAACATAACTGATTATTGAGTTCTATACAGTCGAATTTATTGTTACATAAGCCATGTAGTGTCATTGCACCCAGAAGCAGTCTCCTGGACTCCAAACTTAGAACGCCATATCGCTTTAGTAACTGCGCGTATGGAGCCTTGGAATTAAAACATTTATAATTTATAGACCGCAAGAACTTTTTCTGTACCATTTCCAATCTAGAGCAGTATTTGTCGTAGAGAGGATTCCAGATCTGGATAGCGTATTCCAATTGGGAGCGTATCAAAGTTTTATATAATAGCAATAACGTAGAGGGCCGCACAAAGTCACCAGATGATCGCATGACAAAGCCATACATACGAAACGCCTTGTTTATTATGTTACCAACATGTATGTCAAAATGTAGACGCGAGTCCAGTGTGACACCCAAGTCCCGGACGCTCGCAACACTGTCCAAACGTGCGCTGTTAATATAATATTTGTAATTTATTACTTTTTTATTTTTAGTAAATGTGATGCTATGACATTTTGGAGTACTGAGAAAAAGTTTATTTCTAGTACAATACGCATTAAGCCTGTCTAGGTCATCTTGCAAGAGTAAGCAGTCTTGCGCATTTTTACATGATTTATAGACTTTTAAGTCATCTGCATACATTAAAAAATTTGAATTTTTGAAGCAGTTTTTAATGTCATTAATAAATATTATAAAAAGAAGAGGACCTAAAATAGATCCCTGTGGCACCCCAGACTTAACAACAACAGGCTCAGACTCATATCCATTAACTACCGTTCTTTGGGTTCTATTGAAAACATAAGAAGCGAACCATCTCAGCAAATTACCACGAATTCCATTGAAGGCAATTTTTTCTAAAAGCAGTGAATGATCCACCTTGTCAAAAGCCTTCTGAAAGTCTGTATAGACAGTGTCTACTTGAACGCGCCGATCCATTTTTTCAAAGAGGTAATTCGTGAACACTAACAGATTTGTCGCGGTTGAACGACGTTTAACAAAACCGTGTTGTTCAGGTATAATTAGTTGATGGATCTTGGGATACAAGGCGCTGTGGACAAGACTCTCAAATACCTTGGACAAGGTGGAAAGGATTGAGATGGGGCGGTAATTCTCTACGTTATTCTTGTCACCAGCTTTATGAACAGGAGTAATAAACGCCCGTTTCCAAATTGCAGGAAAAACACCCTCACACAAACATTTGTTAAAAATGATATGCAAAGCATTACACAAGGCGTCACACGTTTTTATGAAGAAGTTAGGTGGCAAACCGTCAGGTCCCGCACCTTTAGATGGATCCAAAGATTTCAACTTCAATCGTATTACTTCCACAGATAGGTCAATATCGGAAATGCAAGACGAGTTATCTGCAGTGCTGTCAGAAGGCTGCCATTTTTCAGGGTCAAAAGTAGAGGGTTCGTAGACAGAAGAAAAGAAAGATGAGAATAGATTACATATGTCCGTGGGGTCATCAGAAGAAACATTTTTGAAGTACATACTGGCCGGATAATTAGCTTTTCCCTTTCTAGATGAGATGTAAGTCCAGAAATGCTTTATGTTCTTAGGAATGCTGTCTTCGACTGCTTCAATGTATTTCTTATAGCATTTGATAGACTCACTGTGGAAAAGTTTCCGATAGTTGGAGAATTTGAAGTAATCGGATTGATTGTTGTATGTCTTCCACTTAATCCAGGCGCGTTCTTTAGTTTTAAAGATTCGTATGAGAGATGGCGAAAACCAAACTGGAAAGCAAGAGTTTTTATTTCTAGTTAACGGAACATGCAATTTGATGATACCGTATAGTGCCTCATAGAAGACGTTAACAGCTTGCTCAGACCCGAGGTGAGAGAGTCTACTTTCCCAGTCAATTTTACTTAATTCATAGTTTATAGAATCGTAATTGGCTTTATGAAAGTTATGTCTATGAACCGCACGGCATTTCAGGGGAGTGTATTGAGTGGTCAAGCAAGTCAAAGCAGAAATAGCTGGGTGATGGCTATCTGGATCAAGTAAAGCACTGCATGATACCGCCCGACAATCGACATTGGATATAAGCAAATCGAGTATACGACCTAATTTATTTTTTGTGACATTAAATTGCGAGCCATTGATTAAATTCAAAAAATTCAACATTATTTGTCCTATTGTATCTGAAACCTGTGCAGTTGCATGATTCCCTTGGTCCAACCAAGCGATGTTTGGTAGGTTAAAATCACCAACAATAAAGTATGAGTCAGTGGCGGGAGCGTTAACTAAGCCTTGTAACATGTCAAAGTATTGTGTGTATAGTTCTTCACGCATTCGCGGTGGCATGTATGTAGCACTGATAATATGGCGTTTGTTGTGCTGAGAAGCAGGCAGTTGGACCACGACGTGTTCGACTTCTGGGTTGACAAAATATGTTGTTAACTTAGCAGGACGTAACTCCCGAAGCACCGCTACTAAAACTCCCCCACCATCGTGTTTTTTAGTCGCAAAGCGATCGCGATCGCATCTGAAGACTATATACCGATCGTCAATGAATTCGGCATCCTGGATGCTGGGAATCAGCCAGGTTTCAGTCAATATGATGACATCATAGGCGTTAGCCAGTATATTCATATAAAGAGTGTGTAACTTCGTACGAATCCCTCTACAGTTTTGGTAATAAATCGTAACGTTGTTAGAAGCCATTGAAAAATTTGCAACAAACAGAAATAATACAAGAATACCTTGAACTTATAATTGCAACAGCAATTCTAAGTTTGTAGCCCAGACCACTACTATCCGGTAAGATAATAAGAAGGTAACAATATTTTTTTAAACATAATTTTAGTTGCTTACAATTATGGAACAACACACTTATAACATACTCATTGAACTGAGGAAGACACATTATTGCATTAATGTTTAACAACAAACAGATAACAGACAGGGCATAAGAGGAAATTGAAAAATAACAGCAATACATGCACAGAACTGAGAAAATGTAGGTTTGAACATACAACGTATCACATGAAAGCAGTAAGCAAAATGATAAGGTACAGCTCAATGATACAGCAGCGCATTTAAATTCATTGATTTGCACTACCTGTACCGGTTTTCTCGCTAGCGACGATTCTTTTGAGGTCTTCAGTGGAGCGAATCGCAAATGATTTGTCATTGTCTCGCTCACGCACAAGTATTGTCGCATTTCTAACCCAAACATATTTAAATCCATTTTTATTTGCAAGTGTTTTGGCCTCACGAAATAAAGCCTTATTTTTCAGGGTTAGATGTTCATTTAAATATATAGGAACAGGAGTAGCGCCTGATATTCCTACCTGATCAGACTTAAGGCTCTTCACATTACGGTAGGCGCATAGTAAATTGTCACGAACGATCCGCGACCTAAGCTTGACAATTAAATTCTTGGGTTTGGTATCCTGCTGGCGCGCGTGTGGGACTCTATGTATAGATATGATGTCATTATGCGACACCGGTGAATTAATGGCACTACATATCGACTCCATGATTGTCACAAGGTTTTCATTGCGTTTTTCTGGCAGATTACAGACCTCTATGTTGAACTGTCGTGCTTGTTGTTCCATGGAGTCTATTTTTGCTTCCAGTATTGCCACCCTTTGTTCGCTATTATTGCTAGCAATTTCATGATAGAGCTTCGCGTATTCCTTGTGTTCGGTTTCCACGGCCTCCAAGCGACTCTTCATAACCTCGAATTCCGCGTTGAAGAATTTAAGGGATTTTTCAATCTCAGAGTTGGACTTTTGAATGGAGATATTCTGCTGCCTCAATTCAGAAACGTCAGTCAGTAATTTTTTGAGGATTTTATCCTGATCAGCCTTCTAAGAACTCAGCATGTTTTTCAGTTCCTCGAATCCGCCATCCGTCTCTGTACTGCTGTCATCTCCTCGAAATCGTTTATTGCCCGGTCTTGCAGTGACATTAATAGAACCAAAAAGGTTATTATCTGAGACCGAGGTGGCAGGAGAAAGATCGGGTTCTGACCGCGTTTGCGGTAAAACACAGGCATTTGGAGTCATCGGTGGTGAGCGAGGCATGGTTAGCAGTATGAGGAAATCAAAAATAATAACGCGATGCGTTACACGTCTGTCCGACTCGGAGTAGGAAAGCACACCGATGACGTGTTAGTGATTTAAAATGTTCTCCCTGAATTGGGGTAATTTTTCTAGGCTGGCAACTTTGATTAACGCCAAATGTCAAACTAGCTTTTGTTATGACAGTTGACACTGGTGACAGCCGGCGGTGAATGAAAACACGTCCACGAATAGTGAAGTGCAACTATTCACAAATGGGGGTACTTCAGGATATTTTTGTAATGTACTTACAAAAAGCAAAAGTTTTTTTAGCGTTTTCTCCACAAAACATTAATGTTTATCGCCACAAACAATGTCACATGTGCACAGCAGTTGTATTCTCACAATCAGTACACATTTGTCAAGAATGCACTCTGTTTACACAACTTTTCACATTAAAAACACGGAGACACTTTGAGGTACGTGCTGACGATTTGACAGTCGATATGATAAATGTAGCAGTCTAATTGTTGATTGTGTAAAGAAGAAAATATGGCTGCATGTCTTACACTGTCAAATGCCTTTGTATAGTCCACGAAGGCCAAATACAAAGGTTTTCTAAATTCGATGTGCTTTTCCATGATTTGATTATAAGCATGAAGGTGATCTGTAGTGGAGTAACTTGGGCGGAAACCAGCTTGTTCGGGTGGTTGGTGGGAATCTAATTTTGCATCGATGCGGTTATGGATGACTTTGATGAATGCCTTGTAGAGATGTGACACTAAGCTTATTGGCCTCTATTTGTTGACATCGCTTTTATCCCCCTTCATATAATAATGCCTTTTGAACGCCAGAGAGCTTTAGACGCATGGCCCACGACAAGGCACAAAAATCTACAACATCATTATTTTATATTATTTGACACTTCATCATCATCATGAACAGCCTATTAATGTTCCCACTGCTGGGACACAGGCCTCCTCTCTTTTTGAGAGGGAATAGGCTATAATCTACCACGCGGGCCCAATGCGGATTGGTAGATGGCACATGTCTTCGATTTTTTTGGTTCTAAGACATGCCGATTTCCTCACGATGTTTTCCTTCACCGTTTTGAGAGCAGCGGTGATGAAATAAATTACACAAAGTAATGTGCCTGCCTGGGTTCGAGCCCACGACCTACTACTGTTCGTAAGTCGGGGTCACCACCACTGGGCCACCGCTGCTCATTTGACACTATTTTGTATTAAAAAGCAGATAAAAGTAAAAAAAAATAATACGGTGTTTGTCGTCTATAGACGTCGGTGGCGTATTGGGCACATTTTCATTTGTCATCTATACACGACCCTGGCGTTCAAAAGGTTAAGGCACAGTTTCCCCCTAAGTGGATACGAAAAGAACTGTGCGAATGAGCGACCAGTCAAACTCAATACGAAATTACGAATATGATTGGTCGATCCCGCACATCTTTGGCTTTCTGACCGGCTCTAGCCAATTCCGATTTCCGCGTCGTAAATATGTATAGATGCCAACACAGTAACACACCAAGCTAACCGAAACTGTCGGCTTCTGAACTTTCTGAAGAAATTTTACAGATTGTAGTAGCTTGATGTGCTAGCGTCTGTACTTTCCATTACAAGAACCATACTACGCTAGGACGAGATAAAGGCAAATATTGATGCCAGGTTAATAATAACAGGCAGGTACTAACCGGGTGCGGCGGCGGCATTTGATGAGGCATCTGGTGTTGTGGGGGTCCGTACTGCGGTGCCTGGTGCGGGGGCATCTGTTGTGGGGGCCCGCGAGGTCCCCAGTCCGGGCGCCCACCTGGGCCTCCGGGTCCGCCTGGGCCGCCGGGGCCTCCGGGGCCACCAGGACCGCGCTGTAGTTGTGGTGGTCCTTGGAACTGATGAGGTAACAAGTTTGAGTAAAAAAATCATTTGAATATAGTATATCTATACTAATATTATAAAGAGGTAAAGTTTGTGTGTTTGTATATTTGTTAAATTGTAAGGGGTAATCTCGGGATCTACTGAACCGATTTTAAAAATTCTTTCAAAATTTCACCAATAGAAAGCCACATTATTGCTGAGTGTCATAAGCTTTTTATCCCTGTATTCCCACGGGAACGGGATCTACGCGGGTGAAACCGCGGGACGTCCGCTAGTTTCATTATAAGTGCGGAAAGCCTGTCATTCAAAATCAAAATTCATTTATTCAAACTAGGCTGATAATCAGCACTTTTCGAAGGTCAAAATTTACTTTACTTTACTACAGTGAAATTTGGCTAACTGGGACATGGATAAGTGGGAAATCTCTATAACTGGAACTCATACTGGGGTCCCATGAAACAAATTGAATATCTGAGACACATTTCACCAGGTTTCACTGTATTTACATTTTTATAAGACAGTCCCCCAAAAACGCCCACCCATCGGCACTTCCTAGTGTTTAGCTGGAAAGAAGAAGTGGCGGAACAAACTCCCCAGCACACATCTGTCTGTTTGGTTGGTTAGAAGAACCAGACTCGATACAATAGCAAGGTGTCAGTTAAATTTAAGATTTACTACAGACACAATCAGTAATAAACAAAAGTACCTATATACAAATTACAAAGTAAGTGTAAACAATGTAAAAATAAAAAATAAATACATAACATAACAGTAAACTAATTTTGGAGAAAGAACACAAATAACAAACATTGTCTTGTGTTCAACTCAGCGACCAACTAGTCTTATCATCTAAGTAGTCGTTAATAGAATAGTAAGCTTTTAAACAAAGATTAGATTTAACTTTGGCTTAAATCTAATCTTTGTTTAAAAGTTTACATTGCAAAGAGTTCCGACAAATGTCTACCCGAGCCGAGGCGCAGCCGAAGGTGAGGGTTGACAGTCGGAACAAGTTGCAATGACGGTTCCGCACGTGTACTGAACAACTATTTTTAATACAGTTGCGAAAAAATGAAGCAATTTAATGAAGAACATATTGGAAATGGGGTCCGCATTTAACATCTCTTGCAGGACGGCTGAGTTCAGCAGCATATGCTGTTAGGAAAATCCGTCAATTTACTGACGTAGATACCGCGAGACTAGTCTATTTTAGCTATTTTCATAGTGTTATGTCATACGGTATTTTACTATGGGGACGGGCTGCAGACATCGAGTCTATATTTATTCTGCAGAAAAGAGCCATTAGAGCCATATATGGTCTACGAAGGCGCGATTCTCTGAGAGAGCTGTTTAAGGAAATTAACATCATGACAGTACCTTGTCAATACATCTATGAAAACATCATGTACGTCAGGAAAAATCTGCATTTATTTAGCAAAAGAGGTGATAGACACCACTATAATACGAGAAATAGGGACCAACTAGTTCAGCCAGGTTTCAGGCTAGCTAAAGTAGACTCATCTTTCATGGGGTACTGTTTAAAATGTTACAATAAAATACCCCCTCACATTCTTCAACTAAATGAGACAAAATTTAAATCTTGTATTAAACGCACACTATGTAGGCAAGCTTACTATAAGTTGGGGGATTACATTGATGATAAAAATGCTTGGCTCCATGCTGGTCCTGCTCCACAACCATAAGGGCAATTAAATCGATTATCATGTGAATAAGTTATTGTAGAGGCTGCAGAAGATTGTAAAAATATCTTTGCATTGTATAGATTCAATGTCTTAATATTGTATAATTGCATGGCACATGTGTGAGTACTATGTACTATAAAGCCCCTTTTTACATTTTACATTTATAGTTATATTTTAGTGACGTTGCCCTGGTGGCTGAGAGAATGTCATGCTCACTCAAATGTCTCGCTGATGGTGGCGGGTGTGTCGGATCATTTAGTTCCCTTCAAAATGGTTGAGTTAGATGGTGCTGATCCATGCGTCATGTTCGTGAACGGGCGCTGTCAGTGGAGACTGGTCATTCCTTAGTTGCCATGGTGTAAATATATTTTTCTTTTTGATTTGTTTATTATATCTTTTTACTCTGGACGCTCTTAACTTGCACGTCTTGCTACATAGTTCTCACATAATATACCATCTCAACATGAATGATAAAATGTACCAAGATTTTGTAACAAATTCTAATTTAAAAGAGTGTCCATGGAGTTTCTTGCCTGTTCTTCTTCATGAGATCTACGTTAGGGAACTGGCAACTACAGTACTTTCACAAGTTATTATGCCTGTGATTGTGACTGTAGCGTAGGAGTGCAATGCGTCGTTTCGGGAGTTGCTGCGTCGGGCTGCGCGGCGCCGGATGTTACCGGCGGCGAGTGGTGTGGGAGCGGGGGCGCGCGGTGGCGTGTGCCGTGGCGGCGGGTGTGCGGGGCTCCGGGTCGCGGGGCGGCGGCGGTTGCACGTTGCGGCGTGCATTCGTTGTTCCGTGATTCGGGGTCTCGAGCATTCGTTGTTGCGGTTTGCGTCGCTGCGTGCTTTCGTGCTCGCAGTGTTCGCTGTTGCGGGCATTCGGTGGCGTGTGGTTCGGCGTGGTGGCTTTCGGAATGACGTATTGCACTCGTAGTTTCGTTTTTTTTTTGTGAAATGTTCTTCTGACATTCAAAAGTGCCTGTAATGGCTTAATTGAAATAAAGAATTTGAGTTTGAGTTGAGTTTGAAATTGGCGCCAACCGTAAAAGAATATAAGCAGAGATTTTTTTTTGTTTTCTTCACCCATTCTGGGTAAGCAAAGGGAACTATGCCCATACAGCCAAGTCTTCAGTAGATTTTTATTATTGACTAGCAGTTGCCCGCGACTTCGTTCGCGTAGAAATTTTGACTCTCTTGTCTGGACTGCCTGTGGATGGTACTATGTCAAATCGAATGCTAAATGCCAATCGAAGCGATTATATTCCCTTAAACCAGCCCTGTCGTAAAATCTATTCCTACCTGAAATGTCTTAACTATATTCTATCTCTCTGCCAATTTTTGAGGTACAAAAAGCCAAGGATTTCATATGGACTTACGGGAGCCCTTAGTCCAGGTCTTCCTTACTTTCTTAGCTTAGATCTCCTACTCCTAAACTCTAGACTTGTTAAATTTCAGGTTGTTAGTACAAAAAAAAAACAGTACATTTTTACAAACATGTGAAAGCCCTCAGACCTCCATAATCTGGCCATGTTGCTAAACCCGCTAAATCTGTTCTTAGTCAACGTCTACTAACTATAAAGTACCTTCCTGCCAAAATTGTAGCACAAAAAAGGAAGGACTGTCATACAAACTCGCGTGAGCCCTTAGACCTCCCTAGTCCGGCCCTGTCGCAAAATCGGTTCTTAGCAAACTTCTACTCACCTATTACGTCCCTGCCAAAATTTAAGTTAGTAGCACACAAAATGATGGACTTTTAAACAAACTTGCGAGCGCCCTTAAACCTCTCTAATCCGGCCCTGCCACAAAACCTGTACTTAGCAGAGTTCTACTAACTATAAACTACGTGCCTGCCAAAAATCAAGTTTGTAGCACAAAAAATTAAGGATTTTCTTACGAACTTGCAAGAACCCTTAGACCTCCCTAATCCGGCTCTGTCACAAAATCTGTTCTTACCAGACGTCTACTAACTATCAACTACGTCCGTCTCAAAAATCAAGTTTGTAGCTCAAAAAATGAAGGACTTTCATACAAACTGGCGAGAGCCCTTAGACCTCCCTAATCCGGCCCTGTCTCAAAATCGGTTCTAAGCAGACGTCTACTAACTTTAAACTACGTCTCTGCCAAGAATCAAGACTGTAGCACAAAAAATGAAGGACTTTCATACAAACTTACGAGGGCCCTTAGACCACCCTAATTCGGCCCTGTCGCAAAACTAATTTATAGCGGATGCCTACTGACTATAAACTACGTCTCTGCCAAAAACCAAGATTATAGCACGAAAATTAAGGACTTTCATACAAACTTGTGAGGGCCCTTAGACCACCCTAATCCGGCCCTGTCGCAAAATTAATTCATAGCAGACGCCCACTGACTATAAACTACGTCTCTGCCAAAAATCTAGATTATAGCACAAAAAATGAAGGAGTTTCATACAAACTTGCGAGGGCCCTTAGACCACCCTAATCCGGCCCTGTCGCAAAATCCGTTCTTAGCGGACGTCTACTAACCATAAACTACCTCCCTGCCAAAAATCATCTTTTTACGTCCAGCGGTTTTCGAGATTTCGTGATGAATCAGTGAGTGACCTTTCGCTTTTATAGATATATAGATATAGATATGAAATATTTGAAAATGAAATTTAATGAGATGAAATGGAATGAAACCTAACCTAACTCATTGAATCAAATAATTAAATCTGCTATTGAAACAAATTACCTAGTAGCTTCTTTTTAGAAATATTTGCATGAATCATAAAAACTTCTATGATTTTTTTTAGTAGCAACTTCGTGGTTGGTTTTTGTTAATGGACATTATTTTGACAGTTGGGAAAGAGAACGCACGAGTTTGGAAAAGGTAAAGAAAAAGCACGAGTATGTAATAGCCCACATCCCGAACGCTATACGTCCCTGCAATACGCCACTTTTTGAGCAACTGTATTAAAAAGGTAATTTAGCGACTAGCAAGGTAAATAAAGTAGATATAATTAAAAACATCCTATAAATCCTTAACTGATAGTGTATAGTGTCATGGTTAAGGGCTGATTTCACCATCGAAACTGATTGTGATTCCGTAAATTAAGGACTGTCAATGTCACCATTGTTACGGAATATTGACCAGACACTGCCAATTCTTGAACACTAGACATCACATTCAGTATAGTTGGTGAAATTTAACTAAGTATGTCGAGATTTATCATTCATCATCATCATTTCATTCATTCATCATTCCATTCATTCCGGTCATTTTAACCAGATGCAGCTTAATACTAGTATTTTACACAGTAAGTACTGGGTAATACAATATCCCTTGGTAAAAACATCAGTATAGTTGTGAAGTAAAGTTACCTGCATAGGTGGTCCCCGTGGCGGTGGGCCCTGATGCCCTGGTGGGGGTCCCTGGTGAGGCATATGATGCGGGGGTGGGCCCTGGTGCTGCTGTAGATGGTGCGGTGGGCCATGAGGGGGCCCGTGCGGACCATGCGGCCCGTGCTGACCACCCGAGGGCCCACGCAGCTGGTGATGTGGTGCGCCTCCCGCCATCATCATGCGCGGCCCGTTGGGGCCCGGCCCGTTCGGACCACCGCCGAAGAAGTCTGTACAAGTTATTGTTCAATCAACTACACGACCATGGTTACCATTTGACAGTTACCGCTTCTTTATGTCGTAGCAGTAAGGCGGCTATTCGAAGTACAGTTGTTGCTACTGACCTGAGGTTGACCGTATCAACTTCGCAAGCGATACATTGTTCTAGATAACGTGATCTCAAAATAAAAACGTACCTACGCAGGTACTATAGGGCGTTCTTATCACACTTGGCAAAGCCTATAAAAAGTACGTAGGTGTTCTGTCACTTTCGCTGCTTGTAGGTAATTTTTCACCTTACGTGATTAGCCAAGTAGGTACCCAAATTATAGTGACTTGAAAACTTCATATTAATGAACCCAACATGAACTCACGACTAAATGGTATCCTAGTGCTACAATATTCACTAGTCACTATTCCACGCGAACGAAGTCGCGGGCAAAAGCTAGTAGCCTATAAAAACGAAAGATTTACCTCCAGGATGTGGTCCGGGCGGTCCGCCAGGGTGAGGGCCTCTCATGCCTGGGTTTGGTCCAGGTGGTGTTGATCTAGTCTTAGACTGACTCTCAAACTGGTTCAAGGCCTGTGAAATATACGCTCATTGTACGCTGCTGCCAATCTTCAAAAATTATCAAAATGTCAAGGGCTTTGAAAGCGCCTTGTCTTTTGGAGATATCTTTCCCTTAAAGTAGTTCTTTTCCCCTACTGTTCGACCACAAACATAAGTTCTAATACGAAGTATTCGCAAACATAAGTTCAAATAGGAAATATTTGGACACTTGTGCGCAGTTGGACCTATTTTACGCTTTGCTATACTTCTCAAACTAGTGTACACACGGCTACACGTCAAGCTATACAAAACCAGTATAACCTGATCGTTCATTGTGCGAAAAGATCTAGTAAAGTGAGGCCATGATTAACTGGTTTTGTATAGCTTGATGTGTAGCCGTGTGTACAAGGCGCGGGCTACAAGTAGTTGATTAGCCGTTCTCAATAACGCCCTGGCCTACTTTGTGGACGTTTTGATACCCACCCTACCATAAAACATGCAAATAAAACTAGATTGATGATTAGAAACTGTTTAGGCAAAGATCGAATTTGCTCTTTTTTTGTTTTGCTTATAACTTGGTTGTTATCTGGCTACTTGTCCGAAATTACGAAATATACAGGGTGAGTTTCTCAGTAGGGCGTGATGGTCATATTCTGCGAAACTATGAAGAATAGCGAATATACCCCAAGTAGTCTCGAACCGAAATTTGATGAAAGTAAACCTGAATCAATCGATTTTTGAAAAGTCATTTGTCCTAGCCAGGAAACAAACCCATTGATTTTCAACACTTTTTTTCACCATTGAATAAATAGTCTGGCTAATAGCGATCAAATCCTGAGAAGTAATGAAGTACAATAAATATAGTTTTTTCATATTTTAAATTAATTTCCTAATTTTATGACTTCCCAGAATTTGATTCCCATTAGCAGCACCATCGAATGCTGTTTTTTTGCAACGGATTCGATTCTTGGCTAGGAATGTTGATTTTCCAATGATAATAAAAAATGTATGTGTATAGAGGTATTGTTTCTTCTAAATCGAGCCAGACTTCTTTGAATATTTTTCGGTTTAGTATTCCTGCCATAGTTTCGAATTTAGATTTCCACGCCCATTTAAAAAAATCACTCTGTATTTTTAGCAAGTTAAGCTGTTAGGTACGTCTCTTGTAAGATAATTTGGAGGCAGTACCTTAGTGTATAATTTGATTGAACCTCAGGTATTGTGCCGGAAGATTATTCGAATAGGGGGCGCCCTGGGAGTCTAAAATGGCCACTTAGCAATCATAATATGAATTGCGTTAAAATTCGTAAAATGGACCATGCATAGCAATAACTGCGTCTGTGAACATTTTACGCATTTTAACAGAATTCATATTGTTCTTATTATGATCAAGTGGCCATTTTGGATCCCCTGAAGTGCCCTACTTGAATATTAGCTTCTAATAGCCTGTTCTTACTTCAGAAACAAATTCAAGTTTTATTTATTTATAGGTAGGTTTCTCAATAATTTCTCTAGTTACCCCAGTTCCTGCTACAGCTATCAGAATAGCAACTATCCAATGCCTTGTCGTGTTGCACAGGTAACTGTTAGTTTACATCGATAGAAAAGGTAAGACGGTATGTACAAGCGAAGATCCGTTGATGGTCTCGCTACTTACTTGTTTAGTAGGTAAAGTGACGACTGGATGCTGTCCGTGAATCTCTTTCTTGGGCAGACGGTCCAAAACCATCCGAATGGACTGGTCAGAACCCAGAGATATGACGCAGAAGCCCTTCGACTGTCCGTTTGCTCTATTTTCGAAGAACTTCACGTCTTGGAAGTCAGTTACGCCAATGTCTGCTACGTTGTTAGCAATGTCTTGATCCGTCGCCCACTGCAAAAGGTTTTACCAAAAACTAAACCACGATACAAGCTGAACAACTAAGCGATAAGTTGTATACATACGTGATGAAGCCAGCCACGACTCTGACGTACCTATGGAACGTCGTCCAAGAACATACCTTTTACCGCGAATAAAAAACCGACGAAATTTTGATACGGATTTTCTCTAATGAAAATGCCCCTAACTACCTTCTAAGTTGTGTCGAGTAGATAAGCAAGCAAAAATGTATGTGTCACTCCAAACGTGTTTGTGAAACCTAAACCAATCTAATCTGTTCGCACGAATTGTAACACGAAGCACTACAAGATATTATTTGATTTTGTTATTTTCGAAAATTGACATTCTCTCATTTCGTAAAAGGAGACTTCGGGAGAAAGGAAACAGTTTTTATTGTTACCATGTTTTTATTGTCATCATAAATTTATCACAGATATTGGCAGTATCAAGATAAATAAATAGAGCAGTTCGCAAAACTGCAGACTCCACCACTCTCAAACGGGAAACGAGATCCTTCTTACAGCAAGGAAGGATAATAATCAACTCACTTAGTACAAGGATTTAACAACTTTGGTCAATTACATAGTTTTTACACTTTAAAATCGTAGCACGACTTAATTTATTGGAGACCAATCTATTGAAAATTGGTTTTATGTATATAATTTGTTACACTAGACTAGGTTTTAAAAGATAGGTATCATTTAACGTACAAAAATATTTTAAGCAGGGAGTTATTACATTTTAAGTAATAATTATTTTAGCATTATTACAGAGTGTATAAATGCTTTTTACCATCTGCCAATAGTGTTACAAGGAGCAAAACAATATGGAGTTTATTTACTTACAATCCTTGTAAATCTATAGAAAACGTGATTACAAAGTCGTGACAGAAAATATAAATTACGTATGACGCCGCGAAGTATAAATTTAAATCATGTCTGTACATAACTGAAGTTTTAATACTACACTACAATAATGAAATAGTGTGAAACTTTCGGTTTATCAGTATTATAATATTTCCGCCCGGATATAATCAAAAAATTTTATAAGTGTGATATAGGTACACATACAGATTTATAAATTTACTGTAGATAAACTTAACGCCAATTTCAAAATAGTACATAATAAATGTTTACACATCAACAAAAAAATTGGACAAGCTCCAACCGCGATACAGACAAAATGTAAAACACATCTGCCAAGATTGAAGGATAATAAAGAAAAGAAAACAATAAAAATATAATCAAATTAAAACACAAATAACTACATCATTACGCGGAACAAGCTTAAACATCTTACCTCTGAAACCCTGATAAAGAAAATATTAGTTAAGTAATACATAAATTCTCAAAATTAGAATTTTGAGTGCAATGGTCAATGAAAAAAAAAACAGAGTATTTAATTTTTAAATGTTCATGCGATTCCCGCCTCAAGATTCCAATTATCAAGTGACAAGCATGATGAAATAGGCCAATAACGCTATATACGTACACTACTAATAGAAATAATTATTTATTGTTCAACACATTGCCCTCTCTAAGCCCGAAGAACTAGTTCATAGCCTACACAGTATGTGACACACAAATTCTCTATGTTATTCACTAAAGCAATGTATAGTAACAATAACAGACAACCATTGCAACAATATTGTAAGTTATTATTTAAATGATGTCATACAGAACACTTGTTTGTATTTTGTTCTAAATATATTATGTGCAAAGACAGTGTTTAATTTAAGAAGCAAAATATTCAAGATGTGTAGTTGACATGTAATCACCGGGAGTGGCATCTATGTTAAATAAATATGTTACATGAACTAATAATTATATAAATACATAGAAATCATTCATTCTTCAACACTCAGAATTCAAGAATCACAAGATGCACAAAAGCATGTTTATTTCAAGTTTCACACATTACATTTGAGTTGGATCAGTAAAATAACAGGTATCCAAGAACTTAAATGGAAAAATATAAAACTTGATCTGTTCCATACTTTTGTAATACTTCACCATATAATACCCATACCAACATGCCAAAAATTAACCTTAATCACAAAGACAGTAGTAGCAATAACTGCCACAAAACCAACAATGCAATACATCAAAGAGATATTTACAAGATTTTAATATGGTTTGTATCCTGGACATGCCTATTGCCTGCCCTTGCTATTATATTCATACTAGCATGTTTTAAAGCATTCGACAATTTCATTATTTCTTACATATGAATGTAAGCTACTAGGATATTGAGAATGAGTTTAACAATTAATTCTATATCCAGCCCATCACAGAAACAGATATATCAACTTACTAATGAACACCACTGGTTTTTCTAAGTTTATAAATGTGTAAATGTACAAACCATAACACATATTTTTATTTATAAATGCAAATATCTCTTTTGTATAATTATTCAACTATAAATATGAGATTCAATAAAATAAAAATATGAAAACAACAGCACAAGTTATTAAGAATATCACAAGTTGGCCATTCTGCAAATTGCAGAAAATGGGGAACAATATCGCGGAAACAAAACTTTTTTTTATCAAGATCATTTCCTTGATTGGTGCAGTATAACTAAAAAGATCATAATATTGTAAATTAATTCACACAGGTTATAACGGATGCCTTTGGAACTATATTTTTTATTAGGGCATTATCTGTGTGAAATATTTACTGATTCTAAGTTACTGATGATAAGTATTTAAGTTTTAATTAAATGAAGCAAAAACAAGTTGTGTGTAAAATTCGGTAACAGTTTCAATTATTTTATACGCACTTTATAGTCTGACACTATGAATGAGAGCCGTTTTTATAAATTATTCTATTGTAAATTACTATTCACAACCAAGAGTGAATGATTCACTAAAACAATTAAGAAAGTTTGACAGGAACTCTACATTTAGTTATTAATCAAATAGGTAGGTTATGACATTTCTAAACAGGTAACATTTATTGAAAGAAGATAACAGGAGACTAGATTAGTTAAGTTGTAAAACCTCAACAAGGTACAAAAGCTCAAAGATTAAACACAATTTAAGGAATTCAGGAGTCACCTAAATAATAGCAATGACAAATAATTTCTGATATAGGATAGACTAAATGCCTTTAAAAAACATTTGACATGTAAAAGGTGTATTAATCAATATCTGAGGATAAATGAATACAATATTATTTTAATGTTGATCAAAAGGTACGAAGCTTAACACATCATTGCCAAAATAATGAATTATCAAAAGAACCTAAAGGTCCTTAAGATACAAACTAAATACTGTTTTTTTTCTTTTCATACATCTAATCCAGCCTCTATATAACTACTAAATAATTTTTAGCTGACAATTTTAACTTAAATTAAATTGTCAAAAATTACAGCACCTTGTTTTTGCTTTTAAGTATTTAGTATAGCAAAATCATGGACATTATTCTAAATGTGATTATTATCTCACAAATAAAACATTGTTTACTGTTTTTCAATTTGAAGTTATTAAAAATTTATTTAATGAAGATTTTGCTATACAGTAATTTCATTTTAGTAAAATATTTAGCCAAATAAATAATTTATGAGGTCTTATTTCAAAAACAAAATGTAGACTTTCAAGTCCCAAGCATGTTTTGTCTAAAATAAGGCCTGTGACTGACATGTGCGGCTGTGCAATATATACTTTTATACACAGATGCACATCAACTAGTAAGAAATGTCAACCAAATGAAAAACATACACATAGCAGAAAATAAGACTGAAATATTTGAGCATAACCTTTACATCTTGAACAGATTTAACCATAACATTATGTACAATTGTGCAACTTCAGCCTGTAACTTTTTCATTTGGTCACCTTAAGAACTGCCATCATTACTCAGATTTTGGTACCTTTGCCAATTAATTAATTAATTTAAAAAATAACTTATCACAAGATTCTTGTTAAACCCAGAATGAGCTGTCTGTACAATAATAAGGCTACAATTTAAATGCTCACCAAAAAAGATTTTTAGACCCTACTAGACTAAAGTACATAACAGTATGGTACCAAATAAAATAAACCTACCCTGTACCGAGCTGCCTAAAGAACAATGTTTTAAGTTCAAATAAAATAAACCCACCCTGTACCGAGCTGCCTAAAGAACAATGTTTTAAGTTCCAAAATAATTAGACACCCATCAGAATAATTGTATGTGTTGTATTTATATTCTTTTTGCCTACCAAAATGAATTAATGCTCACCAAATCTTGGACAAAAAGCGAGTGAAACGAGTTCGGGACTTGGGGCACCCCAACTCGGTTTGTTTTTTAAACCATCCAGAAGTAGGAGCACCGCTAGCGGGGCTCCGTCGACTGGGCCTTCAGAATTTATGTTACAATAATTAATTTGTTTTTCTCAAGAATGGTGCGTCACGTCGCCTCAGTAAAACTGACTTAATTGGAAGTCGTGAAATACAATATTGGTGACATCTATTTAGCGATAATATAAAACATTTGGTCTGCAGTTAACTTTAAAGGCGTTTATAAATCTTCATGGTATAGAATAAAAAGGAAAATAGGTTCATTCCTACAATACTTTAGGAAACACAATTTGGTGAGCATTAAACCATTTTGGCCGGCATTTCAATTTTTTTTGGTAGTAAAATAGGTTATTTTCTGGTAGGCGACACAAGCCCAATAATAATGTTGAATGTTGTGGTGCATGAGTAAATTACTGACTTTTCAAATTACAAATATTTTTTTGTGCTACTATCATTAAGAATGACAACGGACTTTCTAATTTAAAGACATCCAGATTTAATATTATTTCACATACAAGAAGAAGTAAGTTACAGAAAACCAGTAATGTTTATTCTATTGACATTGCATTATCAAAATATGTGTAAACAATTTCAACATTTGTTTGAACGCTTGAAGGTATATTTTTAGTCTATTGCTGCTCTATAGGAAGGCTTATGAGTCTGATCTAAGTAATGCAGGTAGCAAGTGTTAAAACTATGCTAAATTACCTACTTAGTTCAAACTCATACCTGAACTTTCAGCAATAATGACATAATTACATTAGCCTAAGTAAAACAATGAGTTAATGCTAAGGCGGCTGAGTAACAAAACCTGAATAGCTAACGGCAGTCCTAGTGACATCAGTTTTTCTCGTTACCAAGAAAAAAACAGACATCCAAAACAATAAAAACTCTCCTATATTTACATTATATCTAAATGAGACAAAATCATGTACAAACCCAAGTTAGGTTGCCGACGTATAGCTGAAAACGGCGGCCATGATGGCCGTGGTTTGAGTTATTGTGATACGGGATGTTGCCGTTGGTCTCCTCCGGTGGATGCTGGTGCTGCGGTGCTGAGTTGGGCGGTCCATCGCCATCATCCGGTTTAGATGCAGGAGCGGAGATCACGTCATCGTATAAATCCACATTTTCACCGCCGAACTCGTCCTGAAGGAGATCGAAGAAATTGAATTATCTATCGCTAGCAAATAAGGAACATGCCGGAAAAACTTTCCTCGGTACTATTAGGAAGCAGACAACACTAGAGTTTATGTATATTTATACATTTTGCTTACCTGGCGATTGAAATCAGATTCAATATCATCGGCGTACAAATCTATATCCACGCCTCCATCCGCCATTTTGCGAATTCTACCATACAAACCAGTGAAACCAGTTGACTGGGCACTAGAGCTAGAGCCGAGACTAGTTCAGTCAGACTAGGCTTGGGGCGGAAGCCAGTGTTGGCAGTGTTGCGTTTATTTATCGCCATGTCATTTTTGTATCCGGTTTGAATTTGTGTTTTAGGCGATTTTTGTCTATGGTGGAATTTAAAAATGACTAAAATTGGAAATAATTATCAGCAAAGTGTGTATATTGTTTCTCCGGCACTATAATATTTTACACTAGCTTTTGGCTTTAAAATGTTCAATTTTTCATACAAACTTTCAATTTCGAATAATCTTTAATATTTCTTGTCTACAATATGGGAACCTCTGTGCATTGCTTTTATTTCAGCTTTCTGGGTCCAAATGTTTGGGCTGGGCGTTGGTTGATAACACGGGTTGATAATGATAAGTCAGTCACTTGGACTTCTCTTTTTATTTAGATAGATATATTTTGGGCTTATTTGTATCAATGGGTCATAATTGTTGTTAAAAGTCAATAAAAGTAGGTTTTAGTTTGTTCTGTCTATGCTCTGTCTGTCAATATTTTATTCATTATTGTATCTAGATAAAATGTCTAACTGAAAATATATCTGCTAATATTATAAAACTCCTAGTTTCTCTTCATGTAATCCTAATAACACAATTGGTTATGGGCCCAGTGCAGCGTAATAATCTGGATTACTGCAAAGAAATATAAAACCGTAAGTTCTTTAAAATAAAACGTACATATTTCAATTGTAACGGTTTGAGCTACGGGAAAAATAAAATGGAGGTTTCACTATCGACCAGTTCAAAATTCAACGGCGAAAATTGGCCGTTATGGAAATTTGAAACTCAAGTGATTTTGAAGGGTCGAGGGCTGTTTAATATTTTGTCGGGGACCAAGATAAAACCGAATGATGACAAAGAAAAAGAATGTGAAGAGTGGGTTGCGCTGGATGCCAAAGCCCAAGAAATTATTGTCTCGCGGATGCAGTATGGGCCGCTCGCACACATTCAGTCGTGTGAGACGTCAGAGGAGATGTGGACGAAGTTGAAGTCAGTATACGAGAAAGATTCTGTCGTAAGCATCCACCTACTCCAACAGAAATTCTTCACCATTCAGTTTGGTTCGGATTCAGTCTCCACATTCATTTCAAATATAGAAGACATTCGTGTGAAACTTAAACAGGCTGGTCATCCTATTGACGATAAAATGGTCATCACCAAAATATTAATGTCTCTATCAGAAAAATATAAGCATTTTCGCTCGGCATGGGAGTCTGCCCCGATTGATAAACAAACACTCAAAGAGCTGGTGCCACGTTTGCTGCTAGAAGAAGAACGAGCTAAGGCTGAAGACGATGTTGCAGTTGCACTTATAGCACAGCGCAGAGGCAACGGGAGTAGAGCTCTATCTGAATGCACCGTGTGCGGAAAATCTGGGCACTCTAAAAGGGATTGTTATAAAACCAAGCAGTGCGATTATTGTAAAAAGATGGGTCATCCGACTAAAAATTGCTTCTTCAAAAAGAATAAGTCAAAGAAGAAGAGCCATGGTGTTGACCAAGCTCTAAGCCATGGTGTTGAACAAGCTCTAATAGCTTCTGGTTGTAATAGTCCGCATGATTTATGGTATATGGATAGCGGTTGCACTCAACATATGTGCAGGAGCAGAGAAGACATGTCAGAATACAAAGAATTGGACTACGAACATTTTGTGCAGCTTGGCGATGGAACAAATATAAAAGCCCTTGGCATGGGGAGCGTCCGGTTACAGGCTTATAATGGCACTGAATGGCAGATCGTTAATTTAAAATCTGTTTTGTATGTTCCAGATCTGAATGTCAATCTTTTCTCTGCAACGAGTACGCTAGACAAAGGCCTACAGATGGTATCTGACCGAAACATTTGTAAGTTCATTAAAAACAAAGAGGTTATAGCGCTGGCAAGGCGCGATGGCCGTTTATTTAAAATGCTTTTAAAAAATATTAGTACGTCTAGAGCGTTGTCAAGTCAAACTGACGTACAAACGTCCTCAAATATGTGCAATAATAATGACTACGAATTCATGCTTTTCCATAAGAAACTTGCTCATCAAAATTTTGCATATATAAGGAAAATATTGCTGAAAAATAACGTGCCGTTCTCTTGCATGAAACAGCATTTTTGTTCTGCATGCGTAGAAGGTAAACAGTGCAGGACGCCGGCTTATTCTAGCCTTTCCAAAACGAGTAGCCGAGGCGAAATAGTTCATGCCGATGTTTGTGGCCCTTTAGAGGAATTATCTATTGGAGGCTCACGCTATTTTCTGCTGCTGAAGGACGACTACTCACGTTTTCGATCTGTTTACTTCCTGAAAGAGAAAAGTCAGGTATTTTCAAAAATTAAAATTTATCTCGCTCTTTGCGAAAATGAAGGAAAACCTGTAAAAATATTGCGCACGGATAATGGGGGTGAGTTTATCAATACTGAATTGAAAGGCTTGTTAGAGTCGAAAGGGATAAAGCATCAGACGTCCGTCCCGTACACTCCTGCCCAAAACGGAAAAATTGAACGCGAAATGCGTGCAGTCATGGAAGCCGCGCGTACACTAATGAAAGCGAGTCAAGTCCAAAACAATTTATGGGCGGAGGCTGTAAATACTGCTGTCTACGTTATTAACAGAACAGGAGTAAGCTCTCAAGAAAATAAAACGCCGTATGAACTCTTTTATCAGAAACAGTTCGATCTGTCTAGTTTAAAATGCGTTTTTGGCTCCGAAGTGTGGGCTCATATTCCCAAGCAACGGCGGCGAAAACTAGACAGCAAGAGTAGAAGAGGTTTGTTCGTTGGCTATGGCGAAAATACAAAAGGCTACAAGGTATTTTATCCTGAGAGTAAAACTTTCTCTTTGGAGAGAGAAATAATTATATCGCCTCACCACGAGCCGATGAATCTTACAGAAAAAGTGGAACAAGTTGCCACGGTGAATCTGGATGTCACTGACATACGTGCTGCTGCGTCGGCAGAGTTATCAAGTTTAGATACAGTCAACCTTGAAGAAAATGCGACATCAAATTCAGATACGTCTGTTTCCTTTATTGATGCAGAGGATGTACCTGTCGATAACTCGGAGTGTCGTGAAAGTGACAATAAGGTTCAGAATGAACCATCTTGTAATGATAGCGCTACTTCAAGTGTAGTGGACAGTGTCGACACTATGATATTGCGACCAAGAGTAAATTTAAAACCACCTATTGCTTTACAGGATTATGACACTTCATATTTTACCTTATTAGATTCCGAGGAACCTACGTCCTTAAAAGAGGCTAAGGCTTCCCCAAGTGCCTCAAAATGGAAAGAGGCCATGAAGATGGAAATGAAGGCTTTGTCCGATAATCAGACTTGGACTTTTATTGACAAGTCTGAAGATGGTGTGTTGACTGTAGACAGTAAGCGGGTATTTAAGCATAAACGTAAAGAAAATTATAAAGAAAAAAAAAAAAGTTGTGCTAGTCAGGGTGTGTCATAAACGCGTCTATACTGACTTATAACTGATGTACTACAGAATGTATAATGTCAGTGAAGCGTGCTGGCTTCGATCTTTACTTTTAGAAATAGTATTTTTCTGAATCCTTAGTTGTTACTATGTTTTAAGATAACCAATCGACTATTCGGTCTTGTAATTCTCTTGTCCAACCAAAAAGAATGAAACATTTGGACATTATGTACCATTTTATAAAGGAAAGGCTATCCAGTGGTCATATTAAAATCTGTTATGTATGTTCAAAAGAACAAGTAGGTAGCTGACATCTTGACAAAAGCCTTTATCAGCTCAAGTATTTAAAAATGCTACAGTTCTTTTGTTTGGATGTTAAGTACTAGTACTTATACCTAGATATTTTTCTAATGAGGGTCCTTGTAAAGGCCTGTCCTAACTATTTAAGTTAAGAAGTTGTCTGTTAGGTTATTTATTATGCTGTTTTATGTAGGTACTTAACGCTTACTTTTATTGAGGGGGGCTGTTGTTAAAAGTCAATAAAAGTAGGTTTTAGTTTGTTCTGTCTATGCTCTGTCTGTCAATATTTTATTCATTATTGTATCTAGATAAAATGTCTAACTGAAAATATATCTGCTAATATTATAAAACTCCTAGTTTCTCTTCATGTAATCCTAATAACACAATTATAATCTCCATTCAACCGACCAATCAGAGGCCAGAACGAGCCCTACGTACATAATTATTATTTTGTTACATTTGTGAACTCGTCGTAAAGTAAAGAGAAAAACTCTATACAACGATTGGTGAATTTATTGAACAATAATTTGAGGAGGTTCTTTTCAAAACTTGACTATTCCACTTTTCAATTTTTTTCAGAATTTAAGAAAAACGTATTTTAGCATAGATATAGAATTCCGTAGATTGGTAATGTCAACAATCAAACGAGACCAAAAACCATTGATCTAAGTCTGTGTATCTATATTTTATTTTGTTTGTTACAATAAGTACCTACATATAATCTATTTTTCTAAGACTATGCATTTGTAAGACGCTATCTTAGCTGTCGATATCAACAAAAATTAGGCCATCGTATCACTAAAAACTCCTTCGTATTTCTCTATTTGTTATTTCTCAAATACGTCGGTTTTAGGCATGCTAATTCATCTAGATCGTAAATAAAAATGTTCTCATAATATTTTGCTTAAAGCCGGCTTATTAGGTGCATTGTTATTGCAGAAATAACGATGTAAACAACTTGTAAACTTACTGGTGAAACGAGTAATCCTGGGGATTTTTCTTTTTGGAAGATTCACATCCTGGTACTGCACAAGAAACCATCGTATTATGGTAATTCAATCACGGGTTATCACTGTAGTTCACTTAAATAATTGCCGAAACGCTCGCGTAAACAGTTACCGGGGCCGGTATGGGCCGGTAGCAAATACGTGTTTTGGCCCTGTTATTAACAGCGTCACTTTCTCTCTCTTTCTAACACAGCAAAGTTCCGCTAAAGCGGGAGCTCTCATTCACTCTCAAGCCCAATCTACGGAATTCTATACCTATGTATTTTAGATATGCAGCAATGTAAATCGTTTTTTTTTTTTTTGAATATTTTACACAAGCATAATACTCATTGTGTGGTACAGGTTTCAAAAGTTTAGGATTAATATATACTGAATAAATCGACAATTTAAAATGGAATAATCTAGTTCTGACGCGGCTGTGCTGGAATAAACAAGTTTTGTTGCAAACTCTAGAGGAATCAATGACAATCATGACGTGACTTTTGTGTCAAACAAACGCCACAGTCATACAAGTGTTGTGCAATCGTTCAAAAACTATAATTTCAGCTTCTTAACGAAAGTTAAGTGAGCATAAAGTTCTAACTGAAAAATGGACGGATGAATGGACAAAACATGTTTTGTTGCAATTTAGATTAAAGTAGTAAATTTACTTCAGGATTAATCATATTTTGTTCCAAAAATGAATATTGGAAGTGGGTAATGCCCATAGATATGCCATTTCGAAGTGGAATTAACTACTTTTGACCAAATCGTGTGTTTTGTTTATTTTTTTCCAGTGGATCTATCGCGTTTAGCTAAGCTCTTGCATCGTGTAGATTTCAATGTTACCAACCCAAGAAAAAAAAAAAACATGTTTTGTCAAAAGTGGAATAGTCAAGTTTTGAAAAGAACCTCCTCAATTAAGCACTGAGGCAACCATTTACTTTTATTTATGCATTAATGTTAAAAAAAAAGTAGTAATATTAAAATACTGTCCGTATTATTCGACTTTCTAAGTTTTCACACCAATGACACATTACTATGAAGTTATTTACTTTTATGAATGTAGATGGCACTGCAAGCTATTATTGGTCGCTAGGATTGCAAATATTTTGAGTTATACCTCATATTTTTTAGCCATTATGCCGATTTGATTCAAGCAAACACAAAAAAAGGATGGCACTCGTGGGTTACTAATAATTTAGGACATATTTTTAATACATTATTCTCTCATGAACCTATGATCTGAAGTTGACCTGAAAAGTTATTAATGAAGCCGCCATCTGTTGATAAAACTCCAAATGTTTTTCAAGGACATTGTTTGTTATTGTATAGAGCTGCCCTCTAGCAAAATTCTGGGAACTAATAGTGACATAGATGGCATGCGCGGGGCGAGCGGCGGGAGGGACGTCATCCATCCCTCGCCATTTTCCGTCAAGCTCAACTCAATCAAGTTAGCTTCTGTCAGTCGCTGTGTTTGTGTATAGTGTTGTGAAAAATTATCTGTGTCGATGAATCTCAATGGGAAATCGTGCTGATTACGACTCCAAACGATGGGTCGGTTATTGTGTTTGTGGCTTTGATGCATCTTTCGATCAGTGATAATGGCCAAGTGATTGGTAAAGTGGAGTGTTTTGTGTCGTATGCTGGGCTCTCACGGCTACAGTGAGATCCTTTCTCTGGATAAATCGTCCCTAAGACGACGTCAGACCACAGAACAGAAAGGTGACACACCATGTCGTCGAAAAACCTACCAGGAGATAAGGTATGTTGTGAGTTGGCGACGTTGCCGAGCATTTTCGGCCGTAAAGGTCATATTTTTTTTGTTTCTAAACCCGCTCCTTTCTCTCGTCTTTGTGGCCAGCGTTCACACTGATTACATGAACCGTTTACATCGTGTTCTAGATGTAGGCGTTCGTGTTGTAACAATTTTGGCAGTATTTAGTTATCATTGATGTTTTCCAATCAGTGCTTTCATTCACGTAAATTTAGTTTGACCCAGAAGGCATTCATTATCCATTCCAGTATAGGGATTATATAAACAAAACTTTGTTTTTTGCCATTTAATGAGATGAATGCTGGTTTAATGTTGAAAAGCTAATTTGCATTCATTACATATCACCTAAACAACATTTTATTTTAACCAATTTTAATAAATTCAAAATTATAATCCTACCTAATAATATAGGCCATTAAAAAAATACTCCCTTTTCCATCACCGAGGAAGAGTAATTGGATTTTTCAAATATTTTCAATATCATCTTTTAGTAAACCATCATAGCGGGAGCAAGTGTTAAATTTACAAAAACCATTATTAATTTTCTCTTCACGCTTCCAATTTGATTTTCATTTAACTAATAAACTTGCATTTGAATCGTCCAATTTTAAAATATTTGATAGACATTAAAATTAATAAGTTAGGTATCTATTAGATATTTTTTTAATCATTTAAGTAAATAATCAAGTACTTAGATACAATTATTAACCATCTAGTTTTTTGGGGAACTGGGCGAAATAATCCACAACGAAAGGACTGATCGCCCGTCTGGTGTCTGCCGGCGTCCCCGAAGATAAATAGAATAGAACCATCTAGTTTGGGACTCCCCGCAAAATATTTTATTAGCTGTATAGTATATAGTGTATAGTGTGTGTGTGTGTGTATTTTGAACCTCTCATCTTGTCTCAAATTCTGTTAATTTGTGCCTCTTTACAGTATGACCCGGAAACTATTTAGGTATTCTATTAAAAAAACAAACAAAATCTTCAGTATATAAACGGAGATATAATTTTTAAAAAGATTCACTATCAGTGATTGGAACAAAAACAATAATGAAATACATTTTTTTATTTCAACCATTATCACAAAGTTTACTCACATAGCTATTAATATTCCATTACAAATATTTCCTTTGCCTCTGATAATTATTGTTTTACCCAACTAAATTATTAAAGTCAGATTTGCAGACACTCCATCTAAATACTTGTAGTAACTGCATGTGGATTGGCTGGAAGTTGATGCCAACATAGTCGGGAAAAGCTAGATCTATGATGATGAAACCCACAAGCTTTTGTGCAATTTTTTTCATCCCTTGGTTCCTTGTGTAAAAGTACCACCTCATAGACTGTTTTCGTAATTCCATTACACTATTATTTAGAGGTAAGTACATGGAATGGAATACATATCCAATTTTCATAATTTTATGTATACTAGCTTTTGTCCGCGTCTTCACTCCCGTTATGTACGGAAATTAAAACACATGAACGTTTTAAATGTGCTTATGACACTCGAGAATAATTTAGCTTTCCTTTAGTGCAAGAATTTTCGGCATCTGATCGGTAGTTCCGATGATTCGGAGTCCGTCTACAACTACATGCATAATAGGGGATCGGACAGGGTCAAAATAATATGATTCTGTTTAGTCCGTAAGTTAGATTATCGAAAAATATTGAATACGTGTTTTTTGTTTTATCAAATCAATAAAAAATGACGAAGATAAAACGCGTCAAAGATCTTGGAGTGGGGCTTGAAACGTCACTTGTGTCGTCAAAATGTACTATCATATGACGTCACACGAGTTTTTGAAGCACTGTATCGTCTTCATTTTAAGTTTACGTGAAAAAAGAAAAAATACGTGTCCAATAATTTTTGTAAATCTATCTGACGGACTAATTAGTTTTTTTTTGTCCGATCCCCTATTGCATACAAAGAAATCTTACCTCTAAAAAATGTCGTGGACATGAAATCGTATAATGGTTTCGTTTTTTCACCTCAAATAAATGAGTATAAGAGACTTAATATTTTTCTTGCCTACCCTAGAATTTTTCTATCAAAAGCTCTTTGTAAGACAATACACAGCCTATTCTATTCAATTTCTTTCTTCTGACTTTATCAGACAGCTCTTACATTTCGACAAAAGCCCAGCCTCCACCCACGCACATGATATTAAGTTGTTATTCTCACTGGAGCTTAGAAAGCTGACAGAAACAATAGATGTGTATAGAACCTGAACAGGCAGTACGAACAATAATAAACTAAAGTGACACCGACAAGTCTTCCATTTGAACGCACCGCTGAACATCCCCGCCTACGACGGCTACGACACGCAACCACCTTCACGAAACGACACCAACTACCGAGCTTAAAGTATAACATTCTAACACAACTAACGCTACATTTTCGATCTTATCGATACCAACATAGAGATCAATGTTTATTGCCATTTTATTGATCTGCAGAATTATGCACCAATGAACCAAACATTTACTGCAGCCATAATTTCAAACATGAATAGACGAATCCGATTGATCACTTCAAGCGATGAACACTGGCGGTCAAAGCCTTTGCGATATCTGTTCAAAAAGTAGGTCAACGCGACAAAAGTCGGTGTCCCAGTAAATCAGTCCTTATAGGACCCAAAATGCGGTGGTCCTTTTATACAATAAGCCAACGGGCCCACATTTGCGGGTATGAAAGCGAAGTGAAACGTAACTACAGATTAAACGAACATAAATTTCTAAATCCACCACCATTTGGCCCGAGTTGTTTTTTTTTCTTTTGTGGCAGCACAACTGTATCTAGTCGGTGACTGGCTTTACTGATGGCCATCCGAACATTATGCAATTTGGGACCCCGACAATCTGCGCGCAATTTTGTCTACGGTCTCTGCGTACGGTATTTTTTGTTTCATTTCGTTTGGGTAATAACTATGGCTTCACTCTGTTCTGATTTAAGTTCCTTATAATATTACGTAACTTTTGTGCTTTATAATATTTTATTATCATCCCAACAATACTCTTTAAAAGCGTTCAGCTTGCATGCAGGTTGATTAATCAGTCATCAGAATCAGCAAATTCTGCACAGAACATAGTATCTACTTCCAAAATACCTACTGTTCTGTAATCACAAACTATGAAAATAGCTATTTAACTTTGCAATCCCAATTATCGCGCTACATGATACCACTCGCCTACTCCACATTCTTGTTCAAATATTTGCTATTAAACTGGCTACAAAACGAAGTTAGTGTACCGATGAATTAGCCTTACTAGCACAACATACATTTTTGTAGTCGATTGTGTATTTGCTGGTCGATTAAATCCATCCGTGGATCTGAGTAATCCAAGAGTTTTATCCAGCGTAGACAGACTAAATTAATCATTTTCCGTCTACTAGTACGAAACTGCCTGAAACAAAATTGTTCCCTTGAGGCTATCCAATTAGTAACAAACAAAAAATCGCTATGAAGAAATTTTTTCAATTATTTGTACTATCTCAACTTCACCGATACACTCGAAAAATAGCACATGTTTCGACCGATTTCCGAGTAAACAAGCTTTTTCACAAATATCTATGTGTACGCGTTTCGCGTTTCCAAACGAATAAATAGAATCAGCCAGGGAAATATTTGTGGCGTATTCTAAATTCAAAATGTAGCGTGATATTTTTTTTCAACCTGACGACGATGGTGTAAGAACAAAAGATCCTTTGGAAATGGGATTGAGATGTACGGCGGGTTCACTCCTCTGAAACCTCCAGTTTTCCCGCACTTTGTGTTAAACATTAACCTTTGTTCTGTAAATACAAGGGATCAAGTTATTGAAGTTACAGAGACACTTTGTTTATCTACGAGAGTAGCATCTCTAAATAGGATGCAACAAAGCGTCACGCTTTTGATGTCTTTAATCAAGCCTTTGTTCGGGGATCGCGTCGGTTCGTAATCTTTTATTTGTACGAAGATATTTCTTGATTTAATATGATGAGCAATGAGAACGCCTTTGTTGTGTACTTATGATAATATTATGAACTTTAGTTGTTTGCCGCTGTATCTAACAAGTTTCGAGTACCTACCTATCTTTAATAAAAAGAAGTCTATGAATAAAATTTGAAAACAATCAACATCATTGGCAGAACAAAAATTACTGTCTTTAAATAATGTTTAAAAGTTTGTGAGAGGTATTTGGACTTGATTCCACCACGCTAGTCCAATTAATGACAGCAGGGTGCAACACGGCCGGGTGAGATTAGCTTGGTTATTTTCAAAGTTGATAATAGCGCCCCTTGCATCCTCGGAACCACGACTAGGTTTGGTTAGTCGGACACATAACAGGCTAACAAAAAAATATTCAAAATTCAAACCATATTGATGAACCAAACAGAATCATGCACCTGGCCTGAACACCAGTGCTTCGATACCTGTTCCTGGCTTTTCGCAAAACAATCAAACGTCACATCTTCCAGTTAATACAGGTATTGTGTTTGACTAAATAAACTATGCAAATGTTTGATTAGAAAACATGCGGTCATTAACAAATCACGTGGTAGGTACCACACGGAACTACTTTCCCTCCCATGAATTATGCAAGCGTGTGTTTTAATGGATCAATGATATATGAAATTCACTATCGTTGTGCATTTGAGTATTAATTATGTCAATTACACCTATTATAGATAGTATTTCAACACCGTGAGTTTTCTCATAACAATCATTTTCTCACAAGTTGTAAGCGCCATCTTGAATTTGCCAACGATTTTGGCGCGTAACGTCTTGTTGTATCATGTATGGCTTTTACGCTGCTTGGCTTCTTTATCTTTATAATGGTCTTGAAATAGACATTTGAATTTATCATACCAACCAGTCAAAGGCTATTCAATCTGTTTCAAATTAATATGAAAAGCCAAACTTTGTAAGACAATCTAGAGACCTAGATATCGTAACTTAAAGTACGTAATTGAAACTCTTTAACTCTAATTAGTGCTACAATAGCAAAATAGTCTCGATTTCAAAACGTTCATTAATTTGAATGGGAATACCTACTTTTCATTACCGAAACAAAGGAAAGCGGAAAAAGAAGAAAATGAGAGATACAATGGGGTTTGCGTGAGCTAACGCAGCATATTGTCCGACGAATAATTTACGTTTATGCACTGTACTTTTATTACCCCTGTACCCCTGTAGGATAATAATTAATTAAAGTTACTTGTATAATAAATAATAATAATTAAATTACGCATAATAACTTAATGACTTACATAATTAATATAATTAATAATAAATAAATAACGTACATATTAAATAAAAATAATAATAAATATATGAAACTATAGTTAATATTTATTTTTAAAGTAATTGGTTACAATGTTACTAAATAAATAGATACTTGTATATTATTAAACGCCGAGCGTTCTTCCTCCTCTCTACTACTTTTATCTGTGCTGTGCCCGACAGGGTCCATAATTGTGACTTATGAAACTGTTTCCCTAATATCCTGTATACATTATGGTACGCAATAAAGAATTGAGAATTGAGAATTACACAGAAAATTCCGACTTTCAACGTAATAGTAACACAGGACGAGGGCAACTAAAATGTTAAAATTAAAATTTCGCTTTGTTAAAAACTTTTGAAAATGATATATTATGCAGTTGTAAAGGTCTTTGAATTTTGTTTGAGAATACATTATGTAGGTACTTAAATAACTTGAAACTTCGTTCAAAATGACTATCACCAAACGGTTACTCGTGACAAAAACTAAGGCCTAACACGTCTGTAGAGGCCTATTTTGTAGGGACAAAATAGGCCTCTACAGACGTGTTAGGCCTTAGTTAAAATAAATATTAACTATAGTTTCATATATTTATTATTATTTTTATTTAATATGTACGTTATTTATTTATTATTAATTATATTAATTATGTAAGTCATTAAGTTATTATGCGTAATTTAATTATTATTATTTATTATACAAGTAACTTTAATTAATTATTATCCTACAGGGGTACAGGGGTAATAAAAGTAACTTTTCAGGGAGCGAATTCATCGGGAAAAGCAGGGGCTTTTCCCGATGAATTCGCTCCCTGAAAACAAAAGCCTACATGAAAAACTCCCGTACATATTCAACAAGACCAAACTGATTGTATACTAGCCAGAACACGGTATTTCTTTGAGCCCCACAATTCAGCAGTACTATGGCAAAACAACGGACAACGGCAGGACCAGTCACCAGGTTTTGTTTTAGGGGAGGCTTATGTTTTACCCCTTTTTCTGATTACTCGTTATAGCTATGGCTTCGCTGAAACAATGCCTTTTGTCTACCATTCTTCAATTGTGAAACGGATACGTTTACACTGTAGTGTTTAAAACTAGTGCATATTGGTTTCATTCAATGTTAGTATGTAATCTGTTTTCGTCTTCAAATCATTCTAAATAAAATTATCGTAGATGGAAGAAGCGACTCTTTGTGCTCAACTTTTGAAACTAGTGTTGAATTACCTACACAGATTTCGGGGCACGACCTCAAATCCTTAATGGAGTTATTCCTAGTTTTTTTAATCCCCATTGAAAGCAGTGTTACTGGCACCTCTTAAAATTGCGCAAATAAGCATAAATTATGAAGATAATTATCTTCAAAAAGTAATCTCCAATTAAAAACTGGCTTTTCAAACTCAAAGTGATTAATCTTAACTTAGGTAAAGGAAATCATAATTTGGCTTACTTAATTGATTTAATGAGCTTTTTCGCAATTAAGAAGAAGTTTGGGAGCTTTTCACGCACGCTTCTTTTAATGTCCTGTAATTTAAGTGTTGCTAAGATATTAGCGTTCCTTATTGAAATTTATTGCACCTAATTACGTATTAAACAGCGCTATAAAATTTCATAATTACTCACACGGCTAGTTGAACTCAATTATTTCAAGCAGGATTTTTCAGTCGCACCGGACTTAACGGTTTTTCTTCGAATCACACCGTTCGCATGTTCCCACCTAGTCATGTTTAGCTAGTCATTACATCGGCCTTGTGTACATTAACACTGATACCATCATACTGCGAAAACTTGTTTTAAAGCGCGGTGAAACTAGTGACTTGCCTTACATTACATCGAATCGAAACGATATTTTCTACGACCGAGGGAAGCGTTGACCTGATGAAGCGATGACCTGGTGGAGGTTACGGCAGACGAGACGCACAGGACCGGTCAGTGTAACGACACTTGGGGAAGGCCTATGTCTAACAGTGAACGTCTTTTGGATGTTATGTTGAAGAAAATACGCTGAGAAATCAGCCAAATATTTTTTAGTTTAGGGATTCTACGTTGTTTACTGAACTGACCGCACATAACAAAATACTCTAGAGAAAACAATTGTAGCTTCTACTTAGTCAAACAACCAAACCTCGAAGCGAATAAATCACCGACATTTGTAAAGCTTTCACAAGTCCCGAAACTCGAAGTGTACGAATGCGCGGTGGCACAATTTGCCGGACTCTTGTGCTCGGTCACCATGTCAACTTATTCACTGACGACCGCAAAATCAAGGGTTAACGATCTGCTATTATGACGTCTAGATGACTCGTCTCGCTCCCCGGCTACGAACAATACCTCTCTTAACTGTACTCTAGTCTTTCGTCACGATGCTAAAACCCCTTGATCCACTTTATTTCCACTTTCCGCAACATTATGGTGGACTGCTGCCCTGCTGGTCGATAGCTACTAGGTTAATGTTCTGCCACAATTATCGGATTGGATTCGGTGTTTCACAATGTAACGTTTATTTTTGATTAACGTCGCGCAATCACGAAATATTTGACTTCTGAGCGCTTTTAATATTGGGAGGGTGAGAAAGAAAAAATATTCAACCAGATTTGTTAAGGCGACATTACCTGCCCGCGACCTTGAGCGCGCGTTTAACTCATCGCCTAAACAAATAAGGTTGAAAATGGCGATGCGTTTGATTCTCGTGACTGCCAAAATGAACGATAGTTCGCAGATTTAATTTATTTAAAAAAAAAATACGCTGTAATGTTAAAATATTTTTACATATGTCTTTAGTTGGTTAAATTTCCTATCTGATAGTAAAAAAAAAAATAACAGTTGTCACTCAAAATATTGAGCATTTCGAGACGAAAAAGTTTTTTCGTGTGATTTTTTTGTGATTTTGTGATTTTTTTTTTCGAGGTTCTTGATTACTTTTAGAAAATATTTTTGCATAAGTCTTTTACCTATACATTTGACTATACACTGTATTTTTTTTTTGGAATTGTAATAAGTAGCAATACGGCTAACTCTGCGACGAAAAACAGGTCGTTTTTACGGTGCCCCTTTGACTGCGCCTTAAAACCGTACAAGTTTTTGGTGGATTTAAAAGAAGAGATGATTGCCGTAGTTGATGTAATATTATACTAATAAACGTTTCGTGTCGACTAGTTCTCACTTATCCCAAGTAGTTTTACTACTTACTGAATTTGGTGGTTTTATTCTAAACCCTAAGTACTGTTACTAGTGAACACTACATAACCAAAAACTCGTATGTTTGGTTGGTAACCACGATTATTATTCATGTTTGTGTTCTTTAACACATCCTTCGTTGGAAATTGACAGTCGATTTCCCGGGAGAAAAACCTTCGCGAAAAGGATAGGATAGACGCAACATTTTGTTAGTACGTAAAAACCAGGTTTCCTATTTCACAAGTTTGCCTGTATGGAAATCGAGAGCCGCTGTGATCTAAAACGTTTTTAGCATGTTAAGTGGGGTTTCCCTTGCGTTTTTTTGTAAGCATACTCTTGAAATGGACAGTTCTGTCAAATTATAGGTATGACTCATCGAAAACGTATACCGTTACGTAATTATCTTGGAACCGTTAACGCAATACGTTACGTTTTACAAATGACTGCGAAATGTGTAATTTACTGCCATAATAACCTTTTTAAAACTTTTTGCTGTTCTTTGCCGACATTGACAATACAACCTGTATTATTGACCTGAATATTTCGCCCAATCATTTGAGATAATTCACTACAATGAAAACGAATTTCGCATTGTGTCTTTAACAATGCTGTACAAAATATAAACGCAACTGTGTTCGCAAGCCTGGATATTGTCAGTTTACTTAGTGCAGTCTTTGAATGCGAATAATTAATTAACAATAATTAGCTGTCTCATGAATATTAAAATGAATGCATCATCTGTTCGCCTCATAAGACTTACACGTGGTTCATCCGTCTAACAAACGACATTTTAACTGCAATCTAACTTAGTGTTATTTTTTTCTTGTATCAGTCGTATGATTTTTTTAATAGCATTGTAATTAGAGGGCAAAGCGGATCAACTGGCATGTATAATAAATAACATTCAATTAAAGTGGAGTTCTAACTGGTTTGCGCGTACGCAAACTGATTTCGCCTAATCTCCAAATGTATTCTTCTCTGTTATGCAATTACGTCATTTGATATTTGTGTCATTATTTGAATTTGAAATCTACATGATATGTAAATTAACATTACGCCTACAATACGCGAAGATTTAAGTAGAGGTGTACCTTATTTTATTTTATTTTATTTTTATTCAAATGGAACAACAAACAGCTACAATATAAAGCATAGACATCTAAATACACTAGACTTTTAACAATATTGCAGCCCACAACGCTGTTCACAGATTTATTAAAGCATACATAATAGCAAAAATAATAATCATCGCTACGGTAACAAAAACTTAGTAGGTACAAATAGGTAGTGTAAAAATGTAATTTAAAATTCACGAAAGTTCATTTAGAATTAGACTTTTAAACTTATTGGGAGTACATGTAAAGATATCGATGTGTTCAAAGGTGCTGTTGTAGGAATCGACCATTCTGCGAACAGGCGAACGCAAGCCAGAGTTAGATTTGGATATACCAACTGAGAATAATTTGCCAGCGCGCACCTTTCGCTTGTGGATCGTCCTAGGAACCGCATAACATATCATATTGGACAGTTCCATGCAGTCAAATTTATTTCTTACAATATTATATAAGTTGATAGCTTCTAAATACTTACGTCTACTTTCAAGCGTTGCGATCTTATACTTCACAAGTAAATCTTGGTATGGTAAATAATATCCACAGCATCTATAATGCATAGTACGCAAGAATTTATATTGAACACACTCAATCATTTCAACGTACTTTTTGTAGTAAGGACTCCAGACGGACACGGCATACTCCAATTGAGAGCGTACGAGCGACTTATACAAGCAGATATAGGAAGATGGCTTTTTAAAATCAACTGTTGCACGCATTACAAATCCGTATAGTTGATACGCTTTATTAACAATTTTTCCTATGTGTAAGTCTAAGCAAAGCTTCGAATCAAGGATAACACCGAGGTCACGAATAGAATCCACTTTAAGTAGGGGTGCATTGCACAACGTGTATGTGTAGTTTATTATGCGTTTATTTTTTGTAAACCTTATGAAGTTACATTTGGGTATACTTAGTTGCAATTTATTTTCCTGACAATAACAGGATAGTCGGTCCAAATCTTGTTGCAGCAGAAGGCTATCACTTGATTGTCGAATGGTTTTATATACCTTTAGGTCGTCGGCATATAGTAAAAATTTGGTATTTTTAAAGCATTTGCTGATGTCATTTATATATAAAATGAACAAAAGGGGACCAAGTATAGAGCCCTGAGGTACGCCAGAGGTAACCTGTGCGATATTAGATTTATGACCATTGACTACAACCATCTGACTGCGGTTGGTAATGTAAGACATGAACCACCTCAGAAGATTACCACGAATTCCGTTATCAGAATCAGAATCAGAATCATTTATTTGCAATAATGTAGGTATACAAATTTGATGGAGTTTTGATGAACGTCCCGATACATTTTGCCTTACGGCATGCAAAATTATTTAACATGCATTTATTACATTATTTTACAAAAGCATTCTATTAACTTAGTAACATTTAACATTATTATCATTACCTATTAAAACACTCATTTCAATACAGAAAGGGTTCGTACATGGTTCGTCCCTACTTAGGAACAATGCAATTTTTTAATTAAACAAAATAAAAAATTATTAATAAAACAAATCATTAGACTGATGTCAATAAAGTATGGCTATAACAACCGAATGTAATGTAATAACAAAAAAAAAAATATACCAATGTCAATAAATAAAATTTAAAAACAACACAAAACACAACCCTCAATAAATTAAATTATAAAATAAAAAATAAAAAAAAATAGAAAATCTCAATAAATAAAAATTAAAAAAAGCCTCTATCAAGCACATGTTTTATAATGTCCGACAATTCAATTGAAAATGTCAATAAATTGAGAAAATAAAACAGATAAGTACCTACATAGAAATGTCAATAAAAGCAAAAATAAAAAATACATCCAAATGTCAATAAACTAAACTTAAAAATAAAAACCGAAATAAATCAAACTAAAAACTGTCAACAAATTAAGATTAAAATGTCAGAAAATTCAATCACAAATGTCTAAATAGTAAGGTGTCAAAATAAATATTAAAATTACAATAGAAAATAAATAGAATATCACAAAATTGGAAAGCAGCTTACATTGTCAACAGAAAGTATCATTGACGTAATCTTTAATTGAGTAGTAACACTTGTCTATTAGCAGTTTTTTTAACTCTTTTTTAAAAACTTTGTTGGGTAATTCTTTTAAATGCATTGGTAGTTTATTGTATATTATAGGACCCATGGATAAAATATTGTTTTTCAGTAAAGCCGTTTGGTAACCACCTGTGTAAAGTAGGTTTTTGTATTGTGACCTTATTGGTCCTGTGCGTTGTCGTTTGTCCACTACTGACATAAACAAGCGCTTGTTCGTTCTGACAAACATGGCAACTTCCAGAATATACAACGAAGGCAACGTAAGAATCTTTAGTGCTTTAAAAACAGGTTGACAGCTTTCTGTCGTTTTGAGACCTGTCATTGATCGCATACAGCGTTTTTGGGCTCTAAATATCCTTTCCCTTTCACTGCAGTTTCCCCAAAATATGACACCGAATCTTAGTGTGGAAGCCACTAGACCGTGATAGGCTGTCACTAAAGTATTTAGATTAACTTTTTTTGAAAGTCTATAGAGTGCATATGCCGTTGAACTTAATTTATTGCACACGTAATCAGCATGAGGCTTCCATGTCAGTTTATTGTCTATGTGAACCCCTAGGAATTTTGTTACTGTAGTAGTATCAACGTTTTGGTCGTTATATTGAATAGTCATATTATCAGGCTCTAGCCGTTGATAGAAGTGCATGACTTGTGTTTTTTTTAGATTTATTACTAAATTATTTTTATTGAGCCAATCTATAATAATTTCAAGGGTGTTGTTTATATCTTCATTGTACTTCGATTTATCTGTGCATTCGATTACAGCTGTGCTGTCATCCGCAAATAATGTCATTGGATGATGAATTTGACTCGGTAGATCGTTAATGTACAACAGAAATAATAATGGGCCAAGTACACTACCTTGCGGAACCCCAAACTTAGTTATTCTACAAGAGGATAAATATTTGAGTTCACGCTTAGTTTTAGTGCATATTCTTGATATTTCTGTGTACTGTTTTCGATTAGTGAGGTAAGACTTTATCAGGTTTAGTACGTTGCCTCTTATGCCATAATCTTCAAGTTTATTCAACAAGGTGTCATGCTCCACAAAATCGAAAGCTCTTGTCATGTCAGTGAAAATTGCACATACAGGGTTTTTTTTATCCACATTTGTCATGATTACTTTTAGAAGATCAAATATTGCCATGCTAATATTTTTACTTTTTCGAAAACCGTTTTGCTCGTCGCATATAACATTATTTTTGATTACAAATTGGTAAATAGACTCATATACAATTTTTTCAAGAATCTTAGAAAATACTGAAACTAAGGCTATTGGTCTGTAGTTTGACATATCTTCCTTATTGTTTTTCTTATGTAGTGGTTTTATGACCACAGTTTTCAATTGATCTGGAAATACACCTGAACTTATGCATGCATTTATAATGTGGCTCAATGGTTTGGCTATAATATCCGAAACAAATTTTACTGCCACGGTAGAAACTTCATCGTGACCAAAACTTTTTTTATTTTTTAAATGTTTTATCACGCGCAGAATATCTTGAGGAACTACCGGGGGCATGAATAACGAACTCCTGATATTAGTTTTGCCCCTTGTTTTGCCCGGATGCTTCCTAGTTACATTCTGCACCTGATCAACAAAGAAGTCGTTAAATGACTCTGCAATTTGCTTAGGGTTTTTCACTAACTTATTATCTTGATTTATTTGTAAAATAGGTTCTTTTAATTGATTATGATCATTAATTATCTGCCAAGATACCTTTGATTTATTTTGAGAACAATTAATAAGGTAATTATTTTGAGCTTTTTGAGTGAGATTTATTATTTTTTTTAGTCTCCTTGAATAATTTTTAAATGTATTTTTACTTTCATTTGAAGGATCCTTTCGATATTTCCAAAGTAGTTTCCTTTGTTTCCTGCTAGAAATCCTTATTCCTCGCGAAATCCATTTTACTTTTTTATCAGAGTTTACATTAATAAATTGTTTTGGAAAACATAAATCATAAAATAAACGAAATAATTCTATAAACTTATCGTATGCCTCATTAGGGTTGTCTGTTTCGAATACTTCTGAAAAAGACAAACATTGAAGGTGTTTTTTGAATAATTCTAAATTTTCTTTGCATAATTTACGTTTATGAATCTGCCACGACTTTAGTATGCATGTTTTGTTCACCTGTATTTTTAAAATCTGAGCGGAGTGGTCTGATATTGCAAAATCGATTACTTCACTCACACATTTTTGTCTGGAATTATGAGCAAAATTATCCAGACAAGTGCCACTTTTAGGTCTAGTCGGTTGATTGAATTCTAATTTAAGATTATAGGTAAGTAATAAATTTTCAAAGTCTAATGTTACGTTATTTCTCTTTAGTGTGTTGATGTTAAAGTCCCCGCATAGAACAATTTTTTTGCTGGACTTAGTACACAATTGCTTCAGTAAAATGTTTAAATTATCCATAAAAGAATTTATACATGTCATATTTGGCGGTCTATAAATGCATACAACAATTAATCCCTGTTGAGATAATTCTATTGCACAATATTCAAATACACCTGTGATAGACTTACTAGGAAGTTCCTTATATTCGTATCTATTTCTGATAAGGATACACGCTCCCCCACGCTTCTGATGGGATCTTGAATAGCACGCTGCAAGTTTGAAATTAGGTACTCTAATTAACGATTCCTGTCCTAAAGTTACCAACCTAAAGTCAACCCAGCGGCGGTCAGTCGGACAATGTGAAAACCAATCAAGGTCAGGCCAGTATTTGATGCCTCTCACAGGGGCTCAAATAACATATCACTCTGCAGCAGGTGGCTAAAGATGAAGGCGAGAGTCATCCTCAAGCAGCAGAGTCTTGACGGCAAGGTATGGTGCACATGCCGTGCCAAAGGTAACTCGCAGAAGCCGATATTCTTTCACAGGTTCATTAGGGCTGTCACGCCAGACAATTCTTTGATAATCTGCGTTGCTCCGACTCCAGTGACAGTTCCCTTTATTCGCCGATCACTACTGAAGAACTCGAAGACTCGCTGCAGACCTGCATAAAAATCACACAAGATGGTATATTCCACGAAGACATCAGAGACCTGTTAGAAAGGAAACAAGTAAGAAGTACAAGCCGTTTGAAGACCCTAAATCCATATCTGGATACTAAAATGATACTCAGGGTGTGCGGAATAAACCATCAAACCGTAAAGACGTGTGTTATTTTTTACAAAGTCCTACAATCAATACTGAACCTTAATCACTCCAACACGTTGAACGCTATTTTATTTAGTAGTATTTCATGGTCCACCTTGTCGAAAGCCTTACAAAAGTCGGTATACACTGCATCCACTTGAACACGGCTGTCAATACAATCGAACAAAAAGCTTGAAAATAATAATAAATTTGTATTTGTAGACCGACGTTTAACAAAACCGTGTTGTTGTTGAATTATGATGTTGTGGAGTACAGGATAAATTTCGTTATGGACTAACCTCTCAAAGAGTTTAGCCAATGTAGACAGGATGGAAATGGGACGATAGTGTTCCACGCTGCGTTTGGATCCACCCTTGTGAACGGGTACAATATACGCATGCTTCCACAATTTAGGTACAACTCCTTCAGATATGCATTTATTATATAGAATAAATAGAGGTTTGCAGATGGTAGTCGCAGTATTCTTGAGGAAGTAGGGTGAAAGTCCATCAGGACCTGGACCCTTTGCTGGATCCAGGGTTTTAAGCTCCTTCAATATGTTCTCTTCACTAAAAGAAAGGTCGCAAATAGAGACATCGTGCAGTGTGTTATTGTCCTGCGGAGGCTTCCATTGAGGCAGCGTAGGAGATGTCGGTTCATATACCGAGTAAAAAAAGTCCGAAAACATATTACACGCCATGTTAGGATCATTGGTTTCAGCATCTTTATATTGGAGCTTAGATGGGATTCCAGGCTTGTCTTTTCGATTGGATACATAGGTCCAGAAGTGTTTTGTGTTTTTACTTAGATTGTCCTCCACAGAAGCGATGTACGAACGGAAGCACTTAAGGCATCTATCACTAAACTGTTTTCTATAGTTAGAAAACAATTCATAATCAGAAATGTTATTATATTTCTTCCACTTGTTCCACGCTTTTTGTTTCTTTTTAGCAATAGTTATGAGAGTACGAGAGAACCATATGGGATAGCTAACAGATCTAGGTCGGGCCAAAGGAGTGTCTAGTTTAATAATGTTATCTATCTCAGTGTAGAACTTATCCAAAGCCTCTTCCGATTTCATAGGGCATAGAATTTCAGGCCAGTTCAGTTGCTGTATGTTACTGTTAATATTGTCAAAGTTGGCCCTATAAAAACAGTATTTGTGAAGAGGAGTTTTAGTCAAAGGGGTGATTTTGACGTTTAGACAAGTCTCACACGTCAGGACAGGATGGTATGTGTCAATCGGAAGTAATGTCTTTGAGACATGAGAAACATTACAGGTGTAATTGGAAATGACTAGATCAAGAATTTTACCCTTGTCATTTTACCTTATTAGGTACCTACACCCACATTTCGTCAGTTACTTTTCAAATTCCATGCAGTAGGGTGAGCCTTTGCATTCAACTGGGTACAATTCCATGCAGTGTGACAGCTACTAACAAATTCTTAACCCTTCATCCGTAAAACGTAGATCCACTCGAGAAACAATGACTTTTTAATTGTGTCTATATACTCGGCATACGATGAGTAAGATGAGTTAATGGAAAACCCAAATAACACTGCTAGTCCTGCGCATCGAACCTCATACCTCTATACTAAAACGGCGTTTAGAATCTACATTATACAAATGATGGTCTGTCTACCCACGTTCAGTACTCATTACAACTGAGTAAATAAGCCACGTTACTTGACTTTCATTAACATTCAGTAGCCAGGCTGTTTAGCCATAAAATGGAAGGCTTGCTAGTTGTTTAGCTAGACAGGTTCCGGGTCAGGCATCTGTTCCCGTTCCAGAATGTTACTAGCAATTAATTAGTATTATTACTTTGTATTAAGGAATTATATTTTATGGTGGTAAATCTTGCTGGTTGGAATAGAATAGTACTTTATTGTACACACGCCAGTACATCAAGCTACTAAGATCTGTCAAATGTCTTTAATAGATTTTCAACATTATTGCACACACACAGACAATTGTCAATATATCACAAGTGGTATGGGATGTTGTTGACACAGCCTTTGAACACCGTTTAGCTATATTGATCGCGGTTAGTTTCATTATTAGAATTAGCACTAAATCATATAATATGCATGTGTGCAACTTCTCAAATGTCCAATGATTGCAATCGCTGCGAAAAATCTTATTACGAGTACTTACATTATCTGATCTAGTCATCATTATGTTACCTGGAGATCAAGTGTCAGTTACTACACACGGTATGCTAGAAACATGTTGTACAGTGTACTATGGCGGTCTTATGCGCCTGATCACCACTAAGCTCATTTTTGCTTGCACTCAAGATATAGAATCGCTCGCTAGCCCGTGGCAGCGCCTCGGCACGATTTAGGCGAATTTTTTTTTAAATGATCAGGCGGAACTGTCTTCGATCGTACATACTTAGGTACTTGTTATACATGGTAATTATGTAGTGTTCGCACAAACTATACAAAACCAGTTTATGCCGATATTTCATCGTTCGTATTTAGTAGTATTTACAAATCGAGCCGATGTTATGATCATCATCATTTCAGTCGAAAGACGTCCACTGCTGGACATTGGCCTCCCCCAAGTGTCGCCACTTTGAACGGTCCCGTGCGTCTAGCAACCTTCACCAGGTCATCGGTCCACCTACGGCACCTACTGGGAGGCCTTCCAACTCAACGTCTTCTGGTTCGCGGCCGCCACTCCAGAACTTTTCGGCCCCATCGGTCATTCGTTCTACGAGAAATGTGCTGCTATTATCACTTAAATCTGGCAAGTCTTCGGCCATGTTATACTGGAATTGTATAGCTTGATGTGTCACCGTGACATGATCACGTTAAGGCTCAACTTACAGTACAGTCTACATCCGTTAGGTACGTTAATCCCAGCTTTAAATAACGCTGATTCAAGCACCATGCACAGTTAAAACTGTCTCATAGAGTCATGGTACATTTAAAAGAACATTTCCCGAATTCCTCGGTACATTACTGTTGATTATGTACAGTTAACCGCATTTACACAGGCAAAAATCGATTTTGGCAGCTCCATTTTTTCCTCACAGTAAGGCAAGTTTTTGTAGTTCAAGTGTTATTACTACGTGCGTTTGATGGTACTCGTGATGGGCGTGACATGGTTCTAACGGTACCTAGTGGTTATTGCTCTGATCTCTACGTGATAATCCAGTGATTACTTTTCATCTGCTTATTGCTCCATAGTTTATTCAACTTTAGCTTTACGCACTTTAGAACGTCTCTTTGTTTGAGTTACTACCTACATCGTGACTGTGAGTGGGATCAAATTATACTGTAATGTGATTTATGAATAAAAAAACTTCGTACTAGTTTGATCTGATCAGACACTTCCAAGATTTATTGCTTCCAAATGACCGATGATATCACGATAAAATATCAGAAAACAGTTACCAACGACTACGGTACACAACATGAGAACAACTATCATCACTCCCGTTATGCAAACATCTATAACCCGGTTCATTAAAGAAAGGAATCTAAAATGGCAACACATGGCATGTCCTCTCGCTCGCTCACTATAGTGTGCGAGCGTGAGGACATGATAAAAACCGCCATTTTAGATTCCTTTCTTTAATGAACCGGGTTATACTATACTCCATAAAATATATGGTTCCATCTCAGTACAGAGTTACAAACAAAACATGGGCGATCCAACAAAGACTGACTCATAGTATCTCGAAACTCTTGATTGACGTTCACATCTAAAAGATTTTGTAACCTGCTCCTATTGTTGTTCTATCAGTCAATCGTTCACAATGTACGTTATCAAGCGTTGTGAAAACTCTTAATTACACCTGGACAAAGAAACGACTTTGTTTCGATTAATCAAGTTGTAAATCTGCCTTTATTGCGTTTTCTCAAGCATTTTTTGACTGGCAATTTGATATGCAAAAGTTGTTGATATGAATGACGAAAGAGTTTTTCTTCAAAGAAAACATAACTGAGCTCTTTTGCATTTGCAGGAAAAAAACGAATAAGTAGTCTTCCAAAAGTACTACCGAGAAAGTAGAATAAATGATTTTTAACATTTTATTGTTCTCCCAAATTCGCAATAAAAATTTAGAATCTAGATCGAACTATATGAGTCCTGATTTTTTCCACCTAAGAAAAACTTTTAAGAGCTAGTAGTTGTGCAATAGATATTATCAGGCAGGCACCGATATAGAAAGTTGTTACGTAGAGTTCGGTGCAGTAAAAAAAAAACTTAGTCGTTCGAAAACCGACCACTGGCGAGGTAAACTTCCTCTGCAACGGCAGAGCATCGAAATAGTATATTTCATTATAAGTGCGGAAAGTCTGTCATTGCAAAGAGTTCCGACAAATGTCTAACCGAGCCGAGGCACAGCCGACGGCGAGGGTTGACAGTCGGAACAAGTTGCATTGACGGTTCCGCACGTGTACTGAACAACTATTTTTAATACAGTTGCGAAAAAATGAAGCAATTTAATAAAATAATTAAACTCGCAAAGAACATTTTTGAAAATGGCGCCTACCGTAAAAGAATATAAGCAGAGATTTTTTTTGTTTTCTTTACCTATTCTGGGTAGGCAAAGGGAACTATGCCCATACAGCCAAGTCTTCAGTAGATTTTTTTTATTGATATGAAATAAAAATGAAATTTAATGAGATGAAATGGAATGAAACCTTTAACTCATTGACTCAAATAATTAAATCTGATATTAAAACAAATATTTGCATGAATCATAAAAACTTCTATAATTTTATTTAGTAAATACTTCGTGGTTGTTTTTTTTTTTAATGGTCATTATTTTGACAGTTGGGAAAGAGAACGCACGAGTTCGGGAAAGGTAAAGAAAAAGCACGAGTACGTAATAGCCCACATCCCGAACGATATACGTCCCTGCAATACGCCACTTTTTGAGCAACTGTATTAAAAACATTTTTAATTATCGCTCTAGCTCTCCGAGATTGCCAGTATCTAACTACGTCACGTATTCCTTTGTTGTACTTACGGGGGGAAAACTACATGATGCTGTAATCTCTGCTAGGTCGGAACTTTGATTGAAATGTCAGAAACACCATTAGTTGGTCGATGATAATTATTAATCTTTGTGCTTCAATGTCAGAACTAATTATTGCGGTATTACTATTGTGTAAGCAAGTATTGTTTTAACATTTGTGGCTTATTGCATTATTGTGATAGTACAAATAATTTAATTTGATAATAATAATTTGTTGTTGTCCTATAGCTTTTACCATGCTGCGTACACTATAGAAAATAAAACATGAATTTTCGATACAAGACAAAACTTCTTATATCAACCAAAACAAAAACTAGATTGAATTACCTGTCAATAATGCTTTTTCCGTTCCGTTCGTTTTCCGTTCGTAATGCGGTTCATCTTAATTTCCTCGATGTTACTTGATGTTAGACGAATTGCTTCGGCCCGTATTAAAGTGTTTGCCTGCCCAATGTCCCGGGGGATGAGGGGGCACCTGGCCCACCCCTGTGGGGGTGCCCTACCTTCTCTCACCATCCAGTTTTCACCTCGTACAAGTAAAACAATAAATAAATTGGCCGTTGCTTTGTTTCGGTCCAGTGTCTGAAGGTACGTAATTCGTTCACATAAAATGGTTGTACTTACTCGAGGTGCTTCGTTAAAAGGCGAATTTTGTAATTTATTAGCCGTATTAATGTTCCCGACAATACGTGCTAATTTTAGTACTTTTGTTCTTGTCTTTATTACGGGTTCATTTGTTGGAAACGGACCTAACGACAGTCTAGCTTTTGTATTTTAAAAGATATTTCGCAGCTTTTTCTTATACTTTATCGGTGTATTACGAGAAACTGTAGTTTCTTATTCTACTACCAGCAGTAATGGTTAAGTGGTGTGACTAACCAGTATATATAGGTCTTGAGTTCGAACCCAAGTCACGTACCGCTGAATTTTTCGGATTCATGTGCGTATTGTATAATTAATCACTTTATTCAGTGAAGGAAAACTTAGTGAGGAAACCAGCATGCTTTCTGAGAGATTTCTCGAAGGCATGTAAAGCCATGTCAGGGTCTGATACCAGGTTACGCACTAACCACAAGATAAAGAAAGAAGAAGTGGAATTTTAGTGGGTTTTTTTTTTTTTTTATATCTAACAATGACTGTGAGAGAGCTAAAGGTAAAGAATGTTTCAGTAAAAAAAAACTCCGTTTACATTCAAATTCACGCAACAAACACCATGTTTACGTCCACTCGGGTCTCAGTGAGCGGAATCAATATCAACAACGCTTACCTGTTTGTTTATTTAGCTATCAGTTACTGTCTTCTACAAAACGGGGCTTGTGTGAGACAGTTTCAATATACGTAGTCGGTTGGAGGTTGGAGAGCCTCTTGTGGCCGAGTGCTGGAAACACGAATGATTTTTTCTTTGTTGGAATATAAATAAATTCATTTAGTACACATCTCCCATCGTCTTTAATTATATTATCGAATGTTTTGAATCATATTGGTCGAACTGCCGTACTCAGTGATTTTTAATGATTACTTAAGTAAGTTGTCACATACAAAAAAGTGTCAAAATCTTTTCTAGGTGTTGTTGTAATCATTAAACGTCGCTGAGTGCGGCAGTTAGAGTTTCTTTTTCTTCTTTACAAAAAACCTCCATTTGTTACCTAACTTTTCTTGTTCACTTTATAAATTAAAAAATTTAAGATTCTTTCTTTTTCTAGCTAAGAACAATCTACATCTTTCGTAGTTAGACCGAGAGCCTTAACTTTTTATTAAAAAATACAATTTTCTTCATACAAAAGCACGTTGAAACAATAACATTGCATACACAAAGCATTTTGTATGCTGACTCATTGCATCAATACGACTGCATCTGAAGGGATATGATTCAACCGGGATTTGGGTATAACGCTTTTGACAGGCCGTTAATAAGAGTGCACCCTTGTTAGTTTAACACCCACCCCTCTAAATTGAACACATGCGTGTAAATAGGTTTTCTCAAAAATGGTATGTAATGTTGCCATAACATCTCTAAAAAGTATCCAGAAAGTGAACTTTACCGGAGACTTATTCACAACTGTCCAGTAAGAAGCGAGATTTTAAACTTGGAATCTCCTACTGTCCAGTAAGTATGTAATTTACTTACTGGACACTAGGTCATCCTCTTTAGATCTGCTTAGAAAAAAAACATAGTACCAGACACAGATTAGAGTTTAGCCGTTATAACATGGTTATAGAAGGGAGGTTCCAAATATATATCTATCTCTCTTTTTGGTATGACATTTTATGCGATACATAATTATATTTTTGGAACCTTAAACAGTCATTTTATACGTTGCGTTTTGTACTTAGTAATGTTGTAGAAGTATAGTGTAGGATTTTCTGATTGTATTTAGTAATTTCAGTTTATTAAAAAAATTTTCTAAAGTTGTTTCCTAAACTGCCTCGTTGGTCGCAAGCTCGACTGCAGAGCGTGAGGTCCTGGGTTCGATTCCCGGGTCGGCCAAAAAGTGCTATTGTGTTTTTCACATAATTATGAATGTAACCTTCAATATTAATTAAACGAATTTGTTGTTAAACTTTCTTTAATTTTTGAGAAAAGCATTATACAAACCTCAACCAGTAAGAAAGCCATCCTGGCCTCGTATATAACCAGACCTCACCTGCGGTTCGGTCCGGTTAACTCATACTTGGCCAGGAAGGCTTACTTACTGGATTCTGCAGTAATGTACTATTACACCACAAAGAAAATAGTGTGGGGAAACTGGCAGCTCCTATTTATAATCATAAAAAAATAACGGTCACGGTAAATTGCACTGTAGATTTTCCTTTACACAGACAGCAAAAATGTCGCCGACGCGAAAAACTTGAAACGTTTTCATACTTTTTTTAACAGCTTTTTCAACGTATTACCTCCGCAAAAGCGTTTGTGCTTATACGCTAAAGTGAAATAAGAGTTGAAAGGCTGTGATCGGACTCAGACGTTTTTCCATTAGAATCCTGAAGGCAGACTCCGACGGGCCATTACGTCGCAAATGGGTCGAGAAGAGCCCGCGGAATTCACGCGATTCTCTTGGATAAAGAAGCTGCTGAATATTTTATTTTCTATAGGATATGACGAGCGACACACTTAGCATAATTCTTCAATCAACAACTCTACTGTGTGAATTGTAGCACATTTCTTTTATGTTTATGTGTTTCTAACCCTGAACTAAATCGAGGTAGATTTGCACCGTTATTTATGGCAGTCTTTATTCATTTAAAGAAAGGTGTGTTAATTAGGTTAGGGACTTTGTCTGTTAATGATAACGCTGTATACGATGTATTTTCTTATTTAAATACCCTGTGGTATTAGAATTATTTACTAAATGCAAATACGGATAACATCTCTTTCTCAGCTCTTCTACCTTTGTTGCTATGAACCTGGAAAAAACATCAAAAGAATTTGATTCCCACACCGATTACTTGATAAAATAAAACCCTAGTACAACCAGAATCGTCAATCCTTGAAATCCAATCTGATAGTCGTTGGGTTTCAATAAAACATATCTTGGATTCTCGGAAACCGACTACTCGGCTCGTTACGGCCCAAGTAGTTTTCTAAAGCCGCTCAACCTTTCTTTGTAGCAATGTAATCCGATTATTCTATCTTAGGATGAGTTATTGAGACCTGTGACTACTATCTGATTATAAGATTTAACTGTATTGGGTAACTGTTTGTTGGGAAGTGTTTTTCGAAATAATTACTACCTATGTGAGATGACTGTCTAGGGTACGATTCTTGGGTCGGTAAAAGTGCAATTGAATTTTCAGCGGGAATTGCTCAGTTAAGAGGAAACGCGAGTGGTCTTTTCTCCATACAAACGCTCTCGTCTGTTTTCTTTTTGGTTAATGACCCTAGAGCAATGGTTTTTTACAGAATAATAAATATTAACTATTTCTATGCCCCTATGTTTTCCTTTTTGGTGATAAATTATTTTTATAAGCACTAGAACCCTCAAAAAATGCTCAAAATTGCTTGTTTAGATCGCTGTTAACAGAGTCCTAGTGTACAAATTTGACAACTATTAACGAAAAAAGAAAAAAATAGCGGCGTAGTATATAACCTCCTTATTCATTGTCTAAAATATCTTTTGAATTGGTTCAATATTGGAGGAGGAAATAGGCGAGAGCCAAACCTCGAATTCTAACTTTTTTCTATAGTTGTCCTTATCGCACGAATTTGAGGGCAGGAGGACGGAGAGAGACAGCGATAGTAGAAAGAGACAGCACTCGCATTTCCTCTTAAGCAGCCACGGACTCTGTACTTATGCCCGGTTGATGGCAATAGTCTCACCTTCAATTACATGGGACTTTACTGGTGAAATATGGGCGTACTGTTAGGTACACCTCTGCCGAACCCTTCGAGGATTGCAGGTGTGAAGTTATGTGAATATGTGACATTTTCTTAACATACTCTTTTGTCATGTTAGTTGAAATAAACGCATTTGAAGCTATGCGTTTCAAAATTTTATGAAATTCATACAAGCGCACAGATTATTTGGTTCGTTTGTCCCAGAATTGAAATTATTTCAGCTGATAGTACCTAATAGAAAAAATAAATCAAAACGAAACGCTCAAAACATAGAGCGCACTAAAATATAGAATTGAAAACACAGTATCTATCCCAGTTGGTTGCGCGACCACGAACGTTTCGGTATTTGACCACTGTAACCCATTTTCATTTACCGACCGTTGCAATTTCTATTTGAAGACCAGCCCTCTCAGCAAAAACTTTATCGGAGAAACTGTACACATTGTTTTATTTTCAGCTTCGTAAAGTTTGCACTGTACTCTTGTTTCATTGTAAGCTACGTATAAAGCTGGAGCCATTCCGACTAAAAGCGTCTAAATTGAAAACATTTTCTTCCCCACCGGAATCCAAATTAAATAAATAGAACATGCGAGGGGATTTTAACAAATCGTAGTCTGCTCTAAGTATGAGACCTGCTGTTGAAATAATTGACGTGAACCCTCGTAGTGGTCATGCTAGCTCATTTGTCGTCGGGCCCAGTGACTCATCGGAAAGTCGAGGGTGTTGTCCGTCTACCTACATAATTTATGAGGCTACCAGATGACCGTGACTAAATAGCCAAATGTGTCCCTTGGCTTAATGAAAGTTTCGTGATCACATTTCGTCGATCATGTCTGGAGCACGTTTTTTTTTTAAGAAGAGTTTATGCTACGAAAATAATTAAATGAACTGCTTTGACTTTAAAGCTGTATGCGTCACGTGCCACAACGACAAACGATTCTTTTATATTCTAATTGTCTTGCCTTATCTAATCAAACGACAATCGTGAACAATAGTATCGATAATCTAGACAAAGAGAGTCAAGATTAAGGTGACTTATCGACTAATGCTTTGTAAAGATATAACGATAATCCGTCCTAATGCCTTTTAGGGTTGTCGCCCTTTAGTCCAATATGTGTCGTTATGGCGTATCATCGAGGGTGCATTCTCAAGTGCAGGCAATAATCCCCTTTATCGTAACTGTCGCGTGTCGCACTCCTTAGGGGACGTTGTGTAATTTTATTTCGCCCCCGTCGTAAGTCGCTTGGGATTCGCGTCTCGCATGCCTATGTAATATGAGCTGTATTGGTTGGTACGCTTTACTGTCTTGCTTAATATAAAAGTAAAGCCATTTTCCCCCTGTCGGAGAATTTCAAACATTTTCGATATTTATTTAGTTATTGAGTTACAGAGAGGACCGTAAGAGCATTCAAGCATCTTGATTTAACGAGCAAAATGCTGAGTAGGCATCGTTAGACACAAAAGAGAAAGGCAAAACATTGAACCTGCGGTTCAGAGATATCTAATCGTTACACCAAATTGAAAGTTGCAGTCGAACGAAAATTACGCTTAGGTCAATTCAAGACATAAAGTCTTGGATTTATAGGAACATCTGGCGAAGGAATCGTACATCAAGCATAATGGCTACATAATTCGCGTGGAGTGTTCTACACTGACACGCTCAGACTGCGGAGATGCGGGTACTGGCGAGTAAGATGGTGAGCGCCGATAAAACCTGGCTAGTTGGAAGTTTTATTGAGCGGCCACTGGCGCAGCCTGTTTCCTCGTTATCGCCGACAGGGGGCCTTAAATCAGGCGCCTTTCATTCTTAAAGGCTTTAAGCCTGACGTTCCAAGCCAGCCCCGAGGGAGCGATGTTTAAAGTGGCCACTTCTTACGTTTGTTGATGGAGGACCACGTTCAGTGCTATTGGCGATGTTTCAAAATGCAACTAAATTACCTACTTGAATATTTACGCGGCTGAGTTATCTTTGGAGAAGGAACCGGTTCTTCAACCTTGCACATGGAAAATAGAAATGTTTTGTCTATTAAGTAATTTAAATTAGCGAGATATTATTCATTCTTAATACAGGTAAAGGTTACAATGACATACTAATGATAAGATAACTATTTTAAAAACACCATCCACATTTTACTTTGTGTTCCACGTAAATTGTATGGGGACAGCGAAAAATGAATTGTAAAAAGTCGCGTTTTGTAAATGTCGGTATCGCATGACTGGTGACGCTCGGCAAAACTTCCAAACGGCAATAAGTCCGGTACAGTTAGGAACTAACTAGGTATGAAGTCATTAAACTTTCCGCCGATGATCCGCATCGCGAACCACTGGCAAAAGTAACTTACCGTGCCCAGTTAACGTTTAACGTCTTCATTCGATGATACATATATTTCCACTTTTCGAACTGTTATTGTAAAGCATACTCGTGGTTATAAATCGTGCGATTAAATCGCGAATTTCTTAACCCAATTCGTGTCACTAACACAAATTGCATACTTCGGATAATTCAGCGCGTTTCGTACAAAGCTTTTCGGTCGTATTTCAAAATGGATGTCTCAGTAACTTTGTACCAATCTTCTCGCTCGGTCACAGTGTCAAATACATTCTAGCTCGGCTTGCTTGAGTAATAAAATTCCAAAGTTCAAGGTGGTATGTTAGTCATGCCCCCTTTATCTTGCTTTGTTCCAAACCGCCCGTAGATCCGTTTCGAAGTAAACTATAGCGATGTATGGGCAAGATTGTATCTTTTCATCGTAAGCCGCGCCGGGCCCTTGTTATCGCCACCACCGGCGGTAATCCATTTACCCCGGTTGAATTTTAAAATACGGGTGAAAAGACTTTTATGTGCACTGTTTTTGCAAATTATGCTAATACGAATTTGGTTGAGGATTACCAAATCTGGCTTAATGAACTCAGACTTAAGCGAGAAAGAACAAAATCCACTGAAGTTAGAACAAGATTAGCGAATTTGTTTTAAAATACAAAGCGATTCCAGTTGGGTGCAGCAATTTTTCTTAGCAAGCACCTAATAATACGCCGAGCAGGATTTTCCAGAAATACTGCCGTGCACCTTTAAGACGTGCAGTCTGCTCGTAGCCACGTACAGAAACAATGTATTATCTCACTTTATTACATAACAGTAAATAACGACTGTACGTGCAACAAATGCATTGCCCATTGCTCTCGAGCTTCGTTGTAAACCCACTCAATCGATTTCCTATCAAATTGCCGTGTGGTATCTGGCACTTACGAGCAACCACGAGCATTCCAAGATACTAAAGATTTGTGGAATCAAGATGATGGGAAGTTGTTAAGGTAGAAGTTGGAATAACACCATATTAGGTTATGGTGTTGTACGTGGTAGGCCACGTACTAATCGTTTACTGAATCGATGTTGCAGTCCTTGGGAATCACCATAATAAAGGTTAAGACTTGATTGCTATTATTGCGAACTTCACACGGTATTCAATGAAAATAGCTATATTCTCTATCATAGCATCTAGCTTATCACATCAAAACTAATTAGACAACTAGTATAGACGAAGTCCTTAGTTGACAAATAAAAACAGTATTACTTTACCTCCCATCTAAAACCAGGAATTTAATTGGCGAGGACGTATTTCGTTAGAAAATAAATTTTGGGCAAAATAAAATATTCACCGAATTGTCCCCCGGGCTTTTTCTCGTAAAGGCAAATTACTGAGAACAAAGGGAATATCGATATCGTCAACTGATTGGTGAGGCCCGTAAATTGAATTCTGTTTTGCTGAAGTGATGAAATGCAGCGTCTTGGGGACAATGGGGAGTAACGACGTAATATTGTTTAGAAGAATCTAGTTGATTAAATACTTTAAATTAGAGTAAAAACACGACTAGAGGACCTAGACAAAATGTCTTGACGCAGTATACAAATATATGATACAATTATAACTATTTACTAGGATATTTTTGTTTGTCTACTAAAGTCAGGAATAGTTTTGATTCACACTATGTAATTATTTATGTCGTCACACTAATATTCGCGGTACTATAGCTTTCCATTTTATAATTAACTAGCTGACCCACGCAACTTCGTCTGCGTCACATAAATATAGCTATAACCTTTCTCGATATATCGTCTATCCGACATTAATTAAGCTAAATCGTAACAAACAAAAAATCTTATCTTTCCTCTTTATTACAATAGTTTAGATGGTTTAGATTAGCTTAGATTATATATTAAAGTGTGAATTACTATAAAATCTATCTCTTACTGTTAAATATACTTTATCACTCTGTACTTGTAAGCAATAAGATGCAGTAAATATTTTGAATTTGAATTTCCCGGAGGCCAGCCAGAATCCCCCGTACCTACATTGCGACGCAACCCGCGTAATTATTTTTCCGCGCGGGTATTTTTACATTGCGATATCTTCTAAGATATTTGTTTAAACTGTATAGAGTAAAAAGCACAAATATTCTATATTAAATTTCCGTTCTAACGAACACATTTATTTAGATATAGATTAATACCATATGGGTTAAATAAGCTTCGCAAAAAATAATTCTTTTTAACCTAACATTTTAATAGTAAAAAATGGTTACAGTGAGTCAATCTTAAAAGATAGACAGATGCTGTCGCGGACTTTTTTTTAGAACTTTTAAAGACGAATAATTACTTCATACATGATATTCTCGTAACTTAAACCGTTTTCGCAGCGTACGCAACGGAAGCTCTCAGAAAGGAATTTTCTTTTCCCGTTTTTGCAACATTTCTCATTTATGCTCCGCTCCTATTGGTAGTAGCGTGATGTTATATAGCCTATAACCTTCCTCGATAAATGAACTATCCAACACAAAAAGAATTTTTCAAATCCAACCAGTAGTTCCAGAGTTTATCGCGTTCAAACAAACAAACAAACAAACAAACTCTTCAGCTTTATAATATTAGTATAGATTATACCTAGACGTTTTATCAGAAGTATTATGTTAATTAAAACTGGTTTAATATCCACAAAAAGCAACAAACCTAACACGTGCCAGAAGTCATATCTAAATATTAATAAGAAACGTGTTTTTTTGCTTGGCAAAATAAAATCTGGGGGCCTCCTAATGTCTCCCTAAGGAGTAAGAAGCAATCATTCAAATGAGGTGAATAAGATGAGGGGGCTTCCTTCATTATTGCAAAATAGGATTATGATAATGATGACTTTGAAACACGTGCTGTGTCCATTGAGAAAGAGGGAGATTTACTACTCGATAAGCCCTGATTTATATCTCAGAAAATTAGAAAGATACGGGGAAATTCTTTTATAAATTAAACTAAAAACAAATTTTCAAAACATACAAACACACTTAACTAAGTGGATTCAGGCTGAAATATGGTATTCTAAATTTAACCAATTGTCCTAAAAAATAAATGTAGACACAAGGAAACAAAAATACACTGAAACCAAATTATTTGTGGAGACGCTTTTGACAGCGCTCAAAAATACTTTGTCTTTAGACATCAAAATGCTTTTGATGTGAGTCTAGAACTGGAAATACAATCCGTCTGAACAAAACACTTTGCTAAATCTACGCACATAAGGAAGGCCTGTAATAAATGAACCTATGTTGAAGAAATAACAAATTGAAACTCCATCCTTTGTTTCTAAACATCCTCCATTGAACACCAATATTTATTTTGAGAACAAAGAGGGACTTCCTTAAAGGGTGTCCTACAAACTCAAGCAAGTTACCCACATTATAATCGTAGCCCAAAAATAATCGTAACACAAACAAACCCTGTTTAGAACTAAATATCCTTAGAAGAGACTATAGTACCTTCCATTCCAGGAATAGGCGGTTTCTCAAACAGCTTTTTAGTGCGGATCCCTCGCCTGAGGGTGTAGAGTTACAAATCTCTGTGATGGCTCCCACACGGAACCAGCGTTGTTAATAAATCTTTTCGACACGCCTTCTTAGGTTCTTCTTACCGGTTTACAAGTCAAAATTTACTGATTCTGCACGATGACAGTTGGTATGGCTTTTAAGATTTAATGTTCGGACATAATGCTGTAACGAAACTATTTATTTTCATTTTTCTTTTCGTGTTTTGTTCGCTATTACCAGTAGTGATTTGTTACTGGGTGTTATCGGATTAGATCTTAGAATCATAATTTATTAGATGTCATATTTATAGATACATAATTTATTAGATGTCATATTTATCAGATCTTCGTAAGTACAGTCGGACAAAGTTGTCTTTACAAACAAGTTTTTTTCGAAGTGCAAAGTACGACATGACATGAGTGTGTTTTTTTTTCAATAGAGACATATAAAGCTTACCTGAACTGTATTTTGAAAAAATACAAGGAGTACACAGGGTGCACAAATTCATTTCGCCATACCTTAAGGAAAAAATGTGTTGTGTTTAGGAAAAAAAGTGTATTCCCCCGTGTGAACGTGATCTATCGGCGAAAGAGTCCGCACGCCTGTTTATGGTCGATAAAACATCTAGGGAAGGTCTATTTATGTTGTTTTTATAAAGGGGAACATGTGTTGATAGTATTAAATAAGAAAACCACACGTGTGGGTGGCACCGGTGAACGGCGTTGTTTATCGCCTAACTACCACCCATCCACATTCTTAAATCGATTTTCTTGTACTTGTATGGTGTACATATATTGTAATAAAGAATGTTCTATTCTAGGATCAACCCAGAATTTGTAATCATTCTCTGCCCCTTATCCCAATTTATTTGGTGCTGGCCCAGCATGTCTTGTTCTTCCATACTTCCCTATTACGCGTCATCTCATTCCATAATTTGCAGAGAAAATTGCTATGGGGATCGGACTGGGTCAAAATAATATGATTCTGTTTAGTCCGTAAGTTAGATTATCTAAAAATATTGAATACGTGTTTTTTGTTTTATCAAATCAATAAAAAATTACGAAGATACAACGCGTCAAAGATCTTGGAGTGGGGCTTGAAACGTCACTTGTGTCGTCAAAATGTACTATCATATGACGTCACACGAGTTTTCGAAGCACTGTATCGTCTTCATTTTAAGTTTACGTGAAAAAAGAAAAAAATACGTGTCCAATAATTTTTGGAAATCTATCTGACGGACTAATTAGTTTTTTTTTGTCCGATCCCCTATTCAACACATATTTCTAATTATCAATCACAGTCGGTCCTGATAAAATTACTAAGTTATCTATTTGGTTTTTCATTCAACATTACATATTTTCAAAAAACATGTTTGTTCGTGAACGTGTTGCATAATTTATTTCACAGCTAAAGAAGTTTTAGCCCTATTATTTTATTCAATAATGAACAAGTAGAGAATATGTAATTTTGTTATTAAAACAGTAAAAACTTATTCCACGGGCAAGTAAAGCGTGACTTGGACGTTAAATTATGTAAACCTCTTTTATACCTATTTTAGTTTCCAGAATATTAAGCACGGTTTTGCTTTATTCAACAGAAAAGTAAAACTAAAGTTATCTTTGCTTTACGAATTTTGTGAATGTCTTTATTAAGATTATTATGTTTTTACTCAGTCAAATTATACTTTTGTTAATTTAATATATTTTTGTGGTAACTGATTTCTATTAGGTGTTATTTTGCATTCATTAGCGGGGAGTAATAGGTTATTTAAGGACACGACTTTGTCATAAGGACAAAACCATCGCTAATTAGAACTTCATTATAATGTCTGCTACATAAATTCTTTCAAACTTAACCTAATAACAAAGAGTATTTACACATATTAAACAACACTTGGTACAAACAATAAAGCTTAATTAAAAAAGCTTTTCAACGTTTAAAAGATGTTGAATCATTACGATTGTAATCTTAACGAGCTCTTAAAGCGTTATTTGAAGATAATATTTACATTAGCGCAGAACACTAATTGAAAGGCACGCTTAAACACTTTCTTAAAACAATCGTGTCCGGTGGGCAGAAGGTTCACATTCAATAAACAAGCCTGTCTTTGGGTGCAAGACGATATCGTGACAAATTATGATGTATAAGGATTTCGGGCGTTTTGACTTTTGAGCCAAAATTTGAAGTACATCGACCGGGACTGGTAGCGCGTTGGCCTCTTTGAGTCGCAGTTCAAACCTGAATAAAGGTTTCTTCTGATATTTGCAGTACTGTCTATTGCAGGCATGCAGGAAAAAAAAACTGGTGGACCTGGTGATCTCTTGTCTTCTCGCATTATTCTGAGTTGAAATATAAAATAATGTAAAACCTTCTGACAGTCCTTGCACTGCACTTCAAGGATATTAGGCATCACATAGACCCTTCTCATAAGTACCTAACTACCTAACCTACTAATTGGCATCTAAGGATATCACATAGTCCACGTGTAAAAGCGATTTCACCAAGAGACTGAATGCGTTCAGTTCCACAGGATAGTCCGGTGAAACCTTCCATGCAGTAAAAATAACTATGGAGTGTTGGAACTGATTGTCTGGATTCGTCTTCGATGTAACACTTTTCAGTTTGGCAAATTTCCCACTTTGAAGTAAACCTTCTGTGAGCACTTCATTATTTTATGCTTTAACATTATCCTGTTCAAATATGACGCCATTAAGTTGTTTTATCTACCCAAATATCATAAACCCTCTTTAATGCGTTTAAAAACCATAGGCAATGACCAGCATTACCAACCAGCAGAAATTAACAGAACTGTAATGAGCTCATAACCTACTGAAAACAGTAGGTTATGAGTTTTAAATTTGGAACAGGTGTCAAATTCAAGTGAGTGTGCTATTCTATAGTGCGCGCGGAACTAGTTGGCCGCGCCTTAGGTGGCGACAGGGGTGAGGGGGCGGGTTGCCTACAGCTCGCAATGCACAGGAGACTTTAATAAATTAGACAGTGATGACCAATCTCGAGATATCGTGAACAATAATTTGTTCAATTTATTGAAAAGAATAGAAATAAAAAACAAAAACATGCCTAAGGCGCGGCCAACTAGTTACGCGCGCACGTATCTACATTAAAACAGATACCTATCGATACGAAACCCCAATTCAGTATGATTTTAATTATAAATCGCACGACATTTTGATCTCGAGTGACACAAGATAGTGACTTTGTTCGTTTGCCTATGATTAAAAAAAAATAACAGATATCCGAAACGCCGCCATTTCGAGCTGTCATTTGTTCGTTAGCTTTTTATTCCCTTTCATTGAGTAGACAAATTTTCTGTTAATTGTTTAATTCTGTCGAAAATGAGTGATAGTGACTCAGAAATTAACATGAACACTCCGCCAGATATCGTAAATGCAGCGACGAATGCAACTATTATCCTGTTTATTTTTTATTGCATTACACTGGTAACAATGCTGGTCATTTCCCTATGGTTCCTGAACCCATCATAGAGCCCTTATGATATTCGGGTAGATAAATTAGTGTATGCAACTATACATAATTAGGCATTACAACACTCGTGTGATGCTATTAAGAAACTCGCCTTCGGCTCGTTTCTTAAACCCACACTTGTGTTGTAATGCCCTTCATTATGCACAGTCGCATAAACTACTATTTTCCTCGTTATTTCTACCCTCGCGTTAAGTTATGGCAGGCGACATGTGTTGTTCATTATTGGAAATGACACGTTACATTCGTTAGTGATTCAGGGGTGTTATTATATTTTTGATGGTTATATTTTCATCCATTGCGTTAGCCGTAATATGGAATAGTTTTCCGAGGAAACGAAAAATGTTTAATCAGATCAAAACGTTTCCAAATCAGACTATTGCCATTTCTGACCGGATATATGAACGTGGACGAGGCAAAAGGAGGATGTAAGGATTGTTGCAGGTGGCGTTCCGTGCTTTCTGTCTACCCCCATGGGAAAAGTCATGTGCTTATCCATGTATTGCAGTTTAGTGGTTTATCCTTAGTCGTCAAAGAAGAAATTGGTTTAATAAAAACGATATTTCTAACATAAATTCTGATATCAGACGCAAAGTTCATGAAAGTTCAAAGAACTGGGATGTTCCACTTACAAGAAAGCTCATAAAACCAAACGAATTCCACAATATTTTAGGTAAATAGATTAAATTATTATCTAAACAGAGGAGCCAGACAGCTGGTCGCCATATTGCCGGGGTTTTATCGTTTTTCCCGAAACGATTTATCATAGAGGTTAGTGTCAATACATGACGGATCACTGCGGAGTGTGCTTGAATCGATAAGTTTGTTTATCTACCCAAATATCATAAACCCTCTCTAATGCGTTCAAAAACCATAGGCAATGACCAGCATTACCAACCAGCAGAAATTAACAGAACTGTAATGAGCTCATAACCTACTGAAAACAGTAGGTTATGAGTTTTAAATTTGGAACAGGTGTCAAATTCAAGTGAGTGTGCTATTCTAGTATCTACATTAAAACAGATACCTATCGATACGAAACCCCAATTCAGTATGATTTTAATTATAAATCGCACGACATTTTGATCTCGAGTGACACAAGAATAGTGACTTTGTTCGTTTGCCTATGATTTAAAAAAAATTACAGATATCCGAAACGCCGCCATTTCGAGCTGTCATTTGTTCGTTAGCTTTTTATTCCCTTTCATTGAGTAGACAAATTTTCTGATAAGTTCTTTATTTCTGTCGAAAATGAGTGATAGTGACTCAGAAATTAACATGAACACTCCGCCAGATATCGTAAATGCAGCGACGAATGCAACTAATAACCTGTTTATTTTTTATTGCATTACACTGGTAACAATGCTGGTCATTTCCCTATGGTTCCTGAGCCCATCATAGAGCCCTTATGATATTCGGGTAGATAAATTAGTGTATGCAACTATACATAATTAGGCATTACAACACTCGTGTGATGCTATTAAGAAACTCGCCTTCGGCTCGTTTCTTAAACCCACACTTGTGTTGTAATGCCCTTCATTATGCACAGTCGCATAAACTACTATTATGGTTACGCTTGCTTTTGGCCGCGGTTTCGCTCATTCTTAGCATTTATCTATATCTATAATAAAAGAAAGTCGTGTTAGTTACACCATTTATAACTCAAGAACGGCTGGACGGATTTAGATGAAAATTGGTAGGGAGGTAGCTAAGAACCAGGAGAAGGACATAGGATACTTTTTTTTTTTTTTTTTTTTTTTTTAGGTAGGGTAGTAGGTAGGTAGGTAGTAGGTAGGTAGGGTAGGTAGGGTAGTAGATAGGTAGGTAGGATAAAACGCATTGCAACTAGGGCATTCAAACTCGGATAGTTATCAACTCCGGAGCTAGTTACGATGTTGAACAATCAAATCCGGAACTCCGGAGTTGGCTCCGGAGTTGAGAGATTTTTTGGAAATGGATAAAAAGGCCCCTAATTTTAATCAATAGACGTTTTATTTGATAGGGAATCAGTATTTTTGTTTACTGTCTGACAGACAGAAGTTATAATAGACAACAACAATCATAAAAAAATACTTTTTTATGCAAAAACGTATTTTTCAAACATCTAAAAGTGGAAAATAAACTTCAGAAGCTGATTTTTTTTCATTTTTATTTGGTATATCCCAATGATGTATAAAACTATAGATACGTTGTCCGCACTCTAAAATGGCAACATGAAATGAAGCCAATTGGCCACATTGCGCTCAGTCACGCACCAACCTGTCGCGCGACGCTACGTTTGTTTTTAATTTATATCGTGTGTGAAAACCTGTGCAAAACATAAAGAAAACATGCCGTCGTGTGTTTTCAGATGATGTACAAATTATACCCTAAAAGATATAGACAAAAATGTGTCATTTCACGCGTAAGTTTACAAAACTACATTATTTTATTTTATTTTGTACGACGCTGCGTCTAATGGCGGCCGCCGGCCGGCGCATGAAGTTAGTAGTCACGTGACGTTAGGGGAGGTTGGGAGTGGGACACTATATCTATCTCCCTCTAGCAACAGGGATCCCGCCGTACGGTGTCATATTTTCTTTCCCTTTCTTTACGCGTAAAGTAGGTATCTAGTAGTTTCGCCGTTTTTAAGCGCCGAGATGTTGGTTGATAACGTGTCTATATATAATACGTCATTGGTATATCCTACATAAATAATATTTACTATGCATTTAACATTCAACCAAGAAACCTAACCATTAGCCTTCAAGATTTCCTTATTATTGCTTTCAACTCCTAACCGTTGAGGAGTAGTACCGTCCATCAACAGCTCATCAACATGAAGTGATGTCTGCTAGATGCGAATACTTGAATAGCGTCAGAAAAAGCACGAAACACGTAATACGTGCTTACGAAATTTGAGGGTTAGGTACTTTCGATTTCTCTGGGATCCCATCACCAGGTCCTGGTTTCCATATCATGGTACCACCCTTGAAATATCTTCTTTCCAATAAAAAACGACGAAGTAATTCGCGAACACAGCGAAAAATGTACAAAAATTTAAAAAAAATGTTCATAAAATAAAAAGTACTGGGTCAAACTATGTTAAATTTTTATGGGACCTAATGGCAATTATTCCGCATCAAACTAAACAAGAATCACGTAAGTCGGATCATAAATTTCAGCGTAATCGGTGTACATACATAATAAAAATAACAATAAATTGAGAACCTCCTCCTTTTTTGGGAAGTCGGCAAGAATACTTAATAATGTTTAATAAAAAATAAACTTTTTGTTTAAACTGTCTGACAGACGTTACTATAATAGACATCTAATACGCATTATAAATAGAGATGTTAACAAAAAAAAAATTGTCCGTCAGATAGATTTCCAAAAAAATATTAGACACATATTTTTTTCTTTTTTCACGTAAACAAACAATTAAGACGATACAGTACTTTGAAAACTCGTGTGACGTTATATTCTAAGACATCAGTATGACATTTCTTAGCGAGCAGTGACGTCACAACCTCCCAATCAAATCTTTGGCGTATTCAATATTTTTCGATAATCTAACAGATGGACTAATTAGAATTATATCTTTTTTTGTCAGTAAACATCCCTATTATTAAATAATCATAAAAAATAAACACTTGTTTTGCAAGTTACAATAAAATAATAATCATGAACTTAGGTATACCATACCTAAAAAATCTACTACGATTAGTTTGAGATCTAATTTCTTGATTTTACATGGTTTTTGAAAACCGGTTTCAACTCCGGTGTTCTATTTCAACTCCGGATTTGAAAAATGCTTAAAATCGCTCCGAAACTCCGGAGTTACGAAACTCCGGAACTCCGGATTGAAAGCCCTAATTGCAACGCATGCGCGGGTTCAGCTAGTTAAAAATAAAACATTACAGACACTTTTCATCATCATCATTTCAGCCAAAAGACGTCCACTGCTGAACATAGGCCTCCCCCAGGCGTCGCCACATTGACCGGTCCCGTGCGTCTCTCATCCAGCGGGTTCCTGCAACCTTGACCAGGTCATCGGTCCACCTAGTGGGAGGCCTTCCAACGCAACGTCTTCCGGTTCGCGGTCGCCATTCGAGAACTTTTCGGCCCCATCGGCCATCCGTTCTGCGAGCAATGTGCCCTGCCCATTGCCACTTAAGTCTGGCGATTCTTCGGGCTACGTCGGTAACCTTGGTTCTCATGCGGATGTCCTCATTTCTGATTCGATCACGCAAGGAAACTCCGAGCATAGCCCTCTCCATTGCCCTTTGGGTGACTTTGAGCTTTCTGATAAGGCCCATTGTGAGCGACCACGTTTCGGTCCCGTATGTAATCACTGGCAACACACACTGGTCATAGACTTTCGTCTTGAGACACTGGGGTAAGTTGGACGAGAAGATACCGCGCAGCTTCCCGAACGCTGCCCAGCCGAGTCGGATTCGACGATTGACCTCTTTCTCGAAGTTAGATCTACCCAACTGGACCGTTTGTCCCAGGTAGACATAATCGTCCACAACTTCGAGCGTAGAGTCTCCGATCTTGATAGGAGTGGGTGTTACATGAACATTCGACATAACCTTGGTTTTGTCCATGTTCATTTTAAGACCCACTCTTTCAGAAGCTCCACTGAGGTCATCGAGCATTTTACTGAGGTCTTCCATGGTCTCAGCCATGACCACTATATCGTCGGCAAACCGAAGGTGAGTGATGTACTCGCCGTTGACATTGATGCCAAGTCCTTTCCAATCCAGAACCTTGAACACATCCTCCAATGCAGCGGTGAACAGTTTCGGAGATATGACGTCTCCCTGTCTCACACCGCGCTGCAGAAGGATAGGTTCCGTGGTCTGGTCCTGAAGTCGGACTGACATGGTGGCGTTTTTGTACAAACACTTCAACACCTCGATGTACCGGTAGTCAATTTGGCACCGTTGGAAAGACTGCAGTACAGCCCAAGTCTCGATCGAATCGAAGGCTTTCTCGTAGTCCACAAACGCTAAACAGAGAGGCAGGTTATACTCTTCGGTCTTCTGTATAACTTGCCGCAGCGTATGTATGTGGTCTACGGTACTGAAGCCTTTTCGGAATCCGGCTTGTTCGGGAGGCTGGAAATCGTCGAACCTGCGTGCGAGACGATTCGTGATGACTCTTGAAAACAACTTGTAGACATGGCTTAGAAGTGAGATGGGCCTATAGTTCTTCAACCGGGCATTGTCACCCTTTTTGAAGAAGAGCACCACCACACCCCTGCACCAAGCCTGCGGCGTTTTCCCCTCGAGTATGACGGAATCAAACAACTTCTGAAGGGCCTTAAGGACCGGTTTGCCACCCGCCTTCAGCAGTTCGGCCGTAATTCCGTCATCACCCGGCGCCTTGTTGTTCTTAAGCTGTTTCAGAGCCATCCTAATCTCGTACAGGCTGACATCCGGGATGTCTTCGGTATAGTGTCGGGTCAGTCTAGCTCTGGGGTCTTTCGCTAGATTTTCGACGGGTTGACTAGTTGACGTGTACAGCTGCCCATAAAAACTCTCGATCTCTCTCAGAAGCTCCGGTTTGGCGGACACGATCCTGCCATCGTCGGTCTTCAGTTTCGTGAGCTGGCTCTGCCCAATAGACAGATCTCTTGCAAATACCTTGGAGCCCCTGTTGCGTTCAATCGCGTCTTTAATACGCTCGGTATTAAAGCGGCGGAGGTCGCTCTTCAAGGATTTTGAGATCTGTCTATTGAGCTGCCGGTATTGCCGAGCTTCGTCTGACACTTACACGTTACGTTACAGACACTTTTACTTTGTCAAAAACTAAAAGATGAAGGTACAGTCCCAATCTAAAGGCATAAAATTTAAAAAAATGTACTGCAGCACACACTTGTTACGGGCGGTGATTATTCCACTGGAACGATTTAATTATAGCCCATGAATTTCAGAGATTCTATAAGATCTGATCAAGTAGTACCGATGATTACCCCCTACATCCAAACATATAAACTTTACCTCTCTCTATGTAAGTAGATAAAAGCTTCGCCAGCCATGTTATTACAACTATCTGGGGCTTAGTATAAACTGCTTATCGGACAGGAGCCTACTAATGAACTGTTTTATTGATTTGAGTATTCACTGTTCATGGAACATAAAACTGAACTCGTTAAGTATACCCTTGGATCGTTCGTAGATTAAAAACGCGAAATCTTATCGTACACCGGTTGTTGCAATCAACCTTGGTTTTTAGAACCGAGAGACTGTTTTGTAAAACTTCGCTATACAAAAAGTGGGGAGATATTAATCTAGCTGGTTGGGAGGGTGAATTGTTAAGAATAATGTTGCAATAGAGCGAAATCTGTCGAAAAGTGACTTGACCTAAGATTGATTGAAAAGAAGAGAAACAAGAAAACGTTAAATCCAGCTTTAATTGGTTTACGTTCTGAAGATACAAAAAGTGAAAAGCGCTAAAGATCTTCAGAAACATTTTATGCAGATGCTTGTAGTCATTTTTCCTTTAAATCAGGGCACCTAAAATTTTCTACTATCAGCTCTACATTGATGACTGATTATTGCGCCAATGTAAAAGGCTGATCCCAGACGTAAAAGCATGCAATTAAATAAATATAATGAAGAAAAAGGTATGATATTAACCTATTATTTGATTGAGGTTAAGTTTCTCATTCCTAGTAACGCAGAGGCAGTTCTAATAATACGCTATAAAATAATCAGATCAATTGATCTTGGTTAACATAATATGCCTCATTCTCCACAACAAGCTTGTAAAGTGATTCCCTAGGCCGAGGACGAGGACAAGGAACTATGACGTCAATCAAATGCTCAATTAGCTTTAATAAAATAACAATCCTCTCTTTTATAAGCAAAATTACTGCCTGCTTTTATCAAAGCGATGAGTTGAACGTCAATGCATTGTTGAAAACAGTAAGCAAATCAGTTCAGCAGTTTTTGAGTTTATCACGATCAGACAGACAGGGACGGATGACTTAGTTTTATAACATCAAACATGTAGTGTTATAGGTAATATAATATATATACATTTTCTAAAGAATGAAGTAATTTTTTTTAACCCAAAGGTTGACTGGTAGAGAATGCCTTGTGGCATTAAGTCTACCTATGTACCAGTGTTATTGTACATGAAGTTTAAATAAATAATGAGTTACTACTTACTGAAGTTACGCTGTAAGAGTACTGCGAATGCGAATCATCCAATTATGCTGCCTGTTGTTGAAATTCATTGAGTATTTTGCATTGTTTGTTTATAAAAACAAAATTGATAAATAAGCAATTATGATACAATCTGTGGATCGTATCGTGTTACTTCATACGAATGTTTCTGTCAGGTATTTCGCGATGCGTTCATTGTTTCACTGTACCGAATACCTTTTTATGTCGATACTCCTCATTTTTGTTACATATGCATTTTTATTTAATATGTATGTATTTATATATTTGTTTCTACTTTACAAAGATGCGTTTGAATCATTATTAACAGAATCAATATCAGTGTCTAATAAGTACCTAGCCGTATAGTTCTGATATGAGACATCACCATTTCGAAAGTTTCTCATAGTCTAAGTGTCTTCGAGTACTGCCCACGTCTTGAAGCCACCAAGATCGGTTACAAGTGTGGTTAAAATCGGTTTTCAACGACCTCACTCTTTACAAGCCATTGCAATATCTATCCTACTTTTAATAAAGCATACATTTCCGTAATGACAATTGACAGCTGCGTGTCATTGCTATGCCGGTGGCATCCCCAATGGATGCTGTAACATGCATAGTAATAAGTGCATTTGAATAGACGATCACACGTGTTGACAAGTAATCATGGTATTTTTGGTTTGCCCTAGATTGGATGCATTAATTGATACCAACGCGGAGCTTGTAAATGAGGGGTGACGAGACAAATATTGCTCACCAAATGGTACTTTAGCTGTGATAAATGGTTGTCTTGTATAAAAAACTTAAGTGGCAAAACTAGGAATAGTAAAATGTAAACAAAAATAATGCAATAGATATACATGTACTCTGAATGTAGTAGCGGTTCTTTTATACAAACCCAAAAGTTTGGTTTGCCCTTGTCGACGTTTGACTAACCTATAACCATGATGCTGGGGTTTCTGAACAGTCTGATAGTGTTATCCATATTAGCTTGCCGTTTTGTTGACCCACGCCATTGACGCTTAGGAATAAATAATTAAAGCAAGCTTCAAGGTACGTTTATTTCTCTATCTTCTTCTTCGCCCAAAATTTGGCACGTAATTTGGACGAGTTTGGCACTTTCATTCAGTAGTTTCAGCGCCTGTGATGTGCAAGTAACAGGACAGGCTGTACACGAAATCAAGTGCCCCATAGTTTGGGGTGCAAGACCACATTTACACTCCAGGGCAGGGCAGGGCAGGGTTTGCATATATGAATCTGAAAGCAAAACAAAAAGGCCAATGAAAACCGTTACCAGTGCTCCAGTGATTAAGCAAAGCATTGCTTAGTCAGAAAACAAAACACGTAACGACAGCTAGCTTCGCCGGAATATGGTAAAAGGCTCTACATACAAACCTAATTACAGCTCCCTCCCACGTTGTGAGAAAAAGATATCATCAGTACGGTTACAAAACAAAGGATTTTCATTCAATTGGCCACATTGAAAGCGAAGTCGCGTCGTTGCGGCTGTGAACTCTTTGTCTGAAAGGTCGCGCGCTCAGGTCATTGGGTCGATGTATCTAGGTACTTCTTTTATTACATATTTCATAACCGCACTAGCGAATTAGTTAATTTAATTACATGTGATTTAGGTCTAGTTACTGAGGTCATTTTAACCGGGGTTTATTTACCTAGTTGGTTATATTTGTTTGATAACTTAATTAATAGACATTACGTTTGTAAACCTAATTCTGAACGCGATCTGCAAATCTGTCAGGGTCAAATGGTCAATATTATTTTAGCACTTCTGACAATGACTTCTTGAACGCGATTTTTATGACAGCCGATACCAACGGCGTAACGTGCTTTCCGAGGCACGGAAGAAACTCGGTATATAATAGGTTTGCAGTTTGAACCCATCCACTGACCAACCTAGGAAAGCGCAGTTTAACCTGAAGTTTGATCCGGGTGGCTGTTTCTATCTACCCACGAGCTCCTCATTAGTTGTAAAATTCTTTATTATTTTTTGAAATTCAAAATGGCGCTACACTACTATATTTCTTAACTGCACGCTTTTATTGTACACCACTATAAACTTGTAATCAAACTGCATTTTTAGTGCCTGCAATAAAAACTTTTCATTTTTTTAAGCGACCTATTTACTTACAGTAGTACTTCCATACTTAACTAAGTATGTATATAAACTCGACTAACGATGATGGTTGGTTTTTGTCGATTATGTTGTATAATGATAATTAATTATATTTCGTCGCTTCATTCTTCAGATACAAATAACCATGTAGTGCCTTTATTCTACAAGGCTCTATTCGCACGTTTAAAGAATCGACTTTAGTCGATTGTCATTTTTTTTTTTTTATCTGTGGTGTGGACCTCACTAGCGTGGCGTGATGTTCGTGCCGTCATTCTTTCCTTTTTCTTGCGAGGCATCGTTCGCACGCGCCTTAAAAACTAGTGAATATTACGTGCTCAGCAATCGTCATTATAATGCCGAAAAGAAGAAATCTGGATAGAATTGAACGTTATCAACGTAAAATTCGAATACTAGAAGATCAGCAAAGAAAATGTAGGTAATAGAATTATTTATTCGTCATCGGAAGAGTCCTATAAAAATTCAGGTTAGTAAACCGTTACTCTTAATAAGTGTATGATTGTGTGTTGGTGGAAAAATATTTAAGAGAAATATAGTTCAATCTATATTGTAATGCCTGGAGGTTGACCGTGTGTCATCACGAAGGTAGCTCACTATACCTACAGCCTAGAGATTAACCACGTGTTAGCACAAAGGTTATCTGTAATTGTCTAAAGAACGATTACGTTGAAACAAATAAAACGCCTGGAGGTTGACCGTGTGTCATCACGAAGGTAACTCATTATACAGCCTAGAGGTTGACCGTGTGTCATCACGAAGGTTATCTGTAATTGTCCAAAAGACGATTACGTTAAAACAAATAAAACGCCTGGAGGTTGACCGTGTGTCATCACGAAGGTAACTCACTATACAGCCTAGAGGTTGACCGTGTGTCATCACGAAGGTTATCTGTAATTGTCCAAAAGACGATTACGTTAAAACAAATAAAACGCCTGGAGGTTGACCGTGTGTCATCACGAAGGTAACTCACTATAAAGCCTAGAGGTTGACCGTGTGTCATCACGAAGGTAATCTGTAATTGTCTAAAGAACGATTACGTAAATAAAACGCCTGGAGGTTGACCGTGTGTCATCACGAAGGTAAACACTGTTTTAAGCTTTCACGGTTCATAACTATATTAACCAATAACAATCACGGAAGATATCCCGTAGGTGACATTTTAAATATTTTTATCACGAAGGTAATTTGTAATTAATACAAAATTACCTAAATAAAATGCCTGGAGGTGGATCATGTACCCTCATGACGGTTATTTATAATACCGCCTTAGTGTCCTTAAACTTCCTGAGAGATTAATCGTTTGTTAATACAATGTAAGAAGTCAAAATTACGTCTACCCTCAATTTTCAACTTTTATTATTTTATTGTTTTACACATTAAATGACGCCGATCAGACTGATATAAACATGTCACCCTTGATGACACATGATGGCTAAGCGGCTATGGCATGGTTGCTGGTAATATCTCCGCCTTAGGCGAGACCATGGAAGAGACGCCAAAGTTTGTCGCCAAACCTAACGCCAAATTCCATTTCATTCCATTCCATTCCATTATTACAAGCCCTTAATTAAATTATGAAAGTCGCAGTAGTCGAAGGTACCCGTCCGTATCCCTGACCATAGGGTAGGGGGGGGGGGGGTACAGCAGCAGCAACTAGGCCACGGCGTAGCCGCCCTTAATAAAGGGTTAGACTTGTTTCTTGACGATGGCAATGACAAAGTTCAGGCCATTACAATTTTAAGCGACAGGTGTCGCTTGCTGTACGATCTGCATTTTTATAAAATTAAATATACCTAATGCAAGATAGTGATCGTGATAAATTGCTTTTTGGAAGCAAGCTTTCGTAAAAGATAAAAACCACGAAAGTGATCGAAAACCATGGTTTTCAAATCAAGAAGTCCGCTGCAATAGCCAAAAACTCCTACTTCGTAACAGGCAACAATCAAAAATTGTCGCGCCTCTCCTCACTTCTCGTCGAACAAGGGGGGGGGGGGGGGGTAAGGCCCAAGGAGGACTGCCCCAGCACCGCGCAAGCCAAGCGCAGCTCAAAGATCACTGATGATCCATTCATTCTTAAGTGGATAATTATATATCTAACCACTCAAAACGTCCCGACCGCTTTAGCGGCTTTTACTGCCATCTACACTTCGAAGTTTCGAACGCAGTATTATCTATGAAAACGTTCAAAGAGGTTCAATACTGTTTTATACAGATGGCGCTGTATTAAATTACGAAGGGTATTCAAAATCGTTATAAAAAAGTGAATCAATTAACAACTAAGTATTTAATTCTGTATCGCAGCAATGATTTAGTTTCCAAAATATTTTTGACTCCTGAACCCTTAGAGGACAAAAAGGTTATTTTAAATTCAAAGGTTTTAAACAAGTGTGTTGTACACTGCTCACTTTAAAATGGAGAACCATAAGATTGCAGCTAGACTACCTAAAGATGGATTTATGGCAAGTATTGGCATAAAGGAAACATAACTTTTAGTTCCTATTTATAAAGAACATCGTAAATACTTACGTTTTCAGTTTGATCATACATACGAGTTTAACGCAATGCCCTATGGTTTATCTGTTGCGCCTAGGTTTTTTCACGAAGTTGATGAACCAGGTTATTCACCTAAGACAGTAATATCTCTCGATGACATCTATAGCATCGGTAATACTTAAGATAAAAATGTCGTGACAACGTTAATGAAACATTGCTTAAATGCTTAGGTTTTGTAATTAATTACAAGAAAAGAAAAAAAAAAAAAACAAAAAAAAAATGTCTTGAACCACGACAAATTCGTAAATTTTAGGTTTTATATTTTATAGCGTCGTTATGTCACTGGGCCTGCCAGATGACAAACAAACAGGGATAATGCGATGATCATTATGTTGTCTTTTCTTCCTAGCTGTTAGAATAGGGAACGATAGTTAGCTAGTTAGTAGTTGATTGGTTGAGCACTTACTGCAGCTTGTCCTGCAGTAAGATATTTATATGGTTGGTTTATACACCAAAACTCTCAAAAGTCAGAAGATTTAGCCCTTCAAAGGTCTCTCTGAAGTGACCAAGTGGTCAAGGTGACTTTGAAGACTTTGACCTAGAGCGGTGGAGACGGATTTTCAACTCAACTTAACACACAACGTATTGAGAAGAGATTACCATTTCGATTTAGAAATCTACACCAACGCTTTTAGAACAGGCTGGGGGCAATCTATAACGGAAATCGAGCAAAAGGTGGCTGGAAAATTCAGCGGTATGTCTTAGAGGTTTGAAGTGCTTTGCAAGCTTGCATTCTAACTGCTCCGTATTGCTTCGTGTGGAGAACACATCTGCTATCAGCTATATTAAATGTATGCATGGAGTTCGATTCCCACATTTAAATTAACTGAATAAATCTATTTGGCAATGGTGTGAAAAGCGAAATATATTTCTATTTGCGTCATACCTTAACACATTTCATTTAAAAAAAGTGAATTAATTAACGTCGTTGCGTCATACATTAACACACGACAATGTAGATGAAGAATCTCGGATTTGGCTTTCCAAAAGATAGTTCAAATTTTAGGTAAACCAAAAATCGATTTATTCGCTTCCCGCACAAATATCATAATGTAGCCAAAACGTTCCATGAAGACCGAACCCTGATTCCATAAAAGTCGACACTTTTACAGTTAGTTGGCAATCTACCTTTTTCTACGATTTTTCCCCCGTGTGCTTTAAGCCTAAAATGTCTGAGAGAAATTATTGACGACTCAGCCACTGGCATCCTAGTCTTTCCTTTTTGGCCTGGCTAATCTTGGTTTCCCCTGCTGAGAAGAATGCTCATGTCAGATATGGACATAGGGACAGGAAGCATCATACCATACGGCGCTATCAATAGCCACCGAATCTGTCCTTTCATTTCTCCTCGGAAATAACATTGAAGCAGACGAGAAAATGAAACGTCTAGGTAGGTACTGAAAGGTATTTACAGGCAAAAGCCATCTCATCCCAAGTAAAACACAACTTGGGACCCAAAAATAGTACTGGACTACGTTTCCCAATGGTACTCAATGGAAAAACGTAATAATCTTGACCCTAATAAACTATCAAAAAAAAAAAAAAAAAAAAAAAAAAAAAAAAAAAAAAAAAAAAAAAAAAAAAAGCATCTTTTGTATGCGTTCTGTACTTCAAATCGAGTACAATTTGTCTCCAATAATGGAGTGCAAAATATCCACAAATCTCCCACTGGTATCTATACCGCCGTATATACTGGTATCTATATGTATATATACATAAACATTACTGACATGATAAAGACTTCTGCAGCAAATCGAGAAAAAACCCGTTTTATCTTTACCCAACCTATTTCGTAGAGAACCCCAAAATATGCCCTGCAAAAACTCTCGTTGAAGACCTTTAGGTAACATCTGCTTCACGACCTGAAGAAAACGATAGTATTTTGCTTATCGTTAAAAGACCATGTAAAAAGCATCGTCATAAACTATCAGTAGGTGGATTAAGCAGACCCTAGGAGAACAAGTCACAGTATTCAGTGCGCACAGCACGCGCTACGCCTCCACCTCGGCGGCGGCTTCCGCTGAAGTATACCTATGTGTTGACACCATCCGGAAGACGGCTGGTTGGGCTAGTTCGTCTTAGACATTTTCTGGGTTCTAAAACCGACCCAATCAATTAATGATGAGGGAATGTATGCTCGATCTATCTGCGCCATAAGTAATTTAAATCTAGAATTATTATTAATTACTATAGGTAATACTTACCTACTAATAAATCAAAATACATATAAGTAGGTATTTATTGTTTTTGTCTGTTGTTCAAATAATGATTAGGAACTTAATAATAATTTATAGTTATTTACTATTAAGAACAATTTCTGTTTTTTGATATGAAAATAAAAGTTTTCTACTGTTAATATAAAACTTTACATAATAAAGTTTTATTTACTAATCTGAGAACATATCTCTAAACATCTACATGGTTATTTGTATCTGAAGAATGAAGCGACGAAATATAATATAAGATCAAACGAACTTCTTGAAGTGAAGTTCGATCAATATTATATGAGTCGCTTCATTCGAAGATACAAAGTCCTCACCCACCCAAACCCATCGTAGAAAACTGATCTCTAAACAAGAATGACGGCACGAACATCACGCCACGCTAGTGAGGTCCACACCACAGATAAAAAAAAAAAAATGACAATCGACTAAAGTCGATTCTTTAAACGTGCGAATAGAGCCTTGTAGAATAAAGGCACTACATGGTTATTTGTATCTTCGAATGAAGCGACTCATATAATATTGATCGAACTTCACTTCAAGAAGTTCGTTTGATCTTATATTAATAATTAATTATAGATATAATGCAGCAGCGTATTGAGCAATTTCCTCTCCTTTTAATACTGTTTGTATTGCTCAACGCTTTCATTGCATCCGGCAGATACAATCGGTGATCTTGTACACCGGATAGCCACTTTTTATCTTGGCTACTTTAACGACGTGCTAAATTGATTTTATTATTGCACACACAGTCTTAAATTATATTCGGACAATTATTGTAAGTCTTCTTGTTGCTCTGTTGAAAACGGCTCTTCTTCTCGTGGCAGTCTCTCTTTGAACTTACTGAGATGTACATAAATACATAACGCCTGTATTTTCCGAAGGGTTGGGCAGAGGTGCAACTGCTACTGACTAAATAAAAAGAGAAGTCCTGACTGACTGACTGACTGACTGACTCATCAACGCCCAGCCCAAACCCTTGGACCTAGAAAGCTGAAATTTTGCACAGAGGTTCCCTATATAATGTAGACTAGACAAGGAATAAGGAAGGATTTTTCGAAATTCACCCCTAAGGGAGTTAAATAAGGGATGAAAGTTTGTATGGAAAATCGACATTTTCACGCGGGCGAAGCCGCTGGCAAAAGCTAGTTTTAGTATACTCACATTTTGCCAGTTATGTTAAAGTCGCATGTAAAAGGGCCTATTGCCATGCACCATGTAAATTCAAACTCCGTGGTTACTACTGAGATATTCCTGAAACCTAATAACACTATGCCCGACCTGGGAATCAAACCCAGGACCTTATGCTCAGCAGTCGCGCTTGTGACCACTACACCAACAAGTCAGTTACTGAGACATAAATCTAAACTTCTATACTAATATACTAATATTATAAAGAGGTAAAGTTTGTTTGTATATTTGTTAAATTGTAAGGGGTAATCTCGGGATCTACTGAACCGATTTAAAAAAATCTTTCACCAATAGAAAGCCACATTATTGCTGAGTGTCAAAGGCTACTTTTTATCCCTGTATTCTCACGGGAACGGGATCTACGCGGGTGAAACCGCGGGACGTCCGCTAGTTAATTAATAACCCAAACAATGCTGCGGCTTGTTTGTGGTTTAGTAACCGCCCAAACTAACTACAATTTGAAGAAGATCAAGTCAATTAACTTTCAACCAGCCGCCGCCATAATGAGTTCACTTGTGCAACTTATAAACCGCGGTTAAAGTAACGACTATTACATAACTAATGTTTAGTCGCACGTCCATTGATGATACTGTTGCCAGTGTTGCCTCACTACGATAGCATCTCACTATTGTTGGCTGTGAAAGTGTTGCTAGTTAAAATAGAACGCGGCTATTTTGCTCGGTTTATGAGCTAATGTGTGCCCAATAAAGTTATTTAATAACTTTAAAGTTAATATAAGGTAGCCGACCCCAACATAGTTGGAAAAGGCTAGGCGGGTGATAATTATTAATTTATAGTTAACTAGCTGAACCCGCGCATGCGTTGCAATGCGTTTTTCCTACCTACCTATCTACTACCCTACCTACGTACTACCCTACCTATTACCCTACCTACTACCCTACCTACTACCCTACCTACCTACCTACCTACTACACTACCTAAAAAAAAAAGTATCAAAGAACCTTCTCCTGGTTCTTGGCTACCCCCTACCAATTTTTAGCTAAATCCGTCCAGCCGTTTTCATGCTATGTCGTGACAACGGAAAAGGGGTTTCATTTTTATATTAATTTATAGTTAACTAGCTTTTGCCCGCGACTTCGTTCGCGTGGAATAGTAACTTCCGCAGATTTTTGGTTCATCACGCGAAAAAAAAAAAAAAAAAAACTATCCTTTGTCCTTTCTCAAGTTCCAAACTATGTCTGTACCAAATTTCACACAAATCGGTTCTGTAGTTTAGGCGTGAAGCAAAGACAGACAGACAAACAGACAGACAGACAGACAGACAGACAGAGTTACTTTCGCATTTATAATATTAGTTAGGATGAATTTATATTTGGATTGTTTAAAAACGGAAAATTAATATAATAATAATAATATTCCACAACTATCACACAACGCCATCTAGTCCCAAGCTAAGCAGAGCTTGTGTTATGGGTACTAGACAACTGATAAACATACTTATATATTTCTAAATACATACATATTATAGATAAATTACACCCAGACACAGAACAAATGATCGTGCTCATCACACAAACATTTGTCCTGGGTGGGAATCGAACCCACGACCTCCGGCATAGCAGTTAGGGTCACTAACCACTAGACCAACAGGCCAGTCAAAAATTGGGTACTAATTTGATAACTCCTTTTTAGGACGCGGATAAAGTTAGTTATTTATGCTATCATTTCAACAGATACCTATTCTCTCTAAATTACTTATCTATGTATAACTGCATGTATTTATGACATCATCATCACCATCATCATCATCATCCACAGCCCGAATTCACCCACTGCTGGGTTAAGTAAGGCTTTTCATATGCCAATATCTCCACGGTCCTGTATTTATGACATTGTTATATTATAGCGATAGCCCACGCAGCATTATCAAAACCTTAATAAAATGCTTTCTTTTTATAACCGGTAATCCCTGCTGGTTACATGCTAATGTATATGTCTTAATTTACATAAGAAAATAGCAGAGAATTATCCAGCAAACATAGCTATTTTCTGGACCTAACAACCAAGGACCTGCCTGTTTAAAAACAAGTTCTTCAAACAAGTTTGTCTGGATTTGGGTACGGCAAAAAGATAGTTTTAAAAATAAACTTTTTGTTTTTTAACAGCCGAGAACAGTGTCGGATGGACTTGAAGTTTGGTTTAAGAGAATAAACGTAGGATTTTTAGAGATTACTGGCAAGTTGTATTAAATGAACATGAAGTATCTTTAATATTTTCTGAATAAAATAAAAAGTACTTACCGACCAGGGCACAAAACTAGACTCGCCCCCCTATTACATGGAAACATATCTGACGAAATATGGATGTACTATTTATTGGGTACGCCTCTGCCGAACCCTTGCTTTACCGAGACCACAGAATACATAATCCGAGACCTTGATTGCAACGCATCTTCATGCCGGATCGTATCAATGTCTCATACGATCAAACTTTCGACTTCTTTTAGCCTGAGAATTTTTTATACATAGAATCATAACATAATTGTTTAATATTAATAGTAGATTATTGCATCGAGCACAAAGTAATTTATTATTGCACCGAGTGCCTGATTTAGAGCCTGAGCGTTAGCGAGGGCTCTAATCTAACAGGCACGAGGGCAATATAAATTACTTAAGGCGAGGTGCATAATCTACTTTTCTTTCAACTATTACATAAAGGAATAGTAGATAAAAGAAACTCATATCAAACAGTTAAAAGATTTTCTATACTTAACACTGTCGTCTTCATTTAGAATGTTTTCCGGAGTTAATGTGTCGCTAAATGATTCCATTTTAATTCGAAGCCGAAGCACTCAAAATCAGATAGTATCACACTTTATCGTTTCCAAAAATATTGTCAAGCAAAATTAACAAAGTTCCCCAAAAGTTCCCGCCAAATCACTTTTTTAAATTTCTTTCATTATACAGTAACTAGTTAGCAACAATCATTTTTTAAATTTGGAACAAGTAGTAGGATAGAAACGAATAATACTTATGTAAAAAAAAAGTATTGATATCGGCTGGCTGAATAGAGCTAATCCATTGAGATTGGCATCGGTGCGATTAAAAAAAATAAACTGTGCAATAATGAAATTTCATACATTTTTATTGCTCTAGAGCACTAAAGACTCGCTTTGTGCTGAGTTTTCAGTGTGATTATGATGAAATTAAAGCATAGTTGGAAGAAAAAATATTAACTTTGCGCGGAGAATACGAAGTATGCAGTATTGAACAATACAAGCCTTCGATCAATAATTATTGATCATCTATTTGTTTATAATAGCTTGTCCTTAGAACCTCCTATTTTACATAATGTGGGGGTTTCAGCTGCGGGTTGTTATAATGAGAGATACCACGGCTCGGGCACAAAGGGCTAAGAAGGAACATGAGTGGTTTTTAGTCAGTAGACGTCTGACTCTCCTTTACGCTCCGCCCAGAGCGGGATTAGTCATTTGATGATTTCCCACCCTCCCAAATAAAGGGTTCTGGACAGTCAGCTCACCTTGTGGGGCTTGCCGTATTGTTGACCCCTAGACACGCCACTGCCTATGACGTATACTTGCGTGACCCTGCACCCGCCCTTGGTTACTTCGTTACTAGTAAAGATAATACAGTATTAATGAGCTAGAGGTATGTTGTAATTTGTTCGCTGATCTTTTAACCTGACGTGTAGTTATTGTAGCTAAGTACTTGACTTTGAACGTGGTTTTGTTTATGTTCTTACGAGTACACCTTGCGTTTTTTTGTAACGATTCTTAATTAGATACTAAAGACAAGATTCGAGCGAAAATATTATCTGCTTTCAAAATCTAACTGGGGCTTAAATTAACCGATTTAGTAAATTTTCGTTAAAAAAATTGCTCCAAAATTCAGCTACGTGAACTCCGCTCGCTGATGCAGTCATAAGATCCTGCAAGTGCGCAGGCATGCAGTGAAAAGAGGGCTATTGTCTGTGGAGATCCTATAATGATTCTGATAAACCCCCTGGTTGCTGTCGGTACAAGTGTAACGTGTCAAACTTACCAGTAAATCTGCTGATAGCCCCTCTTTAGTGTCTCAAATCTAATTTTTTTCTAAGGGTATTAATTGAACCCGTCGGGGCTGTGGATTATCGAAAGGATAACGCGGCTCCGACACAAGGGCGAAGAAGGAACATGGGTTTGGTTTTTAGTCAGTAGAAGTCTGACACTCCCCTTCGCTCTGCCCAAAAGCGGGGGGGGGGGGTTACTCCATGATTTTTCCACCCACCAATACGCCAAAAAGTCTTTCCAAAGGTGGCAGAGGTCAAGCGGTTATTGATCTGTGAATGAATTTGAATGATTGACAAGTCAATGAACGGGCGTGTTTATTTGAGTCAAGAATTAAGTAGCAACCAGCGCCGTTCTTTTAGTAGTAGCATTTGGTGAAACTTATAAATATGATTGCCTAAATAAAAGCGCTCTGTTGAATTTTCAGCAGTGATAATAATAATTGTACAATAGGCACATGACTCCGAAGAATCGGAGATTCGAAATTGAGACCTATGTCTTGGCAGTCCGACCGTCTCATCTCATCATGAGGCTATATCACTGCTTTTTCACATAAACATGTATAAAAAAATGAATATAAACATGAACACACGTCCAAAAACGTACTACAAAATGGTTCGTCCTTAATAGTACACTGGAAGGACATAATATGACGTCACACCTCGTGGAGCTAATTAAACGACGCGGATGTGACTCGTTAGTCGTCTTTCATTTGCTCGCTTAATTTGTATTTTCATTATGAACTCAGTGCACTGCACCAATTAACTTTTGTAAGGTCGTTGGGTTAAAGACAGGTTGAGTCAAAGAGGGTTTTGACTTTTGTTACTTTCTACAATTTTAATGAGAAGATTTTGTATTGTTTCTTAACTCAACTCAACTCAACTCAAATATTTTATTTCAATTAAGCCATTACAGGCACTTTTGAATGTCAGAAGGACGGAAGAAGAACGAAACTACGAGTGCAATACGTCATTCCGAAAGCCACCACGCCGAACCACACGCCACCGAATGCCCGCAACAACGAACACTGCGAGCACGAAAGCACGCAGCGACGCAAACCGCAACAACGAATGCTCGAGACCCCGAAACACGGAACAACGAATGCACGCCGCAACGTGCAACCGCCGCCCCGCGACCCGAAGCCCCGCACACCCGCCGCCACGGCACGCGCCGCCGCGCGCCCCCGCACCCACAGCAATCGCCGCCGGTAACATCCGGCGCCGCGCAGCCCGACGCAGCAACTCCCGAAACGACGCATTGCACTCCTACGCTACAGTCACAATCACAAGGCATAATAACTTGTGAAAGTACTGCAGTTGCCAGTTCCCTAACGTAGATCTCATGAAGAAGAACGGGCAAGAAACTCCATGGACACTCTTTTAAATCAGAATTTGTTACAAAATCTTGGTACATTACATCATTCATGTTAAGATGGTATATTATGTGAGAACTATGTAGCAAGACGTGCAAGTTAAGAGCGTCCAGAGTAAAAAGATATAAAAAACAAATCAAAGAAAAATATCTAAACCATGGCAGCTAAGAAATGACCAGTCTCCACTGACAGCGCCCGTTCACGAACATGACGCATGGATCACTTAGTACTTATAAACCTAAATCTTTTGCTGATATTTTGTATGTGATATCGAGTAGTATATTAAATTAATAATAGGTACTTTTTCAGACACTTGCCAGGCCAATGTTGCTTCTAGTCAAGTTTCGTGGATTGCTCGTACAAACAAGAACAGTCGTTGTACTCTTTCATATTTATATTCTACGTATAATCGAAACGGACCCGTGAGCATGAAGAAAATCTATACTTCTATACTAATATTATAAAGACGTAAAGTTTGTGTGTATATTTGTTAAATTGTAAGGGGTAATCTCGGGATCTACTGAACCGATTTTAAAAATTCTTTCACCAATAGAAAGCTACATTATTGCTGAGTGTCATAGGGTATATAAAAAATAAAAAGGCTTTTACGTGGTAGTCCGTTTTGCAAAGTGAATCGGAGAAAAAAGCAAAGCTGCGGCGCCGGCGGGCGCGGGATGGTTTCGGGTTTAATTCGGTTCGCGTTCGTGCCCACTTCGGGAGAAAGGGGCGTGGCCTTTTACATCTGATCTGAGAGGTAGGTACCCGCGCGGCTCAGTCGCGTGGTCGGCTCCTTACGCAGCGGACGTCCCCGAAATTGAATTTTTCGAAACGTAATTAGCACACTTTCGACTAATTATGCCCAACGAAGTGGGCACGGGTCAGCTAGTATGTAATAAGTAGGTACATACCTACCACAGCATATATAGCCTTGCCAAAGGGAATTCCTAGTAGACATTTCCAATCTTATTTTCTAAATGTGCAAAAGCATCTTTCCTGGAACCTCTACTTAGTTGGAAAAATCTTGAAAACCGTTTGTATTTTCTCTTTGGTCATTGCGGTCCCTGGCAACTAAGATCTTTGCACTAACCACAAGTAAACTATTACTACAATTCAAACAAATTACTGAATTTATTCAAATATACATGAACTATGTAAAGAAGGGCAAAAATCAAGTCATGAATCACTCGTACGCGTGTAAGCCAACGCATTATATTTTAAAGAAATGTTTGTTCTTACATCGCATGATATGTATAATTTTCCCATTTGTAATCACTAGAATAAAGAAATAGTGGTTCACAAACAAACAGTAATAAATATAAAAGAAACGGTGACTAAGAAGTTTTGAAAGGGAGGGTCGTGAATTCGTGATTCTTTGCCCTCTTTTATATTGGCTTTGTTTTAAAATGTCACAAAAACTCGGTTATGTTGCAGTTCAAAACTCCCAAACGTTCTATTAAAGACATTTTTTTCTTTTTCAGGTACACGTCATCGAAGTCCTGAAACTATTCTAAAAGCGTAAGACGTAGTAAAGTTATAAGTTTCACCTTTCCTAACAAGTTATTCATAAACTCGCCAGTATTACGAGGAACTCGGTATTCGATGCCCATAACGAGAATGTAAGTTTAACTCGGCGCTATTCGGATACTCGCCCCAAAATGATCGGTATTTCTCGTATTAGTATTCAGCCTTCATTCTCGTCGGGATAACAGATTTAGTTAACGCGCCTGCAAGGAGCTCGACATATTAAAAGGAAATTAGGTTTGAGGCGGGCTCCAAGTTGATGATAAAGTCACTTCAGTCGCCGGAATATGGGTAATTTATTAGAATTTCTATTATTTCGCTTGCTTTGTACAGAGGGAATAATTTATTTAATATTCTCTCTGAATGTCTTGCCTGCCTCTGACATTTAATTCTTTTCGTTATTGAATTTCGTGAAAATACAGGCCAATGGCACAGCACTAAACGTTAAATACAAGAGTAACTACTTCACTTTTATTAATTTAACCTTTGTTTTATCATTGTTTTAATGTATGGTTGTTATTGCTTGAATAATTAATTTTGTGAGTCGTTTACACGAGAATAAGCAAGCGAATTAAGATTATTTGACAAAATGAAGGCCTCTAATTTTTACCCGAATACGTAGATTTATTCAGAATGAAGTTTCTTTTTTAAGGGATTACATACGTGATGTTACTTTGTCGAATTTCTTTTAGTGGCAATTTGTTCCATATTAACAAGTGAAAGACAATTTCTAAAGCGGCCTATTCACGGTACATAAATGATTGCGTAATAAAATGTTTAAATTAATGTTGATACACTGTTTATGGTAATCATTACTACATTTTCAGAATAGGCAAGTTAACATTCCCTTGTTGCGCCGTAATAATGTAAATATGGCGGTGAATCACGAAATTGTCATATTTTGTGTAATTTAATAGTGTTGTTTTGGTACTTTTCCTTGTTGGCTGATGGTAATGAGGTAATGACTGAAAGGTTATTAGTTTAAAGATCTGTTATCTGTGTTTGAATGAACACAATCAATCATCCTAAGAAGGCATTGATCTGAATGATTGAATTATTATTTCTTTGTTTGAAGACAGTACTCTGTACTGGTTTATTTATGGTTATATTTGTTTTTAGCTTTGTTTGGTACTAATTTAAAACAGGTTAGGGGTAATCATCGGAACTACTGATCCGAACTTTTTAACTTTACGACCATAAGGCGAGCGGAGCCGTGGGCAAAAGTTAGTGTGGTATTAAAAATGATAGCTAGTGTAAAAGTCATATATTGACTTCTACCAACCTTCTGAATCGAATGTCTCAGTATTGCATCCGATTATCAGCATTTCTGTAACATCACTACGTTCTCATTAACATCCAAATATAAATTCAAGATGCCATTTAAATAAAGCACACTTTCCTTCGTCATAAAACGTTCACAAATTGGTTTTGTGACTCCGAACGCCACACACTGCATGTGAAAAATCATTTATAATATTTTATATGGCGAGCTTTTATAGTGATTTGCAATAACAAGTTCTTTTACCTTTCGATAAGATTTAATTTGAAATGAAATCACGATTTTGTATTATAATAGTGTTTGGAAATGGAGCGTGAAAATATTAGGGTGACTGTTTTCCATTAGTTGATTGCTATAACGATAGTCGACTTTTAAGTAACAACTGTGGATAACTTCTAAACGTGTTTTCTTTTTTCTAAGTTCGTTAAAATGTTTATTGTGTTTGCAAATTAACATTCATTCAAGTAATTATGTTGATTTAACTAAAACCTTTTTGAATTGAGTGTGAGAACTGTGAACAACGTGTAGAATAATGGGTAGAAAATTAAACATTCGCTGCACGTGCAGTTTTGTAGATACCTATACATATGTTTGAATTAGTCGACGAATAGTTAAATAAATTTTGTTATGTCTTTTGCAATGAAAACGGCTTGATCACTAGTTTCCCGCCATTAATTACTTACTTCAACATCATCAAATACGTCGAAACAAGCTTTTAAATCACTTCACAAACCATGCAATAGCGAGATTCTCTTGCATTGCACTATTTTATACAAAAAAAAAACCGGTATCTGCCGTTTCGAAATCAGAATCACAAAAACGTCAATATCCGCTTACATCAACCAGATTTAAACGGAAATAACCGGTAACGTTATGATGCAAAAATAATCGAGTCGGGCGACTCGACTTATCGATACGTAGGTAGGTATCGAGTCGCGGACAGATAGTGATGCGGCTCGATATTCTTGCATTTTCCACACGATTAAGTATGAAAAATTGCCATCGCAGTCTTGTCACGATTTTCAACATGCTTCTGAGGATCTGAGGTGAATCCATTATTGATTTCCATTATGGAGCCCTGCTATATATACCTACGTAGCTACGTCGTTTGTTCGCCGATCTAATCCAGATTATGGTTTCATTTCTATGGGTTGTTATTGGCGCCAGCGGGAGAGTCGCTTTATTGGGAGTGGTCAGGATCGGGATACTGAAGGATACGGTCTATTAATTTCCACCTATGAGTTATTATTACTTGCAAGTTGCATTCATTTTCATTGATTGTGCTGGTTATAATTCTGATCCTGATACAATTTATTTTAACTTTTTGCATTTCAATTGAGCTATTATTTTCTTTCTTCTTCGTCGTGTCGATGATTACGTTAAATTTGATTCGACCAGAACTCAACCACATTTGCATTAACAGCTTATGTACAATTAGTAATTAATAAAACTTCTTGAATAAATATTCCAGAAACGATAGAACAGATTGGTTTCCTCTCCTCTTTCAAGAAGCAAAGCTTCTCCAAAGCGTGGTTTTCACATATGTTTAGGGCGTGTTTGCAATTTGGATTTCATTTCAGTCAATTTCCTTCACCGTCTCGATTTTACGCAGATGGATACTGTCTAGCCTTTAGTTGGCATATGTCTTACGAGTAGAGATAGAGACGTAAAAATCTCTGCATTTCTTGAATTCTGAATGCACATCAAAACTGAGGAATTTTACATGTCATTTTTGCTACCAATTTTACCGATGAATATAAATAAGTGTGTTGAGCTATTTCAGATTCAGGAACTCGATCAAGACCTTTTAACTGCGTTCGAGAACTAAGTGTAAATGTTTTACAGCAATGATGAAGGTGTTGATCAAGTTCATGTTCGATTCAATTCGTCCTAGTTTATCAAAACTTCATAATCATTGCACTGTTTTCTTTTCCCTTTCGTACGAAATAGTATTCACGTCACAAAAGTAAACTCTCCGATAACGCGAAACAACGATGCGCAGCGACTGCGATTGTTTCGTCTCGTAAACATCACCGTGTGAGTGGCCGGCTTTATAAACAACGCAGTGGTCTAGTTTAAGTTTTTAAACTGACATGGTCACTGACACTACTATTAATATTATAAACGGGATATTTACCATGTTACAACATGTTTACATGGTAAATATCCCGTTTATGATATTAATAGTAGTGGTCTAGTTTGTGTCAAATAGATGGGTTTTTATTTAGAGAGAAAGATATAATATCATCTCTTCCCATGGCTCTTAAGAGTTATCAAGAACATGTCAAACTCTTTCATCATTAGCTTACATCAGTCCATTGCTAAATATTGACCGCTCCAGTCGTACCTACGCATCTGCAGTCAACCAGCTGCTACCAACCAACCTGCGAAGATCATCGCTACACCTTTCCTATGGCTTCCGTCTTACGCTTGTCGGTTCGCGGTCCCTACTCAAGAACAAGTCTAGAAGTCTACCCCAACGTTCATCGGTTCTTCGTCTAATATGGCCTACCATTGCCCATTCTCGAATTCTTTAATAGTAAGCCTTAACCTTATTTTTGGCGATGACATAATAAATATTAAATACTGATGCATCACAAACCTGAAATACGTAATAATCATTTAACAAAAAATCAAGAGTGCTTTTACGAAGCGCAACTTGAAAATGCTTAAAAGTGATTAATATTTCATCGCGTTGTTGACTATAGGTAATGTAAATCAAGCCTTAAAACCGCTTCAAAGCCGAATGAACCATGGCATAATGCAACGCCGCTGAAACGTGCCTTCAGCGAAATTTTCGAACAACGCAAACCCCGAACAATGTTTTCTGCCATTTACAGTGTGATGATTTAAAGCGATGCATCGCTGTGTGTGTAAGCGATTCAGATACGGACGGGTACTGTGTGCTCGAATATTCAAATTTAGATTAGAGCTGGATAGTCTGATAGCGAATATTGGTGTTTTCAATGAAAGCTCGAAGAGAAACCCAGAGCCTCATGATTTTAGAGTAAAAACATTGTTTGCTTCTAAGATGCCTTGTCATTGACATCACTGGTACAAAAAGCAAGGTTTGTGGTACTTGGTATCCGTTTTTAACGATTTTCTTACTACCTCTAGTTTAGAGTTGCGGCGTATCAAAAGTATTGCGTACAAAAACACGTTTAGGCAAGCCGAACCTCAATAAAAATGTTAAAATTCATGTTGTTAACCTGATCTACCGTGATGTTGAAAATGTAATAATAATCAGTTAAGCGTTAGAAAGTTGATTTGAAAATGGCGTAAAAAATTGTCACCCGACGTGAAACAGGCGATTTCCACGCGTATCCGAAACGAACCGTGAATAACGACCAGTGAGCTTAGTTTCGAATGGGCTATTAATTTTTAAAACGGCTTTTAATAGCTTAGTTTCATTTCATCAACGTTCGCTTGTGGTAATTTTGGTACTTTTTACTATGACGTCCTACAATGGAATTCGGAATTTACTACGATAGCGTCTCAGCTCGTAGTATTCGTAGCCAACTGTATAAATATCATAGTATTAAGCTCTTTTTTATGACTTTGTGTAGGATCACTATCAAAAGTAGTTTATTTCAGTATTCGTGAATGAGCTTCATAAATTTTCTAAACTCTAGCTAGACGAAGATCGTTCATTTTATCCGTAATTTTCTACCTTATTCTGTTACATTGTAAATCAAATAGATATTTGCCTGAATTATCGAGTGTCAGCTAGTTAGCTACACACACTAGTCTAATAAGAAACTCCGAGGCATGCAAAACATTACACAACATTTTTGGTTACGCGAGCGTTGCCAATCAGTTGAATAATTAGCAAAAACACGTCAACGAAGCACTATCGCAATGTATGTGTTTCTCGTATAAATCGCTATTAATCCTCTCGGTACAAACAATCTCGTATGCCGATCCAATTTTGCATATGGAACTGGAATAACTTTGGCACAAAAGCTTATCGGGTAAACGGGGCAAAAATTTAATATTTATGAGACACTAAATCTAGGTCGATTTGTTTTAAAATTTGCCACGATTCCGGTTGACCTGGATGTCTATTTCGGAGCTGGATTTCCAGCGGGTTGAGGGGTATTAGTGGACAGACAGACGGCCAAACGGACACTTCGTTTTTATAATACTCGCGGCTGGCTCTGCCTGACAGATATGTGCGAATTTTTCACTTTTTTCAAAAACGAGCTTCTCTGTGAGAATTGGACGTCTGTCCTTTGAAAGTCAGATCTAGCAAAAAGCTGTTCGTCGCTTCAGTTATTCGCAGTCGGATTTAAAGCTGTTTTATTTTTATTCAAACGACGACGTCAACATTTTATTTCATCTCTTTGACGAAGGCATCACATAATGGTTATAATTTATGTCAGCGCTTCAATACATCTTTATTATCCTTTCCACAAAGCTAGTTAAACGCAATTGTTCATCTGTAAAAGGGTTATAAATCGCATTCGTTACTTGGGCAAAAACTTGAACGTCCCTAATAAAATCAAGTTACATCGTTAAAAGCGGCGGAACAAAGGAGATCGTTACCATGACAACGGGCCGACACCTGGACGCTTCAGATTGATAGTCTGCCCATTCGTCGCGGGGTGATATGAAAAATTTGCATACTAATGTAACGGAGGTTCAGAGGGAACTCGCATAATGAAACCCGGTTTTTTGGACGTTGAATTAGCCTGTCAGAGTTTTGTAGTCCTAATTTAAATTAAAATGGACGGCCCTTTTAAAATGTGACATAAATAACGTAACGCTTGATGTAACTAAAGTATCTTGGGAGGGACAGATCTTTCATTTATCTGGTACAAACGTTATGCGTTTAAAAGAAAACTCAAATCGGAATTTATATGTTTATAAACTTGGGAAACTAGTGACGTCCATCATGGAAAGCGAATCGACATATCGACACGGCATCGACACGTCCAACACTCATCGACTATTCATCGTCGATCGTCTGCTCATGAATATTGATAAGACTTTCGCGGGTATCACGTAATCCAGCATCGGATCTAGGGGGCTGATTGGGACCCCTCGTAATAAAGACTGGGATTAAGCAGAGCGGGTAGTGTTCCCAACACTATTTGCATAAAAATACCCAATTTTGGAAAAGAATCGGAAAGGAAGCGTCTGAAAAGTAACTTAGATATACAATCCCCAGTTAGGACTCACTTTCTTTTACCTATATACTGTTTTCCATTATACTCAAACTCAAATCATTTATTTAAATTAATCCATTACAGGCATTTTTGAATGTCAAAAAGCGAAAAACCAGCGAAACATCAGTCATAGTTAGAGGCATTCGGCCGAGTCGCCTACTAAACCTATATTATTTATAACTTGTCAAAGTAACCATTCCAAAAAAAGAAAGGGTATCAGAACGGAATGGTAAATTACAGGGGATCAGAAAGGAAATAATAAAAAAAATATTGGCAGTGGATCGGTTTGGGGAATCAGACCGGAATAACTCCCCTAATTAGCAAGAAACTCCATGGACACTCTTTTAAATCAAAATATTGTTGCAAAATGTAGAAATTCCAAAAAGCTAGTCTCAAAATAATGGTATATCCTATGTCACCTACGTTACACAAACCGAAATTCTGTTTTCATTGCTTGTTAAAAATTTACAACAGAAATATAAGCTGCGAAGTAAAATGTAGAAAAATATACTGGCCACACCAAAACATGTTCCACAACACGCGAAACTAAAAAAAAGTGTAATTAACTTGAGTAACGCTATCCACTGCCTAGGCTTTGAAAAAAAAGAAACTCAAATGAAAAGCCAAGAAACGGTTTCACAGAAAAGTAGAAAGAATGTTATGGTAAGGATACAAATTAATGGTTCCTACATGCCTGAGAAACAAGAAACCATTATTTGTAGTTTCAATATCGATCGAGGTTTTTCTATGTTATGTTTGTTGGGTTGATACTAATAAAAGATACTGTTGAGTAGACTGTAGTTTAATGAGACTAATTAGAACACATTATAAATAAGAGACAGTTACGCAGTATCACAGACGGGCTCAGATCTAGTAGTGTGGAGTGACAGTTGTCCACCGGAACCATAGCTTATAACTAGTGGTGTACATACTAACTACTTACTAAATAGTGATGTTACAACATCCCCCTTGTTGAGTTCAAATAAGACCCCAGACAAACAATTAATAAGATGTACTATGACAAGCGACTTTAATTACATGACAACATGCTGTGATACTGTAGTTATATTAAAACTAGACAACATTCTTATTAACACTAAGTTACATTTAATCTAGGCATTCTTAATACTACTTAGACTACTTAGTTGATAGCTACATGGTTAATCAATTTCCTCTATTAACCTTCTTGTAGGTTTTACAATTCGACCTGACCTGGTTGTTATGCTTGAGGATTTTTGAGATGAGGAATCTTGAAGTCTAGACTCCTGTCTGTCACCTTCCTCTCTCCCCTGTGACGAGTTGGATTGCATAGGAGGGTTTGCATAGTTATGTGAATACTTATGCCTTAAGTGTATTCTATTTCTCCTATACTGTACACCATTGACATCCTCAACAACATATGACCTATTGTTCATCATTCTTTGTTTGACAATAGCTTGTTCCCAGTTACTTTTGGGATTTCTTTTAAAATAGACATGGTCATTGTGATGTAGCATTGACATTGACTTAGTATTTCGATTATAATTCCTAGATTTGTTTTCATCATTTTTATTGACTGACTTTTTATAATCCTGAAATGTTACTACTTTTGGCCTTAATTTCTTATATGACACTGGAATATTATCTCTTAAGTTTCTAGACATTAACAATTGAGCTGGTGATGACAAATTATTTTTAGGTGTATTTCTATTTCTAACAAAATTGGCCTGTCACGTCAAACGCATTACTAATTTGCACAGTTTCAATTGACATAATTATCGGTTAAGTATTCTTTGTTCTAGTCTGTGTTTGAAACTTTCAATGGCGCGTGGCGTCACGTTTTAGCCTCGATTACATAGGATCGATACACGTGGCTTCTACATTTGCAAATAACTTGTATATCCTGGTAAATAATTTTGTTAGAAACAATTAGGTAGTATAAACTAGGTTTACTTAGACTTGTGTTGCTTGTTTATCAATAGGCAACAAGTTGCCGCCCACACGAATTATTATTCTATTTGAATTTATTGCCTAAAGGGCAAACGTGAGTTTCCTTGCAAGAAAACCAAGGTTACCGAAGACGTAGCCCTAAGAATTGACAAACTTACTTGGCAATTGCTCGCAGAACGGATGGCCGATGGGGCCGAAAAGTTCTATAGGGTGGTCGCAACTGGAAAACGTTGTGTTGAAAGATCTCCCCATAGTGGGAGATCTTGAAGGTTGCTGGGATCCGCTTGGGGAGGCCTAAGTCCAGCAGTGGACGTCTTTTGGCTGAAATGATGATGATTTGAATCATCTATTAGATGGAAACTAAAAATATGTATTAATAAGTATAAAATAATGACGAATTTCAACACAGTTTTTGCAAGACTAAACGATAGTAAACGTAGTAAAATCAATACATGAACCGTACAAAGTAACGTAACCAAAGGAACTCACAATTCAAACTTACCTAACTTCCTTCAAGCAACGCTTACAAATTGCTCACGAGGACTTGAAACTACTTAATTCTAAGTGAAACGCAATCGTGAGTGGGGCAGCCTAATCCGAAACTACTTGCAAGCAGATCTGGGTGTAATGTGCTGGCGGTAGGCCTCTCATGAATACAGAACAGCCCGGGACATCGGGACACTTGGGATCGAGAAATGCATTAATTACGACAGGGAATTGCTACGTGGCCGAATCTGTAAACACGGGCGAAAAAACCCATCTGGTAGTGCAAAATTAGACTCGTGTGGTTTTATTCCGTGTTTACTTTTTTGCTGCAAAGGAAGTTGCTTTTGATGCAATGAAAATATTTTAATAAGCATCCAAAGCAGCCGAGCTAGCTGGTTCGGATAACACATAAAGTCCATTTCACGAAAGAAGTCCCGCGGACAATTGTGGAACTAAATTTGACAGATGGGGAGATTGGTTTAATTCTCTTTGGGAGATATGGAGAGAGAGAGAGAGAGATAGCAACATTATGTCGCGCGAATACAGCGCTGCGTCTGCGGGACGTCTTTCGTGAAATGGACTTTAACATTACGATTCTGTAATCCTCGAAGGGTTAGGTAGAGGTGTACCTAAAGCAGGTACCCACATTTCGCTAGTTATGTTTTAGAATAGAATATAATACGTATTTATTTTCAGGTAACAAAGAACCTTTAGTAAATTACCTTAATCGAAATGACATACAAATTACTTTTGTGTTAGTATAAGTAACACAAATAGACCCATGATGGTTTTGGTCCCATGTAATAGGGGTGACCCTATTGCTATCAACCGAGCACAAATCCCGAATACATGGCTCATTGCTTAGGATAAGTTGCTGTAATTTCGCAGCCGAACAACTGCCATTAATTTAGTGCAAATTCAAATTTAATCCTCAGCATTGCAGTCCCCTAGGGCTCCCCAAAGTAGATTATAATAACCAAAACCATTACTTACCAATTAATCATAACTCCTAAATCCCTTTTGCAATACAGTTGCTGTTTCAAAGTTTAAATTTGAAAAGTATGATAAATATAGAAAATTAATTCATGAATGTATATTCCAAGGGCTTAGGTGCTGTAACAAAAGTTTAAAATGAACTGAAGTGAAGTGCATTACTGAAGCAGAAGTTCATAATCTGCCTAGCCTTTTGCCTTTTATGCTGGGGTCGACTTCCAGTCTTACTGGATGCAGCTGTAACCTGTATTTTACATGGAGCGACGGCATATTTGACCTCCACAACAGAATCAGTACTGCGTAATACGATATCCCTTGGTGAGATAGGTTATCAGAATATCGGGGCACTATGTCACACTACCTGTAACGACTTAACTTGCTAAACTCGGTATGTAATGTATGGTAATGGTCACCCAACCACGTACTAACCAAGACAAGCACGGCTAAACCTGAAGATTTAGACGAGCTCCTCGTATTGCTGAAGCAGAAATTGCTTGAACATAAAACACATTATCCATTACAAATTCAAACCAAACATTCCTCAAAGAAAAGCTTCCACCCAGAGATCCATCGTAACTGCAAGCAACGCCGCGCAAAGGTGGAAGATTCGCAAACACCACTGCAACCTTGGCGCGAACCAAAGGTGGTTGTTTACTCACTCCGCACTCACTGTAGACTCTGCACTCTACGTGTTTTGTATACCCGTACGATTGTGCACTGCGGAAGCGTAAGAATCGATACGGGTGATGTGAATATGTCCTGTCCTATCGTGTAGTATTGTGAATGTATTTGGATAATTGTGGTTATTCTGTTTTTTTGCGTTCCGATTTTTTTCTTAACGATTTGATGCCGTATTTTTCGTCAAATAATACGGCAACGTTGTTCTAACAACGTAAACGATTCTCCTAGCTCCTTTGATGTCTATACCAATCAATTTTGGTAGACCCTGTTATCCTTGAGCAAATTCTTTATATGAAACGTCTTCAATTCTTCATACACATATTCCTTTTCCATACAAAATTACAAAGCATTCATTCATTATTCTATAAATAGTCTTGAACCACACGAATTACATTGTAGTAGTTTGACATTCATTATATTCACTTGCCGATGTTCTCTTGTATCCGTATAATCTCTCTTAATGGTGTCTACATACTTCGCTCGTATGAGGTCCTAGTACGACTGAAGCAATAAACTTAGCATACTTATCCCTGTTTATTTGAACATCAAATATTACCGACGAAGAATATTGCTTAAGTTCCGTGTGGGATTAATTTTCTATTTACGTGAATGTTGTCATAATCTGCTGCTTTCCTTGGATTTTGAATATGGTTTATGTGGTTTCTGGTAGGTATGCAAAATCTCACCTTCCTCACCTGTGGATTTCGTAAAATATAATATTGTATCAAGAATATCATCAGTAGTGGGAACAGGTGAGGTAATTAAAATAAATAATACACTTCCTAGCGTAGTTCTTGTTACTTGGGACGATTTTTTGCTCGTTCTCGTTTATAGAATGGAAAATTCATTATTAATATTCCATTTGGTCATTCCAACGCGTTGTTAGGAAACTTCAGTAATACAAACATGTTATGTATCCCATTCCCAATTATTACCTCATACTGTTCCATACAAGGAAAATTGAGTAACGAAAACTTTTTGTTGTTATTTTCCTTCCAAAACAACTTATACTTAAGCATTTGATTGGATGCGTGCCATAATTTAACATACATACATAACATCACACTTATTATCACTAATGGCTTAGGCATTGTTAGAATTCGTGCCAAAGCACTACTTACTTGGAACAGTTTTGGCATACATGGTTGCTTAAATGTTTATGGAAATTACAGAACGTAGGATAATATTACGTCTACTTAAGAGGAAACGCGAGTGGTCTTTTCTCCATACAAACGCTCTCGCCTGTTTTCTTTTTGGTTAATGACCCTAGAGCAATGGTTTTTTACAGAATAATAAATATTAACAATTTCTATGCCCCTATGTTTTCCTTTTTGGTGATAAATTACTTTTATAAGCACTAGAACCCTCAAAAAATGCTCAAAATTGCTTGTTTAGATCGCTGTTAACAGAGTCCTAGTGTAAAATCAAATTTGACAACTATTAACGAAAAAAGAAAAACATAGCGGCGTAGTATATAACCTCCTTATTCATTTTCTAAAATATCTTTTAAATTGGTTCAATATTGGAGAAGGAAATAGGCGAGAGCCAAACCTCGAATTCTAACTTTTGTCTACAGTTGTCCTTATCGCACGAATTTGAGGGCAGGAGGACGGAGAGAGACAGCGATAGTAGAAAGAGACAGCACTCGCATTTCCTCTTAATAACATGAACTAATCTGGGGGTCTAAAATGGCCACTATTGCAGATCATAATGTGAATTGCGTTTAAAAGCGTAAAATGGACCTTTCATAATAAAAACTGCGTCTGTGACTATTTTACGAATGTTAACGCAATTCATATTATTTTCCTATTATGATGTATTTTACTAAATTGTTACAGACGCAGTTATTATAATGAAAGGTCCATTTTACGCTTTTTAACGCAATTCATATTATGATCTGCCAAAGTGGCCGTTTTAGACCCCCTGATAAGATTGGCGGTCCATCATCATTTGCGCCAGCCGCAGCATGACCACTGCTCAACGAAATATTTGACTCTCTTGATTAACTGAATGTCCTCAACCTGATGAAACCATTGTGCTACAAATCTACTTTGAAATGTCATAATGAAAACCTCCAACTAGGCGACGCTGTAGACCCAGAAGAAAATGGTGTGATGTGCAAGACTCTTACCAAAAAGGAGTAGGCCCAAAAGCCATAGGCAGAGAAAAATGGAAATAGGGGGTTTGGAGGCCTTTGCCCTATAATCATATTTTGCAGTCTGAACAAAACCTCGTGTAATCTATTATTTTCATACCCGCACTTAACCCCACTGATGAACGCTTAGCAGGCCCGTGCCATCAGAACAAAAAATTTCAAAACAAAAATAATAATAGCAACCACCAACTACTAAAGTCAAAACACTTCAGATGACCTACCACAGCCATAAGAATTGGAAACAAAGCCATATATTATTATTATACAGAGAATAAATATTATTTAAATGGTGAACTAATTAATATTATAGCACTCAACATTGTTTCGTGATAATTTTAATTAGCAACAAAATCACATGAGTGCTCCTCATAAATGTAGAATCTATGTCAAGTATTGCAGACCTTGTATTAGTTTAACGAAGTGTGTCAAGCTTGAGATGAATAGGAAACTTGACACTCTACATATGAATGACAATAAATATGCTTTGAAAGATACCTATATATCATAATCATTCTCTTGCTAGTAACCCAATTAATATGCGGTCGGCGCAGCTTGTCTTCTTAAAATTTCGACTTACCTATTTATGGATCATGATATACAGCCTCCTGACAGACTTGAGGACTGACGGAACCCTAAAATATAGACTAGTTTATGATGGAAAAACATATTATAGAGCCTTTTTTTTTTTTTTGGTGGGTGGAAAATTATCGAATAACCCCCCCCCCCCGCTCTTGGGCAGAGGGGAGTGTCAGACTTCTACTGACTAAAAACCAAACCCATGTTCCTTCTTCGCCCTTGTGTCGGAACTGCGTTATCCTTTCGATAATCCACAGCCCCGACGGGATATTATAGAGCCTGCGTGAAAGATATTTGAAAATATAATTTAATTTAATAATTATGGCCAAACGCCTTTTATTTACGTTACACCAAACGACAAATGTATAACAGAATCAGGTCCCTATAATTCGTGACCCCTATAAGGATTGAATGAAAGTGGGCGGAACATGTTACTTGGCCTGCGAAGCCCTTTGAGCTGAAATTGGGGCGAAAGACGTGTCCCCGACCCGCTTCGATGATTACAGCATATTTTATAGCTCAGCGTTTAACTGAGGGTACTCGGTGAAGTTCGATGTTTGAGCGCATTCAAATTAGGAATCTACCTTCGTTTTTTGAGTCAGCGGAAAATAGAGAAAGCAATTTTTTTGGGAGTATTCCACATTGGGCACCCGCTTTAACGGCACCTGAGGTAATGGCACCTGAGGTATTCCACATACGGCACCTGTCAATATTTTTCGCAGGTGCCATTAGTGGAATAGTTTATTATTTAAAATTTTATTCCACATACGGCACCTACGGATCAGTAGGTACTACTAGTCTTGGGGGGTGGTTTGTCTGAACGGACCGCTGTCAATTCTTTCTGGTCCGTAAAAAAAAAAACATAAAAAGAAAAACATAAACAAAAAAACATAAAACCATTATAATATCTCCCGCCTTAACCTTCTAACCTAATAACCCATCCGAGTCGGATTGCTTTGAATCGGGGCGTTAACCATAAAGATGGTATCAATCTACACTAATATTATAAAGAGGAAAAATTTGTATTTTTGTGTGTGTGTGTATGTTTGTAACGAATAAACTTAAACACTACTGGACCGATTTGAAATTCTTTCAGCAATGGATAGCTACATTATCCGCGAGTAACATAGGCTATATTTTATCCCCGTACTCCCACAGGAACGGGGAACTACGCGGGTGAAACCGCGTGACGTCCGCTTATTATATATTTTAAACAATAGGCCTAATGATTTTCGATTAAATAAACGTTATATCCAATAACGTTATACGAAATAAGTTTTAGAGTATATAAATGTTATATCTAAAGAAATTATATCAACAGTTGGTATAACTCACTGTTGAACCGCATAAGACCAAAAAAAGGTGTATTTTTAATTGTCATAAATATGCCAAAATAGTAGAAAATATATAAATATTAGTTCATACACTTTTGAATAGATGGCGATGGCGACGGTTTTGCTGAATCGCGCTGTTAAGATTTTCCACCGACAGTATAAAATGTGGAAACGGGAAAATGTCAAATCAGTAGCAACAAACCAGCCATGAGAGAGTCACGACTATTTTTATCGACAACCGAGGAAACAAGTTTGACCATGATGGAGGCAGCCGTTTCAGCGTCTTGACAGCTCATAACGGGAGTAAATTCAACATAACTAAATAATAATTATTAATCATTATTCGTTACAAACATACACACACACACACACAAAAATACAAATTTTTCCTCTTTATAATATTAGTGTAGATTGATACCATCTTTATGGTTAACGCCCCGATTCAAAGCAATCCGACTCGGATGGGTTATTAGGTTAGAAGGTTAAGGCGGGAGATATTATAATGGTTTTATGGTTTTTTGTTTATGTTTTTCTTTTTATGTTTTTTTTTTTACGGACCAGAAAGAATTGACAGCGGTCCGTTCAGACAAACCACCCCCCAACACTAGTAGTACCTACTGATCCGTAGGTGCCGTATGTGGAATAAAATTTTAAATAATAAATTATTCCACTAATGGCACCTGCGAAAAATATTGACAGGTGCCGTATGTGGAATACCTCAGGTGCCATTACCTCAGGTGCCGTTAAAGCGGGTGTCCAATGTGGAATACTCCTTTTTTTGCACTGACTTTGCTGCCTCGTTGGTCTAGTGGTCGCAAGCACAACTGCTGGGCATGTGTCCTTTATTCCTCTTCCAGGTCGGGCAGTGTCACTAGGTTCTTCCATCAGATTTTTTCTGTAGCATGCCTGGATTCGTGCCCGGTTTATGGTTGTAGGAGGCTACATGGGACTGATGGGACTTAAACGTAACTTACGGAAAGTGCGTGTATACTATATGAATAAAATTATGACAAAAATGATTGAGCATCACACGCACGTGACGCACACAATGCTAGAATTGTTACGGATTTTAGGAACATTTTGTTACGGAATTTAGCCGTACCGGTTTTCTTTTCTTTGTTTAGGAAAGCCATTAGCGATTTCTAACACGTCTTGATGGTCGCTTCTTATGGCGTCTTTTTGTTAACGTTCCTCTTCCGAGAAGAAAGGAACAAAATGTTCATGTCTTTCGTCTAAACACAACATCAATAGTACACCCACATTTCGCCAGTTATGTTTAAGTTCCATATAATAGGAAGCGAACCTATTATAATAATAATAATAATATTCCACAACTATCACACAACGCCATCTAGTCCCAAGCTAAGCAGAGCTTGTGATATGGGTACTAGACAACTGATAAACATACTTATATATTTCTAAATACATACATATTATAGATAAATTACACCCAGACACAGAACAAATGATCGTGCTCATCACACAAACATTTGTCCTGGGTGGGAATCGAACCCACGACCTCCGGCATAGCAGTTAGGGGCACTAACCACTAGACCAACAGGCCAGTCGCCGTCAAAAGGGCACAAATCTAGGCTGTTACTGAGAAATTCCTACTGGAAATCCCATTAACACTTTACCAGACCTGGGAGGCTGGGAATCTAACCCGCGACCCCATGCATGGCAGTTGCGCTTTGGACTAAAACGTATCAAAAATTAAAGACTCAAGACGGTAACTCTTTTAAAGGCCCATTTAGACGGAGAGAGTTTCTCGAACGTCTCTTGGCGATAAATCGTACGCTACTATCGCAAGCAATTAATCGCCATAAGATTATCGTATCACAATGTTTACATACAGGCAAGAACTAAATTCTCGCCTACGATTATGTCATCCGAGATTCGCAAGTAAGTATCGCCTAGCGATAAATTACTGCGACTGTTTACACAGGGAAGATTATAGTAAGAAGATTCTTGCTTACGAGTTCTCGACTCGTATAAACACGATCTCGTATGACATTTTTTCAAGTTCATACGAGTATCGTACAAATCGGTTTGAACCGTTTTGAGCGCGAGATTTGCCCTTCGAGTCCAGTGATGACTTCAGTACCGTACTGTTCTCAAAATGACACAAAAATCATTTAAATTTGGTACTGCTGATAATGTTATTAAGTTTATTGAAAGGGAATTGCCCATCAGCCACACAAAAAAATGCTTGAAATGGACAACAATGAAATATACGCCAAATTGCACTATAAATCGTAGGGAATCCATTACAAATTCAATCATTATCAAAAAACTAGGTAGAAGCCAGTTCCAATATTTTTTTCTAAAATATAGGTTAAGTCAAGGTTAAGGATTAATATGCAATAATTATACAACAAAACAGCATTCAATCTAAGTCCGTGTTCAAAAATGGGTAACGTGTACAGAAGTAAAATCAAAATCCTTAAAAAATGGCCAAAGTCGTCGTTAAATATCCTAAAAAGCAATATACTAGTAACTCAAGTCGCAAACGCAAAACCATGAATCGATCAAATCAACAATCGAAAAAATTAAATGCAGTAATGTCAAAGTGTCAGTAAGGCAAAGGACATTATGATGCATACAGCCTACGATACGTTTTCTATTTTGAAAATAATTTGATTTTAATTAATTGACATGCGTATATTATTTTAATTAGATTTACGGTATAAATAGGACGAATTATATTAAATGAATGATAACTGTGCAATAATTCTATAAAATAGTTCGATAAAGATCATTTGACGATTCCTGTTTGGCTGAATGTCGATTACTCATGTCAAATAAACACTGACCTCCATGATAAAATAAGAAGGAATGGGACGGATATCAAGTTAAATATTTTAAAGATCGTTATATTTTCTCCCTAGGTATACAAACTTGAGAATTATTTCATTATACCTAATTTATTCTAAATAGAATTAAGGACTGTTAGTAGTTTCTGTCTATTTCAAGCATTTTTCAGGCATTCCCCTTTATAGAAATTACGAGTGTTTGTGGGATGACGGAGAATGTGCATTACGAGATTTCTATTATGAGTCGGTGATACTTGAATTAAATGATTTTATTTTTATTTTATTTATTACAAAAATCGTGATGCAAAAAATGTAGCTCTTAATGCATTTGCAAGAGAATTAGGAGTTGAGGAATTTGGCCCAAAAGAAATAACAACAGAAACAAAAAATATGAGAAGTCAGTATTTACAAAATCTCGAAATACAATTCTCGAAACAGCTTCTGTTTACACGGAGATAGATAATATTCTATTGCGAGGCAATTGTCGCCCAAGGGGAAGGGCGATAAACGTGAATGTTTAGACGAAGAAACTTTTTTAATGTTCTTTCGATAATTGTATCTTCGATTCGAGAAACTCTCTCCATCTAAATGGGCCTTAATGCAGCCATTTGATTTTTATCATCCATATTTTATGTTCGTTTATCACGTTTGTTTTTCTTGCTCTTATTATTACCTTATTGCAAAACAAGTCGACTGCTATAAAATCTCGATTATTTCCTCGGTGCCAGTCGGTTGTGGATGTCAAGTTGCGTAATTAAGCCTGGTCGTGGACATTGGTCTTAAAGCAGGGTTCCTAACCTCAATTAACGTCGATTTGTCCGGATTCGATCCGTCAAACGTGACCAGACACCTCCGATTAATTCAGCTTTAATGTTAATCAAAAACCTTGGGATTTGGGTTCAGGGCATGGAAACTGTCTCATCCAAAAATCATCAGTATTTTTTGTTTTTAGGGTTCCGTACCCAAATGGTGCTAATCGGACCCTTATACTAAGGTTCCGCAGTCTGTACGTAATGGGTAAACACTTGATCACAAAGAGTCCTACGGCTGCTGTTTTCAACTTTATCGTTGTTTATTAACTAGGTTCAAAGTTGATTGGGACAAATTGACAGTTTCGGGTGCTGACGTCTCTCTCTGACGACGACAGAAAAAACATGTTAACAAGTTTAAGTTACACTCAAATATCGTTATATTAGAATTTAGAACTATGCTAATGTAGTCACGTCTTTTCATGCGTATCGGAGTCAGTGTCATTTGGCATTCAAAACAAAAGGAAACAAGAAATATGTCGGATATCCTTGCCTTCGATGTTAATTATTGGGCTATCAATCAAGTATCCTAAAATTGTAATTGAACTGGAAGTAACTGTGTTCTTATAACTGTTAAATTACCGCTTTTAGTGAATAATAATTCATAAAGTATCTGTGACTGCTCTGAACGAAAGATATCCTCATCATCAGACTCACAAACGCAGTAACCCTTCGTAAAGGCTTCTGTACAGTCGGGTAAAAAAACCGAACATGTGCGTGTCGGACTCGCACACAAAGGGTTCCGTACAAAATATCGATAAAACACTGTCTTAATTTTTTTATTTTATTGCTTCATTTATTGATATTTACACATTTATGGATATTTCTATACCTATTAATCCCAATATAATCTAATAAATCATGTAAAAAAAATAAAAAGTAGTAGCCTACCGGTATCGGGTCTAAGCTACGGGGCGGTCACACCTTTTTTATATAATTTACGCCCAAATACTCAAACAAACGTCACTCAATTATAAGTTGCACTTAAATCTCGTGCTGTTTTGCAGAGTGACAGAGATAGCAGGAGTTTTGAGGGTTACTTATAATTGAGTGACGTTTGAGTATTTGGGCGTTATTATTTTGGCGGCCATAGGACTTGAAACTAAAACAGGGTGTGTCAAAATTTCAAGTACTTACCTATTATAGTTCAAAAGACACCGCCCTGTGACAGACAGACAAACAGTAGAGTTTTAGGAATAGGGTGGTTCCATTTGTCTCGACGTTTGGGTACGTAACCCTAAAAAGTACTTAAGAAAAAATATTTTAAAGTAGTAAGAAAATACGTAAGTACCTATTTGCTCTGAAATTTGATACAATGTAGGTACCAAAATGAAGTCAGTGGATAACAAGATAAACGTAATACATTTAAGATAAAACAAGGAGCTTCAAAGACATTGAAGTAATTCGGTTTACCGAGAATACAGCGCCTAGGTAATAAAACCAAAATTAACAAATGAGAAATGATGACGGAGTGGTTTCTTCTCAGATATAAATCATATTTTAACCTTGTACACAGTTTTGTGGCTTCGTAATTTATATTTCGAAGTACCTACATTTGTATTATTTGTAGAACAAAGGCTAGTTATTAAGATTTAAAATAATTATGTTTTACCTTGGACACCTAGGTTATTTTTTTTGACCACGCACTACCACTTTTGTGCTTAAAATTGCTTTTTGACCTGATGTTATATGATTGCTTTTCCTGTCTATTATTTTTAGTAACATTTTGACTGACAGGCGTGTTAAGGAAGAAATTAAAGCATCTGAAAAGAAGATTGGTCTGTGGATCAGTGACCACCCACTACATACCGAGTGTCATTTGTATATCTTGGACAGTCGTAACAGGTATTCAGGTAAACATCTAAGACTGACATTCAGTCTTACCAAGGGTTATAATATTTCCCAGTACTAACTGGACCTTGGGAAAAGAGTAACAATCTCACACTGCTAAGTATCGCCAAGAGCCCAGATGGAAAAACCAGCTCAGTCAGTCAATCAATATCGTGTAGTATTTATTGTGCCAGTGCATTGTCGAGGTTGAGCACAAGGTCGCTCAATGTCGCCACCCTACTAAACATCCTGGCCTAGCGCTGCCAGCAACTAGACATCCATCTTTTTAATTTATTTTTCAACACACTTGCTCATAAAGTGGCTATAATTTCACCGCAATTAAGCACGTAATGACACCTATAATCAAACTGTGACTTTTTCATTGCTATTATTCACTAGTGAGTTATAGGTTTTTTTTTTTTTAATTTTATTGGTTGAGTTGCTACGTTCATAAAAAAGTTTCGATACAAAAAATATCGTGTTCAATAGTAAAAATAAATTAATGTACCTAGTGCTTCCCCATTTCATGCAACTTTGAATTTAAATAGATAATTTCAACTTATACGTTTCTAATAAATTAATCTTTCACTCATAACTTTTGTTTTCTCTGTAATAAAGAAAAAAAATCCCCATTTTGTCTGTGGCTAAAACTCTATCCGCGAAATGTCAAAAATAAAGAAACCACATTATTTTAGTCTATGGCCGATCGTCATTGTTACAGTAGTGGCGCCACTGGTCAAGAAAAAATGCATCGCTACGTCAAACTTAGTACATTTATTTTAGTTCCGTATTTTCCCGCCTGCATAGATAACTTGGTAGTACTGTAGATGCGCGCGCATTAATTTTTCCCGCTATTGTGAAAAAAAAAACAAAACTTGTTTTAATTGTTGAAGTTGGTAGTACTGTAGATGCGCGCGCATTAATTTTTCCCGCTATTGTGAAAAAAAAAACAAAACTTGTTTTAATTGTTGAAGTTGGTAGAACTGTAGATGCGCGCGCATTAATTTTTCCCGCTATTGTGAAAAAAAAAAATAGAACTTGTTTTAACTGTTGAAGATGACTTTTTAGTATTATTTTCTTCACAAGTGTGTTGAAAAACGTCGTATGATACACGTGTGTATTGATGATTACCGTCCTCGGCTTTCTTAAGACCCTCACCTGGCGGCTCGGGTCTCAATGGCGCCTCTGCGGTAATCACCAACGTTACACACTTGTACCATAATGTACTATTATCCCAGAGATACGTTACAATGTTGGACGTTTTTTATGTCGCGAGAAATTGGGTTTATGGTTTACGTAACATGCATAAAGGCTTATAGCGTTCCCTACTGGGCCGTTTCCCATAGATTGCTTGGAACGGTTTTGGGGCGAGAATGTCATATACGCTTGGAACACATTAAGATGGTATCGAAATAATAGTCACCTACATATTTTCTTAAGGATGATGGACAGACGAAACATGGTATCTTACTATGTGTTGATAATATCATTGATATTGTAACATTTGGGGAACTTTAAGTAGTTAAATAAGGCACGTAATCATCATCATATCAGCTCAGAATCACCCCCTTTTCTTCTGCCACACATCCCTTCTCTATATTCATTTTTCTGTCACAAGTTGGTAATCAAAACCAAACATAATTTGTAAAGCGATTCCGAATATTCGACCTCGCATATAACAAGAAATTTTTCATTATAATGGATCCTATAATTATGATAGTCGAATATCCTTTGTGATTATTACGTTTCATTAATTATTAATTTCGCAGAAACGCCTGTTGTTCATGTTGAAAAGCACAGAGAATTCCGCGGTACTTCAAAGCAATAGTGTTTACTGCAAACCCAACACGATTGATTGCACCGAATTAATTGTCACCACAAAACATTGATAATTCGATTTTTTTATCACGATTGCCTTACAAATTATGCGAGGGATTTGCTTTAAATCTTTCCTAGTTTGCGTAATTTCACCCTGAACTTAGACATGCGATATTCTCAAGGTTAAAGCCAGGCTTTGCTGTAAAATATAAAAGCCATTAGCCAGGCTATACAAACACTAAAAGACAATTACTTAATATGCCAAGGGTTTTACTATTAAAAAATACTAGTAAAAGTATGAGGACCTATTTCATTCATCCAATTAAAACTCCCACTCCAACTCTTAGAAGAGTACTGTGCTTTAAAATGCAAGACACCAGTGTCTCCTCTAGTAGTTGAAACTGTAAAAGTTCCTGTCCTAGTCCATGAAGTAAGCTCATAAAAAATCCATAAACTTGAGAATTAAATTAGAAAGAAAGTTGTATAGCTCTAAAAGGAATTAATAGAGTTAGGTGTCAGACCATAATCTTCATAAGTTTACCGAAAATGGAATATTTTCCACAGTATAAACTGTGGAAAATATTATATCTAACATGAATAATCATGTAGATATAACAGCTTCCAAGAAAGCCATATTATGAGAACAAAGACATTATCTTTATTCTGACTAACGCTTTATGTGGAAAACATTGTGTTTATTTTGAGCTTTATCAAGGAACGTTTTAATACGTGGAATAGATATGTTTCTGCATGAGGCCACATCCATTCACTTGTTTCCACATTCGTGATGTATAAATCGCTATCCGCTATCATTTCGCACACCTAGTTAAAGACTCGCGCAACTCGAAATAATTCAAAAACGACTTATTATTACTACCGGAATCTGTGTTCAAAACTACGTAATCTCCAAAGACACCTGTAGAAATAGTTCCATAAATGAAGTTATGATAACGCTATAAGCTAGTATTGCGGACTGGCTTGGTCCACACACCCCGCCAACAATACTAACGCATCACCAAATGTGACATGATTGCCGAAGGGATAGGTGCTGTTAGTACACGTAAAGACCGGATTATTTCGAGTTGGTCGTGTATTCGTGAGTAAACGCGTTTGAATACGTTAATTATTTTTAGTTAGGCTGATCTTCGTGGTCAAACTTTTGATGAACTAAGACCGATTTTTTGACTATTTTGACTTAGTGGAGTGTTTGTTTACAAATGTAAGTATATTTATTTTACTAACTAAAAATGGTTTACTATTGTTGAAATTATTTGAGTTAGGCGAGTATTGCTGGTTAAATGAAAATCGCCCTTAAAACTGTAATAATAGCTGCTACGGTTTGTTTGAATATAGGAATATTTTGTGTTGTAGTTGTATTTGTCGCAGTGATTAAAAAAAAAATATTAAGAAGTGTCCACTTCGAGTTATGGGTGTTTTTTGAGTTAGTGCAGTCTTCTTGACTAAATCAATTTAATGATTTATTTTTCAGAAGATGAAGGGTCGTGGTCTACTTTTGCTAAAAAAAGGCTATGGCAGTTCATTCAAATGAATCTGAGAGCAATGATGTAGAATTGGAGCCTCAAGAATGCACATCATCGCCTTCAACGAGCACCACAATGACAAAAAAGCCATAGCAAATGAGCTAGTGGGCAATGATAACGAGCAGGAGCTGCACGAGAATACACCGACACCTTCAACTAGCCCCTCGATCATGAGATAAATTTAGCAAGTGAACCAGAGGGCACTGATATGGAAATAGAACCGCAACAGTGCACAGCAACACCTTCAATAAACACAAAAGTAGTTGAAGAAATGTTTTTTTTTATTATTAGAAATTGGCTTGCTCTTGACCTCAATCTTGCCCTAAGGGCAGAGATGAGGTTGACGATGGAACAAGCTTACCCAGAAGAAGCCTATTTACTCGCGACTTAAATAGATTGGGGTTGTATGAACTCGGGAAAATCGAGGCAGGCAGGGAGTTCCACTCCTTGGCTGTGCGCATAATAAAAGACTTAGCAAAGTGCTTCGTTCGAATGTGTGGAACATCGACTAGGATTACCTGCAGTCCATCTAGTCTCTTGATAGAAGAAGGGAGTGGAATAAGCCCGTGGAGATCCTGCGCACACTCTCCAAAGTACAGTCTATCGAAGACCGACAGACATGCGACTTTGCGGTGGTGGGCCAGGCTATGTAGCTTGGCAACCAGCTTGTCGTCACCAATTAGCCTCCTGACTCTGCGCTCTACAGAGTCAAGTGTGGCAATTAAGTTGGTATTTGGCTGAGCCATCCCAAAGGTGACAGTATAATTACTCCATGCCGAACCGGCTGTCCAGGCTTGAAGTACCGCCTTACCTTGTTTTAGGATACCCAGCTTTTTTGCCGCAATTTGAGCTTTCGACTCAATGTAGGCGCCGAAGTTCAGATTCGCGCTCAACTTCGTACCAAGAAGCTCGAGACTGTCAGTAACTTGTACAGACGCACTCCGGCAACTAGGGGCCAGATTAAACGGACTTCTTTTGGCAGTGAACAGACACACTTACGTTTTGGTGGCGTTGAAATCAACCAGATTGTCGTCACCCCACTTGGAGACAAGTCTTAAGGCTGAATTCGTTCGCTCTACCATTGCCTCTCTCAATGAACGTACTACATCACCGCCGGCTTCGCTGGATGTATAACTCTCCATGACAGTGCGGTCATCTGTGTACCCAACAATACTAGGAACATGCTATTTTTATTAATGAAGCAGATACTACTACTACTACTACTGTTTTTGTACTGATTTAAGTATTTTTTTAAATTAAATACTTTGATAAGTACAATAATTAACGTTAAATATAATGTTTATGTACCAAAACCTATTCGTAGGTTTACAGGATTTTTCTCGAGATTTTCAAAAGTTTTGTTTCTAGTTTTCTTTATTTCTTTGTGACCTAAATAAAGGTAATTTCTTTAATAAGATATTTGTTTTATTGTGATAATCGTACAGAAAATAAATCAATTATAGCGTAGATACACTACTATTTTTGATTAATACTTGATAAATAAATACAGATTAATAGTACACTAAGTAAAAAAAAGCCATTAATATGAGTTCAATTCGATTTAGTAAAAATATTAAACAATCATTTTGACTTAAATACCAACCTAACTCAAAAAAATGGAATTATACAGTGTTACTGTTATTTGATGGAAGACCATTATTACAATAAATATAAACGTAAAATTACATACAAGAACATACAAGAAAGTTTTTAATATACTAAATAGAAATGAAGTAAATCGTTTTTTTCGTTTCCTGAAAAAAGTGATATTTTGAGTTGAGCTAGTCTTTAACTAGGTGTGCGATTTATCAATTTGTTTGCATGACTCGGAGAGCTTTGAAGAATATTTTACAATAGTCAGCATTGCAGCTATTCTACTTTACTTTACTTTATTTTTATTTTTTGTTTGTTCATTTTATTTTTTATTGTTTGTTGTGTGCACTTGTGGCATATTGTTTTCTTTCTTTCTTCTTTCTTTACATACGTATTCATACTGGGCCCCGAGTCTGCTATTCAATAGTGTCAGAATGGTCTATCATTGATCTCATAAATTGTTGATTGATGACAAGCCAAAAAGTACCTTAAGTCTGTCGACTTTTTGGCTTGTCGTCTACTTGTCAAAATCAACAATTATGAGATCAATGATAGACCATTCTGACACTATTGAATAGCAGACTCGGGGCCCTGGTTGCTTGTATTCGGTTATAGCTAAAAGTGTCAGGGTAGAGATAGTGCACCTGTGTCTGCGCACACTACTTTTTTTTTTTTTTTTTAAAAACGTTGCCCCACACTAGGAATTTCTCCTGTATCGTGGGTGCGTTTACAAACATTGAAACTCACATACACAAACACGCCCAGACCCGAAAATACTATCTGTAGGCCATACAAATACTTGTTCCGTGCGGGGATCGAACCCGCGACACGTAGCGCAGCAGTCCAATCGCTTAGCCACTGCGCCAACCGTGTCGTCATCACTTTGGACTATAATATCTTCTGCGTCGTTGGCTGTACTGGCTATTCCCTACTGAGATGTCTATCTCAGACCGACATGACACGAAATTCAGTCAGGAGGGCTAATATGAAAAAAATAATGAGAGCCCACAGAAAAATCTACTTCTATGGTACCCCGTCCTGTAATTTCAGCCAGCCAAGGAAGGCATTGGGCCTGAAAATCATATGAATTACCTACTAAACTGTGAATTTATGAAATATCACAAAAATGTTATCAAGCCTTTCAATGAGTTAGGTACTCAGTCATATGAACACTAAATTTAACCTAACAATGGAGCTCTCTCTTAAATGTCAGGTCACACATTTTACTGAACATTAGCATCAGATCCAGCCGTTTCAGGTGACTGAATCGACCTATATAGAATTTCAATTTCATCAAGTTTCTAACTAAAGGTTTCGTCTATTCCTAGTGTTTCATTTCCTGTCTGTGTCCGCTCTATTATTCATGGCCCTAGCTTATGCGAGTATGTTATTTGGACGGAGTTTGCCTTTGCATGAAAGGGAGACTTGGCTTTCTGGTTTTGATGGTTGCTTTATATTCCAGGAAGCTGACATGATTTGCTTGTGTCTAAATCTCAGCGTGATATATTGTCTTTTTTCGGAAGTTAAATAGTTTTTGCATGAAAATATTTTTTATTATACGTTTGGTTATTTGGAACAAAGGACCAAAAGTTTTCCTGTTAGCTGACCGGTACTTCGCATTATCCATGTATAGATAATTCAATTTATGGCATGACCGAAAAACAAGGGCGATAGCGATAACGAATACGCTGGAATTCCCCGAAAAAAACCATTTAGCAAAAATAAAATTGTGTAAATTCAACACTCGAGTTTATCCTGAAAATAAATGCTTTCAGATATTTAAACGTGCAAGCTCTTTGAGTTTAATCTACGTACATAATCTAGATTAAAAACAACCCTCGGTGACTCACACCTGTAAATTCAAACTCTTTCATAAAACGAAGCTTACCTTCAAAGCCCCGGTGAAACCGCGATATGAGTACTAGTTCGGAAGACCGTATTTAGTTGATACATTAGCAAAAATAGTCAGAATGCGTCGACACCGGGCGCCCCGCTTAGGATATGGGTCACAGTGCCATCTATACAGGGCCATCTCGCCCGATCGATCTTGCGACGAGTCTACCTCTTATTCTACACAGTTGAACGGGATTTGCCCAAAATCTCATGGCACGGTTTACAAATTACTTGAGTGCTTGAAAATTTGTACGTTAATGCAGATAAATTCAATTGGAAACGATTCGGCGATGTCGCGGTCTCGTGTTTTTGATCGAGTGATTTATTTATTTTCGTGACACCGCTTTTACCAGTTGTAATTTTATCCCTCTTTGTGTATTAATTGAGTTACTTAGGCGTGTAACTAGTTTCTTGGTTAGCATAAGGATTGGAGAAAATATCTTTGAGATTTACTACATCTAAGCACAATGTCTGCGGTCTCAGATTTGTGGTGTCAATCCGGATCGTAATTATTTTGTTTAAACATTGTATTCATCAAAGTTTAGCCGATTAAATGAACTTTGCTTATTCAAGTTCAAGTTTTCCACATTTTATAGTCGTGCCTCGTTCGCCACAACTTCCTAAGCCGAGTAACGTACCTCAACTGAAGTGCTTTCAGACTCATTACCGAACCCCTTTCGGCGGTCCCTGCGCCTTAAGAGTCCCCTTTTCTGTGAAGGTTTAGAGGCCAATGGTTTTAGAAGGCACGTGTGATCTGAATAACAATTGTAAAATTCTTCAAGTTTGCGAAAAGATACAGAAAGTTTTTATGTCCGCGGAAAAATTATCTGTTTCTCTTGAGCAATAAATTTCTCCGAAGATCGCTGTCACGATCAGGCCAGTACCCTTGTCGTTCCGATTATCTCGGGCGGGATCTGTAGATTAGCCAGTCGATCGTATGACCATTTTTATGTCTCTTTATGTCTTCTGCGTCGCTCGTTTCTAATAAAAGTACAATTTATGCCCACACAATGTTTTATTGTAATGTCGACATTTGTTTTCCATGTCGTGTTATTGCCGAATTTCCTCTCTTTTCCTATTGGTCAGCTCAGCACTTTTTCCCTTTAACTAATGAGAAGCAAAAACTTTATGTACCTAACTGAAACCGAACTAAATGAATTCATTTCCGCAGCATCTATTTGTTTATTTTTTCCCTTGGGAATGCAAAACTCTACTTCACTTTAATTTTAATTATCTTCGTTATGCTGCAGCTTTTTACAACGAAGCTGCAAAGAGAAAACGAACATCGTGTGCAAGGTTAGCTTTTTTGTAAACACTTTTTTCCGGGGATGCCTATCTTAATGTTGATTAAATGCAGTGTTTTTTAGGAATTTCTGAGCGCAAAAGAACACTCAAGTGTTGGGATCCGGCGAAGCGTGTTGCGAAACTGCTAAATCGTGAAAAAGATTGGAAACAATGGCGCGCTCAATAGTTGTTAGTGCGCGGAAATTACAGGGAGCTCCCGATTGGCGCCCGCGGCGATCTCGTACCGAAAAACAATGCGATTTTGGAATTGGATCACTCGATAGTTTTGATTGCTTTTCGAGTAATGGTTGTCTTTCTTTATTTTTTACAAATTCCGTTTCGTTTTTAGGAATAAACCTTTTTGTTGTTATCTCTCGAGGGTTTAAGAGGATGAACATGAAGGTATTTGGTGTTTTATTCGTTTTCTTCCAAGTTGTACGCTTTCTCTTTGCTTTGATGGGGACGTTGTTTCATATCTGTTATTAAATATCCAACAAGGATTGTTACTCATTTTGTAAAGAAATATAGGTTGCTTTTTTTTTGTCCGTAGATAGCAATTTTGTTACTTTCTTTTATGTATTAAAAGATGCCCATTCCATGACAAACATATCGTTCGTAAATACTCTTAATAAAATGAAAAAAAAAAAAAAAACTTTTTTGCTTGAAAAAATCTGTTGTAAATTGTAATACCAACGATATAAACCACCCACTTAATAGGTTTTTTACCAATTTTATTATTGAGTTTTGAGTTTTTATAGCACTTCTTTATCCAATACTAGCTGATGCCTGCGGCTTCACCCGCGTGGATGTCGTTCAAATTATATACTAAAACCATCCTCTTGAATCACTCTATCTATTAAAAAAAACCGCATCAAAATCCGTTGCATAGTTTTAAAGATTTAAGCATACAGACAAACAGACAAAAATAGCGACTTTGTTTTATACTATGTAAGGATTTCGTAAAGGTATGGCCTAAGTGGCATTCAGCCAAAGCTCTCTAAGGTTTACCCGTGAATATATATTCACTGCAACAATATAATTTTAAAATACATATAATATCAAACGTTAATAACATAAGTTATAGCATAAAGGTAGAAGTATTAATGCGATTATACCATTTCGGTAATGGGCGGACAGTTCTCAGATTAACTGCCGTATCTAGGTTATTAGGTCAGCGCAAATGGCTATTTTGGTGCTATTGGTAATTTATAATGTATCGATTTGGCTACTTGGATGTCTTCATAAATATTTAGTTATTTTACTGCTCATTTTATTATTTTTCCATTCTTGCTTTTAGGAAATTCATGGTAAAAGGAGCTCACAAAATAAAACTGTAGACGAAATTTGAAAATGAAATTCGAAATGCTTCTTATTTTCGATTATAGCATTTGTAGTTTTATGAAATCCAAAGGCTGACTTACAATACCCAGAGGCTTTAAGTCGTTACACATTCTATACTTACAATTAAGCGAAAAATCTAGGAAGCCCGAGGGTTTTTTTGTCAGAAAAAACATACCTAACAGACAGACATTGAGTTCAATTAACAAAAAAGTTTATTGATCAGCGTAAAATAACTCTATTCACTAAAATACCAGTACTAACATATAATTCGAAAACTTAACTTAATTAATAGTGGGGTACAAAAACAGGGACCATGATTGTTTACCTACAGAATTAAAGAACGCTTCATTTGAGTTACGTCAGACTGATCAGCCATTTTGTGGAGACCTCTAGTTAGGGCTGCCCAGTTACAGCCCAGTACGGAGTACCTACCTATGACTGTTCATGGAAAATCTCGACTTGGGCCAAAAATGCTATGTATTTAGTTTGCTTTTGTATATAAGTTTTGTACTGAAGTTACTTTAAAGATGCTTTCGTTGACGAATATCAGCCGAGTTCCACTTTTAGAGGTTTTTAATGTGCGGTGTGCCAAAGAACCTGAACAATAGACAATTTGAATGCCCGCTTCTTACGCTTCTAAATTTTACTCCAAGTCTGCAATAATGGAATCACTGGCTTGCTCGGTGTTAGGGTTTTTTATGACGCCCAAAGTAGGTGTTAAAACCGAACTTCGGAACTAACTAACCGAACCGAATTCCATGAGTTTCTTGCCGGTTCTTCGACGAACAACCAACCTGAACCGTGCACCTTTTCTCGGTATTTTATGAGTGGCCATGTAGGCCTATGTGAAATTATATAATTATTTTGATTTTAAACGTTCCCAGCCAAATTCAGGCAGCCCTATTCCCATTGTTTTCTCATACCATAATTTCTAAAGCTACCACTGTTTACCTGAGACCTTGTTTGACTGGCGCCGTTTTACTTGTTTTCCTTCGATCTGTTTGTATTAACGTGTGTTGTGTTTTGTTGCAGGTAAGGGAGGAAGCGGAAATGACTTATTGTATCGGCATCTGTATCGAGTTTTTATCAGTTCAAAGACCGGAGGGAAGGGTACCTACTTATTGAGGTGGTGTTTTTTGAAGGCAAGAAACTTATTGAACGAAAATAAGGTTTTGAAAAACAACAATTTGTTTAGATTTGTGAACCCTAATAACAAATCTGTCGAATTTTCGAACAAGTCAAGAGAAGATATCGATTTGGTCCTCAAGTCGACACGTTTGTAACAGCAAATATTGGCCTTTCGATATATTAATAACTAGTTTGTATTTTCATAATAACCTCTACGTAGAATAAACACAACACACTTCAATCGTTTCGTAAATTCTAACCAGGCAGGAACCCATTTTAGGTTTCACGCTTCAAGTCTAAGAGCGACGGAGTGCACCATTTACGTTCAACTGCGGATTATTGCACGCTCGTTTTCAAAACATGTTGTAAGCGTTTACTGTACGACACTGGCGTCGCTCATGTGTATAACCTGAGTTAAATATCTGTGAAGTTTAGCAGGTGGAACCACGTGGTGGAACTTGTCTGGCAACGTGCACGGCTAGGCGATTCGTGTAATGACGGGTGGCTTAGGAAGTATGGCTTCTTTAACCTAGCATTTGTCTTGTTGTGTTAGAAAAGGTATTGCTGTTTTTTTTTACAAATATTATTTACGCTCAGAAGGTCCTGCCCAGAATTGGATTGTAGTATCAATTAAGTACTTGGATTCGTATGCTTTTCTTTAAGCTGGTGTTTTACAGTAAACTGTATCATTTTAGGTTAAAGACAATCGATTCAATCGTACCTGAAATTATGTTTTACACTGACTCGACTAAAATTTGCAATTACTGGTAACGGAGAAGTCGTAAGTAAGTAAGTAGACTGCTTCTAAAACATAGAGCTAAAAGAACCATCCAAATAACAATTACAACACTACCTAACAGTTAGGTAGTGTTGTAATTGAAGATAGTTCTAGTTAGTAACTAGAACTATCTTCTTAAATACATAAAATCATAGAAGCTCGACATTGAAGCAATAACTAGAATGTACCAGATTCATAATACCTCATTTAATGATGATAAAATCTTCAAATTGTCTGCAAGAAGACATAAGTGCGCAATCATCTGCCAAAACTGTTACATCCGCTACGTTCGAGCCAAACACTAGTCTGTGCTGGATTCAGTTTGTTGTTTCAGGCGCGTCATAATGTGGACAGGAAATTAATGAAAATGTCTGAAGATATTTCTTCATACTAAAAATCAGGACAGAATTCGCTTGCTTGCCAGACACACACACATTCCTCCATATAACATTGGTCTGTCTCTTTTCTTGTGGCCGTCTAGATTCTTACCCTTTTCTTCACATTATTCGTCATCATCTGCATATCCTTTTTCTATGTTGGGTTTGGCTTCCAGTCTAACCAAATGCAGCTAAATACCCGTATTTCATTGAGCGACTGCCTATCTGACCTCCACAATCCAGTCAGTATTTTTTTTCTCATTATTATTCTTCTGAAATAAAGAAAAATAACCTGTTAGATTACCTTTTTTTTTTTTTTGGTGTGTGGAAAATCATCGAAAAACCCCCCCCCGCTCTTGGGCAGAGCGAAGGGGAGTGTCAGACTTCTACTGACTAAAAACCAAACCCATGTTCCTTCTTCGCCCTTGTGTCGGAGCCGCGTTAACCTTTCGATAATCCACAGCCCCGACAGGCTGTTAGATTACCTGCGACATGGAATAAAAAAAACTAAAACATCGTCTACATAAACTAGTGTCGTCGTAATCTGATTGTACCCTTCCTCCAACGCTTGCTAGTTGTTTGTTCTAAAGCCTGTCGAGTTCTCAGTAACAGTTAACTTTTTCATTATCACCTGTTGGTAACTGAGTCTTCACTCTCATTTACAACTCATTTTAACTTCCACGTCGCTAAGTTTTTGCTGCTTTTTCTTTCTTCTTGTACTACTTAATGCTTGATCTGTATGGGAAGCGAAACTACTGGGCTTAATTTTCCATGCATTTTTCTTTAAAATTATAATATCCTAATTATTGTGTTTTACCCTTTGTTAGTTGTTTACTTCATGTGAGAACTTGCGTCTAATACACCCACATAAACCTTTAATCGCAGAATTTGTAGGGCAGCTTCATTATAATATAATTACAATAATTTTTTTTGGCGTTAGTGAGGTTCGTCAGAAAGGACAAGTGCGTAGAACTCATAGCCGGTGTCCGTGTATGACCAGATATATGATGAACGTGTATGATGCACAAGGAGAATGTAAGGATCGTTGCTTGCTGGTGGCGCTCTGTAGTTTCCGCCTAGGTCCATAGGGAAAAAGAAGTGAGTTTATGTATGTATGAAATACAATTGTATGTGCCATAATTCGAACAAAATGCCCCTATAATTAATACAGCAAGCACTGTGCCATGGCAAGAGACTAGCAGTTAGTGAAGATGAGACCCAGATCTAAGATTTCACGAGTTCTCAAGACGAGTTTATAGTCTCTTATAGCCTTTCTGTCGCTTGTTGTGTGCTACTTTCTCATAGTTTGTTCCTTTGGGGCGAGTTTTTAATTACCGTCGAGATTGCGGCTTGAGGCTTCTAGTTCTACGACCAATATTGTATTTGCTGTAAACAAGTTTTTACTTTTGTACGATATTAATCTTTTAGTTGGAACGTTGGACGTGTCTTTGTGGGATTTAATTGGAAACTTATTTGATATATCGATTCATTTTATTTTCTTTGATGCCTTGGCTGGAAAATGGTATGAGCAAATTGTATTATAATTGAAATTGCTATTGGCAGCTGGTCAGTACCTACATCGGATTTAAAAAAAAAGTTATCTAATTTACTGCGTCAAAGCAAAATTGGAAATTAAATCAAGTACGCTCATTGGTTTCAATTCGAATTAATTACTTCCATTTGACCACTATGTTAACAAGTTTACCATCATCGCCATATCATGACATGTGTCACGAATTTAATCGTCACCCGTATGAGAGATACGACAAAATATATGCCACACAATGTCATGTCTAGTCACGAAACGGCACCATTAACTTTGTTTATTTATTTGCATACAGTTAATGACTTACAAATTGCTAAGCAAACATTGTGTCAGTGCCTCGCAACGAACATCTTTCACGGCAGCTCTAGCAATTGTAGGTATATCTTTATAGCAAGATTATAAGCATTTGCATACATAACCACGCTAACGTGACGAGAATATCATGAATAGAAGTTTAATATCTCGTCTGTATTTCTAAGAGAAATATGAGGTACTGCTCCACATCTACATTTAGTTATCTTTACATTAATTTGTGATAACTATTGCATCTCCGAGAACTCAAACCGACGTTGTCCGATCTAGTAATCACATTCGTAACGTCTCTTCGTGACCCCTTCAACAACCGGTCGACATTATGTATCTCACAATCTACATACAGTGTAACTAGAGCGAAAACATTCCGTGTAACTGGAAAAAACTACGGAAAGAAAGGAACCTTTTTAGGGGCCCGTGCCCATTAGGAATTCGTATAATTCCGTCACGTCCGTCCGTCTGTGTGAGACATTCTCGTGATGCCTCGTGTGACGATATATATATGAACGTGCGGGAAAATGTGGAAGGTGTGAAATGGACTACCTTTGAGTTATGAGTTGTACGATATCCTTTGTAAAGGAGCCTCTAGCTAGTTTTTTAGAGAACTTGATGAATTTGTAGGTAAGCTGTGTTGGTTTTAACTACCATCGTAATGAGTTGGATGCCATGTTTTGGTCGGATTTCAGACTTAACTGACTTTAACAGATGTTGCAATGATATGCTCGTTGATGCATGCAGTAGTTTCTATGTTTAAAGCACGAAATACATATAAATTCATGGTAGAAATCACGTAGAGAGCGCCGAACAATGTATTGCCTTTCGAAACTAACAATGTTATCCGCTTCAACATTTTCATGCATCAACGATTACAGAAAGTAACTGTCTACCAGGAAATCTATAGAAACCTTTGGGAAAATCGATTTGTAGTACTAATGTTCTTTGAAAGCACTTAGTAACCACTGTCCATTGGTGCTGCAAGGTTCCATAATGACAGCGAAGCCAATTTAAACCAACAGGAGCCAATCTGCACCGGATTTCATTTGCGTGACCTAACCTATTCGAGTTCAGGGTCATATTGCTATTTTATTATTAATACAAAAACAATTCTATTCTTCTTGTTTATTGCTTTGGACACATCGATAAATTATTCAGTGTCTGTTGAATTAATTTGTTTCGCTGATAACGGGAGTGAAGTGAAATAATTTATGAAAATGTTTTGTATCAAGGCTGTGATACTTAAACTAGTGACAATGCGTAACAATAAAAAATCGATCCATTGATTTCATCTGTTTCTTAGTTGACATTGACAATTTATATGTCGCATCCAGGTACATAGGACGCTAGTCAGGAAGTACTAAATGACATAGATAGTGTCAAACAGTTGTGGGCGCAGAAAGGGATACGGGTAAATGAGAGAAATAGCTCCTTTAACTTGTACTCAGCTATTGTACAGTCAATTACTAACACTACTGTACTAACTAATACTCTGAACTTAAGGCGAATGCTCACATACTGCCCGCGAAATTCAAATTTTCTTACGTTTTTTGCAATTTGCAGGCCAGTGCTTGGTTGTATGTTGATGAACATTTGATTCGCGACTGTAAGACGTATTTAGTTACAGAATTATAATCATCAAAATCATCAATACAACCCTCCAAGTTCATATAGATCGAGGAATAACTTTGACCTTGAAAAAATAGTTTCTCGATCTATATGAACTTGGAGGGTTGTGTTGGTGATTTTGATGATTATAATTCTGTAACTAAATACGTCTTACAGTCGCGAATCAAATGTTCATCAACATGCAACCAAGCACTGGCCTGCAAATTGCAAAAAACGTAAGAAAATTTGAATTTCGCGGGCAGGGTGTGAGCTTCCCCCTTAAAAGGAAACACCGAGCAGTTCCTAGATAGTATGTGTCGCGACCATGCCCGAACGGGACTGAGGTCCGTATCCGACACCTATCATCCAGACTCCGCACAACGCCAAACAAAGGCGCTTGTGTTTAATTTAAGTGCATACTCATCAAAGATCCGACATAAGTACCTACCTTTATGTGATCCTGTCTTTTTCTCAATGGTTGTGTTTTTCATAGAGCGATAGCTAATGAACGTTGTCTATCTGAATACGAGAAAAGATCATGTTAATCCTACAGCCCCGACCAAAGAAGATTGGTTTCGGTCGCAAACGTTCTCCACTTCACGCGTCAGAGTACAAGTCGGAGTCGTGGCAATGATCAGTCGCGATCACGGTCACGATCACGCTCTCGGTATCTTGACAATCAAGACAGATACAGGCGTCAAACAGCGCAACCGGGAGACAAAGATTTTAAGTGCTTTTATCATTATATTTATGGAGCTAACGCCAAGAAATGCGGCGACGAGCAATGCATCAGAAAAAACGTTAAACTAAACCCGACACCTACCTTAGCGAGAGTAGGCGTCGAAGGAACATCTCGCTTGAGCGTCACCGACTGGAAAAGTGGTACGCATTTTCTTATTGACACCGGCGCTGATATTTCAGTTATTGCCTACAAAAACGTTAATCGTCAACCCGCTGATTTTACTTTATTTGCTGCTAATGGGACCACAATCAAAACATATGGGACTCAGAAAATGACTTTGGACTTTGGCTTACGTCGAGCTTTTACCTGGGAATTTGTCCTGGCTGATGTACAGCGGTGCATTATTGGGGCAGATTTCCTATCCAAACATCAATTGCTTGTTGATCTTCACGCAAAAAAGTTAATTGACAAAGTCACACTACTCTCTAGGTACACTAACGTAGAAGATGCCTCAAATATTCCTACAATTAAAGTCATCGACTCGGATAATAAGTATCATCGTATTTTAACAGAGTTCCCAGACATCACTAAGAGCGAATGTTTCAAGGACCCACCCAAACACAATGTAACGCATCATATATGTACCCATGGCCCACCCGTTTATGAAAAAGCACGTCCACTTAACGCTGCAAAATATAAAGCGGCAAAGGATGAATTCCAACGAATGGTAGATTTAGGAATATGCAGGCCGTCATCCAGCCCATGGGCAAATGCTTTACACGTTGTTCAAAAGAAAAACGATGAGTTACGCCCGTGCGGTGATTATCGTCGTTTAAACGCTATCACCGAGCCCGACCGCTACCCGATTCCTCGTTTAACGGATTTCACATACATCCTCAAAAATAAAAAAGTTTTATCTAAAATTGATATTAGACGTGCTTACCATAACATAAGCGTCGCACCTGCGGACATACCGAAAACCGCAATAATAACTCCATTTGGTCTGTTTGAGTTTACAAAAATGAGCTTCGGTCTGAGAAACGCTGCACAGACGTTTCAAAGATTTATCAATGAAGTTTTGAAAAATACTCAAAATACGTTTTGTTACCTGGATGATATACTTATTGCTTCAGAATCAGAAGAATGTCACATTCATGATCTCAAAGAAGTGTTCAAGCGACTTAGTGAATATGGCGTCACAATCAACACGTCTAAATGCGAATTTGGAAAATCCGAAATTACATTTCTCGGTTATCGCGTTAGCTGTGATGGCATAAGGCCGGACGAAGAAAAGGTCAAAGCCATCAATAACTTTCCACAACCCGAAACCATCGAAGAACTGAGGCGCTTCCTCGGTCTTATAAATTTTTACCGAATGAGCATTCCTAAAGCCGCCGACACTCAAACTATCTTAGACGAATACTTACACAATGCTAAGAAAAAAGACAAAACAAAAATCGCTTGGACCGAAGAAGCAATCAACGCATTTAATCAATGCAAACATCACATAAGTGAAGCTGTCACTCTCACGCATCCAGACTCATCATCCAAACTTATTTTAATGACCGACGCAGCGAATACCTGCGTTGGCGCAGCACTTCATCAACTAGTCAACAAACGGTAAGAGCCACTAGGATTTTATTCGAAAAAACTAAGTAGCGCCCAGACAAAATACAGTACCTACGACAGGGAATTATTAGCTATTTACATGGCAGTAAAACACTTTCGGTATATGATTGAAGGGCGTGATCTCACAGTGTTAACCGATCACAAGCCGTTAATATTTGCTTTATCGAAGAAAGAATCGAAATCCGATCCACCAAGACGTCTTCGTCAATTAGATTTTATTTCTCAGTTTTGCAACAAAATTGAGTACGTTAAGGGCGAGCTCAATAACGCCGCCGACGCTCTTTCGAGAATAGAAGAGATTTTTCTACATGATATTTTCGACTATGAAGAATTATACAAAAGCCAAGTCGAAGATACGCAATTGTCATTATTAAAACAAAAACCTAACTTGGAATTTAAATTGTTCCGCATGCCATATGCAAATCATGAGCTTACGTTCGAAACATCAACGTCATCAGCGCGACTTTATTTACCGTCGGAGTTTCGAGAAAAAGCGATTTCAAGTGTCCACGCACTTAATCACCCTGGGGTAGCCGCTACGCGTCGCCTTATCGCGCAGCGCTATTTTTGGCCTAACATGAACACTGACGTTGCAAACTTTGTAAGAAGCTGCATTAAATGCCAGAAATGTAAAGTACAAAGGCATACAATTACACCTCTAGGAGAGTTCGAAAGGTCAGACCGTTTCGAGCATGTGCATATAGATATAATTGGACCATTACCACCTTCCGAAGGATACACATACTGTGTCACAATGATTGATCGTCATACAAAATGGCCTGAAGTCGTTCCTGTAAAAGACATAAGCGCTGAAACCGTCGCGAAAGCTCTACTCGAGCATTGGATAGCACGTTTTGGTTGCCCTGCAAGAATAACTTCAGATCAAGGTCGTCAATTCGAATCCAATCTTTTCAAACAGCTGACAAAACTACTTGGAATAGAAAAGATTAGAACAACAGCATACAACCCAAAGGCAAATGGACACGTCGAAAGGATGCATCGAACGTTAAAAGCTTCCATCATGACACGTTGCGATAGTAGCAGTCAATGGTCACAACAATTACCTATCGTGTTATTAGGAATGCGCAATATAGTTAAAGAAGACTCAGGGTACAGCCCTGCTCAGATGACCTACGGTAAATCTATGCGTCTACCGGGAGATTTTTTTGTTCCCACCGAAGCAGACATTAACAACACCGATTACACTTGCAAACTCATGGAAACATTAGCGAACCTTCAACCAACCACAAGAAAACAAGCTGATAACAGAAACATTTTCGTGCACAAAGATTTGACTAAATCGGACTACGTTTTCATTAAAAACGAAGTTAAACGTTCGTTAACACCGCCGTACGAAGGTCCTTATAAAATACTCAAACGAAGCAATAAACATTACGTCGTTCAAGTAGGTTCTCGAGAAGTCACTATTTCTCTCGATCGTCTCAAGCCTGCTTATGTTATAATTAATAGCCCCGCACTTCAGTCGCCACAGGAAGTTTTTGTTTCGCCCAAAACAACTGCGATAACACCGGTTGCAACCAAATCGACCTCACTTGACAAAACTGAGCCATCTGTTACTACAAGATCGGGTCGCGTCGTGAAAAAGACCGTGAGATTTGCCATTTAAAACATTTTTTGTCGCCAGTCCCAAAGTCATAAAAATATCAAGTGAAGTTTGAAGTGCGGTGAAGTGTTCTGTGTTTTAAAATAGACCCACAAAATTGTTTGTTTTCACACTAATCATGTCAACTTGTAACGTATTTATTTTTATGTTATCGTTACCACTTAGCTAACTCTTAAGTTTAAAACCTTTTTGTTTATAACCTTTTTGTGTCAAGTTATTACTAAATTTATGACCAATGTATTTTAATATTTTTTTACAAAATGTCTTCAGTTTAGGTAAGTATCCATTTGTGTAGTGTTGTTTTTATATTATAAAAATACCTTATGTTACCGTAGTCTTGTTGTTTATTAATTTAGGAGTTATGTATAGTTATACACTTTCACACCAAACCATTTTATTTAATATTTGCAATGTTTTTACACTTTGGTCATTGCTTTTGATGATATTTTTTTTTTTCACCCTTTTATTAAATTGTCTTCATCTAAGGGGGGAGGACATGTAGTGGTATGTTTACCCACACATGCACGCACACCACTTGCGAGCTTATAAGTGCCTATGACGTTGCACCGTCAAGTTGAGTTCGAAGTCACGCGTCCCCGCGACAACACATATAGTCGGTTACTACCCGTTACTCGCGTCATTCATTTATTGTAGTATTGTACCGTGTTTAGTTATAGTAAATACTTTATTAAATTCATAGTGCAACATAGAATGGGACATTTCATTTCATACGTCCCAACAAAAGTTCTATAGCAGTAAGATTGCTTGCGGCAGACTGATCAAATGAGGAAGGGGCCACTTCAGCAGGTTCAAGAGCACTTCGGCAGAGGAAAAGAGGAGTTGAATATTTACCGAAAATAAAATTATGTAGGGTTTTCTTGGTAAAAACGATTACGGACTTTTTACAACGCAATAACACCATTTTTCGTAGCCTCATTTGTAGAAAGAGTTTCGCAGAACTGGTACCTAGGAAAAGTATGTTGGGCATGTCTATCTCAAAATAATTTGTTATCTGTCGACGTTATCGAAATCGATTCGGTATTTATTATGAGCCTGATGTGTCCCACTGCAGGGCAAAGGCCTCCTTGACCAATTTTGACTCCTAATCTACTTTGCTCCATGGTTCGCAGACCTCGAGTGCGGAATTCTGACGCGAATCAATTCGGAAGTTATAGATACGTAAAAACTTACCGGACAGATAGAAAGACTTGATTGCGCATTCAGGTTAATAAGGCATAATGCGCACGGATTCAGGAAATCCTCGCCTAATGAGTACGTACCGTTGAATCATTAAACTAATTGAATTACCAACCAAACATCAATCAACCTAGATGACCGGTCATCGACCTCAAAAGGTAATTACAAATTAGTTTAAAAGGCAATTAAAATCTGTTTGCCCACTGACATGAGGTATAAGAATGAGTATAGGTAGTCGTCGTCAGTCGTCACGCTCCCGAGTTCCTACGTGACACGAAAACTGAAAGGTGACGACGAGACAAGGGTGTCAAAATAAAAAAAATCGAACAAAAGGATCACATAAGTCGCAGTTCCCATTCTTTCTCTTTATCGTGTGGTTATTGCCTAACCTGCTATCAGAGTTTTTATGCCGCCCATGGACCTCCGACTAAGTGCATATTTAATTATTTACGTACAGGCGGGGCGTCGCGCGGCGCGTGCTACGTTTTTAATTCAAACACATGGCGATGTATGAAAAAGTTAGCCATTTCAATCGTCGATTTTACGAGAAGCTATTTTCGCTCGTTAGTTTAAAATGCAGCGTTTGTTGCGGTGGACCCGTCTCTCAGTAAATTAATAAAAAAAGCACGAGTCGAGCCTTCTGCACTGTCTCCGTAAACGAGCCCTTAGGTTGAGTGGCGTCGAGAAATATCTCCCAGGCATGCTGGTTTTGCTCACAACGTTTTCTATCACCGAAGCAAGTGTTAATTATACAATACGCAAATGAACCCTTTTTTTTTTTGGTGGGTGGAAAATCATCAAATGACACCCCCCCCCCCCCCGCTCTGAAGGGGAGTGTCAGACTTCTACTGACTAAAAACCGAACCCATGTTCCTTCTTTGCCCTTGTGCCGAGGCCACGTCATCTCGTTCTAAAATCCGCGACCCCGGCGGGATCCGCGGCCCCGGTGGGATCCGCAGCCCCGGTGGGACGCAAATGAACCCTTAGGTCGTCTTTGCATAAACAACTAGCACCAATTTCCGTCAGACTAAAAAATTAACACCCAAGCTCCATTCATAATCTACCTAGCCTTTACCCAACTATGTGGGGTTTGGCTTCCAGTCTAAATGGATGCAGCAGAACACAAGTATGTTATATGACGCGACTACCTAACTGACCTCATAGAGTCTTTGGTCAACTGGATCCACATGCTACTGAACCCGCGGCCCGTCGACCATGTTAAAATGTGATTTGGTTGAAAGATCCCGCGGGTCCAGTTGCCCAAAGACTCTCTCAAACCTATAACCATGACTGTGTCCCTTTTTTTTTTTTTTTTTTTTTTTTGGTGGGTGGAAAATCATCGAATAACCCCCCCCGCTCTTGGGCAGAGCGAAGGGGAGTGTCAGACTTCTACTGACTAAAAACCAACCCATGTTCCCTCTTCCTCGCCCTTGTGTCGGAGCCGCGGTAACTTTTCGATATCCGCAGCCCCGACGGGCGTCGGCCCTTGCGGGCCCCTCCTTGCTGACATCTCTTTGAGGCGCGCGTGGAACACGTACGCGCCGCCGACACGGTCTGTTGCCGTCATGACGACGGCCGGACGGCGAGCTAGCCCGTTACTCACCGTCCACAGGCCCGCGTCTACGGTGGCCGGAGGTCATCGCGTGACCCCCGACGCCCGGAGCGCCTTCCGCGGCGGCTGGGACGTTGAGAGGTTCTCTCCCTCTCTCGTTCCGCCACCTCCTTCGCTAGCATCACTGCTTCGCAGAAGGAGGCGACGGCGTCCCATTCCTCCTCGCTCCGGACCATGGCTTGCACCAGGGCCGGACGCGAGAGGTCACCGCCGCCGATCGCCGCTACGAGAACACGGCGAGGCTCCGCCCAAGCAGGGCACACCTCCACAGTGTGCTCCACCGTGTCCTCCGGTCGATCCTCGCAGTGGAAGCATCCGGGCGTTTCCTCCCGCCTGATTCGGTGCAGGTACCTCCCGAAACACCCGTGTCCGGTGAGGACCTGCGTCAGACGGTAGGTGAGGGCGCCGTGGCGCCTCTCCAGCCACTCCTCAAAGAGGGGACTTACCGCCACTATCGTAGCGTGCCCTGCGCTGGGTTGCGACAGTCGCTGTCTCCATGCCGCCATGAGATCGCACCGGAGGTCTGTCCGCCGCGCAGCAATGTGCCGCGGCAGCAGAGTGACCCCCCGGTGTAGCGCCTCCGCGCGCCACTCATGTAGGCGCGCGAGGACTATCGCCTCCAGATCCCACGGCGGCAATCCGGCAAGGAGAATCGCCGCCTCGCGGGAGATCGTGCATGACTGTGTCCCTTAGAACCATTTGAGCATTCATTCTACCTTCTGTTCTTCCGAAGACTCTCTCAAACCTCTAACCATGACTGTGTCCCTAAGAACCATTTGAGCATTAATTCTACCTTCTGTTCTTCCGAAGACTCTCTCAAACCTCTAACCATGACTGTGTTCCTAAGAACCATTTGAGCATTAATTCTACCTTCTGTTCTTCCGAAGACTCTCTCAAACCTCTAACCATGACTGTGTCCCTAAGGGCTCGTTTACGGAGACGCGGGGCGTCACGCGGCGCGTGCAAAAGGCTCGTTTCGTGCTTTTTTATTAATTTACTGAGAGACGGGTCCACCGCAACAAACGCTGCATTTTAAACTAACGAGCGAAAAATGCTTCACGTAAAATCGACGTTTGAAATCGTTAACTTTTTCATACATCGCCATGCGTTTGAATTAAAAACGCAGCACGCGCCGCGCGACGCCCCGCCCGTACGTGAACACGCACTTAGAACCATTTGAGCATTAATTCTACCTTCTGTTCTTCCGAAGACTCTCTCAAACCTCTAACCATGACTGTGTCCCTAAGAACCATTTGAGCATTAATTCTACCTTCTGTTCTTCCGAAGACTCTCTCAAACCTCTAACCATGACTGTGTCCCTTAGAACCATTTGAGCATTCATTCTACCTTCTGTTCTTTTTTGTGTGGTGCCGAGCACAAAAATATACAGAATACTTTACACGTGAGGTGCCGGGGCTAATTGGCATCACGGACTTGTCAAATGGGGATGAGCACAAAATAACCGCTGGATATTTTTGGTACGACGTAGTTATTTTAAGCCAGTGTCTAGGTCCAATCAACTGTGTTAATGACATTTTGAAGATTTGTGTCAACATGACGTTGGCATTTATGATGATGGGTTAATCATTATTTAAGTTTATTACTAGCTAAGGTTTACTTTTAGTTCATTCATACATCTGAATATAGATCAGTAGTTTTCAGTGTCCTCATCATTTATCTACCCTTTTTTTTTTTTGGTGTGTGGAAAATCATCGAATAACCCCCCCCCCCCCCGCTCTTGGGTAGAGCGAAGGGGAGTGTCAGACTTCTACTGACTAAAAACCAAACCCATGTTCCTTCTTCGCCCTTGTGTCGGAGCCGCGTTATCCTTTCGATAATCGACAGCCCCGACGGGATCATTTATGCCAATTTTTTTGGGGTCGGCGCAGCATGTCTTCTTCTTCCATACTTCTCTATTTCTCGTCATCTCAGCAGTCACCTCCTTTCTAGCCTTCATATCATCCTTCACACAGTCCATCCATCGTTTATTTGGTGTTCTTCTACTCTTATAGCCACATCTACATTAATACTCAACATTTCAGTGTTTCAGTAGTTTTCAGTGTCCGTGGTAATATTTGCATTGCTAAATAAATCTGGTTTATATAGACAAACTAGCGGACGTCCCGCGTTTTCACCCGCGTAGATCCCGTTCCCGTGGGAATACAGGGATAAAAAGTAGCCTATGACACTCAGCAATACTGTGGCTTTCTATTGGTGAAAGAATTTTTAAAGTCGGTTCAGTAGATACCTCTTTATAATATTAGTATAGAGTATAGAAGAGGTTCTACACAAACTAAATCTGGTTTTGAATAGGGAATTATGTACGTAGCCCAAAGTCTTTGTTTTTGCTAATCTGAGCGTTTGTAATGCATAAACAGTTAAATTGGCACACAATATTTATTTTAAATGAAAGTTCCTCCTTTACGCTAGTTAGTTGTTTGTCTGCAGTCAACTCTTCCTTTGTGTTCCCAAGGAATTTTCAATAAGGAACGGTCTAGTCTACTTCCGGATTTTGAGATTTTAATATCAAAAGTATGTAAGTAAAACAGGGGGAGAATGGCGAGAAAATGGTGGGGATTCAATGATTAACTAGGTTTGTTTACCCCTGTGTTCCTATTTCCTTTTTTTTCTAGCTTGCTCTGTCCCGTTCTTGCAGTTAATTATTATAGTTTATTTAAAAAGGCATTCAATCCCAAATTACATATACAAAATACTGCAAAGTTACTTAAATCTACAGACATTACAAAATTACATTATATTAGTGATCATCATATCTATCAGTACATTCATAAAATAAAATAAAAGATCAATCACATTAAAAATATAAACCAATTCAATCAATTAATTAAAAACAGGTATAATACAATTCATTTTAAAAACAACTATCACAGCAATATAAAAAAATAAATAACACCTTCTTCACCTTCGGTTGGCACTCCGGTGGACTTCTACCCAATACCTGCGGATCGGACTGTTCCAATCCTCACTCACGACCTCCAGCAGTTGATTGGTCGATTTTCTTAAAATGCTATCAAATGAAGCTATACGTGATCGTATTACGGCATGGAAGTCGGGCACTCTCGCTTCCGCAAACATGCTCGACGCACTACAGTACCGCGGAAATTTCATTAGGATGCGGTAAGCATCGTTGTACTGTACACGCATAGTACTTAGAGATGCTCTTTTAAATTTCGTCCACAGCTGGCATGTGTAAAAACTGAGACAGTATGCACGGAACAATGTCTTTTTAACGCACGTGCTACAGAGTGTAAATCTGCGTGCAAGCATGTTGCACCGAACCGAGAGTGCCCGTCTTTCCCGCTCTATATCGGCATCATCTGAGAGATCGTCAGTGAGAATATGGCCCAGATATCGAAACGTTCGTACAACCCTTACTGGTGAACCATAAATATGGACTTCGGGGACTTTCTCCGGTCCCTTTCCAGCTCTAAATACTAACATTTCTGTTTTACCGACATTATATACCATACCGTGCGAACTGGCATAACGCTCACAGATAGCTACAAGCTGCCTAAGGGCCCTTATTGAGGGGCTCAAGAGGACCATGTCATCGGCGTAGCTGATATTATTAAAGCACACGCCGCCTACGTGGCAGCCGACACCTGCCCTCTTCAGCTCCTCAATAAGACCATTCATATAAATATTGAAAAGGTCCGGAGAAGTCAACCCGCCCTGACGTACGCCACATTTTAGCCTGTACTCGCTAGACTGGACGTCGCCCCATCTAACACTGTTAGTTTGGTTTCCGTACCAGTACTGAAGCATACTTACTAAGCCTGAGTGGACCCCTGAGTCGCGCAACTTGCCCCAGAGAATATCATAATTCACCAGATCAAAAGCGCGACTCAGGTCCAGGAAACAAGCATAAATCGAGGTGTTCCGACTTTTGTAATAATTTACCGTATATTTCAAAGATAAAATCGCTAGGTCAGTCGATAAACCAGGACGGAAACCAAACTGACCATCATTAATCTTAACATCCTTCAACAGCAAGGGCTGCACAAGACGCTCCAACACTTTGCCTACGACAGTCCCAAGAGAGATTGGTCGGTAGTTGGCAGCAGAACTGAGATCCCCTGTCTTATTCTTTGTGATTGGCACAACTATTGTCCTCATTAAGGCGTCAGGTAAGTAAGAGTACTTGATACATAAATTGAATAGTGTACATAACTTGGCGTGTACGTATTTCCCCGCATGAGCCAAGTGCTCAATGCTCAAGTTATCATGACCCGCAGATTTGCCACGCTTCATACGCCTAATAACGTCAAAAACATCCTTCGGTGAGAATTGTAACTGCTCACAATCTACACCATTAACCAACCCCCGACCACACCCCCCCGAAACCTGCGCAGGCCGATCAACAGGCATGGGCTCAATTTTAAATTTGTCAGCAAACATATTTGCAATTTGACATGGCTCAAGTAGACCGCCTATGGATAACGGTACATTTTGTTTGTGCTGCAACTTTTTAGTGCTTTGCCAAAATTTTATAAAGTTTTTATTTTTACAATGTGTAGCTAATATATCCATTTTAATTGATTCCTCGTTACGTTGACACCACTTTAATTTGTTTTTAAATATTTTCCGATTAAGAATCATTTTGTCATATAAATCACCCTTTGACGGTCTACCAGCTGTCACCCACCAATAATAATAAAATTTCGCAGTTTTATGACATTCCTGCACATGAGTATTCCATCCCGTAATCGGCTTACGTGCCTTACGTCCACCGGAGTTCAACCCATAACTTAACATAGCCCCCTCTCGGAGTATATCCACAATATCACAGTACAACTTGTTAATAAAACTATAATGGTCCTCAAGACCTCAACTTGATCACATACTAAATTATTATCACAGTTTACACAACATAAAACATCATTTACTTTTTCCAGATGAAAATCACAATAGGTAGTATAATTCGTTATCTGACTAATCGATCTATTTCCCCACAATACCTTATTGCATTTAGTTTTGCTGCAATCGGAGGCTAGACCACTGCCAGTCCCTCCTATATCACACACAATGCGTAAAGGAAAGTGGTCCGAAGAGAATACATCATACACAACATTGACTGACCTGACAGTGTTCCACGCAGACTCGGTGACTACGCAGTGGTCTAACCACCGGTTGCAGCCATGCGCTTCACTTGTAAAAGTGTGCGTATCCGACTCCAAACCCAACATTACTATATCCGCACATATAAACTTTTGTTCGTCACAAAACAACAACAATTCACGACCAAACGGTGCGTTTGGGTGAGCGTTATAGTCACCCAACATATAAGCAGCACACACGTCAGATTCCTCTATTATTGCACTCATGCGAGCGAGACAGTCTGTGTACTCAGTTAAATTGTCTGATTTATCTGTAGGAAGATAAACACTAAACACAACAAAAGAACTCGCGCCGTTGTTAACACGGATCGCAATTAATCTGTCAATACCGCACTCAATTATGGTCACATTCGGAAATCGTTGCTTTCTCCACATTAGCGCAAGCCCACCGTAAGGTCTTCCACGTAAGATACCGGCCGATGTGTCGACGGACGATTTAGCCGTACATCCAAAATCCTTATCGATGTTGTGAACAAAATCTAGGTCATGACGTAGTAGCCAGGTTTCCTGCAACGCCATTATATCTGCGCAGCCACAAAGGTGCCTTATTTGCTGCACTGATCTTTTAATGGATTTACAATTGAATGATAACATAACTATCTCGGAACTCGTACTATTCATGTTTATGTTGATTTGTTTACATTTGATGTGCGCTCACGAAATCGTCTGAATATAATCCCATTGGGCCAGAAACCAGCACTCAAAAATGTACTGAGCTTGTGTTTGGGTACAATAATTTTAAATGATCGGAAACTAGTTTCTTGCCTTTGCGGTAGTATTTGAACATCCATACATTTCTCGCCCAATGATACTACGTGCTCCTTAATATCCTCAATAGTCGTGGTGTTTTTAAGTCTGGATAAGTACACCGCTTCCGGAATATCTGCTAGCAGTAAGCGACTCGATGCCGAGGACGTCCCACGCATATTCCCGTTTCGGGCACGCTTCTTTTTATTTTCCACATATGTAAATCCATCGTTATTTTGTACATAATCGTGTTGATCGTTGGAGCTAAATATCTCTCTGGAGTTAAATATCTCTCTCCACTCCTTCCATTTCTCGCGAACATCTTTGTCCTATTTTATGGTAAAACAATGATATTATTAACTAGTTAACATGAAAATCGTCAGTGCATATAATTAAAACCGTTTGCGCTTACAGTAGCAATACACTGACTAGTACTACCCATAATTAGATGCAGCATCTGCTTAATTAAATATCGGAAACGAATCGACGTATCAAATTGCTAATTGAACACTGCAAAAACGTTCCACGCATCAAAACTTTCGTTCTCATTACCCTGTTTTGTTTTAATTACAAAGTTAACGCTATGAAAATAGAGTTGACAATAAATTGACAATGGCAGGAAATGGTATTGTATAACGTTATGAACAGATGATTGAATTCTGTTTAATACGTTAATTGGATAAAAGAGTCATTATTGTCGCGTGTTGTTCGCTATTTCGTGTAATCGTGACCTGTATAAATATAAACACAAAGGTAAATAAACATTCAATTTTATTTTACGTAGCTATTAATATTTTACAGGCGTGTCTGTACAGACTAGGCAGATATGCATTTTGTCTCCTTCCTCCAACTGGGTGTATATGATGTGAACGTGTTCTAGTTACTATATTAAATATATATATATATATTCTTGACCGGAATTTGTGTGAGAAACCACTACTGAAAAGGGTAAAATAATCACTTTTTTGCAAAAAACATAACAGACTTCCAAAAAAAGCATAAATAAGTTTTCTTTCGAAAGTCTTTTGAGTGTTTTTGTAGGACGTACGTAATTTTTTTGCAAAAAGGTTTTATGAATTCATAAACTACCTCCAAAATCTGAACTTCAAACTTTACCTCTTTATATTATTAGAATAGAAGTATCACTTATATCATGCCACACGCCCACACATAATATAAGTGATAGGTACTTCTATCGTTGCGTAGTTTGCGTAAAACGAGCAACAGACACGGAAATCATATTAGCTGAGAGACCATACAAATATTAGCCCTAATGATGGGAAGACGCCAGTCCACAGAAGTCACGTCGTTCTGCGTCACACAGACGTCATGATCACATTAAATATTTATTAGGAACAATATGAACAGAAATTCCAGTCATCCTAATGATTTGATTATAATCATTATGATTTGCAGTCTATTGACTGTTTGTTCTATTTGCGTAGATTTCTCTTATCAGCTGTGCTGTGACTGCGAACGTCAGTCAATGTCAATGTCGTACTGTTTGTTTTGCGGTCATCTCGGAAATTACTGGATGGATTTTGATATGGTTTTGAAAGTGTCTGCTATTTAAACTATGACATGTTAGTTGGGGGAATACAATAAAATGAGGTTTTAAGAGCGTAGACGGGCTGCGTATAATATACGTATATATAACTATTGCCGTCGCGCTGCGCTCTAGCAACCGGGCCCGGGCGGTATCAATATGTGAGTGCGATAGAGACAACTGCAGCTCAGAACGATTTTACCTACAAAAAACCTTGACCGATCGACGTTTCGTATTCTCCTGTTTTCTCCTCGAAACCTAAGCCAATTAAATTATATTTGGTATCAAAATTTAAAGGAAGAATAGATCTATGCCCCTATTACTTGATTTTATTTTAAAAACTTTTCAATTTTCTTTGGTAGTTATCTGATTACGTAGGTAAAAACGGGGTATTTTTTTAGGTTTTTGGTTAGTCATATTTATTTTTGTAATAAATTTTTTGAAAAAAAAAAAATGACAGGGGCATGCCTTCAATAGACCTGGATTTTTATAAATAAAAACGATTACTCTAGAGGCATTATCCAGGAAGAGAATAGGGGAATACATTTGTATGGAAAAATGCAGCCCGTCTACGCTCTTAACGACATTAGCAAAATGGGAACACATTTACTTTTCTGGTTTTATTAGAAAAAAGATTAATATGAAGACGGTACTATTTAATAACTTTTAGAAACACAGTGTGTTAAAAACATCAGTTTAGTTTTTGTCATGATTAGTACTTAGTAGATTTGCAAAAGTTAACTATATTCTCTTCTTAAAAGCACTCAATAGAAATCAATAAAAATCGACCTCCTGAATCCTCATTGAAAACACAAAAACCGAATTCAAACATGAATTTCTAGTCTGTCTCCAATCTCCATTTACGTCGTGTCTGCCCACAGTCGCAGGCGCATGATTTGTGGCATACCTTTCTCTTGTCGTTGCCATGGTTACTGCGTTGTTGACTCGTGAAAGTTTCTCGATGTAGTAACCTGCTGGCTGCTCGACGTATTCGATACGGTTTTTGTTCGAAATAGATTTCCATACAGTTCTAAGAAGAGGGAACGAGGCGATTGCATGTTTTGTGCGCGTAAATTGTTGTTTATTGCTGTTGCACGTTGAGATGTTTACTATGAAATTAGGTTCAGTTCAAACCTTCAATTTCAAGTGTAAATTATCTTCCAATACCAAAGAGATTTAACAGAATCATAGAGCGGTCATATAAAATATTTTCATACATTTTTTTTTATCCCGAATAACGAATACTACCTGACAACTTGGGCGTGTGAATCTTGGCGAACCGATTTTTAACCGACTTCCAAAATTGAGGAGGTTCCCTATTCGATTGGTATTTTTTTTACTAAGTAGTAACAAGTATTGGACTACAATTTTATTCTGTTGTTTCTGTTATCTATGATCTTGTCCTATCTATGGCTCGTGTATATTTGAATGTCTTTGTTCAAACATAGGATATTAGAACAATGAATTCATTGTGATAGCTGTTTTACCTAGCTTCCGCATGGTACCTGTACTACGCGCTATGTAACTAATCCTACGTAAACAAACTTCACGCTTCGAGCCAATCATTTAAAAACAAATCACATTTTCCACGTGTCAAAAGCACAGTTACCTCATGACGTCAGTAACGCACAAAACACGTCATAGCTACGCTTTTATTATTTAACCTTTTTACTGGTCACATAACTCGCCAGGCCGGCCGCACCAATAAAGAGTTCAACACCAAAAAGTATTTTACCCAGAGGTTTTCTCGCGCCAATTCGCTTCCAGTAAAAGTAGGTTAGAATTTTCCTCATTTATTTTCGGTTAAAAAAATGTCGGGAATTTACTGGATTTTGGACTTTACATACTTTTGGAGTTGTTTGAAAAAGTTCACGATGAAGATCTATTGGAAAGACTCGGCAACTTTCACATGGCCGGTAAAAAGTCAATCAGTATTCCTAGCGTACGTCTGCAAGACTAAACGGAACTCTCAAAGTACTACGATGTTTATTTGTAGTTCGTAATGCAGCGACAGTCTGGAACAACAAATAGCTAGATTGAATCTTGGGTGGTAAACACAGACGTCTAGTGAGAGCAACGTTCTCTCGCCTACTAATGAAAAATCTCGAATCTCATCCTGTGCCATCTTTGAACTCTTGCATTTCAAAATTAAATTAAGTGATAAACCTCGTTTTAATATGTTTGAATAAACGTTTAACGCCAACGTTTATTTTAAGGGGATTCGGACGTGCGAAATGATTTTGGAATTTAATTAATATGTTTTTGCAGTGGAGTTGTGTTGAGAATTTGAAATTCTTGGACTGAAATGAAAATAGCATCGCTATTAATCTTGAAGTAATTCCAAATCCTTTAAAACATAACATTACACGCTTGGAATGCCCGAACGGTTAAGCAGATGTCACACGGCACATCTAATACATGGCACACCGACATTTTACATGTTTTCCCATCAACCTTGTACAAAACCAGATTCCGGCTGCTGCTGAAAAATTCCTGATCGAAAAACCCAATACCACTTAGGCCTGGGAATCGAACCCTTATGCGAACCATTTTAGACTAATTGTCTATAGACAATTAGTCTAAAATGGTTTGCATACGGGTAGGTAATTCGTAACCCACTAGTTATAACTAGTGGGTTACGAATTTACGATTAATAAAGTGTTTAGTATCTGTTAGCTGGTATTGTTGCCAAATCTGTAGTTGAAATTATTTGGCATAAACACAGAGTTAAATATTGATAACGGAGCACTAGTTAGTAGTTTAGTGGCAGTTTGCCAGACCATCGTTTATATTCTAAATCTAGTTCAATAGAAACGATTTCTCTAGGTCAACATTCAGCATTTCGAAACATTGAATAACTCCAAAATGTCAATGTTCAGAGTTGTTGTTCAGAGAGTTAATTAAAACAAACATTAAACTGCAAGCAGCAATCCCCTAAATCTCTTGTTAAAACTACCCCTCTTGCCATCAAACAAACTCGTATTCCCATCAAACATTAAGTCGACCCACAAAAACGGTAATGAATTCAGACAACACAAACTGTAATCAAGGAAATCCTGGCACAACAAATGTGCTTCCACATACACATGGTGTGATCATCTATCTCCTCGGTACCACAGAATGACGGAGTAGATAGTTACAGAAGGCATGGAGCTCCATGCGACAAATAAAGGTACGCTCATTTACGTGAAATTGCATGTTCGCTTTACCGAAATGTTAAAAAACATGTTGTAAAATAGAGACAAAGGTGCTTTGAATTATTTGGCTTGCCTAACTTCCGCGGCCCGCAATTTTATAATTATTATTTCCAAAGTAGCTACCACTGATAAAACTCATATGAAACGTTAGCTGGCATTAAAACAAACAACTATTGTAAGAGACAAAATCTTTTAAAAGTGTCACGTTTCCGAAATAATATAAGCCATCAAAGTTAGAATCTCCAGCACAACTTTGATGACTTATATTTCGGAAATGTGTGTTTCCGAAACAATATTTGTTTCTATTGATACTTGCTATTGATTAGGGGTTCTTTGCGTGACCGCAGTTTAAAAAAAAAATGGCGGATGTTAGACACGCCACGCTCATATATATAGAAATCTTCCGACCGCTTTCAACTAAGACGAAAGAGAGAAATCAGAGATTTCAGCAGGTTTTATGTCAAAGTTTCTCCAGTATACGTTAGTTATCGTCGTTAGATAACTTCGGCTATCTCAAACTATATCAAACACAATGCGAGCCGAGTACGCTTGCACTCGCGATGTGTGCGTGCATTTTCGCTATATTATGAATTGAGCCTTCTGTTTGAATTTATTTAGTTTGTGCCAGTACTGTGTTAAGTATTTAGATTGCTTCCCGATCCTTGACGTGGAATTTGTCCACTTCAATGAATTCGTTAGCGGTCCCTTCTGTGACCACTCGTAAATTAATTATTTTAAGTAATAGGTCAAGCAGCCGTGTTGAATTTAATTAGGAAAATTCTAGATCGTTGATGGATGTTTTTGTTGTGATACGTTTATGGTACCTAAAAATAGTTTTAATTGTGTCGCTATTTAATGGTTGATATTATTCGTAATGTTAATAGATATATTAGTGCAAACATGAGATAATAAAATTGTGACGTTAATTTTTTTGTTTGAAAATACAGAATCTTTATGTAAGCTAAAATAATCTTATTATTTTCTTTCGAAAGTCCCCGTAATCTCAAGGCTTTGCCTTTGCTTGAATGCTATTACACGAATTCGACGTATTTTTAAAGGTAACCTCTGCCTATTCATAAAATTCCTTAAACATACTCCAGCCTCCGAAATTGATATTAAAGATTCCTTTAGAGTCGTAAGGTCAACAGCACCTGGGTCCGTCTGATCTCTATCTCCACAAAATACTTTCAATATTGTACGTGTCATTGAACCAAAAATACAATCTAACATAGATTTCTTGCAATATAACATTTTTATATAAAAAGTATTTTTGTGACTGGAATACCTTTTCATCTGCTATACCTTTGCCAATTTTCAATTTGAAATCTAAAAAACCTTTTATTCTGGAATTTCAATTTGAGGCCGATAACATTTTTGGCTACATTCAATGCCTTTGTATCAAAATGTATCAGAAACATAAAAATAAACTTTCGATATGAAATACTTAATACTGGGGCGAGTCTATTGCCATCAACCGTGCACAAATCCAGACTACGTGACTGTTACTGAGAAATTCCTAATGGAAAAAACATAATAACACTTTGTCCGAACTGGGAATCCACGAGGCAGTCCAAAATAGAACACGTTACTGGAAAATAGCTTTATTTAAGAACGACTCGTTTTTAGCAAAGAAGTCCCCTAAAAGCCTCCTCTTTAAGTAAATTTTCCTTCGCCAAACTATTTCGTAATCACGTCGTTTTAAAACGTTGTTACGTCACTCTCATTTGGTTTAATTAACACAACTAAGTAGGTAATTAAGAAATGATAAGCATAGTTTTATGACTACGTTAATCAGGATTGATATAATCGCATAAGTTATGGTTCTGGAGTGGTTACTTAATTGTATTTTACAGGTACTTTGGGAGATGTTTCGGATTCGGATGAATTGAAGTTATTTTCAATTCTTCATTATCACCTTCAGTAGCAACCAGCAACCATCAGTTCCTGTAACGTGCAAACAACGCAAGGCAGGTCACGATATTTTAATAGCATCTGAACAACCTAAGAAGCTATAAGGTTCTTTCGATTTTAGCTAGCTTTAGACTTTGTAGCTAACTGCTTTTGATGCAATACATCATAATATGATCCAAGTCTCCATTCTTGTACCTAACCTCCATAACTATGGGTACAATCTTCAAATTCTAAAGGATTCAAATTTAAACAAATAGGTGAAAGCTACAATTTATTTACTAGTGCTTCTTTCATTTTCTAACTAAGGAAATCCGTGAAAAGAAATGATCGAAACTCGTATTTGCCATAAATTATCCTCCTATGCTTTGACATATTGGTATTTTAGGCATCTATGCATCAAACATCGATTTTTCTATTAGATACCTATAAGCTTTCAAGTTTCTTCTCTAGAAGCGAAAGTTCTCCAAGTTTGACTTGATCTATGTGTCAATTTGTCCCGTTATTTCGCCTTTTGTGTTGTACGGTCACGGAGTATAAAGACATATAGTGCTGATGTAGCAGAGAACGTGTCACGAAACTATAAGATGACAGTGGGAGCTTAGTCAGTCCTCGCCAAACTGTTTATCATTAGTAATTCTTCTGATATCGGCTGTTCCCTTCGACTAGTACACCTCACATTGAGCAAATTCATTCGATTAGTAATACCTGAACACTTTATCAAAACTTGGCTCTCTGGCTTATTACGAGACGCTGCGTCATGCGTATGCGTTCTTTATTATAACGTTAATATTCTATGATAGACGTTTGCTCGAAGATCTTTTAGCACGTGAGCTACTACTGACAGAGCTTTTTCATTTCACAATTATATCACAAAGCAGTTTCAGAAATATTCACACCAATGTCACATTTCCTGCAACATACGTAACCACATACTTAATTAGCACTCCATTCTCATTACCTTATCCATACACTCTACCCACAATGCTACATCCAGCTTTAATAGCTATACGGTACTTGAAAGCAAAGAAACGAAGTGGGCGTCCGACATTTCTAATTTAAGTTAGTTGTTCCACAAGGTCAACGCTGGTCAAGAAAAGTAGTATAGTGATTCAACTTCTCTTTAGCAACTTGCTAGAGATAATCGAGTGGAATTGGATTGGATTGGACTATTATAAACTTTGTTTTTTCTACTACATTTATTTTTAAATGTAGACTTTTAAACAGTGTAGTTACGAGCAATAAAATGTATGTGTAGTGCACATAGTAAATTCTCAAGTGATTTTCCCGTTGAATAACTTTTTACGTTTCTGTTGTCATAGTATTTTTAAGCAATACTATTACGCAATAGCTTTTATCTCAATGTAGAAACCGTTATTTCACGAGTATATCGCTTTTGAAATTTGATAACTGAATTATACATTTGATTGCTCTGGCTGAACAATCAGATATCATTATGAAGTTCATTTGAGACCATCAATACAATTCCTAACTCGACCACGACCTAAATCGATGATCCTCCCAGCGATACAGGTACCAGAGCTTAAGGGATCGATAATGTTATGCTCTGTGCAAACTAGCACACTCACAAAAGCATAAATCCGGCCGGACTGATGTTCATTAGGGTTGACTACTTACAAATATTACAATTTTGTCGATTGGATAACAGATTGATTTTCGCAAGCCAACCGACACAGTTTTGTTCTGTAAGGCCTGGTTTTCACCAAAGCGAAGAGGAGCGGAGAGGAGAGGTGATGTGCAGAAACCGACCAATCACATTAGTTAAAATTTACATCTGGTCTTTCGCCCTTCCTGTGATTGGTCGAATTTGGCACATCTCCTCTTTGCTCTGCTCGTCAACCATGAAGCACAAAACCAGTGGAGAGCGCATGCGGGGGCTACCGCGGGCGCCAAACGTATGCTATATCAAGCCTACGCGGCGAAATTTTGCTCAGTCGCAAAAATTGTAGGCTAACGCACGAACGTCACGCGCTCCCGTTTTGAACGCATTTATAACGAAAAATAATGCCTAGATGTGCAATATGGTGTGGAAAGTGTACTACAACTTCAAGTTACACAAAAGATGGGATAACATTTCACAATTATGTGGTTTTCTATTCAATTTGATCAAAACAATGAAAAAATAATCACATAATTGCTGTCTCTTTCTGGTACACTGATTTGCACTAATGCAGTTGTCTCTTTCTTGCATGATAGTGATGTTCGAGTTCGCAGTATCGCGACGGTTTATGGTATCGATATAATTTAAAATATAAGTTCTTAAAATACCTTATATTTTTTTGTTTCATTATTGCTATATTTTCAAACATGCTTATTCCCTTCTATTTCTATTTATCTTCGGGGACGCCGGCAGACACCAGACGGGCGATCAGTCCTTTCGTTGTGGATTATTTCGCCCAGTTCCCCATTTTGGTGGATCCCCTTCATGGGTTACTGGTGGTCGGCATCGCGAATCTTCCTGTTGCCTTGCAGAAGCTCACCAGTTGTTCGGTGGAGATTTCTGCGAGCTTCTCTTCATTAATTTCATCTGTTCCTAGTATTTCCCATCTGAGTGGCCCATACATTGTGCATTCCGCCACAAGGTGGAAACTTGTTTCTTCTGCTTCTCCACATGCTGGGCATATTGGATCTTCCTTTACTTTCATAATCGTCAGATGTCTATTGAGTCCACAGTGTCCTGTTGCGACCCCTACTACTAGTCTTATGTTTCCCCTGCTCATTTTGAGTAACTTGTGGGATTTCTTTTCATCGTATGACTTTAAGAAGATTTTTGATTGTCGACAACCTTCTGTTGCGTTCCATCTTTTATTTGACTCTCTTGTAGTTATTCTATGGATGATTCCTTTTGTTATATTATGTGGGATCGGTAACCTGGGCTCTGGTCCCACAAAGGTTTCATCTGCTCCTTTTCTGGCTAATTCATCTGCTATCTCATTCCCTTCGTGTCCTTGATGACCAGGGACCCATGCGACTGTTACTTCTGCTTTTTCCGCTAGTTGGTTGAGTGCTTCCTTGCACTCTTTAACCAGTGCAGATGTGACTTCCACTTTGTTCAGTGCTTTGAGTGCTGCTTGACTATGCTTATTCCCTTGGTGTTGCGACCTTTTTTATATATCTATGTTTTTTTATTTTTTATTACTTGTCAAATATTAAAAGTCAGTTGTGTCAGCGATTTCTAATTTTATTGTAGAATTAAAATACAGTCCACAATTTGCCTACACTTGGCTTTACTCGCAAATGTGTATAATACTGGCATAAACTTGTACATAACAGTAAAAAATGTAAGTGTATGATATCTTTGCCTGCCTTTTACACAAAATTTAGACGCCTTGCTTGGAATCTATTTGAATCATTGCAATCCTAGACAATTATGTTTTTTTTAATCTTTTTATTTAGGCCAGTGTAGGTATGGAACAGACGTTATCAATTTCAGTTTTGAGGTAAAGGTGGCGAACACGCGCATCGGCATGTGAACACATTGCTGGCAGTGGCGTGCCTGCAGAAAAATGCAGGCAAATGCCTATGAAAAAACTGACACGATAGGGAAAAAAAAATTTGGTTGGATTGTGTAGTGTAGCCTAGCTATGGAACGAGGACTAAATTTTTTTTATTACCAATTTTATTGCAGTATCGGGTTAACCTGCGCCATATACACCATTTAGGGTCCGAGAAGCATGGTCCTACGATGCACCGTTTCCGAGTTATGGGCGTTTAAAATTATTGTACCAAAATAAGTTAAATACAAATATCTTGAAAACGGAGCGTCCTAGGCAAAAAATGACCGAAATTTTAACCCTCCTTTGCTACCCCCGTGATATCATGATCTTCATCATCATCATCATATCATCATATCAGCCCGGAATCACCCACTGCTGAGTATAGGCCTCCCCTTTTTTCTGCCACACTTCCCGGTTCTGTGCGTACCTCATCCACGTGTTTCCGGCGACTTTGACGATATCGTCAACCCAACGAGCTTTAGGACGACCCTGGTTTCTTTGGCCTAACCTTGGCCACCACTCGGTCAAAGCCTTGCTCCATCGACCATCTCCTCGTCTAGCCAGATGTCCTGCCAACGTCCACTTGAGGCGCACCGCCCGGTCCCCGACATCGTAGACTTTCGTCCGATGGCGGATTTCGGTGTTACGCACTCGATCTAAGAGGGTTATGCCGATCATGGCTCGCTCCTCGCTCCATGGCCCTTTGTGCCACTCGTACTCGATGGACAAACAAAATTAATTTAAGCTAATTTGAGGTCCTTTTACTTTTATTTTCACCAATTTGACATAGAATCGACTAACCATTTAATTGATTTAGCTTCATGTGTAGCAAAAAAATATATTGATACTCGACTGACATTTATTACGAAAAATAATACAAATCCAAAGGATTATATAAGAAAAACATATTCAAAACTAATCCATTTTAAAAACCAGTAAATATATTATATTTTTTTAAATACAGTCTTCTAAGTTTAATAATTACCTGTTTTATTTCAAATTCGAACCCGTAATCATTGTATTGCAAACAAATCGTTATAATTACTAATAAGTCAAACAATTATCGATATCGATACTTTTTCAATTACTTTTATGGAATCCCTAGAGAATGAGTTGTCATTTGGTTGTCAGTTCGTCAACCAATCACAGAGCCCGAAACGTACCTCTCCCCCCGCAGTATATTAGTGACTTTGATTCAGAACAAAAACGTGCCCATACTTTCTCCACTGGTTATTTTGCTCCATGTCGTCAACGCTTTGGTGGAAACCGGGCCTAATAGAGTGGTGCCGTCGAGAACGTCAAAGTGTTATTATTTATAAGCTTTCTGTTATATTGAGCTGACACTTAGTCTACAAATATCAAACATTCAAAATCGAAATTCGGAATTGTATGATTAAATAATTTGATCGTAGTTCCACGATTTTCTCCATAAATCCTTTATCCTAGCTTACCGCAATGGTTGAGCTAGAAAACCCATATAAAAATATTTTTATTTCACCACAAAGCTATCCATCGCTGAACCAACAATCCACGGATTAAATAACTGTGTGTATGGGGTTTTATTAATGAAATCTGGCAACCCTACGTCCGCAGTTAGTCCGGTAGTCAGCCAAATGCAATTGACTATTGAATTTATAATATTTTGTTATTATTTTTTGCAATAATACAGTATTTATCCATTAACGCTAATTCAATCAAATGCTCATTGATTCCGGATTGCAACATTAATTGATATTCATTGAATAGTTTGCCTAACCTTTAAATTAATTAGTAGATTTCGTTTGTAAATTTGTGCACTTATGACGTATAATGGTGCCAGGGTTTGTGTTATAAGTTGAGACATGCAAGAGCTGTCTTTAAAATTATGCACTGTTTTGTAACCAAAAACGTGACCAAAAAAGTGACCAGAAGTTTTGACTCTAACATAGGTTAGAGTCAAAACTTCTGGTCACTTTTTTGGTGTCTATACCCTGGAGTAGATTTCTTGAAAAAGCAGGGTGATAGGAAAGTTTTGATAGAAACGAAGAGCTGAAAATAACCCTTTAAAACTTTGTGCGAAAGAATCGCCAGTCATAAATCTCAGACCTCCATAAAAATCAGAAACCAAAATCTTTGAACCACACCAAAAAATCTCAAAGAAATAATGTGCCACATGTCTACTAATTTATGTCCCACGTCCCCCACCCCGCAAATACCCCAGAGCTCAATATTATAATGAAACAGTACATAGTCTGTTTGGCGCGTCGCTTCCCCGGAGCGATTTATCGTTCGCTACACTGTAATTAAATTCACCTACTGCTGGGGACGTGGGGACGCGCCGATGAATCGAGGATTCCTGGATCGAGGGGTGATGCAAGCTGCGGCATAAACAAATTTTCGGCTACAGTTTTTGACGTATTACGTGTCTGTGATTTGACGTCAAGAGCTAAACGTGTAGACTTCTAAGAACGTTTCTAAGATGTGCCTTTTGATACGATGTCATCAAATTCATGTAATGGTGGAGACAGCTGGCAAGATTTTCTGGATGAAGCAAAATTCATATCCTGTAGAAAACTTTGAGCATTAATCTGCATCACTATAAGACTGGGAAAAGATCAAAGAAGAGATAGTTGAATTGCTTTAAAGGATGACATGGTCAGAAAGAGGGATATAAGGAATAGACCTGAAAGAAAAGAATGTCTGGAAGTCGTAGTTAAGAGCAACAGTGATGATTATATACGTCAAATAAATAAATAAATGTGTTTTAATGGGTTTAAAATCTAGAGGTGCCTTTGGATTATAGTCAGATGCAGTAAGTTAAAAGTTAATTAAAGTTTTAATGAGCTTTTAGTCAGCTTTGGTTCAGATTGAAAGTAAGTTGTTTGATCATTTAAATTTTTGTGGTAACGTTAATAAAATAGCAATACGTATGTGAACCAACTTAATGGTAGTTTGCTCTCGGTGTTAAGAATACCAGTCAATATCATACAACATAAAATGCGGATACGAAGAGCTGCTGACGCGGATTTCGAGACAAGTCAGCAGCTCTTCGTATCAGCATTTTGCCGGCCAAACGTCATTGATTGAATTTGGTCTCAATGATAGAACCTCAATAGGATGCTGGAAACCCTCCGCCGCGCCGGGGTGACGATGACACAAATTAATATTGACACTTTGTATCATGTCAGCTAGATGTTGTCGAATATTGGATACTGTGGAATTTTCTGTTTTGCAGTTTTACATAGGTTGATTGATTTATAAAATTAATTCCTCTACGTCGGGTATCGTGTCATCATCGCAGTTAGGAATCGACTAGAAAAGTGTGAAGTGTTTCTTCAGAATTTGGTACCAATATTTTTGTTTGTAGGATTTACCATACCATTGAATACAACACTTTTCAGTGTTTCAAGGCACGTTGTCACACTCTCTTAAACCTTGATCAAATTATGCCGTGCTCAGACGTCGCCACTGAAATGTTATTGTCGCGTTATCGTCGACACGTCTCGTCGCCAGTGTCCAGTAGACTGTGCAGTCTATACTCGAGTCCAGCCACCCTTTCAATGTCGTCTGGTCCACATACGACGCTTCAACTACCTCTGTCGAACATAAACGCATTAGAAAATCGATTTTCTATCTTGTTGTAGGTATACCTAATATTCTATGTTATGTATGATTAAACCACATGCATGCAATTTTACTAATGCAAAGTTTACGTGGTTCGCCCACGTAAACTTTTATTTACAAAATTGCATTTTGCTTCGCCGTCGAAATATTTCAGCGTTTTATTAGATTTTTCGTTCGGTGATATTAGTTTTTTATTGGTGTAGGTACGCTTTTTATTTTGGAGAAAGCTTTCAATAATAAATATCGTTGACATTTTTATTGAGGTTCGTTGATCGAAATACCAAGTAGTATTATAGCTTTCGAGTAAGTTTCGTGTTTGCAAACTACACAAGATCAATGATACAGCAGGATTCCTAACGTGGGAACCACAACATCCTTATCGCGTCTCTCAAATCACATCAAGAAAGTTCGCTCAACTCCAACGTATTCGCATAACGTGGTTTCCAGACAGGACCACAGAAACGCTACGTTATCGCCGTCATGTTCAGTGGGCTGCGTACTCCGGAACCCGTCGCCGGTCACTGTCCTGTAACTGTGTGCAACTTGACACAATAGCCACCTGAAACTGTGCCTGCCTACAGGGCATTGAAAGGAAAACTTAATGGGACTAGATGTGTGTCTCTTTGGTATCATTAATGAGAAGTCCTTTGTTTTCAAAAGAAATGTCTTTACGGATAATGTTACATCATTTATGATACCTAAAACCTAAACCAAAGCTATTGTAAGCTATGAAGTGTAGACAACGTTCTTGTATCGTTCGTGCTGAGATCTGCCTTTTGGCCTCGTACAAAGCCTACAGAATCGGTTTTAGTTTAATGATCTTATGTTTAAGCTTTCTTGTTAACCGACTTCTAAAAAAGAAGGAGGTTCTCAATTCGGATGTTTGTATTTTTTTTTTTTTTTTTTTTTATGTTTGTTCGGGCATAACTCCGTCACTTGCTAACCGATTTGAAAAATTCTTTCTTTGTTGGAAAGGGTATACTTCCGAAATGGTCCCATATTTTTTTTTTCGAAATCGGACAAGCGGTTTTTGAAAAATCAACAAAACTCAAAAAAAACTACATTGTCCACATTGACCCATGAACATGTGAACCACTAAAAAGTGAAAAATAAAAACTTTTTAACAAAAAATAAAACCGACTTCAAAAAAAAAACACAAAAAAGTGAAAAATAAACTTTAGAAGAAAAACCAGTCTCTGAAGTCGGTGGCAAAAAAATGAAATCAAACAAACAAAAGTCACCGACTTCAGAGACTGGTTTTTCTTCTAAAGTTTATTTTTCACTTTTTTGTGTTTTTTTTTTGAAGTCGGTTTTATTTTTTGTTAAAAAGTTTTTTAGTTTTTTGGTTTATTTGTCATTTTGTATTGTAGACTGATAAATACTGTTCATTCTTCAGCTTTCACACCGATCTATAAACTTCGAAACACTACCCATACCATTGACAAACTGCATCCATAGACACACCCACACACACACACATAGACACACCATATTTCCGTCTGCCAGTTCAACGGACATAACAGTAGTTGTACGAGCCTACAAATGCACTCGCCGGGAAATGAACCGAAAACAATGTCCCCCGCATGCTGCTACTGATAATGGTGCAGTTAGAAAGTTTTGCGCGTTTTGTCTATACTTGTTTGAAACTTTGTTGGTTTTCTGTATGTTAAGTCGAAATTGGTCGGTTTTGTTTTTAGGATTTTGAGTGGTAAAGAATTTAAGCGGTTTTTAAAAAGGGACTTAGCATAGTTTTCGTTTTTTGGGCAATGTTCTAAAGAGATTATAAAGGTTTAGTAGAATTTGCCTTGTGAACTTTATCTGCAAGAATAATCAACTTTGTGTGATAAACTGATTTATCAGCAATAACGTTTCATTGCTGGGCCACAGGCTCGTGAGCTATAGTCGAATAGAGTTGATTGGAAATTCTTAACAAGAACATTTCCCAGTACACAGCTTGATATTACAATACCAAAAACATTCTAGTGGGAGTGAGCAATCAAATGGAGTGATCAAATCGAGCTGATTATTAATTCTGTGCATTGGTAACAAAAGCTTTGCTTTACCCTGTTTGACATCACTCATGAAAATCATTCCAGTTTCACCTACGTTATGTTATTAGCATTATGTTTTAGCCTGAATCTGTTCCTAGAAGTCCTTTTCCCATCCTCTGTCTCTTTGTCATCTAATTTCTAGAATTTAACTCTCTATTGAAATTACAACAATCCGTTTCTTTTGTCTTAACATTCTGCATAAAAAAAAGGAAAATACCGTTCTCCTTTGTGTGTGGTGAGTGGCACACTAGGATTTCCTTTGTCCTAGATTAGTTATTTGCATGCGTTTGTCTCGGACTGAAAAACAATTTCTCTTTTTACATATTTCACTCTACATATAACTGGTTTATTTACATTTGTCACTTTCTTTGCTCAACTTAAAAGAATTATAAGAATTTATACGTTTAACTAGCTCTATTGTTCTTCAAAGATATTCGACTACATACACAAGTCTTGGAAGAACAATGGTGGATACAGCTCCCGGCACGTAACTTGGCAAGTTTTCGCAAAGTTTGCGCATCGTGCACTTTGTGCCACAGAAAAGTGGTCACTTTTATTGCTTGTCATTATTCTATGGTTATTGACAAGTAGAAAGGTGAAGACTTTGTGTACTAATATAATAAAATACTAATATAATAAAATTTTGATGAACAGTAACATTTATTTAAAATATATGCAGCCATTTTTGTTGCTCAGAGATGAGTCATTTGATAAATTAGACGTCCTAAATTCACTACTGTTTATGACCATAACTGATATTAAGCTTCCTCAACACCCAAAATCGTATGCAAATAATATCACTATGTTTTATGAGTCAGTAGCCTAGCAGCCTAACTGTGCTGTATCTTGTATCAACATGCATCATGTGCGCGAATATATCACCAGTCTGGTTAGATAAGCCGGGTCCATATTGGCTCACCTAAAGTTTTTTATCCGAAATTGTTCTTCCTAACGATTTGTAATCCGAATGATCACTCCTCCTAAAATTTTTCCTCCTAAAGTTTGAATTCCTACTATTTGTAATGCTACTGGCGATGTTCCTAACACTCATCTTTCCGAAAATTTTAATTCCTATTATCGTTATTGTATACATATTTCAACTCCTACTGTTTTTTATCCTAACGTTTTTATCCCTAAACATAATTACCATAATATTTTCACTCATACAACTGTTTAGAATGATTAAAGGTCGTTTCACAGATTTTTGTCTTGAAATGAAATAAATGAATGAAATTCAGGTCAGAGTCTCGTCTTGTGGACACTATGAAAAAAATACTTTGAAAAATTTCGCGACCAATTTCGAGGTAGCGCTCGCCGGCCGCTGCCGCGGCACCGCTCGCTTCGCTCGCTCGGCTCGCGCGTAGTTGGTCACAGTTCTAACCTAACCTAACCTATGGATATCTTTGCATATTATAAGGTCCCATTAAAATAGGTGGACAAATTTTAACACAGCGTTTAAGTAAGCCTAACTAAAGACATCTAAACAACAAAAAAAAACACTATATAAAGTGATTTTATTTTGACTTAAAATAATAAATTGCCGGCACTCTAGAACAAACTCATCCCATAAAAGTAGGTATTTTAATGTCTTTTTTTTTTTTTACTATTGTCCTTATTTTAGCGGTCTAAATGATTTCTAAAATTTTGTCCACCTATTTTAATGGGACCTTTTATAATACTGATTATTATGAATAAAAAGTAATATAAACAAAAAACATATGACTTTGAATAATAGTGTAAAAGATGGTTAGGTTGAGAAAATATAGGAAAACAAATAATAGGATAATAGATGTTTATTGCTACTGACATTAGGAAGTTGAATGCTTCGGAATTAAAACATTAGAGACAGAGACTTTAGGAATTGCGATCGTTAGGATGAAAAATGTTAGGAAGAACATTTTCGGATTTCCAATTTTCGGAGTTGAAATTTTAGGTCAACTTTGGCGCACCCAGATAAGCCCGGTCGGCGCCGGCCTAATCTATGTCCTGTGTGTGCTTGTTAGCAGTAGATGTGCTCAGTTGTACCTATGGGATAATGGGATGCCTGACTTTATTATTGTCATTAGGTAGGGAATGACTTTTTGGGTTGTGAGACAAATTTTGTTTTATTTAGGTATTTAAATCATCATCATCAACCCATAATGTTCGCACTGACTGCAGGGACTCAGACCTCCTCTCTAGGAGATGGATGGGCTTAATAATCTAACACGCGTGCCCCGTGCGGTTTTTAAATAAAAGTACATAATATATCAAAACCTATCAAAACATTTAAATAAAAGCAAACAGGTAGGTATTATATGAGCTCATACGGTCCCACTACTGGGCCAGGGATTCCCACCGCGCTTCGGAGTTCCAGCCAGGATTCCATTTCAAGAACAAGTTAGTGTGCTAGTGAAAAAGATGTTTTATGGGTATAAGTTTACTCCATTTTTTTCCGAAACGCACACTTTCTCTGAAACAGCTAAGTGAATATGTCTAAGTTGTACATACACTATATAAAGTACACTTATCACACAGGTGACATTTCAGTATGCAATTTGTACTATCCGTTATTATCTCACAATATCCTGGATGATATATTGCTGCGTGTGCGGTTTACTGACGATTTATGTGCAGTCAAAATGAAGCCATTAAAATTAATCTTCAATTTATTACTTGTTTATTGCAGTAATGACAATTAAACAAACAAGCAGAACTAAATCTTCGTTCTCAATGCTTCCACTACAAATAACACGACCGTGCTTTTTCATCTAAAAATAAATATTTTAAGCCTCGCGAGAACAAAGTGTTGGTCCAACGAGAGAGGCTTTCAATGCCTCGGCGAGGTAGGGCGAGTCCAGGCGAGGCGAACGGTAGCGAGGCGTAAAAATGACATTAGCGCGTGGTTCATTGTCCGCGACCGCTCACCGAGTACAGTCCGCAGCGAGATAAAGTTGTCAACTTCCAATGTGACACTTCGGTAGGTCCATGTCATGAGCGAAGAAATGTGGCAATGGCAAATATATAAGGAACATGGTAATAATTTATGTTCCCGTTTCCTTGATTAGCCTTGACATAATTCCACCTACCCTCTCAAACGTGTACATAAGATACGTCGAACCGATTCTGACAAACGACCTCATAACAAATGAGTTCATGAGCTGTTAAAAGACATACCGACAGGGCGCCTTCTGTCAAAACAAATGCGTAGACAATGACATGTCATCATCTGCCTAGCCGGGTTCTAGTCCAACGGGATGATGACAGAATACCTGTGTTTTACATGGGGTTCCTCCATGTAACATACTGGGTATTCAGAATCATCGCCTATCTTACCACCCATATACTGCATAAAACTAAAACCCTGGGGCAAACTGGTGGTCAGTTTTCGAAACACGGTTGACATAAATAGCGACAAATTGCACTTGCTTGAACTATTTATAGACAGTATTTTAAATAGTGGTCTAAAACTGTACATTGAGCATGGTTCTGGCGGTTCATTGTCCACAAACGATGAGTCCACAGACTGCTCTTTAGTGATAAAGTGGTCAACGTTCACTGTCACACCTCAATGTAGCTGACAACAGGTACATGTTATAAGCGGCTCACTGTACACTATTTGCAGTAGGTATATTTGGATGGAAAGAGCCGAAATATAATAACGTATAGTTGTCATTTAAGGCGCAGTCAAAGGGGCACCGTAAAAACGACCTGTTTTTCGTCGCAGAGTTAGCCGTACTGCTACTTATTACAATTCCAAAAAAAATACAGTGTATAGTCAAATGTATAGGTAAAAGACTTATGTAAAAATATTTTCTAAAAGTAATCAAGAACCTCGAAAAAAAAAATAACAAAATCACAAAAAAATCACACGAAAAAACTTTTTATATTTTGAGTGACAACTATTATATTTTTTTTACTATCAGAAAGGAAATTTAACCAACTAAAGACATAATTATGTAAAAATATTTTAACATTACAGCGTATTTTTTTTTTTTAATAAATTAAATCTGCTAACTATCGTTCATTTTGGCAGTCACGAGAATCAAACGCATCGCCATTTTCAACCTTATTTGTTTAGGCGATGAGTTAAACGCGCGCTCAAGGTCGCGGGCAGGTAATGTCGCCTTAATGGTCTTCTTCTTTTAAATGCAATTCCGATTCAAAACAACATTCATTTGTTGGTTTTTATCATATAAGTACTTTAAAGGTGTTCGAACTGTTACACAAACTTCGAATACGTCTTTACTCCATTAGCACTTTATTTAAAAAACTTTAAAACTCAAGCACCAAAAGTTGCCAACTACTCCAATTTACAAAACTACCCTCATATTATTTTATTTCGGGGCAATATCGTCAGTTTATGACTTGTACCGCTAGTCGCTACAGAGCGTACGTTCGCTCAGCGTTACTCCGTACTGACTACTGCAGTGGGGATGAATGGAATACCCGACGTAGTTTCTGTGACTATTCAATAAATGTTCGTTCTTTCAGAATTCAGACCACAGAAACAGAACTGGTGTCTGACGTGTAACTGCATTGCGTATACCGTGTTGTGCTCTTGTGTTGTTTGAAATGTTTGCACTCCTAATATGAGCTCTTAGTTGTCTTTCAGAATAATTTGTACTAATAAATATGTTTTTCTTGTTTCAGGTAATAATACTAACTCATGGAGATGCATCGTTTGTACGAACTTTCTTTGAGTTTTTTATGCCGTTCATGTAGGTTACTCTCTAAAATGTACATGTACACACGACTACACATCAAGCTATACAAAACCAGTATAATCTGATCGTTCATTGTGCGAAAAGATCTAGTAAAGTGAGGCCAAGATTAACTGGTTTTGTAGACTTAGCTTGATGTGTAGCCGTGTGTACATGCCGTCGGTGTATGACTCTGCCCACCAAATACCTATGCTTATGACACAAATTACTATTCTGTTTCCATAGAAGAACATAAAATTTTGAACAGAAATAAAAGAGTGAGTCTAAAAATGTAGTAAAAGAAGTACCTATTTTATTATATTTACATTCCAACATTATCATAAAATAATGGTCTTCAAGAACAGAACATAAACCAAATAATAATTTTATGTTACTAACGCAATGGATCTTTCCCGGCTCGATTCCGGCATAAATTCCCAATAAACTATAAAAAGTGCCGGATCAAGGGTATACAACATGATAAATATGTAGATTGAGTTATTACGCCGAATCGTAACTTACCACAAATAAACTTTAAACGGAAATATGTGCTCTATAATGTTTTAAAGCGTAATTGAGTTCGGTAATAAACATTCCGGAGTTTTATGCCGAAATAAATTACTCTTTTAAAATTAAGGCCTTCCATCCTGCAAATGGAGTGCTGGTGATTCGCATTGCGTATTCTTAACTTTTTGAACGCCACGGCCGAATATAGCCGACAAATGAAAACGTGCCCAAAGGACATTTCGAAAGTAAAATTACATCCAAGTGATGATCAGATAATAGCTTTCACATTTATGTTCCAAAAAGCAATAAAAACAACGGAAGTATTACAATTAAAATCTATTACTGGCGCTATAAAAGTAGATTTGTTCAATAAAGGATCTATACCGATGGAGCACTATTATGATTCAATCGGCGCCCACTATTAGGGTCAATAAAGGTCGCGATTGGAATTCCGGTAGTTCTATGACACAACGCGTAATAACAGCTATAAATACTAGTAATACTCTTTTATAGTCTCATTGATGGTGCTAGGGCAGCAGCAAGTAAAGATTCAGACTAGAGAGCGTATTTAGATTTAGGTCTACGACTCTACGTGCATTAAAACTAACTTCATTGTGTTGTAATAAAATCTCTCAAAACGATGAACAGAAACGGAACGATGCATGGTGTTTGAAAAGGGTGTACTTAGCGCTAAAAGCGTAAACTGGTATAATGTGGTGCAAGCGTCCGTTGATAATAAATCCGCCAAGACGAGACCTCAGTATAGTATCTACTCCATCAGTTAAGGTACTTAGTTGGTTGACCATATAGCACATCCACGGATTTAAGAAAAATAAAAGCTGTTACTTTCTAAAGTATATAATAATAATAATAATAATAATATTCCACAACTATCACACAACGCCATCTAGTCCCAAGCTAAGCAGAGCTTGTGTTATGGGTACTAGACAACTGATAAACATACTTATATATTTCTAAATACATACATATTATAGATAAATTACACCCAGACACAGAACAAATGATCGTGCTCATCACACAAACATTTGTCCTGGGTGGGAATCGAACCCACGACCTCCGGCATAGCAGTTAGGGTCACTAACCACTAGACCAACAGGCCAGTCAAGTATATGTCTAAATTCTGAAAATAATTAAGTCTAATCTACTGAGACATGACAGTGTTTTGTAGGAAGTAGGAACCAACGCCTAAAATATTAAACTGGGATCCAACGAAAATAAATCTTACTAAGTATGGTTTTACATGATTGAATGACGATCTCAACATCAATCCAGTAAGATAACACAATTTGTCGATTGTTTGTGTTTAACATAATTGGAATCAGATGACATGCTAAGTGATTAATTAATTCGAAATCTCAATACTGGCATCGTATTTCACCTCCGTATGGCGCTTCCTCAGATCCTATTGGATCCCAAGTGATTTCACGTTTGAATCCGATCATTTTACTCTAACAACATCCATTTGCATGTAAGCCCGTTCAGGATCCAACAGAATGTGCGGAGAACTTTCAGTATTTCGAGATTCTTTAAATTCCTCTCTGGTTGTATATCCAAACATTTGTTGAATACAAAAACTAGTAACCAACCCGCATTCCACTTCTTACCAAGACAAATGTTCAAATACCCGCAATAAAATTAAAAACCAAACAATATCCTTGGGGACATAAAATCTCACGGTCTTCCGGCAACCGTTTATTACACCCTTGGAAAGTTTTAATAGTGATATAAAAGTCGTTTTAAAATAGTTTCTAGTTTAATAGTTTTTAGTTTCAGGCACTCTTCGAACTTGTATCGTAAAAAAGTTCAGGTGAAATAAGAACGCTTACTGAGAAACTTGGACCGTTGGACGTCAACGTTTCGAGATTTCTTTATTGTGGCCGTATTGTAGCTTTGTATAACGTAAAAAAAAAACACTTGGAACTCAAATTGCTCGCGAGATCTTTATTAGAAAGAAACATGTTTTTTTTTGTAAATGTTCTGTTTGCACTAGCTAGACCACCTAGCTACTGCTCCATAATCTTTGAACACCCGGCTTCTTCTTAGCACTTAAGTAAATACAAGTCTTCATGAAATTTTTTGTATTTGAAGCTTAATTAAATATTCCGATTCATTTACAAGCACAAAGAATTACTATTATTTTATAGCGTCAAGTAGAAATTCCTTTCTCGCTTAATGAAGCTTAGATTGGACTCTTGACCTTTGTCGCTACAATTTTATTTTTAGCGACGCAATTTCTCCAGTTACCTAGAAAACTAAGTTACTGCCTTCTAAATGAAATTTCTCATCCCGCATAAATCGGTCTTTCGTTATAAAAATATTCGCTTTCATTCCAACGAGCAAATATTTTCTTGGAAAGTTATTTCAGCTCCTTTTCCTCTTCTTGTATATCTATTCATATTACTAATGAAACCGTAATTGGACACCATCTAGTATTTGCAGGAACCCCTATCAATGAAACAATTTCCTAATTTAGGTCTGAACCAAATTATCGTGTCGCTTTCTTCGTCATTCAGTGTCCTCACGTATTCCTCAGTCACGTCTCATTGGCTTTCTTTAACTTTCTCTGCTTGAATCTTATGATTTGATTTTGAAAGATTTCAAAAGAGTGATGTATTCTTTTTCGAATAAATACACTTTATCTTTATTGTTTTATTGTATCCATACTCGGCTCGACATTTAATTTTCTCCTTGGAAAGTTCTTACCGGCTAGAAAATGACGAGGGCAAAAGGGAAAGTCAAATTTCGACACAATGGACTCGTCATCCGTCATCTATTTCCTTACGCATGCGTGACCAGTGTGACGCCAATTGAAAATTCTTTTAAGTTTATCACTTTTTTATTCGAGACACAATAAACATTACCGTCGTTCAAATATTTAATATCAATATTTGCTTACTATACAAAGTCGCGAGCCACGTTACGGTTATCTTGTTTGCACTCTAGTAACCGTACTAGTAGCCTTTTCAATTATCATAATAATACATCCCATGTACGTGGAACCGGTTGTAAAATTATCGCAGTGTGTTATTAAAGCGGTATCTAATGTGTCAGAGGCGTCCGCTCCGCGTCGTGGGTCAACGCGCTCTGACTCATGTGCGTGCGGGCGTGGAGCACTGGAGCCATCCATAGCGCATGCGCGCGGCCACAAGTCATGTGCTCTCGCGCATCTTTTGAAACCGGTACTGTTGGTAAAACGCCCTATCATTTTTCACTGGGCATTCTTTGATTGAACCCACTTGTAGCCTCGTTGGCTCGCATAACAACCAAGTATTGTCTGTTCCCTTGTTATTTTTGTTTCGAAAGAACAGAAACTTACTCTTTGTCGAAACTTCATTTCAATTCGAAACTCTTTGTGTTACTACCATTTCCAAATATCATATTTAATTATAACTGTTCTGAATAACATTCATTAATATTCAGGAAAGTTTGACAGGAATCAGTCCACTGGTTACCAAGTCTATTCCGAACAGACTCAAGTTCTCATGACGCGGTGTCGCTTTGAAATTATAATAATTGAAGAAACAAAGAGGTGCCGAGGTCGAATTTGTAGTGTTGTTTCGTTAAAACGAGGCCTGAATTTAATTAAACATCCGTCAAAGCGGGAATGGACGGCTTGATGAATCCCTACGGAATATTTGATACTCCATGCGCGGAAGCCTCGTACAATCATTGCGATCTATAATTGCTTAGCTGTAGGTAGGCAGTGTATGTGCCAAATTGCCTATTGCTGCGTTTCGTGTGACAAAGCGGCGGTATTGAATTTCGGAGCATGATCATGTTTCAAAATGATTTGGATTGCTACTAAATTCCTGAGATAAATGTATGTTGTGAAACGTAATAGTTGCCCTATTGAAACTAGAACTAACTTTTTACAGAGTGTTAACAACTAATAATATGTTTTGTTATATCTTTAAAGTAATAAAAAAAATATTTAGTATGTACAAGCATCCATGAAAGTCTCATCTTCATAGCGCTCGCGCTGGTTCCAGTGCCTTGCAATAAAACGTACTACAATTAGTAACACCACTCTGCTGGGCAATAAAGAAAAATTATTAAATTGCCTCCTATACCAAATGAGTCGTTACAACCAAGAGAAAATTATAAATACAACGTTTACCATCTAAATTAACATAGAGCCATTATTCATAGGTATTCACATTCAGCATTTATGTTCCTCGTTTTCCGGAATAATTTCTGTATATTGCAAGATGTGGGAAAACCATAAAAGTACTAATAAAATGTACAAGTAATCTTAGGGACATTTTATGTCTGTCTTTCCAGTGGTTAAGATGATCTCCTAAAGTTATACGTTTTAGCAATAAAATCAAACCAAACATAAACGTATATACCAGTCCAACGAATAAACAAGCAACGTTTGTTGAACGAGCGTTAGTTGATGAGTATGCGATGGCGATGATAGTTACAATTACAACCCGCGCCGCGTTTCAATACAATGCGATTGGTAGGGCTGATCCTGGTGGGACTCTTTGCGGTTCGGTAAAACATGGTTGTCGATATCAAATTCTCATTTGGTACAGTATTTTTTACTCTTTCAGTTGATTTCGAAAAAGAATAGATTCATTCATTCCATCTTTTCTGCATCGACTTTTCTGTATACAACAGGACGACGATGATCAGAGTCTCAGAGTAGCCGATAGTCGCAACTTTATGACTAAGTACCAAGATTATGTTATGTCTACAAAATGATTAAAATCAACGTTAACTTCTTAATACTTTAATTAAACTTTTCTCAGTCTTCAAGCCGTAAACCTAATGAAAGTATTAGGTAACTGACAGGCTGCCACAAAACTAAAAGGAGTATTGAGACAGCACCCCGAAAACCTACAAAAACTTTGGAGTAGGTAGACCAAAAGATCCTTAACTTAACCTTTCTTTTTATGGATATTTTTTCTAGGCAGACAGCTATACGGAAGGTTAGATACCCGACCCCAAATTGCCAAGTTTTCCCAGTGTATTTTTCTTTGCCTTTTTTGTTCTGTGGCATCCACACTCAAAAAAATGTTCACCTATTTCCTATTTCACAGTTGTGCCAATGGCTTTACCTAGATATATCACCATTCTGCCACAATTCGCGTTGATCCGGTAACCCTGGGAACCCGGGACATGTCCGACACCAATAACAAAGTGTTTCAGAGTTTTTGCATTGCCAAACCGAACGCTAAAATACGAGTAGAAAATATTTGAAATTCACAACTACATTCCGGTATGTTCCACGTTCAACAGTACCTTATGGATTAAAGTTCGGATATTGGTTGTAGCCCGTTTGTTGATAAGCGAATGAAACTAACACAAAAGGGATCGTATGCATGATTAAAGTATAGGACGGTTGTTATTCATGTCTTCTGGATATAGATAAGCCATCAATTGCCAATGTTTACATAAAGTATCTCCCATTTCACTCTTACATTATATCTATCTTCATGATCTCGCTTTGACTTACTTACTTGCCTTATTTTTGTCTTCAACAGTAATAGTCCGGTCAATTTAGACATTCGAAGTTACATACCCAAGTAGCACGTTAGTGTATTTTGGAACTTATTCTGCAACTGTAGGTAGCATTTAAGTGATGCAAGAGTGTACGGTATTACTTATAGATGCAAACAGCGCTCGAATTTGCATATGAATAACTCTTATCACTAACAGTTGCTTTTGAGTGATTTTTGTTCCTGCTTTATAACTTATGGTGGCACTAGGCCGAATTTATTAGTTATAGACGCATATAGGTTTCAATTTTCAATCTTTTAGAACTCAAAGAAGCTTAAGACATCTTAAAATCTCCCATTAAGAACCGTACCTTAATAGGTGGTAATTTTTCCTTATTTGGCACCTTTAGTACTAAATAAGTAGTATATATAAGTTACTTATCACCTGTAGTGGCTCAAGAGTTATTATTGCAGCTCATTTGGAACCTAGTGTAATTTGCCTTTGTAAGGTCTAATATACTCTAATATGCCACTGTAACGCGTAGATAGATTCCAAAAGATGGTTCTTGAAAACCTTAAGCAACAATTTTCTCTCATTTAGAACCAATTAAGATCTTACAGTTCTAACACTATCGCAGGTTCCGTACATATTAATAAATTTTAATAGAGTATGATTTGTATTTCAGTAAATTTCCTACATTTTAGGTACTTAATTGAATAGTTTATGAAACAGTTATGAAATCACTAGTTCACTTTGTATTTTTTTTAATCTACTTACGTTATACACGGTGTTAATCACAGATTGGTAGGCAAGGCATAATCAGCTACCCTTCTGAATGTCTCTTGTATAAATGAAAAATTAAAATTTGCAAACTATCAGTAGGAAATCAGGCATCGAAATAAAAGTCGAGGATTCCAGCCAACATTTACAATTAAATTAAATTTTACTTTATTTACCTTCCTAAATGGGTTTTGTACCCGTCTTGAGGATCCCCAATTCAACGCAAAGGCAACGAGACCTGTTAAGTGAAAATAATCACTACTAGGTACTAATAAGGGATTTTTGGACCTAGGAGCTCTATTATGGTAACAAATGAGTGTAAAAATGACCTGCAAGTTCTATTTCAAATCGCCATTTTTTAAAATGGAGTCCTTGAAAAGTATCTTGTTGAATGGTATTTTATTACAATAACATACAATAAAATGAGTTTTGATAACTGTTTCTGATGTAGTTTGACATTATACTTTTTGTTAAACCATAATGTTAGGTTTTTAACAACCAAATTTTTATGAAGTATTATCTTATTTATTTGATCACCGCATATTTTTTGCTAATTCTTGATTAGATCGAAGGCGCATCAAAATTTGCTTAGTAAATATACCATGGTTTCACAATAAAAAACCATTTGCAAGGGCTCATGATGGTTATCCTGCGTTAAACTCATAATTTTTGAATACTCGCAAAATAGATCACAAATAAAAGCTGCCATAACACAAAGCCGTTGTTGTTTATCTCCACCGAAAATAAGAACTTGTTAGGATCTTATTTGTCACTCAACGAATGAACTGTATCGCTTTATCGTTCAATCATTCATTTACGGCGCGCAATTTGCACCGTTAGTTCCTAGTGCCACTCAGGATAGCAATTCGAACTCTTAAGCATCGCTTTTGCATCTATAAATAAGTTGCAATTTTTCTCCCTTTGGTAACATACAGGTTGCTTATCGGTTCTAACCACCTTTATAGAACTTAATCACGGTGGATTTTATTACTAAAGTTTCCAAAAATATTCTTTATGCAAGCCTTTTGTCGCAAAATGTGTTACTTGGGTAAAGTCCCAACAAGCTGAATTTCTGTGAAATTGTTCAAAACCTAATTATAAACAATGTCTAGAAGTTCCCCATCATTCCCGCTTAAGGAAAAATAATTATTCGGGGTCAAAGGTCAAAATTTGAGATTTTTAGATTTTTTCTCGAAAACGGTAAGTTTTATCAAAAAAACCTCAACCCAAAGATGTAGATCTTAAAATTCTCTACAAAAATGCCTTTCATTATTATTTTCTAAGAGTTACCATTCCTGAGATATCGCGATTCTAAGAGCTTCTATATAAAAGCAAAAGGTAACTCACTCCACACGAAATCTCGAAAACCGCTGGACGTATAAATATGATTTTTGGCAAGGAGGTAGTTTATAGTTAGTAGACGTCCGCTAAGAACGGATTTTGCGATAGGGCCGGATTAGGGTGGTCTAAGGGCCCACGCAAGTTTGTATGAATCAGAACTTGCAAAAACTCATAGACCACCCTAATCCAGCCCTGTCAGAAAATTAATGCATATCAGACGTCTACTGACTATAAACCACGTCTCTGCCAAAAATCAAGATTGTAGCACAAAAAATGAAGGACTTTCATGTCATACAAACTTGCGAGGGCCCTAAGATCACCCTAATACGGCCCTGTCGCAAAATCCATTCTTAGCGGACGTTTACTAACTATAAACTACCTCCTGTCTAAAAATCATTTTTATGCGTCCAGCGGTTTTCGAGATCTCGTGAGGAGTGAGTTACCTTTCGCTTTTATACATAACTAGCGACCCGCCCCGGCTTTGCACGGGTGCAAATGGATGTTATTATACATATAAACCTTCCTCTTGAATCACTCTATCTATTTAAAAAAACCGCATCAAAATCCGTTGCGTAGTTTTAAAGATTTGAGCATACAAAGGGACATAGGGACCGAGAAAGCGACTTTATTTTATACTATGTAGTGAAGAATAATGTGACTGTTAGAATCGCGATATCTCAGGAATGGTAACTCTTAGAAAATAATAATGTAGAACATTTTTGTAGAGAATTTTATGATCTACAACTTTGTCTGAGGCACTTTTATGATAAAACTTACCGTTTTGCTGAAAATCGCGATAAACTCATTTTTGTTACCTTTGACCTTGAATAAAAAATTTTCCTTAAACGGGAATGATGGGGAACTTCTAGACCTTGTTTTTAATTATGTTTTGAACAATTTCACAGAAATTCAGCTTGTTGGGACTTTATGTAACTTCATTCTCATTTTTTGGTCTAACTAAATTGACCGGACTATAAATTCTCTGTCTGTAAATTCCATCTTTTCTGAAACAATAATTAGTTTATCACATCAATTACGTTCACGTATACATTACGCAGTTACGCTCCACCAACCCACGTCACCTGAAGCCGGTATATTTTTCCCAAATAATTGACAAGTGAACGAGGGTACAATACAGATGTATTGCCGAAGCTCAACGAAGCTTGCCGAAGCTTGCCGAAAGCCTACCGAAGTATGTCCGTATAGAAATATTGACGAGTTAAGTCGCTGGCTGGAGAATCAGATAGCAATGTTTTACAGGAAGCGGCAGGCTGTTGAGGTATGAGGTATTGGGACGCTGAATTTTGTCGATGATTAGGTAACCAAGTTAGTAGAGAGGGGAAGTATGAACTGCGAGGTGGTTGCTAAATGAGCGAGTCTCGTCTGAGCTACGATTTTGTTTTATCAGAAGTACTTCCTGGTATTGGTGTGAGATCTATACCTAAAATCAACCACTCTCTATATTTAACCACAGTGATATTTAAAAGAATTTCTGGCTTTTATAGATATTGAGTTGGTGAGGCTAGCCTACCTTATCTTTCTGCAATATTGAGCACCAAAGTGTACAATAAACCATCTTAACTTTTGGTGACGCCATCTCGTAACCATGTTTATAAATTATACTGGTCATGAACTAACTCTTCATATGACATTAGACATTGTAAGCACAAGCGACGACATTCGCCCTCTCTTTCCCCCTCTCCCGCTTTTGGCGATCGCCTGTCGAAAATCGGCTGCGGCGACGCACACTCCATCTTCAGGATTTACCACATAGCACTGTATTTTGAGAGATAAGCATTTTTTTTCGCAAGGCAGCTGTGCCCCAAAACTCCGCTAGAACGCGAACGTTCTCGACCTCGACCTCGCTGCTTACGCAGCTTGCAGGTCAAACCGCTTTCCACCGGAATCGCGATATACAACTGGCCCCGGGGCTATCAGCAAGCTATACCTGGTGCACCAGAAGACACGTAAAGATCGTGTTACGACCGACGGCCGCGCCATCGAGCCAGCCACTTCATCGAACAGGTGAGCCAAATGCCCTCCTCCCTAATGTCGCTTGTTCTTCGTTAGACAGAATCCCCGAGACGATGACCAAAATCCTAAAGAATACAGTCCACAATTAAAGTCCCAATAAAATCATTTTATCTCAATCGTCTCCATAAATTGGTGAATTATTTTCAACGGAGTTGAGGTAATTCCGAGCCAGTGCCATATTCAGCTAAAAACAATTACAATGATTATTATATTTTAATCAATGATACTCGTAGTCTCGTACCAATTACTAGGGAAAGCGGAATTAGTCCATGTTTAGGTTAGACCGTAATAATAATAACACCCCGCACACATAGAATATGATTACAGTAATTACACAGGCCGGATTAACTTCGCCTTTGATATGACGTACGCGATATGGCGGTAACAGATTCTAATTAAGATACAATAAATTTGATATGTACCCAACCAGCAGCACCAACTGCCTAATGAAGCTTAACTGTATCGTTGTTGACTCGTTATTTGTGAGTTTAATTATTTTACAGTTTTAATATGAGTAGGTTTGGATTTAATGCGAAATGACGATCCTTTAGAGGGCAAGGGGCATAGAATGGCCACACAGTGACAATTCGTAATGTTAATGCTGTGACCATTTTTGTAATTTTAACGTTAATTATATTATTATCTTATTCTAAAGCGGCCATTTTAAGCCAGCCCCCATTGCCAAAAAGAAAGTGGGTAAGAAACGCGATTGCAGGAATGAAGAATATGCGATCATTGCAGATCAAAACTGAGTAAATGAGAAGAGAATTTAAACAGAAGGACGATTTCTAGCTATTTTGTACCTATCTTCCTTAGTGTGTAGGTGTCGCCAAAAGCCAAATAAAGTTAATGGACCATGACTGCTAACCATAGCTAGTATTACGTAATCACATTAAATACGCCCAAAGGGATCACCCTATGAACGTAGAACAGGATGATGCCAGTTTGACGTCATCTAATAGGCGGCCATAAAATTACCTGAAAAAGTAGCTAAGTCTACTCTTACGTCACCTAGGAAAAAGTTCGTATATTCCAGTTTTCCAATAAATAAATATCAAAATATTTTGTATGTACAAGCGTTTTGAAGCCGAATACAAATGACGTCACCGTCTCAGACAGAATCGATATGAACAAGTTCTGAAACAAAAATTTTAAACTTACCAACTTGTAACGAATTTTAATATAAACGAGCCAAGTTTGGACGAGGCTATCTAATAAATAACGTTTAATGAATCAACCGGGATCGCCGACAGTTCGCGAATGTCTTAGGATAAAATTGAAAATACCTTAGAGTAACTTAATACTCGGAAGTACACGGTACAAAGGAATAAATAAGTTTTTAAATGATGCCACTAAAGTTTGTGACTTTCATATTTACCTGCTAAGGTAAATGGAAATGGTAATGAAGTTGGTGGCTTGATAATAAAGTTTAGTATTTATGCACGGCTTGGAAATATTCATGGGAATTATCAAATTACAGTAAACAGTACCGGCTGAAAGTCTATACAAGAGCTTGGGCGTTTCAAATAAAATTTTGAAGACAAAGAGCCACCGTTGCGCCAGAATATTTAGTACTACCAGCTTTCTGCTGTTATTGTTTTGGCAGCATCTTCTGCCTTTACTAGTTTATTACATCATAGGGCTCATATTATCCTAGTTTTATCTCACATATTATCCCAGTTTTATCTCACAAGAATCAACCAAAACAAACCATTACATCTAACTTCAACATACCCTAATCGTTATACTCTCATAAATCGAAGGCCTCTCCAATCGATACAAAAAAGTACTAAAAAGAGCTTTAACAGTCCCAAGTTGCGCTAACCTTTTGAAACAAAATTGTAACAACGATAAGGGGACGATGAGAACGATACACAAATAAAAGGAGGGTAGTTCGAGATAAAACTAACAAATGGCGACAGTTGCACTAAATTTAATTCGCAATGGCTGCCTCATTGGTCCCTGATCTTTGTTCTTTGTCTGGCTATGGGATTTTTCGACTTTACCATGAGGTTACAATAGTTAATCAATGTGAGGTGGTTCTTTTCCATGAATTTTGTTGTAATTCGTAGTACCAGCTTGTTAAGGAAAAGCTTTTTCCTATTTCCGAAGGCAAAACAAAAATAATAGGTTTATCTTAAAAACTTGGCATAAATTTTGAAATTTGGTTTCGCATAGCATCCGGCTTTTCCTGTCCATCTTTTACTAAAAGAAAAAACTTACAATAAAATTGAATACACAAGGGGACGTAAAGAACTTGAACAAAAGCCTTCCTATGTAAATTAGAGATGGGTATCCTCGTAAGCCTTATGAATCCAATTCGGAAGGCCGTTGTATGTTTCACTAAGTTTGAGGACGGAGTTGTGTAGTTTACTCTGAGTTCTTTTGTTCTGAACGCTGTCTATCTCCAAATATTTTGTTTGTGTCATGCTTTAGTTTTGGCATTTCCTTACTGCTCTTAGCAGTCCTCATAAGGATTATCGTCGGGCATTCCCAAAATAGATTTTTTTTTGCTAGCTTAGTACGATTATCCCACTGCTGTGTAAAGACTTCCCCTATCTCCTTTCAAACTTTCCATCTTGTGCGATTCCTGACCCTGTTCGCCCCGCAAACAAGATCTGATCTGATCACATCCCGAAATATATTCGCAAATAAAACCCTAATCGATTCTAAACACAAATGTGCCAAAATAAGGCACGGGGTTCTTCAAATAGTCATGGGATTCCCAAAATATAGAAGCCTCGAAATAATTACTTTCGCCCACCGAAATAGAATCGACCTTTCTGAAGCAGCCTCAATTTTCTCGTATCAATCAACTCAACAAGATAAACTTACATTGTATCAGCAAATTAATCAAAACACCTAGTTTCTTGTGAAGGCCAAGAATAAATGAAACGAAAATAGTAAGAAGATAAGTTGGGTCTCTAATTGCAATCTGAAGATACGAACAAAAAGGGATCTGCTGAGAACAGCACAGGAATCAACGTAGATTGTTGAGCGAAAATAGGTCGGGCCACAGAGTATACCAAAGATAGTAAACTAAGAGATTTTATTCAACATCCAAAGATTTTACCGCATTCGAAATCCCCTTATTTTTTCCTAGAATTACCAAATGTGGTAACTGTGTGTGTGTGGGTGGGATGAGTCACGGTTGTAGGAAGTGAAGCATCTGTATTTATGTTGTCTGTGGCAGTATCAGTGCAACTTGTAAGGGAGAAATAGGTCGGAAGGCTTAACTCGCCCCAAATGAACCCTCTTACGTCATATTGTTTCTACGCTTAATGGTGAGAGTTTCACGGGACCGAAGTTTTCTTTACACCTTTGGGAATGGTGACGGTTTTCTCTTTTAGAGTAAAAACGCTACATAAGCTATATTTTTGTCTCTATACGGTATTAAATGCTCGATTCGAAGTTCCGATTAGTAATGTTTCATCGTTAACCTTTCTGATGTAAACGTTTCAGATACACACGTAGCGGTATCTTACGACAAAGAAAAACGTTTTCGCCCAAAGGTTAGGTAGGCCACTTTTTTACCAAATCAAAAAGTAAATAACTTGCTTGTAGGCACTTTGAGTTTCCTGAAAGTTTTATCGTCATTCTTAGGTCCGTTGGGATTAAGATAAATAAAACCAGACTTTCGCATTACAAACTTTTAGAGGTCAAGCTTCTTATCAAAGGCCGGGGACAGGTACTTAGTACAAGTTGATATAAAATGTCGGAAGTGGTACAAGAACGAAGGAAATAATAACCTAAAATTCAGTGTAGAAGGTGCCGTAGTATAACCTCTAATAAGCTTATGTCATATTTGTAAAGCAAACGATGATACCGTCTGTGCGCGAAATCCAGGAAAAAGAGTAACATTTGGAGTTAGATTAGAACAGTCCCAAAATATTTAGGTCCTTTGTCAAGTGTGTCAACGTGCCAAAACTTCTACCTGACACTCAAAATTGACCCCAAAAACCTTAATTTAGCATATTATAACACTAAAACAAAAAGCCGAACCAACTTTGACGTCGTCGCAACTGTATATATTTTTACAAAGGCCGCTGTTAATTTGGGCGCGACACGTTAGGGGTTAAAACAAATACAATCTGCCCACGATTTTCACCGGCCTACCTCTAATTATATTTTACATTTCACGCCCCAGTTCAGAAGTAGGCTCTAAACTGTCCGGAAAATTTAATTTGCTAACCTCAGGTTTTGCATTGTTCCTTTGTAATTTGGTGTGGCGGACAGCCGTGCCTGACTGCCTGCGATGGGAAGTACTGTTTAGAATCTCATCTTGCTGCATTTTGACGTTTCGGTAATCAGAATGGAAGCTAAAAGATGCACTTATCTGATAAATTACCAGCACGGAATTGTTTTTTTTTGGCAATGTGATTCAAAGCTTTTGTTGCCGAGTAAAGGCTTGTGATCAGAAGTGGACCTCACTGGGTTTCTCCTAACATGCGCATAAGATTAAGCATTATTACGATACAATTGTGGTTACATGATCAATAATAGAAAAATAAGCTAAATTATAACGAATTCAGTGTGAAAAGCCTGTACATACTGACAAAAATACTAGAAACTCATGTTAGCTGCAAATAATTTTCAAAATTAACTTAGTAAGTGTCCATAATCCGATTCCCTGCCTGGCCTGTCTCCCTCGAGCGGAAATTACGTAGCACCCACTTTATAATATTACTTGACTATTAAAGCTTGCCCTAGAAAAATAACAAGCTTTTCAGGTTATCTTTAATTACAATAATTTCTACCTACATTTATTTTTAACAGCCATTTTCCTAATGTTCTCATTAGTTTTTGTCTATCTCGGAGTTACATTACGTTCATGAAGATTTTGCCATAATCCAAATTAAGGGTTAGTACGGTACAGTGAGCTCCTATTATCAACTTTCACAGATATGGTAATAATCTTGTAGCTTTATTAAGTCATTTGGAAATAACTGCTAAACGCACTTGTTGCATTAAATTTTACTTTATTATTGTTATAATGCAAAACGTAATGCGGGTTTTAGGATGGGTGATTTGTGTATGGATGTTTAACTCTTTCACGCAAAAAAAATTGAACGGATGTGGATGAAATTTGGCACGCTGATAGTTTATAACATTTTTAACCCATTTTTATCCCGGTAGTACGAATTCGAGGAAAAATACCGAACTCCACGCCGGCGAAGTCGTGAGCTAGTAAGGCTATAATTTGGGATTGATTAAAAAGGTTAACGTAACATACATAGATACATAAATGAATTATTATTATATTATGTAGAAGTACTTAGATGATATCGTGTTACCTACAACAGAATTCGTAATTTTCACAAAGTAATCCCACAGGCCCCAGAGGCAATACCAAAAATAAATGACCAATTCCGATCCAAGAGAAATGATAACAACTAATTACAAATTCAACAAGTCCGTAAAATATTGCTCAGCAGAATATTCCGAAGCCCAATCAACCGGTTTAAGTCAGTCAGTCAAAAGGGAAACTAAACATATTTAAACGGTTGTAACTAGCAGCTATGCTAGCCTAAATCGTCCATGTTTATCCTTTGATCGTCAGTCAGATGGAAACCTTCCTTCCGTAACCTTTCCAGAGGGAATAGAGCCGACTACATTACTAGTTTGAACACTGAATGCGCTTTGCAGCTGAATATTGGAACTAGGTTTTCGATCCTTGGCATTGGAAAGACAGATATTTGATTGCAAATATTCATTTGACACGTTTTATGAGCGTGGCTTTAATAATGTCCCTGGTGTTTTGGTGATTCAAATACTGCAGCGTGCGACCGTTTGTGTGCCTATTGGCCTTGTTCTGTCTCTTGCTCATATAGAGGTTTGTGAAGACTTTGTTTTCCTACTCCTCCGCTAATCTTTTCTGTTTAACTGTGGCGGGGTCCGTGACTGTAAAATTCTGAGGTAAAATTTATGTCAGTGACTTCAACGAGCTTCATTGTCTCGGCGCTTTTCTGCAGGTCGCCACTGTTGATTCTAGCTTTCAGGAGTTACAGTAGTTTGGGAATAGTGTGGCAGGCTTGCATTTAAAGTGTGTGAATAATTAAATTAATCAATCTATTGTAGTCCACGTCTGGACATAGGCTTCTCGCAAGCTGCGCATAAATAAATGAGTATCTTTATTCTGTGGGCGAAGATATCAATCTTATTGCACTAACATCAAGATAATGTCAACGCATGAAAGCGTATTGACTCATCTGTATTATGTATGACGCAGTCTTAGACAGCCAAGTGACCTATTAGAAAGTATTATGACCACGACTTCTGCGTGGTTTTTACCTGGTTTAAAAACTTATATAATCGTAATTATACAAGTTTTTAAACTGACATGGTCACTATTAATACTGATAACGGGTTATTGATCATGTTTACTTTTTGTTTCGAGTTCCCTATATTTCGGCGCTGTAACAAGCACCATGATCACGGATAAACAATTATGTTAACTATAGGCATCGGCCTGTAAACTTCATTTCGTAGTTAACATACTCAACCTACTACATTTTTTTTTCATTTATTAGAACATTCTGAAATAAGCCTAGCGATTAAAAATAAAAGGTTCAGATTTAAGCAAACTCCTGTTACCACAAACAAGCTTAAAGGAATATATTGTTTTACACGTGAGTACGATACTCTCATTAACAATTTAATTGGTGTTGAAACTCAAAAGATTTCGTAAACCGCTACCTGTTTGTTTGTGTATGCTCGTAAAATAAATTGTTTGAACCTTGAAAATAAGAGCTTGCAAAAATTGAGTCGGTTTTGCTAACTTTTAACGAAATAAATTGATAAAAAAGTGTCCGAGGAATTAGGTATATCCTCATTTTTAAGTCGGTTAAAAAGTCACGAAGGTGTATTAAAAATAAGGTTTTCCTACGAATTTGTCGAACCTTATTTGATTTATTTTGGTATAGAAATACAAAATAAAAGTTTTTTTTAATAGAATGCTCTGTCCAATGCATAATCATATCTAGACAGGTTCTCTAAAATTCTAGACACCACAAAGCTAATAAATGTTCTAGAAAATGAAAATTATTTATCAAACATTTTAAATTACGAAATAATTACGTTGAATACAGTTATATAATGTGCAAAAAGACAATGTTGTATCTCTGACGGCAATATAATGCATTCTTTTGGAAAATCTTTTTATTGGCTTCGTACAAAGTATAGTAGGTAATCCGCTTTTAAATTATCTCATTAGCAACAGATGGTAGATCTAGAAATGTAATAATTATTACTTTTTATATGAGAGAGATTAGTTTGCCTCTAGTTAAATGCTTGTTTTTATCAAAACTACTTATGTGGGTGCAAAAAGGAGATTGGAATGAAAGGTCACTTTTACATTAAAATAAAAACAACAATACTAATCGAATTGAGAATCTCCTCCTTTTTGGAAAGTCAGTTAAAAATTAGGTTCAGCTATGAACATAAAATTTAATGTACACGTAAAAAATTAAATAACTTCCTACTTACTTATCTTCATAGAAGATATTCTAAAAAACTCATTCTCCCTTTCTTTATCATGTTAGCCCAGCTTAACCCTAAACACACAAAACAAACCCTTGCATGACAACACCAACATACGCAGACGCACTCAGTGCATTAGTTGTAACCCTCCTAAGGCGGGTGTACCAGCCACGCAATTAACCCTGCGCTCGTCGGCTCTCATTCAGCAACGAACAAAGAAGTATCCAGGTCAGGCCTGATTACAAACGACGTACGCTCCCCCGGCGTATACGTCGCTGCGACGTGCTAATGATAATTAATTATTGTTATCGGTGAAGAAGAAGGGTTTTTCATTAGAATTAGCTTTTATGTGATTTTTTCTATACATAGTTTTGATTTTCTTTGTGTAAACATAACAACGTTTAATATGTCTGTTGCATGTAAAGCCCTCTAGGATATTCGTATACATTTGCTATGAAGGGTGGCAGTCGATTGCTTCGCAGTTTCACGAAATCTACAATGATGTTATCAAGAGTTTGAACTACGTGACAATCGAACTACTCTAAACGTATACCGTTCTTCTTCTTCTTAGCGTGTCGATGACAATTCAAATTGAGTCGGCCCAATAAAGTAATTAATTCGTGCTAGGTTTCTTGATCTCGCCTTCAACACCAGTAGTTACTAGTTACTTAGTATTTTAGTTAACAGCTACAACTGGGGAAAATTAATCCATAAATCATGTAACCTTAAAGCCACATTGTCATAATGAAGTATCCAAAAAAACCCATATTTTAATGTAATTAAACATGCACTCCTTTCACCAACACATTTTCCATGTTATCATGCTGACTCAGCACTTACAAAGTCAGGTTACACCCCTAAAGGGCAAGTTTCAGTTTCACATCCCTGACCCATTTTCCTCGATTGCCTCTTAAAACCAGCTGGAAGACATCCAATTCATCCGTGCAGTAGTGGACTGGAAATGACGTCACTATATGTTTGAAGACAATGGACTGGCGTTTAGCAATTAAGTGAGATTGTGGGCGGTAACGCTCAAGTAGACCTTGTTGAGGCAGAAACTATCGGAAAGTTGTGCTGTTTTCGCGATTGGTAAGAACTGCTATAACTTCTGGTATCCTGGTACTTAAAAGATCTGAATGTAAGTTATATTTCGGCAATAGGCTCGCGTTTATTACATGGGACTTAGCCATAACTGGTAAAATGTGAGTGCTAATGAGTACACCTCTTACTAGCCCTTCAGGCAGGGATAACCAGGCGTGATGTTATGTTGTATTATTTCGACAGCATAGTTGCGGAGTTTTGTTAGAAGAAAAAACAGCTTGAATTTTCTTCCTTGCATTCACGACGGGAGTCATTCGTGTAATTGTTATAATAATTACAACATGTAGAAGGCAAAAAAAGTAATTCTTCAACGATTAACTGCGAATGACTGAATTGACTGATGTAAACTCGTCCAATCTCTGTTCCTTTATGAAGGTCCCCGCACGACGGGTGCACAAAAGATTCCACTTCTCCACCATCGAAAACTACCGTACCACACAGCTCCAACTTATCCAAACTACACAAAGACTCTCCTTGACACAAAGTGTAACGAATACATCCTCTATTTTCCTTAAATTTCAGATTAGTTAGGTAACGTAATACACTAGATAGCTTTACGTAACGTCAGCTTAACAAAACATCCGCTGATGGCCTCTCAGATATTTGATAGCAACTCTATACACACGGAAGGAGGTACTCGCACAGCAAACACGAGACAGTCTGAAAGGATATTACGTTATAGCCTGTAGGCTAAGTCAATACTGATATTTGAAACAGCTTCAGCTAATGTAAACGCTTTGTTGAGGAATTATGGCGAAACTTGAGCGATAGCAGCTCATTCTTCATCATTATCTATATGTTTCCACTGCAGGGACTCAGGCCTCTTCTCTAGGTGAGGGGTGGGCTATATTCCACCACGCGTGCCCAGAGCGGGTTGGTAGATGTCACATGTCTTTGAATTTTTTGATCTTAATTCACGATGTTTTTCTTCACCCAACGTTCATTCTTCAATATAACCATGACGGTCTCTGCCTTAGTAATGTTGTTAGCGTAAACATAGGTGACCCGAAATTTTGCCAAACAGTCTTATGAAGGGATATCTTATGTACTAACCAGTACCCAGTACTAACTTGGTTGTGAAGGAGGCAATTCATCATCATCATCAGCCATTAGACGTCCACTGCTGGACAAAGGCCTCCCCCATAGAACGCCAAAAAGGTCGGCCTGCCGTTTGCATCCACCGGTTGCCCGCGACTCTCACGATGTCGTCGGTCCACCTGTTGGGAGGCCTGCCAACGAGGCAGGCCAAGGAGGCAATTGCTCCATGTAAAATACTGGTATTTAGCATAGTTAGGAAAAGGTTAGGCAAATGATGATGTCAGCCTTATCCTAGTTGGTTTAACTACCTAGATCGTTAATAGAATACTGTTTATTATGTACGCCATTCCAATTGTTATCACTTACTCGTGTCTGATGGCAGAACAAGATAAAATGACGTAGTGACCTATTTGGAGACGAAAGCTAGGCGACAAAGATCTTTTCCAACACGCTTAACTTTAGGGTCAAACCAGTTCAAAGATATTATTTAAGTTGAGATTCTAACTATAGTGGACGGAGAATGAAAACCCGTGAACAAAAAAATCGATGGACAGAATTTTGAAATGGCGGTAGAAGAAAGTTCAGAAGAGGAGATTGAATATAATCAAGATTTATATATCTAGAACAAACAAATATCGTCGTATGTCGTTTGTAACTACACGTAAAATCAATTCCTTTTTACCCGACTACGGCGAAGCCAAAAGGAAGGGTAATGATTTTGGCAGTCTATGTATGTATGTATGTATGTATGTATGTATGTTCCACCGTAGCGCCTAATCTACTGAACGGATTTTAATAAATTAGGTGTCAATAGATTTGTAAGAATAGCCCGGGTGACATAGGCTATATAAATTTTATAAATTCTTTTTATGACGGAATTTAAATGTCAAAAACTTACCTCAAAAAATATTAAATTGAGATAACCATAGCAAGTTTGGTATCAAATGAAAGGTCTTGGCGAGCACATTACAAATATGTATTATATTATAGTTTAAGTACACACAAAAATAAAATTCAAATAAAAAAATTAAGTTCAAAAATCTAAAACCCGACTACTAACAAAATCGCGGTCTTAAAAGTAGAAAACAAGAAAATAATTCTTATCTGATATTCTTCGTAGTCGCATGCCACCTTGTATCAATGAGAACGCCATGAAGGAGCATCAGGTATCAGTGGCATGCGACTACGAAGAATATCAGATAAGAATTATTTTCTTGTTTTCTACTTTTAAGACCGCGATTTTGTTAGTAGTCGGGTTTTAGATTTTTGAACTTAATTTTTTTATTTATTTGTCTCTAGGGTTCTTGGTAACAAGGAAACTATACATATACTCCTTTTGCACATAATATTATAAGTTCAGACGCAATCGTTACAAGTTTACGACTGCACATAAAATATTTCGCTTTGCTACTGTTTACGTTTTCAATTTCCGCTCTGCTTACAGCCTCAGGGTTGTACTGTCTTGTTATTGTACCAGTTATTTTGAGAACTCTGCTGTTAAAATCATGTTTGTGCACTGCTTAAATCTACAAAATTAAAGGCTTAAATTCAGTGGCAGACGATGCGTAGCCTAATCTCGATAGATCAAGAAAAACCTTTGAAAGAGTTGCATAATTGTTTAAGGCGGGGTTGCAGTAATTTTAAGATTTTTGAACCTATAAAAATCGAACTAAATACCTACGAGTTTTTTAATAAATAAAAATCATTACATAAAAATTGAACATACTCTCTAATAAATCGTAAAGATAGAAACGCGATTTAGAATGATCGGCTCGATACTTTTTTTTTATCAAACATGACTCTAAATCACAATTTCAAACGTGTACTGCTAAGACATTAATGAATTTATATAAAAGTTATATCAATAGATAGAACTTTTTATTTTGAAGTAAATGTTGAAAACATATCGAGGGTATAGTGTTCAAACCCAATAAGTCCGAAATTGACACTTTTGAGATATTCCATATTTAAGTTTTAAGGACAAAAATACCTATGTTATTCAAATAATATCGTTATAATGAGTATGTGTGGTAAAAGTGGATACGTTGAATTAGTGTAAAACAGTATTTTAGAGTTTCTGAGGTAGTCCATTTTGTCATAGTAAAAATATAAGTTACAAAGGGTACCGACTTATTGGGTTTTAGATCTAGAGATTTAAACATTTATTATGTACTTTAATAAATGGTTTATTATAAAAATCACAATAAAAAACAAGATAAATCATTCTTCATTACTTTCGAAGGCTGGCTGTAGGTTTGGTGTAAGTCTTCATACCACTTATCCATGAATGGAGTTCCTCTGGTATGATAATGTTACGTCAGTCACCCAGCCAGAATCTTCAAAAAACCGAATTGCTAACTGTGTAGAACCTACAAGAGTCGGGTACATTCGAGACACGGATAGTATCCGTACTAGGAGTCAGCGACAACAGGGCATGGACCAAAGGCGATTTGGACACTCCCCGACACAGACACCGGGTGGTGTCCAGCCTACGTCAGAGCCAGTCGCTGGCCCATCCGGAGCTACTCCAGCAGGAGGTGGCGGAGGCGGTGCCTGACTTGTCTGATTTAATGGCGCTGCTGCAAGACCAGACACGTCGTCAGGAGGACCAGGCACATCATCAGGAGCAAGCACGACGTAGGCTCGCCAGTTGCAGGTGCAGTTGCAACGGGAAATTGTGAAGCAGGCTTGCAGTCAAGAGGAGCGGGCTCGCCCTTAAGAGGAACAGATGCGGTGCCAAGAGTAACAGATGCTCCTAATAAAGGATCTTCAGGCATCAGTTGGAAAAGAGCTGAACGTGATGAAGGAGCAGGTACAGCAGCACGACAACCGTATCGCAAAGGCCGAAATTCAGATTGCCGATGTGATGAAGGCCTTGAGAGAAATTAAGTTTGGAGACGGACTGTGACTTTAGTGATTGCTCACCGTCGGTATGCGGGTTTAAAGTCTGCCATTTGACGGTACATTTTCGTGGTCGGCCTATAAAATTCAATTTGAGGCCGTTATGAAAGTGAATGGGTGGACCAAAGCGCAAGCCATGACTGCGCTCACTTTGGGTCTCCGAGACCTGGCCCTTACCATTCTTGAGGCACTCGGCAAGGATGTGACCTACGAACAGCTGCTGAAGGCATTAGAGTCCAGATACGGCGACGCGCACCTGGAGCATGTTTTTCGTGCTAAATTAAGGGATCGCGTTCAACGTAGTGCCGAAAACTTACTGCAGTGGGCCCTGGAAATTGAAAAGCTGGTTCGGAAAGCATACCGGTCCGCCCCTGCACTTATTGATGGATATCTGGTACAGGGGTTCATAGATGGAATACGTTATTTAGAAGTTAGAGCCGCTGTGAGACTTGGGCATCATGAGACGCTGAAAGACGCCTTGGACCATGCATTAGAAGAAGAGGCAGTGAGGCAGGACCACCGTACGCACCGCGTCGGGGAGGTTGTAGCGTCACCTGTACGCGACCGCCCGCAAGGATACAGTCCTAGCTGCTACACCTGTGGAGAAAGGGGTCATCCTCGATCAAGATGTCCTAAGCGCAGCTCACCAAGAGAAGATCAACCCACACAGGGAAGGGTGGCTGAAGTGACTGCCTAGCCACAGCAGGGAAACGAGTAAATGCCAGGACTGGGGGGCGGGTGCTGGCTGGTTTTGAAAGAACGCCGAGGATGTCGATCTCACAAGCACACGACGGGAACAGCCTGACCATCAACGGCGAAGTCAACGGAACTCCATGCAAACTGACGTTGGATACTGAAGCTTCTCACATGGTCGTCAATTCTCACCTGGCAAACGGTTTCTTGGGGACTACTTTAATAACCACGAATGTCTTCAATTACTAACAGCGGTAGGTCAGCACATAACCGTCCGAGGCAGGAGGTGGAGTTAAAATTGGGTGATAGAGTTTACATTGTCATCGTGGCCGACATAGTGGACGATTGCATCTTGGGCACTTGACACTCCTTGAGTGTTGAAATGTGGTTCCGAGGAAGTCTTCATGGAAGGTGCACCATCAGGGAAAGTGTGTGTGTGTGCTTGAAGGAAATTGTTCTTCTTCGCAACCAGACTGCTTTATGAAAGTTAGTTGACGAAGAGAGCTAATACCATATAACTAAACGTAACTTGTTACTTTTCAAATTATAATCGAACAATAAAACCCGATAAATACACTTGTTTTGATTTAGCTTTTGGTTAAGTTTGTTTTTTTATCTACGTAGTTAAAGATAAAACCCGATAAATACAAATAGTGATTATTACCTCTAAACCGTTGGGTAATTTTAGTTGAACTTATTGAACAGTCAACACCAATAATAAGTTTTATGTGGTTTAAGCGTGATATAAAAATATGATGTTACTAAACGAGGTGACTTTATTGGGTTATTACCTATAGTAATTATCTTTCTACTGCGAATTTCACTTATTGGATTAGACCACTGGAAAGAGCGTCAAAAATACATTAAGATGTACTAATAAAACGATTTTTGATTTTTCGACACTTATTGGGTTTGAGCACTATACCCTCGATATTGTATAATTTCTTTATAGTTTTTCTCCAAGAAGCAAAAACCAGTCAAAATTTAGGCATTATATCGCTCGCGCGGCAGGGCGGGGGGCGAGGTCGTGCGTACATAAAAACAAAGTACTGCAACCTCGCCTAGGGCACATACCTTTTAGAAACCAGTTTTCCATTTCCACTTTCTTTTAGTCTACACTAACTATCATTATCATCTTCAAAATTATCTTCTACTGGTCCACTGGATACAACCACCAATGAAGTTCATAAATTATTATTTACGTTTTTTAATCATTGCGATAACTGAAGTGTGCGATGATGGTGCGATGATAACACTCTTATAATTAATTTTCTTTGTTACAGGTAAACCGAATTTCAAACTACCAACACCAAGCTGATTGCTACGAGAATAGCCGGCCAAGTCTAAGTTACTGAAGGCGCCACTAAACGCGAAACTAGCGCCACCCACATCTTATTTCTTTTACTCTAAAACCACATAAAATTAGAAAAATCCAAAATCTACCATGCTAGTAAATAAAACCTGTTGTATTTTTGAAATCACTATTCATGATTCTAGACTTGATAAAGTAAGAGAATTACTGATTAAAGATAAAAGTGGCCATTTTTGGCGGTAATAATAATTAATTCTCTAGTGTTTTGGATATTTCAAATTTGATGTGATTTTAGAGTAAAAGAAATAAGATGTGGGTGGCGCTAATTTCGGTGCTGTTAACGCCTTATGGGAAGCCTATACAATCTCTAGATACTTGTATAGTCACCACTTCACTATTAATAATGTCAAACACAGTTCCCATCACTGTGCGTAGCTCGGAGCAATATCCATCCAGAACATGTGCTCCTGAGGCTCAATTTACTACGTCTACCAAGCGTATAGGTACACGCTTGGTAGACGTAGTAGTATGTAATAATATGTGTCGGGTTTTGACAATACAAGATGTACTGATGTAGTATAGCTATACGTAGAAGTTCGTCATATACGAGTATGAGGTCAACGTCAGGTGCTGAATATGGTCTTGCTTGTATGGCTGGTGGCTGTACAAAGAAAATTCTGACTGAGCTGTAAGTAATTGCTAAGTTTTTTGTTAAGCAGTTTCGCTTACACCGAACCTAGGATTTTCTTCTATAGGTAAAGTGAAATGGCCTCATACCCGAAATCATATTCACATACAAATATCAGTCAAATAAATCAAGTTTCGGTGTGTTATTTAATTTTAATGTTTCCCGCCTCTGAAAAGAAAGACTCTGTACTGCACCTAACATTCTCGTAGCTCGAGTAGTGCTCTTAAGTGTTTTAGGAAATTAGAATTTTCATCTGATCATCATCATCATCATTCTCCCGCCACTATCATAATTTATTTGGGGTTGCCGCAGCATGTCGTCTGCTTTCATCTATACTATCTATACTTCTATACTAATATTATAAAGAAGTAAAGTTTGTGTGTTTGTATATTTGTTAAATTGTAAGGGGTAATCTCGGAATCTACTGAACCGATTTTAAAAATTCTTTCACCAATAGAAAGCCACATTATTGCTGAGTGTCATAGGCTACTGGTTTTTTATCCCTGTATTCCCACGGCGGGAACGGGATCTACGCGGGTGAAACCGCGGGACGTCCGCTAGTACTTAATATACTTATCTATTACTCGTTGTCTCAAGTTGAGTCGAGTTTTCAACTTATTTCACCTATTCAGTTTGACTGGCCTGGTGGTCTAGTGGTTAGTGACCCTAACTGCTATGCCGGAGGTCGTGGGTTCGATTCCCACCCAGGACAAATGTTTGTGTGATGAGCACGATCATTTGTTCTGTGTCTGGGTGTAATTTATCTATAATATGTATGTATTTAGAAATATATAAGTATGTTTATCAGTTGTCTAGTACCCATAACACAAGCTCTGCTTAGCTTGGGACTAGATGGCGTTGTGTGATAGTTGTGGAATATTATTATTATTATTATTATTAATATTATAGACCGTCATAATCATGATACACTTTATTCAATCCCTTCGTTGTTTTAGCTCTTTTAAGCACCTATTACTTTACAGAAAACTGAGCAGTGCCATATTTCCCATCCGCGATCACCATACAATTGGTACATAAAGTGTGCGCTAACTAACAATGTAATTAGTACTGCGGTCGTGCTGCCGCACCCATTAATTGCCTAATTCGGTTCACTTCACCAGGGATTGTGACCACAGAGCAGATAGGGACAGAAGGTTTATCTTGACACTTCGTGAGGATTTACATTACCGGACGTAAACAGCCCATAATCATTTTTCTACCTCTTCTGTATCTTCTTGGGGTCGGCGAAAAATAATTATGTTTGTCTTCCATTCTCTTCTGTCAACCGTCACGCTATCAATAACTCCATTTTCTATAATATCGTTCCTCACACAACCCATGCATCGTTTCCTTGGTCTTCCTCTCATATTCATCACTTTTTTCAGGCAGTTAAGGCCCTTTAAATTTCACTGTAACTGGCCACGTTCCTCTAATTACTCGTCCAAAATAAAATTTCGAATGAACCTTCTATCTACGTCTCTGTTATCAACAGAACCCAGTGAATCATGAAGTGATAGCATTTGATAACTTACATAATATGTTTCCCTTTGTGAGAATATCTTACTTGTTCCTCTGTAATCCGTTCCATTGATTAGTACTTAGATACATCGGTATCGGTTATCTAATAGTTCAAACGTTGGGTGGGTGATTGAATATGTACTCGATGAAGGAGTGAAATGTGAGAGGTCAGGATTGTTCGTGAATCGTATATAACATTATTTGTGATTTCTGAAAGGTTAGATTCGGTTTCATAGCTAATATTAAGCAGAAAGCTACTGTATATTATAGTTTGGTCATCGTCAATGACGGGTTTGAAAACACTTTTGTCTTAAAAATTAAACTGAAGATCTAGAATGATGTGCTCTTTAGTAAATTGATCCCAATCAGATGGGACCCGCGGGATGAATTTAATAATTGCATTATATAAATTACTTTTCTTAAGTCGATTTTTCCCGCTGTTAAAGATGAAAAAAAAATGTCTTTGAATCCAAAGAACAGAAAATCGACAAACAAGGATGTGGTCATAAAAAAGTGAAAAATACAAACCATAATTTTCTTCAAAACTGTACCCATACTCACACTTTATAGGTTTACCCAAAACTATAAAAAAACAAATTCAACCATTGAAAAACACCATCGTATTGCGTTATCTCCAGCATGCACCATTGGCTGTTATTTGAATTGTCTTTTTACGTTGTCCATAAAGCCTTGGTGGCCCTTTTCAGTTTCTTATCAGCCAGTTATATGTCGTTGGTCAGAGACACGATGGCGGTTTATTTCTCCCTGCTATGTCGTCAGTGGCTATGGACGTATCTTGATGGTGTAAGGAGGTTTGAGGTTTCTATCGATCGATTTGTTTTTGAGTTTAGTTTTCATTTGTAACCCTTCGCGCGGTGTTTTGTCATCAGTCCACGTTGTTAATCGTTTGTTTTTTGAGCCTTCGTATCAATAAATCTTGCTAATTTCATTGTCTAAATTCTAAAAAACCCAATGGCAAACTCAGATCAAAGCATTTATTTCAATTGAACCATTACTTTTGACTGTTACACAAACATTATAAGCGAAGCGATAGTCACAAGGCATAATTTGTGAAAGTACTATAGTGCCCATTCCATAGCGTAGATCACATTGGAGAAGAATGGGAAAGAAACTCCATGGACACTCTTTTATATTAAAATGCAGTTTTTTTTTTAAGAAAGGAAAATCTGCGCAAGATTCACCACAACTCGATCAATAATCGTTTAGTAAAGTGGTCACGTTGCCAACAATCGATAGGTTGCGAAACAACGTTGCGACAGCATCCGCTAAAAACTCGCAGTAATTGGTGATTGACCCCGGCCCGCCAATCGAGTCAATATCAATTTGTACATAACAAGCTCTGCCACTCTTCACCAGATTGATATTGATTGAACTCCTTGAAGTTTTACAGATTTACTATCTCATCCTAAATAGATTTTTAAAGAAAATTACAAGTCATCTCGCCTGTATTCCCTGAAGGGTTTGGCAGCTGTGTCCCTATCCCAATAGTACACCTACATTTGGCCAGTTATGTTTCAAGTCCATATATTATAGGGGGCGAAGCTATTGCCATCAACTGTGCACAAATCCAGAATCCGTGGACCGTGGCTGCTACTGAAAAAATCCTGATGGGAAAACTTAATAATACTATTCCCGACCCCCGGAATCGAACCCAGGAACTGATACTCAGTAGTGGCAATTAAAAAAGAAAACTTCTGGATTGAAACGATTACAAATAATCTGCGGATTATAAATTAATTTGTTTGATCAACTCAGCCTTCAGCTAATCGCAAGCGCAACACCGCCGTTACTACGAGAAATGTCCTCAAGTTAAAAAGATTCACCACCATCTTTTAATCACTTATCGGATTTGCATTTATCCCCACTGAAAGGGTTCCAACTATTAAGTATTGCTCGTTTTTCATTGGCACCAAGTATTGAATCTGGAATTTACAAAGACTTAATATCCATTAAAGTTTCATCCTTTTAACTTAATGAAAACGAGTTTTAAGTAAAAATGAGACTAGATATCTTTCGCAACAATGGAGTTAGAAGTTTTAGTAATTTGCGTTAATAAAAAGCCTGTGTATAATTAGAATTGAAGGTTGATTGACTGGCCTGTTGGTCTAGTGGTTAGTGACCCTAACTGCTATGCCGGAGGTCGTGGGTTCGATTCCCACCCAGGACAAATGTTTGTGTGATGAGCACGATCATTTGTTCTGTGTCTGGGTGTAATTTATCTATAATATGTATGTATTTAGAAATATATAAGTATGTTTATCAGTTGTCTAGTACCCATAACACAAGCTCTGCTTAGCTTGGGACTAGATGGCGTTGTGTGATAGTTGTGGAATATTATTATTATTATTATTGATTGATGCAAGAAAGGGATTTAATTAGAATCTATTACAAAAAAGGCGAAGTAATTAGTTGCTAGATAAAAGTTCTCCTAAGCCCGTCTTAATTATCTATTCTAATAGGATTAAGAGATGTAGCAAGTACTTGATTGGTTATTTATATGTTGAAACTAAAAAGGTTGGATTCATGAATGTCTTAATTGGTTTACTTTTGTCAATGGCACATCAGACGAGGGATAGGAATGCAAACCCAAAATCATAAAAGGGACTGAATCCCAGGAGGATGCATCGTCCAACTTTAAGCTTTGAAATGACTTTAAATTACATTCCAAATAACGGCTATAACCCAAAAGTTTTAACTGATATTAACCCGGCGAATGCGGAAGTGTTTCCACATGAGACACGAGTCTAATGTCACGGAAGGCATTAGACATGCGGGATGCGAGTCGAGTCGAGTTTATGTCGAGCCCAACTGTTGCCGTATCACTCAGGTGCACGCGGTGCAGCTATGCAAGTCATTTAGTTCCATCTTCTATATATATAAAAGGAGAACTGACTGGGTGACATATCAACGTACAGCCGATACTACTGGGGCTAGGAATGTGAAATTTTGCACACGGCTTCCTATTATAATGTAGGGGAGCTCTAAGAAGGGGTTTTTGGAAATTTAACCTTTAAGGGGGTGAAAAGGGGGATGAAAGTTTGTATGGAAAATCGTCACTTTTGTAGTTGAACCGACATCCACGCGGGCGAAGCCGTGGGCAAAAGCTAGTCACTGATAAAACAAATTGGGACTCCTTTTGTAGTAGTTGGTTAAGTGGAGAGCATGACATACTTAATATACGAGTACTCGTAGTCGTGTAGCAATCACTGAATACTCTCAGCTTTCAGTTATTAATTTCCTCTAATAATTGCCAAATTCGCAGAAGATATGCAATAGTAAATATTTCAGAGCAACATTTCCTGGGAATCCAGTCAGAGCTGAACATTCAATTACGCTAAATGTTGACATATTTGTTATACGGCCAAAATTGTTACATTAGAAATGATCTACTAAACTATCTGCGGTAGAATTATTAATAATTTTCAATTTTCGTTTATCGTCGTTATTCCTGTATATCACACGACCACTTCCTCCGCAGAATTCTCCGCTAATAAACACACAACACAGTATTTCATAACCTGAAAACAAATACCACACACGTGCCTCCGAAAATCGTTCCCACCACCGCGAGCTATGTTAATATCCAAAGTTTCCTAAGTTCACATCTACAGAATTTGCATAGCAGTATAATCTGGCTCGTATACATCTTGGCAAGTTTCGCGTGCAGCTTAGCTCGTGCAATTTATTGCTCGGGAAGTCGGGAGCTGCGGCTGCTGGCGTGTTATTGCTCTTTAATTGTTCTATTGCTGTTGTTTAGAGATTTGGTGTTGGAGTGAAAGAATCAATGCAGGTTCAATAGGGAAAGATTTTTGCGGTGGGCGAAATAAGGTTGAGTGAAGATTTAGTTAAGATGTGATTTATAATGGAGTGGTGCAAAGGAGCAATTTGTATCAGCTGAAACTGAACTAGCACCGTCTGTTGACAAAATGGGAAACGCAATTGTTCCTTAAAAAGTTTCCTTTAACGCGATCAAGTAGATTCACAACAATCACAACCATGAAAGGCGTTCTAACAATGAAAGCTGACCAACATTACAAAAATTATCACACGCAATAAAACATTAATTACAGCATCACGCTTTCATCTCGATCTCGATATTCGTTATAAACGTTTGTATTGGTTACTGGGAAGGAAATCCTGTTTATCAATACATAATAAGTTGATAATATACAAGCATATTCTGATGCCAATTTGGACGTATGGTATCCAACTTTGGGGCTGTACTAAGCCAACCAACGTCAAAATAATTCAACAGTTCCAAAATAAAGTACTCAGGGCTGCTGTAAATGCACCCTGGTACATAAGAAACGATGACCTCCACCGCGACCTCGATATGGAATTCGTCACCACCATCATACAAAAATTTGCTGAAGCCCACGAACACAGACTCCATCGACACGTGAATGTTGAGGCAATCCAGCTGTTAGACAACACAGACATAGTGCGTAGACTAAAGAGAACTAAACCATTTGAATTAGTGTAGTGTAAGTGAATCAATAATAGTAACAATGTTGTGCTATTTATATAACACATGAACAAAGTGTTTTATCAATTTTACCAGACTCTAAGGAAGTGTTACGAACGTGTGTAAAAGTGCTTACCTAACTATGGACACTATTCTTAGCATTAACATAATTTATAACGTAGCATAATAAGTTAGATTTAAATTGTTTATTAGTCTTCTTAGGCTAGATTGCAATTAACTAGTAAGAACTTGGTTCTTACTAACAAGGAAAAAAAAAAAAAAAAAAAAAAAAACGCTTTCATCTGTTTTTTCAACACGTAATAGAAAAACACTCAAAGAATTAGGAGTATAAAAACTTAACTTCTTGTTATTTTGTAATAAAAATCACACCCTCTTTAATTAACTTTATAATCGTTTGTGCCTTCATACAAGGTAGGTACACGCTGTCCTATTAGGTACATCCTGTACATAACCCTCTCTAGCGACGGGTCCCGTTTTCCCGTACTAATTATAATTATGTAAAGCGAAAGGATCGTTAGACATGTTCATAAAATATTATGTCATTAAGGCTGAGTTGCACCAAAAAAGTAGTTAAAGTTAAAGTTTGTGTCAAATGGCACGTCAAACAAACATCAAAACTTCAGTTTTGTATCGGTTATGCCAACAATGAGTTGCGCGATTTGACAAATAGTTAAATGACGTCATAACTTTAACGGTAACTGCAACCGCTCACTTTCCGCTGGTTAGTGTTATAGTTTGTGTTAAATTTTCTATCAATTTTATTGTCAAACGCGTTGAATATAACCTTTAGACATCATGTCCCTGCTCCAAGAAATACTCGCAGAAACCAGTTCTGATGACGAAAGCGATGAAAAGAAAAGTGTGATTACCAGAGCCGATCGTTTTTCCACATGGAACGACGAATGTTTCTTGCCAAGATTTCGAGTCTCTAAAAACGTAGCTTGGTGGCTGACTATACGATTGCATTGCTTAAGGCGTAACAAGGATATTCATCGTAGGTAATTGTTTAACTAAAAAATAATACGTGCTATAGACAGAGCAATAAATATAATAGGTACGTAGTTTGTTTGAATGTTTGCAAAAAAAAAATTGTTTATATAATTTTTCTATACCCCATAAAGTACTGTCAAATTTGACAAAAACTTTAACTTTAACGACTTTTTCGGTGCAACTCAGCCTTAAATTGGTTTAGTTAAGTTTATTATCATGGTTTATATTTAGTGATATACACAATTGATTTATTTTACAAAAGTGATGATAATATGGCAAAAAGGAGCTGTCTGATACGATGACGAGTAAAAGAGAAGTATATCAGAACAAGACATGCTGCAGTGACCCTAAATAAATTGGAATAAGGGCAAGAGAATTCCCGCCGGGGCCGCGGATTTTAGTACGAGATGACGTGGCCTCGGCACAAGGGCAAAGAAGGAACATGGGTTCGGTTTTTGGTCAGTAGAAGTCTGACACTCCCCTTCGGTCTTGCCAAGAGCGGGGGGGGGGGTCATTTGATGATTTTCCACCCACCAAAAAAAAAAAGGCAAGAGAATTTTGGGGTGTTGATGATGACGATAACTGAGCTTTGATGTCTGCTGGGAAGCTACATACTCCATGGAAAATATTGAAATTTTGCTGCATCCTGTAGTACACGAAACTGACCCCAACATAATGGGAAAAGGTTAGTAAGGTTATGATACAGCGTAAATATAACTAGATATACACAACAACGTTGTGTTTAACACTAGAATAAACAGGCTTGTCTAAGGACGTCTAAGTAATCACCACAGAGAAAAGTCATCCAACTCTTCACAAGTATACCCATGCAGACTTCCACAGACATCAATAGGGTTTCTTTGAAAGTTAGCAGCGCGAAACATATTGCGGCTCAAGTGTCGTACACTCGCATCGTAGACTAAACGTTAATTGCCGCTACTTAGCGAAGTATTTGCGACTCCCCCGGGATAGAGGGTAGCTTGCGTTTAGCGCAGAACCTTCGCGCTGAGCTCCCGTTTGATTTTATTTGTAATTGAAATGCAGAATTCAGACAGGGAAGGGACGCGGCTTTTATTTTGTTCATGTTTTCTGCTCATCAATTTTAGACCCTAAAGCACAGGTGAATTTAATCCTCAGTGAATAGTCTATTTCTTCAATCTGTGACGACCCAATGCATAATATAGATCTCCACCATTGCAAGCCTCTTTACCTTGTCCAACTCTTGCCTGCCACTCTGACCAGATTGTCGGTCTACTTGGCACCTGGCCTGCCTCAGCTCGTATGACCAGTTCTGGATCCCGACCACCATCTACCAACCAGTAGATATGCTGATATAGTGCAGCATATGCCAGCAAGTTGTAATTTCGTCTACCGCACGTTGAACTGTGAACAATATAGGTATTTAGACCGGACAAATATTTTTAAATCTCTGCAACAATCGATCGCACTGATCTAAATTTTAATTATTCCTCACAATAAATTCTTACTGCACCTGTTATCGTTCAATCGGCAACACGATATAAAGCAGCCAACTTATTTCTCAATTTTATCCGTTGTAATAAATCTATCATACATGTTTGGAATGATTGCGCTACCACTTCCGTATAGTAGAATGTCAGGCCGACACGGTAGCTGGTTGCCGTGTCGGGCCCTGAGGAATTTCTTACCTACCTTATATACTTGCATCTAATATCTAATCGTATATCTACGGTAGATTTATTGCTTAGATAGTTTTCGGTTGGAGGAAACTAGCTTTTGCCAGGGGCTTCGTGTGCAGCTCGGAAATGATCCCACGGGAACTTATTTCCGGGATTATAAGTATCCTATGTCTATTCTATCCGAACAGCAAACGGGAAGTTTTACAGATAGATTGGCTGAGTTACATCCGCATGGTGAGCAATGCCACATTAATATTTATCTTTGGTGCAGGAACCTTTGTAGGCGTACACAGAAGGACCCACCAAAGTATCAACACTACTGTTTTAATGATTCAGGAATGCTTTGAGGACAAACGTACAAGTATTGTATAATTGGATATGGAGTTTGAATGGACAGAGGTACTGTGCTAATAGTGCGGTTTTGCATTGATAAGTGTGTACGGTTGATAACAGTGTTATCAGCAATTTTGACACCGCAAGACCGAATGTGACCCAGCTGACCTACGATATTAATCCTCACTTGTTTAACAACTTTATGCATAAATTATTCGGCTTTTCTAACTTCCGCCATTTTATTATATTTTCAGAATCCCAATTATCCGAACCTTGTTTATCCGCATATCCGGATCAATTATTCGGACTCATTGTACCGTATTTTTATATCGTATTGTCTAAATGGCGTATGTGAAACACTACCTCTTATAGATATTAATATTGTTTGAATAACCCTCCTTTTGGGCTTCGCCGCAGTCGGGTAAAAATCAAACAATATTAATATATATAAGAGGTAGTGTTTCACATACGCCATTCACATTTCCAACCACGTGGCAGTGAGCTGCATCAGCAAGCTTGATCCAAGCCAGGACAAGGGTGAAGCAAAAGGTTAGTGGAGTCAAATTGCCTGTTCTAGTCAAGGATCTGAATGTTAGTCAGTTTACACCAGAATTATTAATTATTAGGTATCTCTAAACCCTTCAATATTTCTCATACAGTCCACAAATCAAAACTAAAGGCCCACGTGCCACATTTTTTGGTATTCGGATAATCGAATTCTAAGTAAAAACTTTGAATTCGATTATCCGGAATACCCCTAGTTTTAATTGTCCTGGATATTCGGGATTCTACTGTAGCGGCTTCGCATTAAACTTGTATCAATCAATAGCTATCAATACAAACAAGTATTAATGAGAGAAAATCTTCTAAAGCATCACGATTCCGAAATAATCACCATCAGCACAACTTTGAAAGCTTATATTTCGGAAAGGATACGCTTTAGAAGATAATGTCGTTGTTGTTTGTATTGTTACCAGTACTTAATTGATTAATAAAAGTTTTGAAAATAAAATAAAATGGCGGAAGTTAAGCAGGCCACGTTTCATACAATAATCTTCCAACTCCTTTTCATATTGATTACGATTGATTAAAACAGAAAATCTCCAGAAAGGTAGAAAAAAATCAACGGAGGAAACTTCTTACATGTATACTTTAGAATTTATCGAAAAGTTTCTTGAGAGCACCTGCCGCTATAATAATGCTGGAACGAGAAAGTTAAGACCAACTACTAAGATACCTCAAGGCTTAGTATAACGCTAACAACATCCCGCTAACTTCAGAATGCAGTAGAAATACTCTTGAACCACAACTCCAACAATCTCCGCAATGCCCATAACTGAGGCGCTCAGTTTACACTGCGAGCGAGTTCATAATATTTCCTAGCGGTCCAGAATTCCTTTTATTCTATTTAACAGGGTGCCATCTTGAATGGAGACAAATGGCGAGTGCGTTCGCAGAGTTATCTCGGCGCCATTTCTTCTAATTCGCGGCGCCAATGACCCGCGCCGCTGTAGGGTTAATTAAAGAATTAATCGCCGTCCCGAGCCGTTGGGACCAGGGGATGCGCCGTGACTGAAATTTGTCGTAGGGTTATTAATAGGACCCGGGTAGGGGATGCCTTTTCCTTGGGTTCTAATCTTGCAGTACGGCAAGGTCATTTTGGACGCGTCATTGCAGTTAATTCTTGATGAAGGAGGTTTCATACGTTAATGAATACCTTGTGTGTATGCAAACACACAGATAGAGCTGATATGGGATTACAATTATTTACGCCAATTATTGCAGTGTCCGAAACTCTCGGTTCAACTAATTAATCAGTATTCAACAGACTTGTCGAGTCTGCAATCACGCGGTGCAAATCAGTTGTATAACTACCAGTAGTAGGTAAGCTTGTTGTATGATCGCCAGAACACAACCCATTACATGTGACATATCTGTCAAGCTCATAAGCCCGAGAGGACGGCCCTACTACGTGGGTACAGTAATACAGTGCATTAACACAGGCCTTATTAAGATCTAACTGTGGATTACACGTTTGTGTAAGGTTTTAATACCAGCAATAACATTGATTGCTTGTAGTTTTACCGTTGAACTAATGGAATACGGTTTTCCTTCGTTATCTTCCATTTTCGACCTATTCTGTTGGATCAGTCTGAAATGATGACCGATGTGATGCAGGTCGTCTTGCGATAAATATCCTGCATGTAGAATTCACACACAATAACACCCGACTAAGTACACACGGCTACACATCAAGCTATACAAAACCAGTATAATCTGATCGTTCATTGTGCGAAAATATCTAGTAAAGTGAGGCCAAGATTAACTGGTTTTGTATAGCTTGATGTGTAGCCGTGTGTACACCAACTCACCAAGTGAAACGATGAAAACTGCAAAATTATAAAAAGTGGCGCAGCTAACAATGCCCTTATCCAGATACAGAATAGAACGATGTTCCAAGCCAAAAGTACTTTACAGGTATTTATTAAAAAAAGTCAATAAGTGCAGTCTATCTCTGAACCCCTATCACAGTCACACACAACTCGAAATTAAACTTATCAACAAGAACACACACACATAACATCCGCACATAACTTTGCCGTGAAAATAAGCTGACACGTCGTTTCCATTCGCACCGGTACCGAAGCTCAAATTGAAATAAATATGGGTGTCGAACGGCATCTGTCGATACCCATTAATTGTACTGACCTACATGTTTGGACTATAGATGTGTTGTACTTCTGTAGAATACTTGCAGAAAACCTACTCGTATATCCAAGAGTTGTGTATGTCGAGGATTAGTGATTCTCAATTAGCAAACGCTTGCTGTCTTGTGAAATGTCCATGGCATATTATATACCGAGCCACGGCGTATCAGTAATCTGACACCACTGGCACTGAGCTACGTCTCAATGACATTTGATAGGTCATGTGATTACTGACAGTCCCTTTGCTTTAAACGAATCATTCGAAAACCCTAACCGCCTTATTACAAAAGACAATTAAACCAGGTTTAACTTAGACTTGGTTTATCTCGCATCAGTGGCGTGCGCTCTATTAAGGCTCTTAGGCTTAGCCTACCTTACCAACTGAGCATTTCTTATAACTAATTAACCATGTAATAAAATAACACCATGTACAAAATAATAATAAAAAAGTTCAAACTCCTGTTAAAATAGAGCAATTTTTCGCGTACGAATCTTATATTTACAGGCTTGCTTAGGCTAGCATTCGAGTAGCCTAAAACCCATTCATAATTTTACGCACACAGCGTCACATCAGTGAATGATCGGTGCATATTTTCGTGTATATGAACCGCACACATGCATGTCAACTCCTGCCAGTGGAGCTGGCCTGTGATTGGCTGCAACAACACAAGGCTACGATTGGATGCGTCATGCGTGCCATCTTCAGCCCGCGAACTCCGGCGCGAAGTTCAAATTTGTTTTTTTTTAACGTATTTTGCAATTTGCAGGCCAGTGCTAGCTTGAATACTGACTACATACGTCTTACAGCCACGAATCATATTTTATTAATCAACATACAACCTAGCACTGGCCTGCAAATTGCAAAAATGTAAGGAAATTAAGAAATTTGAATTTCGCGCGTTTGCGGTCTTCGCTCTTCCGTCCACAGATAGAGTGCAGCACTGACAACACATTTCATTGATTGATTTCGTACCTATAATCCTGCAAAATTTTGTTGACCGCTGTTGTGAACAAACTCGATATGAAAATGATGCAATTTTATTTGGTAGTATTTTTCTATCGGCAAATTAGAAATTATATTTTACGTTTATGGAAGCCATTATTGTTTCTTTGTTGTGACAAGCAATTTAAAGCGCGATTTGTTTTGAAACCGAAAACGTACAGATAGTGTCAGTTATTAGATACCATTAATAACAGTAGTGTAAATATTAGCTTTGTTGTGTATTATTTGTTTATTCCCATAACAAATAATAACAATGGTAGGTATTTACTTGTGAAGTTTGTGATATTAATGTGTGTTTGCTAGATGTTAAAGGTAATAAGTTTTCTCAATTATCGTTTATGTAATGATAAGGTGCAAGTTGTATTTAAAGGTAGATGTGTGAAGGCCGCTTCGGATATTATCTTGCAAGTGACGTGTTTTGTACTTTTGTAACTATCACCCACTCACTTGCTTGGATGAGTTTTTTGAGGTGGCCGAATCTTTCTTCTGTTTGCATCGATAAAAAATCATGAGTTGAACCTTGAATAATGTGGCGAGTTTTGGTCAGTGGGTCGTCTTGTTTTTGAATTGTATTTAGGTATAACTTTTACAGGCTTATTTTCAAATGTTATAAATGTGACAATGTTTTTTTTCCTGTCAATATTTCGTGGCCTACCCACCGTGGCGGACCACTGCACGCCACTGTCTCGCATGCTGTCACTTTCTTTTGAATATTATTGAAGTGAGACGTCATGCGAGATAAAACAAGTCTAAGTTAAACCAGGTTTAATTACCTTTTGTAATAAGGCGGTAGTTGTTCTTGAAGTTATGCATAAATGCTGCATTATGCTGGAAACAGGCCCACAAGCTGCAGAACACAGAATGCTCTCCGAAAATTCTCATTTCCGCTACAACGGTCTTCTGCAAAGGAAATGCAAGCCTAGCCAAATTGTTTGAAGTATTAACTATTCATAAAGCTTAGCAAGTTGGGAGCTGTTATCTAGAATCAGTATTCAGTACTATCACGCCGGATACAAACAACATTGCAGTGGTTCGGGTTTGAATTAAATCAGGCAAAGTTAGTGTTTTGAAAACTTATTCAGAATGATGTACTGAATACGTGGTTACCGTTTTAGCGTTGGTTTCCCTTCTAGTATCTATAAGACCTATAGAAAACTGTTTTTAAGTGAAAACAACAAACAGTAGTGCATTCAACTTTGCCACTTGCTGTGTTGCAATTTTCAGTTTTCCTAGTAGTTAGTTTTCTGTAGTCCCCTGTTTCGTTATTATAGGAAACTGCTGTGAAACTGTGAACCCGATATCCTCGTACTCGATTAATTATGTATGTGCATCTATTGGTCGTGAGGTCGAAAACATCACATGCGCGGTCGAAAATACCCCGCGGTTGATGCCCCGTCAGAATTGCTTGTGTGCCGTTGTATTGTTGCGAAATACCGATATTGTAGCGTGTATAGGGTTAGTAAAAGTTTGTTTTGTACTCTTACCGAAGTTTGGGCGAGGAATTAATTCGGTGAGTAGACATAGGATATGGCAAACAATAACATAACATCACGCTTGAAAGGATTAATAATAAAATAATAATAATAAAGGTAAAAATAATAAAAAAAGATAAAAATAATAAAGGATTAGGGAAATGTGTTAGTACCTACTTAAGAGTTGTGAACATCTTTTGACGATAACGGGAATCATTTTATCTCTTATCTATTTCATATTTAAGTCGTCATGACAACAAATGAAAAAAATACGTTTATTTGGCACATACCACAAGAGCACAATGATGGAAGAAAACCAAATACCTACACAAAAAAATATGACGGATTTACCAGATAAAATTAGTTTTTTATGACCTGTTTTCGCTTGATGACGTCTTATTTCTCAGCGTTGTAAACATAATTAAATTAACATAATATGGTCAGTGGCCGACACAATCAAGCATTAACTAATCCTTCTTGCCACATTATACAAGATAGAGGAAATCTATTCAAGAACGACACTATATTGCAAATTGCAATATGCATAATTATCTCCAGTGTACGCAACTTTGGTGGATTGCAATGTCCTGGGTTCATTTACATCTGATCTTCCTCTTAGCGTGAGGACGACAATTCATAATTATGTAGACTCGGCCCAAAAGAAGACGAGGAGGTCTAAAATGGCCACTTTTGCAGATCATAATATGAATTGCGTTAAAAAGCGTCAAATGAACCTTTCCTAATAGTAACTAATTCTTCGACCAGTTTACTAAAAATTAAATTAAATTAAATAATATTTTATTTCAGACCAAGTTTGTCCATAACTGTTAGTAACAAATTTCTTAAAATTACGTTAGTAGACTTATTAAAATATCAATAAAAATTCAATACATTCATTAAAGGGCAACAACAAAATACACATGTCATGTTAGTAACAAAGGTCTTAAAACTATGTTAGTATGCATCATTCAAAAAATACAAACTTCAAATTCAAAATTAAATTAAATTGGTAAGCATTACATTCAATAAAAATTCAATACATTCATTAAAGGGCAACAACAAAATACACATGTCATGTTAGTAACAAAGGTCTTAAAACTATGTTAGTATGCATCATCAGAAAATACAAACTTCAAATTCAAAATTAAATTAAATTGGTAAGCATTACATTCATAGATAATTATTATAATCACTTAATAAATGGTGAGGAACTGGCATGCAGATGCATCCACCTCTCCAACACTGGTGAGTCCCATCGCTCGGACAACACGCTCAGGATACCGTTGGTGCTGCTCCGCAAGCGACCCAGTAGTGAGGCGCTTCGCTTTCTAATAATACTATAAAAATCGTCAGTTTGCGCGTGCGCGAACATCACTGAAGCGCTGCAAAACCGCGGCAGCCCCAGCAGCACCCTAAACGCATTGTTGTACTGGACGCGCAGGGCGCCGTATGCTCGCTGCGTATAGTTGGCCCATAGGCTGCACGTATAAAAAGACTGACAATAGGCTTTAAATAAGGTAACCTTTACTTGTTCAGTGCATCGTACGAACCTACGTGCCAACATGTTGCAACGAACAGACAGCGCCCTACGTTCCCGCTCGATGTCTTCGTTGTCTGACAAGTTGTCTGTGACCCAGTGGCCCAGGTACTTAAAACGGTTAACCCTATCAAGATTAGCACCGCAAAGAGTGATCTGGGGTATAAAAGAGGGACATTTGGTACCGGCCTTAAAAATCATGTACTCACTCTTCTTAGGGTTGTACCTGAGCCCATGAGCCTCAGCATATGTCTCACAAATTTTCAAGAGTTTCCGCAACCCCCCGACCGACGGGCTCAGCAGCACCATATCATCCGCGTAACTAATGTTATTAATAGGCACTCCGCCTATTGAGCAACCCGCATTAGCACTGCTGAGCTCGCCGATCAGTCTGTTCATGTACAGATTGAATAGGCGGGGCGAGGTTAACCCCCCCTGCCTCACACCGCAATCCAACCCGTACACGTCGGAATACACTCCCGCCCATCTCACACTGTTCCGTTGGTGACCGTACCAGTAACCAAATACCGACACTATCTCACTCGGTACCTGAGTCTCACTGTGCAGCTTGTGCCACAGCATGTCATAATTTACTAAATCGAACGCTTTCGAGAGGTCTAGGTAACAAGCGTACACAGGAGTATTTCTAGCTGTATAGTACTGTACAGTCTGCTTGAGACAGAGGATAGCACTCTCAGTCGACAAACCAGGCGTGAAGCCAAACTGCGCGTCATGTATATGAAGGTGCTTCTCCAGCTGTCTGTCAAGCAGCCTGTCCAGCACCTTGGCTATGACAGTAGCGAGCGAGATAGGCCTATAGTTAGATACATCCGAGACATCACCAGTTTTGTTTTTCACGATCGGAACAACCACCGTGTACATGAGATCATCAGGTAAGTAATTATGGCTGATGCACAGATTAAACAGCATGGCCAGTACCCTTGGTAGATGTACACCAGCGTGCTTCAAGTGCTCGATGCTAAGGTCATCATGACCTGGAGACTTACCTCTTACCATATTCTTAATAGTAATAGCCAGATCCTTGGCTGTGAACCTAACACTAACGTTCCCACTCTGACACTCGGCATCGAGCACTTGCGCCGCCGGCCCAAGCGGCGATTCCACTTTAAAATGGCGTTGAAACAGGCTAGCAATGTCGTGTGGATCATGAGCTTCACCTACACTCACCGGAAGGCTCGACTTTGGGTTTAATTTATTGGTTGACTTCCAAAATTTATTGAATTTCTTGTCAGTGTGATGTTTTGCAATAATGTCCATCCTGATCTGATCCTTATTGTTTTGACAGTATTTTAATCTTGATTTAAATAATTTTCTAGACTCACACATTTTATCATAAGTATGTCCGGATTTAGGTTTACCCTGTAAAAGCCACATCTGGAAACAAACTCGAGCCTCCCTGTGTGCACTACTCACATACTTGTTCCAGCCCGGTACATATTTATTATATTTTTGTTTAGGTGCACTATAACTTATTTCCGCGCCCTTAGATAATATACTAACGATATTAAGGTACATTTTGTTAAGTAACAACTTATGGTCCTGACTATTACATAATGTATCTGCACAATTAACAAATTACGTACGTAGTTTACGTACGTAATTAAGTACGTAGTTTACGTACATATTATTTTCCTATTATGAATTTATGATCTATTTTCCTAAATGGTCGCCATTGGTGGACACCAAACGGTGGCCATTTTAGACGCCGAGTTTGGCATTTTCTGAAGCGTCCATCAGCTCCTGTGTGTACATAACATTTGATGGTAACCACAGATGACAAACTTTAAACATTTTTTTTGCATAGAAACGCATACCAGTTGGTATTTGACCCATAGAAGTTACGGGTCAGATATCAACTGCATTAGGGTCATTTTGCAGATGTCTGCACAGTCATCTGTTGATTTGCACACAGCTGCAAGAATAAGATCACTGATACAGAGTTACAAACACTAGGGATTCTCACAGTTCTCAAATGACCGTCCAGAAAAATACTTTCGCAATTCGTCATACAAAAATCGACTCTATTTATTTGTTTGATGTTCTAATGTGCTTTTTATGAAATAAATTTCTAATGAAAAAACCCAATATCACTTTGCTTGACCCAGGAATCGAACTCATCATGAATACACATAAAAGCTACAGCAAGAAACAAAATATTCCCAACCTAAGTCTAGGTTACAGCAAAATACCTAGCTTTACCCAGTTAACCCTTCGGGCGCGCGCCAGCATTAACCTGCCCACATTTATTATGCGAAACTTGCAATAAAACACACGTAAGACACAATATCCACAATAAGTCGCACAAACTCGTACACTCACATGCTCGCACACAAGCAACATGTAATTCACTCGGAATAATTTTGAATAATGTATGAGAAACAAAATAGACAAGAGAAATGGCCCCGGATTTTACCGCTAAATTGGATTTAGGACAAGCTGTAAAAATATTGTTTTAAATGTGGGCACAATGATATTTAGACGGGAATTGGTTGTCGTTTGTTTTAATTTCAGTAGGAGATTGTTTTTTGAATTATAAATGTTGTAGGATTTTGTGTGTTGAGGTATTTGATTGTGATACTGATAACCGACAAAAGGAATATAATTTTGCAGTAAAGTTATGTGGCAGTTATTTTATTTTTTTATTTTTTTTATTACTAGCCATATGTGTCCCACTGCAGGGCAAAGGCCTCCCTTCCCTCTTTCCACTTATCCCTATCCAATGATGTTATTTGCCAATCCCTGCGAAATGTGTCGAGTTCGTCCCGCCATCTTCTGTGGCAGTTGAAATACCTATTACCTGTATAAATAAAGAAAGCAAGTACTTACACTAAAATTTTCACTGTGAGAGAAAAAAAAAACTGAGCTGACCTCAAATAAATTGGGATAAGGACAGGACAATGATGATGTCGATGACTACAATTTTCACTGTAAACTCTTACTTACTACGATATCATTACATATTATAAACTGAATAATACAATCGTTGGACATATTTTCCTAAACATAAAAATTCAAATAGTTTTTATTATAATAAAACCTATTGTATACAAATTCATAATTATAAACACACTAACACCTAATTAAAATAAAATTCAGCAAATATAATAAAAAATAAAAACCTTTTGTTTACGCAAAAATTACGGACCGAATCAGATATCATTGTTTCATAACGTCACAGTTCGTCAATTCCCCTGAAACACAGCAAGAGCACATGCTACAATGAATACGAACAAACGCTGTAATATCGTAGATATGAAAAAAGGACAATAAGGGATGAAGCAAATACGTGAATAAAGGATGTCTGCTCTGTTACTAAAAGGCAGAGGAATTATGAGCACATAAAAATGAAGGGAGAGACAGTCTCCGTAGACAATGCCGATGCGGCAGGCGACGCTTGTTATTAAGTCCCCTGCTATGTAAATATGTACCGCGACTCTTCGGAAATAAGCCGCTGGGGAATTCTTTCCGAAAACATTATCTCCGAGTTAGAAATTATTTTTGCGAAGTTTTTTTTGCGCAATTTTTGGGGGCCGCAGTGTTAGGGTTAGAAACTGTTCAGCTGACGGATATTTCGACCGAGTAAGTATGAAATGTCATTTCCATCACATAACATAAAATCACGCCTATAATCCCCGAAGTGAAGGAGTACTCAAATCCAGGCTCCGTGGCTAAGGAATTCCTGATGGAGAAACCTAATCATTTTGCCCGACCTAGGAATCGAACCCAGCAGGACCTAATGCACAGCAATCGTGCTTGTGACCTCTGTAACAATGAGGCAGTCAAGGCAGGTATTACAACCGAGTAACTGTGAAATGCCGTTTCAATCAGATAGCCTCAGAGCTTGCAATTAACAGGTAGTTAATCATCCCTTTGGCATAGGTTTATTGCTGTATCTTGCCAACTCCAATGCCAGTCATCCAATCTTCATAGTGCTCTACTAAACTCAACCTTATGTATTCCCAGCTGAAATCATATTTGACGTACATACAATGGCCCTTTCATGAACTTAAAAGCAATCGAGTTAAGTGCAAAAAGGATGAACAATGGCTAAATGACTGAACGAAGCTCTAAAACTTACAATAATTAAAATTCATAATTTAAGGACAAACGACACCAAAAGTCAAAGTTCATGAACTTCAAGACGTTGAACTTCCAAAGGCTTCAGATATTTATTAACTCAAATAGATCTGAAAGCATTCCACAATATTTATTTTGTTAATGAACTGTCAAAAACAAGCTAGCTAATAAATACAAAAAACGCAATTCTGAAAACCTAGCCATTAATAGAAAAATTTTTTCGTTTTCAATTTCAGATGTATTTGCTTTCAATAATTCGATGAAATTGTTTTTGGCATTCGATAATTTACTATTTTAAGTCTCGATTAAATATAGCAACAATATCATCATCTGCCTAGCCCTTTCCCAACTATGTTGGGGTATGCTTCCATTCGAACCGAATGCAGCTTAATGCACTAGTATTTTACATGAAGCGACTGCCTATCAGAAAGCTCAAAGTCACCCAAAGGGCAATGGAGAGGGCTATGCTCGGAGTTTCCTTGCGTGATCGAATCAGAAATGAGGACATCCGCATGAGAACCAAGGTTACCGACGTAGCCCGAAGAATCGCCAGACTTAAGTGGCAATGGGCAGGGCACATTGCTCGCAGAACGGATGGCCGATGGGGCCGAAAAGTTCTGGAATGGCGACCGCGAACCGGAAGACGTTGCGTTGGAACTTGGAAGGCCTCCCACTAGGTGGACCGATGACCTGGTCAAGGTTGCAGGAACCCAGAGACGCACGGGACCGGTCAATGTGTTGACGCCTGGGGGAGGCCTATGTCCAGCAGTGGACATCTTTTGGCTGAAATGATGATGATGATGACTGCCTATCTGACATACACAACCCATTTAGTACCGGGTAACAGCAATATAACGGTAGCTAATTTAGTAATTTCAACTGTGAATTTCAAATATTATAACGGAATACGAGGCAGTGCAGTATTAATCTGATGTAGTCAGCTAATATGACAGACAGCCATTCAGTGTGATTGTACCTTTTACCTTACTGCACATAGGTTATTGTCCTATGAATGACCTAACACACCCTTATCCCGTAGAAATCTTCTACTGAAATCTGATCTTCTAGCGAACCTCTAACAAAGAACAATAGTCTTAGAATATTTTTATTTTAAATAAAACTTTAAAATTCCTAGTCTTCTCTATAGAGAAGGTTGGTGTGATGTTGTTGTTGAACTCACATAAAGATTTTCACACAAACCACATCACTGATTAAATCAATATCTTTATATAGTATTCTGAGGTGGTGCCCTCGCCGGTAAAATTCTAACTTAACCATATTACGTACTTTCTTTCAAAGAAGTGTCACGTCCGGGCGACACCGAAACTTTTCCATGGGTGAATATACTACCCGGGACTTTGTTAGGGCTGCCGGTTCAACTTTGACATCGTCTATATTCTTGTATTTTGTTTTGTTGGTTTTGGCAAGCAGCTGATCATGAAGAACGGTGATTAGGTTATGCAATTTATCTTTCGGATTATGTTGTACATAAAGGTTTGTAGCATTATTATCAGATGGGACTAATGTCATAGCCACCGTCTTTTCATCTTCATTGTCCTGTCTGTATCCCAATTTATTAAGGGTAGTCGTCAGCACCATGCTGAGATAGTGACCCTTTGGCTTCGCACGGGATTAATTTTAATTGGCTACAATTTAAATTTAATGAATGTATGTCCTAATTTTAAGTGTTACTTTTAAGTTTACTTGGTTTACCTGTAATTCTTTATCAATTTGTTTTTGTCCTGTGGGAAACCAATAAATCATTTTTCTTCTTCTTCTTCTTTCTTCTTCATATCAGTAGTTACCGATACAGTCCATCATTTGCTTAGCCTTTTCTCAACCATGTTGGATCGGCTTCCAATCTAACCGTATGCACCTGAATACCAGTATTTTACACGGAACGACTTCCTATTCAAACTCTACAACTCAATGAGTACTTATTGGGTAATATAACACCGTAATATAGAACCGAGCGGCTGTTTTTATTTAGCCACGAGCTTCCATAGAGTCCATGCAACGTTTCTTTAATATTCCCTTACTCTTATAGCCATTATGTCCAAAGTCATAACTTTAGCCGCCGTCTATCAAAATGTTTTACTCATCCTGGTTTATGCCGATAGCCCTGTTATCACAGTATATCCCAGAAGCAGGACAACAAACAGTCTGTTTCCCCTCGTTTATCCGTCACTGGACATTATGATTAATATTCTTTTCCCGCAGTTTAGGGTTGTGAACTTCTGACATAGCAACATTCCCGCTAACCATGTTCGGAACGTAAATATAAATGTCCCAGTAACAGGTGCTGTCTCATATGTTTGTTATGTGTAAATTGTAATGTATATTATGGCATGTACGCTCTTTGTGCAGCATTGTGCATTATTTTTAGCATTTTGACAAAATAAAATGAAGGCATGTCTGAAAATGTGCAAACTACTACTACGTTAGCTAACGTAGTCGGGGAAATGCTAGACAAATGATAATACTCTTAATCTTAACCTACTAGAAGCAGGTACAACAAATCAATTTTCGTTAAATTTACCTTTAAAAATAAAAGTATCATTTCCTCGTATACACACTGTGTAGATTAGTAGGTTAAGATTAAGAGTATTATCATTTGTCTAGCATTTTCCCGACTACGTTAGCGTCGGTTTAGTTAAACCGAATGAAACAGAATACCATTATTTAACAGGGAATGTCCATCTATCTGACCTCCACTACACAGTCACTGGATTAAATAACGTTTGGTAATGTAAAAAGAATCATCAGACTATTTACTCCCAAGAAAAACTGCCAACCTTACCCTGGGTAAATTTCCAGAGTCTTTCAGTTTAAATATATTCGCAGCACGTCTTCGTCGACGATAAACAATTAATTTCTTTAATCAACTGCGCCCGACGCGTCCCCCGGGGAAGATAGATACGACCACTTTGAAAAAAGTAATATACCTAAGACGCTAGTTTATGTATCAGCTAGTTTATTATTCTGTAAGTGGATTAAATTAAGCTACATTGTGTGCTTTAAAAAAGGTTAGATGGTTTTTTAATGGTGACTGAGATGAAGAAAGGATTGAAAGCAAGAAAATTGTTTTAAAAATACAGGATCACGTGTGACTTACAGTCGCGCCAAAAGGTTAATTTTAGAATCCTTTCAGGATTGCTACTTAGGTGCAGTTTACTCAATAAATAGACATCGTAATTTGAAGCTGAACACATTGCTTGAACAGTCTGAAAGCTTTTCACTATCTGACGCAAAAACAAACGGAAGCCATAAAATAAAGGAGCAAAAACGAATCAAGAGAACTGCGTGTGGTCCTCCAGTATTACAGTAATCAGCAATACACAGTAACCGACATAAAACACAGTACTAAACTAACAGTTTATGTTATTATAACAAATGCTTCTTTAACTCTAAGACCTAAATACGAAGACGTAAGTAAGGCATTGCCGACCAGTTATCTTAGTCGGCAACGATCGAATCGTTAAAGTTAATGCTGACTCGGATCCGAGCCGTTACGGTTATATCTAAAACCGCTTGCCGTGCCCAAGTGAGGAGGTGATGCGACAAAAACCGCTCGTCGGAAGTGTCGTCAATTTAATGATTGTCGTATAAAATCTGCTATCTTGGTGAGGTGATAAGGGGCGTTCATATTTTTTTGGGGAGCGTAAAAAATATTTAGAGATCTTTCGCTACTTTGGGCTACAAAATCGAGCTTAGAGGTAGGAAAACATTAACGATTACACATCAGTAAATCAGAATGGTCCTGTAGTTAGCGTAAGTTTAGGACAATACTTCAAGTTCTAGTTCTGTAACGATTTGGTTCCTGACTGATTAGCCAAAGAACGCAAAACACCGGTGTTTTAGGAACCAAATCGTCAGCTCTCCCGGGAGAGCTGGATAAGAATTGGGAAGACCTTTGCGCCTGCCACTGGGGCAACGAGTGAACTAACCAAACGCTGATCTTGATATCGGAGACCTGTAAAACTACAAACTAATCCAGCTTGAAACCTACAAATCATTTGTTTGCAAGATGCTTCTTTACTTTCTCTCTTTTGACGATAAGACGTTTTACTCAGACAATTCTCACGATCAGACTCGCTCTTCAGTGAGACAATTAAATGTTGAAATTCTTTTTCCGCTGCTGCTAATTCTTAGAAACTTCTCCCAATCCCGCTGCAAGTTCCTCTCTTGCACCATATTTTCCTAACGGGTTTCTGGTCCGACCACCGTTACCCGAAGCCGATAGCTTGCAGTCTAATAGAATAGTGCACGACGCACGATTGAATCCGAGCCAATCCGAGCCAAGCTCCCGATTTGTCCACCAATTATTTTAAACCTTACCCATGTATGATAATGTGGGGAAGAAGCTGGTGTTTATTGGTAAAGGCTTCTTCTTTGCTCGTGGCGTTTAAATGAGAATTAATCTTATGTGTTAAGATTAGCCAGTTAATTAGAGACGCTACTGGCTTTTCAAAGTGGGTTTTCAATGCATCCCATTAAGATTACTATAGTAAACACTAAAGCATTAGAGTCTTTGGCTTTGCAGGAGCCCCTGTGATATATCCTATAGTACCTATAGGATGACTATTGCCTATCGTGATTTAGTTTAAAAATTGTCTGAACTTGCTTGTGTTTTTTTTCGATTTCACCATAGCCATTCGATCAGTCACTAAATCCCTAAAACATACGCTAAGCAAAGCGAAAAGAAATCAGTGACATGACACGCAATGGTAATTTGAAAACCAACAACCGTGTGTGTACCATCAATATCCACGCACATCCAAACAACAATATTGCCCGCTCCAAAGCACACAAATTCCCGCCATCCTTTGTGGACAAGTTATGAAATAAAAAGGCAAAACAAAGGGCATGCATGCACGATGGCGCTTAAGCCCCGCGCCATTTATCTGCGGGGCCTTTAGTATGCGCCGCCACAGCCACGCAGCCGCAACGCAGCCGCCACGCTGCGGGACCTCACTGCACAATAACACGCATAAATAAAACTTTGTGTGTTTGTATACTTTGTATGGTAGCTGGACGGAATTTCAATGAATGAAATGAAATTCTGCTGTTGGCATTCGCAGCGTTTTTATATAAATTGTAATTTGTAGATGTAAGAGTTGTCTAAAGCATGGAATACTGTGGTTTCTGTAGAATTATTATCTTTCTGTATCTTTGTGAGGAAATTATGGCAGAAAATAGTCAAAGTTTCAGGGTGAGAATACCTATTGTTGTCTTGACATCTTGGATTCTCATCAATAACTATCTACTGTTATTATCTTATTTACTCAAAGTTTGAACTACATTTTAACATTCAAAACGTTTCTCTACTACACAAAGACAAACTTTACTTGTTGGAAATACCAACATAATATATTCTCACAAACTTATCGGAGTTTCAAATTGTCTGAATCTAATTCTAGATCATGTAATAAAATCGGTCTGGGCGTTCGTTCACCCGATTACTGATGTCATGTGGTGGTAGGTTTGTTTTCCACTATCTTACATTACCTGATGCTGTCTAAAAACTTGAACGTTGCCATTGTCATCATTATCCCCATTAATTTTGAGTCGGCACTGCACGTCTTCTTCTTCCATACTTCTATATTCCTTGTCTTATCAACAGTTACTTCCATTCTAGCCATAAACAAAAATAATTGAAACAAGGAAAATGTTCTTCTTTGGTAGCAGATTCTTCTTCAAAGATCCATTTACCTAGCTAGAATAATTTCGAATCGGAAATAGCACCTAAACCTAAACTTGTTTAAAATTTTCAAAGCATAATATAAAAGTGTTGCAACTCTTTTCAAGAAAGACAATCTTATTATTATTACACCACATGCTTCAGTGATTCCAGTTTCAGATTTTGTTCACCTCTCGCGGGAGGAGCGTGACACTGCATAACATAATATGAATATGTCCTCCCAGTAAAATCGAATTTCCTCTCGCCATGTAAACCGATGGACGGGCGCCCTTAACGGTATTTCGTTCACGTCTCCGTTTCATATCGGCCAGCAATCGCTTTCCGAGCGCTCTACGACGACATAACAAATATTGAGCGCGAGAATTGAATTTTGAATTTCTTATTTTAAAAATATCCCTCGATGAAACGCTTTTAGAATAGGCACTAGTTTCTAAAATCTACGCTTTCAGTGTGTTTGTGAGAGAGGTTATAGACTGGTACTGCTTTCTTAGATATCACGATGGTCTAGTTTTTAGGTAATAGGTACCTGTCTAGAAAACATTTGGTTAAATTGAAAACTGATCGTAGGTAACGATAAGCTAAGCACACATAGTCACATACCTACTATACAATGTAACTTCTTTGTAACAAAATGAGGATAAAAAGACAGAGCAGCACTACTATCGATTTTCTTTCTTCTAAATTGAATCAAATCGGTGTCGACATCGCTGTAATCATCATCTATTTCCCCTGCCTGGGTATCTTAATCTAGGTTATTCGAAACCTCTAACTAAGTTATGTTATACCACACCCTCATTCATCATGCAATAGACTTAGGAACAGAGCTATAACCCCTAGATAAAACTTTATTGATATCTATGAATCTTTAGTTTATTAGAGACCTCTAAGAAAGTCATAAACACGTTGTAATAGTGGGCCATCACATAACGGGGCGCGGGGTGGACATACTCAAATGAACAGCCGTATTTTATTAGCAGAAAATTCATGCTTGTTGTATAGCTCTTCGAAAGAAATTGAATAAACTGTTTTATTGTCGGTTTCATAAACTACTCTCTGCAAGTTATGATAATGGCCATAGTTTTTACAGTCTTAGGAATATCCGGTGTGATTATACTTAGCCGGATATTAAAACTACACACACTCGTGCGAATAGTCGAGTCTTTCCGCACGGCTCTATTGCGCAATTTCCTTTGGTTATTGTAATGCTCAAATATTACTTAGTACCGATACCAATTCAGTTATTGGGATGTCGAGGTCAGACTGGCAGTCGCTCTATGCAAAATACTAGCCACAACAAAGTTGTTTGGCAGATGATTATTCTAATGCACGATATACCTTTATTTATGATAAATCCAATGTATGGCAAATGAGGAATACAGGACAATGTATTTAGTCGGAAGGCGGACTTTACAACAATCATCATTAATCACGACAGATATTGTGTTGCAAGTTATTAATATTACTGACAACCCCGCCGCTGAGATATATGTTTGTGGTACGACCGGGTTTACCACAATAGGACAAACGGATGGCTCTGAAAATCATGATAGTTGATCGTCAGTTGGGCGCCATTTGGGACAAATATCATCTTTAGTCATCATAATATCACCTAGTTTATAGAACACATCACATAGCCAAGAACTGTTGGTATGGCAATCCATAGTAATTATGATACGGACAGCTCTTGGATTAGGTGATTGCAGTCAGTTTGATTGGTGAAATTTTGCTCTTAGAAGATGCCAAAAATTGTATTCGTTCACACGACGTTCAATCAAGCTATATTAAACCAGTTTGTGTCGATCTCTCATTGTACGTTAAATCTGTACAAAGCGAGGCCATACGAGTATAGCTTTTGATGTGTCGTATTAGTTTATCTCAGACTATATTTCGGAAACAGGTTCGGAGGCCTACATATCTTAGGATTTCTGAGCCACATCCTAACTAGTCTAATCTTATACTACACTCGCGAGCAAGCAAATCGACTCAAGCCTTGTAGGCGCACACATACATTGATAAAAATATGAATGGAAATTATAAAAATGATATGTCATTCGAAAGCTTAAGATGTCAGCTTTAATTTGATATCTTTATCATTGAAATCCATCCATATTTTTTTTAAATAAATGGTGTCTGAACGCAAGAGTAGGAAAAACAGGAATTTAGGGAAAAGGGTATGGGTCTCGTATTTTACAAATTTGTTAAAAATAAAATTAATAAATTTAAATCAATACTTCGTATTGCCCCCTCTTGCCCTAATTACAGCCTGCAGTCTGTTTTTCATTGACCTTATCAATTTTTTGACATTTTCTTGAGGAATGCCGTCCCACTCCTCTAATAATGCTGTCTTTAGCTCGTCTACGGTTGAAGGGACTGGATTCCTGGCCCGAACTCTTCTTTTAAGCTCGTCCCATAAGTGCTCGATGGGATTCATGTCAGGACTGAGCGCAGGCCAGTCCATCGTGCGTAATTCGACCTCTTCCAGAAACTGTCGAGTGACTCGTGCCGTGTGGCAGCGGGCATTGTCGTGCATTAACACGAAGTCTGCACCGACAAACCCTGCGTAGGGCACAACATGATTGAGTAGAATGTCGGTGATGTACCGATCAGCTGTTAGCCCGCCTCCTCGGCCGCCCCCAGGCACGAAAACAAGTTCGGTTTTTCCCTCTAAAGAAATACCAGCCCACATCATGCAGGAACCGCCGCCATATGCCACTGTTTCAGCGAAACAACATTGGGCAAATCGTTCCCCCGGACGCCTGTAGACTCGGCCTCTCCTGTCACTGCCATGTAGACACATTCTGCACTCATCAGTAAACAGGACCGATCGCCATTGCGCAACGCTCCAATTGAGATGCTCTCGAGCAAATTGAAGGCGCGCTTGTCGGTGGCCTGCAGTCAATTTAGGGCCCGTCGCAGGTCTTTTTGGCGTCAAGCTGGCTTCCTTCAAGCGTCTTCTCACTGTCCACTCGCTGACAGATACTTGTCGTACACGTCTCAGTTCTTGCTGCACATCAACGCCCGTAAGGTGTCGATTGCGCAGAGAGGTTGAGACAATGAAGCGGTCGTCTCTCTCTGAAGTGCACCGGTGGCGGCTCGTTCTTGGTCTCCGATTGAAGGCACCAGTCTCTTGGAACCGTCTGTATACTCGGGATACAGAAGACTGGCTCAAGTGGAGCTGGGCAGCGACTGCTCGCTGACTTAACCCTTGTTGCAACAAGGCAACCACTTGAGCGGCTTCTTCTGGTGTGGTATCCATGGTTTAGCGAAAACAAGGAATGCAATTTACGGAGATGTGTACCGGCCAACTTGTAACAAGCGACTGATAAGGTAAACTTGAACTGGAATACGCGGCGCCCCCGCCAGGGGGCGCGGCAATGCGGTATCAGGGCATCGCCCCATGGCCGCGGAGGCTATACTTGGGCCCGTGACAACGGGACCCGTCATTGTGTTGCCTATCATGAGGCTAGGCTTGGAGGGCACGGGCCCTAACGTGCCCATATGTGTGGTTGCAATGCGAGTGACTGTAGGCGCGCCACAGCGCCGTGGCGCTGCTGTCTTCACAGCACCCCGGCGGCCCATCCCCGCCAGGTGAGACCCCCGGTTACCCGGAGGAGGCCCAGCGGAGGACGGCCAGCGACAGAGGTGCCGACTTACGACGCACCTACAGTAGATGTGTGGCTCCCGCCCGTCCCGTTCCCAGAGCTAGCCGGTTGCGGTCCGGACTAAGGGGCCGTCGTGTGTGTGTGGGCGGTATTGTACTGTGTAACACCGCCCAGTGTAGCGTGCCACCGCGAGTGATCGCGAGCCACGCGTGAATCTATGTATGTATAGTGGCGTCTGTCTGTGTTAGTTGTGTGTCATGCCTATATTAACTTAGAACACGGCACACAACTGGGTGCGAGTTTTATGTAGAGTCATATTGTGCAGGCAAGCTGTGTGTAGCCAGGAGCAGCTTGCCTGGAGTCACAGCCGGGGAGGGCTCACGGTCAACCACCAAGTCGGTAGGGGCCCCGCGTCGGAGGGGAGGGGGTGCGCATGCCAGGACACAGTGCGCCCGCCGTATGGCAAGCAGGCGTGCCGGCACGCGCGACCGTTACCGACGCTAGGCGACGACTGGGGGACACGTGAGCCCTAGAAAATCTATGAGAGGAGACGGCGAAGGGGGGCGACCTTACCTCTAAGGCCGCGGGGGACCCACAGAGCCGCTCTCGACGGTCGAGCCGTAGTACAGGGTGGTGAGCTCGGCCAGGCCGTCGAGTACGGTCAGTCCTGGGTCTTGGCCTTCCCTGATGGCTTTAATCAGGCCCATCAGTAACTTGATGGCGCAGGCAGTGAAGTTCTTGTCGGCGGGGCCGGCGCCGGTCGGTCTCGCGGCGCCTGGCGTCGCCCCATGCATAGGGGGCGGGGCCGGCGGCTGCGCTGTGCCGGCGCCGGCTGTTGGATTCGGTACGTGTGCGTGGGCGGGCTCAATAGCCGCCTCACACTGGGATGGGTCACTTGCCTGCGCCACGGAGGCAAGGTCGGCCCGTTTGTCTGCTTCTTCTTCTTGAGCGGGGGGGGGCGCGGGCTTGTTGCCCTTGCGCGCTCTTTTCTTCTTCCTCCGCTTCCTCCGCCTAGAGGAGGGAGGTGGGGCATCTCCCCTGTTTGTGGGCCCATTGGCCGGCGCCATAAGCGACACGCCTTGGACCTCATTGGCGTCCACATTTTTCTGCCTCTCGGTGACCTGTTGCGGTCGGCGTGAGGCGGTCGTGGCGGCGACTGTACCCGCTCGCCTGTTACGTATTTCCGTTTGGAATACGGGACACTTAACGTTGTTGGCGGGGTGATCACCCCCGCAATTGGCACACGTAGCCGGCTCCTCCCGTGGGCGGGGGCAATCACGCGCGGTGTGTCCCTCTCCACAGCGGACACAAGCGAGCGGCCGGTGGCAATGGTGCGACGAGTGCCTGAATTTTTGGCACCGGTGGCACTGGGCGGGCCCACGTTTTCCCCGCCAGGCCTCGATCACGACACCCTTCATGAGCATGAACTCAGTGGTGTCGAAGAGTGACCGAGACTCCTGCGTCCTTTTAAGGACGGCGTGGAACACGCAGCCGGGTCTTCCCTGGCGCGCCCTAATGTGGCGCACGTACTCCGGTTCGTGCCCCAGCGCGCGGAGTTCCTCCGTAATCTCCTCTGGAGTGGTGTCTGCAGGCAGCCCCCTGATGGCCACCTTGATGCTGCGCTCCGCAGGGGGTGAGTAGGCGAACCAGGCTGTGCCGTCCCTCTTTTCCAGGTCCGTCAGGTAGCTCTGGACCACCCTATATTCGTCCCCGCTTTCGGGCAGGAAACGAACCCCTTCGCCGTAAGGTCGGGCGTTGGGGGGGTGACCCAGCTTGTCCCTTAGGGCCCTAAAGTGGGTGGCCCATCCTGGCAGCTTCTCCACCACCAGCGGAGGATACCTAGTCCGCTTGGGCGGCTTCGGCTTGAGCTGAGCGGTGGCCTCTCCTTTCCCGTTCCTTGGGGAGGGGGCCGCCGGTTGGGGGGGGGAATCAAATTGTTCTGAGACACTCACCCTTCTTGTCTCCTCTCGTCTATGTGGGGTCGGCGGTGATGGTGATGCACGGGGTGTGCGTGCCATCTCCGCGTAGGAGGGCGAGGCGCCGTCGTCCCGGCCCGGCGGCGGCGTGTGATCACGCTGCGGCCGCGGCGGGTCGAGGCAGTAGCGCTTGGCCTCCTCCTCGGTCTCATCTGTGCTCCGGCGCCGTCGCTGCGGACGTGGCTCCGGGAGGGACTCGTACCTGAGTTCCATCAACGGCGTCGGAGATATCGGTGTGTCGCGCCGGGCCCTCGGGTCGCCTGGCCTGGAGTCGTCTGAGCCGGCTGAGCCGGCCGACTCGATCGACATGCTCGAGCCATTACGCGACGAGCACGCCGAAAGTCCCGCCGGCGAGTCGTAGGCCGCGGTGCGAGGTGGCGCAGGGGAGCATGGTACCTGACCGGCACTTGGCGTCTTGGTGGGTTTAGGTGCGGGCGTCGCGGACGCAGCCCCGGAGGACGCAGTCGACGCGGCGGGCCGTTGCTTGTATGCGCTGTTGTGCGCAGGCGGCGACGGGGTGTGCGCTTTTGGCGCGGGGGTGCGGTCAGAGGCCGCAGGGGGGCGCCGCTCGGGCGCGGATGTCCGCGGGGGGGGCACATTTTTCCGTGCATTTGGCGCAGGAGGGCGTGCGGCCGGCGCGGGATCACGCGGCGGCACACGTACCTTTGGCGCGGTGTTGCGCGCTTGCTGCGCGCGGCCTGGGTAGGCAGAGGCGGGTTTGGGTGCTTGTGTCGGCACCGGACGGAAGGATGACGGGCGCACGACCACGGCATGCGGGTGGCCCGGCGAAGGCGACGGCACAACGCGGGCAGGTGCCGCTGACGACGTCGACGGCCCACGCGCCGCCGCTGCCGCGCTTTGTCTCTCTTCTCCTCCTCTTCTTGGCTCCTTCGCCTTACCTGGGCTCTTCCTCTCTTCAGTGCGAGGAGGGGGGGGTCCAGGCGGAGCCGCATCGGCCGTCTCGAAGCCAATGTTTGGCATCGATGACGTCCGATCCAGCCCCGGGAGAAGATCTTGTATCCAGCCGGCGTCGCCGCTGCCAAACGAGTCGCGGGCGCCAGGCTTCGGCATCTTCTTGTTAAAATAAAGTATATACTTGCAGTTTTATCGCGACCACGATGGTGCGCGGGGCACCAGGCAGCACGTAGGCTCCCCCTGTGCTCGCGCCAGTGCTAGGCACCCGCGCGAACACAGAGAAAGCAGCAAAATGGTCCGAGCGAGCGGCGAAGTTCCGCGGCGCGCCTCCAGGTGGCAGCACACACGCGTGACTTTTTGTACAGATATCGCAGCACGATGGGCGACCTCTGGCTGGGACTGCAGGCGAATCCCTGATAAGGTAAACCGGATGTGGAGGGGTTTTATAGCGGGAGCAGGTAGCGCAAGTCGTGGATTCCTAATGAGGTAATTTACGCTGACGGCCAATTAAAATGCGTCAATAAATCAGCGCTTAGTTTTTTTTTAAGGTATTGATGTTAATTGAAAGCATAATTCTTCAGCTTTCGAATGACATATCACTTTTATAATTACCATTTATCGTTTTAGGAAAATCAATGTATATGTGCGCCGTCAAGGCTTGAGTCGATTTGGTTGCTCGCGAGTGTAGTTTTGTCTAGCGGTGGCTTATGGTTTAGGCTTAGTTCAGCTCTGATACCTTGATTCTCTAATAATTTTACCTAGGTATTATCCCAATTTCTAACTTAATATTATTCTTGTTCCAGGTAAACCCATCAGCAAGCAACCAACCAGGGTATGATTACTAGAATCAACAGCTGGCACAAATCCTTGGAGGCTGCACCGCTAATGTGCCATCATCAAGCGCTAATTAGTCGAACAATGCTAATTTAATGCGCGTTCTATTACTATGTTTAGCTGCGTTACGCTAATCGTAGACTGTGGATGTTCCGCTTTGATTGTTATTGTACGTAGGTAATGTTTGGACTGTGTGATAAATGTAATAATCACATAAATAGATCATTGCGCCTTCTCCGGGGGGATAGACAGAGGTATACACGGCTACACATCAAGCTATACATTTCCAGTATAAGCTGGTCTCGCATTGTAAGGTGTTTCGTACTATGCGAGATCAGCGTAAACTGGAAATGTATAGCTTGATGTGTAGCCGTGTGTACATAATAGGCTGGTCCAAATAGTGACGTCTTAAAAAAAAATAGATTCCCACGCCTAGGTGTTTTTATTTTAGTTCCTATTTTCTAGAAGCTATGATTCGAAAACTTACGAGTATTTCCCATACCCTTGGGCGTGAAAATCTTTTTTTTTTTTTTCATTATGATGTCAGTATTTGGAGCACCCAGTTTGCCAAGTATATTATTATGTAAATCCCATGTAATAGGAGGCGAGACTACTGACAAATCTGCAAATAGTAAAATCTAAAACCACTTCGCCTCAACCTAGGACGCGAACCTAAAAACTCATGTAACACTGTAGTGCTTACGACTACTAAACATCGAAGCAGTTAGTTAGTAAATCCTTACATAGTATAAAACAAAGTCGCTTTTTTGTCTGTTTGTTTGCTTAAATCTTTAAAACTGCGCAACGGATTTTGATGCGGTTTTTTTAGATAGATAGAGTGATTCAAGAGGAAGGTTTTAGTATATAATTTGAACGACATCCACGCGGGTGAAGCCGCGGGCATCAGCTAGTAATTGATAAAGAACTATGACAACATTGACAAGTATGATAAATTGCTCGGGTTCAGGCAGCCATTTGTTGAATTTGTAAAACTATCGGATGAGTAATGGGGATAGTTGATTGGCAATTTTCATTGTCTGTCGTGAAAGTTTCATTAATTTCTACCGACGGAAAGAACATAGATAATATCACGCCTGTAATTCCCGAAGGGGTAAGCAGAGCCCATAGGTACATCCATATTTCGCCAGTTATGTTTAAGTCCAATGTAATAGGGGGCGACCCTATTGTCAATAACCGGGCACAAATCCAGACTACTGCTACAGAGAAATTCCTGATGGAAAAACGCATTAACACTTTGCCCGACCAAGTAATCGAACCTAGGACCTCATACACAGCAGTCGTTCTTGCGACGGCAACGGGGCAGTCAAACGTCATTTACAAAATGAGAAATATTCGTTATAAAACAATGTAATTCATAAAGCCAAGTGATAAATATCTGTAACAGTTACGTCTCAACAAAAACCGCAATCATCTACATATTTAAAAACGAATATTTTCTGGACCATTAACAAACCAACTAAGCATGCACTCATGCAACATACACAAATAAACGTGTTAATCCAGATCAAAGCGAACTGCAACGAAACGTTCATAAAATAGCAGATTACACTAAATATAGCGTGCTATTCGAGCTATTAATAACGCTGGCTTAATTAGCTGTCTAGACATCCATCTTCTGAGCTCTTTGTGTCAAAGTATTTATGTATTCACTGTTAATTTCACTTGATTGGTAGTAGGTGCAATTAAGATCTGGTTGCTAAAACGAAAGTTGATCTTAGACGCTAGTGTTTTTGGCTTGAGAATAGTGATTTGTATGGTAAAATACTGGTTTTTCCGGTATTTAGTTTTGATGGTAGAAATCGAAAACTTAATTAGATTACATATACATACATAACATCACGCGTGTAAACCCCGAAGGGTTCATCGGGAATTAGGTACATAGGTGCACCTAAATTTTGCAAGTTATGTACAATTTATATGTTAAAGGGGGTGAGCCTATTGCCATCAATCGGGCAGATAATATCTAGGCTCCTGTTTATATGGTAAAATATAGTTGTTGAGTTTTGTTGTTAGAAAACTAAGATTGTCACGTCAATAGCGAAGCCATTAATATGATGAAAAAAGGTTAATAAAGTTTTCGTCTGGTGGTTAGCTCTCGTTTTCGCTCGAATTATTAATAGGTACACACGGCTACACATCAAGCTATACAAAACCAGTTAATCTTGGCCTCACTTTACTAGATCTTTTCGCACAATGAACGATCAGATTATACTGGTTTTATATAGCTTGATGTGTAGCCGTGTGTACACCTGTTGACGAACTTTAATTAACGCGGTTTTAACATTAAACCGCTACCAGCAACGTTATAGGTGAAAATTACCATGTTTTAATCACCATGTTACATAGACTGATGTTGGTATAGAATAGATCTTTGTTAATGTAACATAGACTAGAAAGAAACCACCAGTACTGAAACACCCACAGCACCAAAAAAGTTAACTACACCTATTTATCTAAATAAACGTAATGTAAGGAAAAAAATCGAGGACAAACCGAGATAAACGCTCACAATTCAGTGTTGTACAAAAAACAATGGAATTCGTACACACGGCTACACATCAAGCTATACAAAACCAGTATAATCTGATCGTTCATTGTACGAAAAGATCTAGTGAAGTGAGGCCAAGATTAACTGGTTTTGTATAGCTTGATGTGTAGCCGTGTGTACCACAAAATAAATGAGAGAAGGAAGCTAGCATCACAGTTCACAAAAACTGTGCCAGTACCAGTGTACAAGCAACTTAGTTTTGCGGCTTTGTACCATATAAAATATTGACTTGGCTCCACACTTTTTGGCAACCGACTTCCTGCTGTGTCCTTTTTCACGTAGATACACTGGCTTCCTAAGTTATGGCGAGTTTCAGCCTAGCTAGGCAAAACTGAGTATGGCTACAATGGAATTTTGATTGAATAAAACCAGCTGATGGAATTTTAAAGTTATCCTAGTCCTAGAACTCTGGGTTAGTAGCAACTTGAGGCTGTCACAGCCAAGGCTTTAGGTGAAAACAAGACTATAAAGTTACTTCCTTGTGTTTATAATAGGACCCGGTTTTGGCGACTCTGTTAAATAATCCCATAATTGTTTTTTGAGATCAGTCTTATTATTCTTTTGCGTTTATAAAACATGACCACCAATAGTAGTTTATGCGACTGTGCATAATGAAGGGCATTACAACACAAGTGTGGGTTTAAGAAACGAGCCGAAGGCGAGTTTCTTAATAGCATCACACGAGTGTTGTAATGCCTAATTATGTATAGTTGCATACACTAATTTATCTACCCGAATATCATAAGGGCTCTATGATGGGTTCAGGAACCATTGGGAAATGACCAGCATTGTTACCAGTGTAATGCAATAAAAAATAAACAGGTTATTAGTTGCATTCGTCGCTGCATTTACGATATTTGGCGGAGTGTTCATGTTAAGGTGGTACCCTGAGCAAATAACCTTGAGCATTTGCTCCCTCTTTGCCGCACCCCACCTCTACAATACTTCGTAAACTATTACTTGCGCCACCTGGCGAACTTCTTACGAATACAAGTAAAATTCACAGATCTAAGAAGTAATAGATATGGCATTCAAAGAAATATTTTTTTATGAAATGTTATTATGAATTCAGTTACTATACTCACGTCGATAAATAGGTAGGTACTTTCAACTTTTACAGTGATATATTAGCGACCCCAAAAACCATGAAAACGACACCCATGACGGAAAAACCTAAAATTTTCCTAGCCGCCATCTTGGATTTTCATTTTGACCTCATTTTCGTAATCAGCGTCCCCAAAAACCATGAAAACGACACCCATGACGGAAAAACCAAAAATTTTCGTCGGCGCCATCTTGGATTTTCATTTTGACCTCATTTTCGTAATCAGCGACCCCAAAAACCATGAAAACGACACCCATGACGGAAAAATCTAAAATTTTCGTCGGCGCCATCTTGGATTTTCATTTTGATCTCATTTTCGTAATCAGCGATCCCAAAAACCATGAAAACGACACCCATGACGGTAAAACATAAAATTTTCCTAGCCGCCATCTTGGATTTTAATTTTGAGCTCATTTTCGTAATCGTGCCAATATTATTTTGTATCACAGTAAAAGTTGAAAGTACCTACCTATTTATCGACGTGAGCATAATAACTGAATTCATAATGACCAAAAGTATTTGGACGCACCAATAAATATTTCATAAAAAAATATTTCATTGAATGCCATATCTATTACTTGAAATTACTTCTTAGATCTGTTGATAATGTGACGTAAGCGAGCGAGCGCATGAGCCGACGCGGCGCGGTGACGAGCGACACGGGTTCCCCCTTCGAGGCCTGGCGGCATACTGAATGTCAATAGATACAGTTGCGAATACGCTCAGAATTTTGCATAAAAATCTTTATCTACCCAAATATCATAAACCCTCTCTAATGCGTTCAAAAACCATAGGCAATGACCAGCATTACCAACCAGCAGAAATTAACAGAACTGTAATGAGCTCATAACCTACTGAAAACAGTAGGTTATGAGTTTAAATTTGGAACAGGTGTCAAATTCAAGTGAGTGTGCTATTCTAGTATCTACATTAAAACAGATACCTATCGATACGAAACCCCAATTCAGTATGATTTTAATTATAAATCGCACGACATTTTGATCTCGAGTGACACAAGAATAGTGACTTTGTTCGTTTGCCTATGATTTAAAAAAAATTACAGATATCCGAAACGCCGCCATTTCGAGCTGTCATTTGTTTGTTAGCTTTTTATTCCCTTTCATTGAGTAGACAAATTTTCTGATAAGTTCTTTATTTCTGTCGAAAATGAGTGATAGTGACTCAGAAATTAACATGAACACTCCGCCAGATATCGTAAATGCAGCGACGAATGCAACTAATAACCTGTTTATTTTTTAATGCATTACACTGGTAACAATGCTGGTCATTTCCCTATGGTTCCTGAGCCCATCATAGAGCCCTTATGATATTCGGGTAGATAAATTAGTGTATGCAACTATACATAATTAGGCATTACAACACTCGTGTGATGCTATTAAGAAACTCGCCTTCGGCTCGTTTCTTAAACCCACACTTGTGTTGTAATGCCCTTCATTATGCACAGTCGCATAAACTACTATTATAAAATCAAATTTTGGGTTTTTGAAAAAAAAAATCGTACCATAATGTTCATTAAGAAATTGCTTATCCATTAGTGTAAAAACAAAATAAAAACAATTGTTAGTTTTGGAGAAGTAGCATGTTTTCAATAATTATTTCTCATTTCTGTGGTTTCGTTGTGAGGGGATTAATTAAATATTTTACTTAAAAAAGAAAAAAACAAAACGTACCATTTTGAAGGTAAGAGTATGTAGAAATTTAATGTATTTTTTGTTGGTTGATATATCTTTTTTTTAAAGAGTTATAAGCTCCAGAAAACTGCACAAAAAACGGCTAGAGCTACGTTTTGCTGGGGGACGCGCCTTAATTTCTGAGTCACTATCACTCATTTTCGACAGAAATAAAGAACTTATCAGAAAATTTGTCTACTCAATGAAAGGGAATAAAAAGCTAACGAACAAATGACAGCTCGAAATGGCGGCGTTTCGGATATCTGTCATTTTTTTAAATCCTATGCAAACGAACAAAGTCACTGTTCTTGTGTCACTCGAGATCAAAATGTCGTGCGATTTATAATTAAAATCATACTGAATTGGGGTTTCGTATCGATAGGTATCTGTTTTAATGTAGATACTAGAATAGCACACTCACTTGAATTTGACACCTGTTCCAAATTTAAACTCATAACCTACTGTTTTCAGTAGGTTATGAGCTCATTACAGTTCTGTTAATTTCTGCTGGTTGGTAATGCTGGTCATTGCCTATGGTTTTTGAACGCATTATAGAGGGTTTATGATATTTGGGTAGATAAAAATACATTTTCACACCACCTGCTCGAAAATGTCAAATTATATGACAAGCAACCTTAACCTAAAGTGAGTCATTAGTGGCCGGGGGAACAGCCGGTCAATAATGTTGTACTGGATTTCATTATGACCCGCTGGTCAATAATGTGATTTGAATTTGGAATCTCACATGCTCAGCTAAATCTAGTTGGCCGCGCCTTAGGCATGTTTTTGTTTTTTATCAATGGTTTTTTATTTGTATTCTTTTCAATAAATTGATCAATTATTGTTCACGATATCTCGAGATTGGTCATCACTGTCTAATTAGGTATAGTCTCCTGTGCATTGCGAGCTGTAGGCAACCCGCCCCCTCACCCCTGTCGCCACCTAAGGCGCGGCCAACTAGTTCCGCGCGCACTATAACAAACACCCTTTGGTGCCAGAAAGAGGAAAGCTATTCTCGATACCCTAACTACGCGTGGATGATATTCTCGATTTCCTACAAAATCATAACGACTGCTTCTTCATATCGTTGCCATGTTTTCAAAGACATAATATTGTAAGAATAATTAGATAACTACGAACCATTTTTTTAAAGGAATGGAATAACATTAATATTATCAAATACCGTACCGCGCCGTAATACCGTAATAGTAATTGGCTGTAACATTAGTTATAGTAGTTTATGCGACTGTGCATAATGAAGGGCATTACAACACAAGTGTGGGTTTAAGAAACGAGCCGAAGGCGAGTTTCTTAATAGCATCACACGAGTGTTGTAATGCCTAATTATGTATAGTTGCATACACTAATTTATCTACCCGAATATCATAAGGGCTCTATGATGGGTTCAGGAACCATAGGGAAATGACCAGCATTGTTACCAGTGTAATGCAATAAAAAATAAACAGGTTATTAGTTGCATTCGTCGCTGCATTTACGATATCTGGCAGAGTGTTCATGTTAATTTCTGAGTCACTATCACTCATTTTCGACAGAAATAAAGAATTAAAAGAAAATTTGTCTACTCAATGAAAGGGAATAAAAAGCTAACGGACAAATGACAGCTCGAAATGGCGGCGTTTCGGATATCTGTAATTTTTTTTAAATCATAGGCAAACGAACAAAGTCACTATTCTTGTGTCACTCGAGATCAAAATGTCGTGCGATTTATAATTAAAATCATACTGAATTGGGGTTTCGTATCTATAGGTATCTGTTTTAATGTAGATACGTGCGCGCGGAACTAGTTGGCCGCGCCTTAGGCATGTTTTTGTTTTTTATTTGTATTCTTTTCAATAAATTGAACAAATTATTGTTCACGATATCTCGAGATTGGTCATCACTGTCTAATTATAGTCTCCTGTGCATTGAAAAGCTGTAGGCAACCCGCCCCCTCACCCCTGTCGCCACCTAAGGCGCGGCCAACTAGTTCCGCGCGCACTATAGAATAGCACACTCACTTGAATTTGACACCTGTTCCAAATTTAAAACTCATAACCTACTGTTTTCAGTAGGTTATGAGCTCATTACAGTTCTGTTAATTTCTGGTGGTTGGTAATGCTGGTCATTGCCTATGGTTTTTGAACGCATTAGAGAGGGTTTATGATATTTGGGTAGATAAATTTATTTTAAGTAAACTGCGCTAGGATAATATTGCTGTGGATTTTGTGAATAAATAATAAAACTGTCAGTCGATTTATCACATTTTATCAAAAATACTATAATTTCACGAGCGTCTCCAATGACGTTCTAAATTCAAAATGCATACAGCCAATCATCTAAAACCATTCTACCATTTCTTTCTTATAATTATTTCTATTTCATTATTTATAATAATTATGTTATTCTTACTGTTTGTTTATTTAATAAATACTTTGTTTTTCGTACTACCTATGGCTATTATTTTCTCACAGTAGTGTAAAAGTAGAGTATCCTCCTCTGGGCTAAAGGTGTCTTTGCCTTGGGCTAGCTTGAATCCCTCGCTGCATTCAGGATTCTTGTATTAACTCCCTCGCTTCGCTCGTGAGTTAAACTCTTAACTCCCTCCCTGCGGTCGGGAGTTAAATCCCGAATCCTTCATTGCGCTCGAGATTCAATATGACGCCCGTGACATAAGACACAACTTTAGCCCCTTGGTGCATAATCTACTATTCTTCAACTTCCGCTTTAAAACACTAAACCCCAATTCGCACCGAAACACAGCATTCGTTAGGTAATAAGCGTACGAAAAAGTAATTAAAACTACCGTTCGCAATTACAAGTGTCCATGGAATGAGGTCGTTACAGACAATGCGATTTTTACGCAAAAGAAACCATGGTTGGCGAGGCCTTAATTAGATAGTCGAAGGTCTCCGAAATTGACCGAGGAGAGCCGAAGCTAATCTTGCGTCCTTCTGGTTACTTTGTAAGGGCTCCGTCAAGTGTGAAATTATTGGGTGCGTGAAATTCAAGCATTGTTGCAATGAGTACTTACTGAGCAAGACCAACCTGCAGGGCTAACATGCGCAAGTCGACAAAATTTTGTCGACGCATTTTCTCGTGCTGAGACGACTTATGTCTGTTTGTCGATGGGAGTTAACATGGCGACACTTTTATCTCGTGTCGTTCTGTTATAGAACTCATGTCGTTCTGTCAAACCTGTTTTTGTCGTCAGGCTCTAACATGCGCGCTTTATTTAGTCGAATTTTGACATTTTCCTATGACAAGTTTGTCGTTGATGGTTTTCGTAGACGAGAAACCGCGACAGACAAACAGAGAAAAAAACTGAAAAAGGGGATAACAGTGTTCTGTGAAATCAACAATTTATGTATAATGGCGGTGCCGTACTATAATTATCTTTTAACTGTTTATGAGGAAAGGGAAGCAAGAAAAATACAGAGGAAGGTGATTCGCGACGTCTGCAACCCATTCGACTTAGGGATAACGAGTTCCAGTATCTCTGGCGAATTACAAAGCCTATGGCTATTTATTTGACTGGCCTGTTGGTCTAGTGGTTAGTGACCCTAACTGCTATGCCGGAGGTCGTGGGTTCGATTCCCACCCAGGACAAATGTTTGTGTGATGAGCACGATCATTTGTTCTGTGTCTGGGTGTAATTTATCTATAATATGTATGTATTTAGAAATATATAAGTATGTTTATCAGTTGTCTAGTACCCATAACACAGGCTCTGCTTAGCTTGGGACTAGATGGCGTTGTGTGATAGTTGTGGAATATTATTATACTATAGACTAGCTGAACGCAACAAGGAAAGAAAGCGGAGCTTGTCGAAAAGTACAATAGATTTAACATTTTATCGACTTTTAGCTGTTTTCTGGGCAATATTATGGTTCTACAAGTTGTAAAATAAACTTCACTCACTAACTTTTTGCTTTTTAATGATCTATTATTAAACAAACTAAGGTAATACATCATTTGTTAAAATGTTACATAATGTATAGTTATTTGAAAAGAACCCATTTCCCCACCCAACCAATTCTTGTCTGGAATAAGATCAAAGCTGGTAGATGGCAGTGGTTCGTTTGATATTATAGGGCTTGATAATAAGCAACGCCTTGCATTTCTCTGTTGCAATCGCTCAGTTCGAGCTGAGGTGTCACTCTGTGATTCATTCCAACAAAGTGTATAGGGCACAGCAGATTTCTTCAAAATTTTGCGTTGAAGTGGAAAGTCTGAAACAATATTGGGTAATGTTAATACTTGGCATATATCAGTGCGGCTTAAATCCCCCATGAGCGAACGTTGACTTGGTTTCTCCCACACATTCAAATTATTGATAAAAAGTCAGAATTAATAATAGGTATCGTACTAACCTGTCGCCTTATATGTGGTCTCGTAGTCTGTTTCGTTGAAATGTTTCCCACATAACCTCGAAAAATTACTTGTTTTGATTTTTTTTAGTTTCAGTGCCTTTTCCCACTTTCTCTTCATGCGCAAATTTCTTGGAAATCTGACAACGCCTATTTCTTTGCATCCAAACGCTACACAACGACCCATATTATTGAAAAAAGTCACAAACTAATATGATATTGTTCAATTTATATGGAGATAAACAGTTTGTTTGTAGCCAATGTAGCCAATGTACAGCGCCCTAGTGAAACTATTTGACAGTTTTCTTCCCCATTGACAAAATGTCAGAGACAATTTAAGGTCGCGTTCACAAATATGGCAGCGTTCACGCAATTCCCACCAATATTGACCGAATGAAACCGGCATTACTAAACTAGACTATGGTATGTTTTCATGAAATGGCAACATCAGTTATCTCGCGTCGAGAAGGAGAAGTCACGACGACATATCTTCTCGAGCGTGGTGCGCATGTTAGGAACAGTGACAAACGAATCGAGAACGACAAAATTTGTCATCTCGTTTTCTCGATTTGTCGACTTGCGCATGTTAGCCCTGCTGGAGTAGGTCTATATTATTTCTTCAAATTCAGATGATCTGTACGTTTTATATTTGGTTGGATAAATGTTCCTTTGGTCATCGACGTAATTGAATATTTGCATTCGTTGTTAACAAAACATTCATATTTGCTTTCTGTTTGTTCTGCTTCCGCAGTTATTGTTATGCAAACGAAAGTCTCATTAATTATGCATCCAGAAGTTTTGAGTCATAACACAAACAGTAGCAAAAACGTACGATTAACTTTGTTATAGTTCTCCATTGACTCCGAATGCCCGGATGTTTTTTACAAACATATGTGGGTTACTGGGTTCACTTAAATGTTGTAATGTTTTACATGATATATGGGCCTGGATAGGCATCAAATATTCACACTTTTCCTATGGTATTGGAGGAAACAATAGAACGCCACTTATAAGGAGCCTTATTAAACGGTTTTATTTAGCTCACCCAGTTTGTTTTATTATTTATTCTTGGATCAAATTTAGTAATTCAAATTTCACCCACTTCCAGTCAACCGATTAATCTGAAATTTTGTATACACATTGGATTTTGGTGACAATACAATTATGTTTATTCATTATCATTATAAATTCAAGATGGCCGCCGCTACAAAATGGCGGATAATTTATGTTTTATTAATCCCATCAATATGGGTATCAAATGAAAGGGCTCAACAAGTAGAATACAATATACTATAAAAAATTGAAATCCAAGATGGCGGCCGCTACAAAATGGCGGATAATTTATTTATGTTTTATTAATCCCATCAATATGGGTATCAAATGAAAGGGCTCAACAAGCAGAATACAATATACTATAAAAAATTGAAATCCAAGATGGCGGCCGCTACAAAATGGCGGATAACGTAGGTTTTATCAATCCCATCAATATGGGTATCAAATGAAAGGGCTCAACAAGCAGAATACAATATACTATAAAAAATTTAAATACAAGATGGCGGCCGCTACAAAATGGCGGATAACGTAGGTTTTATCGATCCCATCAATATGGGTATCAAATGAAAGTGCTCAACCAGTATAATACAATATACTATATAAAATTAAAATCCAAGATGGCGGCCCCTTTAAACAGAATGCGAAATAAAAACTAAAAACTAGAAAATAAAAAATAGGTAAAAAAACTTTTTAAGTTAAACGGTTTTATGTTAAACATACATTGCAATGTTTAAGATAAATGTACTAAAAACCAAAAAATAATAAAATAGAAAACCGTGGGGCACGTCAATTGTCTACAATCGTTGATTAAAATCATAATAATAATAATTAAGTCGATAATTTGTAGACAATTGACGTGCCCCACGGTTTTCTATTTTATTATTTACTTCTTTTGTTTCCTTCATATTTGGCACACCAGCAGGGCTATTGCGTATCTTTAAGTGACAGTGGCTAACTTAAAGTATCTATCAAATAAATGTCAAATGGTTAGTTTAAAAAAAATGTACTAAACCATAACCGCATAGCTGAATTTTGGGCCAAAACGATTTAACAGAAATTTGCCATCGACACGCTAAGAATTTACAGTTAATTTATGGTCACTTATAATATAATAATAATATAATATAATATATTCCACAACTATCACACAACGCCATCTAGTCCCAAGCTAAGCAGAGCTTGTGTTATGGGTACTAGACAACTGATAAACATACTTATATATTTCTAAATACATACATATATTATAGATAAATTACACCCAGACACAGAACAAATGATCGTGCTCATCACACAAACATTTGTCCTGGGTGGGAATCGAACCCACGACCTCCGGCATAGCAGCTAGGGTCACTAACCACTAGACCAACAGGCCAGTCAAACTACTACTTATGATAGCCACTGACATAGAAAAGATGCGCAATAGCCCTACTGGTCTAACACGCACGCCAGTTCGAAGTACGTCCTACCTCCCGACATATTAATATCAAGTCTTAAGTTTTTAAGGGCACCCAACCCACGCCCTGTAAAACGAATCCATTCAACTAAATATACCAATTAACAGAGGCTCCTTCCACAAAATCATCTCATTTTGATCAATTTTGATCGCTTGGTGTGGGAAATCTATGAAGAATTTGAAGCTTCCTTTTGGCTATTATAAGAGACGAGTTCTTTTTCAGGTGGATGGGTTTGAAGAATTTTCAAAATAATGTTTATTTAATGACAATCACCCGTATTCAAAAGCCCTTTTCCGCACAAATACCGATCGAGTTACGTTTGGCTTAGCCGAACATAACACTACAAACGATTTTAAACATTAAAAAAAATATAAATAACATCACCGTATGGTCTACTAGGGGACCAGTTTGCCACATTTTCGACTTCAATACAAAATATAGCAGAAAAAAAATGTTAAAACATCGCAATTTTTACAAAATGTCTCGACAAATAAGATTTTTTTTCTATACCTTAGAATCACGTTAAAGAAAATTTAAAAACTACGTATTAATTTTAAGGTAACCTTCTAATAGAATCGTATTTTTATTTTATCAATAAACTATAATTTCATTTCGTAAATTGAATCTAAAGTTAACTATATTATCGACCGCGCAAACTCTATCTCGCCAGTGCGAATCGGCCACTGCCAGAGGACGGACGTATCGCTTTGTGTCACAAACGCTCCCGTGTTTTTCGTGCATATATTTTCGAGATTGTACACCGATTACCACAATTTGATACACTTATTAATTTTGATCAAACATGTTTATTTTGCTAGTTTGTAAAGATTGCTAAAATTTTTTTCATCTTCAGATCGAAGTCGAATTTCACGATCGTTTGTTGTTGTCGATTGTACTTCGATATATATTTTTAACCGACCTCCAAAAAAGAGGAGGTTCTCTATTCGTGTTTGTATGTCCGCGAATATCTCCGTCAATTGTGGACTGATTTTCAAAATTCTTTTTGTTTTGGAAAGGGTATACTCCCGAGGCGGTCCCATTGCACCAAGTCAGTTTCTGATGATGGGAACTCTGAGAAATTGAGGGCAACCCTCGAATATCATAGGCGCACATAACGTTTTCCATACATTTTCAGAAGCTGTTCAAGTATTTGCGTCTGATAATCATAATTTCATGTGGCGGCGCTGCGCTGATGACGGAAGGTGCAACTCCTCAACGGTCAGGACTTGAAAGAAAATTCCTTCAAAATTATACGTACTTATGGATCGATAGTTGTATTCTTTCAGGCCATTAGGTTGAATTGATTATAGACGGTAAATCCCATTAACCGACTTAAAAAAAGGAGGTTCTCAATTCGTCTGCTAGAAAATTTTTAGTTCTTCCGTCATGGGTGTCGTTTTCAAGGTTTTCGGGGTCGCTGATTACGAAAATGAAGCCAAAATGAAATACCATGATGGCGGCCAGGAAAATTTTTGGTTTTTCCGTCATGGGTTTCGTTTTCATGGTTATTGGGGTCGCTGATTACGAAAATGAGGTCAAAATGAAAATCAAGATGGCGCCGACAAAATTTTTTGGTATTTCCGTCATGGGTGTCGTTTACATGGTTTTTGGGGTTGCTGATTACGAAAATGAAGCCAAAATGAAAATCCAAGATGGCGGCCAGAAATTTTTTTGGTTTTTCCGTCATGGGTGTCGTTTTCATGGTTTTCGGGGTCGCTGATTACGAAAATGAAGCCAAAATGAAAATCCAAGATGGCGGCCAGGAAAATTTTTGGTTTTTCCGTCATGGGTGTCGTTTTCATGGTTTTTGGTGTCGCTGATTACGAAAATGAAGCCAAAAGGAAAATCCAAGATGGCGGCCAGGAAAATTTTTGGGTTTGCCGTCATGGGTGTCGTTTTCATGGTTTTTGGTGTCGCTGATTACGAAAATGAGGTCAAAATGAAAATCAAGATGGCGCCGACAAAAATTTTGGTTATTCCGTCATGGGTGTCGTTTTCATGGTTTTCGGGGTCGCTGATTACGAAAATGAAGCCAAAAGGAAAATCCAAGATGGCGGCCAGGAAAATTTTTGGGTTTGCCGTCATGGGTGTCGTTTTCATGGTTTTTGGGGTCGCTAATTACGAAAATGAGTTCAAAATGAAAATCCAAGATGGCAGCCAAGATTTTTTTTGGTTTTTCCGTCATGGGTGTCGTTTTCATGGTTTTTGGGGTCGCTGATTACGAAAATTAAGCCAAAATAAAAATCCAAGATGGCGCCGACGAAAATTTCAGATTTTTCCGTCATGGGTGTCGTTTTCATGGTTTTTGGGGTCGCTGATAACGAAAATGAGACCAATATGAAAATCCAAAATGGCGCCGATGAAAATTTTTGGTTTTTCCGTCATGGGTGTCGTTTTCATGGTTTTTGGGGTCGCTGATTACGAAAATGAGACCAAAATTAAAATCCAAGGTGGTGGCTAGGAAAATTTTAGGTTCGTCCGTCATGGGTGTCGTTTTCATGGTTTTTGGGTAAACTGAGTACACACTACACCCCTGATTTCGCATTGCATATTCGCCAATTGCAAAGTGCAAAGACTAAGGTAATTTTATTTAAAACAACTGCCCGAAATAATGACACTATGACAATACTACTAAATGATGGTAATATTGAACTCGTGAAAGAAACTTAATTCCTGGGAGTACACATAGATGACCCATTAAACTGGAAAAATAATTAGCCGCCATTGATGCATATCTATATCATCCACATGTTATGCTTTAAGAACCCTTATATAGAGACGAAATTGACATTGAACACTTAAAAATCGTAAACCACGCACTAATTGAATCCAAATAAAGATACAGTATACAATTCTGGGGAAACAGCTATAATTATAACTGTAAACGAGCTTTTGTCCTTCAGAAAAGAGCTATACGTACCATTGTCCGTATCTCACAAAGAGAGAGTTGTCGTCCGCATTTCTTAGACTTAAAAATTCTTACAGTTCCCAGTCTCTACATTCTTGTACTTCTGATTAATTTAAAAAAGTACATACATGAATATGAGACGCATGAGGAAAGACTAGTCAGGGAGAGTACACGTAGGAAAGATTTGAAAAATAAGATAAGTCCTCATTTTAACATTGTGAAACATAGTTCACAATATCAAGCAGTGCAATTATTCAATAGGGTAGGGGTAGGGTTAGAATTAAAAAGCTTAATCTATACGTCTTCATTTAAATCAAAGCTTCAAGCATTCCTACTGGATAAATGTCTCTACTCCGTTGACGATATGTAATATTAAGGTATATAATACAATTATGATAATGCGCCAACTGATATAATTTGTCCTTTGTGTTTGTCAGTTTTTAATTTTAAAATGACTATTTGTATAAAGCTGACATGAATTTTACAACAATCTAATAATTTAATTATTTTGTATTTTTGATTATTTTTTGTTTCAATTATGATTTAAATTTGTATTTTATGTGTAGGTATTGTAATTTTTGTTGTTAATGTTTAATTATGACTTATGAATGTGTTTTATTATTATTTTTTATTATTATTTTTATGATTTCAAATACAATGTGAATTGTTTGTAAATAAATTGAATTGAATTATCAGTTGAGTCAAATACATTCCCAACAGAATGGAAAACATCTAAAGTTATCCCGGTTCATAAGAGTGGCCCAAAAAGCGATATAAAAAATTACAGACCCATAGCTGTTTTATCCATATTTGGAAAAGTGTTTCAAGCGGTACTTTTAAAAAAAGGTTTTTTCAAACTGCAACGGTGGTTTGCGGAGGAACAGCACGGATTTCTTCCAAATCGTTCAACCACGTCTAATTTACTCAACGTTACGACATTCTTAGCCAAAAATATTGACGACAGATAGCAGGTGGATGTCACTTATTTTGATTTTTAGAAGGCTTTTGACCGGGTTGACAATGATATACTTTTGAGTAAATTGGTTTTGGCTGGTTTCTCTGCAGCAACACTTAAATTCTTCGCAAATTACCTATACAATCGCAAACAATATGTTATTTTTGAAAATGCCAATTCGGAATGCTTGGAGGTTAGTACCTTGGCCTAGTACTAACCTAAGTCCCCTGTATTTTCTTATTGTTGTAAATGACCTGCCCAAGTGTGTAAAGCACTCCACAGTTTTAATGTATGCCGATGATGTCAAAGTTGCGCTTCCCATAATTATCTAATCTTAGCGATACAGTCACACTTCAACAAGACATAGACAGCATCCACCATTGGAGCACTATAAACAACCTCAACTTGAATATTAGCAAATGTGCGATCATGACCTTTTCTAAAGTCACACAACCTATCCTCAATATTTACACATTAAACAATGAGCCCCTGAAACGAGTTAATGCCGTACGCGATATTGGTACTAATTTTGACCCACACCTCACATTTAACCAACATAGTAATATAATACAAATATGCAACAAGTCCCGCAAAAACTTAGGTTTTGTTTTACGACAAGTTAATTTTTAAGCTATTGCATAGCTTCTATCGCGGGCCTTGAGCGTGGAGAGCGAATTCAGAAATTCCCTAACGAAAATATTCAAGATTCAGTATTCAACCAGGTTGCTATGGTTACGGAAAAAAACAAGGTTATCAACTGAGGTTGTCAAATTAAATAATTAATTATTTGCTGTTGTAAAAAAATATGCCATGCAATAGCTTTACCGCGGCAGTCTCCGAGTGCCACATTTAGTTTTTTTTTTAATAATTGACCAGCCATAACCCTCATCTACAACTCCTTCGTACGCAGTTTACTCGAAACCAATAGTGTAATCTGGAACCCTCATGAAAAAATCTATAAACTAGTCATTGAGGTCCAGAAGTCTTTATTCGCTACCTCTAACTCAAATTATTTGGCTTTTACCCATATAATTTACCCTACGCCATTCGTGCTAGGTATGGTGACATACCAGAGCTTAGAAGTCAGGAGAAATCTTGCTCTAGTAAAATAAGTCATCTGCTTAGTTCGTGGTTCCCATTTTAATTCCCTGCTGTTACAGTACATCTCTTTTAACATCCCACTACCTATCCGGCACTCTCTTCGCCCACGCCAACGTCCTCTTTTTTCGATTCCTCAAACAAGCACCGTAACTCTTAAGACTAGCCCACTATTTCTAGCCCTTACCCACATAAACATTTTAATGTATGACGAGTCATTAGATATTTTTGCAAGTACGGAACTAAGTCTCCTTAACACTGCTTCTCGATACCTGGAGTCCATTGCCACTCCCAGTACTATCTCCTCGGGTTTAACAATTTTTTTGGTAAGTTAGCGTATGTTCCATCAGAACCAGTTATCAACGCTTTTGACGAACTGCTCGAATCTGTTTTATATTGTGCATTCTGGCCTCCTCCGACAAGGCATTGATTATTTTGAAGATAACTGGATCGGAAGGTTGGAAAGACGGGGCAGGCGAGCTCCTAGATTTCCTATTGATCTGTGGAATACTTTTGATGCAGTTCTTCAGGAAATTCCCCGAACGAACAACTCCGTTGAAGGCTTTCACAGGGGATTCTAGTCACTTCTATCGGCTCATCTCATCACCCATCTATATGGAAGTTTTTGGATGAACTTCGTCGGCAGCAAAGCCTGACAGAACTGAAACTGGAGCAAATTTTGTCTCGTGGATCACACACAACTAGTCGGCCAAGATATAGGCAAACATCGGCAAGATTGAAAGATTTAGTTGAATCATTTGGGGAGAGACCACTCCCAGATAACTTACGGGCCAATGCTCATAATTTTGAATTTCAACAAATATGATTAAAAAAATACATAAAAAAATCGAAACACAAAATGATTAAACCTAAAAAGCATACAAATTTAAAATAAATAATTATATCTATCTAGGGTCAAAGTCTACATACTGCATACGGCCAATGACCTTTTTTTTTACAAAATAAGCCAGCATTCCTTCAGGCGTTATCGACATTCTTGACCTCGAAAGCACAAAACCTAACAAAAAATCAAATGTTTTTTTTTCCTTCATCACGTATAATACTTCAAATCTGATTTGAACATTGTGTATAAAATCAATGAAAATAAACAACCAAAAAAAAAAACGCTAGGTGTCGGTCCACCTCCACGTGGTGCCCGTTGGAAACGTGATAACGGCTAACGGACTATTTGAATGACAATGCCTATAATTCCATTTTTTTCCTGTTCATGTTATTTTACATTTTGTCTAGTATAACTTATTAATATTTATTTCGATTTCATGTTTAACAAACCCATTTTATGTATTTCTAAATTTTGACCCCCGAAAACCATGAAAACGACACCCATGACGGAAAAACCTAAAATTTTGCTAGCCGCCATCTTGGATTTTAATTTTGGTCTCATTTTCGTAATCAGCGACCATAAAAACCATGAAAACGACACCCATGACGGAAAAACCAAAAATTTTCGTTGGCGCCATCTTGATTTTCATTTTGACCTCATATTCGTAATCAGCGACCCCAAAAACCATCAAAACGACACCCATGACGGAAAAACCAAAAAAAATCCAGGCTGCCATCTTGGATTTTCATTTTGACCTCATTTTCGTAATCAGCGACCCCTATAGCCATGAAAACGACACCCATGACGGAAAACCCAAAAATTTTCGTTGGCGCCATCTTGATTTTCATTTTGACTTCATTTTCGTAATCAGCGACCCCAAAAACCATGAAAACGACACCCATGACGGAAAAACCTAAAATTTTCCTAGCCGACGAATTGAGAACCTCCTTTTTTATTAAGTCGGTTAATGAGATTTACCGTCTATAATCAGTTCAACCTAATAGCCTGAAAGAATACAACTATCGATCCATAAGTACGTATAATTTTGAAAGAATTTTCTTTCAAGTCCTGACCGTTGAGGAGTTGCACCTTCCGTCATCAGCGCAGCGCCGCCACATGAAATTATGATTATCAGACGCAAATACTTGAACAGCTTCTGAAAATGTATGGAAAACGTTATGTGCACCTATGATATTCGAGGGTTGCCCTCAATTTCTCAGAGTTCCCATCATCAGTAACTGACTTGGTGACAATGGGACCACCTTGGGAGTATACCTTTTCAAACAAAAAAATAATTTTGAAAATCGGTCCACATTGTCGGAGATATGCGCGGACCACATAAAAAAAACATACGAATAGAGAACCTACTTCCTTTTTAGGAGTCGGTTAAAAAGAGACGGAAACATTATTTATTTTTGACGTGTTGTAGTGCTTTTGCAACCAATTTACAACAAAATTTAAATCTGTGATTAAAATAGATATCATAATTTTTGTTTTATTAAATGAATATTATTTCATCTAACACCAAATTGAACCATTTTTATGTTGATTGATATACTGTACCTATACACAACACACATTCCAGACTATTTTTCAAAGTGTACTTACTTACTATAAAATTATGTCACTTATAATAATAATCGTCTAAATGATCAAATTTTTCAACCGTAGTTCAACGCTCGAAATGCCCGTGTGTGCGTTCGTCGGTGTTATCGCTGCACACAAACATAGCATCGCACCGAAATCGCCTAAAGTTCCGCAAGTCTTGTCTGTACAAGGCCTCTTAATTATGGAATTTTGACACACGCTGTTATACCGTTTTTCCTTATGAAAACTCGTAGCCCTTTGCCGATACCTGGTATAAAATTACCCCGGTAGGTTCCGCGTTCACCGGTGTCCCAGTAATTAAATTAATTAGATTCCCTCATAGCTGATTGGCGGTTCACTCTGCCATGAACCGGGTTCTCACACATGAAGGACTTGTGTCGCTCCGGGCGGTTGTTACGCTCTGGTTTTTTCTTTCAATCAAGTCATGATTTATTTCCTCCCTTTGTGCCAGCGTTTAGAATAATCAAAGAATACGACGTTTGGATGAATTGTGCGAATTTTATGGAATGGTTCTAAAATTAGATGGAATTTATTTTTAGATGTAGGGGAAGTTTTGTTTAAGGTGGGTGTTCGCAATTATAAGAGGCCTAAAGAAGCACATAAATAATAAAAAAAACAGCAACAGGGCACGATTCTCTCTATGATCATGGTTTATCTCGCTCATATTATTTATCTTTGTATGTTTTAAATATTCTCATTTTACCTCATATTTTCTTCTTTATATAAGGTCCCATTTAAATAGGTGGACAAATTTTAACACAGCATTTAGTACGTCTAACCAAACATATCCAAGTAAAAAAAAAACACTTATCAAAGTGAGTTTTTTTACGTAAAATATTGGGCAACTAACACTTTTAGTGTATTTCCGCTAGGTACCTGTTTTATTTTCTTGTAGGTATCTGATGCGTTTCTCTAATTTTCTTTTTTTACCATTGTCCTTATTTTGGTGGTCTGAATGATTCCTAAAATTTTGTCCACCTATTTTAATGGGACCTTATATTACTGATGTTTTATTAAGCAGCGTTTGACGCAGCTTTGATTAATCAACTAGAAAAACATACACAAATATTTATAGAGAGACTATCATAAAGAAAAGGTAAACCGAGAGACACATTCAATGGAACATTTCTCATGAAAGCAAACAGATAAAAGAAAATACTGATAAACGTTCATGTAACTTTATTTCTAGGAGCTCTATTGAACATAATTCCACTTTTGTGTAGCAAAGCAGATTGCTTGGAACAACAAACAAATAGATCAGAAACCGAGAATATAAGGAAGAGGAAAGTAAATACTTCGGTGGTTCAGGAGATAAACCTAACAAATTACTGAATTTAGTAGACATTTATTACATAGGAACCGATGTTTACAACCACAAAAGAATACTGAAAAAGACTTCAGCGAAATAATCATGTATGCTTCCGAAGCGAAGAAAATTACATTTGAACGTATACAGCTACAAAATGACTTACGATACATACATGCACAAACTCACGTTACTCACGCCTTCTCATGGGGGTCGTCAGAAACCACAGAACGCCAGTTGTTAGGACCCTTACATACTCCTAACCTTTTGATTTGGTCCACTTGCAACCGGCGTGTATGACCAGATGTATGAAACATCTGGTCATACACGCCGGTTGCAAGTATTACGCACCTGTCCTTTCTAAACACAACATGACTTCTGAGATGAGATTAGAGGACCGAATATAAAAGCCCTAAAAAAGCATCAAGATATTAGAAAACTTAAGTTGCAAGCCTAGAAGAAATACCACACTAACAAGAAACATCCTAAAGCATACAAAAAATCACCAGAAAATACTAAATCCAATTCTCATCAAAAATGCTTTAGTTGTAACACTAACACTTGAGAGCCCCGACATATGTAGCAGGCCCCGGGCCGCGGGCCTCGGCTGGGCCATTAGTGCAAGTGCACGGGGGCGGTGACGTCACTCGAGGGGCCACCTCGCGCCAACTAGGCCACTGGAGCTCAGCATTGAACGGGTTATATTATGGATACGGTGGATATGCTAACCCCACGTGTTCGGCTGAGTTGAGCAGGTACATTCATTATGGATTGTTTGGATGGGGATGGTTTTAATGAAGGCAAATTATGTATGTAAGTATCTGGAGTCTCCTGGAGGTGGGTACAGGACCGATCGCTTATTACGATGTTTGTATCAGCCCAAATCCCAATGCCATATTAGCAACTCCTACTGCCGAATATATTCGTCATCCAATAAGTGGATGTTTCGAATGCTCAGGTAACATTTTAAACTTAAAATTGTACCGAATGTAAACACGCAAAGAATATTACCGTGCGCAAAGCCTTCAAAACGCATCCTCATTCTTAACCCTTTCACTGTTCAAGGCCCTAGCGAATTAAATTAAATAAATTCCCGCATTCCTTAACCCGTCGAACGCGACCGGCCGGAAGGCGTCGACGTCGAGACGTCGGGTGGCACAAATTACCCCGAGATACGTTTCGTGGGCCTATCCATCATCGGACGCCTATCCGCCACGTCATCTCTTATAACAATGCAGGGTTGCCTTAAGACGATATTATTTAAGCTTTAGTGTAATTTATACAGCGGCCTAGATATAGATGTGTGGATGGAGTTGTGAGTTGTTGAGTAATGGTGTTGTTTCCGACTTACTATTATGTGTTTTGGATTTGTTGTATACCTATGTAATTTACGTAGCATCACATTACATCACGCCTGTAATTCCCGAAAAATATAGGCAGAGGTGTTCTAATGGACCCATTAGAACACCTCTGCCCCATGGCCCCATGTAATAGGCGGCGAGTCTACCGGGCAAATATCCAGACTTCGGGGCTGCTACTGAGAAATTCTTGATAGAGCCTGACATAGGAATCGAATCCAAGAGCCCATGCTCATCAGTGGCGCTTGCAACCACTAGACCATCGAGGCAGTCTGTAATTTAGTGCGGAAATAAATATATCAACCTACTAGTAAATCTTTCGGGGATTCATGGACGGCGCAAAGCTGAAGTTTGTGCCATCTTGCGCCACACCCTTTTTTTTTTTTGGTGGGTGGAAAATCATCGAATAACCCCCCCCCCGCTCTTGGGCAGAGCGAAGGGGAGTGTCAGACTTCTACTGACTAAAAACCAAACCCATGTTCCTTCTTCGCCCTTGTGTCGGAGCCGCGTTATCCTTTCGACAAGCCACAGCCCCGACGGGTGCGCCACACCCTGTCCCTTGTGCATTTGATGTCCTTATGATGACTACGTCACGTCGCGTCAGTACCTAAACTTTCGCGTAGCTGAATTTTAGGTCCAACATTTTTCAACTTTTTTGTATCGATATGCAAATTATTAGTGGCACCCATCTTAAAACGTTACACGTATAGTCGTGCTCGTGCAGAAATAGTACATTACTGCAGAATCCAGTAAGTAAGCCTCGTATATAACCAGACCTCACCTGCGGTTCGGTCCGGTTAACTCATACTTGGCCAGGATGGCTTTCTTACTGGTTGAGGTTTGTATAATGCTTTTCTCAAAAATTAAAGAAAGTTAAACAACAAATTCGTTTAATTAATATTGAAGGTTACATTCATATGTGAAAAACACAATAGCACTTTTTGGCCGACCCAGGAATCGAACCCAGGACCTCACGCTCTGCAGTCGAGCTTGCGACCACTAGACCAACGAGGCAGTTTAGGAAACAACTTTAGAAAAAACTTTTTAATAAACTGAAATTACTAAATACAATCATAAAATCCCACACTATAAATGTCATACCAAAAAGAGAGATAGATATATATTTGGAACCTCCCTTCTATAACCATGTTATAATGGCTAAACTCTAATCTGTGTCTGGTACTATGTTTTTTTTTCTAAGCAGATCTAAAGAGGATGACCTAGTGTCCAGTAAGTAAATTACATACTTACTTACTGGACAGTAGGAGATTCCAAATTTAAAATCTCGCTTCTTACTGGACAGTTGTGAAGAAGTCTCCGGTAAAGTTCACTTTCTGGATACTTTTTAGAGATGTTATGGCAACATTACATACCATTTTTGAGAAAAGACATTTTCATACCAACAAATAAGTTCAGATTTCCCTAACCGTAGGTCTCAATGATCATTAGAATCTGATTCAAAAACCGCACACTCAGTATTGATATCACAGCATTCACAGCCGTAAGTACCACATAATGGTACCACCGGGGCTTCTAAACCGCCATAACGCTGTAATGCTGTTAAAAGTGGTCATAATAGTACCGTGCGGTTTGTTGGGGTACAAATGGAAGTGCCAATAAGAATAAGTTAGCGGTGTGGTCGTTTTGACCATTGTGTGTGCATTTTGCGGTTCAGACGTTTATAGGAAAGCTTTTTTTTATAATTATGACGTTTTTTTTGTGGAATTTCATTCAATTTGCTTTGGAGAAACGTTTGTCTTCAAATTAAATAATGTTCTGAATTTGACTGCCCCGTTAGTCTTGTGGTCGTAACGCAAACTTATGCTAAGCATGAGGTCCCGGGTTTTTCTCCTGGTTGGTCAGTGTTATTGGGTTTTCCATTCCAGGAATTTCTCAGTAGCAGCCCGGAGATAAGTTTTGTGCTCTGTTTATGGCAGTAGGCTAACCTTAATTACATGGGAATTAAAAATAACTTGCCAAAAGTGAGTGTGCCTGTACTGTTGGCACACGCTGCGTAACCCTTCGAGGATTACATACGTGATGAGATGCTATATTCTGTGGTTTAAGTATTTTTTTCAAAGCAAACAATAAATGATTCCAATAACACGCATGCTACCTCTAAAAATAGAAACACAACACATCCATACTTCTTCCTACTAAAACTTTCTTACGTAACATCTCAGGCAACCCTAAAATCAACCCTCACTCCGCCGCAAGTAACCCGGGCAACGCCGCAGTGACTTTCCGACACATTTAATAAATATATCACCGAACCAAGCGAGCAATGTATCAATCATGCAGACCCCAGCCCTCCAGGGCTCCAGGCCTTCTGAAAGGGACAATTAAATATTCACAATAACGAAACTTGAGAGTTTACCGTTTGTTCAGTACTCTGTTAGACCTGAGTTATGTTATGGTACCTGTAACTTTACTTTCATAACTTTGGGCCTGATTGGGATTCCCAGTTGGTACGCACGATGACCAAGCTAAGCTACACAAATAGATTTGCCAGATTATGCGGATCTCTCGTTGTATGAAAATTCTAGGCAAGGCGTGTTATACTGAAAATGTATAGCTTGTGTTGCCGTGTGTACTTACTCAGTTTGTATGGTATGAACTTATGAAGTCATTGGGTTAGAGGGTAGTCACAGGTTGGGCTATAAGGGAACAGTTATGTGTGTTGGTACATAGGTATACATAACTGTTCACTTTTAAAAATATCTCATAAGCTTTCACTTTGACATTAATTTACTGCTTCTTTCGAAGTTATTAAGGTTTTTTGGAAAAAGAACTATTTCACACTAGTAATTATAAACGATGACATGCTGAAACGGCAACATACAGGCTGTTGACCTAACGGTTTGTATCAGTAAAGCGTTAACATCTGAAGGCTCTGCGTTTACTTCGCAAGTTCTAACCGAAATAATTTCTGTCTTTGAAAGTAAATCAAAGCTGGAGCGAACACTTTCGGAAGCCGTAACATAAGAGTAGGTACGTAAGAGTTCCGTATGAGGTTCACTGAAGGACCTCTATTCATCCTCCTCTCCTCATTAGGCCGCGATCGACTATTTCCTGGGCCTGCCATCCCCGGATATCTTGTTTCCGTGACCCGACCGACCGGAAATAGTTCTTTTTTCGCATTCGAAATTCACACTTCGTGACTGTTGGCTCTGTTGACTTTTTGTGGGCCGTTTGTGATTTTTTACTGGTTAGTCGGCTGTAGGAAGGTTCACGCATGACTGATGGGGCTGGTCTAAAATGGTGGAGGCGTCTCGGAGCACGATCTTTGTCTCATTTGTTATAAACGTATGCAGATGAGGGATGAATTAGGATGCTTTATTTTTAAAATACGTTTAAACTAAGTATGTTTTTTGAAGCAACTTTAAGTTTTGCGATAAATGTGAATATTGAATCGCAATCATCAGGATAAGTAGTGGATAGCGTGACGATTGACAGAGGAGAATTTGGAAGAAAAAACGTGTTGCCGTTGACCCATGTTTCTACTTGACTGTACATACAAACTTTGAAATTAGCTTGTACCTAAATAATATTATAGTGGTTCGAATCGCCCATTCCTAAGAGCTATTGGTCGATTCACACCGCTCGGCACTCCATGGACCGCCGCGGTGCGAAACAGCTCTTCTGCGTTTCACACCGCGGTCCGAACCGCTCGTGGTCCGAAACGACGAAAGACCCTAAATACCATGGGACAACGGCAGAACGACGATGATGATGATCATCTGATTTGTCATGTGTGTTTCTTTTACAGCAACCCACACTTATAAGCCTTGTAAACAACTCTCACTGAGCTGGCTGTTTGTTTTTATTTTCCATACAATTTCTAACGCTTTGATAAAATATTTCTCAAAGAGAATAAGTGAGATTTCCCAATCCACTTCCACTATTGACATTTTGTACTCTATTGACACGAATTGATAGTGTCAATAGTGCTAAAATCGTGATCCTACTGACACAATTCCTTATTCCAAAAATATACGCAGAACTAAATTATGTTTTCGTGAAAGGAAACGCCACTTAGCATGACAGTGTAAACTGGCACTAAACGAGATATATTTTAGAACGTTTACCGCGAAACGTTTTATATACGCGACTATTATGTTTATTGTGTTTACTTATACATCTTAGTATATACTTACGTAGTTTCTTCAGGATCGACTATCTTAATATTGTTACCTGCTGTTATTAATGAGAGGTGGAATCGTGAACAAATATATATTATGTATCACACAAAAACTATACTCATCATCATCTGCCTAACCTTTTATAAACTATGTTGGTGTCGGCTTCAAGTCTATCAACCTACTAGAATACAAGTATTTTACATGGAAAACTACAGTAAAATCGCATATTATTATATAACACTTTTTGGGCAGTCGTGTAAAAATGCACAAATACCTCAAAAACTCACACGCTACAATTTAAGGTAACATCCATCACCTTAAAACTATTCCCCTTAAATCCACGTACAGTGTGAAAATGGCGTGCAAATAAGATTAAAGAACAGTGGAGTGTGCAAAGGGAGTTGGTTCCAACGCCATTACGCTAGAAATGTGAACTCCGGTCACGTTTCCCGCCCATTTCTTACCATATTTCAAACGAGGTGCACCAATAAAACTAGGAGCGCGTCGAGCGCCGTCACTCTAATGCCTGTAGTCCTGTACCAAGCTATGAGCGAACAGCGGGTAGCAAACTGTAAAAATTTGATGGGCGTGTTTTATGGTGGCTCTTTGAAGCTGTAATTTTGTGCCGTGTAAAAAGGCAAGGAATACATAATTTTATATCGGACGGCTAGTTTCCTCAACAAAATACGTACTATTTTTGCAATTTAATGTTACAGTCATTCATTAATGTAATGAGTGCTGCCCTGAAGTGTAAATGTGGTGCTGTTCCTCTAATGATGAAGCACTTGTCAAAAAATATGGGATGCTAAAATCTCTAACAGACGTCTTTTAAGGAACCAATTACATGTACCAATTAATATAATAATAATAATATTCCACAACTATCACACAACGCCATCTAGTCCCAAGCTAAGCAGAGCTTGTGTTATGGGTACTAGACAACTGATAAACATACTTATATATTTCTAAATACATACATATTATAGATAAATTACACCCAGACACAGAACAAATGATCGTGCTCATCACACAAACATTTGTCCTGGGTGGGAATCGAACCCACGACCTCCGGCCTAGCAGTTAGGGTCACTAACCACTAGACCAACAGGCCAGTCAAATATATATAGTCGAGACTGTGTAAAGTAAGAGGTGTTACCATGGTGTTACCCAGTAACTGGGTTAAGATCAGATAAGTAAGCAGTAGCTCCATATAAGTATTGGTATTCAGCTACATCCGGTTAGTCTAGTGGCCGATCCCAACTCAAAGCATTTATTTCAATTGGACCATTACAGGCACTTTTTTATGCATAGTTAAAAAAACGAAGGCTAAGCTACAGTCACAAAGCATATCTTGTGATAGTACTGAATTTACCCATCCCAAAGCGCAAATCTCTAAGGAGAAGAATGGGCAACATAGTAGTTGGTTCATGCATGGTGTGGAAGAATAAGAAAACCGCTGTATCCTTGGACAAAGATATATAAAAATAGGCTAACAGTGTTGGCTTCACTGCAGCCTCTTGAACACGTCTCTCCCAAGGCCGAGCGATTGGATACTGACAACTCTTCATATAATCCACTTACTAATATGATTGGCTGGCAACATCTCAAGGTCTAGTTTCATAGGGAATATAATCACATTGGCATAAAATGGCCGAGAAGACAGCTCTTGGATAATAAAAGTAGACCACGTAGTATTTTGTTACAGTGTTACTAACGTCATTATGTGTCATAAAAAAAACTTGAATTTGCCTCAAGTTACAAGCTTTTTAACTGTACTGTCTTTGCATCTTAAAAGACATCGTAGGTACATGGATTCGAAACATTCATATAAACACTTAGATCATTTCGGATTTCGGAATGTTGGAGTGAAAGTAATGGAAAAAAAACTTTCCATAAATAGTCAGCTGCTAAGTTTTATGTTTCTCACTTTCACAATGATAGGCTTGATTAGTAGTGTTTTAGCGGAACAAGTTTTTTCAGCCGAAACTGCCGCCGACTTTCGGCATGCGTCCTAGTTTCAAACTGCAACTTTATCACTATTTTCTCATAAAGTTGGACTATAAATTCTGGACTACGATTTTGTTCTGGGTATATTGAAAAAGAATAGTCACTGCACTTAACGTTAACGATACCCGAATTAAACCGGAGTTTTATTTCGGACCGCAGCAGAAACAAACCAATTCTTCACTCCATTATTGATTAGAAGACTTTTCCGAGAATTCTGTCCAATAACCATGACTAGTCATTTGGTGTTGTAATTTATACGCCTAGATAAAAGAAAGTGTAAGTAATGTAAATCAATTCAACACATTATCATCTATAATGTCATTAAAATGATTATTGGTGAGTAATCCGTGTAAAAATAACTGTCATGGGTGTTTTCCAGTTTCAGCTACGATACGATATAGCCACCGTAGTGTACTGAACTAATCAAATATTTAATGAGATTGTATTAGGCGGAGGACCTCGAGGCTTTATCATAACCGCCCGCATGGGTCGATCTTCAAGGTTAAGACGCGCTTGCCAAGATCGGCACGTGGATGTGTGACCATGACCATCATTACATACCGAGTTTCCTCGTGCTTCGGAAAGCACACTAAGCAATTTCCGCCGACTGTCGTTTGATAGTTGTTATATAATAGATATAGGCTATCAAACGACAGTCGGCGGCTCGAAAGTTTGAAAATCAGTCTTACCAAGGGGGGTACCGTATTACCGAGTAATAACTGGGCTGTGGAGGTCAGAAAGGCAGTCGCTCCAATTAAAATAGTGGTATCCAGCTGCATCCGGTAAGGCTGCCTGTCCTCTGAGAAACGGAGCGGAGAAATATAGAAATACTAGCTTTTGCCCGCGACTTCGTTCGCGTGGAATAGTGACTTCCGGCAGATTTTTGGTTTTACCCACATAGTTCCCGATCTCGCGAAAAAAAAAAAAACTATCCTATGTCCTTTCTCAAGTTCCAAACTATGTCTGTCTGTACCAAATTTCACACAAATCGGTTCAGTAGTTTAGGCGTGAAGCAAAGACAAACAGACAGACAGAAAGACAGACAGACAGACAGAGTTACTTTCGCATTTATAATATTAGTTAGGATAGGATTAGGATTGACCAATAGGATTGCATAAAATCTGCCCTCTGTTCCAGTATGCAATCCCATTGTTTAATATTTCTCCGTTTCTCCGCTCAGCAGCTTCACTCTGCTTCAATGGACAAGCAGCCTGACTGAAAGCTGATCCAGATAAAGTCAGTTGCAGTTTTGTAGGAAACAGCTGTTTTGTTTTTAATTTCGGAAATTCGGAATGATGTACTGAGCACAATAATAGCGTATTTCATAACCCACTCACCACTAACTTACTTACTATTGCCCTTAATCCAACATTAAAATTACAAACCGTTAAAATAATACCTTTCATTCATCACGTAGATGCGTGAAAAGAATTAGGATAACTAGTAATATTTATTACTTGCAGTCGTAAATAGAATGGTAAGTCGTAACCAACCGACAGTATTTAATGGCCATTCGTTACCCACAGACGTCACAACTGTCACAAGGTTATTTTCTTTAGAAGGAAGTGTTTTAGACACGCCAACAACACCCCGATTCATTGGCTAATTGAATATCCTCGTATTTAGCCCACTTCCGAAAATAGCCAACCAAGGTTCTCAATTTCGATTGGAGACTTGTTTTCCTAAATATGCTTTTCGCTCTTTTGTTTTACCTACGATAGCAATTTAATTGGCAGTCAACGATGAATTTGCGCCAGCTCGTCTTCTCCAAATACGTATAATCGCGCCTTTATCCCACGGGACAAACTAACGAATAAGGTCGATGTATGTCTTTCTAGGGCGACCTTTTGTTAGTCGCCTTTCACTCATCCTCTCCACATGACCAAACCATCTGAGCATACAACTATCTGGCGAGCCTTTTTTGACATCGACTGGTGGGTCACAGTCACAACAACCGCATATAGCACCGTTCACCTTCATTTACTCTCTTTTCCACATCTGCGTCAATCTTTCCATCTCTTGTAAACAGACTGCCGAAATATACCAACTCATTTACGTGCTCCACACTCATAATTTATTTTTACATCACACACCGATATATTATTATCCTCTAATCTATCAAACATAATGGGCTTCGTCTTTTTCACATTTATTTACATTAATCTCTGACTGAATACAAATAGACTGAAAAACCGGTGTTGTTCCGAAAACAGTAAGAAGTTCCGCGTAGAAAAGTTCTATTTTTAGCCTCTCTTCCTTATTATTTTATGCATCCCAAAAACCTTCGCCCGCATTCCTAACCTCTTTCAACATTTTCGCAAGTTTTTTGCCTAAAAGCGTGTTGCCTCACGGAAACCGTGTAATTGCGTCTACACTGATAATAATTAGAGGGATCCTTGGCCCACTTGCCGCGGGCGAAACGCTGACGACCACCGCCATGTGACGTCACGGGGGTAGGGGGTGGGGGGGCGCGACGGAAAGGAAATTTTGTTTTAATATAAGAGTATGCGTGGGACCGTTAGTGGATGTGTGTTTTTGGCACGGTAGCTGTTAAGGCGCGTCCCCCAGCAAAACGTAGCTCTAGCCGTTTTTTATGCAGTTTTCTGGAGCTTATAACTCTTAAAAAAAAAGATATATCAATCAACAAAAAATACATTAAATTTCTACATACTCATAACTTCAAAATGGTACGTTTTGTTTTTTTCTTTTTTAAGTAAAATATTTAAATCATCCCCTCACAACGAAACCACAGAAATGAGAAATAATTATTGAAAACATGCTACTTCTCCAAAACTAACAATTGTTTTTATTTTGTTTTTACACTAATGGATAAGCAATTTCATAATGAACATTATGGTACGATTTTTTTTTTCAAAAACCCAAAATTTGATTTTATAAAGATTTTTATGCAAAATTCTGAGCGTATTCGCAACCGTATCTATTGACATTCAGTATGCCGCCAGGCCTCGAAGGGGGAACCCGTGTCGCTCGTCACCGCGCCGCGTCGGCTCATGCGCTCGCTCGCTTACGTCACATTATCAACAGATCTAAGAAGTAATTTCAAGTAATAGATATGGCATTCAATGAAATATTTTTTTATGAAATATTTATTGGTGCGTCCAAATACTTTTGGTCATTATGAATTCAGTTATTATACTCACGTCGATAAATAGGTAGGTACTTTCAAATTTTACTGTGATACAAAATAATATTGGCACGATTACGAAAATGAGCTCAAAATTAAAATCCAAGATGGCGGCTAGGAAAATTTTAGGTTTTTCCGTCATGGGTGTCGTTTTCATGGTTTTTGGGGTCGCTGATTACGAAAATGAGGTCAAAATGAAAATCCAAGATGGCGCCGACGAAGATTTTTGGTTTTTCCGTCATGGGTGTCGTTTTCATGGTTTTTAGGGTCGCTGATTACGAAAATGAGGTCAAAATGAAAATCCAAGATGGCGCCGACGAAGATTTTTGGTTTTTCCGTCATGGGTGTCGTTTTCATGGTTTTTGGGGACGCTGATTACGAAAATGAGGTCAAAATGAAAATCCAAGATGGCGGCTAGGAAAATTTTAGGTTTTTCCGTCATGGGTGTCGTTTTCATGGTTTTTGGGGTCGCTGATTACGAAAATGAGATCAAAATGAAAATCCAAGATGGCGGTAAAGATTTTTTAGGTTTTTCCGTCATGGGTGTCGTTTTCATGGTTTTTGGGATCGCTGATTACGAAAATGAGATCAAAATGAAAATCCAAGATGGCGCCGACGAAAATTTTTGGACTGTCCGTCATGGGTGTTGTTTTCATGGTTTTTGGGGTCGCTGATTACGAAAATGAGGTCAAAATGAAAATCCAAGATGGCGCCGACGAAGATTTTTGGTTTTTCCGTCATGGGTGTCGTTTTCATGGTTTTTAGGGTCGCTGATTACGAAAATGAGGTCAAAATGAAAATCCAAGATGGCGCCGACGAAGATTTTTGGTTTTTCTGTCATGGGTGTCGTTTTCATGGTTTTTGGGGACGCTGATTACGAAAATGAGGTCAAAATGAAAATCCAAGATGGCGGCTAGGAAAATTTTAGGTTTTTCCGTCATTCATGGGTGTCGTTTTCATGGTTTTTGGGGTCGCTGATTACGAAAAGAGGTCAAAATGAAAACCCTAGGTGGCGGTCAGGAAAATGTTTGGTTTTTCTTTCACGGGTGTCGTTTTCATGGTTTTTGAGGTCAAAATGAAAATCCAAGATGGCGGCCAGGTAAATTTTTGATCTTTCCGTTATGGCTGTCGTTTTATATATATATATTATATATAGTCGAAAAACCAAAATTTTCGTCGGCGCCATCTTGGATTTTGATTTTGAGCTTATTTTCGTAATCAGCGACCCCAAAAACTATGAAAACGACACCCATGACGGAAAAACCAAAAATTTTCGTCGGCGCCATCTTTGATTTTTATTTTGACCTCATTTTCGTAATCAGCGACCCCAAAAACCATGGAAACGACACCCATGACGGAAAAACCAAAAATTTTCGTCGGCGCCATCTTGGATTTTCATTTTGACCTCATTTTCGTAATCACCGACCCCAAAAACCATGAAAACGACACCCATGACGGAACATCCAAAAACCGTCGGCGCCATCTTGGATTTTCCTTTTGACCTCATTTTCGTAATCAGTGACCCCAAAAACCATGAAAACGACACCCATGACGGAAAACCTAAAATTTTCGTCGGCGCCATCTTGGATTTTCATTTTGATCTCATTTTCGTAATCAGCGACCCCAAAAACCATGAAAACGACACCCATGACGGAAAAACCAAAAAATTTCCTGGCCACCATCTTGGATTTTCATTTTGACCTCATTTTCGTAATCGTAATATTTGTATCACTGTAAAAGTTGAAAGTACCTACCTATTTATCGACGTGAGAAAAACTTTTTAAGTTAAACGGTTTTATGTTAAACATACATTGCAATGTTTAAGATAAATGTACTAAAAACTAAAAAATAATAAAAAAGATACAGTCGTGGGAAAAAACCGTGGGGCACGTCAATTGTAATTTCCGCAGCACGACAGTTCCGGATTGACGTGCCCCACGGTTTTTTCCCACGAATGTATCTTTTTTATTATTTTTTAGTTTTTAGTACATTTATCTTAAACATTGCAATGTATGTTTAACATAAAACCGTTTAACTTAAAAAGTTTTTTTACCTATTTTTATTTTCTAGTTATTAGCCGCCATCTTGGATTTTAATTTTATATAGTATACTAGTGACCCGCCCCGGCTTCGCACGGGTACAAAAAAGGTATTAAAACCTTCCTCTTGAATCACTCTATCTATTAAAAAAAACCGCATCAAAATCCGTTGCGTAGTTTTAAAGATTTAAGCATACAGACAAACAAACAAATAAACAAACAAACAGACGCGACTTTGTTTTATACTATGTAAGGATTGTATTCTGCTTGTTGAGCCCTTTTATTTGATACCCATATTGATGGGATTAATAAAACATAAATTATCCGCCATTTTGTAGCGGCGGCCATCTTGAATTTATAATGATAATGAATAAACATAATTGTATTGTCACCAAAATCCAAAGTGTATACAAAATTTCAGATTAATCGGTTGACAGGAAGAGGGTGAAATTTGAATTACTAAATTTGATCCAAGAATAAAAGAAACGGGGTGAGCTAAATAAAACATAACATAACATTAACACATAACATAACATTTCATAAAAAAATATTTCTTTGAATGCCATATCTATTACTTCTTAGATCTGTGAATTTTACTTGTATTCGTATGAAGTTCGCCAGGTGGCGCAAGTAATAGTTTACGAAGTATTGTAGAGGTGGGGTGCGGCAAAGAGGGAGCAAATGCTCAAGGTTATTTGCTCAGGGTACCACCTTAAGATGATTCAATATTTAGATTCACTTACTGTCTTTGTAAGCATTTAGTGCTGAAATTAGGTTTCGCCCACAAAAGGCTGCTTCAATGATGAGAGTAGATCAAAACCGTGAATCGAAACTGTTTTGCATTCAGTTCACCATATAAGTTGTGCTTGCTAATGAAGAAATGTTAATACTAGAAGAGTTTATGTGTAGCTGAAAAGATTTAGATAATAATCGAAAAGAGAATCTATTTTATACTAGAATGCATTTATTGCAGAATATTTGTCTCAAAACAGTCACCGAATTCTGCAACAATAACATTAACGGCGACAATACTTGCAGTCTCTCAAAAACGAGAAATTCCTAAACACAAACAAAGAGAAACAAATTAGACTAACAGTACACACTTCCTCATTCTAGTGGCGAAGCAATTAGTGGTCCACAAACAAATCGCCGAGCAGCCAGCATCGCGACTGAGCTATGTTTAATTACCTCTAGAAATATGCACAAATTAGGTCACTCTGCCAGACTGGCTGGCTGGCTAAATGAAGATTTTAGCATAGCTTTGGTTATGAATTGATGAGAATGGTATTTAATAATGCTACTCTCATATATTTTGAGTAGAAAGGGTAGTTGTAGGTACTTGTAGCAGATTGAAAGAACATTGGCAATTTGGCAGGAATCCTCAAAAGTTTTTATTTTCTTACTTTTATCGTGTGGTCAGTGCCTTATGGCCGCCATGTGATGGGCCTCTCGAAAATAATCTCTCTGGCACGCTGGTTTTCTCAAGATGTTTTCCTTCATCGAAGCAAAAAATAATTATGACATAAACATGACCGTATTGTTCATGTGCGTATCAGAGAATTCAGAGGTGTGTCTTGGGTGCGAACTGCGAACTCGTGACCTATGACTTGACTTTTTCTATAAACTCCATGCTTGCTGGCACTTCTAAAGTCGAAAGGTTGTAGGACTGTAGGTGATACGTTGTAAGCATAATAATATCATAATATGGAATTATGGAATTACTAGACACATCATAGTACCTACTCCTAAAACCGGCTTGTGTGCCTGTACAGTGTACATAGTAATTTATAAGAGCCTCTATCCAAACGGCTACCTAGCTGTATTGCATGTTGTAACATTTGAGTGTGGCTGGGCCCATGTTTAAAACTTTTTTACGAGCTTACATTTTTGGCGATAAAAGTATACAGACCGCATTTTATTTTTCGCAGTAGCAGCCACGTAGTTTGGATTTGTGCCCGGTCTATGGATATAGGCTCGCCCCATTGAACATTAAAAAAAAACCTTACATTAGGTATATTAGACACACGCAACGTCAACCCCTTCAGATTACAAGCGTGGTGTTACGTTATTTTTAAGAGCCAAATTGCCAATTAACTTATCTTCATTCAGAGCACCTAACACTTATATTGTCCACTTTATTTTTTTCTCACGATTGTATACACATACACGACATGTGAATGTTAAACTTTTAACTTGAAGTGTGAACTAATTATAGCCAACCATCATTTTCAGTTTTGCAAAACGACTTTTCATTTTCATAAAATCCTGTTAAGATAAAAAGTAACTGTAATAGTCCATTTCACGCAAAATGTCAGGAAAAATATTTAACTTTCTGAGCTAAATTCGCGAAAAATGTTAATTTAAATGCATGACACTTCATCCGCCAGCTAAGAACTTCCCCTAAAGCGGCGTAAAGGAAATTCATGGTGGAATAAAAGATTCTAACGTTTTCACACTACATATTTTTGAATAATTAGCTTTGAAAGCATCAAATATTTTATCACAAAAACTTTGAACCTAGCTTTGAAAGCATCAAATATTTTATCACAAGAACTTTGAAGTAGGTACTTATTTGGATGGAATTTGTATAACTGACATAAAGGGTGATTTCATCTTTTTTTTGTATTTTTTTGTTTGGGTCTCACACTTCTTTAACCAGATCTTATTCTTGCTGGTCTGACCTAATTCCTGACTCCCATTACGTTTCTTGTGGACAACATGTTTGGATTAGCTAGCCTAGCGTAGTTCGAAGTTTCAATTTAATAACAGGACAGCTTTACTTGGAATTCAGTTACAACATGCAACGTTTGCTGTACCTACCTCAAAATCGAACACAAATCTTCATTATCATTATTTGTCACAGTCTTTATTGAAAATCGGAGTAGTAGTTTTTGAGTTTATTCATGATTGCGAACAGACAGATAGACAGACGCGGCGGAGGACTTTGTTTTATAATATGTAGTGATGTAGTAAAGCTAGCCCATTTTGTCTCACTGCTGCTGGTCGCTGGTCTCAGGTCGCCTCACTCGCCTCATTCCATTCTTTCCAACGGTCGCGATTCTGTGCAACTTCTTTCCAATTCTCAAGAAAGACATCCAGTTCACCCCAGTTCTTATCCCCTAATTTTCATTGTATCCGTATAGTTCTACTGTTCAGTTCAACTAGTAGGACTAAACGGAGAAAAAAATCCATTTAGTTCTACTATCTGCTGTATGAATTTTAATTGAACTAAACGGACAAAAAAGTTCTTTTAGTACTACTAATTTCCGGAATTATGTCCAACTGGTTGGACCACGGGGATAGGATGATCGTGTAAAACAAACATACATGCAACGCATGTTGTACTCCATGACGCGCGCTCGCTTCGCTCGCATATTACATAACACTATTGTCTTCTGTCCCCGAAGTGCCGGGCCTCCGCCGGCCTCCTTCGTCGGCCTACGGCCCGGTGCCCATGCCGCCCATAAAGGATACTGTCGCGAGACGGTCGTATTATAATTTTGGTTAAAAGAGGAGGTAGTAATTGCATTGCACTTCAGCATTAATAGATAACCTTTTCCTGTTTATTACCAGTAGTTGTTCCATAGATCATACATTCAATTCCCAGAAGTACAACTAGTTGGACCAAGGAAAGAACAACTCACTGTAATTGAACCATTGGTAAAGATATTTCCCCATAGAACAACCAGTTGAACCCAGTTGAACCATGGGTAAATTTACTTCTCCGTAGTACAACCCATTGTATCCGTATAGTTCTAATACAATGGAAATTAGTAGTACTAAAAGAACTTTTTTGTCCGTTTAGTTCAATTAAAATTCATACAGCAGATAGTAGAACTAAATGGATTTTTTTCTCCGTTTAGTCCTACTAGTTGAACTGAACAGTAGAACTATACGGATACAAGTCTAATTTTGACCAGTTCAGAAGGTTAGTTGATAAATACGTATCTAGTTTTGTAGTGTACTCGCAATTTATTGTCTCTGGGTGTAATTAAACTGGCATTGGCAGAACGCCAGGGTCGTTAGTTATTGCACTTTACTATATTCTGGGCCTATAAATAGCTTTACTACTAAATTCACGCTCTTTGTAATTTCGCATTGAGTCTTGCTACTTGGCTGCAAATGTTCCTTAGTGGCAAAGTGGGAACTGCTCTCACCAGTGTGCTCGTTAAGTTTCGTGGTATGCTGTTTTGTAACAATTTGTTAGAAATTTTATAAAATGAGCTATTTCATCATCAATGCTAGTCAAGACTAATCTGATGATGTTAGAGGCTTTTGCAGTTTGCTCGCCTTTTGATCTGTGTGTTCATGTTGCTGTGAGAATCCGTCGTTTTAATGTCACAAGTTGATGTTTAACTACAAAATAACTTTTGTTAATTATTTGATGAATAGCAAGAATAACATCATGTACATTCAACATTGGCTTACCAATGTATGATCTTTGTAAAAACCCACTTCTAACTTTAAAAACCCTCTTTTACACTTTTAATCTGATGTATTTTTACTATGTGTAATTTTGAATGATCATGAATATTAATTTAAACCAATATTTGTTTTAAAACAAGTTTTTAATTTGAAAATAACATTATAATGCATTTAAAACTTTTACAATTATAAGTATAACAACATAGAAGTTTCGTGTTCGCAGCCGCGCCCTAGAATTAATTGCTTCGTAAACAATAAATTGAGTTGCATGCTAATGTAAACTCTTATATTTTCAGACTTTATATATTTAGTAACTATAGTGGTACATAAGCATACTTAATGCCACAGGGGATTAAATACTCGTAGAACAACATTGTAAGTAATAAGATACAATAAGTAATCATCATCACATTCTCCTGCCCTTATCTCAATTCATTTGGGGTCGCCGCCGCATGTCTTCTTTTGTATACTTCTCTATTACTCGGCATCTCATTAGAAACCTCCTTTCTTGCCATATCATCCTTTACAAAGTCCATCCATCAAGGTACAATAACTAACATTAAGTAAAAAATAAAAATATCGTAACTTATGTTGTAGGTACTTATAATTATTCTTTTTTGTTTCAGGTAACACTTCATAAAACATGGATGCGGCTTCAGGAATGTCTATCATTATATTTATACCTAATACAGATTATACAGAAGCAGAAGAAAGTACTGCTTTATACATTACGAATAGTAGGGTCTCAGTTCCAAATCCCTTATCTCGCAAGCTGATTTTTTTCCAGCAAGGCCTCCGAATTGGATTTTAAATGCTTTTCTCATTCAACATGATTTCTTTTACGGACAAATGATCCATAGATGCCCTCATATATTTCACCTACCTACACCTATGGTAATATATCCCTTCACTTACAGGCGTGATCTTAATTCATATACGTAATTAAATCCGTCTGGGGTCTCATTATAGGATTAATTAACATATTAAATCGTTGTACCGTCACTAGTGGTGTTATTTACCCTTCTTGTTTGGGTCTTGGGGTACGGACGTACGGACGTACGGTTCGCCCTAAGGGTTTGAACACCCGGATATATTGGTTACAATATTATGCACAATTTAGTTCAACATGCAGAGTAAGACTGTAAGATCCTTATGATGATTAAATTCGTTAGTCCTCGTTCGGGCTATTTTTAAACGCGGCAATTTTATATCCGTTCACAGCATTTTCAATGCACTGTCTCTAAGTGCATGTTTACGTACGCGCGGCGCGGCGCGCGGCGCGGCCGGCGACGCGATCCGCACTAAATTCAAACGTATGGCGGTGTATGAGTGCGTTCACGGAGAAGCGAATTTATACGCGATTGCTTGAATTTGAGGCGGCGGCCGCGGCGGCGAACGCGGCGGCGGCCGCGGCGACGGACGCGGCGATGCACGCGGCGGTTTATTCTCGATGAAGCGATGCCCGCGACGGAACTTGGCCTTGAAAATTCGCGGCGGCCGCCGCCGCGGCCGCCGCCGCGGGCGCCGCGCCGCGTCTCTATATACACCGTCGTACATTGCCATACGTTTGTGTTTGCGCGAACGATGATATCTGCCGCTGCACGCATCGCCTGTCCGTGAACACAAAATTCGCTCGACGCGTCGCTGGACGCGTCGCCGGCCGCGCCGCACGCCGCGCCGCGCGTACGTAAACATGCACTTAGAATACAAAATCCAATAGTGCCATTTTTTGGCGTGCTGGGATTCTCTCTGGAAATATGACGCTACAAAAAAATCGTAGCGTTAAATATTCCCCCTCCTGTACGCGAGGGTTATGTCGGAGTATTCTATACACTAACGGTACTCGAGAGATATTTAATGATTACTTAAGCCGTCCCTTAGTGAAGATTTGACATACTTTTGTATGACAAAACAGTCTTTTACTAAGTCATGGGCTAAGTAATAAATAAAAGCTCTCTGAGTGCGGCAGTAAGTATTAAAGTTTCCAATGTTAGAGTATGATTGCTATATGATGCGGGATCCAGGCGGAGTTCGAACTGAACAGTTGAGCTAATCAAATATTGAAACGGGGGAAGTTCGCTCCAAAGTCTGAGCTCAATCTTACCAACGTGAACTCATGTCTTCGATTAAATGTGTGTAACATTATTCGTTTACATCCTAAGTCCAGCCTCGCAGTGGAGGACGGAGGACATTTCAAAGATTTAATGTTGATATGGCGTGATTTGAACTTAATATGAGCATTATTTGATAGGTTTCCAACATCGTAGCGTATGTTGGACGCTTTCGCATAAAGTCCAGCTATCCGTGATCCATTAGATTCAAGCAGCCTTGAAAGAATCGACCTGTCTTTTAAAGTTGTTGTCGTACAACACGCCCACGGCGGAATTATAAGTAAAATTATGGTTTGACACACTTTTCGGTCGACCTATTTTTGTAAGCTTCAGAACTTCCCTGATGAATTGCCAATCAGTTAATCAAAGTTCGACAGAAACCTGTTCAGAATAGCAATAGCCTTCCCTTCGCAGAAACTGGAGCAGGATCAGGTGAGAGCCATCACGAAAACTTTATAAAATAATGTCCTTTGGTTGCCCAAAGAGTAACTAAAACTATGGTGAATATCCTTTACAAAAATGACCAAATTCTATTTTTAGGAATATGTATCCGTCCGATTTGCCTGTTTACGTTGTTTAGTTCAGCTTCATGGATGGCTTGTATGATGAGATGAAAATTAACGTTGTTGAACAATCCATTGTAATTTTAAATCTGAAATGTTCAAATATAGCTTTTTTTATTTCTGTCGTCCTCATCACGATCTACTTGACTCAGCTTTATAACTGATAGATTGAAGTTTTCATCCTCAATATTTTTGCAGAATACCATACACTTTAGTTAAACTAAAGCATTGGAATTAACTGCCTCTAGGTCTCATCCTCATAGGACACGATGACACGATGACCTGGTGAAGGTTGCGGGGATCCGCTGGATGCGAGACGCACGGGACCGGTCAATGTGGCGACACTTAGGAGAGGCCTATGTCCAGCAGTGGACGTCTTTCGGCTGAAATGATGATGATGAATGATGAGGTCTCATAGGTGTCGAGTTCGAACCCAAGACACGCATCAGTCATATCAGTATTGGTTTAGTTATTTCAAACACAATGTAAATGTTTGTGATGGTATGTAAAGCCAAGTCAGAGACGCATGGGCGGCAAAACAACTCTGACACCAGGTTAGGTTAGCTTTGGTGGATGTTCCAGGGTAGCCCGCGAAATTCAAATTGAATTTTGAATTGAATTAACTGTCAAGAATGACCTTAATACTCATTCTTGACAGTTACATGAACTTGGAGGGTTGTAATGATGATTTTGATGATTATAATTCTGTAACTGCATACGTCTTACAGCCGCGAATCATATTTTCATTAACATACAACCTAGCACTGGCCTGCAAGTCGCTAAAAACGTAAGAAAATTTGAATTTCGCGGGCTACCCTGGAACATCCACCATATTACCGTGCCTTCGATCACTGTATTAGTGATCGATGCGGAAGACTAACTTTTCCATGCAAATACACAGATCTATCTATCTATCTATATAAATAAAAAGAGAAGTCCTGACTGACTGACTGACTGACTGATTGACTGACTCATCAACGCCCAGCCCAAACCCTTGGACCTAGAAAGCTGAAATTTTGCACAGAGGTTCCCTTTATAATGTAGACAAGGAATAAGGAAGGATTTTTCGAAATTCAACCCCTAAGGGAGTTATATAGGGGATGAAAGTTTGTATGGAAAATCATCATTTTCACGCGGGCGAAGCCACTGGCAAAAGCTAGTATCTTTTATATACCTTGTACTAGAATCTTACTTTCTAAAACATTATTGCCCTTATGTCTTCAGATATCATCACAATTGTTCAGATTTAAATTATGTATCACGTTTCAGCGTAATTATTAATAATTTACGAGCAGAACTGTAAAATGACTATTAATTATTATTACAACAACAGCTATTATTATCCTTGTTGACATTTAAATACAGTTTTATCGAAGTACGTATTTAACGAGTGAATTATTATTTGTAGTAAGTAACTGCGTGCTAGGATGTTGATAAATAATTACAATTAAAGTTGTAAGCTAATTAGTGAATAGTAAACTGGTTCCTTGCTTTTAATGCTGGTCAATGACCTTTTCGTGATAGGTAACATAACATCACTCCTTTATTCCCCGAAGAGTAAAGCAAAGGTGTACCTAGCTAGACGTACACCATATCGCCAGTTAAGAAACTTATGACTTTCAGTTCCATGTAGCCAGGGCTGGGCAAAATACATGCTCTGCTTTAATTGAAATACAAATTACAAAATACAGTATTGCAAGTAATTAAATTACAAAATACAAATTACATTTAAGTAAGGTATTTAAAATATAAAATACAAAATACAGTATTTTAGCAATTTTTAATTGAAATACAAAATACAAATACTTTAAAAAAAAATCCGCCTTCAAAAACCATCAGAAAAAAGTATAAAGTAACTTTCTTTCGGAAGTCGGTGGCAAAAATGAATTAAAACAAAATAACCAACTTAAAAGTTTTTATTTTAACCTTTTTTGTTCAAAAATTTAACCCAAAATCTTGTCAACAACCAAATTTTTTTACACGTGCAAAACTAAACCGTTATGACTTGCCATCTTAGCTTGACAAGTTGACATTGACAATTCAACGTACATTTTTTTTGCGTTTCGTTGGCCAATTTTGACCTACAGTCATATCGTTCAGTATAAAACAGGTGCAGTGTTGCTAGCTCTAATAACTGCTTTACCATCATTGCACTCTCGCCTCGCACTCACACTCACGATCGCTAAATGAAGGTATAAATGTATTTTTGTTAAAATGTATTTTGAAGCCTCAAGTATTTTATAGTACATTGTTACATTAGGGGTGAAAGTAACTTATTTAGTCCCCGAGACGGGGTTTGGCGCCTGAGCGCAGCGAGGGCGCTAATAGTTCGAGGGACTAAATAAGTCTTTAACCCGAGGTAAACACTGTGCTTTTCATTACGAATACAAGGAAAGTTGATGGGAATAGGCTTGCGCCCAATTACCTAAATCGAAAGAAAGAAAAAGTAAGAAACGTAAGAGAAACACTTAAAATCGATTAAATCTAATCGGTGGATGGCAATAGGCTTGCTCCTAATTACATCGGTTGATGGCAATAGGATTGCTCCTAATTACATCAGTTGATGGCAATAGGCTTGCTGCTAACTACATTGGTTGATGGCAATAGGCTTGCTCCCAATTACCTACCTAAATCGGTGAATGGCAATAGGCTTGCTCCTAATTACATCAGTTGATGGCAATAGGCTTGCTCCTAATTACATTGGTTGACGGCAATAGGCTTACCCCCAACTACATCAGTGTATGGCAATAGGCTTGCTCCTAATAAAATTGGTAGATGGCAATAGGCTTGCCCCCAATTACCTACCTAAATCGGTGAATGGCAATAAGCTTGCTCCTAATTAGATTGGTTGATGCCAATAGGCTTGCTCCACATTTGTTGATATCAATAGGCTTGCACCTAATCACATCAGTTGGTGGCAATAGGCTTGCTCCTAATTACATCAGTTGATGGCAATGGGCTTGCTCCTAATGACATTTGTTGATGGCTTGCTCCCAATTACATCAAATAATTTGACAGCTGTCAGTAGAAAGCGATTCTCCCTAGGGCTGAAAAGTAGTACTTTCAACCCGCTCCGCAGGCATGTTGTGACCTACTTTCAGAGTATGAGTAATGAAAAATACTAATTGCAAAATACTTCGTCGTCAGGTATTTGAAATACGAATAACAAATTACATTTTAAGGTAGTAATTGAAATACAAATACAAAATACGTATTTGTATTTCAATTACGTATTTTAATTACAAGTAATTCAAATACTGCCCAGCCCTGCATGTAGCAGGGTGCCAGCCTATTGCCATCAACCGGGCACAAAGACAGCCTCCGTGGCCGCTCCTGAGGAATTTCCGTGGAAAAACCCAAAACCACTTTTCCTGACCCGCGGGCATGAGTTTTAAACATAACTAGTATATTCGTGTATTACAGGAAATTATGAATAAGTACGTTATCACTCTTATCAGCAGTGACAATTGAATACACTAAATGTCTATATTATTTAATACTGTCCAAAAAAAATTGTTATTTTTATCCAGTTTCCTGTTTAATTTTCATATCGACGCAAACAGTTTTTTTTAAATATTCGTTTATTATGTAAAACATTTCGTACAGTAAAATCGAGTGATTGTATGAAAGGTTTAACAGCTATCCGGGTTAGTGCAAACAAGGATGAGAGCACTTGGTCAGATTGCTTGCAAGCACTACAGTGATTAATCGGTGTAGATTTGAGCTTTTATTATCACAAGCTTTGTTATTTTTTTATAGATAAACAAAAGGCAAACAGTATACCTCAGTTCACTACCAATTTTAGAGAATCCATGATAATATCACCAATCGTTTTCTACATTTCGCCGATTGCTGTGGTGGTATAATCAACTGTACCTTAACTACATTTAGATTATTACAGCCAAAAGAAATCCACTGCAAAACGTCCTCCTCCATGTATACATATCTACACTCTACACTTCTACAGCATGGCACGTTTACCACAGAATAATTTATGTTTTAATAGCTCCTAAAGTGTTTTTTATTAATCTTTCGCACCCCTTGTCCTACCGTCTATGAAATGCCCCTTTTCGTTTTCCATTAAAGTTTGTGAGCATCTTTTTCTTATTCGGTGGCTTTATTAATATTTCAGGATGTTCTTCCTGGCACAGCCACTTCTTGAACCTATAACGAAAGTATTATTATTATGCATATTAAAAAGTCATCATCTTCTTGCTATTCCATGTTGGCGCAACACGTCTTCTTCCTCATTACATGACCATGTCCATAGAGTCCATGCTAAGATAAAGACATCCTTTTCATTTTTCTGTAAAAGGCGCTCTTTTAAGAAAATTTAAATATAAAAAAAAAAAACAAAAAAAAATATTAAAGTAAAAATTCTAAATCTATACTAATATTATAAAGCTGAAGAGTTTGTTTGTTTGTTTGTTTGTTTGTTTGAACGCGATAAACTCTAGAACTACTGGTTGGATTTGAAAAATTCTTTTTGTGTTGGATAGTTCATTTATCGAGGAAGGTTATAGGCTATATAACATCACGCTACTACCAATAGGAGCGGAGCATAAATGAGAAATGTTGCAAAAACGGGAAAAGAAAATTCCTTTCTGAGAGCTTCCGTTGCGTGCGCTGCGAAAACGGTTTAAGTTACGAGAATATCATGTATGAAGTAATTATTCCTATTTAAAAGTTCTAAAAAAAAGTCCGCGACAGCATCTGTCTATCTTTTAAGATTGACTCACTGTAACCATTTTTTATTATTAAAATGTTAGATTAACAAGTCTAAAAACTAAAACCCGACTACAAACGGCGGACTAAAACTATCGTATAATATACATATTTGTAATGTGCTCGTCAAGACCTTTCATTTGATACCAAACATGTTATGATTATCTCAATTTAATTTTTTTCGATGTTATAATCTGACATTTAACTTCCGTCATAATAATATTTGATAAAATTTATATAGCCTATGACACCCGGGCTATTCTTACGAATCTATAGACACCTCATTTATTAAAATCCGTTTGGTAGTTTAGGCGCTACGGTGGAACATACATACATACATACATACATACATACATACATAGACTGCCAAAATCATTACCCTTCCTTTTGGCTTTGCCGTAGTCGGGTAAAAAGAATTATTTTTTGCGAAGCTTATTTAACCCATATGGTATTAATCTATATCTAAATAAATGTGTTCGTTAGAACGGAAATTTAATATAGAATAGTTGTGCTCTTTACTCTATACAGTTTAAACAAATATCTTAGAAGATATCGCAATGTAAAAATACCCGCGCGGAAAAATAATTACGCAGGTTGCGTCGCAATGTAGGTACGGGGGACTCTGGCTGGCCCCCGGGAAATTCAAATTCAAAATATTTACTGCATCATAATGTTTACAAGTACAGAGTGTTATAGTATATTTAACAGTACCTAAGAGATAGATTTTATAGTAATTCACACTTTAATATAATCTAAGCTAATCTAAACCATCTAAACTATTGTAATAAAGAGGAAAGATAAGATTTTTTGTTTGTTACGATTTAGCTTAATTAATAATATAATAATAATAATATAATATAATAATATGGGTGCTAATTAAACCGGCTTCTTTTTAATAGCATTATTTGCATCTAAAAATCTAACTTGCCTTCTAAATTACTAAGTCAGCCACAATTAACGAGCATCTAAATAATACTATCTTAGCCACAAGTTATCTTTTTTAAAGCCACTCTAAATACAACTCAGCATCGTGATTATTTTTTAGCATCTAAATTTGTAACATGGATTCAAACAGTAAACTTCTAAAATACTAATAAATGGCATCAAAAAAATATTCTATTAGCTTCTAATTTATTAACTCAGTACGTTTAAATTATAACTCATGCCACATTAACTGAGCATCAAAATTTAATTAAAATTGTCATCAAATTTTATATTATAGCCACTAATAGTACGTATATAAACTCCTGTCGTGTCATCGAAAGGCTTAAATATAGAAGTTCAGAGTATTTAATGACCTAAATATTGAAGTTCAGAGTATCGAATGTCCTAAAGATCGATTTTATTTACATGTTGTGCTACAAAAGTTAGCGACAGAATCGCTTCAGAACTTCATTTTTATCGGAAAACTAGACAATAAATTGTGAAAACATTTCTGCAAGCAACTCGGAAGTAGCGCTCGCCGGCCGCTGCCGCGGCACCGCTCGCTTCGCTCGCTCGGCTCGCGCGCGTTTGGTCACAGTTTTAACCTAACCTAACCTATTTCCCTCAGTTTACAATGACGAGTCATACAATCTGACTGTGTCTAGTCAATTAGACAATGGTAAAAACATTTCTGTTACTAGTAGGTATTTTTAGCGTAAATGTAATAATCTAAAGTGTATCTGAAGTTGACATTTTGAATACACGTGACTAACTCGTCAGTACATGAATCGAATGGCGCTCTCTGATTGGTGCAAATGGCCGGTCACTGTCGTCTCGCGCGCTCGCGCCAAATCTTGCTGTTGCTATTTTCACGATAAAAGAATGTGATGTATTATTTTAGATGCTAAGTTATAATAAAATAATGATGTTGACTATGGTCGCTTTAATTATATTTTTTTGAGGGCCTTGTGTTGAAGCTGTAAAATGTAAAATGGTGGTGAGATATAAATTCCGTGGCTGAGTTAGTAAATTAGGTGCCTATGTATAAATAACAAGGACCAGTTAATATAATTGTTGATCTTCACTTGACGCTTTCTATAGAATATTTAGAAGGCGTTGTAAAAAAGGCGAATTAGTATATTAGAGGCTATATTATTTTCCCGTGGCTTAGTTATAAAATTAGATGTTTGATGTCGTGGCCAATTAAAAAAACTGTGGCTCGTTTTATTATATCTCTAATAATATTCCACAACTATCACACAACGCCATCTAGTCCCAAGCTAAGCAGAGCTTGTGTTATGGGTACTAGACAACTGATAAACATACTTATATATTTCTAAATACATACATATTATAGATAAATTACACCCAGACACAGAAAAAATGATCGTGCTCATCACACAAACATTTGTCCTGGGTGGGAATCGAACCCACGACCTCCGGCATAGCAGTTAGGGTCACTAACCACTAGACCAACAGGCCAGTCAAATAATGTCGGATAGTCGATAACAATATATCGAGAAAGGTTATAGCTATATTTATGTGACGCAGACGAAGTTGCGCGGGTCAGCTAGTTCTACATAAATTCTAAATAAATTAGAAAGAAAAGACAAGGTTCACTGAAAATGGTGCTACTTCTTATGATATTCCCACTATCGAGGGCAAATAAAAAATTCAATGCAGTGTGAAAATTCTAAATAATTTATATCTACTCTTTCACATTTGTTTGTTTACAAAATATTTCGCCAAATACGTAGAAAAGTAATATTCCTAGCTTCTGGTTTGCATAATTTACAATTTGCACGAAACGTAAAAAAACCATCGGAAAAGTTTGGCCTATCAAGTCGGGCCGGTTTCATGAAACAGTATATTTAAACCGCGGTGACGGTCCCGGTTCATTATAATTTCAGCGGGAGGGGCTCACTGTCCAGGGTAAGAAGTGGGTCGCAACGGGACAAAGTTAAAACTTATCGATTTTTCTAGAAGAATGATGTCGGGTTGCTTTATCTGCATAGTTGTTTACAAAGGACTTTTGTGGGATGATGTGAATGTTATCAAGCTTTCATTCTATGTTTGGGTAGCAACTAGGTTGTACTTACTTTATTTACTGAATTTCTAATAGGAATGATGCATAGCATAGGCAGCCTGTTATGTTACCACTGCTGGGACACAGACCTTTTCTCTATGAGAGAGAATGAGCCACCACACGGGCCCGTTTGGTAGATGAAACATGTCTTCAAATTTTGGTTCTAAGACATAGGCCGGATTCCTCAAGACGTTTTCGTTCACCGTTTTGAGAGTAGTGGTGACGATATAAACTACACCAAGTTATACGTCTGCTTTGGTTCGAACTCCCGATTAACTGCTCGTAAGTCGGGCTGTCACTGCTGCTCTAGCACAAGTTATACTTTGGTTTTATTAAAATAAATTCCTCGACTAAACTAGGCTAAAACGACGCTTTACAACCCGCACGAGGCACTCTCTCTTGACAAACTGCCGTCAATTTGTGCACTATCCTCCTAAGTGCCGTATACACAATACTTAGGGTCACTCAGAGTCCCGTAAGTCTAAAACAGAGATTATACGTCCATTAACCGTTAGTAACTATGTCGTTTTATGGTAACAGTGAGAGTTACCGCCGCCCGTGTGAACTTGACATGTGCTTATATTGATCGCCCAGTTAACCCAGTTGCTGTAATGGCGGCTTGTATCTATTGCCAACTGAGTTTCAGGTGAAAAAATGAGGCAGTCTAATCATTCGCTGTTTTGAATCACAAAGATCTGACTAACCTTTACACTGCTGCATTCCTGATCTACACAACACTTTCCTAAACTTTGTTGGCGCCAGTTTCCAACCTAACCAGATGCAGCTGAATAGCTATATTTTACATGCAGCGACTGCCTATCTGACCTTCAGAGCTACACTGTTTCAATCCAGGTTTCGAATCGGAATTGTGTTCGAAATAGATCAAGGTTGGTTTGAGGCCTTATCTCTAGTTACTCAATAATTTACCTTATGCTGTTCACCTACCTAAGAGTCTGGCTTTACAATTATTTAATAGAATCTGCGGTAACAGAAATCGACCAGGAAAAAACAATACGGAGCTAATTAGGTACCGACTACCGTAATGAAATACATTCGTAGAAACTAATATACTTGCCTCGTGTCACGTTATGAACTTGACATACTGCTTTTATTGATCACCGAGTCATAAACTGTAAGGGCCTTCGTAGACATGCTACTTTTAGCACAGGCTATCGGAAATAATTCAAAAATGCTAGATTGCATTTTGGCGACTATGCATTTGAGCATAGTACCAAAATGACTTGATGAGCTTCTTAAAACGTCTCAAACAATGATTGCTGATGTATATAGTTTTTGGGGTGTATTCAGTTCACTGTATACAATTTCTGAGAAGATGCTATTTGCTGAGTCTCAATGGTAAAGTAGTCTTCCTGGTGTCTATTGGTCTAACTTCCCGAACTATGTGGACACTAACCATCGACGCGAGGACAAGTTTATGCGCAAACACAAGCAAGTAGCAAGTCTGCAAAGACCCTGAGAAGCCGACGACAAGTCAATTAGCTACCGACCGTAACACAAAGATTCGTAGAAACATTCCCTACCGTGTGTGAACTTGGCACATGTGTATTGATCGCGCAGTAAGTTATGACACGCTAGGGAAAACTGCTGAGTTACTGTTGTTCGAGCAGGTGACGTGGCAACTTACTGTAGTTACTGTAATGGTTTCATGGGAACAGTGAAAGTTATGGCTGAAAGGTGGAATGAGTCTGTTCATTGACAAGTTTTTGTATGAGGAGCGTGTCTAGAACTAGCTTCATAATTGATACATTAATTTAAGTTTATTTTGGAATTAATATATGTAATTGTGTTCAGTAGTGGTAAAGGTAATGAATTCAAGTCCCAAGTGTGCTTGGGGCTTAGTTGCCAAGTGTCTTAATTGATCTATCATTTTATATTAAGTTGTATCTACAATATCTTGTTATTGACAGTGAATATTATGTTCAATTGATCATATTTTCAATTTAATAGCACTAGAATTCTAATAAACTCATTTTCATCCTCTTGCCCTTGTCCTACTTTACTTGGGGTCGGCGTAACACGTTTTATTCTTCCATTCTCCTCTGTCAACCGTCACGCTATCATTTACTTACTCCTTTTTCTGTCATATGATTCCTCACACACTCCATCCATCGTTTCCTTGGTCTTCCTCTCCCTCTCCATCCATTCCATCAATATTCTAATGTCGAACTATGAGTGTATAATTCAGGGATTCTAAACAGTTTTGTATGTATCAGATTACAAGTTAAAAGTTCTTAGTGTTGCGATGTTTAGTAAATAGGTTTTCCTAACGTCTAAGGCGTGTCACTTCATGTTACTAGTAACAACATAATATACAATAATAGTTTCATGGAAGCAGTGAAAGTAAGTCGTGTGCACTTGACACGTGTTTATTGATCGTCAAGTCAAACCGTTTCAGTATTATGGATTATATGGATGCCAGTGATTGGAAATTGACTGTATCAAGCATTTCCAGCTCGTGGAAAGTTAGGGATACATAATAATTGGGTACCACCAAAAGTATAGAAAATGAAAAATAAATGTGTTTATAAAACTATGAATTATGAGAAATTGTTGATGATCGGATGCCTCATAACATTAATAACCCTTTCTCTCTGTTTGCATCTAAGAGTAACTAAAGTTATGGTTTCTCAACTTTAGACTATATTGTGATGTCCCTACATAACATAACATGACGCCTGTAATCCCCGAAAAGTAAGGCAAAGGTGTACCTAATAGTACATCTACATTACGCCAATTATTTTTAAGTACCATGTAATAGGGGGCGAGCTCGAACAGTGTGCACGAATCCAGAATCCGTGGCTGCCACACTGATAACATCTAAGAAAGAACTCCAAGAATATACAGTTGTTTGAAAGACGTTGACAAAAGGTTGACAAGGAGCAATTATCATTAATTAGTGTAAATTCGTGACGTATAATAGTATTGAAAAATAAAATTTCACTATTACTTTTGGGCCACAACAAAACATAAATGAAAACGAATGAAGAAACCTTACCGTCCTCCGAAAACAATTTTAAACCTATAAATGTTTCCCCCGTTTCTATCTGCAACATGTGTTAAGTTAACACGCCATTTTGAAGTGCTGCAGAAAGAGTAAAATTTTCCTTGTAAAAGGCGCCATATAGGAGGTTACGTAAACAGCGTCACCAAATTTAGCGGAGTGCACTTTCATTTTGAATTCAATATCGTAGAGCACCTGCAGCCGATGCCGATGGCTGGGTCACCAAATATCATAGGAGTCGGACACAGTTCCTGAGGTCCCGGGCTTTTAAAGATAATTTACTGTTTTCGTAGACTGACCTCTGGTTTTCTGAGGCCCGTATTGAAATTTTGTAGAAATAACCATAGAAAAGCTATCCATAAAAATTGGTATTTATGGAAGTTTCACCAGCTACATAAGTGAGACATTTACGGTAGATTAAAGGTGAATTTCAGTAATAAAGCTGAACACGATCAGTTAATTTAAACCGAGCTCAAGAGCGCTCAGTTGTAATTATCCCCAAAAAATAGGACACTGACAGCTTGTGAACGCGGTTTAGATGTGATGATCACGTGACACGCCCAGTTTCATTGGCAAAACTGGCCTTTAGTGATCAAAGGCTGTACGGGCTTTCAGAAACCAGAGGTTAATCTTATAACTTACTAAATTATGATGTAAATTAATGACAAAACTCTCCATTCTGCATAATGACTCGCCAAAGGCAAAGTTTATTCACAGGCTCGTTAAAATATTAACTAACCTTTCCTTTAACATCAATACCCTTACGTATTAAGTTTCGGCAGACCTTTTCGTGTGAGTCAACCCTTCAATAACTCTTGTGAAAAAACATGTTCAACAGAATGTATTAAGATTTCCTAACGTTGATTACTTGAACCGGGTTCAAGGATACTAAGGTGACTGCGGTCATAGACGTCTAAAGTTCACACCGAGTTCAAAACATGATTTATCAACGTTTTGTGAGAAAGTGATTTATGTGAAGCGCGATATTGATCTCGGTTTTAATCCTGGAGATTGATATCGGTGATAAATTGGTGTGAAAGTGCTTAAAACTCTAAGTTTTTATTTTATATGAACGTTACAAGCTTTATTGAATTGTCTCTTTGAGGAGCTCGTCGATCAAATACACACCCAGCTTAAAAGATATTTTATACAATGCAAGATGTAAAGTGAAATCGTTTAGAGATTGGGACTGGTAAAGATGGAGCTAGAAAAAAATTATCAAGTTGCCGACTAAGTAAAAAATAGTGTTAATTAAACCTTATTTTCTACTTTCTAGATTTTCTACGCTCCACCTTAGCAGGTTAATAGGTACAACTTTTTCACCGCACGAGCCATACACATAAATCAAATGTGTTATGTTGTGACAGCTTATTTTGCAGCACTTATTTGCGGGTATTTCGTATTGTAGCAATGCGGATTATACACTTTTAAAAAACCACCGCATTACATAATTTACTGCCAGAATTAATTAATTTGTCAACTGCTACCAGCGAAACTTTTTACTTTAGTTACATGGACGTATGAAAATGTTTGCAACAACTGAACTGGCTGAAATGTGGAAAAGCTCGTCACCTCGCCATGTGAAAAAAACAAATTACAACTTTTGTTCGTGACGGTTTATCGCGCGACAATCGGTCAAAAGGTTAATGGGAACATGCCCAATTATCGAACCTTATTCCCCGAACATAAAGTTTGAATTACCATAGCAAAGGACGTAATTAACAACAAGGTCGGCCAGAGACACGTGTTTGTAACAGCTCTTTGGTTTTTAATAATAAACAAATTCGCAATTTTCTTAGGAATTTTCATAAGGGCCTCGTTTTTTATGGAAATTATAATGGATTTGCACGTAATTGCCTCTGGATTCACGTTAAATTGTTTGCGTGGGCTTTTCCTATGTTTCCGTTATTCCGAATGATAAATTTAACGAATGAGACATTAATTTTCTATGTATTTCTTTTGGAGAAAGATGTAGGAGCTTTTCCAGAAAATTTTAATTTATGTTTTGATTTAAGTAATTTTTGTTTTCTTTGCCTACCATTTTTTCCCTAATATTATAAGATTGTTTGCAATAAACCAGTCAGTAATTTGTTCTATCCACAGTATCCGCACATATAATATACCGCCTAAAATTTGACAAATTGAACATTGTCTTGCCGGAGAGCAGATTTCACCAATGAAATAATAATTGACTCTATCGGCACGTGAACGTAGTTAAGAATTTTAGATGTACTGATTGCGGCTGCGGGTTGTTCTCAAGATACCGCGGCCTCGACTTATAGGGCTAGGAAGGAACATGGGTGGTTTTTAGTCAGTAGATGTCTGACACTCCCTTTCGCTCTGCCCAAGAGCGGGAGGGGTTATTTGACGATTTCACAACCGCCAAAAAAAAACAAGATGTACTGATTGCGATCAGATTTTATTAATAGCAGGAGGGTGCAATCCTGCATCCAGGCCTAAAAAACTAAATTTTTCATAACATTTAAAACCATGGATTGTCGCCAAGTAAGTAACGCCTGATTCTATAACTTAATTTTCTCCACACCAAACAACTTTGACTAACCTTTTCCTAGCTCCACAAATACCATATTATAATCTACAAAGATACCTTTTTACCGAATCCCCCTTCCCCGTATACTGGTCCACTATAGTGGAATATTAAATTTTCCCGTCCATAGTCGATTGTTGCCGAAATAGTTCACCCTCAGCCCACTCGCTTCTATAAGCAAAAGTTATTGGATGTCAAAGGACTACCGATATTTTAACAAAGATGGAACTGTGTATCAAAGGGTACACTTATATTGTGATATTAAATATCAGGAAATGGGGGTCAGATGAAACAGTTTTACGGAAGAATGGGTTTTTGTCATGGTTGTGTTGCAACTTTAGGGTGTTTTTGCGTTACTGAAACTGCGGAATAAAAGATAGTTCATTGCATCTTTATGTTGGATCATTAGACGTTCATAGAATAATTAAGAAGGATTATAGAATGTGTTAAAAATCTATATATATATAATATATAAAAATGTTATGTTGGTTTGTGTACGCTTGAATACTCAAAAAGTTCTGCACCGATCGAGCTGAAATTTTAGAATGATATATAATCCGCATCAAGGATTGTTTTTACAGTATCCTAAAAAAATAATAATAATAATATATATAAAAATAATAATATCTAAAAACATAACAAATAATATATATAAAAATAATAATATCTAAAAACATAACACTCTTTTTGTTTTGGGCGTCGCGTCGCGTAAAAAGTGCATTCTATGAAGTAACTTTATTTTACTGGTTTTCAAATTGCATTAGTTCTAAGTATGTTAAAGACTAACTGCTCAATTAAAACCTCTGTAATTGTTATCTTGATCTTGACATTTATAACGGCTCATAGGTAAATCTTAGTTCCTTTCATAAGGATTCATAAGTACTTAATTTTAAAGGTTTTATTTATAAAAAAAAATAACTAGTATCGGTATGAAATACGAAATGAAACTTCCTTCATGATTTATAATTCTATTTCCTTTGACTCCCATAAAATATCTACTAAACTTGTTATGGGAAAAATAAATATTTCTGCATTTCCAGCAATATTTTTTCCGTCTATAATTTTAAGCCCCGAGGGAACGCGGTCTGATTGGTAGAAGAAATTGGAAATATTCCCAAAACAGTAATTGGTTGATTTATGATCAACGAGAATCTACTTAAGAGGGCAGAATGCGCATGCGTGAAAAATTATCTCACCCTAATTTATGCGACAACCCTCTAAAACATTTTCTATTTTTACCATACTCAGGACGAATTTCACTAACGAATCTGAACGAGATCACATCTAAACTACGTTCAAGATCTATCAGTGTCATCATTGCTATAGAATATTGACATTCACAGTTCTTGAACGCGGTTATAATGTGTTAATAGCCTTTACTTATTAGTGAAATGGAATCATTGTAATTAATGACTAGCCTGTACAAGTGTAAGTAAGTTATATTATCGAATACAAATTCCAATTCCCAGGTTAGAGGAATCATTATCCCATACCATTTCTGAAAGGTCGTTTTTATAGATTTGCTATAGATGCATTGCTAGCTGGGCGCATTACAAAAGACTGCATTAGGCTAATAAAGGAAAAGCTCTCAGCTGTACAACAATTAGAAACATTATATAAGCTAATGGCTAGACCATAAACGCTGAAACTAATTAAAGCTAACGGTGCCATTGTACCTGTACCGGTTGGACCTAGACATTGTATTGCATCGGGACTATCATCTGTGCCGTGAAGCAATAATAATATAAAAGGCAATTAAGGAAGATTAAAAGATGAGAGCATATTTGGTAATTTATAGATAAGGACTTATTACGTGGAAGTAAAAAATGCAACAAATAGCGGATGCCCCCAGAACTAATGATACGTATACCCTCCAAAATAAAGAACTAGAAACTACCTGAAAATTCAATCAGGACTTCTCTATAGTGTGAATGCTTGAACGGCTTTCCAAGCATCAAAAGTAGGTGAATGTCGAAGCAACATGATCATTACAGCTTCCTGCACTAATCTATTATTCTATTATGCCAGCAATGGCCCATACAGCCGTGAGTGTTCCTCCAGAGAGCACAAACTCTATTTGCCGTTAAACGTGATTATCTGGTCGGGAGTGAGCCCCGCTGAGCCACCGCTCCACCGCCATTGTTATCACGAAAACGTCCCACCAATAAGAACGTCATTTATAAGTAAATGGTACACAACAATGGATTAACAAATTGAAATGTCAAGACTATGAAGAATGGAATCGAATTCTATTCTTTTTTTGTGATTTGTGATAGAAGCCTTGAATATCAAGGCGTTTTTGTCGAGTAATTTGTTGTTATGGTAGCGCGTGAACATTTTTCTTTCTTCTAGCCTAGTTTTAATATTAATTCTTGGAAACGCTACTTTTTGCAGTATGTTAACATTACAACGTCTTCATGTTAAATCGTAATCTTGAATTCGTAGAACCTAGCGTCATTATTATGGGAAAAAATATTGCATCAAGCGTAAAAGTTGCAGCTGCATAGTGCAATTAAATTCCTTTCACTTACCTGCTACGAAGTCGTAACAGCATAATTATATCTCATCTTCATAATGTAATTCAGAGCAATTCGAAAATGGTGCATCAGACAGAATTATGTGAGCGAACTTTTTCATTTCCCATATTTGGGTTCGTTCCGGTAAAAGCATGGAGCATGCCGGTGAATTGAATGATTCCATTATTCCGATTGGGACTCAAAACTGAAATGGGGACGAAGCTAATCAACTAACCGAACATTTTCGTATCCTCTTTCCTCCTAAAACAAAGGAAATAACCGGAATATTTGGAGAGAGACCTAAAAACCGGACGTTGCATAAGTGCACGTTGCATTAATAAAACAAGTAGAATGCTGATAACACGGCCTTTGACTGTGGTCAAAGCCAACCCAGCAGCGGCAGGAATTTCTCCCGAACACGGGAAAGTATAAACATGTTCATGCATTAGTTGGCGTTGAGCCAGGGAAGTTCGCTTGCATGTTGCCGGTTACTCTGGTAGCTCAGCATAATACACTGATTAAGTAAATACCTTTGTTTTTTTACTCCTTCTACTACGACGACCAAATTGAAAAGGCGAGCATTTGGGTTTACCTTGTTATCCGTCTTTTGCAGCCTTTCCGCACGGTTTTAAAGAAATTAATTGAATGGCATCACATGTAGTATACAACAAAGGAAAATATACTTGTTTTATTATTACATATTTTCTAATCGGCTTCCGAAATATTTCCTCGTTCAAATAAACGATAAGGGGAATTTAAATAATTATTGTTTTTGACAAATAATGAAGTGGTAGACTTCATTATTTTGATAGCTTATCTTGCTCTGCTAAACAATTAGGTTACCATGCAAGGAAAAAAATAAAACAAAAACAATATTATGAGTTCAGGAAAAAATATTTTACTACTTACTGAAACCTTGGGGCCATAAAGAGTCACTGAATTGTTTCAACACAACTGATATTATGGTTACAGAAATAATACGAAACAAGAACAATTCACGAGACAATCACGACTTTGAACTTTCATTTCAACTTATTGAAATCGGTATCAATGAGCATTTAATATTCTCCACTGAATCGAGAAGAGAACCGTTCAAGCGGATCCATATATAGAAAGGAGCCATCATTCACAAAATTAAGGGCAACCTCAAGTCAATTGGTAACCGTAAATTGTAGGTGTTAGATTCACTGAAGTCCGGTGTCATACAAAAATTAGGTCACTATTAGGCAGGAAAAGGTTCTGAAGATGTTTGTTTTGAGAATTCAACTAAAGGGTGTATCGATATCATTTTCTTGAATATTTGTGAGGGTAGAACCTTCCGTGACCAGCGAGTCAAATCGAAAAGAAACTTGGGATCAAAGTTTATTTTTGAAAACGATCCGGAAGTTTCTTCGGTTGTTCTAATAAAATTGCAAGTCGAGGAAAACCGGTTCATTGGTGCTCCGTCGCGGAAGTATCTAACAAAAACACGGACTCCGTTTCTTTTTACAGTCGACTGACTGCTATTCTTTTCACTGAAAGTTTTTTTTACGAACCATTAATTGAATTGAATACGTTTTAAAATGTATTCCTCCACAAGTGCCTTTGGGAATCCGAGAGTCAAAAAATTATTCAAAATTAAAACATCTTCGTTCAAATATAATAACTTCTTCGTGTTGTAAATTGAAACTAACAACATAATTTGCCAGCATTAAAGTAAATACCTGAGGGAAAATAACAGGTGCTAAGTGTTGAGCTAGTTTTTATACCGTTCCAGGAACCGGATGGTAACTACCGTCTAAGTAAAACAGCAACAAGAATGCGAAACTGTACGGACTTGCCAATTGTCACCGTTGAAGTGTAGTCTTGAGAAGTTGACTAGTCAATTTAAAGTTTTTTCTTTGTGAAGTAGCTCGTCCAGAAGAATTACCACTTTAGCTATTTCTGCCGCAATACAGAGCTGTTGTTCCGGTACATTCGATATTTCAGCTTCTACACAAGAACGTAAACGTACTGCGTACGTGTTGGTCCCCCATATCACAGTATCTTGCCGAGGTAACCTGCTTGTCGCAGTCACGACGTGCTAGCTGTTAACTTTTTTTTTGTTCCGTCCTGTTGTAAATATTTGAGGTTCACCCTTGCTTCGCCGAACAACTTTTGATGTAATGTTACTAATTCGAACAACGTTTAAGAAAATAATCATTTTGTATAATATCGTTTCATCGAATATTTATTTGCGATAACAACATTTGCGCTATTGATCAAAAGGTATAATCTTCATTTGATGTAATGTTCAGGTGGTATAACAGTTATTTTATCGAATATCCAATTGGTGTAATGTGATGCAGAAAAGAAAACATTGTAAATATTTGCACTTCTTTGTGCTAATATTCGTCGACCTGCTGACGGAAACGCTAACCCTAGACGGTCAACGTCAGGGGCACCCCGAGGTTCGGTTAGTTAGGTTCCTGTAAATTTTCATGTAGTCTGGACATCGGACTTCATGAATGGGCGCCCCAAATGGTCTTACAAGGGCATCTATTTCAGTACGCACGTTCATTATCCATGTAAATCAATATTTTTATTCAGTATCAGGCGAGCTCACCTGCCCGTACCTATTAATAAATACCACATCAAACTTTTTGATGTTCTAAATAACGTTGAATCTTTGAACACATTTTAGTTTTCCAAACTGATATTTTATGCTGCCAAGGTTTTCAAATGTCAAGGCTTTGAAAAGCCGATTTTCAGATGGTATTTAGAAACGGCTGGAAGTTTTTAATACTTTGTAATTTTGAATTATGGAAAGTTGGATTTTTTTTAAATTTTCTGTCTCTTTACCTCAGAGGTGTACGTACGACTGAGCTCAAAGTGAATATATTTCAAATCAATGTAAAGATAATATAGTATGATACTATACAATACAAACCATAAACTATACAACTTGCTTTCACCTCTCTGAGACTCTCTGATACATGTTCAATGTTCAACATTATGATACGAAAGCCATTGTAAAATCCAAAACATGTCATGATAAATAGTTTGTGAAATTGTGCCCGTCAAATTTAATTTGAAAAGGTCGCGGACGCGACGCCTTAGCATGGCGGAACCGCGAAAATGTAAATATGGCCCCCACTTGAAAACTTTACACGGATACGATATTTTGTTTCTTGTTCGTTACCAATTCTTAGAAATGTATGAAATTCCCGTCTTTATTCTATTTATATGAGTTGCTATGCTACTCAACGCTGCTGGTTGGGAATTGGGAATACGCAGGATTCAGGGTCATAATACATTTAAAAATAAATCAGATTATGAGCTGATTTTCAACGCTTAGAATTAGGCCGAATGATAATGCGAATCAAAAGATCATTCAAATACGGGACTACTATGAAGGTATTTTTTCAGTTGATTGTAATAATGACAGGGCAATCCAATCAATTATTTTGGTATGCCGTGGTATGCAGCGGAAGCGGCCTAGTGGACGGTTCCGTACACTGGCGTCGCCCCGCATTGCGGATGAAACCATAAAACTTGCAGCTTATTGTCTATGGCGTAAATCGCGACATTACGCCCGCTAACGGCCGCGACGTCACATGTCATATACGCCCAGAAATAATGTCTTTCTCGCCTTTTATTATGTCGTTTTCTTAAATACGTTTTGTTCAATTGTTCTTACATTTATATTCAAAGCATCCAATGTGTTGACACTTGACAATATTGAGTTAACATACAATGAAAGTTCATTACTTTATCTGCTCAATCGCGTAATAGAATCAATGCGTAAATTCATAGATCCACACACACGGCTCCCTCTATTTACACATCATAAAATAAAGTGGGAGGAGCAAAAACAAGAAAAGCACAACGCGTCTCCCCAAAAAAACGTCTGTTTGAACAACACAAACGATAAATAACACGAACCCCGTAGAAAAACATCAGGAACCCCCATAACATTCCCCTACAAGAATTGTTTGCGAAGAATCTTCATCATTGAAGAATTCCGAGAGAAAGACCGTTTTTCAAAACCGCTTGACCCCAATATGAGCGTGGCATAAATTTTACTATGTTATAAAGCTTTTTCGACAATGACCTCGATGAAACTAACTGTGGGATCGGCCACGGTACACTAAGCACGATATTCGTGAAATACAGTTCTGTGTTCGAGGCTTGGAGGTGCGTGGGTCGACCAAATGGATGGAGCTACTCATTTTATTTAACAAAGAGCCTTAACTAAGCTAGGCATCAATTTTATTATGATGAAATAAAACGGATAAGTCCTCTGCGACACAATGGAGACGAAGAACAAAAGAAATATTCACAATACGGACTAATAACCTTCACTATTTGGAAACTTTAGAGGAATAATAAAAATAAGATAAATATTAATATCGTACAAATATCTAGGCCGCTGTCTAGCTGTATACATTTACATGAAATTGCGTCAAGCCAGATTTCCTTGAAATATCGCGGAGACCCAAAAAACACAAAGGAAAATATAAAAACTTCGCGTACGTTTTGATGCAAGAATGAAAATGGCGGATGACTCCCCGGATGGCGGGAAAAATGAAATATGGCTGCCGCAAGACCCTACGTCCCCTGAGCCGGCCGGCTACGAACAAAAATGTTCCCTATACGTTTACATGTAATATTCCTACAGGAGGGTCGCCCTCGCCGCACACCCATTAATTTTATTTTAGTTCATTGCGTAGGTGTAAAATACGACCTTGTTGGCGAACGTCAGATACCTGTGAATAGAAAAATTTCTAAGAAAATTCTTACTCACAAAAGAAATCCTATACCTAACATAATTGAAAAAAAAATAAGCCGACGCGACACCCTTTTCCTGGTGCGAAGACAAGCGTTTTATCAATGCTATTTTCGCCCCGTCTTTCACTGGCCCTGTGGCGCAATGGATAACGCGTCTGACTACGGATCAGAAGATTCCAGGTTCGAATCCTGGCAGGGTCGCTAAATTCTTTTTGTCCATTTTGTTCAACTTTTTTGTAAATGTTACCATCAAAAATCATTTAGAACTTGTTTTATTATGAAATAATATCTGTAAATTATATATTTTGTAAATTCAATTCTGTTCAAATTGTATTTCTTTACAAGATAAGTTAGCCGAAATCAAAGCTATTATAACTTATGAGATTCATTTAGCCATGCATTAAGGCGCCAACACACGGCAATGACGAAACGGCACATCATTGTACGCTTCACGCATTTCCATATATATTTAACTAGCTGATGCCCGCGGCTTCACCCGCGTGGATGTCGTTCAAATTATATACTAAAACCTTCCTCTTGAATCACTCTATCTATTAAAAAAAAAAACCGCATCAAAATCCGTTGCGTAGTTTTAAAGATTTATCATTTAATTAAGCATACAGACAAACAAACAGACAAAAACGCGACTTTGTTTTATACTATGTAAGGATGTAGCTAGGATGAACTGCTCAAACTAAATAAGCTTTGTTTTGCGGCTTTGTCATGTTAATTTGCGAAGCGTGCTGCGTGACCTAATTTTAAAAATCGAACGATTAGTGATGGGTTTTCGTGTCAAACTACCTACTTAGTCGATTAACAAAATCACTAGTCGGAGCTGAAAAAGACAAAAAAAACTTATTTAAAAATTAAAGAATACAGAAGACAAGTGGACTGTTTAGACATTTTTTTTTCTGAGACACATGACACAAGTCAACTCAAATATAAAGGTCTACTTATCATCCTTAATGCAGATAGCCAAAGATTGATCCATTCTAACATAATATTACAGCACGCCTATTATCGTCGAAGGGTTAGGCAAAGGTGTGCCCACAATACACTCACATTTCACCAGCTATTTGATCCAGTCTAGTTTCTATAAAAGCCATAATTGTATTAACTCTAGCACTTTAATAACCCCGTTGTTAGCAAATAATTGCCTCATACAGTTTTACACGAGAATCGATATTGTTTATCCTTGACCCAAATAGCCTTCTGGCTTCCTTACAAACATAATATATTAAGGTTGTCTGCGCTCATTTTTGGGTCAAGGCCTTGAATTCTGTAGTATCAAAGGCAATTTTTCGCTATGCAGTAAAATACTAGATGGAAAATACCTATTATATAGCGTGAATCGTGATCAGAAACATAGTTCACACGAAAAAGCAGGTACAGTTAATTTGAACAACCTTTGTGCTACGGCGAATGCTGGTTACTAATAGATTTTGAAAATATGAAGTTTATACTAGAAATTAGAATGGAATGCTTTTGCGTTGCTGGTAGTTTTGACCAGCGGTTTTCTCGTGCATTTAACTACTAAACTATTATATATATTATATATACTAAACTATATAGTTACAGTCAGTTTGAGGGTCCTGTTAAATTTGTCAAGATTATGGGTTTAATTGCGTTCACCAATAGTTGAGCAATTTGCGTTTTATTACGAAAAAGTAAATTTATGAAATATTCGCAATATTCGCGCTAGAAATCTCTTTATAGCAAATAGAAAATTACAGAGCATTTCCAGATTTTGTTTTATGATAATTTCAGTAACGAAATTGCAATATTTTACAATTTTAAATACTGGTATTCAGCTGCATCCGGTTAGACTGGAAGCCGACCCCAACATAGTTGGGAAAAGGCTAGGCAGATGATGATGAAATTGCAATATTTTTCTTGTAAATATTTTTCAGCAAGCTGCATTAAAATAAACATGTCACTAATATTGTTTTTTTTCTCTTCCACAGATAAATCTTCGGTTAATTCTGGTGTCTGGCAAAACGAAGGAGTTTGTGTTCAGTCCTGTCGACTCAGCGGGCGATATCGCGATACATGTCTACGATAACTGGCCTGAAGGTAATATCCACGTGTATTTTCATTCCATACTTATTATCATCATCATCATCATTCACAGTCTGACTTGGGTCAGACAATTATCTTGGCAAACAATTATCTTGTTGTTGGGCAAACAATTATCTTCGGCGTGTTTGTGTAAAAAAACAATCAAGCTAAACAAAACGAATTGTGCGGTTCTCTCATGGGATTGGAAATCTATTTAAAGCGAAGCTGTTATACTGGAAATTCGTAGCTTGAATTGTCTTGTCACCGTGTTAGACCGTGTACCAGACCTAAATAATTCAATTCTTAATGAACCAATTCAGAAAAAAACATCTATTGTTCTCGTAGTAGGTATTGCAGGCTTGAACTTCAACTGAATAAAATCTACTATCATGTTTTGAAACCTACGTGTTAAGAAAATCTTTAGGAGTGCCACAGGGATCAGTTTTGGGACCCTTCTTAACACCACAAAACAACCATGTACATGATATATCTTTACGATACATAATAATCAGTCCATTTCCTTTTAAATTCTTTACAAGAATACATTAACATGTAAATGACAAATTAATCCATTCACTACTATTCCCAATTAACCCGCAGCTGCGGAATTTTGGACTGTATCACAGCCCAACTGTGAAATTACTTTCGAATCAAATCAATTTAAATCTGTTATGGCCATAATTCACTTATCTTCGAACATTCACAACTGTTGTATTTACTGTGTTCAGGAACCACTATAAATAGTCTACTGATGGTTGGTTATGTATGTATGTTCGGCGGATATGGAAATCAGTTTGATATTTGTGAGGTAGTGGTGGATGTAGTGGCATTAGGGCTTTGGATTAGGGCATGGAGTTTCTTGCCCATTCTTCTCCTTAGAGAACTACAGTACTTTCACAAGTTATTATGTGTTGTGACTGTAGCTTTGGTTTCTTTGTTTTTCTGACTGTAATGGTCCAATTGAAATAAATGCTTTTAGTTTGAGTAGTATCTTCTTATGCTATGTATATATTTTTTGTCTATTTTCTTTAAGTACTCCATTTTTTTCAATTCATTTAGTCTTAATTCACACCTTAGCAGGGTTTCAGAGTCTGTCAATATTCTATTACAATGATGACAATCTCTCAATCTTGAACGCAGTTTAGGTGTGTTGATCGCGTTCAGTTTCATTGGCGAATAATAATATGACCTTTTAATTACAAGATAGTAGTAAGCAAGATTCGTTCTCATTAGTTGGCCAAGATTCGTAAATATTTCTTAAATCTTTGTAAACACTATAATAGCACAGTTAAGACTTTGTTTTTCTGTTTTGCTTAAATTGGAGTTATAATGATAATGACAGTCATGACTGAGTTCAGTGTTGGAATTATCAGTTAAATCTGTGCAAAGTTTTTGTACTGATAACAATTTTGGCATTGACAAGTGCAAACAAAACGCTGCAAGTTGGAAGATTAAGAAATAAAATCTGTGCAGTGTAGCCTATTTAGTGATAAAACACATTAATAAAGGGCACATTAATTACGATTAACGAACCGGTAAAACATTCCTGTTCTCTCGGAAAAATAATGTAAGGTGCAGAGTGTGCAGAAGATACCCCGTCGGGGCTGCGGGTTGTTCGAAAGAGATACCGCGGGCTCGACATAAAAGGCTAAGAAGGAACATGGATGGTTTTTAGCCAGTAGAAGTCTGACACTCATTTGATGATAACCACCCTCAAAAAAAATGCAGACAGGTGAAAAAGAAACCATGTGCCAAGGTTGCAAAGCTGAAACAGCATAATTTAGTCTTACCAAGCCACAAAGCTGCAGATGCAAATCTAAGTTTACTTATACACTAACTAAAGTGAAGTCGGTAACTAGCTCACTTGGATCTCCATACCAACAGGCGTGGCTGCTAATTGGCCTCGTCAACATAGCCTTAGAACTTTGACGACAGTTAGGTGTGGTGATATACATAGCAGGGGAAGGAGATCAAAATGTGCATTTAATTATTAGAACTTGTTGAAATCTCTGTTTCTCGATCTCTTAGAACAAATCTTTTAGTTCATCTATGTATTAGACTCCATATTTATTTTATGTGATTGTTTCGCCAGTGATGGTAACGCACAATAACATCATCATGTCCTGCCCTTATTCCATGTCATTTGGGGTCGGCGTAGCACGTTTTTTTCTTCTGCCCTGTCAGTCGTCACTATATCATTAAAAATGTTATTCCTTTTTCCTTCATATCACTCCTCACACACTCCATCTATCTTTTCTTTGGTCTTCCTCTCCCTCTACATTCACACACAAAAAGGTGTACCAATTAGTATAAGTACACACATTTCTCCAAGTCCATCGTAAGGGGCGAGCCTATTACCAAAACCACAATTATTATAAAATACATGATTATTTACCAACTAATGTACGGTAACAGTCGAACTGGATGCAGCGAAGCAGTATTTTGCATGATACGACTGTACTGCATCTCTTAACTTTAGCTTCTGTTTCTGGGTAATAAAATTATAAATACCCATTAGCTTCTCGTAGGTACGAGAAGCGACCATGAAGAAGCCAGGTGGCTCCACTGCTCCACTAGCCCTTTTCCACCAGAGCTGTGCTAATCGAGAAAATAAAGTAATGGCTGTAGATGTTAATAGATGTCCGACTTTCAGGATTCTCTCTGGACGTACCAACCAACTATTTATGGTATTTTTTCTTTTAGACTGTACTGCCTCACTCACATCTGGGCAAAGGCCTGTAGTAACTTTTAAAACATTTTCAAACGTGTCTTAATTCCCGCTCATACAAGGTTATAATACATACCGCATACCGCCTTTACGTGTCTTGGAAAGCTAAAAAGATGCGATATTAAAAACGTTCCCTGATACTTCTAACACAACACGTAGGTTTCTTACAATTCCACGGATTTTATGTTATGGTAATTTTATTATGTTTTTGTCGGTTTCTTTTTATCGTGCCTTTCATAAAGGAGAGAAGTAACCGACTTATACTATACATAACAGTATGTTGGGCTTTACGTAAGAAATATTAAATCGTATCAATGGTCCTTCGCAATGATATGGGCCTTAAACACGTTTCTTTGCCGTCCTTTGTATTTTTAACCGACTTCAAAAAAAGGAGGAGGTTATCAATTCGACTGTTTTTTTTTTTTTTATGTTTGTTACCTCATAACTCCGTCGCTTGCTAACCGATTTGAAAATTTCTTTTTTTGTTGGAAAGGATATACTTCCCAAGTGGTCCCATGATCACCAAGTCAGGATCTGATGATGGGATCCTGGAGAAATAGAGAGAACTCTTCAAATTTTATAGGCACACTTGCAGTGATTTGAGTAGTTTTTGGAAGAGTACTTTCTCGGAGTGGTTCCATTTCAATTTAGTGAAGATCTGATGAAGAACTTCGGAGATAGGCAACGGAACTCCTCAACAAACGATAGCAAATGGACTGGGATTGCTGAAATCTCATGACTGTCTATTGTTTACACCAGTTCATAACATAACATCACGCCGGTACGTTGTGAAGGGGTAAGCACATGTGAACCACTAAAAAGTGAAAAATAAAAACTTTTTTACAAAAAATAAAACCGACTTCGACAAAAATAAATCACAAAAAAAGTGAAAAATAAAAAATCAGCTTCAGAAGTCGGTGGCAAAAACATGAAATCAAACAAACAAAAGTCACCGACTTCAGAAGCTGATTTTTTATTTTTCACTTTTTTTGTGATTTATTTTTGTCGAAGTCGGTTTTATTTTTTGTAAAAAAGTTTTTTATACAAGTTGTTTTATTGTACCTATTTGCTTATTTTGTTACCGAAATAATAAGGATTTTCCATCGATATTTCCTGTTTTTTGTGCGTCCAAAGGTTATAAGGAAAAATAAATCTTTTATTAAGTACATAAAAGAAAGGAAATCTTTACCACAGCATTTTGTAAGAATTATAATGAATACAATATTTCTAAAATCACACAACTTAAAATAAATTAGCGGCATGTTTCGAATATTTTCTAAGACGAATCACAACTAATTTTGGTCCAGAGTTTATCGCGTTCAAACAAACAAACAAACAAACAAACAAACTCTTCAGCTTTATAATATTAGTATAGATTTAACAGTAAGAGATAGATTTTATAGTAATTCACACTTTAATAATATAATATAATCTAAACCATCTAAACTATTGTAATAAAGAGGAAAGATAAGATTTTTTGTTTGTTACGATTTAGCTTAATTAATGTCGGATAGTCGATATATCGAGAAAGGTTATAGCTATATTTATGTGACGCAGACGAAGTTGCGCGGGTCAGCTAGTTCCTTGATAAAGCTGTGGTGAAGTTTCTAAAAATCCGCAAAGGGTTAGGTAAAGGTGTACCTTACTGTACCTACCTAGTACACAGATTGTACATTAGTACATACATAATTATACGTGTACGTCATACATAGGTGTACGTCATAGCGATGTCATCAATCACAATTGACTCATCATTAGCCTTGACCCCTTTGGGGCTAGTGCTAATTACTAAACACCTACACACGCTATGGCAACGGGAAAGTAAGAAAAATTCACCCATTGTCGGACTTATGTTGAGTATGAATGTTGGCAATAGCCAGGAGAGAAGGGAAACGATTGATGAACTGTGTGAAGAATGATATGGCTAGAAAGTAGGTGACTACTGAGATGACGAGTAATAGGGAAGTATGGAAGAAGAAGACATGCTCAAAATAAATTGGGATAAGGGCAGGGGAATGATGATGCTGTCGGCTTATGACGTACAGTGCGATCAAATTATCTTGGCAGGTCTGAACATAGGCTCTGCGAACTTTTACGCATGTAAACTTGTGAAGAAAACTGTTATTGCCAGTTATACCAATACTTAAACGATCAGAAAATATCTAATTTAAACAGTGAGAAATACAAATAAAATAAATATCATAACACTTTTACATTAGTTGTAACAAAATGACCTGCACGAAGTTCGGACCTGCCAAGATAATTTGATCGCATTGTACCAAGTCCACTAACAAGAACGAATACCAAGAAAACTAAAAAAAAGCATTTAAAATAACGTCACAAACCAAAGAAACACCTAAATTCCGTCAACCAAAATCAGAAAACACAATCGCATGCAAAACAGAAATTAAGCCACTATCTTACCGTCAACATAAGTAGAAATAACCTGTAGAAAACTCCAAAAGATTTCCACTGAAGGAAAAGTCTCAATAAAATGTCTTAGTTTATCTAGCACGTAAATACGTAGATACGTTGATATTTATCGCCGATGCAGCAATGGCGGGCAAACAACGTTGTTCGTGTTTGGTTCACAAATTATTGTCCCTGTGGCCAGCGATAGTGGCGCCTCCTGGTGGAGCGTGATTTATGAAGCTTGCGCGTTAGTTTGGCCACAGTATAAATATGTACAGTAGTGTGACTCCGCCGTGTCCTTGAAATAAATGCCTACAGCCGCGCGGTACGTAAACATGCGCAAGGGCTGCCCGCCTCCAGTATTTTAATTACATGTGCCTACTTTGTGTTTCCATTTAGTTTTGTGATCGTAAATATACTTTTTAAAACAAATAAAATACTTTGTGAATTGAATAGAAAGTGTTCAATAAACATGCGTGTTGTTTTTTGATTGATAGATTTAATTAAAAAAACATGTTTTTTTTCGGGACATATAAAGAAATACTTATCCATTAAAAAGACACACATTATAAGCCTACCTACTAGTAAGTGAAATTATTTTATAGTCTTATCTTTCAAATTTTCCAGGTAATTAAAAAAAAGTTATCTCTGGATACGTTATTAACGAATTCATAAAACCAAAAACAACACAATATATGCTACTCGTAATATTAAATATGTACTTGTCTTATTTTTAGAGAAAACATCGCGCATTTATTGTTAAAAAACAACACACCGTCCGCTCGTCACTGCGGCACAGTCGCGACTGTCTGCATCCCAGGCGCATCCCTTAATCGAGGCGCGTAGGCATAGCTCGCGCTTCGTCCGTTTGTATGAAGTCAAACTACTGTATGATAATATTACCGTGGTTTGGCTATGGTTTGATAAGGAAGGAAGACATGCAAGTTAGGATTACGTGGTGGCTATTGAACTGAAAGGCAAGGCAACTTACTATCAACAGATGAAGTAAATCTGTATGGAAAAATAATAAATAAAAGATGATTTATTTATTATTTCGGCTATGGTGATTATTCTGTTTATGTATTTAGACCGCCTCGTTGGTCTAGTGATCGCAAGCGCGACTGCAGAGCATGAGGTCCTGGATTCGATTCCTAGGTCGGGCAAAGTGCTATTGCGTTTTATGCTAAAAACTAAAATTACTAAATGAATTAAATGAAAATATCAAAAGAGCCGATTTCCTGCATCATATTTTATCTTTCATGTTACTGATAATAATTACAAGTATTCTATGATAAAGCGAACGGAGCAACTGAATAAATTAGAATGTGCTACATACATACTTCTAAATAATATGTACATAAAGTATATTATTACGATATTAAGTTGCTGGAAAAAGGCGTTGCACACATATTTTTCGCGAAAAATATTTACTAATGCAATAAAAACGAATGATATAAAATTACCGGGTTCACTACATGGTTTAGGCACGCTTACCACCCATATATTAAGTGGTAGGAATCACGCGATTTACAGCCACCGATAGCCTTCCCTTAGGTACAAGTTACATGCTAGTTCCCAACATGCTAAGTTACTGCCAAACACATACCTACATACTTGGCTACAATGTTCTAATTTAACAAAATCTTGTTTAAAAAATAAAAATAAAACTCAATTGAGACATTCATTTTATAAACAACGAAAAACACGTCATCGCAAAATATTATTTCTGAACTTCAACTATTTAATACAGCGCCATCTAGTTATCGGAACGAAACTACTTAGTAACACGTAAACTGTACATCTGTGTTTGTACGATTCACTGTAGTGTGTAAATGACGCGCCGTCAATAGGTATCAACATTTACGGCGCTACGACTGTCAGCCTCCATAGCTCAGGGGTTAGAGCACTGGTCTTGTAAACCAGGGGTCGAGAGTTCAAATCTCTCTGGGGGCAGGTTTTCAAATAACTTTTTGTTATTTATTTGTAAATTCTTTTCACTATTTTTAATGGCTATTAGAGCTATTTGAATGTTTTTTTTTGTAAACGTCTGCAATCTAATTATGTCGTCGGTATCACATTGCTCGTAAATACTTTTTTTTTGGGTACTTACTTAAAATTAAATAAATAGAACTCGTGGCTAAATAATAACAGCCGCACGGTTTGATCTCCAGATCAACCGGAAGACACGATATCATCATCGTCATTCTCCTGCCCTTATCCCAATTTATTTGTAGGCGCAGCATGTATTCTTCCATACTTCTACACGATATAAATAAAACCTATTCATTTTACTGTAAACATGTCCTAACATTTCTACCTTGCATTTTCCAGCGGACTGGGCGACGGAATGCGTGTCGCGCGCCGAGATCCTGCGGCTGATCTACCAAGGCCGGTTCCTGCACAGTTCTGTGACGCTGGGAGCCCTAGGCCTCCCGCTGGGCCGCACCACCGTTATGCACCTAGTGCCGCGCGAGCATCTGCCCGAGCCTAACTCACACGGTACGACTTTTCTTACTATAAACTAACTTAGGTGCTATAAATGTCAGCTTTGGTGGTGACCTTTGCCATCAGGTTGGCTATGACGCCCAATGTTAAAAATTCACTAGGCCAGGAATCCCTCCTCAACTGAGGAGGAATTATCTAAAATCCACCTCCCTATGACATAGGTAGTGGACACAGTCTTTTAATACGCACGATCAGAAAAAGACTTTGCAAACGAGCAAAACTGTTTACGTGTTGCCAAAAACTAGATCTAAGCAAGGATTTTATAGCAGTCCATGTCTCTGGTCCTGTCATATTCAACCGTATGTATGAAAAAAGAAAATACATTTAATTAGTAAATGTAGAATACTGCTTTTGTTTTGACGACATGTTTTCATCACCTAGGTAAATGTAGTTTAGTACACTATTGTATGTTTGTTTGTACAGACGCTATCACATCAAGCTACTACGATCTGTCATATTTCTTTAGTAGATTTTTAACTTTATCACTAAATCATTGGGTTCATCATTAATTTGTTGAGAAAATTTGACAGTTGAGGGTATCTTGATGTCGCGGGCCAGTGGACGGTGAGTAATGGGCTAGCTCACCGTCCGACCGTCTCATGACGACGACAGGCCGTTTCGACGTTCGTCTTCCACGCGCGCCTGAAAGAGATGTGAGCAACAATGCAGGGGCCCGCAAGGGCCGACGCCTGCCGGGGCTGCAGGTTGTTTGAAAGAGATACCGACACACAGGACTACGAAGAAACATGGGTGGTTTTTAGTCAGTAGAATTGATACTCCCTAAGCTCCGCCCAGAGTGGGAGAAGTCATATTTTGAGGATCTCCCACATTCCAAAAAAAAGAAGGGTCTATATAGTTTGATGTGCTTGGCGTCTGTACATTGAAAAAATGTGTCTATATACATAAACAGCATTAGTGATGTTACCGTTTTAATAGTGCAGTAATTAGTGGCCAGGCTATTTTTCCTACAATAAAGAAAAATAGTGCAACCGAACGTTGTGACTAAAACTAAGGCTTGTTTTACAGAAGTCCGGTGGACCTAACGATTCCTTTCCAGTGATGGATTAACCCTTAATCAAATTAAGCAATTGCCTAGGGCATCACGTCTGGGGGGGCACCAGAAGAAGCACGAAAAAAATCCGTCCTTAGGGCATCACGTCTCACTCTTACGTCACCAAAAAAAGTTTCTAAGACTAATTTCAAAATTCGCGCGTTAGTTGACACAAGAGTCCGGATCTAGAGTCTTAGCCCCGCTCCCGCTTGCCCACTCGCTGCCCGCTAGTGCAAATGCACCGGAAAAGCCGCAAGGCGCATTTCAATAAATAAATCTATTATGCTTTGCGCCTACTCCACTTCTAAGGTACGTTATATTTCATCATCTTAATTTACTAGCCTAAGTTCCTATACTGTAAAGATGACAATGGGCTTGCTCCCAATTACAGGGGCCTGAGAGCCTTCCTCGATAAATGGATTATCCAACAAAAGAAGAATTATTCAGTTCCAAGCGGTAGTTCCTGAGATATCTCTCCCCCAAGCGGCCGTAACGCTATTTCGTGACAAAAAATCCAAATACACCCCATCTTTATAGAAGTTTCACTTCAAAAACTAATGTTTTTAGGCGGTAAAAGTATAAATACCAATTCTAGTTGACGACATACGGATAGGGGGGCCCACAGGCGTGGATTGCTTAGGGCATCAAATAGTCTTAATCCGTCACTGTTCCTTTCCCGTTCCCTACCTCCCTCTTCCTTTTAGTAAGTCGTTATAATACCTTGTACTACTTACTGTACTCCTCGTAAGGTAAAGGCTCGTATTCTAAAATGATGCCCAACTATGTTATTTGAGCATTTATTTAGAATAGGGAACTTTATTTCGAAGTAGTTTAGTGTCGATAGATTGTGCTGCTGGTACTGCTTCATCTTTCTAAAATTATGATTAATTAGTATCGCTGTAAAATGGTAAAAATGAAGGTTTATCACCTTAATTTTAAATGGTCAAAATCTAGGTTTATTACCTTATTATTTTGACCATTAGAATATTCAAGCACTGCTCTTGAAGCTGATTCCATGGTAGCAACACGATTTTAGGACAATCAATCGCCTGCTTAGTTCACATACTAATCAAGTAACTGTCAACACAGTCCCTGCCATGTCTTTTACTGGAATCTGCATCGGCAGCACCGACAGAATAGGTTTAGATTGTTACATTCTTGTTTAAACAAATAAAACTTACACTAGCCCTTTTGTTTATTTCCAGATCAAAGGCAAAAAAGTAAAGGTGGTTCTAGCAGTTGTTGTTCAGCGTCGTGCTGCATATTGTAATGGGTTCCTGTGTGAGGGAGACGCACTTACACGAGCGGCAGGGGGCGCGGGAGAGACAGCGACAGTGTTGCCGGGAGTCGGACTCCTATGTGTTCAGTGTAGAAGCCAGCATTACCATGTCGCCCAGAACAATCCTTGTGATGTTTTTAAATGAAGTAACTACAAATTAAAAGTTTGCGTAGCTCACTGATATCTTTTATTGTCAATTTTCGTAGATATAATTTAATAAAACAATCATGCACAATGTACGAGACTATAAAAGATGTACACGCACATCGATGGAAGGCTTCGTTTGAAAATGTCGCAAGTTGCGTCGTGAGCGCTGTTACGTTTCGACAACATTATGGATAGCTTTATAAAACGATACTGTATAATCTCACCGCGTAACTTATAGCTCGTTTTATAGATATCATGCTGCCCAAATACGTTAACAGTTAGTAGATATATGGGATAAGGTTCGTCGGTATAAGTAAGCCTATGATTTAATAGTTCCTGGACGTAATAGGTATTTGGCTTCACATCAATATTTTACTTTATCCCGGCTAGCCACGTTAATTTACAAATGTTAGTATTATTATTTAGGCCATCATATATAAATTTATATTACATTATGGAGATATTTATCTAAAAATGACAAATTATTTAGTAAAACAAATGAAGTGTGTAAATTACCCTGTTTTGCATTGTAAATAGTATAATTGGATAGGAGACATTTTTATTACTTTTGTGATAAGTTCTTGCAATATATTTGGACGTTTTTATGTTTTATTCTAAATTATGCTATTTACTACGCTAGTTGTAGCTTGTAACGGAGCTTGTGCCGGGCGAGGGTCGGGCGGCAGAGGGCGCCACTCGCGCCATACATAATGTTTACTCGGAGAAACAATATGTATGTTAAGTTCACTACACGGCGACTGGTACACTCAAGAGTGGTAAATTTTAGTAATAAAGCACTAGAGTAAATTTGGAAAATTTATATATGTCTCGCTTATGAAGTCTGTACATGCCTACATTATAATATAGCAGCACCGTATCACTGCTCGTTTTGTTATCGTCTCTAACTATAGTTCGGTCCTCATGTCTTAGCGTTACCACAGTCTGATTACTTTTGTAAATATCGAGTAGAGCTTTTTATTATATTTTTATTTTACATCACAAATATATCCTATATTTCTTATTCCTTATTTGGCCTCTTAATATACTTTATACATATTTCTTTTAGTAAATTGGCTTAAGATTGAGTTGTCATTAAATATTTGTTCGGCTTAGCCCTAATTTTTGTTATTTAAGCTAAAAATATCTCGAATAATTAAAAAACTTTTGTTCATTTCGATTTTCCATCCCTTTATCAAATGCGAAGTGTTTTGTGATAGTACAAATAAAATTATTTTCACGTTCAGACATACTATTGAAGGAAATTAAGTACTCAGTGATAACATAAAACTTAACAGTATTAGAGAGAAACTAAAATACATTGACAACACTAAGTAGTGTGAGTATCATGTTGCTCCATTTGTTCCAATAACTTTACATGACTGACTGAGATGGTTCTTGCCAACCGAAGACGTTCGAGACAATGATATGTGACCAAATGTATCCGGGAATGAATGCAGCAATATGGGTTGTTTTGATCAAGATTCAATGCCAGTATGAATGATTATATTTTGGTTGCTCTGATTAGTTACTGTATGTATGTATTTTGTTAAGTTGTATAAAATACCTAGTTTATAAATAAAATAAATACAATTTTAATTTGCATGTTTCATTTTATTTCGCTTTTTACCTCACCTTTGTATATAGATGTCGCTGTTTACGTTGTTTTGGCAAAGTTGAATTTAATACAAGTGCAAAGAACTACACCATAACTGCCCCTGAAGATAAGGGTAATTGAATCAAGCAATATCCGTCTTAAGGATTTTTTAAATGTTGTTTTAGTTGCATTCTGAGCTTAATTTACACAAACACACTATTCATAACGTTAATATTAAATAAATAAAAATAACTGCTTTTGTAAACATCTCAAGTATGTATAGTCGGATAATGTAGGTCGATTCGTTCGCGTTAAGGTGATATCTTAGGCCAGATAGTCGATGTCTTCACTGTATTTTTAATATTTCCATAGAATAGTTCATAAAATAATCTGAGTAAAAATAATGGGTGTTTTCGTGGCCCAGCTTTGATGTCTCTTGTGAATTTTAATAGAAAGTTTTAGATTTTTCTGGCATAATGTTCAAGTAAAATTAAATGCGCACAAATTTAATATAATTACACATATTCGTTTGATCTGCAAGACTAGATAAATTCAAGTGCATGAATGCAAGGATCATTTGAGTAGAAGAGAAAAATCAAAATTTTGACTGAGTAATAAGATCTATGTGTATAATCTTTTTTCAAATTTGTTTTATGAATAAAAAAAAAATATTGACTGTTTAATAAAAGCGTATTACATCTCATAACTGGTTTTGAACCCTAAAAATTACACCTAATAGTGTTGCAGATTGATTTCTGTCAACTTTTAAATAAAAACAACTGAAATTATTGTAAACTAAAACAGAATGATAATGTAAATATGCATTTATTTGACAAGTTAAAATTATCTATAATGAGTTTGAACGAGACATCAAGCCGAGGCAAAGGCGTGTAAATATTCGACGAGTTTTTAATTTAGACAAATCTAGTGTAAATCTAATCTAGCTTGAAGTGAATATCTTACGAAGCGGCGAAGTGTGTGTTGACAAAGATTTGAGCAACATCTTCCTTCATATTTTTTTTGTTTTTCTCTCATTTGGTATTTGGGGCCTAATTAATAAGTTAATACAAAAATATTGCATAGAAAAGGGCTAAGTATACCGGAATAATTCGATTTGAAGTAAGGATGGAAACGGCTTCGAAAAAAGTACAGTTGGGTTTATTTCTACATGAAAGAATTCAAAAAAGCAGCCATTAAGTTTTTAGCAAAATTCTATTTCCTATTTAATAATCTTTGTCAGTACACACAACGTCGAAAGTCTGTAATAAATAAAAATAATAAAAATATTAGATGTCACTGTTTAACAGGTGTTTACTACGTACGTACATAATCTATATACTTGTTAATATTAATTAATAATTATAACAATGTTGATTAATTGTCATTTCCTTTACAAGTGTTCTGTGGTTGAGTTCACCGAGACTATGCAGTTTTTTGTGCAATATTAGTAAATTAACTGATAAAATTAAAATATATGCTATCATGTATGTGAAAAACAATAATATTTATTTCTTTCTTTGTTTTAATAATCTTTCTTTCTTTTTTTTTTACGATATTTCTTTATATTTCACACATTCCTTGGACCTGATTTATTGTTTTATCCTATGTTTTCAATAAGTTGATAGTCAAGGCAAAGGCGGGCACAGATACAAGTTACAACGAACATTTTATCATTTGTATTATATTCAATTAAATGTTTAGGCTATACAACTTACTAAACAATATATAGACTATCAACAGTGCCCCCTTGCTCTTACGGATTATGATTATTGAATTCAAACAATTATTTTCCGCTACCTAACCCTTCGGGGACTACAGGCGTGATGTTATGTTATGTGTCATATTATTTTATGATGAAAAATTCTCTAGACGAGCTTCGAATGCCTCCTCGGTGAACTAACCAACATTAGTATTTACAAAAGTCTTCATTGTTCGCAATGATTCCGAGGGTAGTTGTAAATTTCGCTTCAAATTATACGCCATTTTGTGTTTAGTACGTGTGACGGCTGCCCGGGTAGATAGTTGGATATGTTTTGTAATAATAATCGATCGACGGAATAGGTTGTACATGTTTGAGCAACTATTGAGTATCAATGGGGTCAAATAAAATTTTAAGAATGTATTTTTGAGAATTTTATTCAATTTCCTTATCCTAGTTTATTTACAGATTGAGTTTTAACTCGCTTGCAATATCATCATCGTCTTCAATAGACAATATACACGCTTTTATAACAACGCTTTTATAACAAGTCGATTTATGCTGTATGCTCACTACAGTTACGAGTAGAAAAGAGATTAGTAGAGGGCAATGAACACTATTGCCATGCTATTTGGCAACAACCATAGATATTTCATAGACACAACAATCTGTCATACCTCACTCAATACCAAGTAACGTTCACTTGTCCTGCGGGAACATAAAGTACCACTTGAAGATGAACAGGTTCCTGTCGAGCTCCATCTCTGCCGTGCTCAGCTGCTTCAGTCTTTTCTCAACGCCCTGCAGTACTGCTAGCTCAGGCGGGGTCAGGGTTTCCTCTACCTGGAATGTTTAGCGTCTGGCCAAATTCAACATCTCGGGGGCAACTTATAAATAATACACAATTCTAAGAAACATTTACAAACAAACACATTCCGTCGCCAAAAACTATTTATTAAAGAAAAATAAAAAGTATTAGTAACTCTTAAAGTCAGTCAGAGATGCTGGCTGCTGACTAGTAGTCACGAAGTGTTATAAGAACGTGCCATTTGGACTTTAACGATATTCTGTTGATGTAGAAATGGTGTCCCAGCTTTTTACTAGGAGAGCATGATGCAGCAAAACGACAACACAAAATAATTCTCTGACCAACTGACTTCGAACTCATAATAATTTATTCGGATAATAAACAGTAAACAGTTAATAGTAAACAGTAATAAAAAATAATAAACAGTAAACAGTTCTGAATTCCACTCAACCAATTTATGAACGGTTTAGTTAATGGGCATTTATTTGACATATTTGTAGTGGAAAATATCGGAATCGTTTATTAATTGGTGGACTTGGGGGGCCTTGCGTAAACTTCCAGCTTTCACATCATTCAAAAAACTGAACATGCTATGATGATGATAGACCATCTAGCCGGTTTCAGCCACAGCGGCTGCATTCGATGGCTTTCTAGGATAGATATCAAGAGCTTTGATATGCTAGGTAATACAGGAGGCGCTCAACCTCATAGCCAGTGAGACGGACTTATTCTGTTGTTCTCTGAGTGAATTCAGAAGGAATTCTTTATTTAGTTATAAGTAACAATTAAGTAATGAAGGTGCATTTATCGCATTGGAGTTACCCTTCTTCTTAGCGTGTCGATGGCAAATCTTCACTAAATAAATTAATTTGGCCCAATATTCAGCAGGAGTTATCCTTGTAATGTAGACGTAAGTTAATATAAACAAATACTGACATCGTCGATGTTCTGCTGCGGCTCGCCCCTTAGCCTCATGCCGTGCACTATGCTCCGCACGCGACGTCGCTTGTCCACCAGCCGCGCGTGAGCGGAGCGCTCGTGTGACGCGCGACGTAGTATGTTGTGCAGTGCGCGGTAACACATCTCTTGAGCTGCGTTGGCCACCTGGATAAAAGAAAGAAATTTTTGAAATAAAACAATCATCATCATGACCAGATGTATGAATGTGGATGAGATAGAAGCAGTATGCAAGGATCGTAGCAGGTGGCGTGCTGTGGTTTCTGTGTGCCCCGATGGGAAAAGGACGTGAGTTTATATAACAATCATCTCATCTGCCTATTTCAGGGTCGGCTTCCAATCTAGTCGGATGCAGGGAAATACCAGTACTTTACATATTGTAGCGATTGCCTATCTGACCTCCACAACCGAATTACTAATGAAACCCCTAGGTAAGACTGGTTGTCAAACCGAACGTAAATCGCCTGGTCTATTGGCTGAAATAATGAGTGCAGGGCAGTGGTCCAACTGCTCTGTCCTACTAGTTGGACCATGGGTCTTTACTAGAGGCAGTTGTCCAACTTTAAAAATAGTTGGACCACAGCACCTTTTGAGAGTTCCGTGGTCCAATTCATTTAAAAATAACTTACCTAGGTACATAAGGATTGAATTTGATAGTTAATTAATTTAATCCCAATCGATCAAACTACCAGGAGAACAGAAACATTAGGATGTATTGGAAATTGGAATCTTAAAATCAAATCTATATGCCTTTCTAATACCAAGGATTTTTTTTTTGTTGGAGATGAGAAACAAGCGCAGTAAAGTCTCACGAAGTACCAGGAGCCCAGAAATAATAGGAGGTACAGGGTTCATTAGACAACCTGATTTAACTTTTTTTTTTAAATTAAGTGCTTCGTCATTTAGATAACTTCTATATCAGTAAAATCTCACAAAGTAGCAGGTGCCCAAAAATATATAAGGGGTATAGAACCATTAGAGAACCTGATTTAACAATTTTATTTTTTTTAATTAAAGATTTTATTATTATTATTTCGTCAATCGTATAACTTCTATAACAGTGAAGTTCTTTAATGGTTGTGGTTCAGCCCAGAAATATATAGGAGGTACTCCTATAGGTATACTCCTATAATTATATTGCACACAAGATGCAGTTGAGGTTTTTAGTGTTGGTAAGTTATTTTTATATGAATTGGACCACGGAACTCTCAAGAGGTGCTGTGGTCCAACTATTTTTAAAGTTGGACAACTGCCCCTAGTAAAGACCCATGGTCCAACTAGTTGGACAGAGCAGTTGGACCACTGCCCCGCACTCGAAATAATGAGGATGATATTACCAAACGCGCACTACACTAGTGTTAGATAGTATTTTTACCCAAACCAATTACCATTATACTTTCATATTAATATAATTCAAAAATGTATAAAACTCACGTCATGTAATTTGATGTGATATAAATAGATGGCTTTCGCCAAACCACCGGCCGAAGCTGCTTTTCTCATTGGCTGCAAATATAAAAAACAAATGTTTTATTAATCATCGCACTAGATCGCGAAAAGTGGAAGGAGGGAAGGGAGGCCTTTGCCCTGCAGTGGGACAGTACAGGCTAATAATAATAAAATAAGTTTTACTAAAAAAAAAGTCTTTTCTGTTGCAATCAGGTAAATAAAAATAAGTCTAGTTAAAACTGAACTCGATTTTTTAGAGTATTGTGTATTGTCGATTTATTGTAATAATTTCTTGAACTATCTAAGTGAGGGAGGGATAGCGAAAATTGATTACCTGTACACTAATAAAATGTTCTTCTAGCAGTTTGTATGTAAGCTGCTTGCATTCTTTATTCACTAACATCGCATTCTTCTGTATGTCGTCCTCTTCTATGTACTTTCTAGAGCGGACTAACCTGTAAAAGTTATCAGTAAGTAAATATATTGCACCGTAAATAAATACCAGGTTTATAAACTGTGGAATATGTTTGTATGATCGCATTTCATTGTTTAGAAATTGCCACCACATTTGTGAATATACTGGCGATCATTGAAAACACATGACTCTTGAAGCCATGAGATATTTCAGGTTTGTTTGTTATCTTTGGGCTGGTAACGTTTGTTTAAAAAATAATGATTTTGTATTTGTATTACAGATGTCCTACTCAAGAAATATAATATAATGATCTGCCCTTTAACCAACTATATTGAAGTTGGCTTCCCGTTTTAACTGGATGCAGATGAATACCAGTAATTATTATCCAACGATACCCCTGGTGTCAAAGACCACGTGAATTGACTATCAAAGATCTACAAATGACAGCTAATGGTTTAACTCTGTATAATGTATGTAATGGACGGCCTCCTATTCCCAGGCTGACACAGGAGAGCAGTTTTAACCTTGAAGATTAATCCGTGCGGTTGTTATTATCTAGTCAGTCACAATATTAGTAATACGTTGACTGGTAGTAAATGCCTATGAAATTAAGCCCACCTCTGTATTTTATGCTGGACGTGTTGGACAAATAAATAAATAGCCCTCACCTAAATATCCTGGCAGCCTTGGAGCCCAGTCGCTCAGTGACGGCGTGGTCTAGCGCGCACAGCACGAGCTGCCGGGCCGCGTACCGCGCGCGCACCACGTACTGACCCGCGCCCGCGTCTCCTGCGCGACGGACGAACCCGCCGCCGTTCTCCTCTGGGACATACAGAAGGTCCCATTAAAATAGGTGGGCAAAATTTCAGAAATCATTCAGACCACCAAAATAAGGATAATGGTAAAAAAAGTAAGTAAAAAAAAAACAAATTATTTAGTGCTTTTTTTGTGTAGATATCTTAGTTAGACGTACTGAACGCCGTGTTAAAATTTGTCCACCTATTTTAATGGGACCTTATATAGAAGAGGGCGACGTATAACTTCAAACTGTGTAAGGTCATCAGCATGGATTGCATAGCCATATAAAGTTCTTCATTGGTTGTTACATATATCCTAATGTCGTGAATAACTCTGCTACCGACGAGTCCAGAGAGAGAATGCATGATCCATTTAATAAAATAGCGTGATATATACCGCTACAGCCATATAAACTTATTCAACGCTTCTCTATTACATCTTTCAATCGTTCTTCGTACCAATTTGATATTTGACCAATATTGAACGACGACGCACGTAGCAAAATAAAGTAGAAGCCAATTGAAATGCTCCAAATCATTCCTGCACATTGACTTACAAGCTCAGCTTAAGTTTTATGACCATTTTCACTATAACAAAAATCTCTTTACGTTACTTCCACATACCTAGCACCTTGAGATACTGGTCAACAAACTGATGCAGCAGTGGCTTGTCTGTGGCAGCTCCTCTACACCGCTCCCGTAACTCTATGGCGCACAGGGGACTGGACTCGGGCGCCCACGCTGGTGACGTCAGGTACATCTTCTCGAGGAGGAAGCGCATTAGTTCTCCGGCTGGAAAATTACAAAATAATCAAGATTATTATAACTAGTGGATGAATATTTTGAGTAAAGTGTGTACCAGAAAGGAGCTCGTGGTAAATTATCTGTCGCTCTTCAAATTAAGCCACCCATTACATATAGAGTTTCCTCCGTGCCTCGAAAACTACGTTCGCCCATCGGTCCCGGCTGTCATTTCTCGATCTTTGACAGTATATTCAGATAGTCAGTGTGACCCGAAAATCTGACAAGACTTTTTACTAAGAGGTGTCTTATTTTACCCAGTACTAACTGGGTTGTGAAGATCAAATAGGCCGTCGCTCCATGTCAAATCTATATAAATAAAGAGAGAAGTCCTGACTGACTGACTCATCAACGCCCAGCCCAAACTCTTGGGCCTAGAAAGCTGAAATTTCGCACAGAGGTTCCCTTTATAATGTAGACAAGGAATAAGGAAGGATTTTTCGAAATTCAACCCCTAAGGGACTTAAATAGGGGATGAAAGTTTGTTTGAAAAATCGTCATTTTCACGCGGGCGAAGCCGCTGGCAAAAGCTAGTACTAGTATACACTGCATCCGGTTTGACTGGAAGTTTTGCCGCAGTCGGGTAAAAAGGCTAGGCAGATGTTTTTGAAAAAGTAATGATCACCATATCATGTGGCACATAATTGGTGCTCCTAAAAGTGAAGCTACCTACCATTTTCATCAATTCGTCGTGTGATAGCTTTTATCATAATTTCATCTCTGAAGTCCAAGTGGAACCTGTCATAATTCACTCTCCAGTAGATATCTGCAACAAGGGAAGTGTTAATGAGTTAAAATTAAAACAGTGATGGAATTTAAATCGTTGTTCTGCAACAATACTCGTAGCATTACTGAGAGTATGCAATCCAAGAACTTTAATATAGTAAACATAACATAACATCACACCTGTTATTTCCGAAGGCTTAGGCAGAAGTGTGCCCATTAGTACAGTCGAACAAGCTAATAAGTAAACAGGTAGAGTTTTTTTAAACGGTTTTATTTAGCTCACCCCGTTTGTTTTATTCTTGGATCAAATTTAGTAATTCAAATTTCACCCTCTTCCTGTCAACCGATTAATCTGAAATTTTGTATACACTTTGGATTTTGGTGACAATACAATTATGTTTATTCATTATCATTATAAATTCAAGATGGCCGCCGCTACAAAATGGCGGATAATTTATGTTTTATTAATCCCATCAATATGGGTATCAAATGAAAGGACTCAACAAGCAGAATACATTAAACTATATAAAATTAAAATCCAAGATGGCGGCTAAAAACTAGAAAATAAAAATAGGTAAAAAAACTTTTTAAGTTAAACGGTTTTATGTTAAACATACATTGCAATGTTTAAGATAAATGTACTAAAAACCAAAAAATAATAAAATAGATACAGTCGTGGGAAAAAACCGTGGGGCACGTCAATTCGGAACTGTCGTGCTGCGGAAATTACAATTGACGTGCCCCACGGTTTTTTCCCACGACTGTATCTATTTTATTATTTTTTGGTTTTTAGTACATTTATCTTAAACATTGCAATGTATGTTTAACATAAAACCGTTTAACTTAAAAAGTTTTTTTACCTATTTTTTAATTCTAGTACACTGAAAATATTGATTGCAATTTTGTTTTATAAAGTGTTTCGCATTTAGTGACTGATGCCAAACGATACAGCGTTTGACATCAGTCTCTCAATGTATCTGTATAATCTTAAAAGTAAACGCAAGTTAGCTGTCTGTATACTTATTAGCTTGTTCGACTGTACACCAGTTATGTTTAAGTCCTATGTGATAGGTGGCCAGCCAATTGGAATCAACTAGGGACAAATCTACACTCCGTGACTGCGACTGATAAAATAATGATGGAAAAACCAATATCACATTGAATCGAACCCAGGATCTCGCATTCAGTTAGGTAGTACAGTCAGTACCCAGCATTACCTGACCCATCTTATAAAGAAGAATAGGGCAAGTGGTGAGAGAAGAGGGGTCAGGTACTGTTACAAATAAAATAATCCAACTCAATTTAGGAAAGACAATTCTCAAATGAAGATTGAAAAAACCTCTTCGAAACATATAATACTAACTGTCATTAATATCACTAATACTGCCAGTAGTCATAGCTTGCACGAGGGCCAGCGTGCCATTCCTGTTCACCAGCATGTCTGGCACGATGGTGGCCACGGGCACCAGCGTGGGTAGTTCACTGCCTTCCTTCAGCTCGGCCACTGGAGCCTGCTGGATGTAGCCAGCCGTCACCAGGCTTATGAACATGTCCTTTAGAGACACTATTGTTATGTTTTTCTCCTGTAACCAGAAATTAAATATTGTTAGAGCATTTTGAGAAAAATGTGATAGGTAGGCTATTGAAGTACATAACTAGCTGAACTCAATTGTATTGCATAGAATTAATAGGTTTAGAACTGCAGCAATTGCAAGCAAGATAAAGTATTTTTAAGTTAAGTCTAATATAACTCATCCAAACGTGTTACTTGTGGGCAAAAAAAATATGTTGTGATTATGCACACATTCATTATAGGCGTGCTGCTACGTGTACTTGTAGATTCGTAATGGCTTTAGCATAACTGCAATAACATTAGGTATGATTGTGCACATAGATAACAGAAACAACAGGAGATATGGCAAGGAGGCGTGGTACATGCGAACTCATTTGGCTGCGACGCGGCCTGATGCCACTTTCAATAATGAGTCGAATGTCAACTTGCGACGTCTTCACTGCTCGTGATTTTTTACAAAATGCCGCGTTGTTCAGTGAATGTTTGTGAAAATAATAGCTGTATTGTGAATTACACGAAAGATGGTATCTCATTTCACACATAAGTACTATAACATTAATGTTTTTCATATTAAATCCATTAAAACATTACTTCGTGATACGAGAAACATGATGAAAAAGCAAATCAATTGTTTTCAATAAGAACAAAAACCATTACTTGCTTAGTACAAATCGACCAGTGAGTTGGCGATCTAATAGCGCAATGGATAGGTGTTTTACTGATGCTCTCACTCACACAATATTTTCGAAAAGCGGGTGCTGTCAGTTTTTGAGAGCTAGAGATGTGATGTTTGTGGTTGTCGATATTTTATACGATGATCCTGCTTAGTACGACTATGCATGATACAATTAATTATTTTAGACACAATTTGTTACTATACTGTAAGGAACTGCGTATTTTATAGCATTACTGAGAGTTGTCGTAAATGTAGATAAGAAAAACCAATATTCTTTACTACTACTTAAAATAATTAGGTATTGACTAATCCTTACTATTATCCTTACTAATATTATACATTATATTATGTGAAAGTAACTCTGTCTGTCTGTCTGACTGTCCAGCTTTCACGCCAAAACTACTGAACCGATTTAAATGAAATTTGGTACACATATAATAATATATAGCCTGAGAAAGTATATAGCCTACTTTTTATTGCGAAAAAAGGGTTGTAAGGGGTTGAAAGAGATACCGCGGCTTCAACACAAAGGGCTAACAAGGAACATGGGTGGTTTTTAGTCAGTAGAAGTCTTACACTCCCTAACGTTCTGCCCAGAGCGGGAGGAGCCATTTGTTGATTTCCCAACCTCCAAAATAAAAAAGGGCTTGAAAGTGGGAGATTAATATATTACTTTTAGTCGCGATAATCGACATCCACGCGGAAAAAAACCGCGGGTATCAGCTAGTAAAATATAAATTTACAAACAACAAAAGTTAATATAGATACAAATAACAACGCTTGTATTATTACGCTTTCTTATTATTGTAAACAATACGGAAAATAGAATGTAGGTACTTTTTATTGCTTACTATTGACTGAATAAATAGGTAATATTCATTGATTACTCGAGTTATCTTTTATTAAATCAGTAGCTAATGGGAATATAGGTAACTAGGAACTTCAGCATTCGGGCATTAAATAACCGATAAAATGTAAAAAAGTATTGTATGAAAAATATAAGTGTATTTTATCGTTTTTTATTTATTTTATTTTCAGTACCCCATAAAAGCTTTAGTAGAAGAATAAATAGAAGAATCGATAACTTTTTGATTTAGTCAATCACTAGTGTCTACGTAAAACAAAATGTACTATGTAAATTGTACGGTGCATGGTAAATACACGCTGTGTCTGAAGGGATAAGGTTTATAATTGATTGTGTAGTACGTGATGTTTCAAGAAATGCGGGTGTGTGCGCGACAGCGTATATCTATTGTTTTTACTGCTCTGCGTGTGTGAACTGACGACACAGGTTCCTATACATTTTCGGCTAAAGGGCATATCTCCTGTTGTTTCTGTTATCTATGATTGTGCATAAACGGAAGCTGGTTTATGATAGGGCTTTCAAACTCGGATAGTTATCAACTCCGGAGCTAGTTACGATGTTGAGCAATCAAATCCGGAACTCCGAAGTTGGCTCCGGAGTTGATAGTTTTTTAGAAATTAATAAAAAGGCCCTCTATTTTAATCCATAGAAGTTTTATTTGTTAAGGAATCAGTGTTTTTGTTTAAAAATTTACCGTCTGACATGGGCAAACTTTACGTACCTTATCATCCTTATACTTCATAGCAATAGTGAAGAGCAGCAACGTGGCAGTGCAGGTGGCTTGCTGCAGCAACTCTTCAACCAGTAGCTCTGCCTCACTGCCAAACTTACTCTTTATCTGCAGAAGATACCTGAAATAGGATGATAGGGATGTGTTGTGTTTATGGACAAGAAACAAGAATCATTTTATTTTTTAATAAATTTGACTTTTGGTTTGCTGACAGACATTTTGAGAAACTGTTTACAGAAATTGTGTTCTAATCACTATTGTGATCATACTGAAGACTATTTTGACTATCGAATCTGGCACTAACCCATGACCCATACGTTAGTGATGATTGGGTTTTTATTTCAATATTTTCTTATTTATGCTTGATTACTGGTGATCAACTCGTCCAATTACATGGGAACTTACCATAACTGTAGATGTAGTCTGTCCAACCCTTGAGAAATACACATGTGATGTTATGTTATAGTATGTTCAATAATTACCTAGGATATCTTATGAGTAGCAGGACATTGTCAGGAATTAACTTATAGTCAGCAATCACTTCATTCTTGGATGGTTCAAATGAGGCCAAATCAAACTTCAGCAGTGTACGAAGACTGTCAATGACCTGTAAACAAAGCAATTTAAAAGAATTATAGAGTGGACAAATTTGAATAAAGTCATAAAAAACATTGATCCTAAACATTTTAGATTTAAATATTAAACACACAAATGGTTCATGAAAAGCAGGCGTGTGTCCAGTGTCAGACCGATTTGTTACTAAGTAGTAACTAGTATTGGATTACGATTTTCTTCATCTTGTTCCGTCTACTGCTCGTAAATATTTCAATGTCTTTGCCTGAACTTAGACTTCACAACTATTCCAAAAACACTGGGTTGGAATAGTAGTGAAGTTTGCCATTATTGTGCAGCTAGATAAATACAACTCTTGAGTATCTGATTAAACGATACTCTGATTTTTTAGGACATAGATCGCCAGATAGATTCATTGAATCTTCGACAGTTCGATACTGAATCATTTAACCTTTATTATTAAAAGTTATTTATCGCTCATTACCTGGGTGCGAGTGAGGCTGGTGGTCTTCACAATCATGCCAATAGGCTTACTTCCAAACGTGAATAAGTCATCACCCACTTTCTGCACGATTTCACCAAAATATCGGTGCAAAATTGCCGACACAACACGTCCCAGCTGATGCGACATTTTCTGTTCTAATAAAACTTCGATGGATTTATAATAATATATAAACCACGTATCGTAACAAATAATCGAAGGCACTTTTATCTACATCATCTTTTTATGCGGTTTTTTTTAGCTAATCAAGAAAACTCGTAGAGGTTAAGTTGTATTTACAAATCTTTATGTCAAATGATTTACGTTCCGTTTCGGTTCGTGCTAAATGTGCTAATGGTTATTTTTGAATAGTTGGTTTTAAACTCGTTTCGTTAAATTATTGTTATTAATTATTGACACAATTTCATTGGTTTTTATTATAAAATTCTTATTGAAAGGCGTTTTAAAAAAAAAAAGCTAAATAAAATTTGGTGAATAAAGAATACAGGTGAATACCACAAAAAGATCTTTCTCTATGATGTCCATTTACGAAGATCGGAGTATGCATGTTAAGCCCCCATCCCATATTATTATTTTTAACGCTGTGACATAATCTAAATACATAACAAGCTTTGTAAACGAGTTGTGTCATACTGTCATTCATCATCAGTCAACTGAATGCAAATAAATAGACGAGATTGCTTTTTCACAATTATTTAAAACAAAATGAACATACAAAGTGCTGCTGTGAATATTCTAAAACGCGGTGTAGAATTAGATACAAAGAAAAGATACACTGAGGCGCTAGTATGTTACCAAGAAGGCCTACAGATATTAGTAGACAAAGTAAAAGGTTTGTTTGTTTCACTTTGTTTACTTGTGTAAAACTTTGTTTCAAAACTTACTAAATTTACAAAAAAATGTTCTTTCAACAGGGGAATTAGATGATTCTAACAAAGCTTATTTAAGGAAGAAGGTTGAGGAGTACATGAATAGAGCAGAGACAATAAAAAAGTTAGTTTTACAACAAAAGGATGCCGGTCAATTCCATGAACAAGTTCATATTGAGAACAATTCTACAGGCCATAGCTATAAAACTCTGTTTGGAAGGTTTTTAGATGAAGAAGTACAATATGTTTCTGTTGAAGACCCTTATATTAGAAGCTTTCATCAGGTACCTATGTCAAAATTGTATTATAAAAATGTTTAATTTGATTTTTATACGGCAAAAGTATATTCTGAATTCTCTCACTAGAATTTCTTGAGGGATGTTTTCCTGTCTATAGTTTATTTCTAGTAATTTGCTTGATTATTTTCATAAATATTTTTCATGATAGACCAAATTAATATGGAAAACTGCCCTATAATATGAAAACCACTCTAGAATAAATAACAAATAAACCATCATGGTAGTTTGTTGCATAAAAAAGATAACTGTAAATCCCATGAATTAACATTTTTTTTCCAGTGTCAGAATTTTCTTAAGCTATGTGAACTCCTAGTTCGGTCTTGTACAAATCTCCAACTGATCGAGTTGATCACGTCCAGGGATGGCAAATCTGAAGGAGACCAACGGGAATGGTTCGGAAACTTGAGCAATGACCTGACAAAGTATAGGATCCAATTAGTTGTGAAATACTCCGAGACGTTGCATGATAGGCAGATTACGTGAGTATTTTTGTTGATCATGTTTTAAATTCAGTTCAGGTGCAACCGGTGATCGGATTAAATAGAGTTATTTCCTTTCAATGACTGTAATGCCAGGACTCCACCAAAGCGGAGACGACATGTGCCAAATGCAACCAATCACAAGAAGGGCGAAAGACCAGATGAAAATTTTAACTAATGTGATTGGTCGGTTTCTGCACATCTCCTCTCCTCTCCGCTTTGCTAGAGTCCCGGCCTAAGTGTTGGTGTTAATATGGGATTCCCGGGATTGTAACTCATACCAAAGGAATGTTGTTTTCAGGTTAAGTTCTGGCTGGATAATCAAAATCGGCAGAGGTCTAGATTATTTTAAGGCCCCAGAGAACAAGTTTTGTCTTGGTGTCTATGACTTAGATCTTAGAAACTGCCATGAGACTACAGTGGACATAGTGCACTCAAAAAATGTTAAACAATCTTACGGGTGATACATTTTTATAGATTGACATAAAAATTTACTATTGCTGATTCTTGTTAAATTTAAGAGAGACATTAATAAAAAATCATTACAATTTTGTAATAACAGTTGTATTCTTTATTAGTCCTAGTCCGTATGGTGATGATTTTTACGAGTACTGAAATTTTAACTCATTGTTGAGCCTAGCATTGAGAATTCAATAGAGAGTAAACCAGCTAGCTCGCAGTGTGTGTCAAAAAAGCCCACTTTTGTATTTTCAACTCTGAGTACTAAGCAGTGAGCTGAAAATACTTAAAGAAATTGCTTGTGTTAATGAGAGCTTACTTTAGATTAGACCGTTATGTTTTCGTCTTTAGTAGCCGAGTAAAAAACACTTGATGAGTGAGTGAGTCACAGTGCATCGTTTCCATGATAGATAACCAAATGACGAATAGTGAACCAGTGCAGTATAAACACGTCATTATAAACCTACAATGGGTCCATACAAATCTTTTTATCCATTTGCAAGTTACTGACTTATGACCTCTCTGGTAATAACTACCAGAGAGGTCTTAAGTCAGTAACCAGAGAGGTCATAAGAGGTAAGTGATTGGGGACTTCCCACAACTATGTAAAATATTTTATTAAGGGGATTTTCTGTTCCATAGACAAGAATTTTGTTACTGGCCGTCACTTCGCCGTTATGTCTGGATGGTGGTGGGATAAGGTACAACCGTGCGTACTATTTAGTTGGGGCACAGACAAAATACTTCTTCACACAAATAAAAAAGCAAAAATGAAATCGATAATATACTTTATTTTATACAGTAACAGTGGCGGGCGCCCAATATCGCAATTTCTTTACAAACGTTTAAGTAGGTACATATGTATAGGTAGGTAGATATAGCACAATAAGTAGGTTACAATAATGTATGGTGGTATCAATGCTAATACTATTCAGTGTTGTCATGAGTGATGTGGAGTTAATAGGTGTACAAAATGAATCCATCGGAATACAAAACGGTAGAGAGAAAAATATGTATTTTTAGTAAATCATATTTCCAATGTTTTAAGTAAAATTTTAAGGCATTATCCTCACCAGAGCACGATTTAAGTCAGTTAAAAATATTACCAAACGTAAGAGCCAAGTGCTCGGGTTTGGACGAGGCATTAAATTAAAAATTTCTCTTGTTTTATATAACAGGATTCATAAAAATGTTTTAAATAATAATGCCGTTAAAAGCGACTATAATTATAGCTAAGTTTACAGTTTACACGAATGATTAAAGACTAGTAAAAGTAATTTCACGATAGTATGGCCACAGGACTAAACTATTCAAGATAAATAGTAAAATAATTAAGTAGATAGTACGCTATTTACAAAGCCAATAATGTACTTATTGTAAAATTAAAATTTTATATACAGCAACACTTTTATATCAAGTGGAATCTATGGCAATTTCATATAAAACCATTTAAATTTTGCCGAAAATTTGGAAATCCATAAGGATTTTGTCTAATAATAGATTAGGTATAATTATTTCATTAGTTAATTTTATCAAGTTCTAATGGATTTCGAGACGAACAGCAATCGATTAAAAATATGATACAAAATGATTTAGAATCGATTATTTCGAAATTAAATCCATTAAAATAGAAGTCTCTCAAAACGGTGAAGGAAAACATCGTGAGGAAACCGGCATGTCTAAGAACTAAAAAATTCGAAGACATGTGACATCTACCAATCCGCACTGGGCCCGCGTGGTGGATTATAGCCCATCCCTCTCCTAGAGAGGAGGCCTGAGTCCCTGCAGTGGGAACATTGTAGGCTGATGATGATGATGAAAATAGAAGTTACATTAGGTTCCTACAAACCTATTTAAATATACACATGAGTGTCGCAATTAAATACACTACAATTCAGTCTCAGGAGAACTATATTCGAGTTAGTTTAGAAATAAAACTCTACAATATTCTAGCCATAAGAATTGGAATGATTACGAAATACCTGTACTTACTTAGTAAAGGAATCATTGAAAAGGCACAGTTCATATCGATAAGTCACAAATCATAACATTAAACTCACGTAAAACTCGATATTTTTACCGATTCAAATAAAAAAAATCGATTGTTACATTTGAAAATCGACACAACTAGACATAACTTTCCTTCTTAGCCGAGAACAACATCAGTGATTCCATAAGGTGAGGTCTGATCATATCGTTGACATCCTGTTCATCATCGAAGGCGTCTGGCAGGTGTTTGTATAGAGTCCTGAGCGCCTTGAGGCAGTGGATCAGGGTCTGGTCCGGGTTCGTGTCGAGGGGGGGGCGCGTTCGCTGCAGCCTTACCAGCTTAGTAAGGAGTGGAACGCCCTCTAGTTGCACGATTTGGTGTGCGACGTCTGGCATTACTGAGAGCCTGTGTGAAGAATTGGAGTAATTAGTAAGTTTTTCTCGTTAGCGTGACGATAGAAATAGATTCAGCCACGAGTTTAGTAGTTTGCAGTTTTATTGGATATCCAAAGGACGGCACCTGATAGTGCACAGATTAAAAGAAAGCTAATAATTTTTGTTTTTACCAAGTAGTTTTTATATGAGAGGTGGAGCTGAACTTGGATTGAAGATTTGGCTAAGTATTAAATCGCAGCGTATTACCCAAGCGACTATTACTTGCCACGAGCAAGGAAATCCAAGATTTTCGTGGGCGATGCATGACTGTGAGACCATTTGCTTCATACCAAGACCCCTCTTTACATCTGGTTACCAAAGAGGCTATTCATGACGACCTACCTAGCGATGGCTTCCGCAGCATGACAATGCAGCCTGGCCTGTGCCCTCAGCTCGGCCGTGCGCGCACAGCTGCCGGGCGTGCTGCGAGCGAAGCACACGAGCGCCACGCTGGCAGACGTGATGTTGGACAGTAGTAATATGCAGCGCGGGATGCGGGATAGTGAGGCCAGGAGAGAGGCTGTTTGTTCCTGTGGATAGAAGGGGGGTTACACTTTGATTGGAGAATAATCTTTTTCATTAATTTAACCTCTACAACAATTTAATGATTTTCACAGCTAACCAAGTTAATTAGACGGCCTGCTGTAAACTGTGCTAAATTGCGCGACCGTAACAATTAAGGTTTTACTGAGTTATAATCATTAAAAATCTAAATAATAATAAAATCATCAATACTAAGGTAATTTAATACCATTGAATGAACCAACATATTTTTGACTTACGCTGGTAGAATATCATCGTCTAGACTAGAGTCTAGACAACGACATTCTACCAGCGGCGAAAGGTGTTGAAAGCCGTCGATCGTCTAGACTCACGATCGACGATTTTCAAGGCTTTTGCAGGTCTATAATGGCAGGCGGATGGGTCACATTCCACCGTTTCTCCTAGGTAGACGTCCCTACCTGTAAGAACACAGAGATATTTGGTCCCCGTCGTTTGACAGCTTCCAACAACCTCTCAACCGTGTGGTGCTTGGTGATGACGTCGACGATGTCCGAGCCTGTGACGTCACCGTCCTTCTTCTCCAGTTCCAACTCTCGGACCAAGTTGACCAGACATGCTGTGCAGAGGAGAAGGAGCTGGCAGCAGTCGGTGCGGGAGAGAATACCTGGGAATAGAGTAAGGTTTTCAGTATGATTGTTTCTGTGAGAACCGGTTTTAGAACCCGGTGTTAAGGTAGAAGTTACGGTTTTCAACTGCTACTGGGGACTGCTAAAATAATACAATATGACCATTTTAAGAGTGCAGTTCCAAGTGGTGCTGCTTGTCAAGAAAAAATGCATTGATATGTCAAACTTGTACATTTACTTTAGTTCTGTGTTTTCCCGTTTGCACAGATAAGTTGGCTGAAGTGTAGCGACATTTTCAGTTTGATTGTCATAACACAAGTTAGAAGGAATTTTCAGGAGATTAATCATAAATGCTTCTTTCTGTGTAGAAAAAAAGGTAAGAAGTTATAATATGTGGAACAAAAAAACTCAGATCACACCTTTTTATGTTGTTATTGGTGTAACTACACTTCTGTTTTTGTTCGCGTGTAATGACCATGTTTATTGAAGTGTAAAATTGATGTTTTTAGAGTAAGTTCTTATTCGATTCAATCAAGTTTTTTATTGTTTTCCAAAGAAATCTAAATCTAATCGGAAATAATCATCATATTTCCACACATAGTTGCTTTTTACAACACCAGATGTCGCTACACAACCAATGGGATGGAATTTTTATTTCGTTACCTATATTTTACACTAGATGGCGCTAGGCGTCCTATAATTCTCAAACCTCAACTTTTTTCATTATTATTTTCGTTGAAACTTACCGGTAATATTGTCAACAATGGAGTTTAGATATAGATGCAGCTGCGTCAGGTCGTAGTGCCCTCTTAGCCACGGGGCCGTGATCTGAGTGAGCACGGTGATAGCTTCTCTCATCTGTGGCTCTGGGTTCGACCGGTCTGATAGAATGTCTGATATAATCTCGATGCCACCTCCCTGGAGAAAACAATATATTCAATCTACTATATTTACAGAGTTCCTCTCAATTGTAAGTTAGAATAAGGATGTTAAGACGCTGTCAACACCAAATGGCCTTGAGGATTTGTCACTGTCACACACACTGTCTATTTGTATCGGAGTAAACGAGAGCGCACTATCACTGTTACTGGGCCGGCCAGATTTTAGAAGAAAATAATGAATAAATATTGATTTAAAAAAAAAATATGGATTATTTGTGAAATATGACTCGTCAGCGGTTTAGGTATGAATATGTTGACTTCATGTTTTTAATTGCAGACCCATACGAAAAAAAAATAAAGACATAGAACCGCTTAACGATGATTTTAAGACCAATCTTTGCAATTATTTTCTATCGAACCGATTTCGTCCAATTAAGTATCGAGTCCATCCACGGTCTTTGAAATATGATGAATAATAACATATTTTTTTTTTAATGTGCTAGAACAAACAGTTTTTCTTAAAAAACTGCTTAAATAACATCAGTTTGGTGTTGACAGCCCCTTAACAAAAAAAATCTAATTAGTCCGTCAGATTGATTACCAAAAAAATATTGGACACATATTTTTTCACGTAAACAAACAATGAAGACGATACAGTGCTTTGAAAACTCGTGTGACGTCATATTTTAAGACATTATTATGACATTTCTTAGTGAGCAGTGACGTCACAACCTCTCACTCAAATCTTAGACGCGTTTTATCTTCGTCAATTTTGATTGATTTGATAAAACAAAATATATGTATCCAATATTTTTCGATAATCTAACAGACGGACTAATTAGAATCATATTTTTGTTAGTCAGTAAACATCCCTTGCGGTGTGACGTGTGACCGTCGGATTGTCAAGTCTTAGTCATAGATCGATAGATCTCGAGTTCGAAGCGTATTGTTTAATTATGAAGAAAAGGATCGTGATGAAACCTGCCTGAAAGATATTTCTTGAAGGCATGTAAGTAAAAACAAGTCCTCCGACTTGTTTTTACATGCCGTCAAGAAATAACGCCCATGGTAGGCATAAAATCTCTGACATCAGGTGTGGGGCATTTACCACACGATAAAGAAGAAACAGACTATTCATTCTCGTCTGAAATTGGTAAGTACTTCACAAGTGCTTGATCTCACAAAAGCTGATAGCACAAGAATTTTATCAACATCCATTTTAAATAAGTAGATTAAACTGGATAAGATCAAGACTGCCACTAAAACTAATTTGTCATCAACGTACCTCTTCAAACTGTTTCACCGCATCCCCATTTACGCACACAGTCGCAAGCGCACGCAACGACAGAGCCTTTATAGAGCTCTTGTTCGACTCAATGATTGCCGTCAACAGCGCTCTGGGTACCGCACAGTCCACGAAGGGCAACTCAGTGATGTTCTTCATAATCTTGGTGCATTTCTCGTGTAAAGAACTTTCCGTGTTGTCACTCAACATGGCTAAGTGACCGATGGACGTTAGAGTGCTCTTGAGGATCATGTCTGACGGTGGCTCTTCGATTATTGATACTAGAGTCTGTGGGAATAGAAATGGTTTTGTTTAATGAAAATTATACACATACCTATGTTGTGAAAATGTTATCAGTCGATTGGGCTCAAATTGAATGATGGAATTAGTAAGAATTGTTTCTAGTGAGCCCGATTTATTGCTGAATATTCGAATTTTAAACAGAGCGACTTGACTCTTATTTAATAACCCACCTTTTGGGTTTCGCCGTAGTCGGGTAAAAAAGGCCGAAAAGAAAAAGGAGGCCGAGAAGAAAAAGTAATTATTTAATGCTTTTTAGATACCCTCGCAGGGGTTTATCTTAGGACCAGTTGTTCGGGCAAAAATATTAGGTCTGGAAGATATGTATTTCAAGAGAACCTACCTTCATCTGTTGAACCAGCACAGCCTTGGTCGTCTCCAAGAAGATCTCGATCAACGTGTCCAAATGTTTCAACACCAGATTCCACTCAGGGTTGCTCTCATTCATTTCCACCTTGACGTCTTCTCCTACATCAATTAACTTCTGCAAATACAGCTGTAGGGACTTCTTGATCTTGTCCCATCTCTCAGGAGTTTCTCCAGGTGGTTTTGTATTTAGTGTTATGCTATGAGCTAACACAAATTCATTGATATTTGCTACCAACAAGCAGATTTGTTCCTCACTCGTTTTCCTGTCTTCGATTTGCCTGTAACGTGAAAGTATTTTGCATAATCACGAATGTATATAATTATGCTAAGTTGGTAATTGTGAAAAGTACGTGTTCCTACGGATGTGGAGCAATGAAATGAAAATAATTATTGTTTTTTGTTTAGTGTGAAAGTTGCAACAGGAAACTACTGTCGATTACTGGTAATTTGATTAGATCTTTATTCTTGATAACGAATTCTACTAACTTTATTATCTGTCTTGCGACAGGATCTTAATATCTGTTGAGGGATCATATTGACCATTATAGACTTCCCGTTTTTAAACTTATTCCATTCCTACTAGAACGAACAGTAAAGTCCCTTTTCCAATGACACAACATATTTAACTGAAGTCAGAGATATTTCCATGATCCTTACCTCAAAACATCACTATACTGATGCACAATGATTTGTCCATGCGTCTGCACCTTCTTTATATTCCCCGTTATCGTCGCGGAGCTGGCAGAGACCAGTGCCTTCATCTCAGCACCCAGAGGTTTGCTCTGGAGCGTCGTCATGCACTCGTTCTCACAGGACCCCACCAGGTCACACAGCCAGTACTGCACAGGTTCTGGCTTCCTTTCGCAGAGCCGTTCAAGGCATGTCTGGTCTATTGAACGCTCCCGGTATAGGATCTCGTTTTGGTTGTTCAGTACTATTCTGGAATGGTATTCGCTGTTGAAGGTTTTTGTGATTAGAATGGTGTTAGTAAGTGATAAGAAGGATTATGAAAGCGTCAAGAGAGAAGAATCAAAGAGAGATACAGTGCCATCACCATACCATTACTACATCTTTACTGAAAAATTTTGGTTAGATGAATCGCAGTCCGTAAATGAGAGACAAAACTTAAGGCTAAAAGAATGTCAGTCAGTACGTTAACAAAATTAAATACATTCACTAATTCTAGAAAGGAGTATTTTATAGGACTCATTACTTCAATCGAAAACTCAATAACCTTAATAGGGTTTTGTAGAAAGGGTATCACGCGAAGAGGATGTTAGTCACATAATATAACGTAAGACAAAGGATTTCAAGTGGCGACTGGTTGACCTTTTAAAACTATTTGACACTGGATATTGGATATTGAATTAAATGCAATTGTTGTAATAAGGCCAGAGGAAGGGTACTTCAAAATTTAATTTTGCTGTTTTAAAAAGGTTTTCCTGAATACTAATTAATTCAGGAAATCGTAAGAATCTAAAAAGACTAAGAGAAGGTCATAGGTGATATTATGTGATTGTGATTCAATGTTGTAAGTGCAACTTGAGTATCAATGATTATAATTTCATTTAAAAAGAACACTTACCCAGTGTTAAAGTTGTCAAATAAATTGCCTCTCCGAGCGCTTTTCTTTTCACTATTTGGAATGTCCATAAACTCATGTGGAGTCAGCATCTTTGGCGTCGATGTGCATGCCATATTCAGCTGAACATCCTCGAAGTCCATCTCTCCTTTTAACTTCTCTCTTTTAGAATCATGTGTCAAATTCTTCATATTAGAATCTGTTTCGTAAGGTGTCTTCTGTTTATCTTGGAATTGTGGTGGAGGAGAAATTCGTTCATTTTTGAGGTAGTCTTCCTCAGGTTTTTTTGCCATGTTTAAATCGGCCTGTGTACCAATTAGTCTTTCGTTGTAATGAGGTATCAGCATTTCTTCGGGATGTGCCACGAGTACCCACGAGTCTTGGTCTTTGACTCGTGGTAGACCCAGTGAAGGTACTCGACTACCGGCTACATGCCCACCAGCGTGAGTGCCCACAACTCCAGGTTTGTCCTTCTTCGGAAATATCCTAAATATGTCCTTCGGTCTGTCTCCTTTTGTGGCCATACGCTGCTTAGCTTTTGGTCCTGGTTTTTTGGTCGGTTTTAAATGAAGACTATCCATTATATTTTTACCAAGGATGGCTTTGGCTGGTTTATGCATTTGCTCGTTTTCGTAGGATATTTCATTGTTTGGTAAAGCTTCCTCATCTATGTATCCTAACGAATGATAGCCGTCTTGGATGTCTAGGATTTGTTGATCTAACCTCTGTGCTTCGAAGTTGAGGGACTTATTTAGTCTATTTCTTTGGAATTTGGGAGTTGTAGTAATAGGAATAGCATCCTCATTTGATAGACTTCGTCTGTACTCTGCTTTTCTGTCTACTTTCGATACAGACGTCCTCTCTGTCGGTACGTACGATATGTTTGATATCGGCGTCCGGACTCTTGGCTGATTGTTTACAGCTATTTGGTTATTATCCTCAAGCTTCAAATACTCTAAACTGTCATCTGATTTATTCTTACTGGTTTCCAAATCTTTGACTGTAGCTACTTTAATAACTTTGGTGCTATCGCTATCTGTACTAGATATAAACGACTTCTTTGCCGGATACTTTTTCGAGGGACTTATAACATTAATGTTTTTAACTGGTACTTCTTTGGTATCTTTTTGTATTGCACTTGTGTTTATGTTACTTTCTTTGTGACTTACGGTACTCGGAGGTGTAACCTTTATGTCTATTTTGTTTTCGATTTTTAACTTAGGTTTACTGTTTATATTATTATTTAAAATATTTTTCGAGTTTTCCTTATTTGATTTGTCGTTGTTTATATTTTTCGGCGTTGGGTATTTTTGTTCGGTTTTGTTTACATTTTCTGTGTCTTTATCTTTTAACAGGTCCATGTGTTCTTCGTCTGGGTGTACTTCGCAATACTTCTGCAGGTCGTACGGCGTCTGTATGACGCTGCTGCTCCGGAGTCGCGGCTTCGGCGTTGGCATGCCTATAACGACCTTATCAGGCAACGGCAACGTCAAGTTGTTAGAAACATTACTTTGCGACGCGTTTTTAAAACCCGCCGCTTGTTTCACAGTAATATCTTGATTGTTGTTAGAATCGCTGCTACTTGTAGATTTATTATTGTCTGTATTCTCTGGAGACTGATAATGCTGTGAGGGCGGCGGGGAGCTATCTGAATCCGAGAATCCAGAATCTTGGCTCTTGTGGCTGCCGGGGCTACCGTGACGTAGAGGCCATTGATTCATCTGTACGGGTAGCGCGATGTCATCGGCGCTATTGTTCTGCGGTTCGTCGGGCTGATTGGCTATCCAGTGAGGTAGCTGGGGCTCCCACTCGGGATCGTCTCGAGCGCGATTGTTTTGGTTCCAGTCGGGCTGTGCTACCGGACTTCCTACGTTCGGCGGTGAATCACCCCACCATACCTTGCTGCGCGTTCGTTGAAAATTGGACATCCTGAAAAAGAAACAAATCAATGAGTCGTGGGAACAGCGCGTCTAAGGTGGTGGGTTTAATGATCGGTGTGAGTGAGGTAATGACGTGTTGGTCTATTACGAGGAGTATCATCAGAGGTGCGTGCCCGGTGCCCGCGGTGCGTGACGCGCGGTGCCTTCGAGGCCAAATTATCTCGTACCTATGTAAAGTTTGTTTTGTTTTTGTTTGATAGTCATGGGAATTTGGTACGCCTATTGTGTTGATTGCTTACAATAGTTGAAGAAAAAACTAGTAAAACACAGTCCAAGGCGGTATGACGCGTGCTTTTGAAATAATAATAATAATGGTGGCATATCACGAGAACGGGAGTCGAACCAGGGCCGGTTGGCAGATGTTAAAAACCGTTGCTGAGGCTATTGTGCGCAGAGTGCAAGGGCGTTCGCACATCGGCTGTGATTTCTCCCCTTCAGTTCGTACACAAATAATAACACTCTTAACTATTGAGACTTGCTCTGAAGCTCGCTAAGATTTTACACGGTCCGATGATTCTTTGAATACAAAACATGACCGCATGCTGGTAAGGCACTAAGTTATTTCGGTTCTCAGAGTCAAATAATTTAGGAAGTAGTGTTTGCTTCCTAATGCAAAAGTAGATGATAAAATAATAAGTCCTGTCCGCTATTTTCTTCAAACATCTTTTACTTACCAACTAAAATTCTTAGAAGGTAGCACAGTTTTAAAAACCATGCAACTGTGGTGGTAGTTTGTTCAGCAAACCAAACTAACATTATTATTTACGGTATAAGTATTCATATAAAACCATGTACACTAACCAGTAGCTAAGTAAATTAAAGTATGCCACGGTTTGCGGTTGTCTCTGACTCAACGGACTATCTGAATCATTGGTTAATAGTGTAATACTAACATATAATATATCTAAGTACACATTAGGTGTTAGTCAGTCGATAATTTTGTTTACTGATCGTTAATAAACTTCGGTTTATCGAAGGAATTCAAGATTAATGTCTTCAAGGAAGAATCATTGACTTGTTGCTAAATTAAATGTTGGATTGAGTTTTCAATAATAAAATAAACTTTAAGTACTTCAAACCAGTAAAAATATGACCGTCAGCCATTTTTTTCATAATTAATTTTATTATTGTTCAAGTGAGAAGAAATAAAAGACGTTCGATATTCGGGAGTAAAATTAAAATCTTATTAATTTCCAATACCCAAAAAAATCCAGACCCCAAATAAATTGGAAAAAGATCAGGAGAATGAGATCATTCCCACTAGTTCTACTGACCAGCCCTACGGTAGAACTAGTGGGAATTATTTTGCCCACTAGTCCTACGATTCATGGCGATTGGCGGTGCAAAATCTACTAACTACGAACTAGTGGGAACTAAATGTCCCACTAGTTCTACCGTAGGACTGTTCAATAGAACTAGTGGGAATGATCCGGAGAATGATGAAATTAATAAATAAAACACCTATTGCAATGTTCCCATATCCATTTACCGAATAAGTGATGGTATATTAGAAGCGGCGATTGCATGTATCTTGTAAGGTCTAAAGGTCCGAGTGTTACATACTGTGATCACTACCTATAGATAACCGCTTTGATATTTGAGTCTTTGGTCAAATGGACCCACGAGACCAGTCGAACAAGTCACATTTTAAATTGGTTCTTTTTTCATAGTTTTATTGTGGGTCCAGTTGCAAGTTGCAAGCGGGTCCAGTTGCAAGTTGCAAGCGGGTCCAGTTGACCAAAGACTCACTTATAATTTTTATTCAGTTTTCCTTTGATTGACTCATTAATACCACAGTATGGTAATACCATAGATAGGTTTGTTATTTCAGCGGATAATAGCTTATCTCTACTATTGGAGGTATCAATTAATATTCTGTAGTTACAGGTAAAGGATATGTGCGTAATGTGTTTCATGCTAGCTGCCGGCTTAGTAATTAATACATGAATAAAAGAAAAAATACAGTCGAAATATTTTATTTTCGTCTGATAATACCAGCATTTAATGAAATACTTGTTGGCTGTTGAATTAAACAGCTTGTCTTTCAGACTTTCGAGTTAATTCTATACTAGACTATTGAATGAGCAATATTTTGTTTTTTTTTTTTTTTTTTTTTTTTTTTTTTTTTTTTTTTTTTTTTTTTACTGCCTCGTTGGTCTAGTGGTCGCAAGCGCGACTGCTGTGCACGAGGTCCTGGGTTCGTTTCCCGGGTCGGACAAAAAGTGCTATTAGGAATTTTCATTAGAAATTTCCCAGTAGTAGCCCGGAGTTTGGAAGTTGGTGGTATAATACCCCCGTGCCTCGGAAAGCACGTTAAGCCGTTGGTCCTGCGCCTGATCTCTCTCCGGTCGTGTCGGATTTCCGTCCCATCGGGCTATGAGACAAAAGGGAACAGAGAGTGCACTTGTGCCTGCGCACACACTTGTGCACTATAATATCTCCCGCGCAGATGGCTAATCTCCGCTGAGATTGGCCGCCGTGGCCGAAAAATGGTCAGGAGGTCTATTATTATTATGATATTTGTAATTAAGTTCTCGAAAACGGCTCTAACGATTTCAAATTTCAATGAAAGTTGCAAATTTGCAATATAGGGCTATAGGAGCGAAAATCGACCCAGCTAGGTCTCGCACTTCGGAAAACTAGCTTTCTATATTTTCACCCGAGCAGAGCTTGGTCGCCCAGGTAAGTAATTGTATCATAGCTCAAAGGTTACATAAAATATCAAGGTACGGAGTTGAAGACGGACTCCTGGCACTTGGCACAAACTTTGGAAATTAATGTCCTGCAGTGGATTCGTTTAGTATTATTATGAAACATCGTGTCTAGGACACATAATATTATATTGTTTTCTTATAATTAGCATACGATCTCTAATCCTGTACTGCGAATACCTATGTCGAAATACTCTCATTCTACCACTAATCACAATAATTAATATAAAGTCGCTAACGATCGGCAATTAACACCTATTTGTAATGCGCAATGAAGATTATTTCGTCACAAACTCGTACGCAATGAAAAGTATACTTAAAAAAAACAAATAACACTATGGATTCCTTGACTGCTAATCGACTTAAAATGTTTACAAGGTCTATTGACAGTTAAGGCAGCGAAATTCCTGGTGTTTCCTTGTATTGCAGGTGTAATTCATGAAATATGCATACAATTCAATCGCACGTACAACAAACATTCAGACTTACATTTATTAATTAGGCATCTTTCTAGAATTCCAGATTTCTGTCAGATTTCACTAACGCAGCCTAAATATGATTTCGCTAATAGTAGGAATTTCTACGCTTAGCGCTGAGCCCTCGGTTGAAAATCCAATATTTTAGGGATTTATTTAGGAGTCATCTGAAAACTGAAAACGAAACTGAAACTTTCACTAACAGTAAGCTGCATTATATCCGAATGTTTAAAATGTTCCCGTGAGTGAGTATATTGCGTACGGGAGCGAAGCCGCGACCAAAGCTAGTGTCGAATAAAAAGGTGTCGTATACACATTTAATATTCTGTGGGTCTTTTAGAAATGCGGGATAACGTCTGCTAACGGTGTTGTTATTGTATGGGACCCCTACATTGTTAAAAACATGTTTTACAAAGCAATCTGCTTAGGTAATTATGTAAGTATCTCCTTTAGTAGTTAGGTATTCTAACGAACCTGTCTACTCCTGTGGCCGTTAGAAGGGATGAAGATTATTTAAATACGAATCCGGATTGGAATCTGTTTAAATTAGCATCAGAAATATAAATCGTCATGTGAGGAGAAATCTCTGTAGAGTCCACAGGAAAGGTTTGCATTCGTATACAGGCTGTTCCATTATACTCGTTTGAAACACAGTTTAAAATAAATTAGAAGTTCAATAATATTACCATTATTTAATTTACTCTCTCGTCAATCGTATTTTTTTTTATTTTCATCATGTTACTGGTTACCGCCCCTTTTTTTTTTTTGGTGGGTTGAAAATCATCAAATAACCCCCTCCCCCCCGCTCTTGGGCAGAGCGAAGGGGAATGTCAGACTTCTACTGACTAAAACCCATGTTCCTTCTTCGCCCTTGTGCCGAGGTCACGTCATCTCTTTCAATAATCCGCAGCCCCGACGGAATCCGCTGCCCCGACGGGCTGGTTACTGCCCTTGACCCATATTACTTGGGGTCGGCGAAACCCGTTTTCTACATCAATTCTCCCCTGGCAATCGTAACTCTATCATAAACTCCTTTTTCCTTCTGCATGATTCCTCTTATTATTTATTATTTGTGTTAAGTATATGCATCTCCAACTACGAGGCACGAAACTAAACAAAATTCAAGCACCAGACAATTTGACACTGAATTTTATCAACCGACCCAAATAGTGACATTATTAGGCACCTTGACGTTATCACCAAACCTTCAAGACGCACGATAGTGCTGGCTGTGACAGCTTCCTCCATTTTATAGAAGTACAAGACACGCTTTATTGGTGACAATGGATGACTCCTTCAATGACTGTTGACTTTGAATATTTTTAATTAAGTGTAAAAGGTTTTTGTCAATGGGAAGAGGATTATTCCGAAAGTTCCTCGAGTTGTCTGAAATTACTGTTTGGTTAGAGATCAGGCCCAGGAGGAGATGGCTGGATGAGCTGGACTCTTTCTCAAAGGATTGACCTATAGTCGCACTAGATAGCTACAAGTAGAAGAAGAAAAGGCTTTACCCTGCAGTGCGACAATATAGGCGTACGCGTAGGTAATACGAGTAATAATACTGTTTGGTTAGAAATATTTTTTTGGTTAGAAAAAGTGTATTAATCTAATTGTCTCTTGGGAGTCACGAAAACCACAGTTCTTGTCAAAAATTGAGCACAACACTTTCTTCCATTGGTTCTGCCTATCAATAACTGCAACAATTTATCATTTGCTATACCGCAATTGGTACATAGCTTTATCTCACAATAAATATCAATAAAATATTTCAACTTTCTATGCAACCGATGCGCTGCAGAAGTATCGTTACTGTTTTTCATGAAATAAAAAAACTGGCCAAGTGCAAGTCGGACTTGCATATGAAGGGTTCCGTACCATTTTAGAAGATATTGAGAGATTTTCCATGTTATTTAAGCGCCATGATAGACTTCTTATACTCGTAGGTTTCCTGTAATCTAAACTTAAGTGTTGAACTAATTTCTGTATTTTTTTTTCAGTATTTTAGTAGGGGGGGGGGGGGGGAAGTCAGACAGACGGACAGGCACACGTGACACGAGTGATCCTATAAGCATAAAGGTTCCGTTTTTTCCTTTTGAGGTACGGAACCCTAAAAACGGAACGGGACTTACTAAAACGCGGTTTCACAACGGGAGGTCTAACCAAAAAACAATAAGCGTATAACGTGACAAAAGCTGAGGAAACGTCGTGTAGTTTCTTTTGGAAGAGACTGATATAATATTTATAAGTGGAAATGGTCACGGAGAGGGGAAAGCATGACCGAGTGTAATGCCGATATGCCGTAGCGCATTGACTGCGCTCCATTACACGCGAACAAGTTTTGCGAATCATAAAAAATATCATAAAATTGTTATCACTCATGTTACTTTTTACCCACGACGGAACGGAGACGGTATATGCGTTTGGGGTGAGAGGTTGTTTGTTTGTGTGTTTGTTTGTTTGTGCAAATACATGTTGCCATTTTTCTCCAAAACTACTAGTCCGATTTTGATGCAGTTTTCAGTTATGGGTTCGGGTTTGATTGGTGCATGTTCTTAGATAGGTGTTACGGTGACAACTCACCAGGGGGCGCTGCAGCAAACATTTTTTGTGCAAATCAAAGTTGCCATTTTTCTCCAAAACTACAAGTCCGATTTTGATTCAGTTTTCAGTTATGGGTTAAGGTTTGATTGGTGCATGTTCTTAGATAAAAAAATTAAAAAAAAGTAAAAAGTATAAAAAAAGTTTAAAATAAAAAGCAAAATTAAAAATTTTGAAAAAACCCACGACTGTCAAAAATTAATTGAAAAAAGGATAAAATAACATAAAACACCCACCTTAAAAAAAACCCAAGAATGTCCGTCGGGTGCTGAACATTGCAAAACTAGTTCATTTAATGGCAGCCCCCGACGGACATTCTTGGGTTTTTTTTAAGGTGGGTGTTTTATGTTATTTTATCCTTTTTTCAATTAATTTTTGACAGTCGTGGGTTTTTTCAAAAATTTTTAAATTTTGCTTTTGTTATAGGTATTTGTAAAAATAAATTCAGACTACATTTTGGCTACCTCCTTCCTTGCTTTAGTGGTCGCACCTGATGTGCATGAGATTCAACTCCTGGGTTCAATTCCCTGATCGGACAAAGTGTTATTAAGATTTTCCATCAGGAATTTCTTAGTAGTAGCCACGGGGTCTGTATTTGTGCCAGGTTGATGGCAATAGGCTCGCCCCCTTTTATATGGGTCTTAACTAGCAAATAATAAATTAAATTGTATCTTCGGATTTAAGCGGCTTTGCTCTGATTCCCGAAGTCGCGAGACTGTTGTGCGTTCTTTAATAATCTTATCAACGGATCAATCTTTAATTATATCTTTCAATTATATTGTAACGCTAAAGATTGCTGATTATCAGCTGCTACTGGTTTTCAGTTCATTATTTTTAACTCAAAAGAAGATTATTGCAGTTTTTTCTCAAATAATTTACTTAGATAAGTATTTTTTTTGCTTAAAACTTGAATAACCAATAAATAGTACCTGGTCCATTTCTTAGTATATGTGTATTTTGAAAAAGGTTTTGTTTTTAACTTTCAGAAATAGCCCGAGGTAACTGAATGCGGATTTGCATCCAATAATCTGCAATGTCAGCAAGGAAATACATAATATGTAGTTCCTTTCAACAAATTGAAGTCAAGGATAGGTCATACCTTTTAACTTGGTGAATGTAAAACATCAGTATTCCGAACACTTCGCTGCTATTCAATTTGAGCTAAATGATCTGTGTAGAGCTGTTATGTATGTACAGTCAGCATCACCAATACGTACCTATACATACACTTAGCAACGTTTACAAGATTTTGTTTTCTTCTGCCTACCCACGGAATCGGCTTCCAGTCTTACCGGATGCAGCTGAATATAAGAATTTTACATGGAGTGAATAGTTAAAACAGGGTAAAACGATACTCTATCGATTTCATTTGTATGTTACTTATCGAAACAAATATTCTAGAAGCCATATTATCTTAAAGTAGGTCATACCTCAAAGTTGCAATCGTTATTTCACGAGACATTCGTTTGCCAAGTGTAAGTTTGGTGCTGCTGATTGTACGTATCGGTAACGTAACCTTGTTTCTATGGGCTCAGAGTCTACCTGTTAACGATTTCACTCTTGATTTTTATGATGCAAATCTCCTATGCAAATAGCTTTACCATCAGCCTGAGAACGCACGAAGAAAATAACAATTCAATAAAAAAAATCACGTTAATTATACGGTACATAGTTTTCCATCTAGTGTACGAGTTTGTGCACCCATCTCTTATCTTTCGCACCCACTCGTTGAGTATAGCTCATAAATTCCGATGTGAATATATGGCGGCACGTGCACCTGGTGTAACGGTCGCGTGTCATCTGCTCGCTTTGCCCCATACGCCACGCTCTACCGCGCAGTATGGCACGCGCATGCGCTTCCCATTTTGAATTTTGGAACGCTAGAAGGCTTCTGCGCTCCAAATTCAAAATCGAACGGGATTTTTTTTTATGAAAACTTTTTGCCACATTAACGGAATTAGAACATGTGCTGCTATTGGTGTACGTGATTCGGTTGACGCAATTTCTATTTTCAAATTATTCTACAAAGCAATATTGCCAGTTAATTGCAGCGATTGAACAAAAACAATGCGATTCGATTAGAAACACGACAGACGACTATTAACGCAATTATGTACATTGACATAAAAACGACATCGACATGGAATGAAATATGCTTACATTATGCAACGCATCGATTGTGATACGAAAAACTAGATCGATAGGCGTTTTTGTGACGCTTACCTGTCAAAATATCAACAAAAGAAAACCGTTATAATTCACACGAATAATCAATAATGCCCCTAGCTTCATCCTAAAAAAACTATGCTCTCCAACTATGGCAAAATGTACCTTATTCAATCGACCACAAAGTCTAGAGTTGTAGCTAAAGAGATAATGATATGTGTTTCCGATGTAGTGATTTGATCTCTATGGTAACAGCCAGGTGTTAGCACTTTTTGTGCGTGTGCGCAAGGGTCGCGATGGCGCCCGACGCGACCATACCGCCGCCCCGGGATACGAATACGATGCACACCGATCAAAATACATGGTGTTTCATATTTAGAGCTAGAAAAACTTTCAAAATATATATGAAAAAAAAAATATTGCCTTTACAGTTAAACTATTGAACGATCAAGTTACCTTTACTTCAAATAAGTTCGATAAAATCATTTGCGCTTGTCATCAATTAATTTTTACTAGCTGTTTATAAATGTGAACCTAAGCCAAGAGCAATAAAATTTTAATTTACACTTGAGTAAATAGAGTCGCCGAAGTTTAATCGCTAGTTCAATTTAATCAAGTATAAAATTTCCTATTGATAAGCATGATTCATAAACCGATTAATTACTTTTATTAATGTTTTTGCGTAATTAAACAGTAGCATACTTGCTTAAACGATTTCAGGGTCAAATAACAGGCTTGATAATCGGCTTGGTGACATAATTGAGAAACCTGTAATAGTTAGGGAATTAGGATCGGCTTAAACTGGCGATCGATGGCCTTAGTTACTTAATGGACATCAAATTGTGTGTTTTTAAAGAGCGTGTTGGATTTAATTAGAGACTGTGTCAGGGTTTTTGACGGTAAGGGATAAAAGAGAATCTAAGTGCAGGGGATTATTTCAGCTATCTACTATTTTGTGCACGAAAAATAAAACAGAATTGATTATGAAGTGGAATCCTTTATCTAAACATAACATAACAAAAGTCTTTGAGAAGTGAAACCAGAGGCAAAACAAAATTCACACAACATTTTGTTTAAAAAATTCCAAGTTTTTTTTTAAACTTCTTTTATTACGAGCATAAACTTTAAAACAAACTTCGATTTTACTGAAAAGTGAAAGCTAAATAGTCAAAAGAAATAAAACCTTAGTTTTTCAATGGCCTCAGTTATCGGTGTGACGGTACCAGGAACTCAAGAGTCACAAGGACACAAACAAATGAATAAAACGAACAACATTGACAGAAGTAAATGGTGAAATGTACATCTAGCGACAAGATCTGTCAGTAATTAATTTGCCTATGTAACTCATTAGATTAGTGGAGAAAGATTAAAACAACATGCTTGCCCATTAGCAATCAGTTTCAATGTAAATTAGTCCGATTTGAGAGGCGTAACAAGTCACCTGTTTTCTATACATAAAATATGATTATCTTAACATCAGTATTGTATTTCACTGAGGGGTTGGGCAGACGTCTAGTACTCTAATTCCATGTAATAGGAGGAAAGCAAATTCTTATTTACTGGGCACAAATAAATCAAAACACAAAATTGCTGGGGAAAATTGATCCCGTACCTCATTTACTGTAGTAGCCCTTCTTGTGACCTGAACTAGCCCATAAAGACAGTCAAGTCTAAATCCTACCTAATTTTTTGAAAAGTGTGAGACTTTAAGTCGATCGAACCCATGGTCGACTTTGAATCTAACTATTCTACGTGGAGCGTCTACCTATCTGACCTTCACTAATCCAGTTACTGGGTAAAGCTCCTTGGTAAGACTGGTTGCCAGACTTTCAGGCTTAGTCATTCGCCTGTTATCTATAACTAGATTTAACTATAACAAATCGCCATTTCACAGGTGTGTGACATTATAATTCATTAGTGGCGTATGATTGTTGCTATTGTTCGACTCTTGCGCAATGCACACGAATAGACGACTGATCTCGCAATGTTTCTTGTCACTAATTAATTAACATAATATTTGTAACGTCACTTTAAATAGGTAAGGACATTCTTCGTAATGAAGAAATGTTTTAGTGCCTTTTTTCTTTAGGTATAAAAGTGCAACGTAATTTTTTTAAATAAACTTTGATAATTTTCCAACAACAGTAACCAGACATCATTGTTTTTCTATTTTTAAATTATTTAAGTAACAATAACAAGTAAACCACATAAAATAAATATTTTTAAACAAACCAGCCTGTATAAGATTAGTCGGCTGGCTCGTAGTTCGTACTAAGGGGTTCCCCAAACGGTTACATACTGGTTCGAAGACATCTGCTCAAACTTGATACAGTAAAGTATGGGACATCCGTCCCGGATCCCGATCGAAACCAAAAAAAAAAAAAAGGAACGAACGAAAGTATTTCGAATCGAAAGCGAATATGGTCACAGGACGAGACTATTATGAAAAAAAACGAATTGTGATGGAATAATTATATCTGACATCTCTTTTTCTACAGTTTGCAAAAAAGAAAGGAGCTTTTGTAATACAACCAATTAGAGTGGATTTTACGTTTTGAAACTGAACGCGATCAGCTCGGTAAAACCGCATTCAAGAATATTGTCGGTTTCATGAATTCATAAATTGTTATATCAAAGGTCAATGTTGTTCACCTTTACGATGCAAATCAATAGAAAATCCATTCTAACATCGTAGCATTAGATTATTGTAGCATGTGAATGTTCCATTGGCGCGCAAAACGCCTATTTAATATTTCAAATGCATCCGAATACATTAAAATTCAAGCCAACACTGTTTTTCACCGAGAATTAACTGTATACGTCTTAACCTTAGTTCAGCAGAATTTGAAAAAAGAACGTTTACGTTTTAAAAATAAAAATCCGCCATGTTGTTTTTTCAGTACCTATAACTTCCATAGACAATTACAGATGTTTATCAACCTTTCTTCGGGCAATGTCTTCAAGTGTCAAAAGTACTACTTAAATTCCGTAGTAAAAAGGTTGTTTTATTTATCAGCTGAGCCCGCACGAGCGGGATACGGTCGGTTGAACGAAAGGGAGGCGTTCATACGGCACGCGTTGGTGGCATATGGCTGATGATAACGCTTGGTGCCTTTGCCTTAAAAAAAAGCCACGTGCCGGCGGTTAATTTCTTGTTAATTTGTTTTTTTTTTAACTCAGTCAAGTGCGAAAGTTGTCGGAGTTTTTTATTGGTGAAAGTACTTGTATTTGTTTTGTTGCTTTACGAATTACCAGAGAAAATTAAAACAAGTCCGAAGAAGGACAAGACAAAAGTTTTGGGCGTAGTGATATCACTGATATCATAATTATGCTCAATGTAGACATATTTTTGGGTAAAATTCTTATCAGTTTTGACAGGGTAAGGGCAAAGGGGCTAAAGCGTGACACAGACTTCAGAAATGTTTACAACTTTTTAAGTTAAAGCATGAGTAATCTAGCTAGTCAGTCATTGTCAATATCCGCGGTAGTAAGATGATACAACTACGAAGTAAAATGCATAATACATTACTCATATCCGTTTAAAAGTTTATCAGGGATTAAACGGTCCGACCTTGACGTTTGTTCTTCGTAATGAATTGATTATAAGTTTGACATTTAGCTTTTAACGGCTGGACATTGCAGCTGCGAATTACAGCAGCGCAATTAACCATTTACTTCAGAGGCAGATGTCCCGCCGTGTATGGCTAGCCTTACACTATTATAGGCGACCGTTTGAATTTTTAGAACGCTGTTATAAATTGCCATTAAAAATGCTGTTTTTACTTGTGGCAACTGCGACGAGATCGTGAGGACAAATGGCTGGTGGCTGCAAGATACCTTGCGTAAGCCAATCGGTAGGACAGCATACAGCCGGCTCATAATTATGGGTATTTTGTCAATATTTTGTAATGAAGAATTGAAGACTATAATAATACACCTATATTTGTAAGCATTTATTTTATGTTTATGCATCATATTGCTGATAGGTACAGCAGCTGACTATTTTACAGGCTTTTAAAATGCATCTCCTTTTCTCTTTACTGTCTAAAATAATTTTTAAATGGTTTCCATCAATGGATTACATTCCGTAAAGCCAATTTAAACGTTAAAACTACTTTATAGCGCGTACAGTAGAAAAAGAAATACCAATCAACAAATAAATACTTAACGCTTTTTTATATCCCAATTCCCATTGCGAACTATTCTCTAATTAGGTACATTTTATGTAAATAAGACAAATAGGGCTTACGTACAACACATTTCCATACATCTATCTGTCTCCTTTTACCGTAGAGGAATTCTCTTTGTCTGATCTCTTCCAAACTGGGAGACTTAATCATGGAGTCGGAATGCTCGATACACGTGCATTTTCTTTACAATACCCCGCCGTATTAAGAACATGTTTGTAAACATGTTTGTAAACAAAGGAAACATAGAAGGGCTAGATGGAACCTCTTTTTAGAAGGCGACACTGGAGAGCTGGATGGGAAAGTATTTAAATGTATGAGGTAATTTTCAAGTCTTTGCTTAGTATTGTTTATTAGCTATCAATGTTTGTGCCTTCTTGGGTATGCCTATGCACACGCAGTGCCTATTCAATTGGATCATAATATTAAAGAAAAATAAACTAAATGTTTGCACTGATTGGGCAGTTCCACTCAAATCTGTGTGGTTCTTTCTTCAAAATACCATCTCAGACACTAATCTGCTTGGTTCTCATATAACTTGAACAATGTCTGAACTTTAAGAGAGACAAAGACCAGTACCAGCCTATTGAGCACAAACTTCAAAAACCAATAAATCAAGGTAGACCGTATCATCTATCATACTAATCGAATACGAAACACTAAATCTCCGGCATCCGGCAGTAATTAATAAGTATATCCAACGTTACCATAACCGACATGGTGCGGTCGTACGGACCACTTAGTGCTTCCTCTATGGCAGGAAAATGGCGCTTGACCACTTTTCTAAACGATACTGCACCGTATCGAAGTGCCTGTGGTACACTTTCATAGTGGACTACATGTTATTTAATTTTGTGCTTAGTAAAAAACCTATTATAGGGTTTGAAAGACCCAATAATTAAATTACGGGGTCTTTGGACTATGCTGTGGACTTCTTATCGTGTTGATGACAAATTTTGCCAAAATTCATTTATGTGAACTCCACTCGCTGATGCAGTTATAAAATCGTCAAGTTTGCAGGACATGGAGCGCAAGATGGAAGGTGGGCCATTGTCTGTAGAGACACACCACACTTGAGATCTGACCCGTCCATGAAAGTCTTTTGTTCGGTTCGGACTTCGGAGTCTGTTTAGAGATTTCCAAGTCAGCCACAGCAAAGGATACCCAGGAGGTGGTAAGCTTTCAGACGGCTCGACGACGCCATCATTGCCGTAAGGTCAGGTTTTAGATCATTCGATTTGGAAAAGTGAGAAGTTCACCATGGAATTCAAACTTAATGCAATCAGCACAGGCAAACTACGTTCAAAAACTGCCAGTGGCAATATTGCTGGAATATTTTATGGCAGCAGCTTTTAGAAACACAGTTTAAAATATAATATTAATATTATATGTTCGAAATTATCTTAGGGACAAGACATGAAAACCAGAAGCTTTAATATTTAACCATGCGAAAACGTGCAAACATAAATTTCGTAGAAATTGCCGACAAATCAAATACACAGTACAAAAACAAGTGAATTCTAAAGAAAAACTCGTTAGCAACGATCACAATGATTCAAGAATGTGTTTTCAGTCGGAAACATCTGTGTTTGCCTCGCTAGATACCAATTATTGCCAACCGGGAAAAATTAAACTTGTTGCTTCATCACATCCAATTATAATCATCAAAATCATCATTACAACCCTCCAAGTTCATGTACTGTCAAGAATGAGTATTTCATCAAAAGGTCATTCTTGACAGTTACATGAGCACTGGCCTGCAAATCGCTAAAAACGTAAGAAAATTTGAATTTCGCGGGCTATCCTGGAACATCAACCTTAAACATGGCCGTTAAAAAAAAACCACAAACTAAATTATGAAGAAATTCAAATTTAGAATACTTACACTCGGAATTAAAATGGCGTTGGAAAGAGACCTTACTACACTCGCGAGCAACCAAATCGACTCAAGCCTTGACGGCGCACATATACATTGATTTTCCTAAAACGATAAATGGTAATTATAAAAGTGATATGTCATTCGAAAGCTGAAGAATTATGCTTTCAATTAACATCAATACCTTAAAAAAAAACTAAGCGCTGATTTATTGACGCATTTTAATTGGCCGTCAGCGTAAATTACCTCATTAGGAATCCACGACTTGCGCTACCTGCTCCCGCTATAAAACCCCTCCACATCCGGTTTACCTTATCAGTCGCTTGTTACAAGTTGACCGGTACACATCTCCGTAAATTGCATTCCTTGTTTTCGCTAAACCATGGATACCACACCAGAAGAAGCCGCTCAAGTGGTTGCCTTGTTGCAACAAGGGTTAAGTCAGCGAGCAGTCGCTGCCCAGCTCCACTTGAGCCAGTCTTCTGTATCCCGAGTATACAGACGGTTCCAAGAGACTGGTGCCTTCAATCGGAGACCAAGAACGAGCCGCCACCGGTGCACTTCAGAGAGAGACGACCGCTTCATTGTCTCAACCTCTCTGCGCAATCGACACCTTACGGGCGTTGATGTGCAGCAAGAACTGAGACGTGTACGACAAGTATCTGTCAGCGAGTGGACAGTGAGAAGACGCTTGAAGGAAGCCAGCTTGACGCCAAAAAGACCTGCGACGGGCCCTAAATTGACTGCAGGCCACCGACAAGCGCGCCTTCAATTTGCTCGAGAGCATCTCAATTGGAGCGTTGCGCAATGGCGATCGGTCCTGTTTACTGATGAGTGCAGAATGTGTCTACATGGCAGTGACAGGAGAGGCCGAGTCTACAGGCGTCCGGGGGAACGATTTGCCCAATGTTGTTTCGCTGAAACAGTGGCATATGGCGGCGGTTCCTGCATGATGTGGGCTGGTATTTCTTTAGAGGGAAAAACCGAACTTGTTTTCGTGCCTGGGGGCGGCCGAGGAGGCGGGCTAACAGCTGATCGGTACATCACCGACATTCTACTAAATCATGTTGTGCCCTACGCAGGGTTTGTCGGTGCAGACTTCGTGTTAATGCACGACAATGCCCGCTGCCACACGGCACGAGTCACTCGACAGTTTCTGGAAGAGGTCGAATTACGCACGATGGACTGGCCTGCGCTCAGTCCTGACATGAATCCCATTGAGCACTTATGGGACGAGCTTAAAAGAAGAGTTCGGGCCAGGAATCCAGTCCCTTCAACCGTAGACGAGCTAAAGACAGCATTATTAGAGGAGTGGGACGGCATTCCTCAAGAAAATGTCAAAAAATTGATAAGGTCAATGAAAAACAGACTGCAGGCTGTAATTAGGGCAAGAGGGGGCAATACGAAGTATTGATTTAAATTTATTAATTTTATTTTTAACAAATTTGTAAAATACGAGACCCATACCCTTTTCCCTAAATTCCTGTTTTTCCTACTCTTGCGTTCAGACACCATTTATTTAAAAAAAATATGGATGGATTTCAATGATAAAGATATCAAATTAAAGCTGACATCTTAAGCTTTCGAATGACATATCATTTTTATAATTTCCATTCATATTTTTAGTTTTATCAATGTATGTGTGCGCCTACAAGGCTTGAGTCGATTTGCTTGCTCGCGAGTGTAGTTTAAAAAGTATGTAGTTTTTCACATTATTCGATTCATGTCGATAAATGATATTATCAAACAAAGAATAAAATGCAGAATTACAAAACTATACTCATCATGTCGATAACAAACATCTCATTGTACCTATCTAATCACTAAAAGTAGAATCGCCGCGTAGCGAGATGCGATTACAATCACTATCAGAAGACGATTGACATTTTGTAAAGTACTACGCATAATGCTTGTTTTATTAACTTGTTATTGAAAACCTTTTTAGCAATTTGGTCCCACTGTTTGTCAATCAAGACAATGTTTTGAGACAAAGGATCTAAAATTAACAATAAATCATTGTATAATTTCGTCACAAAAATGAATACATTCAGCGATAGGACTCGGTAAGTCGTATCCGATTCCGAATATATTGAGTTATACAAATTTAAATATTCTGCTGTAACTTTGACATAATTTTGGAACTGCTGTTTCTAGCATAATTATCTCTATATAACATAATTTATATCAATGAAGAAATGATGTATCTGCTATCTGATCACAGTACATGCAAGCATAAATTTCCAGAAAAACTCCTCAATTACGAGCTGACTTACTAGCACTAATAACGATTATAAGAATCGATTAATGACATAAATAGCAATCGAGTAGCAAAACCGAGTGAGCAAGTAACACAATAGTAATTAAATCGATTCATATCGTAAGGAATGCGGCAAGTGGAGTGTGGTAAAGATCACCTGCTCAATGTTCGCCCAGCCATCGACGTGAAATGAATACTAATAGGAATGTTTTAAGGCTTAAAACTAGGTAATTTATCTTAGGAATTGACGCTGGGAGCTGCCTTGTTAGACTAGCTGTTTGAGCTAGAGTAGCTTTAATTTAGAAGTTCTGGAATGTGATTTCTTGGGGGAGAAGCTCGTGAATCACAGTTGCTTGGGTAGATTTTCTTGCCCTTTTCCTTCATTTCACACAATTCATCTATCTTTTCTTTGTTTTGTCAATCGTCTTGTATCTTTTCATAAGTCCAAGTCCCCGTCTCAGCTAATTCGTTCCTCATCGGTTCATTTTCAGCATCTTTTCCTAAGAGCCTTTTTCAGACGTTAGGTATATATCCCGTCAAATTTCCGTATGTTGATGTCATTACAGTTATGACGAGTTAAGTATAACTTAAATTGGTGGTTGAAGACAATTACCCGAACCTACTGAAGTCCAGTATTTTGCCAATTTTTTTATAATAGTCCTAAAAGCCTTTGTGAATAGTGAGTACATAACATAGTCATCTCCATATCATTCAACCTCTTCTTGTCATGCACTCCTTAGGATAACACTTTGCATTGTTGAAGTCTTGGTTCCAAGAAGGCTTGATTTATGCTAAGAGTCCGTTGGTCCATTCAAAAGTTTTCATGACGTGTCAAGTAGGCACTGGCATGCAAATGATTCACTCCAAGATATTATATGACTAGCGGACGTCCCGCGGTTTCACCCGCGTAGATCCCGTTCCCGTGGGAATACAGGGATAAAAAGTAGCCTATGACACTCAGCAATAATGTGGCTTTCTATTGGTGAAAGAATTTTTAAAATCGGTTCAGTAGATCCCGAGATTATCCCTTACAATTTAACAAATACACAAACTTTACCTCTTTATAATAATTATTATATATACACACATCAACACGGTCTAGGGATATTTTTAAAAAAGCGAATTACTATCAATGTGTTAATTATTTATATGAAATGTATATATTTAAAATATACGTTATTTAATATTCTACCATTTTTAGGGTTCCGTAGTCAACTAGGAACCCTTATAGTTTCGCCATGTCTGTCTGTCTGTCTGTCCGTCTGTCCGTCCTCGCTTAATCTCTGTGACCGTTAGCACTAGAAAGCTGAAATTTGGTACCAATATGTGTATCAATCACGCCGACAAAGTGCTAAAATAAAAATTGGAAAAAAATGTTTTATTAGGGTAGCCCCCCTATATGTAAAGTGGGAAGTGATTTTTTTTTTAATTTTAACCCTAACGTGTGATATATTGTTGGAAAGGTATTTAAAAATGAATAGGGGTTTACTAAAATCATTTTTTGATAATGTCAATAATTTCGGAAATAATCGCTCCAAAAGTAAAAAACAAAGCGTCCCCCCCCCTCTAACTTTTGAACCATAAGTTTAGAAAATACGAAAAAAATCTGAAAAGTAGAACTTTATAAGGACTTTCTAGGAAAATTATTTTGAACTTGGATGGAAACAACAGATGGAAACTGCAGTTAACCAATATAATTTGGTCCCTGAATCGTATGAGCGCCTATACAATCCAGAGGTCAAGTTTCATTGGCCCGTATTTCAAACAAAAAAAGAATTATTACTACGGAACCCTACACTGAGCGTGGCCCGACACGCTCTTGGCCGGTTTTTTAATAATGGTTAAGGTACTGATTAAAATTTCAGGATTTTATGAAAAAAAAAATTAAGCATAGACGGAAACCGTATATGAATTAACTTTTAATTTGTGAGTAAAAACTGAAAAAAATAGAAAAATCATTTAATTTGTGTTTATAAACTTGAAGTTAGTAGTCTGAGAAAGCGCCCATGATGTTCATAACACATCGGCAACGATTCAGCATGCTCAGAACAAGGTTGTCAATGTCTTGCTGCGGAAAATTGTCCCATGTCCTTCTGAGGTGCGCAAAAAGTTGATCTTCTGTAGCCAAATTTTCAGTAACTTCCTTCAGAGCTCTTCTTTGCAGCATATCCCACGCATGCTCAATGGGATTTAGATCTGGCGATTGAGCAGGCCAGTCTAAGGCCCTAACATTATGTGTATGTAACCAAGCTGCTACCGTTCTCGCCGTGTGTGCCCGGGCATTGTCGTGCATGAGCAGGAAATCTTGCCCCATTTGTGTTCTGTGGGGCAAGATTACGGGCCCCAGCACCTATTGGACGTATCGTTCTGCCGTCATATTGCCCCGCACCCAAACGTGATCCGTCCATCCTCCAAGACGAATTCCTGCCCAAACCATAATTGTTCCTCCTTGGTATGGGTGAACTTCCTGAGGGTTCTGGAGACGGCTCCTTCGTCCAGGAACTCGCCAAACACGCGTCCTTCGTGAATCTGGATGGAAGCCGAACCTGGATTCATCCGTGAACAGCACATTGGACCATTGCTCACGGCCCCAGTCCACGTGGTTCCGAACCCATTCTAATCGTCGTCCACGATTGCCTCTCCGTAAAGGTGGGACCCGGAGTGGTCTACGAGAGCGTAGATTGCTTTCATGCAGTCGCCTTCTTACAGTTTGGTCACTCACAAGCACTTGGTGTTCCACTCGCAGCCTTTGGACCAATTGAGTCGCCGTTGCATTTGGTTGAGCTCGCGCAGTAATTTGCAAAAATCGGTCTTGTCTGGGGGTAGTGATACGACTTGGCCCCCGGTGCCTCTCCGCTAGGTACTTCACCTGTGGCACGATAGCGTGTCCACAATCTTGAAATTACATTTTGATGGGTCCCTATGGCCTCAGCAACATTACGCTGAACAGATCCAGCTTCCAGCATTCCCACAGCTCGTAACATCTCCGCCCTCGTCAAATGTCGGCGTTGCATGGCTACAATACCTCAATTTTAACTTTATCTTTCGTTTAAAAATGAAAAAAAACTGTAACTAAACGTAATTCGTAATGTTTTTTAAATTTCGCACAAATGAAAATTCCCTCTCCTATACATCAAGACATTTTTATGCCACCGAAACAAAAGAATTTTCAAAAATTTGAATTTGGAATTAGTCTGAGATAAATTACAAACAAATCGGTGTATTAAAGATTCCAATGCGGCCAGTACTTTTCGAGTTATTTAATTGAGTATGAAATATCCCTAGACCGTGTTGATGTGTGTAGTTTAAATAGTAATATAGTATATAATAGTATATAGTAAGTATAGATAGTATAGATATAGATTTATAATATAACTTACGAAGTTGTAAGTTTGTCATTTATCGTTTCGTGATTTCTAATAGTTTCAAATAAATAATTAATGACAGGCGTTCAGAAAATCATCCTTCTCCTGCCCTTATCCCAATTTATTTGGGGTCGGCGCAACATGTCTTCTTCTTCCATACTTCTCTATTTCTCGTCATCTCAGTGTCACCTCCTTTCTAGCCATTGGTGACTTCAATCAATTATATTATTATTATTGGCCACTCTAGGGCAAAGGCCTCCCTTCCCTCTTTCCACTTACCCCTAACCAATGCTGTTAATCGCCAATCCCTAAATAGTCGAGCTCATTCCGCAATCAATTCTAATCTAAGTTTGTTTTTTGTATGGAATTTACTTTAGGTAACTTTAGATTGCACCGTTTAGAGCTGATATCAGATGAAATATTTCCTTTTATGAATGTTCCTTGTACGGCGTATATAACAAAGAATATTCTATCCGTTTCTATGATATACTACGAGTCTACGATAAAAAGTCCCTTATAAATAAATGAGTAATCTAGGTAATGAATAAAAGGCTAGACTGATTGACGTCTTAGAACACGCTGAATCGATCTCTGGTTGATCGTAAATGGAATCGTAAATCTATATGGCCTGAGTATATTTTCCATCGGTAAATACGTCTACGTAGATATTATATAGTAGAACGTATCGTACGATTTTATTTATTTATTTACTTCAAGCACACATTTTCTACCAGTCAATCTTTGGGTAATGCAGAGACAAGCAGTGGTAGCCTGGTAGGTGTTACATATTATCTGAAACCATTTAAGTTTTTTTTTTGTGTTATTTGCCTTTCTGTTTTTTTGGCTTTATATATCTACCTTTTGTAAAGTGTCATTGATTTGATACAATTGTTAGGGTTTAAATTCCACCCTATTGTCACAGAACAATATCTTACCGATTACTAAGCTTGGTCAGTTCGTATATTATGTAATCATCGTAAATAGTTTATATTCTACCAACAGCTCAAGTGACAAAGGAATGAATCATTAATTTAATAATAGGTATATCACAGCCATATTATTACTAGCATAAATCACATTTACAACTTGTTTTGGGCTGGTATAACAATATTACCTATTGTAATAATAAATTACATAAACACCTAAGAATTTTCCATAAAAATAAGTAATTTGGTTAATAATTTACAACATTGTGTTGACCAACTTAAAGTTTTATGGGAAAATGGATCCAAAAAATTATAAAACAAGTGGGTCTTTTGAAACGTAGTTTTTTTCGGAACTGAAGTCGCCATTTAGTTTTTTGATTGAATTTCCATCTGGACAATTTCAAATAGGCCAAAAGACGCCAATAACTACGCTGAAATGTACCTCACAGAATAAGCATGCTGAAGTTGCACAGGGTCGGCCGCATGGCCGTTGAGGTAGACGTGTTCTTGAGGCATCTTGAGTGGAGACCGCGGGCCGAGAAGCGTAAGGTGGAACGCCCCCTGAAGCTACGATCTTCGCAGGGTGACTGGAAACAACTGGATAAGAGTTGCCGAGAATCAAATTGACTGGTGTGCGATTGAAGGCCTAAATCGAGCAGAGGGTTGAAATGAGTGACGAAAAAGAATATGCAGAACACACAACAGCATACGAACGACTTGAAGTAGGCCTTCCTAAGTATAACCAAAATATGAGTAAGATTCTGTCTTGAAAAAGACTTTATGAGCAAGAACAAACAAAATCCTCCAAATACAATTGAATTCCTCCAAGAACTATAGTCAATTAGCCGATTGATTGGACAGAGCAAGCTAGCCGTGACACCAGACCATCTGTGACGCCATTTTGATACGAACACAAAGGAAGTGTCATTAGTTTAGTGTCACTTCTTAAAATAGTAGTCGAATGACCCCTAGCCAATTGCCTAGAATGAGACTTTTTGGTGTAAGGTTTGATCTCTACACCAGTTTTACCAAAGAGGCCAGATAGGTAGTCGCTCGAGGTAAAATACAGCTATTCGCCTGCATCCCAACATAGGAAAAGGCTAAGCAGATGACGACCTACGTTTTGTCTCTGATGCATCATAATAATACATAACATCGCTCCTGATCAAAGGTCGCCCAATTCGGAGGGATCATCAAAAACTTAAGTCGAGTATATCTAAATAAGCAAACGATTGATGGAGGATGGTTCTAAAAAGACTTTGTATCATGAAATTCAACCCATCCAAATACATAGGGGTTCTCCCAAAACGGGAAGAAAATCCATAAAATTGCTTATTATTAAAGGAATAACGTGTTTTCAATTGAGTAAAAACCATGACGTGACTGCAAAATATACAAGACTTATTACCTATGTCGTAAAATGAAAAGCATCACTTTTCGTTGCTCGAATTTCTACATGAGTTTGAAACGTTCCCTGTGCAGTCAAAAACTTATCTTCGTAACAGTAAACTTCTAAAACAAAACACAATCGGAAAAGGACAGTCGGCCATTTTAGAATCGGGAATGAGTCAGTGCAGAGTCGAATCACGTAGTATGAGGATGGTCGCCACCGCGTTACGTACAACTTGCATTGTGTCTCTAGTACCTGGGCAAGGTACGAGGAAGTACCTGTATGGTTTACTGTTTGGTTCTCGTAAGCAGTAATTAGTGGTTTAGTTTTCAAGGATGTTTTTGGTGTTGATTTTGGTGCTACTAGTTTCGAGGTAAAACGAGAGGTTTCAGTTGAATTGAACTAATGAATCCACCGAATCTAACAATAAGATGATACACATAATAAAACACTTGGTAGCTAATCAAATGGCTTCTCTTGATGGAATCTGTCGTTTGTTAATCTTCAGTGTAACAACACTAACAACTCTGTAGAGAAAAGTAATCCGTTTTTGCCCGTTAGCTACGGAACCTTTTAAAAGGTAATGAGTACGCTCCCATTTAAAAGCAAGTAGACCTAGACAACAAAAACAAACACTAATGATGCAAATCAGGTTTAGATATGCAAACGAAGACAAAACACGGTCATTATCCTTATCGTGATTGAATTTCTTAAATACCTGTCCATTGCGTGATCCCAAGTTACCTGAACGATTAGCGAATAAGTCTATTAGTTCAATTATCGATGTATACCGTGCTATTATGTAATCTCGACAAACAATTGAACAATACCGTGCCGTGGGTGAGTATTTCGCGGGTTATGTAAGTAAGAAATCCATGGGTAGTGAGGTAGATAGTTTTTGCGAAGCCATGGCGGAGTCGAGTCGATCGTGAGCTGAGAGTGTTAATCGATGAATGAATAAGATAATGTTATCGGGTATTGAGAAGTATGAGGAGACTTCGTAATGCTTCTGATTGCCAGGTCAGTACCATCAATGATACGGTCACAAGGCAAGCATACTATTCGGAAATCTTAACTTCATTATATGTGGATGTGGTAGATTGAAAGGGCAAACCAAGCTTGCATGAACGTACCGCCACTACCGATTGCAAGGATGTGGACTAAATTATTTAGGGATGAATTTAACACCAGTACAGTTTACAGTACCGAAATCAAAAATGGCATGATAGTGAAGAGGCCGTAGAAGTGGACAGTTTTGAGGACACATACAACACCAATCTTCTTTGTCAAGAAGCTAAGCTGGGTACCTCATTAATGAATAAGGCCCCATAAAGTCAAATTCACCATTCACATTTTCTTGAAGAGTACTCCCAAAGCCTGCAATTAGAATGAGTGCCTATATCGACATCCTGAAGAAAATACTTTCTTTCAAACTCCTTCTAAGGGCTCACACACACCGGAGATTGACACATGAAAGTAAAGAAACTCTATCAGCTACCTATTTGTATCTAGCATACGCAGCAAACAGCAAGTTTTTCAATTATGCAAAGCACGCGACACGCAGTCGTGACAGCCCAAGTCGGTGGCATGAAATTGTCATGACATATTGAGGTTGCCAACGTGACAAAGTGACAACTATACAACACCCATGACCACTTATGCTAAATCTAACGCCATAAGTGAGGTGTAACGTTTCTTGTGTTCAATTGTAAGTACTTCTTTTGTTTTGGTTTTTTGGAATGTTAGAATTGTTCGTTTTGAGCAGTCGGCTATCCTGCAATATTTTGAATGTCTACTAAGCTTGACCACATCACGACTGGCGATATATTGCCTATTGTGGACAGGTTGGTCGGGAGCATCTTCAGAAAGACCCATAGATAACAGAAACAACAGGAGATATGGCAAGGAGGCGTGGTACATGCGAACTCATTTGGCTGCGACGCGGCCTGATGCCACTTTCAATAATGAGTCGAATGTCAACTTGCGACGTCTTCACTGCTCGTGATTTTTTACAAAATGCCGCGTTGTTCAGTGAATGTTTGTGAAAATAATAGCTGTATTGTGAATTACACGAAAGATGGTATCTCATTTCACACATAAGTACTATAACATTAATGTTTTTCATATTAAATTCATTAAAACATTACTTCGTGATACGAGAAACATGATGACAAACCAAATCAATTGTTTTCAATAAGAACAAAAACCATTGCTTGCTTAGTACAAATCGACCAGTGAGTTGGCTGATTTAATAGCGCAATGGATAGGTGTTTTACTGATGCTCTCACTCACACAATATTTTCTAAAATTGGGTGCTGTCAGTTTTTGAGAGCTAGAGATGTGATGTTTGTGGCTGTCGATATTTTATACGATGATCCTGCTTAGTACGACTATGCATGATACAATTAATTATTTTAGACACAATTTGTTACTATACTGTAAGGAACTGCGTATTTTATAGCATTACTGAGAGTTGTCGTAAATGTAAAGAAAAACCAATAATCTTTACTACTACTTAAAATAATTATGTATTGACTAATCCTTACTATTATCCTTATTAATATTATATATTATGTGAAAGTAACTCTGTCTGTCTGTCTGACTGTCGAGCTTTCACGCTAAAACTACTGAACCGATTTAAATGAAATTTGGTACACATAATTATAATAATATATAGCCTGAGAAAGGATATAGCCTGTTGAAAGAGATACCGCGGCTTCAACACAAAGGGCTAACAAGGAACATGGGTGGTTTTTAGTCAGTAGAAGTCTTACACTCCCTAACGTTGTGCCCAGAGCGGGAGGAGTCATTTGTTGATTTCCCAACCTCCAAAATAAAAAAGGGCTTGAAAGTGGGAGATTAATATATTACTTTTAGTCGCGATAATAGACATCCACGCGGAAAAAAACCGCGGGTATCAGCTAGTAAAATATAACAAACAACAAAAGTTAATATAGATACAAATAACAACGCTTGTATTATTACGCTTTCTTGTTATTGTAAACAATACGGAAAATAGAATGTAGATACTTTTTATTGCTTACTATTGACTGAATAAATAGGTAATATTCATTGATTACTCGAGTTATCTTTTATTAAATCAGTAGTTAATGGGAATATAGGTAACTAGGAACTTCAGCATTCGGGCTGAATGCCGATAAAATGTAAAAAAGTATTGTATGAAAATATAAGTGTATTTTATCGTTTTTTATTTATTTTATTTTCAGTACCCCATAAAAGCTTTAGTAGAAGAATAAATAGAAGAATCGATAACTTTTTGATTTAGTCAATCACTAGTGTCTACGTAAAACAAAATGTACTATGTAAATTGTGCGGTGCATGGTAAATACACGCTGTGTCTGAAGGGATAAGGTTTATAATTGATTGTGTAGTACGTGATGTTTCAAGAAAAGCGGGTGTGGCCGCGACAGCGTACATCTATTGTTTTTACTGCTCTGCGTGTGTGAACTGACGACACAGGTTCCTATACATTTTCGGCTAAAGGGCATAATATCTCCTGTTGTTTCTGTTATCTATGGAAAGACCTCTGTTCAGAAGTGCACTGCGGTCTGCGATAAGCTGTCCATTAGTTAGATTATTTATATTGGATTAGTTAGAAACTGGGAAAAGAGAGTATGATTTATTTGGACTTACTGTGAGTTCAGAACCAAGCAGTAAGTAGACGAAGAAGAGACGGAAACGTAATGAGGAATCACACTAAAGTCTCAAGTAGTGATAAATGGTTCTTGTTAGTCGGCGTATGTTTCATACCAATGTTCTCTTTAAAAAACTTCGTTCCTAGTTAAAACCTACAGTACTTAGAACATTAATCGGTCAGGTCAGTGACATTAAACGCTTTACGACTTCAAGAATCAAGAACAAGGTTTTTAAGTTGGTTTTACAGTCCGTTCACCCCGTTTCGCCGTAGGGCCATTAGAAGCTTGAAACAGCGATTTAAAAATACAAAGATCATTACCACTAATTCTACCAAGTCATTATCTGTACGCTATTAGGCAATTAAAAAACAAACACCAAAGATTTCGGGGCCACAATAAAAGTTAGAAATAAATATAGGCTCCGAGCAATGAAAGTTTACGCGTAGAACTAATGGAATAATGTATTCACATTCTTATGAATTGATATCCAATTGGTAACGTTTCCTGCCCGAAGTATTGACACCTTCGGTGATCAAAGTATCATTATTTATGTATTAGAGAGAAAAAAAAGTATCGGGAATGTTGTTATTGTCTTTTATTTCTTCCGTTAGGACGTGATATTTTCTTTATCTAATATAGAACTTACAACAAAATATATACTAGAACTAAGAAACTAAAACTAAAAAACCATAGTAACTAAAATATATTATTAAAAGGAGTCCCTTTAGGCAAGGTTCCGAAGATACTGGCAGCGTTCCCCCTTTGAATAGCTAGACTAATTCTTTTTCCGTTAGGTGTTCTTTGTTTTTTGATATAACCTACTAATGTTTTTGCTACGCATCAGCGAACTGTGATCCGTCGCTTCGTCAGCGGGATCTCTTCCCATTTTTGCTCTAATATCAAGTGCTGTGTCTTTTAATGCTACTAAATCTTCACTGGTTTTTATAGCACTAGGAAGTAATAAACATGACGTTAAGCATCCACTTTGATTTAAATAATTAAGATTTTCTAGCCCTTCCTTTTAAGATTGATGTGCCCCGATTCGCTACTATAGCAGCAGCATAAATTAGATCAGTCTTAATCTAGACTTTGGGTTAATTAGTGCTGCAAGGCTTTTAAACGTTCTCCCTGTATTCTTTTCAATAAATATTCAATTTAAGATGTTGACTTCAGTAAGTTAAAACGAGCATTTGTGCCCTAAAATCATTGCCGTAGCTTCAAGTATGGATATGCCTTTGACGAATGGTACCATACAGTCATACAAAGCAGAATATTCTGCTTTCAGGCAGAATGGGGACAACAAAGCTAGCCTACTCATAGCCTAGTGACGTGATTACGACGCTGCCACCCATCCTTATTGCTCCACTAACGTCATAAAATGTCAGTAGCATACCAGCACAATAATTTTATGCCAGTATGCCACACAATGGCACCGATTTCAATGAGAGTGCGCTATTGTGACAGATTGTATCTCATCCGGTTAATTTAGCATTTAAATGAGAACTTATTCAATTTGTAGTATAACGGAGACCTAATAATGTAGTTAATCAAATGAGGAACAGCAAATTAAAAAGAATTCTTGAAAGTTACTACTGTTAGCCTACATCGTCGTCATCATCCCAAAGCTGGCCTCTCCCGATGACTTCCAGTTATTTCGAACCAGGGCAAAGGGCCTCTGGTTGTTAGTTAGGTCTGGGAAACCCTGTTGATGACGAATTCTCAATAACTGGTCCGAATCAAATTATACTTACCTCACAAAACTTATGACAGGAACAAGTTTCAGTCTCAAATACGCTCCAAAAAACGGTGAACGTAAAAGTAGTAACCATGAGTCATCGATGACGCAGCCCATTCATGAGTTAGGTGGTCGAGAATGTCAGATTTGTTCTGAGAACACACTGTCGTCTCGGAACTTAAGCTCACCAGGTACATCCTGAGTCACTGGCTGGCAATACTTGATTGAGAATTTGAAAATGGAATCGTTTGCGTAGTTCTGCTAATTGACAGATATAATAGTAGCCATTTTGGGTTTTATGAATGAAGATGTGTAGGTTTTTTTTTAAGATTGATTGTCACGCTAAGTTTTTTGGAACATGTCGTTTACGTAGTAGTGTTGATGAGTAGATTCAATAGTAGCCGTATTGGTTTTTATGAATGAAACTGTCAACGATAGAGTCGATATTTTCTATTTTGAATTGTATGTTTTGTAAAAGTATCAGCTAAAGCGGATCTTGAGGTAGGTAAGTAAAGAAGCATTTTATGAAAAATTATATAAAATTAGTGTTCATGATTTTATAAGAGTCATATTTAAAGTAGGTACCTTTTCTTAAAAACCAGTTACTTGATGTTTTATCAACATTATTTCCTTTATAACCTTGTACTAAGTTCAATGTCGACCCAAAATTAAGTAAGTACTTAAACCAGTTTGCACTCCCATAATATTACCTCACGATCAAAACATGCATAAAAAGTGAAGATGTTCATAGAGATAATCGTAGACCCAAGTATATCATTAACAATTTTGATTTTAAATACATATTTAAAGCTTGATCAAAAAAGATACCTACTAAGCCAGTTTTTAAAGTAGAAATGGCACCATTCAAAGAAGGACGTCATTAATAAAAAAAAAAAAGGATTCTTATCAATCACAAATATAATGGCATGTTTGTTCGAGGGGTATGTTATATAATACCTACTTGAAACATAAATTAAGTAGGTATGTAAATTCTTTCTATAAATTATAAGCCATACTGACCGATAATCCGTGCAAACGTCCGGCTTAGAAGAGGATTATAATCGGATCGAAGATAAAATTTAAATATTTTTTGTTGATTGCTAAAAATATAATAGAAATGGCACTTTTATCGGTAAGGTCAGCTAGAATACGAAATAGGAAACATACACTACGATTCCTTTAATAATCTATTAAAGATTGTATTACTGGGCTCCTATGGTTTACGTGGGTGATTCTGCAATGATTGTGAATTTACGAAATGCCATAATTTGATGTTTTTTTAGTTGAATAGCGTATTTTTGTGTGAGTGTTAAAATGCATTACTTTACTATGGCGGATTCTGAAAAATCCACGATTTACAGGGAGATAAAAAGACTTAGCTAGGTTTGGTCTAGTGGGTCGTCTTTACAACAGTCAAATAGTTGTAGGCAACACTACTTAAATGACTTTCTTAATGTTTGTCTGGTAGAAAATGCCTATGCAATTAATTAAGACCATCTCTGTATGTATATGTATGTACATACATACATCCTTAAGTAAGTATTACGTTTAACTACGTAATACTTTAGGTGCAAACAAATATTTTTCTTGGATTTCCCATAAATCTATCAATTAATTCACCAATTTCCCTAAGACGTACCTACGTTATGTTTTGCAAGGTTCCTACAGGAATGACGTACTTACTTAATATTTTCTCTCACCGCCCGTAACGTATATTTTCCCAAATAGGGAATCGATTGGGAAAACCTGGAAAACCAGCTGCTGTTGAATTGCTGCGTCATTCCACTAAAATGATATTTAAATTGCTGCACAATTATGTGAATCATAAAATTGAATGAATGCTAGTTTCTTTAGGTAAAATTGAGCTGAACTATATTGTATTTAAATTCGATTTGGCTTGCCACGGTCAGTTTTGTATGGCCGGTTTTTACCCGACTGCGGCGAAGGTAATGTGTTTGACGTGTATGTATGTATGTATGTATGTCCGTTTCTTTTTAACCGACTTCAAAAAAGGAGGTTACTATTTACTAACTTTATCCGAAACCTAATATGTACCTCTAGGCTTACTTAAGTAGTAAACTTTGAGTACCCGATCAATGACTAATTTACCTAAGTAAGTGAGAAAAGATAACTTTCAAACACTTTAGTGCGCATAAAGCAAGGCTCATCAACGCAACCAAACTCGTGTACATTTTCACTAAGGCCCTATGCAAATCAATAACAAGAAAAGCAGACTTTACTTAGCACAGAGCAAAGAAAGCACATTATTAGAAATCTCATAACCAAATGCATTGCATAAGATTTCACTTGCTATACTTAAATATATTTTATCACTTTCTAATGACGCATACTAGAGTACCGGACAAAGATTCCCACGTATACCAGACGAAAAAAAAGCTCACTACTGTTTTAATAAAAGTAATGACTCCATCATGAATGATGATATGAAAGCCTTACCTTATGCCTATGCCTTCTAGCAAAAAAAAACTTCAAAAAAATTTAAAGGTGCGAAAAATAGGTTGTATTCAATTCCTGTTTTCCTTTAGTTTATCTGGGTAATTCTGCAATTATTGTGAAATCACGAAATGAAAAAAAAATGTCGCCAAAATATCCTTACATAGTATAAAACAAAGTCGCTATTTTTGTCTGTTTGTCTGTATGCTTAAATCTTTAAAACTATGCAACGGATTTTGATGCGGTTTTTTTAATAGATAGAGTGATTCAAGAGGAAGGTTTTAGTATATAATTTGAACGACATCCACGCGGGTGAAGCCGCGTGCATCAGCTAGTATGCTACAATTATATAATTTGACCGGTTGTGATTTTACAAAATGTCATATATATTTAAATTTTGATTTGGTACAATTTTTAATTAGTTAAATTGCGACTTTTGGTGTGAGTGTTTAATAGATTTTAATTTACTATATAGGTAAATTACATATTTTCATTATACATATTATACTAAGTACGATTAAATTCAAGTTTGTATTTATAGTCTTGGAAGACCCAATGACCCTATTTATCAGCAGATCAGTGTCGATATAGTGCTAATATACTTAATACATTATGCAAAAAACCAGTCGTGGCCCAGTAAATAAATAAACGAACAAGGTAACAAATTCATCATAACCCACTTTTGTCTTATGTTCGTGTATAGTTTATTGCAAATGTTGAAGAAAGCGTAGAAATCCAATAATACACGTATCTTATTTTATTGAGTAATTTTCTTAGCGTGAATAATTACGAACAATAATTTTATTTTGCGTTGCCGATGTGGACGTAGCGTTTGCTTCTGTCTAAAATCAATTGATTACGCCTCATAGAAATAATTATGTAATGCATTCATGTTTTTTAAATGATGGCAAGTTTTATAATTAACCTACATACATATATTCAAACTTTTTGGCGAATCATTTTCTATTCTAATTTGTTGATTGATTTACCTATGTTACGTAAGCGACGTGAATTCCGAGTTTTAGGAGTTTCGTTAACTTCGTTTGTAAGTGTGTTCTATTCTTAGATATTACTAAAGATTAATTAATCCTTACCTTCAGCAGACGCACTTTCGCGGAAAAAGATATCTCGTTGCTCGTTGGACCTGCGAAGGAAATGAAAGGGATCATCGGTTGAATCATCAAGAATTCATAGCGTTAGGTTTCGTTCCGGAGTGATCTCACCCGGTTACTCTATCATACAAGACGAACCGAGGTAGTTAACATAGTAAGATTACTTTAGATATAAAGAAAAAAAAGTGTAAAAGTAAAACGTTGACTATGACAATTAATATTTGTTCACACGCTAGAAAGGAGTAAGATTACTTTCAAACATTGTAAGACTGATGTTTATTAAACGATAGACAAACGGGTTTTTTCGTAGAACGTCAAATAAAACAAAAAAACAATAATACCAATTATATGATGATCCAAAAGCAAACAGTGTTAAATAATACCAACAACATGACAATGTATGAAATATATGTCCGCAGTAGAAAGTTCTAACTGTCTTCGTGATTTTTTGCAACAGTTTTTCTTGGCGTAAAATTAATCGACTTTGATTATGGATCGGGACAAATATGTCATGATTTATCGGGACGTCTTTATCACTTGGAGTCTGACATCTGACTGATGGCCGTCATATTTGTATCAGAGACAACATCAGCAAGAAATGGGAGCGCTCTCCATGATTTGTGCTATGAGAACTTATTTTTCTTACTAACTGTTGTTACGTGGTTATTTTATGGTGAGAAGTACCGTATCTTCAGAGAAGTCTAAAGTACTAATTAAATTGATTCGTAAACCCACAATTTGTTAATCAATATTTTATAGCATTCGTTTTCAATTTAATGTCGAATGAGCAATTCGTATTTATCATTTACGGGGCAATTGTAGGAAACTGGTGTAAAGATAAATGGCGATAATATCAATAAAGCTCAGTAATACCGATGTTAACCGCTAATATGTACATCGATTTAGATGATCAAGTGTGCAGCAGTGTACCGTTCACAAGCGATTACCGCCATTAGCTCACTTGTAATGGCGGCGCGCGGCGCGCCTGCGCAGACGGACGTTCGGCATATTTCACGATGATTTAGCACAGAAATTATGTGGAGAGGACTGCGTTCAATTTATTTCTACAGCGTATTGACCTGATTCATGTAATAGTTTTAATTATTGCGGCTCAACTAATTGTTCTGGGAAGCATATTACGTCGAAAGAATCCTCTGGTCTTTAATTGTTGCAGAATAGACCAGCTTTCTCGTTCCCCATTGCCTCTCAACTTGTATCGGTTTATGAGGGGGTTTTAATATAGTTAGTAAGAAGACATTTAGTTGCTAATTAATAGTGATTATGAATAATCTGAACCGGTTTAGTTAATTAAGACACTAGCATTAACAGTAGGACCTTATAGTTGAGATAAAACATGTCGAGATGAGCATAAAAACAGATTATTGATTTGATTAAACACTTATGTAATAAACTTGCAAATACAAAGCGTTATGTGATTACATAGGTAATTAATCTTCGAATCGAGTACATCGTTCATTCAAGTTTTTTTCCTTGTTTATTTAGCCAGGTATCATGTACTTTCTACATAATTATTAGTTAAATAAATATTTGTTTATTCATATTTTAGATAATCTCTGATCTAATAGTCCTAACACCCATTTCCTAGGTTACTTTATGGGCATTTAAAAAAAAAAATATCAGGTTTTTTTTCGAAGGGTGGGATATCATCAAATGACTCCTCCCGCTCTTGGGCAGAGCGAAAGGGAGTGTCAGACTTCTACTGACTAAAACTACCCATGTTTTTAGCCCTTTATGTCGAGGCCGCGGTATCTCTTGCTAATTTACGGAAGCCATTCACTATGGAAGGATGGAATATGGCTGGGGATTATTCAGTTTGAGTTTGACACTCCCTTCTGCACTGCCTAACGCGCGAGTCATTTGATGATATTTAAAAAAAAAAAAAACTAGTCGTATTCCATGTCATTCAAATCTTGCTCTCGTTAATTTAAAAATTCCAGTTCTCGTTACAATAGAACAAATCCACTGCGTAACAAGTCAACTAGAAAAGCTAGTCAAATATGAATGTATAATGCGCCTGGTATTGTCACCAGCCTGTCACCGAGTCAGGCAGGTAACGACATAACTGGACACGCCCATTGCGACTTTACATACAATCAACTGCATTAAAATAACTACACTCGCGAGCAAGCAAATCGACTCAAGCCTTGTAGGCGCACACATACATTGATAAAACTAAAAATATGAATGGAAATTATAAAAATGATATGTCATTCGAAAGCTTAAGATGTCAGCTTTAATTTGATATCTTTATCATTGAAATCCATCCATATTTTTTTTAAATAAATGGTGTCTGAACGCAAGAGTAGGAAAAACAGGAATTTAGGGAAAAGGGTATGGGTCTCGTATTTTACAAATTTGTTAAAAATAAAATTAATAAATTTAAATCAATACTTCGTATTGCCCCCTCTTGCCCTAATTACAGCCTGCAGTCTGTTTTTCATTGACCTTATCAATTTTTTGACATTTTCTTGAGGAATGCCGTCCCACTCCTCTAATAATGCTGTCTTTAGCTCGTCTACGGTTGAAGGGACTGGATTCCTGGCCCGAACTCTTCTTTTAAGCTCGTCCCATAAGTGCTCGATGGGATTCATGTCAGGACTGAGCGCAGGCCAGTCCATCGTGCGTAATTCGACCTCTTCCAGAAACTGTCGAGTGACTCGTGCCGTGTGGCAGCGGGCATTGTCGTGCATTAACACGAAGTCTGCACCGACAAACCCTGCGTAGGGCACAACATGATTTAGTAGAATGTCGGTGATGTACCGATCAGCTGTTAGCCCGCCTCCTCGGCCGCCCCCAGGCACGAAAACAAGTTCGGTTTTTCCCTCTAAAGAAATACCAGCCCACATCATGCAGGAACCCCCGCCATATGCCACTGTTTCAGCGAAACAACATTGGGCAAATCGTTCCCCCGGACGCCTGTAGACTCGGCCTCTCTTGTCACTGCCATGTAGACACATTCTGCACTCATCAGTAAACAGGACCGATCGCCATTGCGCAACGCTCCAATTGAGATGCTCTCGAGCAAATTGAAGGCGCGCTTGTCGGTGGCCTGCAGTCAATTTAGGGCCCGTCGCAGGTCTTTTTGGCGTCAAGCTGGCTTCCTTCAAGCGTCTTCTCACTGTCCACTCGCTGACAGATACTTGTCGTACACGTCTCAGTTCTTGCTGCACATCAACGCCCGTAAGGTGTCGATTGCGCAGAGAGGTTGAGACAATGAAGCGGTCGTCTCTCTCTGAAGTGCACCGGTGGCGGCTCGTTCTTGGTCTCCGATTGAAGGCACCAGTCTCTTGGAACCGTCTGTATACTCGGGATACAGAAGACTGGCTCAAGTGGAGCTGGGCAGCGACTGCTCGCTGACTTAACCCTTGTTGCAACAAGGCAACCACTTGAGCGGCTTCTTCTGGTGTGGTATCCATGGTTTAGCGAAAACAAGGAATGCAATTTACGGAGATGTGTACCGGTCAACTTGTAACAAGCGACTGATAAGGTAAACCGGATGTGGAGGGGTTTTATAGCGGGAGCAGGTAGCGCAAGTCGTGGATTCCTAATGAGGTAATTTACGCTGACGGCCAATTAAAATGCGTCAATAAATCAGCGCTTAGTTTATTTTTAAGGTATTGATGTTAATTGAAAGCATAATTCTTCAGCTTTCGAATGACATATCACTTTTATAATTACCATTTATCGTTTTAGGAAAATCAATGTATATGTGCGCCGTCAAGGCTTGAGTCGATTTGGTTGCTCGCGAGTGTATTATAACGACGGTGTACGGTGAAAACGGTTTCTTTTGTGGGCATGTAAAGCTTTATCATATCATTTAGCTGCGTGCTTTCGTCTTTCATGCTCGCAGTGTTCGTTGTTGCGGGCATTCGGTGGCGTGTGGTTCGGCGTGGTGGCTTTCGGAATGACGTATTGCACTCGTAGTTTCGTTTTTTTTTTTGTGAAATGTTCTTCTGACATTCAAAAGTGCCTTTATTGGCTTAATTGAAATAAATGATTTGAGTTGAGTTGAGTTTAGGGCCTATTTCAAGATCTTCATCTTCCCTCCCCTTCCATCTTTCGTCCTGATCTTGTCCCATGGTTATTGCGGGTTGGAGCAACGCGTTTTTTAACCGACTTCCAAAAGGGAGGAGGTTCTCAATTCGTCTGTATGTTTTTAGGGTTCCGTACCTCAAAAGGAAAAAACGGAACCCTTATAGGATCACTTTGTTGTCCGTCTGTCTGTCTGTCAAGACCTTTTTTCTCAGGAACGCGTGGAGGTATCAAGCTGAAATTCATATCAAATACTCAAGTCTATGGTCTCTTGGAGCTGTGAAAAAATCAAACTTCTAAGTCAACGCGATCAAAAGATACTCCCGTTTATGCCGCAAATTTTCGACACTCGCAAGGGAATCAAAACCTACAGGGTACTTCCCGTGAACTCAGAATCTTGAAATTTGGTACGAAGCAACGTCTTATAGCATAGATAAAGGAATAATTACGAAAACCATAAATTTTTAGTTACATCAAGATACTCCCGTTTATGCCGCAAATTTTCGACACTCGCAAGGGAATCAAAACCTACAGGGTACTTCCCGTGAACTCAGAATCTTGAAATTTGGTACGAAGCAACGTCTTATAGCATAGATAAAGGAATAATTACGAAAACCATAAATTTTTAGTTACATCACATAATATATTTTTTTTACGGAACCCTCGGTGCGCGAGTCCGACTCGCACTTGGCCGGTTTTTTTTCTTCCATTCTCCCCTAACAATCTACTTTACTGAATAAAATAATAAATGGACGAGAATTTGTATGAAATTATCTGCCAGGTAAGCTAAAGGGGACTTAATCGTAGGTGGTGAAACAGGGCCTTAGTCTCTTGCAATTTAATTCTAGACGACTTCTTCTTGGCATTTCATCTTTTCAATTACATATTTTAATTTGGAAGAGGAAATGAATAAGATAGAAACCGCCAAGTACATTAAATATATAGCTCTCCAGACCGTTTTTGGTCAAGGCAGCCAATTTTAGCGGAGATTTTATAGTGCACAAGTGTGTGGATCTGGTTATTTTGCTCCATGGTGTGGATAATGGGACGGAAATCTGAGAGATCCGGCGCAGGACCAACGGCTTAACGTACTTTTCAGGCACCGGGGTATCATACGGCCAACTTGGTAACTCCGGGCTACTGCTGACGACATGTCTAATAGAAGAAAAGCCCAATAGCAGTTTTGTCCGACCCGATGATCGAACCCAGGACCCCACGCTCAGCAGTGGTGCTTGCGACCACGGGACCAAGACCAACGTTAACGAACGTAAGTTACTCTAATGACAAACCAACTATCTATATTATATTAGTTACTTGTATCTCGCTAGTCTTGTTTATTATAAAACGTCCCTATCTCGACCGGATGGGCATCATCAATAAGTTCAGTAGCCATGTTTAACAGTCAACGGCCACACACAAATGCTTACGTGTAACTTACACTTTGGCTCGACGAAATATAATATTGCTCGGATTACCGATGGGAGGTAAAGCTCTTGTAGCAGGTCATCATATAGATCAGAAGATTAACTTTGTGAGAGACTTCGCAAAAGGTTATGGCGATGCTGTTAAAGAAGTACAAATGTTTTCAACTAACGAGAAATAGAAGACTGAGGAGGTGAATTTTACTTGTTGCTGGCTGGATGAGAGACGCACAGGATCAGGACATTGGCAGAAAAAGGAGAGGCCTATAACCAGCAGTGGGTGATTCTGGGCTGGTATGATGATTTATTTATTTAAGGACAACCAACAAAGCATACACCAAAATACATATTAAAATATTATAGTACTCATATTACAATGACATTTTATAGTGTTGCCTTAATTAAAGGCTGCCACGGCATGCATTAAACATAGGAGTAGACATTCAATTACAGATAATTTAGTATATATTTTATACCGTTAATTGTTAGAAATATCAGACATACAAATACGAATAAAACAATATTTTTTTTACATTTGACACACACGCACATTCGCGCATGATGATGATGATGATGGCTCTTGTAACGTGAAATTTGTCGATAGAGGAATATACATAGAAAGAGTAGACAAATATCAATCGCATGTGGCTAAAAGAGTAATGAATATAAATTTTGATGGAAAGAAAATAAAGAAAGAAAACACATTTATTCAGCACAGGCCATAATATGTGCACAACACACTAAAAATTAACAAAAAGTACTAAATTGAAAATGGTGGATAGAGAGGATATGATGGATAAGTAGAGAGGGAGAGAAAGACCAACGAAACGAAGGATGGATTGTGGGTGAAATGAAAGAAAAAGGAATAAATGATAGCGTGTGCGTGACGATGGAGAAGAATATTGGAAGAAGAAACTTGTTGCGCCGACCTAAAGTAATGCGCCTATACAGCCTATACTACACACTCACACTTCACCACAGTCTTGCCTGCGCGATTACACAGTACACATAGTACATGGCGCGTGTGGTTGGTAATTGTAATACAGTTTTCCAACCATACGCGCGATGTACTGTGAAGTGTGAACGAAAAGTGTGGTGAAGCTTGAGCGTGTGGTAGGCCCATAACATAGAAAAGGGCAGGAAGGTGATAATGAGACAAAGATTATTGAAAACATTTTTTTTTTAATAAAAACGTTGCCCCACATTAGGAATTTCTCCTGTATCGTGGGTGCGTTCACAAACATTAAACTCACATACACAAATACACCCAGACCCGAAACAACTATTTGATAGGGTGTAGGACTTTTTGGATTGGTCCCCAAAAGGTATGGTGTTCCCGTCAGGGCTGCGGGTTGAAAGAGATACCGCGGCCTCGACACAAAGGGCTAAGAAGGAACATGGGTAGTTTTTAGTCAGTAGAAGACTGACACTCCCTTTCGCTCTGCCCAGAGCGGGAGGGGTTATTTGATGATTACACAACACCACAAAAAAAAATGGTGTTACTAATAAAAACACTGTTATTTAAAACTGAACTTCTGCAACTATCCTCCAACATGTCTCAGCGATAAAATATCACAATTCTTCATACATTGCTCCTTCGCTTATTTATCAGATTAAATTTATAGTGCGGAGTCAGCAAAACATCTCGTTTAATAAGTCATGACCACCAATAAGGCGCGAACTGCGGTCCATTGGCGAATGTTTATGTATCGCATTATGAGATCGCCGGTTCGACACCGGGTGAGGACTTATACGGAATAGAGAATAAAGTGATAAAATATTATTAGGTTGTATTGTGAGGAGTAGGAGGGCTTTTTGTGGCAATAGATAGTGGTCATGAAATATTTTTTCTTGCTAAATTGTTTTTTAAATGCTACTTTAGTTTATCTTGGAATACAGATCACCTTTGCATAAATTAATGAGGAATCGAAATGAGAAATAATTAACCGAGCCACAGTTTTTTTTAATTGGCCACAGGATCAAACTTCTAATTTTATAACTAAGCCACGGGAAAATTATATAGCCTCTAATATTTATTTATATTTGACTGGCCTGTTGGTCTAGTGGTTAGTGACCCTAACTGCTATGCCGGAGGTCGTGGGTTCGATTCCCACCCAGTACAAATGTTTGTGTGATGAGCACGATCATTTGTTCTGTGTCTGGGTGTAATTTATCTATAATATGTATGTATTTAGAAATATATAAGTATGTTTATCAGTTGTCTAGTACCCATAACACAAGCTCTGCTTAGCTTGGGACTAGATGGCATTGTGTGATAGTTGTGGAATATTATTATTATTATATATACTAATTCGTCTTCTTTACAACGCCCACTAAATATTCTATAGAAAGCATCAAGTGACGATCAACATTTATATTAACTTAAACGTAAACTGAGGGAAATAGGTTAGGTTAGGTTAAAACTCTGACCAAACGCGCGCGAGCCGAGCGAGCGAAGCGAGCAGTGCCGCGGCAGCGGCCGGCGAGCGCTACTTCCGAGTTTCTTGCAGATTGTTTTCACAATTTATTGTCTAGTTTTCCGATAAAAATGAAGTTCTGAAGCGATTCTGTCGATAACTTTTGTAGCACAACATGTAAATAAAATCGATCTTTAGGACATTCGATACTCTGAACTTCAATATTTAGGTCATTAAGTACTCTGAACTTCTATAAGCCTTTCGATGACACGACAGGAGTTTATACATACTATTAGTGGCTATAATATAATATTTGATGACAATTTTAATTAAATTTTGATGCTCAGTTAATGTGGCATGAGTTATAATTTAAACGTACTGAGTTAAACAAACATTTTTCTTTCTTTAATAAATTAGAAGCTAATTGAATATTTTTTTGATGCCATATATTAATATTTTAGAAGTTTACTGTTTGAATTCATGTTACAAATTTAGATGCTAAAAAATAATCACGATGCTGAGTTGTATTTAGAGTGATTTTAAAAAAGATAACTTGTGGCTAAGATAGTATTATTTAGATGCTCGTTAATTGTGGCTGACTTAGTAATTTAGAAGGCAAGTTAGATTTTTAGATGCAAATAATGCTATTAAAAAGAAGCCGGTTTAATTAGCACCCAATCGATATCTACTGTGACCATGTCAGTTTAAAAACTTATGAAGGGAACAACGATGTAGGAAATTATTTAATCGAATACTTACCAGTATTTTTATTAATTTGTCAGTAATTGTATTTTCTCGTGATAAAATTGTATTTCAGTGCTCATAAACTTGTTACTTATAACCAGTAATTTATTGCAAGTGTCAGTAAAATTTCAATTAAAAATATAAGATTCCTTGTCGATAAAAGTTATACATATAATATTAAAGTTACGTAAAACGTAAGCGTTAAAGCAGCTCGTTATATTTTATATGACAGTAACGAAATGTATCGAAAACCTGTCCCTATATGATACGGTGATAAACTAGGTATTAACGAGTGTTCGTACTCGTATTATATGAGCCACTTCCGGATACTCTTGATTTCATCTCATAAACAGATGATAATATCCATATAAGTACTAGTAGAACGCTTGGGTTTGCTTTCTACGTTTTAATTAAACCAGCCAGCATTGCAGTTTTATATTATTCTCAGGGTAAGCTGTGATAGTCTAGTGGTGTGTGATCATAGGTCTGCCAACTCATAGGTCTTGAGTTCGAATCCCAGACATGCACCTCTGAATTTTCGAATTCCTGTGGCAGCACTGGCAGCATGCCTGAGATATTTCTCGACGGCACGTAAAGCCAAACCAAGGTTAGGTTCCATCACAAGATAAAGAAAGAAAGAATATTCTCAGGGTTACTTTTTGTACTTTCGAATTTATCCAAGTTATAGAACACAGGGTGAAAGGGATACTGACATACGAACTCTTACCGCGTATTCAGTACATAATTTACCCCCACATATTAATTTTTCATCGGTAATTAAACGACATACAAACAGACCGTTTCTCCTAGAAACTATATATAAATATATTATGTAACATATTTTATATGATTCTCGACTCGTTGGAGCAACGGCGAGGAACCTGTTGTAGGACCCATCAGCATATCGACTAAAATGTCGCCGTCGCCGTTGATAAGCAAGGTCGGTAGACATCTGTATCAATATATTTTCTTCAACGAAGGTACTGAATGGAGTTTGATGAAAGAGAACATCATAACAGCACGCCTTGTAATCCCTGGATGTTTCGGCAGAGGCGTACCTAATAATAATACACCTAAGTTTCGTGTAGTATTGCCATCAACCGACCAATCAAGAGTCCGTGGCTCATCATCAACAGCCTATTAATGTTCCCACTGCTGGGACATACATAGGCCTCCTCTGTTTGAGAGCTCCGTGGCTATTACTGAGAAATTCCTGTTGAAGAAACCCAATAACACTGCCCGACTTGGGAATCAAACTCAGGACCTTATACTCAGCAGTCGCACATTACTACGAGGCAGTCATAAAAAGAAAAGAGTCCTAAAGCTTAAAATACATGAAAATGTAAGACAGAAAACTTACAAATGAAAAACCTTTCAACCTTAGAAAGCGGTCAGGAGATTACAAAACGTTAGTAAAGTACTTTACTTAAAGGAATTAAATTACTAAACCTCACTTAAGTTTCAACTACTTAATCCAAATAAAAACGTACCCCATACATTATCTGTACTAAAGTTAACAAAGCTTTTAACAGCTTTACGACCTTCATCTTCTTATCTTTTCACCCATAGACAACATACCATAGAGCATACGATATATTATCTTCAAACCTTACGATTTCTCCAAAATTTTCTTGGCGGCATTTATAAATGCTTCTTTACGGTTCGACACATAAGTTACGGATAGGTGTACGTCATTGACAATGCCAAGAATTTCTGAAAGTTTGACAAGAAGTTTAGTAGTTGCAGTGGCATTACAAACAATTGTAGAATTGTTTTATGATGATTATGACGAACTGTGTGCCAAATATGGACGCTTTAGCAAAATCATTAAAGGATAATAATATAAATGACGTTAATATTCTTAAAATGGTCATAAGAGGAAGTCTGAAAGTGGCACCGATGACTGAAAATTTGTGTGGTGATGGGCTGTCGACATATTATTATGGGCATGTGATTTGATGTGATGCAGAAGGTATAAATATTGGTATGAGAGTGAAGGAAGACCAAAGAAACGATGGATGGATTGTGGCAAGATAGGATGTGTCCGATGGCACGTAGGCAATGGAGAAGTATAGAAGAAACAGACATTGAGGTATAATGTACTATGGAAGAAGACATGTTGCGCCGACCCCAAATAAAGTGGGATAAGGGCAGGAGAATAATAATGGTCACAGACGCAGTTATTTTTATCATCCTACCCTACTAAAGTGGTCATTTTAGCCACCCACAGGGCAGACGCACACTGATAAAATATTTTTAGAGATAAAATGCCTGCAAGTTATCCATACTCCATACTTATTATTATAAATGCGAAAGTAACTTTGTCTGTCTGTCTGTTACTCTTTCACGCCTAAACGGCTGAACGGATTTTGATGAAATTTGGTACAGACATAGTTTGGAACTTGAGAAAGGAGATAGGATAGTTTTTTTTTTTTTTTTTCGCGAGATAAACCAAAAATCTGCCGGAAGTCACTATTCCACGCGAACGAAGTCGCGGGCAAAAGCTAGTATTTGATAAAGCCCTCCTGGTATCTTTAGGAGATATTTCGTTTCTAAATGAAATGTTTGAGTCTATACTATGTATTATTTGCCAATAGAATAGGTGCATTTTAATCAATCATTTACAGTCAAAGAACGATCAGCTCAGTAAATATTTGGTATCAGTAACAGAATTCTTTCGATTGATAAATCTATCGGCAAGTAAACATTCAGTTATCAATAGCCAACATGGCCTAAAAAACCTTTTGCTTTTTCCCAAAATGTCTATCTTATCAGATTGTGAACTAGTAACACTTGTGGTGGCCTGAATACGAATCATATGGTTGTGTTTAAAATAGGGGAAATCGTTTGGTGAAGTTTTCAGTCGTTCATTCTGAATTTTGGTCTTCTAAACGTCGTCATCCTTTTCCCCACCTATGTTGGGGTCGGCTTTCAGTCGAACCGGATGCACCTGAATACCAGTATTTTATATGGAGCGACTACCTGTCTAAGCTCCACAACCAAGTTAGTATCTGGTAATACGATACCCCTTGGTAAGATTGGTAACACTGGTTTGCGAACTTATGACATGTGACTGCATGAATTAACGTGTTTTTTGAGGCACAATGGAAACTCGGTATGATAATATAATTTTGGTCACCCAACCTCGGACCAACCACGGCAAGTACGTTAAGCCGCGCTTGTCAAGGTTAATCAGTGGATCGATTCTTTAAGATCGACCCGTGCGACTGATATTATTTAGCAACAAGCTCCTCCTCCAGCGGTCGATCACATGTTACGTAAATAATAAACATTTTATATTTCAATTTTAATTAAATACAATTACATAAGCCATAAACTTTCGTCCAAATACCCTTTGTTGAACATATTATTCTGCGAAAAATCTGCAGCAAGTCAGTATGGCTTCCCGGCTACCATTGCGTGCGGCGGCGTGCATTACTAATCTAAATCTACTAACTATATTATATGAAGCCCTAGTACCTACTAGAGCTTATTGCACAACTGTTTATTTCAATTTACACCTTATCTTTTCAAATACAGGGCTGAAAATCGAACGTGATAGGTTGTATCTAGACTTAGGTCTCTAATATAGTTAGTACAGATGAACTGAGTTTACCTATTTTATGACTTGTGTTGGTGGTCTACTAAATGGGTTAAGAATGTGATGATCTACTGCCAATAAATAAAGGAATTTATCTTATAAATTATTATATTATTGCAATAAATGGATTCCTATGTATTAGTAACAGGAAAATCAAAGTTTCAATAATTGTCACAACCTGACCACGGGTATTTCCTTCCTTCAACTGAAATAATAAATACCGTAAGTAAAGTGTGTTTTATTACTTTAGCTGATTGATAGTTTTAACGACTTTCTATGTATATAAAACATTTAATAGGTATTGACTGTTGGTAATTTCAAGATAACGGCTTTTTACTGAATGTGTAAAATTATATTAAACGGTACTTATTTATATATTTATTCATTAACACTAACACATGACATACATTTATTTTGTTTTAACAGGTAAGGCTCAAGCTAACAAAAGTAGTCATAAATTGCAAAAAACCAGCACCAAGTAACTTATTAGTATTGTATAAGACTTTTATCAAAAAGTAACATTTCTATCTATTATATTTTTATATGTCGTCTGTTCCGGCAAATCTCCGAATCAACTGTACCGATTTTGAGGGAACTTTTAGTGGCAGATCTGCTATAAGAGAAAAAAACATTACGGTTCCGTGGAAAAAAGAAACCCCTTGAAATTCTTAACAAATTCACGCGGACAAAAGTCGCGGGGCACAGATAGTTAAAAGTTTAATCAATATAAATAAAAACTGGCCAAGTGCGAGTCGGACTCGCACATGAAGGGTTCCGTACCAAAACGGTAGGTATTCTATAATTTATACAATTTCTTCTACGGGCCAATGAAACTTGACCTCTGGATTGTATAGGTGCTCATACGATTCAGGGACCAAATTATATTGGTTAACTGCTGTTTCCATCTGTTGTTTCCATCCAAGTTCAAAATGATTTTCCTAGAGAGTCCTTATAAAGTTCTACTTTTCAGATTTTTTTTCATATTTTCTAAACTTATGGTTCAAAAACAACCGACTTCAAAAACACCAAAAAGTGAAAAATAAACTACAGAAGAAAAATCAGCTTCTGAAGTCGGTGACATTTTGTTTATTTCATTTCGTTTTTTTGTATTTTTCTTCTGAAGTTTATTTTTCACTTTTTGGTGTTTTTGAAGTCGGTTGTTTTTTTTTGCAAAAAAGTTTTTTATTTATTAAAGTTTGTACAGAGGATCCCTTTATAATGTAGACAAGGAATAAGGAAGGATTTTTCGAAATTCAACCACAAAGGGAGTTAAATAGGGGATGAAAGTTTGTATGGAAAATCGTCATATTCACGCGGGCGAAGCCGCTGGCAAAAGCTAGTAGGTACCTATTATATAATTTTCCTCCTCGTAACGTCTCCTTATGCACAGGTAAAATTTGACCAAGCTTGACAGTAAACATACTTTTATAGAATAACTTACTTAGACCAACATGTTGTCCACAACTGGGTTAAACTTTTAAGTTAAAACAACGCCTTGTGTTAATTAAACGATTAATTATTCAATTCTATTATAAAATAAACTAAGTACGATATTATTCCATTTATAAAGTTAATTTAATAAAATCCTTAGGTTGGAATGTGTAAAATATAGTAAACAGACAGTAACATATTATTATTTATTAATTTTCCTTATATTTTTACTATTATTAGCTTCTCATTGTCTTCTGAGAACCACACATCATACTAGCTAGAGCTTTGGTTAAATTAAAATTGTATAGTTTTTATACTTTTTTTTTTAGTAAGTACCTACATACTTACTGTTTTAAGTTTTTGTTAACGACATAATAATAGCTAATTTTTTTTTTTATTGATAAGTTAGTTACTTTAATTTATAAGTGTAAGTATTTATTATTATAAATTGATTAAAACAACCTAATCAGAATGTATTATTTTAAATTGTGGTAGAATTAGTATTTTATGAGCGCCTTTGTTCACTTTCACTGTGACTATCAACTTGATGCAGTATTATTAAAAACTCTCTTATACAAATACTCAGTACTATGAATATATGACCGGTATGATTCATCAATCAGAATAAAATATAGGTCACACTGACCTACGTCTATATCTACCCCATATTATATTGTTGAATGACAGCAACGATCACAATTCACAAGTTCATTTTATAACCAGTTTCAGCCAAACTGTTAGGGGATGATATTCTTTTGTTGTTATTCAAAGGGTTGATGCCATAACCTGCCATAACCCATGAGTCTGATGACCAACATTGTAATTTGTAAGTAGCTTTTATTACTATTTGTTCTGTGGTAGTAAGCAATTCATAAAATCGTAACGTAAAGTCGGCCCGAAATAGGTCGACTTTACGTTATGATTTTATTCAGCCCATTTGAGCCTAAAATGGATAATCCGTGACCGTATTACGTGAAGTGTGTGACCGGCAGGAAGTAGCGTCACAGTATAGACTTAAAGACATGTTCTCGGTCATAAAACGGTCGTCCGATATACATTGCGGCTTACATCTGAACCACGATATCACAGAATACATTGACGATATTAAAAAGTTTGATTGTGATACACAATCTGTATGTTTGTTTAACAGGATAGATAGGAGAATAACAAAAACTTGTGTTTTACTGATTTCACCCAATAAACCTGTAATTGGAATGTCAAAATTACTACGATTTTTTTAAATTGCGTCTACAGTCACGAAAGGGCCACAAAGGCTGAAACAGGTTTTCTATTTCAGAGCAGAATCCAGAGCAGTATCCAGATCCTACTTTTCCAGGAGCAAACTAGGCTAGACTTACTACCAACTCTTGTTGATGTAGCCAAGATTGCCACCAATTTTCTGTTAATGGGGCTTGTACGGCCAAAATTAAGTGGCAGTGGGCAGGGCACATTGCTCGCAGAACGGATGCCCGATGGGGCCGGAAAGTTCTGGAGTCGCGACCGCGAACCGGAAGACGTTGCGTTGGAAGGCCTCCCACTAGGCGGACCGATGACCTGGTGAAGGTTGCGGGGATCCGCTGGATGCGAGACGCACGGGACCGGTCAATGTGGCGACACTTAGGAGAAGCCTATGTCCAGCAGTTGACGTCTTTCGGCTGAAATGATGATGGGGCTTGTACTATCTGGCAACACTCGTCATTCATCCACCGTCAGTTTAGTTTTGGATAGTTAAATATTAAGACAGAAAGGTTTTGACTGTTGCACGGGTTGCACCATCCTTTGTCGATAGTATTTTTTCATCTCGTGGCGATAAACTTACCTACTTACTGTCGAGGTAAACGTAACTGGCAATAAATAAAGAGACATTCATTTTATTGTGCTTAGATAATCTTCTCATAAATCGTTACATTTGACATACGGAAGTCAATAAATCCTCTTATTTATTATACTTTCAAAATCTCAATATTTGACGATATTTTGATAAACACCGTCTGGGAATCTTAACTTGTTATTTAAATTTATTTTGACAAGTCATTAAAATATTATGAAACTATGGAAATTATTGTTTGTGGTAGGTACCTCTACCTACCTACTGGACTAGTTTCGTTACATAATTAAGGCGTGGATAGGGGACTAAATGAGACGTAGGCATGTTAACAGCATATAATTCATGCTAATTAAACCTAGGTAGGTATGTTAATGATGTTAAATCGTAACACTTTGGATGATCTAGCATTTGTTCGTGATTCTGTCGATGTAGGCACGGATTCTTGTAAATGCATAAGGATGTGATTTACGTAAAGATCTGCAGGGATAAAATTCCTAGAAGATAGTCTTTGGTCAGTCAAACAAATCACATTATAAATTGTTTTTTTTTTCATAGTTTTATTGTGGGTCCAGTTTCAAGCAGGTCCAGTTGACCAAAGACTCTTATAAGGGTTTAGGATCAGTTTGAATTACTATTGAATACTGTCTTACCAGACTGACAAGACGAAAGTCATGGTCATGTTTAATGACCGTGTTCCACCCGTACCGGTAATTGTTGGGAGCGATACTCTCGAAGTTGTTGATAGTTATGTTTACCTGGGACAAACTGTTAAACTGGGTAGATCGAACTTCGACAAAGAGGTCGCCCGAAGAATCCAACTCGGATGGGCAGCGTTCGGGAAACTACGCGACATCTTTTCGTCCCAAATTCCGCAGTGTCTCAAAACGAGGGTGTATAACCAGTGTGTGTTGCCAGTGATGACTTATGGCACAGAAACATGGTCCTTAACTGCTGGCCTCTTAGAAAAGCTCAGAGTCACGCAACGAGCCATGAGAGGGCTATGCTCGGAGTTTCTTTGTGCGACAGAATCCGGAATGAGGAAATTCGCCGAAGAACCAGGGTCACCGACATAGCTCGCAGAATATGCAAGTTGAAGTGGCAATGGGCAGGCCACATCGCTCGAAGAACGGACAACCGATGGGGAAGAAAGGTTCTCGAGTGGCGACCACGAACCGGAAGACGCAGCGTTGGCAGGCCTCCCACCAGGTGGACCGACGACATCGTGAGAGTCGCGGGCAACCGGTGGATGCAAACGGCAGGCTGCCGATCTTTATGGCGTTCTATGGGGGAGGCCTTTGTCCAGCAGTGGACGTCTAATGGCTGATGATGATGATGACTGTCTTACCTACCTATATTGATAGATTTGTTCAGACCAAATCAATTAAGTAAAGCTGAATTGGAAGGTAATCTATCAAAGGTTATCTCCGTCATTCTTTCTTGGTCTAAAATCTCTGTGAGTGTTATTATGAGGAAAAAAACTTTTTAACAAAAAATAAAACCGCCTTCAAAAAAAAAGTCAAAAATAGGATCAGTTTCTTAAGTCGTTCGGTCGGTCGACTTTTGTTTGTTTGATTTCATTTTTTTGCCACCGACTTCAGAAACTGATTTATTTTTGACTTTTTTTTGAAGTCGGTTTTATTTTTTGTTAAAAAGTTTTTATTTTTCACTTTTTAGTGGTTCACATGTTCATGGGTCATAATTTGGACAATTTTTTGAGTTTTGTTGATTTTTCAAAAACCGTTTGTCCGATTTCGATAAAAAAATTATGGGACCATTTGGGAAGTATACCCTGTCCAACAAAAAAAGAATTTTTCAAATCGGTTAACAAGTGACGGAGTTAAGGCCAAACAAACATAAAAAAAAACAAACATCCGAATTGAGAACCTCCTTTTTTTAGAAGTCGGTTAAAAAGATCCAAGGTAGGTACCACCACCACCACCATTTAGATCATTCAACTCATCAATATTGTTCATATAGGTACCTACCTACCTACCTAATTTTTATTCATTTAGTCATTTGGACCATTAATTTGGTGGTGTTTTGTTTTGCCATGTTTTTTTTGGGTACCAATTTGTGGTTCTAGTAATTTTTACGGTAGGTAGGGTAGGTACAGGACCTATAAAAAATGAATCACGAGAACCACCGACTGACCGATATTTTTATTTTATAAATCAATTCAATGAAATTGTTAGAAGCCAGTGAAAGATTAGATGTAGAGTTCAGATTAGTAGCTAGGTAGGTAGGTAGGTATGTAGCGAAACTGATATTTTTTTGGTGTTATCTTGTATTTCAGTACGAGAAACGTTCTTGCGTGTCTGATAAACTGTGAGATATCATCTGTAACGTTGTAATGTCATTGAAAATTGTTTTTAGGATGCAATAAATTCATAATATCTAAGTAACTACTTAGCTATATTAATACCGTATGTGCATTTGTGCAAGCCACATAGGTAGTTAAAAGTTATTCTGCGTTGGTTCCGTGGTGAAAAGGCGCACGGTGGCACGTTAGTTCCTAGGTTCGATTGTTGAATTATTCATTATTTGAATCAATTCATAGTTAACGTACTTACTTATATTAACAGAAATCTCGTTTGAATTGATGCAAGGATAATCCCCATGAGATGCAAGGATCATCCCCATGAGATGCAAGGATCATCCTTACATAGTATAAAACAAAGTCGCGTCTGTTTGTTTGTTTGTTTATTTGTTTGTTTGTCTGTATGCTTAAATCTTTAAAACTACGCAACGGATTTTGATGCGGTTTTTTTTTATAGATAGAGTGATTCAAGAGGAAGGTTTTAGTATACAATTTGAACGACATCCACGCGGGTGAAGCCGCGGGCATCAGCTAGTCATCTTTAAGCAAAAAAACGCACTTTCCCTATTATTCGTATCAGGCATGAATAATTTACATAGCAATAATATGCTTTCTGCGTTTGTATGATGGTAGGATAGGTAATGTGCAGGTTTTATTGGCAGATATTGACGTCGCATGTAAGTATTTATTAGCAAAACATCCGATCTGCTACGCCACTGGTTTTACCACTCATTCAATGAATTACTTTGACATAAATTCCCATTTTTCTATTTTTTTTCCTGGATATTCTACTTCGTTACTTACCTAATACCTACGTAAACCTGTGGCTTACATTCTTGAGTGATTCATTTATTTTTTTATGACGCTTATAGTCAACAAAAAGTTGACGATAAAAAGTTTTTAAGTCTCGTTGACTTGTTACTTGACTTGTGTGCATAGAAAAATAGTAGGTACCTACATAGGTAGTAAAAAACACATTTTAAGTGTTTACATTACCTATATATTATTACCCATACCTACATTTGGTTCTGGGACTCCTTTGCTTATGTACTTCACAATATACCTGCTTAAACAAAGGCACTTTTTATGCCTATTTTAAATGCTAAATAATTCACACGTGTTTATCTATCTAATTGATATTACTTGAAATATTTTCGAACTTACCTTCAAATTCTCAATAATCACTCGCACTGGTAAATCACAATAAATCCAGTTCAAATATTACACAAACTGTTCATTACTTAAACAAAACAATATTCACAAAATTTCTCTCGTACAATAACAAATTTCACACTGTTTTGTTTCAAGTTTTAATGCACTAGCGCGGGAATGTTCGCAAGTTAGCGTTTTTCGCGGCACATTGTCGTGATCGTGCACTACTGTCGCGCATTCCGCACGACTCCACCTCAGCAATTACGTTCGACGAATACAAAACAAGCTTGGCGCGCCGCTTCGCTATGCGTGATGGATTGGCTAGTTGACTCACCCACCGTGAACGAGAAATGAGAACATGTTTACAATTTAGTACCACCTAGCGGTAAACACGTGTACTATATACAGTAACGCCATCTAGTTTAGTTTAGTGATTAGTGTACTAGAAAAACAGCGCCATCTAGTTAGAAATGTTTAACCAACATGTTTTAGTCTGGCTACTAGCCCACAGATGTCGGGACTGAAGAATTCAGTAAAACCGACGAGAATGTCCGTCGTCTTCTTTATTTGACAAGTTCCGGTTTTTGACAGTCATTCGTTTTCGTTCACCCATAAAGTTTATTCTGCTCTTTCTATCGCTGAATCGCTCTATCGTTCACAGTGTTGCCAACTTAGTGGATTTTCCACTAAATCTGGTGGTTTTGACTTACCTTTTAGCGGACAAATATCGGTTTTAGTGGCTAGTGGATTTTTCTAGTGGAATTATTTGGTACCAAACAGTCGTATCAGTCCGAGATTAACGATGATGATACGGACGGAAACGACTCATCTGAAGATAACTTAATAATATAATTTGATTGACCTCTTTTAAAAAATAGGTTTTATTAAGTATTTTGTTCTTCCACAAAAGCCATGAATTAATAGAGAGTTGAAGTTGAAGTATTTTGTTACATTATATGTAATTTTCATGTTATTGCTTTAATAAACGTTTCAAAAAAATATTATTTCCTTTAGTAAAGACCAAAAATCTGCCAGAAATAAAGTTAGTGGAAAATTTAGCGATTTTTTAAGAAGGTGCGATTTTTTTAGTGGATTTCTGGTGGTTTTAGAGGTCGATTCTGGTGGGGAGCTTGAAACTTCGATGGCAACACTGATCGTTCAGTTCAGTCCAGTGTTGCCAACTTAGTGGATTTTCCACTAAATCTGGTGGTTTTGACTTACCTTTTAGCGGACAAATATCGGTTTTAGTGGCTAGTGGATTTTCTAGTGGAATTAATTGGTACCAAAAAGTCGTTTCAATCGGAGATTAACCATGATGATACGAACGGGAACGACTCATCTGAATATAACTTAATAATATAATTTGATTGACATCTTATACAAAACAGTATTTTTAAGTATTTTGTTCTTCCACAAAAGCCATTAATTAATAGAGAGTTGAAGTTGATGTTATTTGTTACCTAATACGTATTTTTAATGTTATTGCTTTAGTAAACTTTCCCAAAAATATTGTTTTCTTCTTGCAAAGGCCACAAATCTGCCAGAAATAAAGTTAGTGGAAAATTTTAGCGATTTTTTAAGACGTACGATTATTTTTAGTGGAATTCTGGTGGTTTTAGACGTCGATTCTGGTGGGGAGCTTGATACTTCGTTGGCAACACTGGTTCAGTCTTTCTCTGTCAAAATGGCTGCCCCTCAGGAGGTCCGCGACGATTTGCGCTCTGTAATTATCTTCTTTTACTTGTAAATTCTTTCCCTAACCTTTTAAATTGATTTGATTCTCATTCGATATCTCCTTACATGTGTTTCAGGCGCGACGTGAACCGATCCAGGCCGTCCAAGTATTCGGTCGCAAGGTTAGTTGTGCTCCTTCCACGTGTTTGTGCCGATTTCTAAGTGGTTATTTTAGTGGTTTCGACCATATTTTTGCCCGTTATCAGTGTGCAGCAAGAGATTAGTGGTGAAACAATTGTAAATACAAACTTTCCGTCCGCCCATCAATGTGGTAACTTGTATGGTGACAATCGATGTTTCCGTGGGCTTGACTTCCCCACAGAGCCAATCTCTGTGATTAGAAGTAGATACTAGTTTAGATCGTCTTGGTTGAATAATGCTTGATTCAAGTAGTTTTGTTGTAACTGTTATTTATGTAGCCACTAGCCAACATAACCTCAAAAACATTTTTATTCCAGTCCTAATAATGTTATTATTTGTCACCTCTTCTGTCTGTTCTTCGTCTATACTTGGAATCGGAACATTCACAATTTTTCCCTCACCAACCTGTTGAATAAATTTTTCAGATTTGTAATGCAATTTGTATGTTTTTAGAAAACCGCCACGGCCGTGGCTTACTGCAAACGCGGACATGGTGTGTTGCGCGTAAACGGTCGCCCACTCGACCTGGTGGAGCCCCGTCTGCTGCAGTACAAACTGCAGGAGCCCATCCTACTGCTTGGCAAGGTCAGAACAACTTAATTCTTTATCATCATAACACAGATCCTGAGACCATAATCATACTGGTGGTTATGTATTCTAGAACCAGCAATTTACCAAGTACACCAATCATCAGTAAACTAATATGCATGACACAGTTTTAACAATTATCGGTCAGTGGGTCCATTACCATTAAAAATGCATTGCAACATTTTTCATACATTGTACTTGCTCATTTAATTTGTAATTTATTGCATGTTTATTTCACACTAAGTTTGCTCATGGTAGTAGTAAAGTAATTTTGGATAGCACTTTTATTTTGTATTGACTCTTATTATGCATTATGATTCTGTAACTCCTTGTTTTGCATTGCCATTTTTAATAACTTCAGTCCTTCCACACACCTGTTACTAACATTTTTAAGTTTGTGATGTTGTCTCAACTAATTTTGTAGAAACATACTAACACAAAACTAGTGGGTCTGAAAAAATTAAGTTATTGAGTGCGAGTGAGTCAAAATGTTCCCCTTATTTTGTTTTAAATGATGATTACTCTTATTCCGAACCTGAGCATCTTTGGATGTGAAGTAAAGATCCAATCTGATCACCATTTCATCTCAAAAACCATACAATCACCGATATAACATTGTATTAACCAAAATGTTGTACTTTTACAGGAGAGGTTCTCCGATGTCGACATCAGAGTCACTGTCAAGGGTGGTGGTCACGTTGCCCAGGTGTATGCTATCAGACAAGCCATCTCCAAGGCACTCATCGCTTTCTTTCAGAAATGTAAGTACCAGACAAATACTTTAGATGTCTGTTAAGAATGTTAATGGTCCCATCAGCATTTTGTTTGATTTATACGAGACAATATGCATGTGTGTTGACCCTATAAATGTATCAATTTTTATCTTAGCTGCTGCAGCAGTGTGCAGTGCCCAATCAAGCTATAATATTCCCATTTATGCTGACCTCTTATTATGTTTGAAATTTATACAAAGCAAGGCCATGTTATACTGGAAATCTATAGCTTGATGTGTCACTGTAAATGTGATCATAGTGTTTATGTATGAGATTCCAGCCTTACTTACCCCTTCTTCCAAAGCTGTGTTGCCAAAAATGTTACTCAGTCATTTCAGGGAGGGTAGATCAACTGTGACATTTACCAAGCAGCAATGATTCTCTATAACTTGCTAGTTTGAAATGTACACAACATTTATTTATTTAAAAACTGTTACCTATGATCTTTACTTACAGTGCGATCAAATTATCTTGGCAGCTCCGAACTTCGTGCAGGTCATTTTGTTACAACGAATGTATAAAAAAAGATATTATGTTAAGATATTTATTTTAATTGTATTTCTCACTGTTTAAATTAGATATTTTCTGATCGTTTAAGTATTGGTTGATCTGGCAATAACAGTTTTATTCCCAAGTTTACATGCGTAAAATTTCGCAAAGCCTATGTTCAGAGCTGCCAAGATAATTTGATCCCACTGTACTTGACAAAAGTAGTGTTTTGCCTTTTCAATTATTGCAGAGTAGTTTTTTTAACAATGACCTATTTCATTACAGATGTAGACGAGGCATCAAAGAAGGAAATCAAGGACATCCTCGTCCAGTACGATAGGAGTTTACTGGTCGCCGACCCTCGTCGCTGCGAGCCCAAGAAGTTCGGAGGTCCAGGAGCGCGCGCACGCTACCAGAAGTCTTACCGTTAATACCATCTTTGGTACCACGGTATGGTATTGCATTGCTGTGGATCCGGGAGTGCAATACCATTGCGTGTTTTTAAAAATAAAAAAAAGTATAAAAAGTTTTTGAGTGGTTTTATTTTGGTGATCTCCTTCATTTTTAAAAAGTACTGTTGTGTCGAAAGTGATGGTTGTGGTACATATAAGAATCTACCAATCAGTAGCGAGTATACCAATTAATTGGTAAGGTACTTGACTACAAAACCACAGTATAAAAATCTATCGAAACTACACTCGTTTCCCGCCGATAGCCAACTCGTTTATAGTTTGTAGTTATACTTACTCGTTTCTCGGTCGGACCACTGCCTTGATGTTATTCTAATTTCTGTACGCGGTTTTCCTCGCTCACCGGCACAGCATAAAGGTATCCATTGAAAAAATGTGTTCAATTATGTGTAGTCAGTGGTTCTGCAGGTTACCTTCCACATACAAAATTCGCGCAATCAATTTTTAGGGTTCCGTACCTCAAAAGGAAAAAACGGAACCCTTATAGGATCACTTTGTTGTCCGTCTGTCCGTCCGTCCGTCCGTCTGTCAAGACCCTTTTTCTCAGGAACGCGTGGAGGTATGAAGCTGAAATTTATATCAATTACTCAGGTCTACTGTCCCTTGAAGCTGTGAAAAAATCAAACTTCAAAGCCAACGCAATCAAAAGATACAGCCGTTTATGCCGCAAATTTTCGACACTACACTTGCAGGGCCTGATTTAGAGTTCTGACCGCCCTAGGCTAACTGTGAATACGCGCCCCCAGCCTGCCCTGTCCCACCTTTTCAGACAGGTGCAACTAATTAAATTACAAGTACCTACAGAAGAGAGCTTACGTAACCTTTTTTTTTGGCAGATGGAAATCATTAAATAACCCCTCCCGCTCTTGGGCAGAGCGAAAGGGTGTGTCAGACTGCTACTGACTAAAAACCACCCATGATCCTTGTTAGCCCTTTATGTCGAGGCCGTAGAGCCCCTTCCATGTTGCTGACATCTCTTAGAGGCGCGCGTGGAACACGAACGCGCCGTCGACACGGCCTGTCGTCGTCATAAGACGGACGGACGGCGAGCTAGCCTATTACTCACCGTCCACAGGCCCGCGTGTATGGTAGCCGGAAGCATCACGTGGCCCCCGACGTCCGGAGCGCCTCCCGCGGCGGCTGGGACGAGAGGTTCTCTCCCTCTCACGTTCCGCCACCTCCTTCACTAGCATCATTGCTTCGCAGAAGGAGGCGACGGCGTCCCATTCCTCCTCACCCCGGACCATGGCTTGAACCAGGGCCGGACGCGAGAGGTCGCCGCCGCTGATCACCGCTGCGAGAACACGGCGGGGCTCCGCCCAAGCGAGGCAGACCTCCACGGTGTGCTCCACCGTATCCTCCGGCCGATCCTCACAATAATGGTGGCATCCGGGCGTTTCCTCCCGCACGATCGGTGCAGGTACCTCCCCAAACAACCGTGTCCGGTGAGGACATTCGTCAGACGGAAGGTGAGGGCACTGTGGCGCCTCACAAGCCACCCTTCAAAGAGGGGACTTACCAGCAATATGGGGCGTGCCCTGCACGGGGTTGCGACAGTCGCTCTCTCAGATCGCACCGGAGGTCTGTCCGCTGCGCAGCAATTTGCTGCGGCTACGAATTGACCCCCCGCCCAAGCAACATGCTCACGTGAATAATGACGTGAATTTTAAGGCATCGAAAGACGTCGCATCACGTCATTATAGACGTAAATTTTGACGTGAGGATGTCACAAATTAGTGCGTCATTAATGACGTGATCAAATTACGTGATTTCGACGTCAATTATAACGTCTACCATGTCGTCACATTCGTCGTGATAATCACGTCATAAATGGCTTAATTAGAGTGGTACCAAGGCCGGGCCGACCCCCGACGGGAGTGGAGCGAGCCCCGAACATCCCGTCAGCTTACAAAAATCAGATTAATAATACTGGTCCCTAGAAAGGAGGTGACTGATGAGATGACGCGAAATAGGGAAGTATGGAAGAAGAAGACATGTTGCGCCGACCCCAAATAAATTGGGATGAGGGCAGGAGAATGATCCAGTGAGGGAGCTTTCAGATATTAAGCTAAAAAGAACAGATACTACACTTTGATCTTAGCCAAAAGGCCGAGAAGCGATCACATCTAAGTAAAGCAGGGGTAGTCATTCGCTCACGGAGAATCTTAACACCGCGATTCAGAAACGTGACGTCAGCGTACAGCGCCATCTATCGAGCAGTGGCACTACTAGATATCAAGTGGGTGGGTTCCGCATCACGTTACTTGATGACGTCTTAAAAAGCAAACGACGACATATAGCTCCGAATCACGTTACTTGATGACGTCTTAAAAAGCAAACGACGACATAAAGCTCCGAATCACGTCATCTTATTACGTCATATATGACGAAGGACGTCATTGTTTGAAAGATGACGTCAGTTTATCGTCATTTATCACGTGAGCATGTTGCTTGGGCGGGGAAGCGCCTCCGCGCGCAATTCATGCAGGCGCGCGAGGACTATCGCCTCCAGATCCCATAGCGGCAAACCGGCAAGGAGGTTAGCCGCCTCGCGGGAGATCGTGCGGTACCCTCGGACTAGCCTTACGGCCATCACATTTTTTTGCATGACCAAAAAATACTGGTAACTGAAAAAACCAAACTGGTGTTCCGCAAGATCCGGACCTATTCCCTCAAGGTACTCAGCGAGGCGGTTTGCAATTACTCTTTCTAAGAGCTTGCCCACCTCGTCGAGCAGCACAATGGGCCGGTATGCGGATGGCGAATCCGCAGGGCGCCCCGGTTTCTGAATGAGGACCAGATTCTCCCTCTTCCAACGAAGCAGGAACTGGCCTCTTTCCAAGCACGCGCTTAAGAACCCCTCCAGCCGGGGCCCAAGAGCCTCTTAGGCCAGGACCCAGGTTTTGCCTTTACCGAAACCTCTCTTTTTCTCACTCAATCCTCCTATCCTACTCTCACCTGTGTCAAACGAAATGAAAGAAAGAAATCACAAATTTTGCAAAAAAACATTGCTGTGCAATGAGAGAGGCACACGTATTTTCCCTTATTTACCAAATATTATTATATAAGTCTCAGCTCAGCGCCGCGCCTGACCGCCCCCTAGGTCCTTGCGCCCTAGGCTCTAGCCTTATTAGCCTGTGGGTAAATCAGGCCCTGGACACTTGCAAGGGAATCAAAACCTACAGGGTGCTTCCCGTGAACTCAGAATCTTGAAATTTGGTACGAAGCAACGTCTTATAGCATAGATAAAGGAAAAATTATGAAAACCATAAATTTTTAGTTACATCACAAAATATATTTTTTTTACGGAACCCTCGGTGCGCGAGTCCGACTCGCACTTGGCCGGTTTTTTTGACATCACGCGGGTAATCCGGAAAGCCAGATATAAGTAGGTACTATGACAGGGCAGCGGTGCACCCCCCAATATTAGTAAGTACTCGCATTTTGCCAGTTACATATTACCATCAACCAGGCACATCCGTACTGCCTGTGTTGGGAAAAGTCTATGAGACGGCGCACGCAACCTGGCAATTGAACCTAGGACCTCAAACTCCAGCCGCGCTTGCGATCACCACGTGACAGTCAAATCTATTAGAATGTGATGACCTGTGTGCCCACTGAAGAAGGTAGGTACAATATTATAAATTGCGCATTTACATGTGGTAATTATGTAACCAATTTACATTCAGTGACTTGCTTGAACCATTTGGTAGGTACAGTCAGCAGGCCCCGTTGTTACCTACACTAACAGCGGGGGGATGGTTCTCACATACCTATTAAATTTTTAACCGACTTCCTAAAAAGGAGGAGGTTCTCAATTTGATTGGTATTTTTTTTGTGCTCATGGTAACCTTTCTATTGACGCATTGTATGCAGAAGCCAGTAGAGGTTCAGCAATAGATTAAATTAGATTTCAATTAATTTCGATTGCTGGTTCACAAGGCCACGAAGATTCCGCAGACTTCACAACTGCTGCCGTAATTTTATTCTCTTTGGGTTAGCGGGTTTATTACTTGAAATAGTTTCAGGTAGGTACCTACTACAGATACCTACACCCCTGCTTAACCCTGCGACGAAGTATTATAATATCTGTGCCCTGCGCATACTACTGGTACATACCTACATAACGGGTGTCTCAGTAAGAGTGCACTTTTTAAAATTGGAATATTTCTTTTCTCATGCAAGTGGCAACTCTGAAATTTGACAGCTGTCATCTCTGTTTATTCCGATTATTAAAAATGGAGCGCTTTTCGAAAGACCAACGCGTTATAATTGTGAAAACTCATTACAAAAATGGGGAACACATTATCAACACATTTTCTCACGAAATTCTGATGTCAACTGGCCACCAAGATCGTGCGATTTAACGCCGTGCGATTTTTTTCTTTGGGGGTTTGTTAAATCTCGGGTTTATGCGAATAAACCCGAAACAATTCCTGAGCTCAAATCGAAAATCCAACGCGTTATCGGTGAGATACAGCCACATCTCTGTGCAAAAGTCACGGAAAATTTCATGAAAAGAGTAATGGCCTGTTATCGGAGCCGTGGGGGTCATTTGCCGGATATTTTATTCCATACTTAATTGGAACATGTCTTCTTTACAATACAATACAATAAAAATATCACAACTCTGTCGTAAAATACTTGTTTTTATTTTAAAATGAAAAAGTGCACTCTTACTGAGACACCCTATAGTTACAGTACAACCACTTTAATCTTGCAGCTCAACGTTGCGCTGCTTGGCAAGAAAAAATGCATCGGTATGTCAAACTTGGTACAATATTTTATTCTTCTCTATTCTCATATCTATATGTTTGAGATAAGTTTGTTTATGTGTACAGTGTTTTGTATACCAGGTTTGGCAGCTGATTTTCCATCCAATCTTACAACAGGCCACACTGTTGTAGTCAATAAAAGTTTTGAAGAGAAAGAGTGGTAAAAAAAAGGAGGGAAAGAAAAATACGCCTTTGATGCAACAAGATTTATTATTACTCTATAAAATTTCGTTCACAATCCAATGTCTTTAAAAATAGTCCTTTACGTGGAAAATTAAATGCAATATAATACGACTAAACAATTAATCCATACAATTTAGTTTCACAATAATTTTAATAATAATAAAACTTCCATAAAAATAAATATGGTGAGAAAAATGGCGAAAACGCAATGACAACCAATAGATCAAATTTATTATGAGATGATTGCAATTAATATTGAATTAAATTAGCACAAAACTTATATTTAATGTTAGAAGTTAATGTCTTTCATTATTTACCTATCTAAGTGTACCTACCTAGTTTTTATTTATTTTTAGCCCGCGAATTCCACTGCTTGGCAAAGGCATCATTTCTAGGTCTTATGTAGGACTAGTCCTACTAGATAACAGCGCATTTACACGAACAGTTTTTAATTAGCTTAGAATAAAACTTTTGTGTAAACGGGCTGTGTTTCGTCCATTCATCTTTGCCTGAGAGGGGGTCCCGCCTTCTTCCCATCATTAACTTATTATTAATTCATAAAACATAATAATGTAGAATACTCATGATATACAGATCTTAATGAGATTATTAGATTATATTTAAGTATTATTTTATTATAGGCACTGCATTACACCTAGTGTTACTAATTAGTAGATATTTTGGCACCATTTTAGTCATGTAAAACCAAAGGTTTTCTGCCTCTAATAGCTTTCAAAACGTAAGTTGTACACACGGCTACACATCAAGCTATACATTTCCAGTATAAGCTGGTCTCGCATTGTATAGGATTTCCGTACAGTGCGAGATCAGCGTAAACTGGAAATGTATAGCTTGATGTGTAGCCGTGTGTACATAGGTAATAAGTACAATGTACAGCCGCACACGCACATCAAACTACTACAATCTGTCAAAACTCCTCTACTACATTTTCAACTTTATCGCCAAATCATTAAGTTCAAGGTTCATTGGGAAATTTTGACAGATTCGAATAGCTTAATGTGCTGGCGGCTGTACCTTCATTTTCGTTGTACGGTCAGCAATAGAAGTAGCTTAACATTTCAGAATTTTAATTAGGTATTTGATTTACAGGACTCCAGCTATAATTTTTAATGTTTCAGAAGATTATTCTTTAAAATATTCCTTACTCTTCAATAACTTGTTAGTAACTATCCAACAAGTTATTATTAAATTTTAACTTTGAGTAGTGCTACTTTATTTCTGATGCTGACTGTAACAAAGCGGCAAAACTTAATTGCGGTAAAATGGAGTTGATAATACAGGCGTCTCAAAATCATGACTTAATACTGAATTTCGTCTAAAAGTAAATATTAATTTATCATAGCCACATGTCCTAAATCAACATTTTTAAAGTCAAAAATTATTAGACCAAAGGGAATTATTATGCGTAATTATGGTTGTCTTGAAGTACCTACGTACACACGGGGTCACATCAAGCTATTCATTCCAGTATAATATGGCCTCGTTTTGTATAGATTGCCTATACAATGAGAGATCCGATTATACTGGTTTAGTATAGCTTGATTGGTTCTTGTGCGTACTACCGTAAAATGCTGCAACTTTGCCTGGATTTTGAAGTTTTTTGTTCGTATGTCTGACCCTTTTTATTATTATGACTTTTAATGAGTTTAAGAAGGAAAACAGGCCTTATATCTAGCCAAGTAGAACCCACATCTGTTTGAATCATGCTGTTTTTCCGAATTACAAGCACTCAAAGCCGTAGGCAAAGTTGTAGGTGAAAGACGCAACTTTGCCTAGAAGAATATCCCAATAAATAAAAGCGTTATCATTTTCAGTTTTTTTTTTCTGGGTGCATAAGACACGGAGCAGGTCCCGGCAGTCAGATGATTGCCCTAAAGGCATTATTCTTTTTTTCAAAGCTAATAGGCAAAGTTGTAGCAGGTACCTCAAACTTTCCATAGAAAATATCGTTGACTGTAGGGTTGTCTCAAACTACAAAAAAACTTTATTTTAAATAATACTTTTATTTGGGTACATGTTTTCAAAAATTTTACAGATTGTTACTTACGAGTATAAAATATATATAAAAAAACACTTAAAAATAATCTCAAACAAAAATAGAAAATTATTAGTCCATTGAAATGTTACATTTAGCGTTCACTTCTTAGAGGACGCATTTTTTTTTTAGATATCTAGGTCAGTTTAAAGTAAAATCCAAGTTTATAATTGCGAGCTCCTGGTTTTCTCCGGCTTTGTTTTTTCTTGTTTCCCATTTTTCATATAACTGCAAAAAAAACCCCGTAAAATACAACACAATTCAAAATCACGCCTGTATTCTCGAATGGTTAGGCCTCTGACGAAATGTGGGTGTATCATACAGAGAGATATGTGTATGATACACCCACATTCCGTCAGTTATGTTTTTAATCCCCAGAGCGGGAGGGGTTATCTGATGATTTCCCACACCAACCCCAAAAAAAAGGGGTCGTGGTTGTGTCTATTGTCATATACCGGGCACAATTTCAGACGTTTTGTATGCCATTCAATCGTTAATGATTTGTATTCTGTTTGATTGTCGGTAAAAAAAATATAGATTCAAGAAATCATACTAAAAAACATTAATTAATAAAATTCGACACGAGACAACCCTAGACCCAGGCAAAGTTGTGTCACTCAACTTTCTAAAACAGTGCACAACATTGCCTACTAAGTTATTTTGATGAAATGGCGTCCTTTTCACAGAAATATCAAACAATACGGAAAATAGACAATATTTTCTTACCTTGGAATAACGTCTCTGCTTGAAAACACCTTTTCTCTATTTGAAACTGCAAAAGTTACCGGACACCAAAAACTTTCACCCACGCGCACCAGTGTTTGTCGCACAACTGACAGCGTACCAATGGAGTTACTATTGTAAAAAAATAAAAATATGTTGCCCAAATAATGGAAAGTTACTACCAAATGGTAGAAAATAATAAAAAGCTAAGCAAATGTGAAATATCGTAATCGAAACAAAATAGGCAAAGTTGGGTTTACTTGGCAAAGTTGCAGCATTTTACGGTACCCATTATTTATTTATATTATTATTATGAATTTCTTATTTAAGTATTCCTAAAACAACATTGAACTCTAGCGACTTAACAAGTGGTTATTGAAGAAAAAACAAAAAATCAACAGATATAGTTAACGGAATACAAACACGGTCAACGTTCTATAGAATTTGATTACACTGTCAATACCATAATATAATTAGCTAAGTATAAGAATATTGTTATAACCAATTATTTCTATGTTAGATATGCGTGTGTGCGTATTCTTTGCGAAATATGTGCCTTTAACCATCGAGATATAAGTACCTACTAACGTACCATTAAACCTCAATGCCTTTAACCAACTGTCTTAATTCTAATTTATAAACTAACCTTTATTTAGTCAAGGATTGGGCAGTGTTATGTAATTTTAAAATCGAATCCGAAGGATTTTTTGAGAAATATTATTTTTCCTATTAGAATAAATTAAAATCCTTGACAGGCCAAGAATGATATGGCTAGAAAGGAGGCGACTGCTGAGATGACGAGTAAAAGAGAAGTATGGAAGCGGAAGACATGTTTTGCCGACACCAAATAAATTGGGATAAGGGCAGGACAATCATCATCTGCCTAGCCTTTTCCCAACTATATTGGGGTCGGCTTCCAGTCTAACCGGATGCAGCTGAATACCAGTATTTTACATGGAGCGACTGCCTATCTGACCCCCACAACCCAGGTAATACTAGGTAATACGATACCCTTTGGTAAGACTGGATGTCAGAATTTCAGGTCACTGACTACCTGTAACGACTGCCAAAGATCAATATATACGGCAGCCGGGACCAACAGCTTAACGTGCTTTCCGAGGCACGGAGGAAACTCGGTATGTCGGGCGGTCACCCATCCACAGACCGACCTAGGCAAGCACAGCTTTACCTAAAGATCGACCCGAGTGGCAGTTCTTATTAAGCCACGAGCTCCTCCAAGGCAGGACAATGATGATGATTATTTATTTTGTACGTAATGTTAATATTCTGAATAATATCTAATTTAGCCTCAGACGCATCTTTCAAACAAATATCAGTAAATTAACAGAGGTAGTGTGGAAATGTGAATTTTTCAAACTAGCCGAGAGCGAACTCGAAGGGGGAAAATAAGAAACTATAGGATGAATGTGCTGTAAGTAAATATGTATAGTCCACAGAATTTTCTGTAAAATGAAATAAAAAAACTACGGCGTACCCAGGATTGTAAGTAGTACACTCAGTGACATATCAAGCTATGCGTTTGCAGTATAAGGTGGTCTCCGTCTCGCTTTGTCTGCATTTCCCGTTTATTGATAGATCCGAATAAACTGTTTTGTATAGTTTGATGGCCGTCGTGAGTACCGTCGGGGCCGCGGTATTATGTACTAGATTACGTGGCCTCGGCGCAAGGGCAAAGAAGGAACATGGGTTCGGTTTTTAGTCAGTAGAAGTCTGACACTCCCCTTCGCTCTGCCCAAGAGCGGGGGGGGGTCATTCGATGATTTTCCACCCACCAAAAAAAAAAAAAAAAAGGACACCATCTATATTTGCTGCCAGTTAAGATATCAATAGCGGTCATTACCCTTTCCGTAATATCTCTTCGTACGAACCAAAACAAATGAACCATGTATTGTTTTTCATTAGAAAACATGCTGCAGATCACGATAGATGACGATTCAAGACATGAACAGGCTTATTTTTGGATTTCAAAGTTAACTTTAATAAATGTAGGGGTCAATGACCGTTATTGACATCTTAACTGGCAGCAACTATAGTTGGTAAGTATCACATTTTGGGAAATAAACTAAACTGGGACAAAAAATATCCTGGTTATACCGCCACAACTCTGCCCAATCGACTTTCAACTAAACAAAACTTCTTCTATCAATTTTCTCCATTCTTCTTTTCGACATTAACGTCATGATGGTCTTCAAACTTGGCTCCCATTCTCTTGAGGGCTATGACAGCTGATACGGCCTTGGCCCAGCGTTTCTTGATGACGTACCTCTTAAGCTTGGACTTGGTAACGTGGAGCTCTGTGCAGAGAGCTGATTGGATCAGCCAGGGGTGCGTCAGAGTCGACGATGCTGATAGACGATCGCTGTGGAAGGTGGAGTTTTATGATGTAATTATAGTAATTGAATTGAATGTCTTTAAAAAGTACAAATACGAATATTATTTAGGTACTTCCTGAACACATTTTTCTGGCAAGTTTGTAAAAGATTTCCTATTGTACGATTTTTAGAAAGCTTAAACTTTTCTCGAATGATAAATCTGTTTTGCCTGAAAAATGCACAATCTCCGTAAAGTGTACCTAAGTCGCGTAATCATTGATATATGTTCAACCTAGCACAAATTCCTATAGACGCCTTGGCTGCGGCCTGCGACTAAGAAATATCTGATGGAATAACCCAATGACACTTTGCCAGGAAATCAGTCCCAGGATTGAGATCTTGGGATTGATTTCCGGGCAAAGTGTAGCTCAGTAGTTGCGTTTGCGAACACTCGACCAACAAGGCAATCTCACACACGTACCTATCAAAATTTCCTCTCGAATGAAGTCGCGAGGAAACAGTTAGCCATTGATATGTTGAAGTAATAAAACAAAATATTTTAATAAAGCCTTATATTTTAACAACATACGTATCGCAATAACAATAAATTTAAGTTATACATAAGTACAGATAAGGAACAATCATAATTTAAGTATCTAAGATACCCCTACTTTTCAAAACATGTCTTAGATATTTATATACAAAAAATGTTTTAAAAAAATTACCAAAATGTGTTCAATATGTCGATATAATTCGTTCTCAGTCTTGAATCTAAATCTGTTTGTAAAATTTTGAAGACTAGATTTTTATTATTGTCATTTTAACTGCCTTTTTAAGACTTAGCGCATATAAACGAAAGTTCTTATAAATAAATAAAAATCATGATAAAAACTACCTAAGTACGTACTTTTGTTATTCCAAAAAACGTTTAATAAAAATGACATTTAAAAACTTGTACACACGGCGTCACATCGAGGTAAACATAACCAGTGTAACCTGACCTCGATTTGTATGAGCTTCTCATACCATGGGAGGTATAGGTTTGGCATAACTTGATTTGCCATTGTGCGTATCATTAAAAATTCATTCAATCAAAAATTGCATTATTAGAGCCTATTCAGTTTTTTTTCGTTCAAATAGGTATTCTCAGTTCTGGCCAGCGTGTTACTGCCCCTGCCCCAATTTTTCTTTTGGGTCCGACCTCTGACGAATAGGAAGGTCAAAAACCGTACATAAAATAACCCTGTAAGTACTTAAAATCCGTGATGTGCCGAGTCAAACTCGTGTATATGCGCTAGGCTATAAGAACATTAACTAATCTCATACCATACTTTGGTAACATAGTGTCATGGCACTGATTCTTACAACCGAAGTCATTTCGCAACATTACTCGTCACTTTCTTCCTTTGCGTCTTTTCGTCCGACGTCTGTCTTTGGAAGAATGCATGGAGACTTGACATGGAGCTCTGCCCCAACTGGTTGGAGGGAGACCATTCGAGGGATATCGACTGGTGTCTCCCTCCGTTCGAGGTCCCTCCAGCCGATCTTTCGGCCTCCACTTCTTCAGACTCGCCCCATTTTTCTAGAAGATGTAAAAGGAGGTCTTTCGTCCGATGCGCATTGTTCTCATCTCCTCTCCGGTAAGGCATCTGTCTCCCATTCTCTGATCCATTCACTAATTTGTCTATCTTTTCCCTTCGTCGGTCGAATTCTTGGAAGAAAGTGTTCCGAACTTCTACGGGCTGGTCTGGCACATCTCGACTCGTATTCGACACTCGTTTGGACCTGTTCGATTTAGCCCATGGCATTTTACTAGTCATTGGTTTTTCTGGTTCCCTCTCCGTTAAGAATGATGACGATATTTTGGTTGTGGACTTTGAAGTGAACAGTGATCTCTTCTCCTTGCCTGACGCGTCGCCATTAGTTATGAGCTTCGTATGCCTCGTTTCTTTCTTGTAACCGTTCGGCAGTTTCTCTTCTTTGGTTGACTTAGTTTCCGTAACGTTTTTGTCTAATTCCTTCATGCTGTTGTTGTTTGCGAGATCAGTGTTCATTGTAGATAGCATGTATAGGTGGTCGGATAGTTTCTTTATTTCTTCCGCTAAGTTTTTCCTAACGAGGACATCTTGTCTCTTGTGTAAGAAGCAGGTACTGTCGGAGGCTCGCCTTTCCACGGGGTTGTATTTTGGTGGGGATAGGAAGTTGTGTTCTCTTAATGGTGGAGGATCTAGGTCATCTTCATCGAAAACTACGTCTGGAGAGCTGCTGAGGGAACTTCTGGGGGAAGGCGAACATCCTCCGATAGAGGATCGTTCACAGTTTCCGTTCGTGAGGCTGGTGATTTCGTGTGCTTGGTTATCGAATACGTATGGTGAGTTAGGGTGTTCGCTCCAGCGCTCGACGAAAACTCGTAAGTTGTCCTTAGCTACGTCTAGAGGGTTCTTGAGCTCGGGGCGCACGGGTGGCGGCACGTTGGGCGGGAGGTGCGGGGGCGGAGGCCGGCGCTGCAGCCACGCGTGGCGGAGGCACTGGGTGGCGCCCGGCCGCGACCTGCGACAAAGACCCTTGTTACTAGCGCCCAACACCGACACAACAGTTAAGGGGGTGGCTTTACTAGCTCTACGGGACATAAACGAGTGGTTGGTAGGGCCCAGCTACGCCATGGGGTTGCAAGAGGAAATGCGTGCATAAGAGGAAAGAGTTTGGAAGGTTTAATAGGTTAGCTTGCAGATTGGACAGTTTGTGCCAGAATTTGGGCCAAATTTTGAAGGAGAGTTACTGGTGGGCTATGCATACACTACTTAACTAGTATTTACAGGGTTAGGGAATTATTTTATATGTTAGATCATTCTTTCTACATCGTGCAATGTTTTATATAGTGTTAGTTTCTAGTGTTGGATAAAACGAGTAACAAGGGGTCTTTATCGTCAGGCTGGTATGTACACAGCTTTAGAAAATTCGCATTTATTAAGATCATACCGGACTTAAAAGGTTTCGAGGATTTGAAGGTATTTATTTTGAAGATAAAAAGGTTTTTGACACGCATTTTGAACTAAGGTTCTTACGGAAAAGTAAACTTCATAATTTGTACAGGCTTTTTAAGGCCTAAACCTTTTGCAAATAACACTTTTGGTACTATACAAGCCGAAAATCTGTAGCACAGGAATGACTGATTTCAAGGATCAGGAAAAAAAACGTTCCAAGGATTTGAACCACCATTCCAAGCTATTCACAAGGTTCCTTTGCAAAATGTTCAGGCTCTATAAGGCTTAAAGCCCTAGAAATATCACAACAAATACTAGTCAGGCAAGCTACTTACTCTTTGTCCTTGACGAGAAGTTTCTGGATGAAGTCCTTAGCATCGTCGGAGATCTCGGTGAAAGCTTCGTCGTCAAAGTCGTATTTAGCGACGGTGACGTTAGCCATCGTTTCTATGTCTGTCTCGCCCATGAATGGTGATAGACCTGATAAGCTGGAAAGAGATGGTAGATGTTTTAATGAGGTTTCGTCATTAATAGCAAGATTGTGGTTTTTGTCGGATGTTTTTTTGAGATTGGAGAAGTCTATGAATACATTTTTTGTTCCGTCGGTTTTAACGTGGACGACGTTCTGTTCATTACTCATTAACATATACAGGGTAGAAGAGACATCGACTCTCAAGTGCATACCACGTATTGAATAAATCATTATTGCGCTGTTGGACATTTTGCTACTTAGACCTTCTGATCAGGAGGGACAAAAACCTCTCACAGCTCTAACTTAGAAAATTTTCAACCGCGATTCGAAAAAATTACTGCTGTCAAAAAACTAGATTTTTTAAAATATTGCTGATGAAAAGTTTCAATGTGGAGTTCAAATTAGCTTTCCATGTCTAATAATAAACCATATTTTGTAAATATATTTCCATATAGAAATTAATAGGTACTTACAGCACATAACATATGACGCCCACAGACCACATATCAGTTCCGTAACCAATCTGATCGAAGTTCACAACTTCTGGGGCTACGAATTCGGGAGTACCGAACAGGACTTGGAGCTTCTTCTCAGGGTCGTAGAACCTGGCCAGACCGAAGTCGATGATCTTGATGCGGTTGCCTTGCTTTGTTAGGCAGAGGATGTTTTCTGGCTGTAGGAGAAAGTAAGAGTTAGGTTATGGTATTAAGGATCGTTTTGGGTGATTTGGATTTTAGTTTTAAGGAGAGTAACAAGTCCCGAAACCTAATGGTTCAACTAAACTTGTAAATTTCGTTTTCAAATGTCGTCGGGGAGGTCAAAAGGTTAGGATTCGAGTGAACCTTTTTATATTTTCTTTCCTTTGCACTGCGAGGATTCTCCCAAATAATTTTGTTGTCTTCGTTCATATACGACAAAGTAACGTATGCATATAAGTTGGTATGAATACCAGAGTACAGGTATACCTATGTAAAATGATTTTATCAATAATATCAATCCCTATTAAAATGAACAAGTGCCAACTATTTTAAAACATACTCATATAACTTCCGGGTGTAAGTAAACAAGGCACTCATAAGTCATAAAATAATCATCGAATGCTAGTAACAGTTAGGTATCTACAGATAGCGCGCGAGTTGAATGCAGTCGGGGTCTGAGGTAAAGAGCGGGAGCAGTGTAGTGCTGTGCTATTCACACTAGTGTAATGTGCAAGCTCTGCATTCAACTCGCGCGCTATCTGTATACTACTGGATCGAAAACTCTAAAAACAAAAATAAAGAACGTTATTTCTGCAACACTTCCGACAGATGACAGAAATACGAATTCGAAATTCAACGACATCTTCAAATAAACTCTGAACTGGCCGGTAATCATAAAAGTCGCGCGCTTTTTTCCGCCATTTTGATTTATTAGTTGGACGCGTCCCAGAATGGCGGTACCGCAACAGCTGAACAATGTAATCGTTTCTTTATTTACTTTTAGGTACACTTTATTTTTCGTACAACCGAGTTACGTCTGTATTTATTGTTCGAGTCAAGGGTGAAGCGATTTCGCATTTTCTTGAGACTTTAATCATAGGAATTTGGAGTAATTACTTCAATCTCTGTGGGTGTTGTTATTTCATTAAACAGTCAATCTTCAGTGATGTTCTCATTTGTTGTTCAAAACAAATGAGAACATCACTGAAGATTGAGTGTTCAACGATCTATCACGGAGTTGAAGTTGTTTATGCAGTCTCTTCGATTTTTAGAGTGACTATAGTCATGCATGTATCATCATCATCTGCTTAGCCTTTTCGCAACTACTTATGTTGGGGTCGGCATCCTGCCTAACCGGAGGCAGCTGAATAACGGTATTGTACACGTAGCGACCTTCGCAACCCAGTTTGTACAGGGTAACACGATAACCCTTGCTAAGAATGGTCGTCAGACTTTAGTCATATTTACTATAGTCATGTATCCTAGACAAAAACTCCAAGTGCGTTGAATTTCTATTAGTGTTTCCAGATGATGAAATATCTAAAGATCCTGAGCACGTGACATCATAAAGGTATGTTCCGGTCTAGTTCGGTCATAAGTTTACTCACCTCACGTTTAGCAAGGGCTCTGCTGAGATCTGCCTTGTTGGCATTGACTAGAAGTGTGCAGTGATGGTATGCTGTCAGTTGTACTATTTCAGACCTTAGTCATACGAATAGAAAAAACGGCTCTCCATTACAAATGCAATTATTTAGATTCATTACTTTTTAAATGTAAAGAAGATCACGTTTAAACGACCCGCCGCGTTATGTTTATGTGGTTTTATTTTTAGATCTTACAGTGCTAATGAAGAGACATTATTCAATTGCTTCCTTGAATAATATGTTCGTTTCTGTCAGGCCTGGATTTTGAAAAGGCACTCCCTTGATGAAACCTAAGTTTAAGTTCTTATAGTATACCACGTTTCCAAAATTCCACAATATCGGTAGTATACAAATAAATACCTACATGGTGTTTCTATATTATTTATCGACTCTCTTGTATTACGCCATCAACACGAACTAGTACTCCAATAATATAATCTACGGATGATGTAATATTTTTGCAATAAGTAGGTACCATTATTTTTTGGCACCGCTGTTTCCAAAATATTTATTGTGTTGTGCATTGTTAAATGAAGTGATTTGACTGTTTGGATAATAACATGAGTTATACTTAAAACAATAAGTTTATTCTCAAAACATTAGACTATTGCTGGAAGAACTTCTGATCTTCATCTACTATCATCGTTACAGCCCAGAATCACCCACTTTTGGGTATAAGTCTTAGGGCTCGTTTACGGAGACGCGGGGCGTCGCGCGGCGCGTGCAAAGGCTCGTCTTGTGTTTTTTATTAATTTACTGAGAGACGGGTCCACCGCAACAAACGCTGCATTTTAAACTAACGAGCGAAAAATCACTTCTCGTAAAATCGACGTTTGAAATCGTTAACTTTTTCTTAAACATCACCAATCGTTTGAAATAAAAACGCAGCACGCGCCGCGCGACGCCCCGCCTGTACGTAAACATGCACTTAGCTTTCTTGTGCGATACTTCCAGGTTCAGTCATCCAGGTTTAAAATTTACTCTCAGTCTTCTTAGATAATCAGACTTTTGCTAGAAGAGTTTCTAAATGAGGTAGACCAGGATCATAAGGATCTCTAGTTACTTGTCTATTAGGAACCAGTTATCAACGTACCTTCATATCCAGATGCAGTATGTTCTGCCGGTGTACGAACTCGATGCCCTCGCATATCTGTCGCATGAACACCGTGCATGCTCGCTCTGTCAGCACGAAGTCTTCATCAATGACACGCTCGAACAGCTCTCCTCCGGTTATACTGGAAATAAATAGAGAATATGCTGAGTACAAGATAGATGTAGCTGCTGATGTTATTGCAGTGGAAAAAATTACTGGTGAAATTTGAATGGTCCAAGTATTTGTAGATAAGCCTAACCCTTCGGGAGGAAATACAGGCGTTCTGTTATCAAATAAACAATCATCATTATCCTGCCCATAACCCAATTTAATTGTGATCGGCGCAGCATGTCTTCTCAATAGTCACCGCCTTTCTAGTCATTATCATTTATCATCCTTCACACAGTACATCCATTGTTTCTTTAGTCATCTACTCTTATAGCCGTCTACATTCATACTCAACAACTTTGTTATCAAATAAACATTACTTATAAGTAAATATTTGGTTATCTAATAAATAAAATGTTGTGTACATTTCAAACTAGCAAGTTATAGAGAATCATTGCTGCTTGGTAAATGTCACAGTTGATCTACCCTCCCTGAAATGACTGAGTTACATTTTTGGCAACACAGCTTTGGAAGAAGGGGTAAGGTTGAAGGCATAAACACCATCAGAGACTAAGTAAGTGGCATCTAAAACGTGATGGGTCGACTCAAGCCCGTCGGGGCCGCGGATTTTTGTACCAGATGACGTGGCCTCGGCGCAAGGGCAAAGAAGGAACATGGGTTCGGTTTTTAGTCAGTAGAAGTCTGACACTCCCCTTCGCTCTGCCCAAGAGCGGGGGGGGGGGGGGGGGTCATTCGATGATTTTCCACCCACCAAAAAAAAAAAAAAAAGGGGGTAAGGTTGAAGGCATATAAACACCATCAGAGACTAATAAGTAAGTGGCATCTGGTTTTGCTTCTTCACGACAGTTGCCCCAGAGCCAGAAGCAGTAATCAATTTATTGAAAGTGTTAGAACCCTATGAACTAAACAACTACGTAATTTCGACAATAATATCCGCGAGAACATAATAATTACAATCGTGTGGATGGACGACCAAAACCGACGCTATGAATCGTAAAACGGTCACAAACTACGGTTTATACTTATAGCATCACTGTGTAAGGACATGATGTCTGGATTTGGGCGACAAACATCGAGGTTTCAAGAATCAGTGCAGTTTTATATTGTGGTAGGTCGGGCAACTTCGGTTGGTCTAACCTGCCACAAAATGGGGTGTTGTAATATTGATGTAGCAGTATTTTATAGTACACCTAAATTTACGGTATAAAAGTTAGCCCCGATTCAGCGAAAATCATTGCTCCGACTGAATCTTCGACGGAAGGTCGATTAGTCATTTAGTCGAGATGTCTGGACCTCTCCCAATTTGCCGACGGTTTTCCGCCTTCCGCGTTATTCAAGCCCAAAGATAGGTCTGCCCAATCAGTCCCTAAGTTCTTGGAATGCACGTTGAAACTCAGTTCTCCATTAAAGGAAGCGGCGTACTTATGCCCTATCAATACAAAAGTGCATTTGTTATCACAAGGCTAAAAAGGTCGGCCGGCACTTTAGCTTTAGAATGCGAGTTAAGTGTGAATCACAAAACCAATATTATCATCCGCTTCCTTCTTAAAATTACATCAAAATAAACTGTTTGTTTTTTCTACAACATTGAAAAACAAACAAATAACCAATACCTACGCAAACCTCCAAAAACCGCCTCTTAAAAACAGACGTAACGCAAGAAAATACGTTTTTTATATTTATAGAAAAACTACAAATTGCACGTCCGGAGCGTGCGTTGGATAAGGTTGCCAAAAAAAAAAGATGATCGAAATTAGCATCGACGTGTGCGTTGGCGCCAAAATAAACTTAAATAGAGGTGTTGAAGGTTGATGTCAGGCCGTTTATTTCGTGTTTATCGATGTACTGGCTTTAAAAATGTTGTTATGTGTTCCTGAGGAGCATAAAATGATAATTATGTGATATTTTCGATCCGACCCACGGGAAACGTCTAAACGACAAGGCTCAAAATGTGATCACTGCAAGTTTTTCTACGGTCACCAACCCGAGCGATCAACATTATCAAATTATCTCATTTTGGGAGATATCCCCGACATTTCGAAGTCCAAATCCAGAAAGACCATTAAATCGCCCTAAGCTGCCTTAATGCATTCTTGAAACCGCATTCCTGAACCAAAAACCAGTCTGTAACCTTCCTTTACTTGGCTGTTAACGTTTTTACTTTAAAATGGTGTTTCGATGTTCCGTGTGGGTTGTCACGATGCTTTTTCGACCAAGTCCTTAGTATGTACACGTGAATACGTTAATAGTGTTTTAGTAATGTCCCGGAAAGACTGGCGAAGTGGCGATGCCAGCGACTAACTGTTCTTTATTTTAGCGATGACTGTGTGTCTTTGTGTGTGAGCTGTTTAAAAAGAGACGGGATTTTTCGGTTCAGAGAACAGGACAAGGTTGTTGTCCTGTTCTGCTATATTAAGAGGTTTTAAGAAGCCTGGGACGTTTGCACGTTTAAAAATATCGGTTGGAATTGCAGAGGAATTGAGGCTTTTGTAGAAACTGATAACGATTGTATTTTTTTTAAGTTTTTTTTTTTCAATAAACATCCTAATAGGGTGATGGATGGAGAGAGAGAGATAGGCCAAAGAAAAGATGGATGGATTATGTGACGAATGATATGAAAGAGAAAGGATTAAAACTATGTCTGACAAAGGAGAATAGAAGAAGAACACGTGTTGCGTCAACTCCAAATAGGATAGTAAAAGGGAAGGTGAACCACCTAGCACTTCAGAGACCTTAAAACTGCAGTTACTTTACCTCGTTTGCCAGAAGCCACATTTATACGAGTATCTTACATTACCTAGTTTGTTTTGTTTACCTAAACAACATAGTTTAAATAATAGCCGTAAACGCGAAATTAGCGTTAAAACTCAACGGGATATGAAGCGTACAACAACTTGACGATGGCACACTTTCACTTGATTCCTGGTTTAGAGCTTTTTGTAATGCAATATTGGTTCACGCCTTCACGGCTCTTTACTGGTTTATAGTTTGTGTTTAATGGAGGAAAGACGAAAGCTGGAGAAATCTTGAGGATGGTAAAACTTTACAGAGGATCTTTGCAAAGAGCTACATGCCCAAACGATTCGCGTGTTACGACTTACGAGAGCTACTGCGGCCTGCGGGGAGAACATTTGAAAGAAGTGACTAGAGTATGGTGACGCGAAAGAAACAAGAGACACGCGCGTGTCCTATGCTTTGAGGTCGTGGACGGCTCGGCTTGGACACACGGCTACACATCAAGCTATACATTTCCAGTATGCTGGTCTCGCATTGTATAGGATTTCCGTACAGTGCGAGATCAGGGTAAACTGGAAATGTATAGCTTGATGTGTATCCGTGCGGACTCTAACAAAGTGGAGATGAACGGAGCGGAGAGATGTGCAATATTTAAATAATCACAAATCACAACATAGATGTGAGACGCGACGTAGATTTCAACCAATGTGATTGGTCCGTACGTCTCGGCCAAATCATAAAAACTGCAGATAGTTAGGTTTAAAATGGACAAAGCTTCGTTCCATACATTTAAAATTCATGTTAGTTTCAGAAGCACGTCCGATACGTTTTTCGCCATAAAATTCATAGTAGGTAGGTACCTAATGGTGAATAATAGTCATACTGCAATGGCGTTACTAGGTCAGAATATAGTTCACCTATTAATTTGCCATTTACTAGTCACCACGCCAACTATATTTCTGCAGCATAAAAATATGTAAAACAGAAACATAAAATCAAAGGATGTAGGTAGTTTGTTTTATAAATTAACTAACCTACTAGCTGTTACCGTTACCCGTGACCTTGCACTCTTGGATCTTGTAAATTATCTCAATAGATTCAATTATATTTCCATTGTTTTATAATTTTACGTTCAAAAGTGTTTTTATTAAAACCTAATTGAAATGAATCGTTTGATTTTACAGGCCTGTTTCACGAAAACCGAAAAGCCACTACTCATTGAATAAATTCAGAAATAAAACAGAATTTGTTTCAAATTACCTGCCAAGTTAATTAACGGGCACTTAATCGTAGGTAGTGAAACAGGCCCTAACTTAATGTTCTCTCGGCCCTCGGGATAATAGCTCCAGTAGGTATATGGTCTATCCGTGTGTCAAACATCCAAATATGTTCAGCCGTTACGGCGTACTAACAAAGGTACAAGACTGAATCAGAGTTTTATATGCATTTCGATGACGCTTCCTTGCTGTTTATAATTTTAGTATGAATGGATAAAACTTGTGCGTAATCGGAAACGTTAGACAATAGGATAAACAATCGATTCAACGCCAGGATCTTCATAAATCCATGCTGTCCAAACATTCTGTTGGGCACGTTAGTCAGGGGTGCCGCGCCTGCGTCGTCGTGTCTATGACACGTGATGTGTCTAAAGTTGAGATCAGACTGAGGTAAGGCATATTATCATTTGAAAAAGATGATGGTGAGCAGCACATTTACTACTGAACAGTCTCCAATAGATGGACAGCACACTTATCGACGTGGAATCGGTTAGAGCCGATCATGAATCACCACATTTGTCGCAATTAGTTAAAAGAGGTGACTGACGTGTTTTTCTCTTTATTTTGCATGGATTCTGGGGTTCTTTCTGACTAGGTCAAGTCGATTACGCACCGGTAACCATTGACAAAACCTACAAAAAAAAATTGACACAAGGTCTAAGCAAAACTATTGTCTATGATCACACTGTCTTATACTAGGAATGCAAGATCTTTTGTTCATAAATCGTGCAATAACATCATCTAAAAATAGAACGCACGGTCTCCTGACGTGGGTGTCAATGGAAATATTATATTGACTAAGAAACAATATCAAATGTAAAGCAAAGGAATCCATTTGTGGTAGTGTCTTGTGTCCATGCCAGTTTTGTCAACGTTCAAAATTGAGCCTTGTGAGGATATTTAGTGTGGTGGATAGTTATAAAATTAGGGGAAAATCAAAGAAACGATAGGTACTGTGTGTGTGAAGTATAATATGGCTAGCATGAATGTCCACTTATGAGATGACGATCGATAGAGGTGTATGGAAGAGGAACTGATGCCGCACCACCCTAATATAAATTGGGTATATGGGATGGGCTGATAAATAGGCAAATGATGATGCACACTGAGTTAAATATTGAGGGTCCCTCGACCGACAGGACACTCTCTGTTAATTTCATTTGATTTGAAAACTGTTATTCTTTGCCTGATGAAACAAGTCCATATTCAAATACGAATAATCCGGTCTTCCCTTCAAACCCTGTAGGTACTCACCTATAAGTACCAAGAAACGTGCAAAGAGCAGCTATGCTTCAATTTGCGTTCTTCAGTAACAAATGGTTCAGCCATTTATTTTGAGTGTCCAATAGACTGACAGATTTCAAACAGACCGTTCAAATGGCTAAATAATTGAGAACTAAACTGAGAGCTAACTGCACGTGGATCTGAATGGAGCCAACGTAAATATGTAGGGACTTTAATAGATCCTGGGCTATTTAGAATCCAATGGAGCTTCAGAATAAGCTATTCATTCTTAAGCAATCCTGTTGAGTGATTTCCACGCGTCCAGATTGCAGTGTGTTCTGTGCATTTTTGAAGTTTATTCATAGAGTTTTCAATCCTTAGCTTAAAGTCCATTTCACGAATAAGTCATCATCGTCTTCATTGTTTTATCGGGATTGTTTTCACGCATAATCTGTTCCGTTTCGATGTTTATACCCACTGATCACGATATCAGTGGCTACAAGAAATAACATATTTTCGAAACGAATCACGGTCATCTTCAGGTTTTTGATTGCAGTGCATTTTTTTACTTTATCCATTGAGTTTTCCAATCCTTAGTCATCGTCGTTTTCAATATTCATTGTTTTATCAAAGCCAACCATTTTAATATCGTCTACCATTCTAGTCTTGTCGAAAAACGTCACAAAGAAGTTAAATTATTTTATGACTATAGGTAGTAATCTGGGCCAATAAGATCGCTCAGAAAGCTAAACACGTCGAAATAAATGTATTTAAGAACGACATTAATTATTATTTACGTGTACCGATCCGCCTGTGATTTGCACAAGTGCTTTTCATTCCAAATTGTTCAGACTGTGAAGGAATGTTGTCTGATGCCAAAATAAACGAATGGCAGATATATGTCCAAAACTTTTATTACAGCTTGCAGTATTTTATAGACTTTTTATTAAAGAGCTTTGATTATCTTGCAAGATTTACGGTACCTAACTTTAGTTGAGAACCTCGTAAAGGAAAGGAGGCAAATGTTTATCTACCCACACGACGAGACTGGCAAAATTCTTTCCTTGACCCATAACTGCATCTAAAAATACGCAAATTCTGAGATGCCACTAACATTTTTTCATGTTGCCGTGCCGGCCCTGAATAGACTATCTGCGAACTACGATTTATGAAGTTATGAAGGCATCAATGTCGGATTTTTCCGTTTACCAATACGTTATGTTTACTTTACAAGTGTTAACGTCATCGACTCATTTAAAATTAGAATGTTTGAATGGGGAGGAGCGTCATTTTTTTCAGATACGTCATTACCTAGTATTAGTTTTGGAATTTATGTCTCGCTTCGAGTTTTGACGTAGGCAGAAGCGTCGATTGTTGCTGTTCGCTCCGATATGTAAACAGTTTAAGAGCTGCTGTACCTATACATAAACAATATTGTATGAAAGTCCGTTTTTGCCGTACGTCATTAGGAGGCGTACGGCAGTTATAAACAAAGTTAACGGCTTTAAACGATGATCAATCAATGTCGTAACATCAATATCTGTGTTTACATTGAAAGTTTTTGTGATGCTCTTCATAAGACTCACATTACAGATAGCATCGAAAGTTGGGTATAGTTTTAGATATTACTTTCTCATGTCAGAGTGCTTACCTACATCGAAAATACAGTAACGTAGGCAATAGTTGAGTGTTGAAGGCTAAATACAAAGGTAGGTACGTGTGGTGCACAAGCCAAAACTGGAAAAAGTGTCTCATACTAACCGTGATTCAGAAAAAATATTTTTAGATGAAAAAATAAATCCTTGGCGTAAACGTAATAGTTTTATAAGGAGTCAGCTAAAAGTCACAAGATTTAAATAAAAAAAGTTATTTAAGTGTCGCATCGTCTCATTGTTAATCATTTTCAGTGAACGCATCCACTTGGAATAGGGCTGCCAACTTTTAAAAATAAAATTTATAATAATAATTATCTTTGTGTGGCCAAAAAGGAAATTATGTAATTAACTATAGCGTTGTGTTGTGTATTTATTAGTCACATGTTTAATGTGAAGATAGACATTTGGCAGAACATCTGAGGGACGGGAATATTTGGGCTGAGTAAGGAATGTAATAGACATGTCAACACTGAGTACAACGACCGATTGGCAGAATTGCTTGAAGTCTGATTTATGGTTGGAAGAAAACAGCAAAGCTGGATGTTTTTCCAATTGAAAACCTGATAGGTTTTTATTTTCATAACTTTGTACGGTAATGGCTTTTTTCGTGTGCATGTTTACTTAAGCTGTCACTTTGACACTTCAGTAAACTGTATTAAAGCGGTACAAATATCTTTTGGCGCTCAAATGACGTTGATAGAGGGGCGCTGTTAATGAACCTTTTTTGGGTAAAATTGTTTTAAAGAAAATACAAAATGGCGGTGTTGTCTCAAATATGGTCACGGGCCAAACGATCGGTGTAGGTACCTATACCATAGCTTAGAAATTTGCTTTTCTCAACGAAAAAATCTACTTTTAAATAGTAATCAAAGAAATTAGTGATGACAACTAGCAGCCCTGTCAACTTCGATAGAATGGCGTCGCGTGGCCGAGCGCCAACTATGCGCCGTAACTTCTGACGTGGTTTGACGCCACGACTCATTCTGTATCTGTGGACTGGCCGCCGCCATTTACGGGTTACACTTTGGCGCGCTTTTATATCAGGATATGCGTCACGGAGGAAGACAAAGACGGTATTCAAGATCCGATAGGTTCATTGAGGGTTCGGATTTGAAGTTGAAGATAGAGAGGCCTTTTACACACATTGAGTAATGAACAACTTTTTTAATAAGCTTTTTTTTAATTTGTTAGAGCTTGTTTTTTTTTGACAGGGCCGCATTAGGGTTGTTGTTATGGGTACATAATTTGCGATTCATACTATAGTTAGTGTAAGTTTTCTAATACAACGATAGATTTTATAAGGTAAGGAAAATTACGTTCCGTACGCTTACAAAGTTACAACATACACAGCACGCCTGTAATCCGCACGGGGTTAGGCAGAGGAAAATCTTACAGTTCAGGTTAGGCGCAGTTCACATTTTGCCAGTTACATTTAAGGCCATCAACCGTGCACAAATAATTAGTGAAAATTCCAATCGGAATCAAATCTGTCTAATTGACGGATCAATAAAAAAAAACATAGACATCACACCTAATCGTGTTTTCCTACCGAAACAACTCATATTTGGGTATCTCCAAATTAAAACAAAGTTGACAAGACCTATGACTGTACCGTGCGATTCCCGCGCTCATTGAGGCTAACCGCAGAACAGTCGATAAGAAAACCACCTCATGTTTGTTTAACTGTACATTTGTGTTACTTTCCAATAGTAAAGTAATACCGTAATACTACACAGTGTCTTCTGACTCATCACTTGTCTGACTTTCACCTTTTTTGACATGTCACTGATCTGATTTACGTATATGCGCGCAAAAAGTTTTGTACCTAAACATGAAAGTATTGGACAAATTTTCCCGTTATATTCTCTACTTGTCAAAGTCATTTTGGGAATGCAAGAGTAATTTGCATCAAATGTGGGAGGCCTGAGTAATGTAATCAATTAAGCAACTATGTAATTAGTCATAAGTTATCATACCAAATTAAACCATCATCATAATAGAACTATGACAAGCACTCGCCTTCTAATTTTAAATTAATTAGACAAACAGACACATTATACAGATGAGTTCGTATCAAAATATTTACTACGATGATGACGTCACGGTTTAAAAGTGAAAATTCCATAATTAATGTGTAACGGCTGTTGTCGCACCTGTCAGCACTATCGCTGCTGTCAACGACCGACCTAATTACACCTGGATTATTCATAATTACTATTTATAGGAAACTTCCTCAAGTACAGGAGGGAAACTCCGTTGTAGCGGAATAGTGCCTTCTAATTAAAAGCGATGAAAGCGACAGCTTTAACAAAGATAACGATGTATTTTTTTTACTGTTTATAAAATATCCGGTGTCTTCAGACTAAATTTTGCTCACCAATCAGTATTGAATCTTGCCAACGAGAATTTTTGGGCGCATATTTTAAGGCACATTAGCGTGCCCTTCAGAGGTTTTTTAAACAAAGATGATTTCAGCGCTAACAGATGCTTCCATTAATCTACAAACTGACAACCCGAAAAAAACAAGACATTTTGTGAATAAGTTGAAAGTGACAGCAAATGGTGATAAATAATGAAAACTTAAGATCATTTAGCGAAATGATAAATGGAAGCAAACAAATGGCCTAGAATTCCAGCACGTCAAAATTACGGGCGTCCTTAACCTACATCTGGGGAGTCAAACATAACCTGGTATTGTCCAGCTTTTGCGAGCATGACTCAACGAAGCTACCGTTTGAATGAACTGGCAAAATGGAATTGCAGCGAGCATGATTGTTTGTACAAATGAAACTCCTACCACCTACGTCGTGTATGATAAATAACTATTACAAAAATAAATTCCTGTGCGAAGCTAGTGGAACGATACAAATAAACTGGTATGACGGAAGCTTTAGAATCGTCCGCACCTCCACCAGTTTTTCCGCAAGTGCCGTGTCGTGTGATGCTGCGATTATTTAGTCGCTCGGTATTTATATAAAAGAAAGGTCGTTGAATAAAATTAGATAAACACGCATCTGGTATGTCCCACGCTTTATGGACCGCCGTGGGTAGATTTCTTGGCATTGTTGACTTTCGAAATAATCTAGTGACAGCTGTTATAAACTTACAACTAATTAGAATATTATGAGAATAATATATATGAAATTTCACATCCGCTCGTTTATAATTGAAATGAATGCTGCACGCAAGATTATTTTCGGAGGTTGAACGAAATCTAGACAATATTTTTTTCCAATGTTCCTTCATTCACAGTTTCCTTTTGTGTCATTCACAATACCTTTCTTATCAGTTGACTACATGATTTCATTCATGCAATCAAATGAATCGCAGGCAAAGTGCTGGCAGGTGATTACATTTCCATCCAACATTCTTCTCCTATCGGATCACGCCGGTATTACTTTCAAGTTGAATGGTACTTACAGTTCGAGTACCACACACATGTATTTCCCCCATTCGTAGGCATCGTACAGCTGTATAAGCCTTGGGTGCCGCAATCTTCTCATCACGTCGACTTCTCGTTCTACGTTCCTTTTCTCATCCCTTCTGCTAACAGACACCAGTTTTGCTGCAAGCTCCAGCCCAGTACTTCTCTCGCGGCAGAGGTATACGGTTCCGAATTTGCCTCTGAAAATGAAAATATAAGCGGAAATAAGTATCATGAAATTGCAAGGAAATGTTTGGAAGCATACAAATCTTGTATCTCGAACTTAGAAAAAAAAAAGAAAATAGAAAGGAAAATTTTGTTGAAACTGTAAAAATAACTCAAAATGACATTGAGATATATGAATAAATAAAGTACAACAGACCGGGCGCCGGTGAAAATAATAGAATTTTCCTAAACATTTCTTAAGATGAATCCAATCAGATTTGCCTGAATGTCAGTTACAATAAAAGCATCCCGAAGATTTATGAAAGAGAACGATCTCGACAAAGTGCTTTTAATAGATTCAAATGCTGATCTAAGAAAATGAATTATGTATACGTCTTTTGATAAAGGAAACCATTACAATGGTTAGATTAATTCTGTGGCAAACGAAACCCTTTGAAATAGAGAAATGTTGCGTAACGGACATTATACATTAAGTCCTATGGATTCGAGTCGATAAGTGAACGATAATAAACTATTAAGTACTTCGTATATTGGTATTGGTAATTTGGTATAGTTCAATTATTTTTTTCACCTGTTATATTATGACTATGAGTCATGTAACGAGGCAACCTTTATGTGTACGTGTTTTGACTATCGATTCCGACATTAAATTTAGTGGGATCTAATTATAAGACGATTACGTGTGGTCCTGGCATTGTCTTCGCGTGAATCTGCCATGTTTCAAATTTATAACAAGGTTTATTTAAGTGTTTCGTGGAGAACGTCCTAGAAAATTAATGCTGCTATGATTAATAGAATGCAATAAGTATTTGGAATTTAACAATGGCCAAATGCACATTAAGGAAGGACAATTTGGCAAATGAAATGTATAAATTATTAGCCTACTTTACTTAGGCATCGAAAGCACTAAAATTAAAAATAAATTACAGTAGTTTACGTTGCTGAATCATGACAATCTATTAGTTTACTACCCACTTAAGTATCACATACAAGTACTCGATAACCAAAGTCGGATTGATATCTAAGTCAACAATTCAACAACCCACATACTGTTAAAAAAGACTCTTTGTTGGTTTTGTATACTTTCTACTTACTACATAGAAATTGACATGTCCAACAAACACAATTGCGATACCTTATCATCGCCATAATCATTGTTTAAACACATTTTATTTGTTCAACAAACACTTATTGTAGTCTGAGTAATACATTCGATAGACTCACCTGCCGATCTCAGAGAGCATTTCGTAAAATTCATTGACATCTGTACTTCTTTTGATTGAGACATCGCGACACGGGAACGGTGGCTCGATCTCTGTAAAATAAACATAAAATCACTGTTAAAAATCTTTTGAAGTCTAAGGAAAGTGAGTACGGCTGATTTGCAATAGCGTTGGAGTTCCTCAAGGATGATTATTGGGGCCAAGCAAAGAAAAATACCTTTCACCTCCATTCTATTTGATAAGCGAAGGGACAAGATTCCTCATCTTCCTTACTTATGTCTGTTATGCCTTACACCACCATTATGTTTAGATTTCAAGATCAATTCTTGGTTGGTCTTAAACTCTAGGTACCGGTTGTTCTATATATCACCCTGAAATCCCACCTTTTATTATCCATATCTATTCACCAGTACCCTGAATTTACTGTCATCTTTGGACATGTTGCTCTAGAAAAGTGATAGGTATCGTATTATCTGCCGTAATCCAGATCGCTTATCTGTTATCAACACTAGTAGCAGTAGTATTCTATTGCACTTCACGTGGTCTACTGACCTCTTTAACTTCTTTATCTTCTACTATCTTGTTAGACACGGGGCAGAGCATGCTCTGAGTTACCGATGACATAGTTTTGTCACCTTTGTACGTTTCCCTAGTTATATTAATGACATGGTGTGACGGCTGGGGGTTTAAGATATTGACTTTCTGTTTCCTTTCTGCTTAGATTAAGTAACAAGAAAATTGGTTTTAGATCATTTGAACACCTTAGCTTAGCTTGTGTGAGCTTGTGATAGGTTGTCTATGTCTGGAAGCTTACTAGGAACTTTATGAGCCAATAATTGAGGATTCTTTGAACATTTTTGTTGCTATTACAACGGATTTTTCTAGCGGGTATGATATATTGTGTCAGTAATTAACCTGATAAGGTGCTTCTACATTAAATTGATAAACAGATAATAATGCACTACATACGGACCTGGGTGTGTCGTTTTAAAGATAATACCCAGTTAAATCCAACACAGGTGTGTGCCTTTGCAGCTATGCTACGAGCCAATCTGTATGCTTAGCCTTAGCTTCGTCTGTTACTATGGCAGTCACGTCAACGAATATTATACATGGAGAAACGGGGTTTGAGAACTCGCACCGTTCGCTAGAGGCTTTATCGTTGTTGCAAGCAAAATTTACACTAGTGTAAATATTGTAGTGACATTTCACACGGTCACATAACAGATAAGATATGAGATAGGAAAATTACTTCATCATCTCTGTAATGTCATAGGTCCTATCTTATATCTGTACTAACAAATTACATTGTAAATTAGGTGTGACACGTATTGTCACACGTCGTTTCTCAATCACGATGCTATTATTTGAGTTTGAGTTTAATTAGTTTCATCGAGCCAATAAATAACATTACAAATAGTGATGCTGGCAAAAAATCTGTCTTCAACACACTTGTCAGTCTAATTAATTACTTTTCTCGATTCTTCTATAGCGACAATATCGAAAAAAAAACAATAATAAACTTGCAGTGCACATACTAATGCGTCATGCATCGTTTTGGCAGCAAGTCAAGACGCAAAAAACGTGTGTCGAGCACGACATTCCGATTTTTGGAGTGTCTGTCTATTGTTTAGTCTGACGAACATGTGTTCAACGTTTTTGTTGTATCTTGTTTACATATTTTTGTATCCGGCATGAGTTTGGGTTGTTTAGTTAATTTTCAATGGTAATCAACCTAATTTTGTATGTTAATTTTGTTATTTGGTAAAGTTTCCGAGGCTGTGTTTGGATAGGCTGGTCAATTTATAGTTTTGATGGCAATTAGTAAGTTTAATTTTGGTTGGTTTCACTTTAAATATTGTAATGGTAATAATTTTGGTCTATCTAGTTACGAAAGCTTACAATTTAATATCTTATTATTTACATTTACATATTTCAATATATTTTTACACTGAAAAATCCTCTGAAGGATATAATTATTGTACAAATCTATAGGTACTAATATTATAAAGCTGAAGAGTTTGTTTGTTTGTTTGTTTGTTTGAACGCGGTAAACTCAGGAACTACTGATTGGAATTGAAAAATTATTTTTGTGTTGAATAGTCCATTTATCGAGGAAGGCTTTAGGCTATATAACATCACGCTACGGCTAATAGGAGCGGAGCATAAATGAAAAATGTTACAAGAACGGGAAAAGGTTTTTCCTTTTTGAGAGCTTCCGCTGCGTGCGCTGCGAAAACGGTTTAAGTTACGTAAATATAATGTACGAAAGAATTTTTCCTCTTTAAAAGTTCTAAAAAAAAGTCCGCGACAGCATATATCTATCTTTTAAGATTGACTCACTGTAACCCTTTTTTACTATTAAAATGTTAGGTTAAAAATAATTATTTTTTGCGAAGCTTATTTAACCCATATGGTATTAATCTATATCTAAATAAATGTGTTTGTTAGAACGGAAATTTAATATAGAATATTTATACCCTTTACTCTATACAGTTTAACCAAATATCTTAGAAGATATCGCAATGTAAAAATATCCGCGCGGCAAAATAATTCGCGCGTCGCAATGTAGGTACGGGGGATTGTGGCTGGCCTCCGGGAAATTCAAATTCAAAATTCATAGTAATTTCATTCATAGTAAATTCATAGTAATTCTCACTTTAAGATAATCTAAGCTAATCTAAACCATCTAAAGTTACAATTAACTTACTAATTTATGTTGGATAGTCGATTTATCGAGAAAGGTTATAAGCTATTTTTATTTGACGCAAACGAAGTGGCATGGGTCAGCTAGTTGTTTATATAATAATTATATCCTTCAGAGAATTTAATATTGATTATCGTCTGTAAAAGCAGTAACGTCCAAAAAAAATCACGCCCCAATTTTTCTATGGCCCAATTACACCCTCCCCAATCCGCCCCTGTAGTAATATTAATAGTAGGCACACAATAGTACTAATATAGTTCAACCTTACTACGTTGGACAGTACTCGGGGTGAACGCACCGCAGACGCCTCTGACGCGTTCATCCACCTTTACAGCCAGTCGTTGATTACTCATCGATTTTGTATAGGCAGATCTTCTTCTTATTTATTTGTTGAAATTTATGTAATGGATTATATAGGTGGATTTTATTGGCTACGGGCTATCACAATAACGTGAATTCAGTCAAAAGTTGCTTTTGAACTGTAAGGTTAATTCTCTTAGCTGCTTCGTTCAAGTTGACAATCGCGCAGACTAGGGAAGCATGTCACAAAACAGTAGTGGAGCAGTGGCAGTGGGTGGAACAAGACTGGGAATGAAGATGACCGATCGAAAGCTCAGCAATTTTAGGAGTGACAAGGATTAAAGTCTGATGTCTCTATTATATCCTTCATCGTGATTAATTATGACAATGTCACATCATCCCCCTTTTCGAACCTCACTTGTTTAAAAGATGACCCCATAAGTAAAAAAAATAGAACAGTTACTTATTCATCCTTTGATCATTATTTAGTGGTTTTAGTAAATAAGAGACTGGAGTTTGTTTTCCGAGGTTTTAACGTTAATAGCTACCATAAACGAAACTGATGTTTTATGGCTTTACCATAAATAAAATTGTTTTTGGTTAAGACAAAAAAAACTAGGCTTATTGTTGTTTATTGTGGTTTCCTTATTCAGATTTTTAAAGCCAGCAAATTAACTGATCAAAGATCAGTTTGCGGCTTCGACAGGCTTCCCGTGAGTTAAAAGAGGAAGCCACACCGCACTCCTCATTCCCCCCCTCGGGACGAGGCCTGCAAGTCACTAGCACAAGTCCGGTCCGGGGGCAGCAGAAGTTGCATTAAGATCCTGCTGCCCAACGACGCGATGCAAGTGTGTGAGGGAACACCGGTGTGTTTTCAGTCAGTACGAATCTGACATACCCCTCCACTCTTCCCACTTTCCCAGGGTGGAGGTCATCCACAGAATTTCCACATCGAGAAAAATATTCGACCCCAGAATTTTACTAGGTATCGGTAATTTTGAAATCGAACAGCTGTTCCATACATTGCTTGCAGTTTTCTAGGAAGCAGCTGTTTTTTCGTAATACCGGAGGACACAGAATGATGTACTACGTGGTGGTTTTATTGTCGGTGTGATAGCATTACTTTTACACAACTCTTTGGACTTCATGCTACAAATTCATAAAACCGTCAACTGGTCCAATGAAGTTGAATGAAGCAATGTCAGTAAAAACAACATAATAATCCTATTGCGTCGTTTTACATTTAAAAATAAAATGGTTATGAATGGCTGCGCGGGCGACGTCGGGCAAAGATCTGTCGACCTTCTGCCTAACATCTTCCCGTTTGGAAACTTGGCTTCCTATCGGCACATTCGGCACGTATTGCTATGTAATAGCAATAGTTAGTTTTATTACTCGTTTTAAACTAGCCCAAATACTAAACCACTGAATAATTTCGTAATTATTTTACGCTGATTGTGAATAATTTTACTGTGGCCGTTTTTCATGAGTTTTATTTTCAAGAGAACAATATCTGCGTAATTATGTGCTTCAATTATGGATTACGTAGTTTACAGCATGATTTTGACGATCTAAAATTTCCCACAGGCAACAAATAAAGTAGGTAACTGCTGAGATGACGAGAAATAGAGAAGTATGTGAGAAAAAGACATTCTGTGCCGACCGCAAATGGTCGAAGAGTCCTGTCGGCCAGTGTCGGCAAAGTGTCCTATCGGCGAAGAGTCCCGTCGAAGTAAAGTCTAGTCGGCGTTCAGTCTGTCGGCGTAATGTCCGTCGGCGCAAAGTCGTACACTCATAAATTGGATAATGGCAAGAGAATGATGATGACAGGTAATCTGGTGAACTAAAGAGATTGAATTTGAACTTTTTGATTTCTATTCTAGCAGAATACCTCGACCTCTGAGCACTGCACCATTTTTCAGTTTTGCAGTGTCTGTTAAACTTATCGACAAAAAAAAAAAAGACGGGTTGCACTCCGGGAGTGCCGGCAGAAGTGAAAACTTGATTATTAACGTTGAGCATGTTTGATATTTTGGAATGGTTAGGGAATAATTTTGCACCAATTGCTTTAACAGTATAAAAGTACTATCATTTATGTGGTAGAATACAATATTGATTTATTGCGCTATCGTACACAAACATGACAATTTATATTACATTAAAAATTTAACACTTTAAAACTATTACAATTATTTTACATTAAAAAGTTTATCTCTCCGAAAAATCAACTTTCATCCATAATTTCAACGACTTTTTCACCATCATCATTACCAGAACTATCATCGCCAATCTCTAAAACTGATACGATAGGTTTATGGTAGCTGAAGTAAGAAACGAACAGTTTTGATTCGAACCTATTTAAATGTCTAATAAAGACCGCATCAATAGTAGTTTTGTATTTCGTTGTGCTAAGATTGCGATCATTCGACATAGTTAAACCAAATTCATTATTTAAAAATTCAATTATTCCGCCATAACTATGCTAACCCATTTATTTTGTCTTTCCCTGTCCTCCGATCGGAACTCCGGTTGGTAGGAGGAGCGGGAATATTTTTTCCCATGCCTCCGATTAAGCATCATAAAAACATTGTACAGTCTAGTTCAAAATAAATTATTTTTGTATTTTATTGACTGTACAGTCGACATCGTTAACGTTCAGGGTCAAAATGTCCAACTCCCACACGACTAGTCTAAGATCGATAGTTTCCGAGATATAGCCGTTTCAATTTTGACAGCTGTCATCCGAAATGTAGATCTCATTGAGATCTATCACTTGTCCCTACACACAACTAGTCTAAGGTCGATAGTTTCCGAGATATAGCTGTTTCAATTTTGACAGCTGTCATCCGAAATGTAGATCTCATTGAGACCTATCACTTGTCCCTACACACAACTAGTCTAAGGTCGATAGTTTCCGAGATATAGCCGTTTCAATTTTGACAGCTGTCATCTGAAATGTAGATCACATTGAGACCTATCACTTGTCCCTACACACAACTAGTCTAAGGTCGATAGTTTCCGAGATATAGCCGTTTCAATTTTGACAGCTGTCATCCGAAATGTAGATCTCATTGAGACCTATCACTTGTCCCTACACACAACTAGTCTTAGGTCGATAGTTTCCGAGATATAGCCGTTTCAATTTTGACAGCTGTCATCCGAAATGTAGATCTCATTGAGACCTATCACTTGTCCCTACACACAACTAGTCTAAGGTCGATAGTTTCCGAGTTAAAGCTGTTTCAATTTTGACAGCTGTCATCCGAAATGTAGATCTCATTGAGACCTATCACTTGTCCCTACACACAACTAGTCTAAGGTCGATAGTTTCCGAGATATAGCCGTTTCAATTTTGACAGCTGTCATCTGAAATGTAGATCTCATTGAGACCTATCACTTGTCCCTACACACAACTAGTCTAAGGTCGATAGTTTCCGAGATATAGCCGTTTCAATTTTGACAGCTGTCATCCGAAATGTAGATCTCATTGAGACCTATCAATTGTCCCTACACACAACTAGTCTAAGGTCGATAGTTTCCGAGATATAGCTGTTTCAATTTTGACAGCTGTCATCCGAAATGTAGATCTCATTGAGACCTATCACTTGTCCCTACACACAACTAGTCTAAGGTCGATAGTTTCCGAGATATAGCCGTTTCAATTTTGACAGCTGTCATCTGAAATGTAGATCTCATTGAGACCTATCACTTGTCCCTACACACAACTAGTCTAAGGTCGATAGTTTCCGAGATATAGCCGTTTCAATTTTGACAGCTGTCATCTGAAATGTAGATCTCATTGAGACCTATCACTTGTCCCTACACACAACTAGTCTAAGGTCGATAGTTTCCGAGATATAGCCGTTTCAATTTTGACAGCTGTCATCCGAAATGTAGATCTCATTGAGACCTATCAATTGTCCCTACACACAACTAGTCTAAGGTCGATAGTTTCCGAGATATAGCTGTTTCAATTTTGACAGCTGTCATCATTATTATTATTATTAATTATTATTATTATTAATTATTATTATTATTATTAATAATTTTATTATTATTATTATTAATTATATTATTATTAATAATAATTATTATTATTATTAAGCGCCCTGCGCTGCCTAAACGAAACAGTAGGCCCAGGCATACATTTTCGCCGCGCCGTAGAGAGGGGATAGCTGTCTACTCTCCATCCGTCTTACGCTTTTTCGATCAGGGTCACGTGGTCACGTGTCCTGACGAATTTTCGATCAGGGTCACGTGGTCACTTTTCCTGACGCGAGTTTAAGATTTTATACCCATCACAGAACAATTTCCCAAAGTGCTCAACGCCGCTAAAGAAGTTTTCACTTCAAAAACATAAATGTAGACCGTAAGTATAAAACTGTCTAGCTCTCAGCCCGTTATAAAATATATCGAATCGCGAATTCTGCTATTAAAATAGATTTAGTATCTGCCTAGTCGCTGGCATTGTTTTAAAATTATTAATAGCGAAATCGATGAAGCAATATGTTTTTAAAGTAGGACAAAACTGTCGTCATATTATTATGATGTATTACTTTGCTCATGTCATTTTAAATGGCTGTATACAGGGTGTAGGTAAATGGACCCCTCAGGAATTTAACCAAACATTCTGAACAACAAGTTATGTAACAAACAGCATAAAAATATTGCTGGCAAATAACTTTATTTTTAATATATGTTTAATGGTAAATAATTGTGTTGATGGATGCACTAGGAGTCACGGAGGTGTTTTAAATAAATAAAATAATATCTAGCCGCTAAAACGAGAAATAATACAAATTAAACGGGGTTTCCCTACCTAAACCTAACCCTTCATGTGCCAGTACAACTTGCACTTGGCCAGTTTTTTTTCGTTTTGTTAAAGTGACGTTATGAATATTTCAACAATTCATAAACAATAAATGGCTGAATGGCTGATGCTTGCTTAACTAATTAGGTGCTATTTTTATGACGTTTGAAAATTGCAATTGTTTCCGCCATGTGTGACCGCAATATTATAATATTTTTTGTCATTTATTTTGGTCCGATTCTATCATTAAAAGGAAAATGTAATATTAAATCAATTGTATTCTAAATGAATACAACGTGTTGATTAAATGAAAATACCTACATTGCGGAAAATCAGATGTTGTTTTTTTCTGTACTTAATAATAATATTTTTTAAAGGTCTAAAGTAGATATTTCTATTTTTAACCGACTTCAAAAAAAGGAGGAGGTTATCAATTCGACTGTATTTTTTTTTTTTTTTTTTTTTTTTTTATGTTTGTTAGCTCATAACTTGCGACTGGGTGAACTGATTTTCATGATTCTTTTTTCATTTGAAAGCTGGTGCTTCCCGAGTGGTCCCATTGTCACCATTTTAATATCTGATTATGGGATCTTGAAGAAATCGGGGGAACTCTTCAATAAATAACAGCAGATTAACCGCGATTGTTGCTATAGCATATCTAAGCATTGGTTACGCCATCACACAACATAATATCACGCCTGTACTCACTACAAAGGTGATGAAGAACTTCGGAGATAGGCAACGGAACTCCTCAATTAATGATAGCAAATGGACTGGGATTGCTGAAATCTCATGACTGTCTATTGTTTACACCAGTTCATAACATAACATCACGCCGGTACGTTGTGAAGGGGTAAGCACATGTGAACCACTAAAAAGTGAAAAATAAAAACTTTTTTACAAAAAATAAAACCGACTTCGACAAAAATAAAACACAAAAAAGTGAAAAATAAAAAATCTGCTTCAGAAGTCGGTGGCAAAAACATGAAATCAAACAAACAAAAGTCACCGACTTCAGAAGCAGATTTTTTATTTTTCACTTTTTTGTGTTTTATTTTTGTCGAAGTCGGTTTTATTTTTTGTAAAAAAGTTTTAAATTATTATTTTCAGTAGTAACCCATATTCCCGCAACAATTGTTTTCTTTTACATAAACGTTTATTCGTGGCATGAAAAATGCGATACCGTGAAATTGTGTTTATCCTCAGTGTCATTGACCTTTTAAAATAAAATTGTCTTCTTAAACATACATCATTTCGCAAAAATTTGTAGTGTGAATGAAGCGACATGACTTTTGAGAACATAAATAAGTACTTATAATATTCCGTACAATAGGGGATCGGACTGACTCAAAAAATATGATTCTGATTAGTCCATCTGTTAGATTATCGAAAAATATTGGATAGGTATGTCTTTTTTGTTTTATGAAATCAATAAAAATTAACGAAGATAAAGCGCGTCAAAGATCATGGAGTGGGGCTTGAAACGACACTTGAAGGTACAAAATACGAGTTTCGAGACGAGACGTCACACGAGTTTTCGAAGCACTGTATCGTCTTCATTTTTTGTTTACGTGAAAAAAGAAAAAATATGTGGTCAATATTTTTTGAAAATCTATCTGACGGAAAAAAAAGTTTTTTTTTGTCCGATCCCCTATTGGATCTTTCATACGTTTCAGTAAAACAATTGATCAGTAAAGGAATATTGTTAGCACTAATCATAGGTGACTTTGCAACAAAAGTATACGTAAACCAATCTGCATTTAAGTACACGAATATTTTCTAAGAATCAGCACTTTTCGACTGCCTTCTTAAGTTCTTAGGTCTGTCTTCCAATGCTCACACTGTGAAAATACCATAATTACCATACCATACCATTTAAAAAAATATACAAACACTGCAACAATCGACAAATTAAAAGACAAAGTTCTCAAATACATACTTAATTTAAACTTAACATAGGTACCACATTGCCAGTTTTTTCAAGGAAAAAAAAGGTTTACATCCTCAGGATGTGTGCGTCATGCAAAGAATGCTTTATGTATGTACTTTGCCTAGAGTCCTACAGTCCTCGCACAATATTTTACCTTTTTTTACATGTAGATTAATAAATTGAACTTTACGTTACTTGTTGTTGAATACCATCATATCCGAAACAGAATTCCGAACGTATTTGTGACTGAGCTTAGTTCTGCAACGCTTGGATTTGCTTTAGGCTGCATTTCTATGATTTGCTTGGATAATTAGTTATTATGAGGGAGAAAGGAGTTTGTTAGTAGAGATTATTGGTTTAATTAAGCTCATATAAAATAACTCCTGTTAAACCTCCAACTGTAAATAAAAAATAAAAAATACAAATCCTAAGCTTCATAAAATAGAAGGGGAGTAATTAATTTGTGTGCCATGGATATGGATATGGTATGTTTGTGTGTGTGGATGGATTTGTGTGATGGATGGATGTATGTGTGTTTGTGTGTGGATACTTTGTGTTATTCAATATATAATAATTGTAACGTTTTTAACATCACTATACTAAAATTGACACCTGGTGCGTTTGAGTATGAGTAAAAGAGATATGAATGAATGAAAGGTGGATGGACTGTGAAGAGTAAGAAGACTGTGAAGGTCGATAATTATGGCAAGAAAGGGGTTGTCTGAAGAGATAGCGAGTAAAAGAGAAGTATGGAAGAAGAAGACATACTGCGACGATCCTAAATGAATTGGGATAAGGGCAAGAGTCGACTGATGCTACTAAAATTGACATCTATAAGAAGTCGATTCCCTACTATTTTTATCTGGCCTTCTGTTTCAGACACATTTCCTCCATTTACAAAATCATGAACTGTTTGCGTTATTAAGGTTCCGATATCATTGACTACTGATCCTAGACGAGACGAGAAAGAGATGTCCCGATTCATAAATAAATCAGGATTAATAAATTGGTCCTTGATGTGGTGTTGCCTCACAAACTATGGGGGGTGATATCATGTCCTGCGTTTCCGCTTATATGCAGACATCACAAGAGCTGATGGAGGCAATTGAAAGTGCCAAACTCTTTGTCAAATTTTGAATTGTCATCGGCACGATAAAAAAAGTACAACAAGACCTCGAACCGGAAAGCATTTCTTTGGAAGGCCTCCCATTAAGTGGACCGATGACCTGGTGAAGGTTGCGCGGGCCCGCTGGATACGAGATCCACGGGATCGGTCAATGTGGCGACACCTGGGGGAGGTCTATGTCCAGCAGTGGACGTCTTTTGGCTGAAATGTTGATGATAATGATACCACAAGAAGAAGTTTCCTATCTGACGTAATAACCGTCAATAATCGTCATAAGAACGACAGAATAGTCTCCACGAGTCGTCCGCATGTATTAGCAACATGACGACCGTAGTGTCATCGAGCGGACGATTCCAAATATTCGGCCCAGTCGAAAATAAAGACGGATTCCATGCGCCTGCCAAATATTGGGTTTGTTTACTTTATTTTTATTCCACTGTCGGTTAAGCTAACTACTCGTAACGATAATTAACTTTTGATTTAACCTAGATACGAGGAATTAATAGAATGTACTATAAGTGCTAGAAGTAATTGATGTTGACATAAGTAGTATTTTTGCGATTTTTATTTTACACTGACTTTAGTGCTTTTAATTTTTAGTTCGCACATAGTAATTTATAGCTGTGTGAGGTTCGATCTTTAATTTATGAGTATAGTAGGTACGTATACGTACCTACTACTTATACTGGACTGCCTTCTTAATCTCCACACTTGACGGGTGCTAATTGGCAACTAAGCTCAAGTCTTTCAATTATTATTTTAATGCAAAAAGGTACTAAGTAATGTTAATGGGTTTAACCCAATAGGTGTTATTTATTTTATTTGCAAACAAATTAAGGATACAGAAAATCAACAGAACGAATCTATATGACGTTACGCTTTCGGAATTCAGACCCGTTATTGATGTCTTTTTCAGTTGAAATGGCAATTACTGTGTCTGCTCAGCCTTAAAGTATTTAAAAAGTAATAAAGGAAAGTACTCAAATAAAATATTACCTCCAACCGGATCCGTTTCATCTACGTGGATCATTTCTGATGATCTGAAACAAAACATAATTTCAGTATTTCATTCACATTTAACATTCATGCAAATGGCTTCGCTGGAAACTGGTGTAGTACTAATTAATGCACAAATTAAGGACGGTACCTACTCCAACAAATGATTATATTAAACGTTGAATGAGCAATTTAGACATTATTTATGCCACAATTAGTCGTGTTTTAATTCGTCCAAAGTAACATCGGTGATTGTACTTTAAAAAAAACAAATGGCGGCCGTGAACTGTCTAAACTGAGCGGTTTTTTATTTTGGACTTGTTTTGGTATTACATATTTTAAAAATGTCTGTACTGTATGAATATTTGTTTTTTAGTTTAGTTATTCCGGCTAACTGCCAAAATTGTCTAAACGTGTATGGGCGAGCGTACGGCGTCATGGCAACAATTGTATGCCAATTTTGAAAGCTTCGTTTTTTTTTTTGTAGGAATTGTAAATAATGGTTGTGTTTACTAATTACTCCACTATGTTATGCATTCAAATGTCATTACCTAGAATAAAAATATAGAGCATAATTATTATCTTCAGAGCAAATGTGGCTCATGTCATGCGATTTTAATTCCTGTTTCCATCATTCTGCTTTTATAGTGCTTACAAGAAAAGTTTTTTGTGACTGATGGGCATAGTGGGCATTACATAAGTAAACATACTAAATTACCAAGTAACAACTTGCAATGACAGCTAAAAGAGTTTAGATTTACTTTGTTTATGGTCTAGGTGGCCCCGGGACATACAATAAAAAAAAACCACTTGCCACAAACAATTCGTCCATCGTGACAATTTGTCTATTTCGTATCGTGGAACAGATGACTACATTCTGCAGTCCAGCAGCCGTGCACTCGGGATTTGGGTCGTCTATTTACGAACTAACATTTTGTGGCCCATTATTATATCGTGTCGATCGACGTATTTCATAATTATTTTAAATCACGATGTTCGAATTTCGAAAGGATTTCTTTGCTTTGTCATGTCATTGTCATAGTTGGAAAATATGATAAATGTTAGCGTATTTTTGTCGCTAGTTGATTTAGAGATTTTAGTTTTGTGGAAAATGAATGGACAATTCGGAATTCACGTGTGGCAACGGACGTAATTTTTCCACCTTCTGTACAGATTTTTATTTGCCCAAGAAAATGTTGCTCAAGGTACGACAAAATTGCGATTTATTCAGTTGAAAACTTAACAAAATCTTTTGGGATAGATAAAAACAGGGAAGCTCTCATAACTACGGAAAATATTTTGAACCTTCCTTTGTTATTTCACTTCTGGGACAAATAACTGAAGGAAACAGGTTTTTGCTTTCAGAATTGAAATAACGAGGAATATTCCAGAACAGACAGCTCGTGTTTGTAAAATGAACTTCGTGTTTTAATTACGTACAAATCTTGCTATCTGAAAACGGATTAAAAAAAATCACTACACAATAGATTTTTTTAAATGAAAACACGATTTTACATTTACATTCAGCCAGTATTCCGATCGTAAACAAGCTCATTGGGGCGTAAAAACATTGAAAAAGAAAAATCAAACATTCTTTTTTTAAATGGACCAAGGTTGAAGTAACGAGAGATTTTTGGTGTTCCGACCTACTTGCGTTGAAGACTGAGGAGACTGAGTAATTAATTAAAATCATTGGTTGACTGTTTTCCCCTGTGTAGTTAGTTTTGAAGATTTAATTTTGAATTAAAAAAAAAAATTGAGATCTTATAATTGTGAAATCATTATCTGTCTGCTGGTTTAGCTGTGTTACGCAAATAATTAGAAGATATTTGAAGATTATCTATTGTACGTGATTCTGATTACAGACAGTTTTCATTGGTTATTAAGCTGTTCATTTTAACAACCGATAAGAAATATTGATGTGGAATTAGAATAGGATATGAAGAATGTACCTACGCCATGAAGCACATAACCATTTTGCTCCATGACCTACGCGGTAGCCGTTTCGTTAATATTTTTTTTTATATTGTTATTTATTTGATCGAATGATTAGTTGGGTCTGGGTTTGTTATATGACTTTGATACCTATCTATTTATTTGTAAATACAAGTCTAGAGACCATTTACATATAGTCCCTCAATGCAACTTCCTTACATTACCCAATTACCTCATCATCATCATTTCAGCCAAAAGACGTCCACTGCTGGACATAGGCCTCCCCCAGGTGTCGCCACATTGACCGGTCCCGTGCGTCTCTCATCCAGCGGGTTCCTGCAACCTTGAGACCAGGTCATCGGCCCACCTAGTGGGAGGCCTTCCAACGCAACGTCTTCCGGTTCGCGGTCGCCATTCCAGAACTTTTCGGCCCCATCGGCCATCCGTTCTGCGAGCAATGTGCCCTGCCCATTGCCACTTAAGTCTGGCGATTCTTCGGGCTACGTCGGTAACCTTAGTTCTCATGCGGATGTCCTCATTTCTGATTCGATCACGCAAGGAAACTCCGAGCATAGCCCTCTCCATTGCCCTTTGGGTGACTTTGAGCTTTCTGATAAGGCCCATTGTGAGCGACCACGTTTCGGTCCCGTATGTAATCACTGGCAACACACACTGGTCATAGACTTTCGTCTTGAGACACTGGGGTAAGTTGGACGAGAAGATACCGCGCAATTTCCCGAACGCTGCCCAGCCGAGTCGGATTCTACGATTGACCTCTTTCTCGAAGTTAGATCTACCCAACTGGACCGTTTGTCCCATGTAAACATAATCGTCCACAACTTCGAGCGTAGAGTCTCCGATCTTGATAGGAGGGGGTGTTACATGAACATTCGTCATAACCTTGGTTTTGTCCATTTTCATTTTAAGACCCACTCTTTCGGAAGCTCTCTGAGGTCATCGAGCATTTTACTGAGGTCTTCCATGGTCTCAGCAATGACCACTATATCGTCGGCAAACCGAAGGTGAGTGATGTACTCGCCGTTGACATTGATGCCAAGTCCTTTCCAATCCAGAACCTTGAAGACATCCTCCAATGCAGCGGTGAACAGTTTCGGAGATATGACGTCTCCCTGTCTCACACCGCGCTGCAGAAGGATAGGTTCCGAGATCTGGTCCTGAAGTCGGACTGACATGGTGGCGTTTTTGTACAAACACTTCAACACGATGTACCGGTAGTCGATTTAGCACCGTTGGAGACTGCAGTACAGCCCAAGTCTCGATCGTATCGAAGGCTTTCTCGTGGTCCACAAACGCTAAACAGAGAGGCAGGTTATACTCTTCGGTCTTCTGTATAACTTGCCGCAGCGTATGTATGTGGTCTACGGTACTGAAGCCTTTTCGGAATCCGGCTTGTTCGGGAGGCTGGAAATCGTCGAACCTGCGTGCGAGACGATTCGTGACGACTCTTGAAAACAACTTGTAGACATGGCTTACCTACATAACCATTAAACGTTTTTAAAACTAAACCCACTTCGAAGATATTTCCGACAAAAGTAAACACTTTACTTTTATGTTTTACGAAAATAACTTCAGTTATATAGTTGTTAGGGTTAATTTTAGCTTGTATGTGGGTGTTGCCTAATTAGTTAGATTAACACATATTCCACGTGGGGAAAGGAGGCCGATGGTCAGATAAGGTTTTGCACACTTCGCTTGATTTATACTCGACTGCATGTTTATTTTAAATAATCAGGTTAAATTATTATTTTTTAATGCTACTGAGTTTTAAACACGTACTGTATACCGTCACGAACTCACGAGCAATAATATGTTTACACTTGGAAAAGTTCAAATGAGAATTTCTCGCGAAGTAACGATTGCAATTTTGAGATAATAAATTTTACAGGGTTGATAAAAATCATGATTTTTATAAAAAAATCAAAAAAATCGGATTAATTTGATTTAAATCGGATTTATTTGATTTTAATCAGATTTTTTTTGATTTTTTTAATTATCTGATCGGTTTCAGTATGAAAGTCAGTTATTTATTAAAAAAACTATCATATTTTTGTTAAATCAACATATTAGTTCTTTTATTAAGTCATTATTTTATTAAAAAAACGAAGTAGCATATTTATTTGCTTATTTAACAAAAATATTAAAAAAAATACTTTATTGATAATCAACAAACATATTATATTCTTCTAAAGGTAATTAAAAAAAACACTTCCATTTTGCAATACTTATACAGCGTGTAACGGAAGGGGGGTATCAACCCTGAAGGAGGTGAATGTGCTCATGAAACTTAACAACTTTCCCCAAAGAACATAGGTCGAAATATGAAAGTATAACAAAAAATAATAATTAAAATAAAAAAGACAACATTTAAAAATGAACATAGAACCATTTGGGTTTCACCGCAGTCGCAGTCACTAATTTGAACTTATTTGTTTGAATTTCGTTCTTTCAATAGGTATGGGCATATATAGCGATGCACATGTGTATGTGTGCGCCGTAGTTTTTGTCGGGGGAAGTCCTTTGACACGTTTTGGTTGCAGTAAAAAAGAACTGATTTAAATCATCGATTTTTTTAAATAAATCATTTGATTTTAATCGCGATTTAAATCACTGATTTTAATCAAATGATTTAAATCACATCATCCCTGAAATTTTATGACCTATTTTATGGTAAATATGGGTTCCAAAATATCAGTTCCGTTATTACGTAATGTATTAATACAGTGGGTGAAAATCACCTCGTAATCTTTCTTTATGTCCTGGTTCAAACTGTAGACCATAATTTATACCAAGTTATAAAAACTGCATTATTACTGCCGGATATTGGACCATTGCGTTTATATCACCAATACCTTTTTAGCCAGTAATCGCTACCAGCCTTAATAACTGCTTAGTAAGTAAGTTAATTGATAATATAAAAATTATACGTTTTCATGGACTATTAATTTACAATTTATAACGTTTCTAGTAATTAGCGATATAAAGTATCGCTGGAGTTATTAATAAAATGATTACTTTTACTATTGGGTGTTTTTCCCAGACTGATTCACATTTATAATTACTTTCAAACCTTTATTGATAACAGACTAACAGTAGATAGGACATTCGAAGATACAATTGTATTGTTTTTTTCGTTCGTTTTGTCTTTTTCTTTCTTTGATTTTTAATCTTTCCTGATTGTGGTAGAACACTGCTATCGGTTGATTACCTACGGTAAGTAGTCCGATCCTCTTTTCCCGTATCAAAATAATACCTCCGAGACATTTGTTTCAAATATCGAAGCCCGAAGGGCGAGGACATTTCTTTTAAATAACGAGGGGCGGGGACATTTATTTTAAATATCGAGGCCCGAGGACATTTTGTTTTAAATATCCCGTACGTTGCCGAAATGTAGGTACGGTACAATTCTAGTTTGTTGTTTTTGTCTTATACGTAGTTATTCATATTTTTTCTGTCTGCTTAAGGTTTTGGATGGAATGGAAGAGGAGGACCAAAGAAATGATGAATGAATTGTGTGAGGAATGATATGAAAGAAAAAGGAGTAAACGATAGCGTGAACGTTGCCAGAGATAGCAAGACAAAAACGTGTTACTCAGGCGCCGAGTAACATAAGACGCTGGAATATGATGACATGTCTGCTCAAAAATGAGTGTTATGTTTTCAGGGGTCATGTAATAAATAATATGTATTTTAGTTTTTAGTGAACGTTTTTATTAAACTATCTTGAAGAACGTATATTTTGACATTATTAACCATCGCTGAGTACCTACTTAATATGTATTCATACCAACTGTCGATCGTATTAAATTGTTTGCGTACCACCAAGAACCCAGGTTAAACGATACACGAAAAAATTTACACTCAAATAAAAGTCTTGTAACTTTGCAAATAAGGATGAGTGTCGTGTGTCAAGTTAATAAAATGGTGCGACTTGGTCGGATGACGGATCACAAGACATTTCTGCACACAGCTTTCGCGACTCAAGGTGAAATTCTTTTGAGCTGTATTTAACAACCAATTCTATAATATTACAATTTTAAATAGATTTAAAATGTGTAAACGGTTGATTTAATCTCCTCGAGCACAAATTCAAATCGAAGGCCAAAATGCAAATTGCAATACAACGTTGCAAATCCTAAAAAATCTACCGTTAGAAATACTAAAATTAATTATGTAAGTAAGTACCTACCTACCTAACTTTTTCTGATACCTACTTACTGAAAATATGAATTTCAGTCACAGACTAACCTTGAGTAATTTAATACGTAACTTAGTTCCCATCTTGCTCGCTTACCAAATTAATTTCTTTCAAAATCATTAAGCACCTAGGTACTTACATCTGTCTGTTGGTTTTCCTGAACGTAGCTAATGGACTCATTTTAAGAAAAAAATATTTCTTTTTAAACTAGTGCAATTCACTGTAGAGGTACACCGTACACCCAAATGAGAACGATTCAAATTAAGTTCTTAGATCTTCTCTTTGCCACAGTTCGCTAGAAAATCCACGCGAATAAACAGGAACGTCAAAATAAATGTAGGTAATTGAGAACGCAAGAATGAAACAAAATTGCTTTCCGCGAATTATTCAAAATTGGAACACTAAAGTTTATTTTACACTAGGTATTAGTCTGGAATTTAAAAACTCATTTAGGTTTATTTTTTTGAATCTTTTAAAAATTTAAGTGGCTCTTTGTAATGAATACGGTTTAATAACCAGGGAAAATTACCGGAATACAAACGAGGGAACTAATATTAAACTTTCAGGTTAATTTTGTTCAGCTGCAAAATTAAGCCTCTTGGCACTTTGCTTATTTTTAATTATTTTTTTAAGTTATTTAATTACAATCGTATTCAATTTACAATTTTACGCACTAAACTGTTCCGTAATTAAAAGAATCTTTTAACATTTTGCATGAAAGCACATCACTAAAATACCCGCCAAACCGCCACTACGGTCAAACGTCACATTTGAAATTTAGAACCACAGAATATAAAAGTTTTGGTTTTTTTTTCAATTGTATATGCACTGGCCATTTTGATTGAGGAAGTGACAATGGCTGACTGAATTGATTTAAGATCGTCTTGTGAGATACTTGCATCGATGAATCAATTGGCATCGTTCATGGAATGCGTATGGTATGGACGCTATTGTAACCGGCGAATGGTCCCTAGCACGAGACAATAATTAATTTTCATCTGAAGAGTGTGCTATGATTTTTAATATAGGGCCATTAATTATTTAAATGGATGGCTATACCATTAATATTGTTGCAACAACGTAGGGACGAGTAGAACCAGAAAAATCTTGCTGTGTATACTTACGTATTCGTTTTATTTTGATCGACACTTGATTTGTTGCCAAATCGTTCGTTAGCTACAGTATATAGGTACTTGTTAAGTTGTAAATAACGGAGGCATACACAATACGAACGAAAGTTTGTCTAGCCTCCGTTAATTCCAAGTTAACGACTATAAAAAAACTATAATTTATCAATATTTTGGCAGCGGTCTAGAGCCAACTGCTGGCTTCACCCAAGTTTACATACGTCACGACTTCCATGTTCGTATTATCCTCAGTTTACTATTGTTTATACTGAGGCATGTTATACGTAGATATGCTGCGTCTTTCTACATACATATAGAGGTACCTTAATAGGTACGTAGGTATATTATGTAAATATAATATTCTGTGACGCAGACTATTCTTTGGTGGGTCAAATAATATTGGCAATAGATTATAATTTATCGAAGCCTTTTTATGTGAATTTATCGGGGAAAATTACCGAAAGAATATTTTGCAATTATTATTTCTGATTCCAAAGAAGCTTTTTTATTTTATGTAAAGTTTTTTTACGAATTTAGAGAAATTACAGACGTCATTATAATAATATGCATTTATTCAATTAGATTAGTGAAAATAGAAAATAAAATCAAAATACATTTGCAATATGAAACTTTTTTAAATCGAAAGAATTAAAAAAAATAACCATAAACAAATTCAATGCTAATGAAGTTTCTCAAGGAAAAAATAAATAATAATAGAAAGAGGTTGCATAACCAACACGTGTGATATTCAGTTCGAAAATTAATTTCAAACTGTCGAGGAGCAAGACCCGCCATTTCGACGCGACACACCGATAGGAGAATGCTCATGGGTTCGTCGACCGGAATTAACTTTCCAAACTTGTTTCTGATAAAAGGCTCACACGGAACACGTTACATATGTGCCCACGACCAACAGAAATGTGGAACGATACACAGAATTAAAGTTAAAACTGTCTTTGTTGCAATAAAACCTCATTTGGTTAAAGTTAGCAGAGTCAAAATGATCAAAAAACACGTTTCGTAGGTTCTGCAGACGATAGGTGTCGAGCGATTCATAACTTGCCAATATTGTTTTATTTTACTTAAATAAATACAAAAAGCAGACACGAAAACAACAAATATTTGAAGTCTGGAGGTTAAGCAACCAAGCAAGGATCGTCAAATTCTTCACAATATTGGTTTATCTGAGAAAAGTGGAAAAAATCGGGATCTTTTGAGCCGAAGGTTAGTGTGTGGGTGACAAAGTATATACAAGAGCGTTTATGTTGCGAGTCTTCAGATCATTATAAACTTGATCAAAATAGTTCATTTGTATCAAAAGCTTGCCAAGAATTCGAATAAAGATTTAACTATCAGCGGAAGTCTGAAACAATATGAACGGGTAAAAAGAGACACTCAAATATTTGGAGAAACAACATTGTTATTTTTCTCGTCATTAACATTTATTTCTTAATTCAAGTCAAACAGACTAATGATAAGACTTTCACAGCATAATTTCTCTTGTTCGATGTATTTTACTCAGAAATAGCTCTAAATATAATACACCCTTGAGGCCTTTGAAAACCGGCTGATAAATAAGAGCAAACGATGCTGGGATGTCAGCAATTCATTGTATTGACTTTTGATATCAATTAACTCCTGTCAATCCTGTTCAAGACATTCGAAATGCTAAAGTGCGAAAATTTGACTTGGCACGGCCGTTTGACAAAAATACTGTTACCAAGAAAATAAAACTAAGTAAACACATGTCTCCCTGATCCCAATGTGACAGAAACATCCTTCTCATCGCAAGGACAGTCAGCGATAGGTATTAAACCAACGGGCACAACAATAGACGGACTAATATGGCAAGCCACCATGTTTGGTACAACAGAATATTGCGCTCACGCATAAGGCTTGTTTGATGACGACGGTACGGCTTGGAAGACTACGGAAACTTCCAGTCATGCATTGAACGTAATGCAAAATGAAGGTCGAATAGGATAAGAGATGTTTGGAAGAAGAAGACTCCGCCAACCTCCAATAAATTGGGGTTAAGGAAAAAGGAAGATGAACAGCAGATAAATATTGAAAACTTGTGCTACACATTTTTAAACATAGAGCTTACAAATAGATCTAAAAATAAGAACGCAGCAGACACAAAATGTTCATAATTCATGCAGTGAAGGAACGAGTCTTTAACTACAAAGTTAATAAGTAAGTAGTATTGCAAAGATCTGAGCGAAAAGTCATCTTCAATTATGTACCGATATCAATATCTATAAAACATCATGAATTCATGAAACAGAAGATCAAGCAATCAAAGTCACACTACAAGATGATCAACTTTATGAACTAAACGGATTTCCCCACGAAGAAGTTGGGTGCATTGATCACTCAGTTGACATTATAGTTCATGGATCTGATAAACTCAGCCACTTTCACTCGCATATCCGCAAAAACATCACACAATGATTTCACCTACCATCTGACACCTCCATCTTTAATGAACCATTAAGACGGCTCAGAAGACAGATGTAAGAAAATTTATATTAATGCGAATGCAACAGACTGTTTAATTAAGAGATGGAATTAAACTAGTAACATTTACGAATTGCAAGGCAACTTTTTTGTTACCAAAGGTAAAAAAGGCTTTTTTTGTTACCCCGTAACTTCGCGACTTCTACCGCATCGTCGATGACAGCGCAAATGTCACCACGGCTACATGTTTTTGGGCCAAGAGGCAGGATAGGAGGTGGAGCATGATTTACAAGGACGGTAGGACAGAAAAAGAATAATTATACAGTACTGAAAGTGACTGAAACAGAACAGTCACTGGAGCAAATAAGATTCAACATCCCACAATACAGTAAATAGCGTCAGACAATAATTATGGCACAGATGTTGCAGACGATGTTGTTGATGCTGTCAGATGTTACTGTGCCCGAAAGGGTCCATATTGATCTTTTGTTTAGTTATACCACCCATGGAATACATTATAGAATGCAATTACGTATTGAGATGAAAAGAGTTCAAATGGTTTACTATCAAGCTAGTACCCATATAATTAGGTAGAATCTAGGTAGTGATGTGCAGCTTTGAGCATCTGTGGACTGCGGTGTGGTGTGAGTGAGTCGGGCCTCGGGACACACGAGGCCGCGCCAGCCAGACGGGCTATTTCCGACACGACGAGACGTTGCAAAAAATCACACATTCATACTAACCGGTGGCTAAAATTATATGTCTATGTTAAGTGGAACTAATCAATAAACTGGCCGGTTACCGTTTAGAGAAAATTGTGAGTCATTCGAATGGGTTATTAAAGTGCAATGGCGGCCTAGAATATTGACTGTTGATTTTTATAACTCTTCAGACCACCTGCTCGCAAATATCAAAATTATTTGTCATGCAAACTTACTGAAAGCAAGTCATTATGTAGGGGTCCCGCAAGGTATATTGTAGACTGAATTTCATTACTACCTAGCTGGTCAATAATGTGATTTCATTTTGGAACCTCAAATAGAAAACTCATCAATCACTGCTGAGACGGTTCAGTGTAAGATCACCACTAAATTGAAATTGACATTTTGCTAAGTAGACTTATCATTAGACATTTTGCGCTGTTGGACATTTTGCTACTTTCTTTTTTACTACCTTCTGATCAGGAGGCAAAATCCAACCAAACAATTGACCTTGCAACCTTATTCTTGGGAAACAGATTTTCATGAAGACTTGAAGAGTGACCCTGTCGGGAACCAAATATTCTTTTAAAATTATTATCTAATTTTTCATGTAGGTATCTAGATCTACATATAAATACCAGGCGTGTTTTCGTATTGGAAGATATTAGGAACACTACGAGTATCATTCATTATACCTACAGAAAGCCTTCAGTACTTCATAGTTCATAACATAAATATTGTTCGAAAGGAAAAACCAACAAGGAATTTTGTTTGTTTATATAACTTTCACGAGTATTTCAATGGTAGGAACAGACAACGTTGTTTTGTTAGTAAACAATGATATTGAAATAAATGGCGCCTCGAAATTCAAGATAAAGGGAAAATAACAGAGATTTGTACATACAATAATAATGTTTTCTTTGTTGTCTTAAGAGTTTACAGATACCACAGAAATGTGTCAAAAAAAGTATTGACAACCCATGACTCCATGAGTGACATGGTTATCTGGATACTTTGAGTTGGGAGAGGGAGAGGAAGACCAAGGAAATGATGAATGGATTGTGTGAGGAATTGTATGACAAAGAAAGGAGTAAATGATAGCGTGATGGTTGACGAAGAGAAGAAGAAGTCGTGTTGCGTCGACTTCAAGTAACATGGGACATCCTCCCATGTTACTTGAAGTCGACGCAACGCGACTAGCGATAGCGACTACAGATAGCGTGATGGTTGACGAAGAGAGTGGTATAAGAAGTCGTGTTGCGTCGACTTCAAGTAACATGGGAGGATAGCAGGAAGATGATGGTGACATATTCTTACTTACTTCTTTGGCAAATTGGCCCTCATCAAGCTAGTACCAAACTATAGTTCAGTTAAATTGTATTTTTGCTAGGAAAGTTTTGGGTTAGTTCTGATTTTTTCATTCCATATGTGTTTTGGGGTGCTAAATCTGAATCTGAGGTTTGCGGACAAAATTTCGTGACGCAACATTAAAAAAAAACAGAAAAGACAGTTTTATTTTTGCTTTTTTGCTTAAAACTCGAAAACTATTAACTTTTGGTAAATGGTCTGTTTACAGAAATTAAAGTACTTGAAATTCTCTATAAATACCAGTATTTAGTTTTTTTTTTCAGACGAATCGTTCGGTTTCTAGTGCGAGTTGAAAATTGAAAATTTTTAGCAGTTTATGCAAAACCCACTTTTTACATTTCAATATAAAATTTTTATGGATGCTGTCATTTGATAAATGTCACCTGGTTTTCCACACAAGTAATTAAAAAGAAAAAAGGCAAAAATTATGCAAATTCAGTAGGTATCAAAAAAAGGTAGAACTGATGAAAAAAAAAAAAAACTGAAACTATAAATGCCGATTGCCATCCAGTTTATAGTGCGCTAGTGTGCGCTACACGTACACACGTATACTACAACGTCTACAACAGTTTAGCACATTGTTTCCGATTGGAATGTAAAGCGGCTTTAACTGCTTTTTAACTAAGTTATTTTGCTTTTTTGCAATCTAGCTATAATATTTGAGTCAAAACGTGAATTATCCGTGTGACTCGGTCTTTATTTTAATTAACTTAAAAACCTTTCAATACAAATTTATAAAGTGGTTTTTGCAGTCACACCGGTACAAATTGCCAATTTTCAACTTGCACTTGAGACCGAACGTTTCGTCTGTACAATAACCAAAATAGTGATATTTGTAGAGAACTTTAAGTACTTTAATTTCTGTAAACAGACCATTTACTAAAAGTTAACAGTTTTCGAGTTTTAAGCAAAGAACCGGAAAAAAGCAAAACAAAAACCGGTTTCTTCTAGTTTTTTAATGTTGCGTCACGAAATTTTGTCCGCAAACCTCAGATTCAGATTTAGCACCCCAAAACACATATGGAATCAAAAAATCAGAACTAACCCAAAACTTTCCTACTAGGATCACTTTACAGAACAAATTTCCTGAATTACTAAGGCTAAAGCTTCAAAATCAAAAATCAAAATCAAAGCATTTATTTCAAGTAGACCAGTTACAGGCACTTTTGAATTGTCGAATTAAACTAACTGCGGCACTCAGAGATATCCAACGATTAGGCCGCCACCCAGCAAAGGCCTGAAATACTTTTGTATGACATACCTAACTGCCAAAAACCTTTACCAAGCGACGGCCCAAGCAACCACTGAAGCTGCGCTGCGAGTGCTGAGTGCGGCAGTAAACTACTAAACTAATGAAGCAAAATAAACTAAGCTACAGTCCCAGTCACAAGGCATAAATAATAACTCGTGAGTGTACTGTAGTTGCCCATTCCAAAGCGTTGGTCTCATGAGAAGAATGGCAAGAAACTTCATTTAGGTAAGTACTCGTATAAAAATAGTATAGGGACGTAAATCCTGCCCAGCTGTGTTCTGAGGTAGCGATAGATCAAATAACATGTGAAAACTGATACCTAGTAGTATGTTGCGGTCGTTTTCTAGTATACCTACCGTTTTTGCTTAGTCGCGTTTATTTGTGACCGCAGAATGTACCTGGCAACTTCGTTGAACATGGCTCATGGATTTATTAAACAATCACTCAGTATTTATTATTATTATTATAGCTAGCCGATGTTGTCCCACTGCTGAGCAAATGCCTCCCTCCATTCCTTCCAACGGTCGCGATTCTGTGCGACGTCTCTCCAATTCTCAAGGAAGACATCCAGTTCGTCCCGCCATCTCCTTCGTGGTCTGCCACGACCTCGTGTAACTGTTTCAGGGCACCACTCCTGAGCTTTACGGGCCCACAGCTCGTTCGGCATGCAACAGACATGTCCTGCCCATTCCCATTTAAGTATGGCAGCCTTGCGTTTTGAAACGCAGTGTAGTATTTCGAACCCGATCGGTTAATTTTACACCTAAGATACTGAGCTCCATAGCATGTTGGCAAACCTTGAGTTAGTATTTAAATCAATAAAAACATAATATCTTGTTTGTAATCCTCGAAGGGTTAGACTGAGGTGAATCTAGTAGCAGACCCACATTTTGCCAGTTAATAGAGGACACGCCTATCGCACTTAATCGGGAACAAATCCAGACTCCTTGGTTGCTACTATGAAAACTCTTGATGGAAATACCCAATATCACAGCACAGGGGGTCTAAAATGGCCACTTTAGCAGATCATAATATGAATTGACCTTTCTAAATAGTAACTGCGTCTGTGACCATTTTACGAATTTAACGCAATTCATATTGTTTTCCTATTATTACTTACCTATGATCTATTTTCCTTAATGGTCCCAGACGCTGTTACTATTATGAAAGGTCATTTTACGCTTTTTGACGCAATTCATATTATGATCTGCTAAAGTGGCCGTTTTAGACCCCCTGAAGTCGCACTCAATCAATAAAAAATATCTTCCAAATCCAGGATCACCTGCAGTTGAATGCTTGATTGGATTGTGTGATAAATTGATAATTAATTATATGTTATGGCAAAATATGAGTGTTTTGCCGCCCAAAAAAAATTAGAACTGGTCTAGAGTAGGGTAATGCGAAACATTCAAGTTATATTACATCACGAATCGTTTAAAACAAATAACGATTGGACCAAAATCATGATGCTGCTGAGCAGTTGAACCTCGTAAAGCAGTCTAGAGATGGTCAAAAAAAGAACCACACAGATTTGGATGGACCTGCCCTGTCAGTGCAAATGTCAGTGGTCGTATAGCTCAACTCACAAGTACTCACAACCAAGGGAGTTAAACGACACGACGAACGAAAGGACATTTGGGTAGCCCGCTTATAGATGTCAGGACATGTGTCATGTGTGACACCCCTAACCTAGAACATACACATTCCAGTCTAACCTAGAGCGCTCCATTCGGAGAAGTATTGTTATAAAGAAACAAAAGATGATCGGAAGATGCTACGCACGAAACGACTATTGTCTAGAAAGTTATTCTTTAAAACAATGGCTTAGGATGCCATTAGAAACTGCGATGTTAAGAAGGTATACTTATACCTTTCATTAGCAAAGAATTATCTTGAATTATAGGTACGTATGCCATGACATATATAATTATGTGAACAATAATATTCGAATTCATCTTCTCTTCTTAGTGCATCATCATCATCTGCCTAGCCTTTTCCAACTATGTTGGGGTCGGCTTCCAGTCTAATCGGATGCAGCGGAATACCAGTATTTTACATGGCGCATATGCCTATTACAACCAAGACTGGCTGTCAGACTTTCAAGCCACTGGATTACCTGTAAGTCCTGTAACGACTGTCAAAGATATACAAATGACAGCTGAGACCAATGGTTTTACGTTATTTCCGAAGCACAGAGAAAATTTGGTATACAATGGATGGTCACCCATGCATAGATCAAGCTATGCAACCTCAGCTTAACCTCACTTCGGGATCGACGTCCGAGGATGTGTCCCAGGATACGGATCATTTTCTTAATGCTAATGTTATTGGTTGTATGTAGGTATGAATAAGAAACTTTTTATATATTCTCTGTGTGGTCTATCTACAGTTCATAAATCGATCATCATTTCCTGCAGTTTGTGACCGGTGTTTGCATACTTATTACTATTTGCAAAGCCATCTTTTGATGGCAAGAAATTGTGCAAATAATTAATATTTTTTTTAACAAAACGTCGTGCGTGACACAGACACAAATAAAAAGAAAAACCTAAGATAGAAGATTAATTAAGTACCTACACGAATTAACACGAAGTCAAATTATGGGAAAGACTTTTTTTTCCATAAGTAAAAACAAATAATAGAAATACTACTATGTACCATCGCCTACAATAATGCATGGGAAGTTCAGAAAAAATACCGTGTGAAGCAAGAAATGACGCCACCTGGCGTAAATAAGTACTCGATTAGCAACATTGATTATATTGTTGATGCTACACTAACTAGAGGGCGCTCACGCTGTATAAAATGTTCATGTAGTTTCTTTTTCTGTATTTTACATTCAAATAATTTATAATCAATTATTTCTATTATATAAATTTATTCCTAACTACCTACTATGTTTGTTTAAATTGAATATTATTATCATTTTATAACTAGGTATCTGATTTTAATTATCTATGTTTTAGTTTTCAAACTTGAGGGTAGGTCGAATATGAATTCATAAATAAATTTGTAGGTAGTAGAAATAATTAGATTGAAGATTTAGATGAGTTAAGACTAAGCTCAATTGATTGTTCGTTATGTTTGTTTCGATTACCTCATTCGAGTGTGTTTAGCTCAGTTTTATTTTAATTTAGGTGAATTAACTTAATTCATCAAAATGAGTACGCGTTGTGTTAAATAAAGCAACAATTACTTAGTTATCTTTGGTCCGATGATGTATAACTAGCATAATACAGATAACATATGTTTTAAGTGACTTATGTAATTAATCTATCAATGTGTCAAAACTCCCTCTTCCTGTTTGGCTGCCATTAAACACGGACGACATCCAACTCTGCTTTTTTATTCTTCCACCACAAACCTGGATCCCGCCAACTGGTTATGGGCCCAGTAAAGCAGAAGAGGTTTGCGGTGGACATCAGGTAAATTCGAGCTACAGTGAATTGCAAGGCTGGGCTGCGGTGAAGCGGCGAGTCGGCAGCGGCGAGGTAAATCGCTACACGTGGCGGGTCGAGCACAGTGTCCGGTACAGCTTCTTAGCAGGAGCAGGGCGCAATTTAAAATGGATTTATCGAGTAATCCAGTCGTCTTCGACGGCAGCAACTGGTCAGCATGGAAATTTAAGGTACGAGTGCTTCTTAAAGCATCGGGCGTCTACGATGTTGTCGAGTCTGACAAGCCAGAAAACACATCTGATGCAGAAAAAGACGCGAAGGCGCAAGGTATAATGGTGACAAGAATGTCAGAAAAAATAATAAATCAAATTTCAAGTTGTGAGACCGCGTCTCAAATATGGCGTAAGCTACATGCTATCTACGAGCAGCAAGGCGAATTATCTACTCATCTACTTCAAAGAAAGTTTTTTGAATTGAAATATAACAGTAAAGAAAGCATGGCAGAATTTCTAGGAAGGGTTGAGGCAACATTAACGTCACTAAAAACACTGAAGGCTGAAGTAAGTGAAAGCATGGCTGTTACTAAAATAACGACAAGTTTACCAGACCAATATCAACATTTCATCTCTGCATGGGAAAGTGTCCCACTCCCTGAGAGGACATTGGAAAATCTATGTACCAGACTTTTAATTGAAGAGCAACGGTATAATTCTAGAAGTGAATGTCAGAGTTCAGAATCAACTGCATTTACAGCAAAATCGAATAGGAAATGTTTTGTTTGTGGTAAAGTGGGTCATGTTAAGGCAAATTGCCGGTTAAAGGGTAAAATAAAATCGAAAAGTGATGATAAAACAGTGAAGTGCGGTCATTGTAAAAAAGTTGGACATAATGATAAAGACTGTTGGTTTAAAAATAAGACTAACAATAATAGTAAGTTGTCTAATAATGCGTTGATAGTTTCAGCTTTATCAAGTAACTGTAGTACTTTGTCTGATGAATGGGTGATGGATAGCGGTGCATCGGAACACCTATGTCACAACATCAACTTATTTACTGAATATAATACTATGCCAAAGCCAAAGGAAATTGTGATTGGTGACGGTACAGTCATTCAATCTGTAGGTATAGGAAATATAAAGTTAGAATCCTGGAATGGCAATGAGTGGGTCGACACTACATTATATAATGTTTTACATGTACCTAAACTAAAGTTAAATCTTTTTTCAGTAAGTGCAACTACAGATAAAGGCTACCACTTGCAAATAACTAGCAAAGTTTGTAAGCTGATGAACAAATGTAACCAGGTATGTGCTATTGCTTATAGACAGGGTAAATTATATATTATGAAGTTTAGATATGTATGTGTACAAGCCTGCATTGGTTGTATGAATGATAGTATTTCTGAATGGCACCACAAAATGGCACATCAGAACATTGCTCAAGTAAAAAATATTTTGAAAAGGTGTAATATAGATTATAAATTGGACAGCGAAAACTCAAATTGCATTTCATGTATGAAAGGTAAATTTCATAAACAACCTTTTCCTTCAAGTTATAATAGAGCAGAAAGAGTAGGACAAATATTACATATGGATTTGTCTGGTCCAATGGAAACCACTTCACTAGGTGGGGCTAAATATTATTTGCTAATCAAAGATGATTTTTCAAAATTCAAGACTGTATATTTTTTGAAAAATAAGTCTGAAGTATTTGATAGAGTAAAGATATTCTTAACATATGTTACACAAAATTTATGCCATAAAGTTGAAGTCATTCGATCAGACAATGGAACAGAATTCTTAAATAAAAGAATGAAAGAGTTGTTTGAGTGTTTGGGTATATTGCATCAAACAAGTGTATCATACACACCAGAACAGAATGGTTGTATTGAACGGGATATGAGAACTGTTACAGAGTCTGCTAGGACTATGCTGTTATCAAAAGAATTTGATAAGAAATTATGGGCAGAGGCAGTAAACACTGCTGTGTTTGTGATCAATAGGACTGGCCCAAGTAGAATTGAAAATGTCACACCATATGAGTTGTGGTACAATAAACAGGATATGTATAATATAAATAATTTACAGGCGTTTGGTTCTAAAGTAGGGGTGCATATTCCTGATCAGAAACGGTCAAAGTGGGATTCAAAGTGTGAATTAGGTTATTTTGTTGGTTACGGAGAAACTACAAAGGGGTATAGAATTTATTATCCACATAAAAATGATGTTGAAATTAAAAGGGAAGTTATTTTCATTAAGGGGAATTGTGATACATTACCTCATAGTTCTAACTCAGTAAAAACTTTACGAAATCATTGTCCCACATTAGAACATAACATTGGTTTTGAGAGCAAAAATGAGACAATAGATTCAGATATTGCAGATAATTCAATTTGCGACAGTCATAGTTTTTATGAAGAAGAAGAAAATAATAGGCAAACAGGCTTTGATTCAGAGGGTACTAGTGATGATTTTGCAGATGTGCAGGGTAGCTCTAGTAATTCGAAAAATAGTGATTCAAATCAGCAAATAACCTCAACAGATCAAAATCTTTCCAGTGTAGAAAAGCCTGACACTGTAGTACATGACATTCAGGTAGAAGATATTAGTGAAACACCAAAATTACCTAAAAGAGATAGAAAGAAGCCTGGATGGATGAAGGAATATGATACAAGTTTTCTGTGTATGGACTCTGAACCTTTAAGTTATGATGAAGCAATAAGTGGTAATAATAAAATTATGTGGTTGGAAGCTATTGACAGAGAGATGAATACTTTAAAAGAAAATAATACTTATACAGAGGTGACAGATTTACCTTCTAACTGTAATATTGTTTCTAGTAAGTGGGTTTTTAAAATAAAATATGATAACAAAGGCCAGCAACTTTTCAAAGCTCGCCTTGTAGCTAGAGGTTTCCAACAGACTGACTGTGACTTGAATGTATATTCACCTGTTGCAAAGTTGTCAACTTTTAGAGTTTTCATGGCGGTAGCAAGTAAATTACAGGTGCCAGTTTATCAAATGGATGTAGTAGGTGCCTTCCTACATGGGGAAATTGATGAGTTAGTTTATTTAAAGCTTCCCAGTGGCCAATTGTGCAAGTTGAATAAGTCCTTGTATGGGTTAAAAAAATCTCCTAAGTATTGGAACCTAAAGTTTGATGAATTCATGTCCAGTAATAACTTCAATAGGTCTAAAAGTGATTATTGCTTGTATTACAGAAAACAACAGAATAAAATACTGTATGTTCTACTATATGTTGATGATATTATTTATTTTGGATCAGATAAACTTGATATAGAAAACTTTAAAGGTCAATTGTGTAATAATTTCAAGATGAAAGATATGGGTTTAGCATCTAACTATTTGGGTATTAATATTAAACAAAAAGAAAATAAAATAACTCTTTGTCAACAAAATTATTTGCAAAATATTCTTGAGAAGTACCAAATGTCTAACTGTAATGCTATAGCTACTCCATTAGATCAAAATTTCAATTTCACCTTATTACAGAGAGAGAAGAGTGAAAGTTTAGAAATTGAACAAAAGTGTAGACAAATTGTAGGAAGTTTGATGTATGCAGTGTATGGAACGAGACCTGATCTATGTGTGTCAGTTAACTTCTTAAGTAGGTATCAGCATTGTGCAAGTGAAATGTTGTATAAATGTTTAAAGAGAGTTCTTCGTTATATAAAGGGCACATTAGGTGCATGTTTAGTATATGAAGCTCAATGTGTAGGTTTACAAGGTTTTGTAGATTCTGACTGGGCAGGTGATACAAAAGACAGGAAGTCTACTACAGGTTACTTCTTTAAACTTTACAGTTGCGTTGTGACTTGGTGCAGTAAAAAACAATCTAGTGTATCGCTATCCAGCACAGAATCAGAGTATATTGCTCTAAGTGTAGCAATTACAGAGGCTTGTTGGTTATTAAACTTATTAATAGATTTTGGAATTTCTAATGAAAAGATTGTAATGTTTGAAGATAATCAGTCTGTAATAAATTTAGCCTTTAATAATGAAAGTAACAAAAGGTTAAAGCACATTGACATACGGTATCACTTCATAATTGATCAATTAAATAAAAAGTGTATTAGTTTAAACAAAATTCAGTCTAATGATAATATTGCAGACATGTTAACGAAGCCTCTGGGTAAAACTTTATTTGAAAAATTTAGGAACAGTGTTATGAAATGATTGTAACAACTTTTGTGAAAACTAACACTGGACCTATTTATGCATGTTTTAAATCTTATGGATGTTGTCTGGGTAATGTAATAATTAAATAGTATTTCTATATTGTATTAAATATAGGACTAAAAATGTGTTTGTGACTTGCATTAATTTAGAGGTTAAGTTCAATAGCTGTATGACAGATGACAGACTGCTACAGAATAAGTTAGGGCTGTCAATTTAAAAAAAAAAATGTAGGGTTGTCACATTTTGTAATTTTAATACATAATGTTTTTTTATTAGAAAGTAACTGTTGAGGGAGGGTGTTAAATAAAGCAACAATTACTTAGTTATCTTTGGTCCGATGATGTATAACTAGCATAATACAGATAACATATGTTTTAAGTGACTTATGTAATTAATCTATCAATGTGTCAAAACTCCCTCTTCCTGTTTGGCTGCCATTAAACACGGACGACATCCAACTCTGCTTTTTTATTCTTCCACCACAAACCTGGATCCCGCCAACTCGTTGTAATATTGTTTTCTTTACAAGAGCTCAAATAACTGATTTGCAAAATCAAGGCAAAAACTTATCGACACTCGAAACTTGTCGACTTATCTTATTGTTAACGTAAGTAGTTTAGATTTCAAAATTTTTATAAGAAAAAAAAATGTTTTAGTTACGTCTATACTACTTAATAAATAATCATTATTGCGTGTTATTATATTTCTGTTATAATTATTGTTGCAGAGAAAAACAGTTGTTCTATTGGTACGACGATTTGAAGACGAGGGATCTTTGCAACACCATCAAAGAACTAGTAGACCACGGCTCATAAACACATTACAGCGTCAAATCGTGTTATGAGAGTATGAAGAAAATGGATTCCTGCCGATGACCGACTATGCTGCTTTATATGACTCAAGTGTTGACAATGCCCGTCGTGCTCTTATAAGTGAAGAGCTGCATTATAGGAGGCATGTTGTGAAACCCTGGCCCACAGAAAACCATTAAAGGACAAGATTACAGTTCGCTTTGGATCATGTTAACTTTGATTTGAGTAACTTTTAAGTCCAGTGAACACGGACGCTTATGTTTGTGGTGTAGAAATATTACGTGATAAACAAGTGGTTATGTGTGTCCAATATGCTGGTCATATTGCAGTGAACGTGTGGGGATAGATAAGTGTTGCCGATCCAGGATTTATATTTCATAATACTTAAAAATAATATTACTTAACTTTAGTACTTATTTTTTATATTAACTGGAGACCGGGTTATTATAACCTATTACGACTGACTGTTATTATAACCTATGACTTACGTATTTTTAATAACTAAAAAAAGTCAAACAATTTTTTTTTTTTTTACATTACATAAGAACCTTTTCGTATGTTTTTGTGCAATTGTATAGCTGTTATCCTACCTATTTAATTCATTTAATTTAACTTTTCACTTTTGTGATAAAATAATCCGGTCTCCTGTTTGTCTTTGTTGAGGTTACAAAAGCTTCAATCCTCTTTCCGATTTTGGAAACGAATACTTAAGCTATGGCCTCAATAAGAAGTTTTATATAATATAATAATGTTGAACGATAATAAATGTCTGTTTTTGAATAATAAACTGTAAGAAATAAACCTCTAAAATTTGTGTGTTTTTTTGTTTGTCTCCGTTCATCCCTGTTGCTAACTACTACTAACTCGAATATTATATTTTTGAATGCTATGCGCACTTATTAGCTTAATGAAAACATTCCTTATGGTTTCTTTCGTATTTTTTTTTTATCATTTAACTTCTCACATCCAACCTAATACGTGTTTCCTAACTTCTTACTTACCTAACCTATTCCCAAGTCAAAGTTCATTTTTTTCTATATCTCAACAGAATAGTTTACATTTAGTTAAGACTAAGTTATAAAAATCTACCTCCATTTTATTTCACCTACAGGTGACACCGGGTAATCCGGATATTGTCATTGCGGAAAGTAAAAACTTTAAAGGTTTAATTTCTTATTATTATTTAAGTAGGAATTACAAATAAAATTTCTGTGAGGTAGAAACAGAAATAAAACTTATGCCACCTACAAGTGACACTGGGGATTGAAGAGTTTAATATCACAGTTGTGCAGAAACCAAACGCCATCTATTAATTATTTTCGAAAATTTGATTTCTACCTTCACAGAAAAATAGGCCCTAAGGTATCCATGCACTTTTGTGGGCGACTGTACCTACAACCTACGAACTACGTAATCCCGTTTAAAAGAAAAACGTTTGTACCTAAACATTCTCAATCGGAATGTAGAAATATTTCCTTAACCTATTGATAAGCCCTACATGTGTGGTTACCCTTTTCCTTCATACGTGTTTACGACGCAAAGGCAAATAAACATCTGGCATAAATTCCTCGATTTACGTGTTTGTGGACAGCTGCTCCCGAATATTTTTAAATGAAAAGAAAACTCAATTTGCTTCCAGGATAAAATAACTGATATATTATGCTGAATTGATTTATAACCATGAAGATATAAACAACGAGATTGTATTAGATGAAGTTAAAAGGAACTTGAACTGTAATTATATTATCAGTTAATTATCAAAAAGCATCCAAATATTTAAATTAAAGTCCAAAACAGCCATCAAGAATTGTCTACCAAGCTTTTTCCCAACCATCGAGGGTTTGCTTCCAGTCTAACCCGATGCAGTTGAATACCAGTAGGAGGAGTACCTATAGTAGGAGGAGTGTCTGCATAACTGACCTTCACAACCCAGTTATTGACAACACGATACATTTTGTGAGACTCGTTTTCAAAGCATTTTTATCAGACATAGGTACCTACCTATCTAATGAAAATTCTTTGGGGATAGCAAAATAAATTGGACGATAATTTTAAAAGAGACGCAGAAATTGATTGCTCAACCACTGGCAATCAGTTATCACGACTTATCAGTACAAATTCCGATACGGTAACGTGTTTCAATCTAACTAGTTATTGTTTTATCGATTGTATACCATACTTATACGAGTAGGTATACCTGAGTTATATCAATGTAATAAGTATCAAATCAAGTGTGTTGCATTAATAATCGCTGTTGCCTTCAACTGAAGAAGATAATGAGTTAAATAAAGACGATAACACGGATTCAGTAATTATAAAGTATGCTTTGTAGCCGCAATTTAAGTTCTGGTAATGATGAAGGAAAATAAAATAACCTTAGCGATTTATAAGAGAAAAGAAAGAATTAACGAAAATGTCATAGCAAACTGAAAGATTTAGACGGGAATAGTGAAAAAGGCTTCAGCACCGTGGAAAAAGGAAAAAAAGGAATCCATAAACAACACTAACAATAAGTGAGGGGAATAAGTGCAATAGACAATAATATATTTCAAAAGTAGGTTCAGTTCGTGATATGATTAGCATTTAGACTTTCAAAGAATTGAACGTCTAACCTTGCTATCAAAATGTAAAAGTAACAACAGACTTCAAAAGGATCCTCTCGATTGCAACACCGAAGGTCTGTGTTCCAAAACTTTATTCTTTACTTTGCATATCGTCACATCTTTACAAAGTAGGTCTTTACTCTTTAGTCAACGTGCGAGTATCAGTAAAAACGTGGCCATTTCTCGTGTGTCGCAAAAAGTCAACCTACGTACGCAAAAACTCCTTAGATGCCTAGTTGACTACTTCTAGTCTATAGCATTTTGCCTGTATTAGTAAAACCTTGTTTTTAAGGAGAACAGTGCATTGTGCACTTAATGCACGCATATCGTATGTGAAAATCAAACCAGTTTCTCTCCGCGGCAGTGTCTCCATATGTAAATCGAGAGTTACCGTGTTGCTAGGGTAAAAATACGGTGTTTCTCGACCAAATTACGGTGTATTTACTAAAAGTATACCGTGTAAATTACCGTGTAATTTTTCAAAGGAAAATATAACAACAATAATATGAAATGAATCAAAACACTATATTTTGCTCTATAAATAAGTAAAAAAAAAAAAATTACATGTAAACATGCAAAATTCAACATTAATATTAGATTAATGTTGAATTTTGCATGTTTCACATCGTTAGTTTGCCTGAAATCAACATAGTTTTTCCCATTTCTATTCCTTTTTACCCGACTGCAAGGAAAGGGATAATATTGTTTTGGTTAGAAGTTTGTTTCTTTCGACCCCCGGCAGTGTTGCCTTTACAAAATTGTTAATTTGACTGACGTGAAATTCGCTGCAGGACTTTTAGGCAGTACACGGTGAAATAAATACAATATTAGTTCATAATGGTAATACGGTGATTTATGACACGGTAATACATTATTACCTTGACCGTAGATAACGACTTGATTACGGTGCATCTACGGTAATTACCGTGTATATGGAGACACTGCTCCGCGGTGACCTAATGGATGCAACAGTGCAACTTTCATGGAATGATTAGCAGACTTTCCGCATTAGATAGCTTTCAACTTTTGAACTGTTTCTTAAATATGAGACTGTTCTTGAGTGTACGTTTCCGTATAAACAGTTGGAGATAAAGCTATAAAACAAGATTAAAATCTTTAAAAGTTTTGTATCGGTGCCCCAGACGAGACGATGAGAAAGTTTTTCGGTCACGTGCACTGTGCAGTGTCATACAAGTTTGAGTGAAAAAAGCTGCACTTTTTAGGACGTCGACAGATTTCTGTTTGTCCAGAAATAAGTTTTCTTTCTTCAAAGTTTGCTCTATAACTTGTGGGCTATCCCGAACTTTGTTAAGCTTTTGCATGCAACAAGTTGGCACTTCGTCAGTGTTTCGAAAGTGATAAAATTACTTACTGGTTTTAATAAATTTATTAAAATTATGTACAAAACACGAAAAATAACAAAAACTCACCTAAATTTCCCCAGAAAAATAAACACACATTACTATCGAAAGCATCCAAAGATAAATCCGTTTATTGAATTAAAATTCGCACATGTAGCACATACACCAGTTACTATGGCAACCACACAGTATTCATACAGAATCCTCACTTTACACAATGTTTAAAACAAAATAGGATACTTAAAAGTTGTTATTCTGTAAGTTTCAGCAGCATATGACGTCTGCTCGCGGCGAACGCTTGTTCGCGACTAAACCGTGGTCCGCGATGGCGGGCAACGTTTCTAATTTTATCGTGCCAGTAACACGAGATAAAGCCGGTCTTTAATGAGACTGTTTTATTTTATATTATACGAAAGGAAAATCGACGATTAAATATAAATGAATCAGAGATACTAATGAGCTGTGCCAGTCAGAACCTGATTAACTGAATCTCATGGAGATCTCGCATTGTGGTTAAAACAAGACCGGCAATTATGTATGGTAGCGATTCATTATACCACAGAACAGTAGGAATTCAAGTTTGGCAAGAGTTCCATAATTACAAGAGTACAATAATGAAACAAATGAAGTTTGGCATTCAATGACATTGGCACTAGTATCTTATCTATCCATTCTTCCTGTTTAATCATTAAGAAACTGGCGAATGTCGGTTATATCCAGTGCAGTTGTTTATTTAACGTATAGATTCTACGTAACTATAGGGGTTTTCTTCATCATCATCATTTCAGCCCGGAATCAACCCACTGCGGGGTATAAGCCTCCCCTTTCTTCTGCCACTCTTCTCTGTTCTGTGTGTCCCCAATCCTGCCGTTTCCTGCGATCTTGACGATGAGACGTTTTCTTAATAAATTAATAATCTTCAGAACTGTAATCATCATCTCATCAAAGATAGAACAAGACAGTACATTCCTCTACGAGTTTTAATAAGTAATAATAAAATATAAAAAAGAGAAAATGTTTTTGTTTCGATCAATATATTAAATGGTAGATGTAAGTAGTAATTAGTTTTCCATAAGAACTTGCTGAAAATAAACGGATCCAGTGTTACAAGGTGATCAAGGGTGTGTCTTGATGACATGTCATAGTACACACGGGACTTACGGATGGCAAGCCAATTTCAAACCAACACAACATTAAATGCCACCCAAATGGGATATAAAACCTAGGTGCTGTGGCTGAAACAGGGTTGGGTCCAAAACGCTACCTTGAAAACGCCGAATATGATTTCACAGAGAAAATGACGACACTACACAAAATAATATTACTAACGACGTTGACTCTCTCATTGCACATCGAAAAGTATGATTGTCTGTGCTAGCCGGAGTTTTTCCAAGTGAGTAATTTTTGGAGCAATTTTCGTTTCGAAGTTGTGTCGAACGCTTTGGCCAGATCTATGCAAAAATACTGTGGACGAATCCAGGCACTGGGCTGCTTCTTGGTCATCCTCATTTTAGACGTAAGACGGTACATTGCTGCTGAACATTCATAATTATACTCCTCAAGTGCAGCCACATCGGCTAGCCTTGACGTGACGTGACGTACCCTTCTCGCATCCAGCAAATTCCAGCGACCTCCACCACGTCATCAATTCACCTTAAAAATTCATGATCTTGATGGAAAATCCCAATGACAATAGAAACTGATATGTCACGTTAAAATATGAAAATAACTCGAAACCACAAAATAATTATTATCGGTAAGTACCTGTTTATTCCTTGACGTAATATTTGGCGGTGTGTCACGGAGCATTAGTCATTCGGCCTTAGGTACGTACGGATAAATACAACGTGGTCGTTCCGAATTTAATTATATAAACGTCATTACATTAACATTTTCTGGTGTTTTGTAAAATAGGGGAAAAAGTTTCTTCGCATTTTTTAAGAAAATTCAAAACGTTTTTTAATATACTTAGTTTATTTACATTTAACTAAAGTATGTAGGTACCATTTTGTTCGATAACTTCTTGCCATCTTGTACCTACAAGATGGCAAGAAGTTATCGAACAAAGGAACAAAAGGAGGAACATGATCCCATTGCTATAGAAATTTTGGGACTTCTGATCAAAATACCGCGACAAGTGGTTTTGGCAGTCCTCTCGTGATGTTAACCTGACACTGCTTAAAGAATTCTGAAGAGACCGAAACAGGTGGAAATCTGAAGGTGCAAGGTCAGGACTAACGGCGGATGCATTAACACCTCCCAGCCAAACTCACTTAATTTTTGCTGAGTGGCTAAAGATGTGTGAGGTCTAGCGTTATCATGATGAAAAACCACACCCCTTCTGTTGCTTAATTCGCTTTCTCTCAACTTCTTGCTTTAATCTCATCAGTTGATCGCAGTAGGTAGATAGCAGAGTAGAGATTTAGGCTCCAAAAAGCATGGTCCTACGATGCACCGTTTCCGAGTTATGGGAGTTTAAAATTATTGTAAAAAAAAACTTAAATTCAAATATCTCGAAAACGGAGCGTCCTAGACGAAAAATTACCGAAATTTTAACCCCCCTTTGCTAGTCCAATGATATTATAGGCATAACACACCAATTATTGAATTTGAACTAATACAACTTCAAATTAGTTCACAGAATCGTAATATATTAGAATCATTAGTTCATAGAATCAGCTCATTACGTAATGCTCGTAAAATTTAAGATATTATTACTTAATTATTTATGTAATTTTATTATGATTTCTATTTTTATATGTCCCATGATGTAATTGAAAAACGTTAAGTTCGTTTTTTCAATACTTATGAACGGAAATATTTCATATGTGCCTACTTATTTCACGTACCTAGCGTATTTTTCTTTTCGGAAGTCGCTGTCGTACCTGTTGTTGGTAGGTACCCCATATTGGGTGTACATTTGTTTACCTCTTAAACCCGAACAAGCGTGATATTATGTTATGAAAAAGTGAAAACAATACATAAACATACGATCACAGCGATCGTGAGTCATTTGCTGTCTATATAATATTGAAGAGTTCCATTGTCTACTTCCGAAGATCTCCAATCCTATAATATTATACAGTAAAACCTTCCTTAGACACATAATATGCATTTATCAACGAAAATCCGATTGATATCGGATCAGTAGCTTTTGAGAAAGTCGCGGATGACATACAAATACAGCACCTTCTTTTTTAAACTCGGTTGAAAATACTAACCTACTTATCATGACGTCGATACTAATTCATCATCATCATCATTTCAGCCAAAAGACGTCCACTGCTGGACATAGGCCGATACTAATTAACAATTACGAAATGCGTTTTCATTTATTCTACCGGATTCTATTTCAATAAAATTAAAAAATAATATCAAGGATCAAGATTATTGGTTGGAGGTACCTAGGTATAAAACCGAGCGCTATTGTGTGACCTTGCTTTGGGCGACTTTAGTTACCTAAATATGAATTGATCGAAAATGTAACAGTGTCCTAGGCGGTTAAAGTTGTTTGAGTGTTTAACTTCGCCACCAGCCCATCAGGTAGGTTATAGGTAGGTACCACATAGTCGCGTCCCCTACATTTTGGTCCTTCGAGCCTTTAAAAAGGATTTCGCGGTCGAACTTTAGTTTTTCGGGAGGGACTGAAAAATCGTGAAGTGAACTTGAACCGAACCAGTGACTCTTTGGATTGCAGCGGTTCATAGCTTAGCAGTGACTGTGGTGGTAACCTAAGCAGCGAGACTTTAATGGGAATACCTATATTGGAGTTCCCAATATATTATTATTCTCTCAGCGGTAGCAGCAAAAGCGGTAGCAGCAAAAGCGGTGCTCAGCGAGTGCCCTTTCAGCAGCAGTGAGTTCACAGCTCGCACTAGCGACAATAGCGGATCACTGGCGTGGAAAACAAACCTCGTCAGTTTAGCAGCGGCAAAGGATTTTTCCAAGTTTGATCGTTCAAATTTTCTTACACCAGCAGCGAGATGGAGAGCCTCTATTTCATTCAATCGGAGATAGCGGAAAGCATTAGAAAACTTATCCTCAACTTTAAAAAGGATAGCGTAGAGCGTAAAACTTTAGATTACTGTAAGCGTAGTCTCGAGTTGCTTGAGAAGTACTGGGAGGACTTCCAAGTAGGTAAATCATTAAAAGACTCTTCCTTTTGAACAGACGAATATTTCATCAAGTCTGAATTTGAAAGTACGAAACAGCTTTATTTAACAGCAAAAGGGCTTATTAATCAATATAAAGAACAGTTGATGCAGGAAGCTCAGAAAGCGCCGTATCTTCCTCAATCAGCACAGCTAGTGGCGCCCGGCACTTCAGAGAGTCAGCCGGGACCGCCAACAATAGCCCAACCAACCCAACAACAATAACAAACAACCAACCAACCAATAACAATCAACTTAATAACATTTATTATATTAATCCTACTCTAATGTGATATTTGAAAGACAATTCTAATGGCCATACAACTTGATGGGTAAATCTCTACCTACGCCTTCGGGGATTACAGGCGTGATGTTATGTTATGTATTCCGTAGCAGAATTTCTAAAACTATCTCTCTGTAAATCCTACCATTACCAGAATGAAATATAGAGTTACCCTAAGGTGAATCCTTCAACCAAACCCACGAAATTCAAATTTTCTTAAGTTTTTTGCAATTTGCAGGCCAGTGATAGGTTGTTTATTGATGAACATTTAATTCGCGGCTGTAAGACATATGTAGTTACAGAATTATACTCATCAAAATCATTAATACAACCCTCCGAGCTCATAAAGGTTCCGGAATGACTTTGACCTTGTAAAAAGTAATTTTTACAAGGTAATAATAATTCAACTTGCCTGCAAATTGCAAAAAACTTAAGAAAATTTGAATTTCGCGGGCTACCCTGGGCCGCGTTCCGTATTACAAAATAATCGCTCACAGCGCTCACGTCTATATTTTGCGTTCCGAATTAGGGTGCGTTCCGAATTACGCTGTAATCGATTTGAGCGTCCACAAACCCGTACCGAATTACTGTGAGCGCGATATCGATGTCCCTTGAATCGTCATAGATGACGTCATGACATGCGCTATCTTGCGATTACACCGACCATGCCCCAAATAAATATCACCGTGAGCGCTGTCAAAATCAAAGTAAAAAATTACAGATGTCTGATGCGTGTGTGTGTGTGTCTGGGTGTGTGTGTGTGTTCACAGCTGAGGTTCACTGGCTGGAGTCGCACAAATACATTCAATTAGTTCTTTGAAATCTCTTTGGAGTCTCATAGCCATGAATATTCTAGTAAATATACAAGACGAGCCTAACGGGCGACGAATTTCTCTCATGCAGGTTATGTTTTTGTTATCACGTGACGAGTGAGCACTGTCTGTAAACGCGTTTACGAGCGTTCCGAATTGATGACAGATCATAACTGTCATAATCGTGATATCTAATTCGGAACGCAAAATACAGACGTGAGCGCTGTGAGCGATTATTTTGTAATACGGAACGCGGCCTTTTGGACGTCATTGTCAAAATAGCTGTCAGTCAAACACGAAGTGTCGAAGCGACATTTCGTACGCGGTGTTCTATGAAATCTGACAAATTAAATCCAAATTAAATGTGTAAATAAACAATTAATTACTAAAAAAAATACTTAGCACACAATCAATACATGGTCTACTAATATCGAAAAGGACGTAAAGCACTATATTTGCTACCACCTACTAATAAACATGTTTCTGTCCTATTATTAGAGAAGTTGTTTTTGTGTAATATATTCTAATAAAAAGTAAGTACTTTTTTAATCAACTTCTTTATAATTAAACGTGTCATTAAGATTATAACAGGTTCATCGCGAAGCTAATGTCATGAAAATGGTTAGAACCTATCTACAATACCCTATCAGGGAATGTTTCACAATCCATTATAAGTACCACACATGTTATTTACATGTTTGATCAGCTTTGAAACTGTAATCACAGTTTTATAAGTCCATTAAAATACCAGATTAAGTTAATGTATGGTAATAAACTAGCTGTACCAAAATAATTGATTTGTACTGTAATTTCTTGCTAAAACTTTGATATTTTATTTACAGCAAAAAATCTCAAAATCAAAATGAAACTGAAATGAACCAGCTCAATCATGAGGCTAAAGAATCTCTTCTACTGTATGTTTTTTCGGCCATGGCTCGGACTGCCTTTTGGAATAGGTATAGCAGTGTCCATAGTCTACTATTGGTGGTTACTGTCCAGGATCAGTGTTCTGGAAACCCAGAACAAAGTGTTCAAAACACAGTTGAGATTGTCGCAGAGTGTTATGAAACAAATGTCCGTTGACTCCGTGTCTACTTATGAAGTTCCTGTGGTAAGATGACTTGGTTTTTTAATTTTATTTTTTGTTAAGGCCTGCATTTTCCCACTCCTAGGGAAAGACCTTGCCCCCATTCCAACCACTTCTAATGATTGTGCTTCTTCTCACCATATCACGTGGTAGTTATCCAAATCACGTGGGAGCTATCCAAGGTGTTCTACCATCTTCTGCTCGGTCTGCCGCTCTTGAGCAACACTTCTCTTTAAAACTTCATTTTAGGCTGCAATGGGCATGATTTGAAAGTTTGGATTGTACTGTACTTAAGCATTTTGTGTTTCATGTACCATGTGTGTTGAAGTTCATTTAAAAAAAATATTAATTCAATTATTCAATTTAAATGATCTATTGTAATATATTAAGGATTTTTTTAAATCAGAAACAAAATGATATCCCATTGTTTAGTAACATAAAAATGATTCAAAAAACGAATACTTCACAGATACCAGATGCAGTGGGTACTCTATGTGAGACAGTGCACATAGCCCTAGTGTGCATGGGGAAATGCACACGCCAGATAACTCCCATGCTGAAGTCCTTGCTACATCACCGCCAGAACCCCATACACTTTCATTTTGTTGTAGACGGCAGTTCTCATAGAACCGTCAACAAGCTGTTTGATACTTGGGATTTGCCTGATGGTAAGTAGTCCAGTTCCATACTAATATTATAAACTAACTGTGCCCACACTGTTACCAGGGTGAAAAATTATGCATGAAAAAGAATTTTGTTTAATGTCCTTGATAATTTAAAACTGACATATTAAGTAGCCTATGTGTTAATCCAGAAATTAAGTTAAGATCAAGCCAAATTCCATACAAATCCGTTAAGCCATTTGAGCATGAAGAGGTAACAAACATACAGACATAGGTACAAACTGGCATCTTTATAATATTAGTGTGATGCAAAAGTATCTATATCTGCCAGTATGTTTTCTCTTCACACCTCAACAGTGGAATGGAATTTATTAACTCATCAAGCATGACATTATTTAAATACCAGACATAATTATATTATCAAAGACAATAGCAAAATTTTGTTTTTTCAAAGTTTGGTTCCAATTAACATAAGAAAGATCATTGTTCAAGAAACAAGAATCATTTATTTTCAAAAATACTGGTTTTACCAGATGATTAAAATGTATGGTATAATATGTACCTACATCCGCTAGCAAATCACGAAACTGTTAAATTGAAGCTAGTGCTGTAGTGATAAAGTTGAAAATCTATTATAGAAATTTAACAGATTGTAGTAGCTTGATGTACTAGCGTCTATGTTCTAATACTAAGTACAAAATACCTAGAGAACACTATGCATTAAATAAAACTAAATAATAATCATTCAAGCTGCATAAATTCCTACATTTAAACACAATTTTCTGTTTTTAGTTAACATTTTATTACCAGGGCCCCGAGTCTGCTATTCAATAGTGTCAGAATGGTCGATCATTGATCTCATAATGGTTGATTGATGACAAGCCAAAAAGTATCTTATGCCTGTCGACTTAAGGTAATTTTTGGCTTGTCGTAAATCAACCATTATGAGATCAATGATCGACCATTCTGACACTATTGAATAGCAGACTCGGGGCCCAGGTTGGTTGCTATCAACTCCAATACGTACATGTCTCCATTATAATGACATCAACCTGTTGTACATACACAAATATTTTATTGGAACAAAACACATTTTAAAATTTTGGTCTATGTCATAATAATACCTGTTAATGAACCTCGTAATATTGCCGAACTTCTTTAGGCTACCTTTTTGTTAAATATCAAAGAAAAAGAAATTGCACTGATTGTATTTTGCTACCTACTAACTAGCAGTTGTCCTTCCTTCTCAGCGTAAAATATACAATTTCTACAATACTATTTTTTTTGCACGAAATCCTTATTATTTTTCTAAAATAATCATCATCATCAGCACATTGCAATTGCTGGATATAGGCCTCTTTAATCTTGCGCCACTCAGCTCGATTTTCGGCAACTCTCATCCAGTTGGCACCAGCAACTATGCGAAGATCATCGCTCCACCGAGCCTGAGGACGTTCCACCTTACGCTTGCCGATTCGCGGTCTCCACTCAAGAACACGTCTACTCCAACGGTCATCGAATATAATAAGAATAGAAAAATATAAAGAAAATTAATTTAAGAAAAAGGAAAAAGTAATACAAACAAATCAGGTACTGGAACAACAATACATAGACCTTTTAAAAACCATCTACCATAACAGCACAGCAAATATCAAATTAAATACCGCAGGACCTACATTCAATGTACAGAAGGGTGTCAAATAGGGTGACCCGCTCCCTCCGAAGTTGGTCACAAGTACTCGTGGAGATATTTAAAACACTAGCAGCCTCATGGACAACCAAATGCATTGAAATCGGCGGAAAGAGGCTGACGAACCTCCGATTTGCCGACGACATAGTCCTTTTTGCCCCCACAGCCCCGGAACTACAGACCATGCTCCAAGAACTGTGCACGTCTAGCTTTAGGGTGGGACTTAGTATGAATCAGTCTAAAACACAGCTTTTGACCAACAGCACTAAGCGTAGGGTCGAGGTAGATGGGCAAGAAATACATTATGTCGATGAGTATATCTACTTGGGCCAGTTAGTATCTTTCGAAAACAGGTAAGAAAGGGAAATCAATCGCCGTGTCGAAAACGCCTGGAAAAGCTACTGGTCCTTGAAGACGCTAATGAAGGGCGATCTTCCGGTCTCCCTGAGGCGCAAACTCATCGACATGTGCATTCTGCCATGTCTGAGCACCGTAGGTTAGAACTACGGTGCTCAGACATGGTCACTCACCGAGACTCAGAAGTTCCGCCTTGGAGTATGCCAAAGGGCAATGGAGCGCAGCATTTTGGGTGCCAAAAGACAAGACAGGATAAGAAACACCACGCTGCGCTCCAAAACGGGTATAGTGGGTATAGTGGACGTTGGCAAGAAGGCTGCTAAGTTAAAATGGGATTGGGCGGGTCACGTCAGACGCATGCACGATGACCGCTGGGCAAAAGCCTCAACACGATTGATGCCAGAAGACGGACGGCGCCGAGGCCGGCCTAAAAAGAGATGGCGTGACGATTTAGACGCGTACCATGAGGGCTGGTTCGAAGCGGCACAAGATAAGAGCTATTGGAAGGAGTTGGGGGAGGCCTTTGCCCAGCAGTGGGACAGTACAGGCTAAACAATAAAAAAAAACAAACATCTACATTTAAGCGCAGTAGTGTTGTTTCTCATACAAAGGTATAATTAGTGCTTTTAAGTAAACTGTAACTAAACTATATTCAAAAGTTGCAAGTAGTGAATTTTTTAATTCGATTGTTTTGTAGCAATCTGCCCGATTCAAACCTGTGTTTCAGGCCATCACTTTACGTAGCACAATTTAATTAGGACAGAACAAATTATAACAATAATAACATAGAATGAATCTAAAGACTAACAGAATGGTACAAAAAATCTTAAAACTAGGTTAAGTGATACATAATAAGGGAGCTCGTGGCTTAATAAGAACTGCCACTCAGGTCGATCTCTAGGTAAAGCTGTGCTTGCCTAGGTCGGTCTGTGGATGGGTGACCGCCCGACATACCGAGTTTCCTCCGTGCCTCGGAAAGCACGTTAAGCTGTTGGTCCCGGCTGCCATATATATAGATCTTTGGCAGTCGTTACAGGTCAGTGACCTGAAATTCTGACATCCAGTCTTACCAAAGGGTATCGTATTACCTAGTATTAACTGGGTTGTGGGGGTCAGATAGGCAGTCGCTCCATGTAAAATACTAGTATTCAGCTGCATCCGGTTAGACTGGAAGCCGACCCCAACATAGTTGGGAAAAGGCTAGGCAGATGATGAGTTGAAACATAATAAAACCACAACTTCTAGAGGTTTTTCTGTCTGTGTAATTAAGTATTGCTAAATGACTCGATATTACGACACCACATTTTTATAGCTTATACTGTAGAAGTATCATCTATCTCTATTATAAACACATAAAATCACTCAGCAAACGTATGTTTATTTTGAGGCTTTGTGAAAACCAGGTCCTCACTTCTCCTATTGGAAGGAACTGGGCCATAGTTCCTTATGGCCCAGTGGCCCAGTCCGAGATTTTAGTTTTTTCGTCCGAGACGATCTGGACAAAACCAACGACCAGTGGTCCACATTGGCCTTAAATCAAAATAGCTGTAAGTCATGGGGAGAGGACTTTGCGCTGCAGTGGGATTATACAGGCTAACAGTATCGGTATCAGTAAAACCATTTTGGAGTGGAAGCTGCACAGGTCATTCGTACAGATTAAAAATAATGTAGGCCCTAAAATATTGCCTTGTGGAATTCCGAACAATTATTAGCAAGATCAGAACTTGTGTTTGGGCCAATTTTTACACATTGCTGACGATCACTAAGTTAATCAGAAAATAGTAAAAGCTGTACTCCTCTTATCCCAAGTGTTTCAAGCATCTTAAAAAGAGTTCAGGAAATAGTGTCGAAGGCCTTGGTAAGGTCTAGAAAGATCCCAGCTGTATGCATTTCACTATCCAGATTTGTACAAATGTAATTAGTTAGTTTGTTTATTGCTTGTCTAGGTGTTTTTTGACCTAAAACTAAATTGATTATCTGAAAGTAGTCTGTTATTTTCCGGATGTTTTACCAGACTATTAATAAAAAAAAACAAAAATAATTACAGACCCGTTGTTATTAATTATACATGCTTACTGAGTTTAATAAAAGTAGCCGAAGTTACTCCTTATGACATCACCTATCTGCCAGTAGAGGTTCCGTTGATTTCTATTTGATCTACGCGTTTCGGAGTTTAGCCGGAACAAACAGTACTGTATATCATCATCATCATCATCATTTCAGCCAAAAGACGTCTACTGCTGGACATAGGTACCGTTTAGGCGTTCAGTAAAAATTTCGTAATTGTAGGTAATTGTATTAAAAATATCCATGTTATGTTAAAAGGGGCGCAGATCAAAAAGGTCTAAAACAACTATGACAAAGATAAATACACATAAACACATTATTCTTTCGTTTTCTCACACACTATCATTTAAATTTCCATTTCATTCCTCCTTTTACAGGTCTGCTAGCAAAAAATGCGTAAGAAATAAGCAGTACTCAAATATTATTTTTTATTTTCCTGTGTTGTCTTCTGTTTTTACATAAATAGTAAAATAAATCTGTTACTTCCAGTAAAATACTCATGCTACAATGCAGAAGAGTATTTGACACAAGTACGATGGATCCCAAACAGTCACTATTCCGGGATCTATGCTCTAGTCAAGCTTCTATTCCCGGATATCCTCCCGGATACATTGAGTCAGGCTATTGTATTGGACTCTGACCTGACTTTCCTGTGTGATGTCGCTGAACTGTGGGCTATGTTCAGGAATATGACGGATGACCAGGTATGATTATTTCGATGCTAATTAGTTTTATCGGTGAAGGTTGAGGAAATTAACAACTTAGAGAAGAAATTAGGTGTATTAACTTTTAGTTAGTACATACAGCTATTTTTACCACCAAGTATTGTATCAATTAATATATTTTCCTTTAAATGCTTGGTATATTACACTTGTCCAAAAATGCTTGCTATGTACAATGCAATCAAATTATCTTGGCAGGTCCGAACTTCGTGCAGGTTATTTTGTTACAACGAATGTATAAAAGTGTTATGATATTTATTTTATTTGTATTTCTCACTGTTTAAATTAGATATTTTCTGATCGTATAGGTATTGGTTTGGCAATAACAGTTTTCTTCACAAGTTTACATGCGTAAAAGTTCGCAGAGCCTATGTTCAGACCTGCCAAGATAATTTGATCGTATTGTACTGCTATAGATATGAGATATACCTAGATAACGCAATACCACTTTTTATCGTGTGGGCAGTAAGGTCTGACGACCTCAAACACCCTAGTGTCAGAGTTTCTAAACCGCCTCACATGCTGCGGGTTGTACGCAAGAGATACCGCGGCCTCGACATAAAGGTCTAAGAAGGAACATGGGTGGTTTTTAGTCAGTAGAAGTCTGACACTCCCTTCGCTACCCAAGAGCGGGGGGGGGGGGGGGGGTCATTCGATGATTTTCCACCCACAAAAAAAAAAAAGGGTCGTAATCTTGTAAAGCAATACTAGGGGTATTGCTTACGCAACCCTCTGACTTGAAGCCCGCAAATTCCCGTCAAAAACACGTTTATCATTCCTTCAGGAAAAGGTTAACAACAAAAAGTACTAAATTCAACGATGAAAGGTTCTTGAAGTAGCAAGTTGGCATTGGTCACGTGTTTAGTGTTTATAAAAATGCGGGGGTCGTTAACCTGTCGGTGCCTAATCTACATCATTGTAGAAAATGCTGAAAACGAAACATAATGTCTATATTAACTATTGTATAATATTCAAATGCTTTTTGTATGCAGATTGCGAACATTGTGAGGTGTACGCAGGCAAATTTGTCGTATTGTCGGCACCCTTCATAATGCCGAATTGCCGACTTAGTTTTTGGTGATTAAAATTAAAAACTTAACCTGATTTGTAGAACAGATAATTATATTATTAATGAAAAAAAAAAAAACAATTGATATAGATAATGTTTTTTTTTTACAATTGGGATCCAGTAGCTAGGTAGTAGTAGTTATAGACATTATGAGACAGCTCATATTTTTTTGTAATTACCTACGATGTTGGTCTCATACAAAAAGTTGGTCAGTTTGGTAGCCTGCAGTCTACACATCACCCTAAAATATGCTTTGCTTTGCCTTTATTTTACTACAGAAATCTAACCAACCATATTTCCTACAGTTCATAGGCCTAGTCGAAAACGAAAGCAGCTGGTACCTAAACAAGGCCAAGCGCTGGCCAGCCCTTGGGCGAGGCTACAACACAGGGGTAATGCTGCTAGACCTGAAGAAGATCCGTACAACCACGGACTGGACCAGACTATGGCATGACGCTGTACAAGCTAACATAGGCCGGTTGAAACAGACCACGCTTGCAGACCAGGATGTTATCAATGCTATCATAAAGAATCAGCCGCGCTACGTTTATAATATGAGCTGCCAGTATAATGTGCAGATGTCTACGCAGACTCTGGCGAAGAATTGTTATGGAGAGGACAGAAATAATGTTAAGGTGCGTACACAAATTAGTTTGTAGTTTTCTTGTCTTCCGCTTCGTGGTTGTTCCCTCAATGCTACCCGTCTGCCTCTTTTTTCTGGTGAGTGGGAAATCATCAGTTAATGACTTCTCCCACTCTGGGCAGTAGGGAGTGTCAGTGTCAGACTTCTACTGACTAAAAACCACCCATGTTCCTTCCTAGCCCTTTGTACGTCACGGGCTCACGACTTCATTTATTTCTTTCTCTTTCATTCCATTAATCACACAATCTAAACATCTTTTCTAGGACTTTTCTCTGCTTCTTCATGCATCAACATTGTAGCAAGTTTCTACCATCCTCTATGGTTCACAATTTCAATACCACACATTAAGGTATTTCACCAAAAAAATCTAATTAGTCCGTCTGTTAGATATCGAAAAATATTGGATTCGTGTTTTTTGTTTTATCAAATTAATAAAAATTGACGAAAATAAAACGTTTCAAAGATCATAAGTGGGGGTTTTTGACGTCACTTTGTGGGTAAAAAAGTACTAACCTTGTGACGTCACACGAGTTGACACGACTTTTCGAGGCACTGCATCGTCTTCATCTTTTGTTTCCGTGAAAAAAGAAAAAATATGTGTCTTTTATTTTTTGAAAATCTACCTGACGGACTAATTAGATTTTTGTAGTGAAATACCGTATTGAATAACTTGCCTCGGTTTGTACCTATTGTTTTTACAAATCCCAATTGACACAGAATAATTTATAGACAAGCAATTACTAACAGTAATTAAACGATTATCATTCAAGGCCTCGACTGTTCAGAATGTACATAGTTACATACAATGAATAATACTTTTTTAAAAACTACAATTTACAGATCTATAATTATAACTAGCTGACCCCGGCAAACGTTGTTTTGCCATATAAAAAATTTCAGAAAAAAAAAAGATGAAAAATAGATGTTGGCCGATTCTCATAGATACCCGATACGCACAAAAAATTTCATCAAAATCGGTCAAGCCGTTTCGGAGGAGTTTGGCATCGAAAACTGTGACACGAGAATTTTATATATTAGATTATATATGTACAAGTATCAAAAGGGAAAGGGTCATCCAAGGCTCATCAAAGGGTTCATCCATGTCGCTGTCAATAGATAAATTGCCTTGGCAGCATTTTCCAATAGGTACTGAATCTTTTGTAAAAAAAATAGAGCATGTGAAGAGTTGACCAATTGCTTGGCGATTTCCCGAAATCCTACCAAACGAGTTGGTGGCGCGAAGGGCTAAGTTTAATGGACTGTATTTGCGATGCGATATTAAAACGATTGACAAACGCTTTGGCGATAGGTATTTCGAGTTGCGCGGGTGTAGAATACAACCCGATAATTAGGGAGGGAAAGCACAAACCTTTTACTCCAGCCACGTGCTCGTGTCGTCGCCGGTGCACCGGTTCACTTTCCAGGTTCAGGAGCAGTAGGGCTTCAAGCTATCGTCCTCACACGTTAAGCACAAACACAAACTGTTTTTAAAAGTCATATTACATGTGAAAACGCGGTAATTCCAAAGTTATCAATATTTTCAAGCGGAGCGGGCCGACGCGCGACGCCCGCGCCATTGCGTACGCGATGTGGTTCAACCGGAAGTGATTTTGCGATCAATGGCGGGGCGAATTTTCTTATTCACTCGCGAGGTATGTGCGGGAAAGGGATGGGTATAGATAGGGGATAGCGGATGTCAATCAAATTTTGAATGTTGGCGCAACCACAAGTTATTGCATTTTCACTGTAGGAGGGTTTCAGCACAACAGCTGCCCCAGCGCACCACACGTCCTCGATAGAAAAGAGACAATAATAATGATTATAAATTTCAGGTGATTCATTGGAATTCTCCACTAAAACATCTGATAAACACTCGGGACGCTAATTTCTTCCGGGACATATATCAGTCGTATGTCAACTTCGATGGATACCTGCTACGGGAGAAATTACATCGGTGCTCCTACATAGAGCACTTTAATACGATGAAAGTTAGTATGAATATAATATTATATCCCCGTCAACCAAGCATTATGTACATCAAACTAAGTAACTCTACGCAAAATTATTACTTTGAAGCTTTTTTTTTTGGGGTGAAAAGGTCAATGTTCGCACTACGGGGAATGGTTTCAGTAAAGTTATAACAATAAAAGCATGTATAAAAAAAGATGCAATATTGTCTTCCATATGATCTAGAACAAAAAAACGCAATGGCCGAGGAGAACAAGTACCTTTGGGCTTCGTTAACGGTAGTTTTACACCCGTAAAACGCTTATAATCCCTACCCCCTATCACATGTGTAGACAGACACACTACACCCGTATTTAGTCAGTTATACTGAGCTTACTAAAAACCTTGTTAAAAAGACACAAAATCAGACTCCGGTCTGCTACTGAGAAATTCGTCAAATCAATAATGTCAAACTCAAATAAAGTGGGGATCTTACTTGCTTCTTATTTAAATGGATTCAGGCTTCTGGCCGGACCCCTCCTCCGCAAAAATATGCGTAACTAATTTTTTTTCAACATCGTGCATGTGCATATACTTTTTCTTTATTTATCGCATATACTTATAGGCGGTGCTGTATCCTGGATCCATTTGCGAAATTAAACCAACCTAAATATTTTGCTAACATTGAATATCACATAATTATTACCTATAGTCCATTGAAATGTTACATTTAGTTAGCGTGCATTTCTTAGAGGACGCAATTTCCTTTTTTAGATATCTAGTCTAGGGTCTAGATTTTCGCTCATAACTTTTTTATTTTTGGTTCTGCGACTAAAAGTTACTGAACAAAAGTTGTAGATAATTTTATTTGCAACAAAAACTGTTAACTTATTTTTATTGTGAAACCTATGGTTCGTCAGATAAATCACAAAAACCATTTCAACCACCCCTTTTTCCAAGATTGCGGCCGTGGGACAAGGGTTGCAACCCCACAAACTTTTTTTTACTGGATTTTACTTTAAACTGACTTCCCCTAGATATCTAAAAAAAAAAATTGCGTCCTCTAAGAAATGTACGTGTAAATGTAACATTTCAATAGACTACTATAATATTTAATGTCACGGATTTCCTCAAGTAACGCCTGATTCCATAATTTCTACCGGAAACTCCCCAATAATCTATATCTATGCCCCTACAGGTAAACCTGTCAGATTTATGCGTCAGTTTCCGCGCCGCGCAGAAAGTAAAGCTGCGAACACATCTGTACTACATGGACTACAGCCATGTGGACGTGGACAGTTTCGACGTGACCCTCGCGCTTCAGCTGTCCATGGACCGCCTGCAGTTCCTCGAGAGGCTCGTCAACTACTGGGAAGGTATAGTCTTATTTATTGGTATCTTATGCTGTCCCACTGCTGGACAAAGATCTCCCCCAGTCTTTTCCAACTCTTCCAGTGGTTTCCCTTCTCTTGCCAATCAGTTAGGCTTCTTCTTAGGCAGCTTCTTCGCCCTTTATGTTGAGGCCGCGGTATCTCTTGCGAACAACCCGCAGCCTCGACGGGCGTCGGCCCTTGCGGGCCCCTCCCATGTTGCTGACATCTCTTTGAGGCGCGCGTAGAACACGAACGCTCCATCGACACGGCCTGTCGTCGTCATTAGACGGACGGACGGACGAGCTAGCACATTACTCACCGTCCACAGGCCCGCGTCTACGCCTGCCGGAAGCCATCACGTGGCCCCCGACGCCCGGAGCATCTCCCCCGGCGGATTCTCCTGCTCTTATCCCAATTTATTTGGGGTTGGACAGAACGTATTCTTCTGCCATAGTCCTCTTTTACTCGTCATCGCAGCAGTCACCTGCTTTATAGCCATATCATCCTCCACACAGTCCATCCGTCTTTTCTTTGCCCTTCCTCTTCTCTTACAGCCATCTCCATTCATACTCAACATTTTCCTCACTACATTTTTCAGTGATTAATGTATCGATTTAATTTAACAGGTCCCCTTAGCGTTGCCATATATTTATCAGACTGTGAAGTGACAAGACTGTGGAGTTTTATCGGAGACTGGTCCGATACTCTTAGAGATAGGAAGAATATTGGATACCATCTGGTGTTTAAACATGATAAGGTAACTATGACAAAGAAGCTTTATTACCCGACTACGGCGAAGCCAAAAGGAAGGGTAATGATTTTGGCAGTCTATGTATGTATGTATATATGTTTGTATTCATATATGTTCCACCGTAGCGCCTAAACTACCGAACGGATTTTAATAAATGAAGTGTCAATAGATTCGTAAGAATAGCCCGGGTGACATAGGCTATATACATTTTATAAATTTTTGTTATGACGGAATTTAAATGTCATATTCTAGCCTCAAAAAAAATTAAATTGAGATAATCATAACATGTTTGGTATCAAATGAAAGGTATTGGCGAGCACATTACAAATATGTTTATTATTATATTATAGTTTAGATATACAGGAAGAGGTGGAAGCGACACCGACGCGAAAACGGTTACCACGTAAGGAAACAACTGTTTTGTTATACAGTTGTTTCAATAATGGATGACGTACTGAATACTTGGTTACCGTTTTCGCATCGGTGTCCCTCACACACCGTATTTGTTTTATCTATATAAATAAAATTAAATTAAAAATTATTTATTCAGTAACCATAGATAGTAACAACAAGTTGATGATTGGAGCCTCCTTTTAAGCAAATAAAAGCCTGTATTAGGAGACTCCGCTCTTTCACAGTTAGGTATTTTTGAACATAACAGAAGGCATTTGAAAACATAACAGAACACGTAACAGAAAAATAACAGAAAACATAGTAGAGAACATAGCAGAAAACATAGTCGAACATATACCTAACAGAAAAACATAACAGAAAATAAAACAGGACACACAACAGAAAACATAACAGAAGGCATAGTTGAAAACATAACAGAACTCATAACAGAAAACATAGTAGAGAATATAACAGAAAACAGCAGATAACAACAGAAAAACATAGCAAGAGACAACAGAAAACATAGTAGAAAAACATAACAGAAAACATATTAAAAACATAACAGATAACATAGTAGAAGACAACATAAAACAGGGTAGAAAACATAACAGGGCACATAGTAGGAAACATATCAGAAAACATAACAGAAGACATAGCAGAAAAAATAACAGAACACATACTAGAAAACATATCAGAAAACATAACAGAAGACATAGCAGAAAAAATAACAGAAAACATAACAGAACACATAGCAGAAAGCATAACAGAAGACAACAGAAAACATAAACGAAAACATTACAGAAAGACAGAACAGTAAACATAACACAATAAATTTTTTACATATTCATGTTTTTTTTTTTTGTGTTTGTTTTGTGCGTGCGTATGTAGGTGAACGGGTGTGTGTGTGTGTGAGAAATGGATGTCTTAAATTATATGTTGCAAAAGCGCCTCAGTATCAGCATAGGTAAATGGTTTTATCCAATTTGTTACCATTTTTTTACATTCATGTAGTGTTTTAGTGTATATGTATAGCTCCTTGTTTACTCTATTATAAAGCTGAGCAGAACGTTTGTTGTATTGTATCGCAGCGAAATTTGTTTTAGTTTGTGGAATTTGAGCAACTATGTCTTTCCGCCTCTTTGATAGTATGTTTGCATTATAAGGAAGTGTCTTATGTTTTTTTAAGACTAAGTTAGAGATATATAGTTTTCTAACAGAAAGCAGATCACTCAACTGGTATAGACTTTCAGTTGGGTATCTTATCTTTTTGAAGTACATTATCTTTATTAGTGCTCGTTGTGCTCGTTCTACGTCTATAATTCTGGTTTTTGCTGCACCGCCCCATATGGGGATACAGTAAACTATTACAGATTGCACAAGTGCTACATAGACTTCATTAAGAAGATTTCTATTAGCGCCTACTTTTTTATTTATATTTGTAGGGAGGACATATCGCAATGTTTTAAATATCCATCCCAGTTTCCTAACTCTTCCTGAAACATGCTCAAGATGAGCATACCATGATAATTTTTGGTCAATTATGACTCCCAAATATTTGGTTTGTGGGACTTTACTAATTGCAGGACACCCGCAGTTGATATTATCCGAACCTTTATCACATGAGTGTACTTTGAGGTTAAAATCTTTATTTGGTTGTGAACGATTCGAGATGGTAAAACAGATGTAGTTCGTTTTTACTGTGTTTAGTGTAAGCAAGTTGTCGTTGAGCCAATTTGTTACTTGGACCATACCCATCTCCGCAATGCGCCTAACATGGGACCAGTTGATTCCAGAAAAGACAATGGCTGTATCATCAGCGTATGAGAAGATTTGTGCATTATCAACTTTCAAGTTGCACAGATCGTTAATATACGTTAGAAATAATGTAGGACCTAGCACGCTACCTTGCGGTACGCCGAAGGACACATCAGCATCATCACTAACATATGCACCTATCTTAACCCTCTGCGTTCTATTTGATAAATAATCTTTGAAAAAATTCAGTGGGTTTCCTCTGATTCCTAGTTTTTCCAGCTTGGTCACAAGAGTTGGAACAGAGACGGTGTCAAAAGCCTTTTTGAGATCCAGAAATACCGTTAGGCATTTCTTTCCTGTATCAAGATGTTCTGTAATTAATGAGCTGAGGGCAGCAACTACTTCCTCAGTGGAAACTCCCTGTCTAAATCCAAATTGTGTAGATGATAGTAATTTAAATTTGTTTAAGTAGTTTATAAGTCTAGTATTAGTTAATTTTTCAATAATCTTAGACAGGGCTGGTAGGACCGAGATAGGTCTATAATTATTGACATCGTCTCTGTTCCCTCCCTTGTGTACCGGTGTAATATAATAGATTTTAAATAAAAAGAGAAGTCCTGACTGACTGACTGACTGATTGACTGACTGACTCATCAACGCCCAGCCCAAACCCTTGGACCTAGAAAGCTGAAATTTTGCACAGAGGTTCCCTTTATAATGTAGACAAGGAATAAGGAAGGATTTTTCGAAATTCAACCCCTAAGGGATTTAAATAGGGGATGAAAGTTTGTATGGAAAATCGTCATTTTCACGCGGGCAAAGCCGCTGGCAAAATCTAGTTATGTATATTATTGTATATACTGCTCTCAAAACGGTGAAGGAAAACATCGTGAGGAAACCGACATGTCCTAGAACCAAAAATTTGAAGACATGTGACATCTACATTGGTAGATGTCACATGTCTTCGAATTTTTTTTTTGTGATCCACCACGCGGGCCCACTGCTGATTGCAGCAGTGGGCCCGCGTGGTGGATCATAGTCCATTCCCTCTCATATAGAGGAGACCTGTCCCAGCAGTAGGAACATTACAGGCAGATGATGATGATGTCATCATCATCATCAGCCTGCATCATTGATATATTATAGCATTGTAAAATAATTCCAGGTACATTACCCAGTGAACTACCTACGTAACGTAGCTTTAGAGAACGTGAACACACCGTACGTGTTCCTTATGGACGTCGACTTCGTGCCCATGGCGGGCTTGTACGATCATCTGCGGACCGCTATACAACTCGTCAACCCTTATCCGCAGAAGAAGGTACGGATGATATTATTAATTGCAATTGCAATTAGGCAAATCTTGGAATAATCTAAAAATGGAGTTTCTGGCCCATTCTTCTCCATATTACGCTTTGGAATTGTCGACTACAGTACTTTCTCAAGTTGTTATGCCTTGTGACTGTAGCTTTGCTTTTTAGTGTTCAAAAGTGCCTGTTATGGCCTAATCGAGTTAACTTTAGGATTTATATGTATTTCGCAGTGCCTAGTAGTAGCAGCGTTCGAAACAACGCGCTACCGCACCTCCGTCCCGCGCAGCAAGCAGGCATTGCTAGCGCGGCTGGCGAGCTCAGCGCACGGTCACACGGGAGACGTGCAGCCATTCCGTGCGCGCGAGTGGCCGCGCGGACACCGCGCGACTAACTACTCGCGCTGGACCAGCGCCGCTGCGCCCTACGAGGTACGTGCACGACGTATAGCGCGGTACATACTGTGCGTGACGTCACCACGTGCGGACCATCCGCGTGGACACCGCGCGACTAACTACTCGCGGTGGACCAGCGCCGCTGCGCCCTACGAGGTACGTGCGGGACGTATAGCGCGGTACTATACTGTGCGTGACATCACCACGTGCGGACCATCCGTGCGTGACGTCACCACGTGCGGACCATCCGCGCGTGTGTAAGACCGCGCGACAAACTACGCGCGCTGTACCTGCGCCCATAATACTAAATGTGACGTCACATGAAGTGCGTTTAATTACCTGTATGCAGCCAGTGATGGATTAACCCTTAATCAAATTAAGCAATTGCCTAGGGCATCACGTCTGGGGGGGGGGCACCAGAAGAAGCACGCAAAAAAATCCGTCCTTAGGGCATCTGTTCACGTCTCACTCTCACGTCACCAAAAACTACAACAAAAAAAAAGTTTTTTTTTAGGTATAAATACCAATTCTATTTGACATACGGATAGGGGGGCCCACAGGCGTGGATTGCTTAGGGCATCAAGTAGTCTTAATCCGTCACTGTATGCAGCAAACGCATCAGTAATGATAACGTAACAACAGAAATCGTTTTGTCTTGTGATGAATGATGATATTATACAAATTACCATTATTCTTATTCAAATTTCAGGTAGAGTGGCAGTCGGACTACGAGCCGTATTTAGTGGTTCACAGATCTGTGCCTAAATATGATACCAGATTCTCTGGCTTTGGCTGGAACAAGGTAAGTTATTACTTTTATTAGTTACTAGCTGCTGCCCGCGACTTCGTCTGCGTGAACGATATACATCACCAAAAATACCTACGATTATTAAATACCTTTTAAAAAATAACATTCATTTACCCCTTTCTTCTTTACATTTAATATCTAGGGAAAGTGCAGTAACAGAGGGAGACTGTCTTTTGTAAAACTGACCTTCAAAAAGTGCTAAATTTCAGCCTGCTTTTAATAATTGACTTAATGGTGATTCTACTGAATTAAGTCATAAATTGTGACTGAAGCAGATGAAGAAAATAATGAATAAGGAATACAGAATAGGGTAAAAATACATACTTATAGGACTTCTCGATAAACAACATTAGTGGTTTGGCTTTGGAGCGAGATGAATTTAAGGCGGGTCCCGTTACACAACTTCGAGGAGATAGGTTCCGAAGAAGTATAATCGGGACACCGACCTTCAGCTTGATGGTATGCGCTGGAAGTCCGCTTGCTGACAGGGAGTTCAGAAATTCCACGGGTAATGTGTGGCGTCATCTTGCTCGACGACAGTGTTAATACCTAGAGGTGTAGACCACTTCATTCCTCTCAATTTCCGAGAGAATGCGTTCGTTTATTGCTGCAGCCTGATCATTTTTGGGCGTCAAAATGGCCCGCTCACACACCCGAGAATTCTGCTAGTGCGAATACGGGCGTGATACGACTGATGCCCCCGTACACACAGCGAATGAGTTCTTCTAAGCTGGATACAACTCTACCGAGAGACTCTGGAAGCACCACCTGTCCACCTCTCTCCTCTGGTAGAGTGCCTTCGCCAAGACTTAGAAGGACGTCGGAGAATTCTTGAGCACGTGCATTGCCGCCGAGCCGAGCTCTCATATTAATGGTCAATAGCAGCGTACGAACTCGTGACCACAACGAAGATCATTCCAACAAAGCATTCACCTCGTCAGCCCTCGATGCCCGCGTCACCACGGGAAGCGTTTGTCGGAAATCGCAGAACTGTGACACCACCCATCAAATGTTTGTTTCTGCGGATGTCCTGCAGGGTTCTGTACACGGCCTCAACTGCCTTCCTATTGGCCATCGTACACTCATCCCATACGATCAGAGAGCAATCCTTGAGCACGTGTCCCTTATCACTGTTACGTGACACACCACAAACAGGCGTTTCGGCGCTCTCTAAATCGATGGGAATTTTGAACATGGCATGTGATGTTTTGCCACCCGGAAGTAGTGAGGCAGCGAATCCCGACGACGCTATAGCAATGGCAATTTTGCCTTGCCTCCTGACCTCTGCAAGTATGCCAGTGGTAACAAATGTTTTTCCTGTTCCACCAGGAGCATCGAAGAAAAACATTTTACTCTGGTTTTGCCCAACGCTTTCAAGGACGGTGTCATAAAGAACAATGGCCAAATTTCTATAGGAGCTGGACCCGACTTTTATTTTTCATGTCCCAAAACAAGCTATAGTTTAGTTGGTTTGTTTTTATGTTGTAAACACCATCCTGTTGAAAAATCGCACCTAAATAGCCACGATTTATTGTAATAACGTCAACAATACTTTTGAGGTTAGAATCAACAAATACCTTTAACCCGACTGCGAAGTAGCCTAAAAGTGTAGTTAGCGATAAGCGAAGAGGCTTATTATCGATCTCGTTCCCATTTATTTCGATTTCTCTCAGATAATTACCCAAAAAATGGAACATATCTCAAAACGCACTTCTTGTCTGTCCATGAGTCTCCTAGAGTTGTCACAAAAAGAGCCTTCTGTCAAGCCGTCTCGTGGAGTCTGGTCCGCTTCGACGGCAGATTTTGACCGACAATTCAATGAAAACTACACCTATTGCTCTAACTTTCACAGCGTATAGTGTAAAAAACAAGGATGGCATAATAATTATCATCACACGTGAAGTCTTTTATAAACGACTTCAAAAAAGCCGCGTATCGATGACCACAGATTAAGTAACTTGTCGATCACAAATGACGTTCCGTTGTACGTGAACAAAACGTTAAGTGAAAAACGTTGCCGTTTGAGTCGCTAAGCTTACTATGAACCTACATAATTATTTTTATGACAAGAATCCAGTACATAAAAAATAAGCATAGTAGTTGAAATTGATGCCTGCGTACTAATTGAATTGAATTTGGATGAACAACTATTCAGAAAAACGTGAATAATTAGTCTTTGAATACCAAGTCCTTTCATCCGCAAAATGAATCGTAATTAGGTGCGTTCCAGTGCGTTCTGAAACTATTATTTTAACTATTTTGAAACAGTTACAAGAACACAAATAAATGGATAACTTTTTCTTGTGGCTACTTAGAGAGTTATTTCTTGCGTTTTTTAAGACCTTAAAAAATAAGGGTATTTTTCATATATATGCCATATTGGGACCCCATCGTTTCATCGTCAGGTACGATTTGGCCGACCTTCTTTCTGAAGAGAACAAAGCGACATGGCCATTTTGTATGGTGGTCATTTCACCCGGATCATAAATTGTCTCAGCCTTATACTCCCGATTTTCACGGTCTTGATGCGGTGATGATTGGGGAGCTGGTAACCCATATTCGACCAGTGATTGCCGCCGATAGAAATGACCACGTCTTGAAGTGAACTGAGACAGGTGTTCAGCACGCGTTCATCAGTTACTTCGACTTCGTCTCCAGTAGCACGCCTCAAAGCTCGTAGAAAATCTTCAGACAGATGATGGCGATACTTCTCCCACAAACAGATGACGCATGCGGCTGGGACTGTCACTGACGCTCGCCTCCGCGAGGGTGTCATCCCAGTTTTGGTCACCGTCGAGAAGCGGACGTGTTACGCAGGTTGCTCGTTAAGTGGGATATGCCACGGCATCAAATGTCCTCAGAAAGGCGAAAGACGTTGGGCCTCAGACCGTGTGAAGTAACGACCGCCGAAAATAGCATACGCCATTGTTAGGAAGCACGTTATAAACTCTACACAATGCAGTGTCAGTGTCCTTGAAAATTCCCGGAAAACCTTCCACAGCACCTCCTCGTCGACGTCGGTTAAATACACCCTTTTGCTTGACGTGACCTCGTCATACGTAAGGGACCTCGCAAACTGGTCGACTTCACAGAGCCTGAAAAATGCCAAAAGAGTGGTTTGGCGCAGATTTCAAAGCGCTCAGCAACGTTGTCGGGATCTAACTAAATATATGCCCTGTCCGTTTTCTAGGTGGACGTCTAAGAAAATGCACAACTCCATCTATGACTTTTATTAACAACTATTAACCTCGCCAGCATGATCAAAAAATTATTTATTTCCAAAAAGGACTTACACATTTAATTCGACTTGATGTTTTTGAAATCTCATAGATGGCGCTGCTTTAAAATTTCCTTGATACTACTTAAATTATTTAATTATGTTTATCGGCCTAAGTTACTTTTATTGCGTGTTTTTTATAGTGTGAAGCTAGCTTATAGCATGGTTAACATAATAACAACATTCAAATATGCGTCGTTAGATTACACGTTGTTACAGAATGCGTTGAAGAAATAAAGGTTCACTGCTCGTTCCCCGTAGGTGATAGCGTGATAATATGTAGCCTATATGTAGACCCGACTTCTAAGTAATATTCGTGCCAAATATGAAGTAAGTCCATTCAGTACTTTTTGAGTTTATCCCGGACATACATACAGACAAACAGACAAACTGACAAACAGACAAAAATTCAAAAAACTATATTTTTGGCTTCGGTATCGATTGTAGATCACACCCCAAGTATTCTTTTAAAAAAATATTAAATGTACAGTTTTGACTTTCCTACGATTTTATTATATGTATATAGATTTCAAGCTATAACATGAAACGTTGTACCATTTTTTTTTTGTAAGTAGGCATTTATTAAATATCAATTATTTATTCGTATCATTGGTCATCTTCTCGTGGCATTGCAGGTCATCATATCAAAATATTGGTCCCCTGTAGATGACAGTAATTTTTTAAGGTGTCATGTATGACATCAGTCATCTATTAATGACATCAGTCATCTATGCATGACATCAGACTTCTATTCATAACACCAGTCATCTATTCATGACAAAAAACTTTTTAAATAAATCGGTCATCTAATTTCTTTACCTTTTCCAAAGGTGTCCCACAGCGTAGAGCTGCGTGCTCAGGGCTATCGCTGCGTAGTGCTGCCGGGCGCGTTCGTGTTGCACACGCCACACGCGCCTTCGCAGGACATCACCGCCTTCCGCGCAGACCCGCACTATCGCATGTGAGTACTCTTCATCATCATTTCAGCTGAAAGACGTCCACAGCTGGACACAGGCCCCTAAGTTAGCTCACCGTCCGTCCTAAGACGATGACAGACCGTGTCGACGCGCGTTCGTGTTCCACGCGCGCCTCAAAGAGATGTCAGCAACATTGCAGGGGCAAGTGCCGACGCCTGTCGGGGCTGCGGGTTGTTCGCAAGAGATACCGCGGCCTCAGCACAAAGGGCTATGAAGGAACACAGGTAGTTTTTTACAGTAGAAGTCTGACACTCCCTACCGTTCCACCCAGAGCGGGAGGTGTCATTTGAGGATTTACCACCCTCCAGAAAAAATGCCTCCCCTAAGTGTCGCCACATTGACCAGTCCCATGCGTATCGCATCCAGCGGAACCCCGCAATCTTCACCAGGTAATCGCATGGTCTTCAGGTCATGTGAGTAGTTGAGTACTACTATCATTTATTGTGTAGCCACTAAATACAACTGGCACAGAGCTGCACTTTCGTATGTGAGTACGTACTCATACTCATATACGTCCATAATACGAAGAAAACAAATGACAGAAACTGAAAACCTACTTTGTGTTTGAAGAAACTTTAAAGCCGTCGCTATGCGTTATACTTGCCCCTGTAGAGTGCGATCGGGATAGCTGCAGCTCAGAAAAGTTAAATAAAAATCTGTGAGATCGAAATTTTTTCGTGAAAACTGAACCGATTCAATTATTTTTAACTTTAAAATTGTAAGAAAGGGTATGCCTCGGCTGCTATCAGTAAATAAGGGTATTTTATGTCATTTCGGAGTGTCATATTTTCTTGTTAAAAAAAAATCTATAAAATATCTATTCCGGAAGAAAAAGGAGAATCCAATTGTATAGAAAATCGCACCACCGTGTTCCCTGTTAAGCTCGAATTACATAGTGTCAAGGTCGAGTGTTTAGCGAAATAGATAAGTGCGGTAGGCAAGGGCAGTGGTGTTTATCGATCGGATGAGTCAACAGTCACTGTCTATGTTTTCGCCACTCGCCACTGTATAATGTATTTGTAGTCGTTAAGTGCCATTGTCCTTGACCTTTGTAAATGTCTTTTGAACTCGGAGCATGTCAGGAGTTACCCCAATGCTTTGGTACTCTCGCGAAGGGAAAAGAGGTTCGATCCGATCCGAATCCGTTAAGATGGGTTATAGTAACCGACTTAAAACTTTTATAGGTTGATAATTATTTGTTCTAAAAGGTGCTGCTCGCATTTACAGCCAAGCATAAATTAGGTCAGGTTCTAAAACGAAATGTTAATGTTCGGCTGTCCAAAATCGTGCCGAATCAGGCTGAGCCAAGGTAGGTTGTCGTCAGTTTAGTGTTGAAAAAAAAAAAGTTTATCGTATTCAACTACATATTATCACGTACAAACTTTCGTATTTCCGAAGTCAAACGAGAATAGGGGATCGGACTGGGTCAAAATAATATGATTCTGTTTAGTCCGTAAGTTAGATTATCGAAAAATATTGAATACGTGTTTTTTGTTTTATCAAATCAATAAAAAATTACGAAGATAAAACGCGTCAAAGATCTTGGAGTGGGGCTTGAAACGTCACTTGTGTCGTCAAAATGCACTATCATATGACGTCACACGAAGTTTTCGAAGCACTGTATCGTCTTCATTTTAAGTTTACGTGAAAAAAGAAAAAAAAAATACGTGTCCAATAATTTTTGGAAATCTATCTGACGGACTAATTAGTTTTTTTTTATCCGATCCCCTATTGCCGAAGCACACATCTTGACGATTGTTCCTAATGAAGCCCTTTATACATATTTCAGCTGCCTAGCCTTATTGAAACAGGAATTCATGGAGGATCTCAAGAGGAAGTATAACGTGACGTTTGAAGAGCCGTCTAAACCGGACCCAGTGTACCTGGCGCAAGCGAAGAGTATCATATTCAACCAGGCAGGTGAACAGGAGGTAAACTGATTGCTGTAAATTATTTTGTACTGTAGTCTTTGTTACTTAAGGTCAAATTTAAATAGTTGGATAAACTTTAACAGAGCGTTCAATACTTCTAAGATATCCAAGCAAAAAAAAAAACACTGATTTAAGTTTTTTTTGTTTGCTGATTTTATTTTTCTAATGCGTTTTTCTTTTTTTACCATTGTCCTTATTTTGGTGGTCTGAATGATTTCTAAAAGTTTGTCTATCTCTTTTAATGGGGCCTTATATTATCCAATTGTGGTAATCATGGACAGATTACTCGTATTATTATACAACGGGTGTAATTACACTCGAATCCTTAACGAAGCCGAGAGGTAGTCGTTACAGGTAGTCAGTGGCCTGAAAGTCAGACAAAGTCTTACCAAAGGGTCTTGTAATACTCAATACTCAGTTGTGGAGGATATACTCAATACTCAGATAAAATACTGGTGTTCAGCTGCATCCGGTTGAACTGGAAGCCGACCCTATCATAGTTGGGAAAAGGCTAGGCAGATGAGGATCTGCCAAAGCGACCAACTTCATATTTTTTCAATAATATATTAGTAACTTGTCTACTACGATACTCTGTCTACGGCGGAAATAGATTTTTGTAGATATGATACAAAGTGCCCCAAAAGTTGCCATAGTGGGTATCATATTTTTTTTACCGAAGCTATTTTAACTTTACTTCCATTTAAACAAGCTCGGAAATGAATATAATTCATCGTAAACTTCTGTTCGCTTTCATCTGTTTCTTTGGCATTGAAAACGCTTGACCAGAAACATACAAAACTATAATACTGCCGGAATTCAAGAAAAATAGTCATATATTTTATGACTTTATTGTTGTCAAAATGTTGTGAATTCATGATCCTTTGATACTTATCTCGAATAATTATAGTATTTACTAGCTGACCCGGCAAACGTTGTTTTGCCATATAAATAATTTCAGAAAAAAAAAAAAAGATGAAAAATAGATGTTGGCCAATTCTCATAGATACCCGATTGTAATGTATTGAAACACCCAAGTCTGAGTTAGCAACTGATTTATTATATCTGCCGGTACTTGCATATTAAGTAGATACACAATGAACTGCAAGTACCCACAACATCTTTCCCTTTTAACAAACAAAAGAAAACTAGACTAAAGTTAACATAAAAGTTAAAGTTAACGTAACAAGAATAAAGTTAACATAAAAGATAAAAGTAAATAAGTAGGTTCATTGCTTTGCCTTGCTTCGAGTTACAGGTGGTACATAAGTACTTTGCATGCTATCCTCCATATCATTACTTGGTACATATTCATCATCGTCATCATTACCCGAAACATACATATCGTCATCATCGTCCGATACTACAATATAATTATCATTCATCACCCCATCCTTTTGTCAATTTATAGGCATACTCTTTATCAAATGTCGGCGATTGCGTCTGTAAATACCCTTTTTATTTTTCACAATATATGAACGCGGTGTTGGTGCCTTAGCTACCACTTTGCCACGAATTCGCCCTTTATTATTTTCCAACATAATGACGTCATCGCCGACACTCAACTCTGGCAACAGTTTGCAATGTTGATCGTAATATGACTTGCTTTTTATCTGTCTTTGCAAAAGTTTTTGATATTGTATGTCATCCTCACATTTGTTGCGATTTAAAAGATCAGGATGCACTGGTAATCTACAATTTAATCGCCGCCCCATCAATAGTCGTGCAGGAGAATTCAGATTTTCCCGAGGAGTGTTTCTGTAATTTAGCAAGCTTAAATAAAAATCGGTGTTGCTTTCTATAGATTTTTTTAACATTTTTTTTATTGTTTGCACTGCTCTTTCGCTTTTCCCGTTTGATTGAGCATAGTAAGGAGACGACGTGACGTGCTTAAATCCCCACTCCGATGCAAACTTTATGAAATTACGACAAGAATATTGTGGGCCATTGTCACTGATAACTGTATCTGGTATTCCGTATCGTGCAAAATTTTCCTTTAAAATATGAATTACCGAGTTAGACGAAATATCTCTCAACTGTGCAACTTCTATGAAACCAGAAAAGTAATCAATTATAATTAAATAACTTTTCCTGCCATACTCAAATATGTCAGTTCCAATTTTATTCCACGGCAACTCTGGTATCATCAGGTATCATACTGGGTTTGTTTGAATTCTCCTGACACACTTTACATTTTTTTATATAATTTTCTATATCTTTTACTATACCTGGCCAAAATAATACTTCACGGGCACGCCTCTTACAACGATCAATGCCTAAATGCCCTTCGTGAATTATTTTTAACATTTCATTTTGCATTGATTGCGGTATCAAAACTTGTTTATTTTTAAATATTACACCATCCACACAATATAGCTCATCCCTCATAGACCAGTAGTACTTTAAATTATTTAAAATATGAAACTTATCAGGCCATCCCTGATTGATATATTTAAGCAATACTTTTAATAGTAGATTGTATCATAAGGGAGCAAAATAATATTTTTACGGCGAGGGCGCTTTTTTGAATCCAGAACGAAGTGAGGGATTCTATAGTAGAATCCCGAACGTAGTGAGGGATTCTTTAGTAGAATCCTGAACGTAGCGAGGGATTCAAAGTACGTCGCCCGAGCCCAAAATATATTTTGCACCCGAGTGATACACTCGACTTTTCATCACCCTCTATGAGAAAATAGAAGGCGCCTCATATTTTATTGTAATATTATTATTTAATAAAAATAGAGTGACGACACGCGTTTAAATCCATCAGACATATTAATTACGAATATGTGTCCAGTTTTACGTCCTTATTAAGACAACACGTTACTAAACAACCTTCTACTCCATTTAATAAGAAATTGACGTATGCCTTTAAATATTTCTCCCGGGATTTCGTGGGGATTAAGTTTTGTATGGCGTTATTAGCTTCTATTTTTATTGTTTCAGGAGTTAATGCACTATCACTTTCAGAACTAGACGTAGAGCTCATTTTTTTGCACAAAATACAATATAAAGTCCGTACCGATTATTAGAACAGGGATGTAAATCGCGCGCTTTTGTTTTTTCATTTTTAATTTAGTTACCGCGTCTCCTCGCACCGTACAGCCAAGTCAGCCAACACAATACAATTTGCGTTCGATTTCAATGAACGATTCATGTTCTAAATTCAAATCTCATTACTGCCCGCTAAAAAGTCTAATGGAGAAAAGAGCTACTTTGCTCGCACTTATAGAGGAACAAAACGACACTTTTCGAATTGAAGGGATGAAAAGATGTATCCTTCATTGTTTCCTGCTTTACAAGAGTAAACTTGCTCTGTGACATCGGCACGTTATTGACGATCATTTTAATTTGGCTCAGAATAGCCCTGCTAATACTGTCATCATATAAGTCGGGAAGAGGCGCTCGCGACAATGTGTCTGGTATATACATATACTTCCCAGGCTTATAAGTAACTACCAAATCATAACCTTGAATTTTTAACATCATACGTTGTAAGCGTGCTGGGGTTGCATCCAAGGATTTCTTAAAAATACTTTCAAGTGGCTTGTGGTCTGATTCGACAACTACACGGTTTTTGCCGTAAATGTATTGGTGAAACTTCTCACACGCGAAAACAATTGCCAACATCTCCTTTTCGATTTGTGCGTACCTTTGTTGTGTCTCAGTGAGCGTGCGAGACGCATACTCAACTGGTTGCCCGTCCTGCATGAGTACGGCCCCCAACGCAACACTGCTCGCGTCCACAGACAATAATACTGGACTACTAACGTTATACAGTGATAATACCGGTGCATTACATATTACCTGTTTTAATTTTTCGAATGTGCTTTTATGTTCAACGTCCCAACTCCATAGATTTTCTTTTTTTAATAGTCTTGTGAGAGGAAAAATATGCTCTGAGTAATTCGGTATAAATTTTGATAAATAGTTTATTGTCCCTAAAAATCTTTCTAAGCTTTTACGATCCGTTGGTTCGGGCATGTTATTAACTGCCCTAACTTTCTCAGGGTCCATTTTCATTCCATCTTTGTTAAAAATATGACCCAAATACGTAACCTCCTCCACACATATTCGACATTTAGCTTTGTTAAATTTTAAATTTATTTCCCGAGCTCTATTTAATAACGCTTTTAATCGGATGTCGTGTTCGTTTTTATTTCTACCCCAACAAATTATATCGTCAATAAAAGAATCTACTCCCTCTAAGCCTTCGAAAAATTGTTTAATTTTTGCGTGAAATACTTCAGGCGCACAATTCAATCCAAAGGGCAATCGCAAATACTGATATCGTCCAAAAGGTGTACTGAATGTACATAAATCAGCACTTGCATTATCTAATTTAACCGACCAAAATCCTGAATTTGCATCTAAAACCGAAAAATACCGAGCACCGTGTAGCTTAGTTGCCAATTCATTTATTGTTGGTAATTGAAAATGTGCACGCTGTATAGCCTTATTCAGTGGTCTCGGGTCTAAACAAATACGCAACTGACCATTCTTCTTTGCAACGATCACTAATGAGTTTACCCAAGGAGTTGGATGAGTCACCTTCCTAATAACTCCCAATTCATTCATTCTATTCAACTCGTCTTGCAACTTGTCGCGCAATCCTAAAGGTACTTTACGAGGACCACTTATCACTGGCATCACAGTCTTATCAACAACAATGTGATACTCACCCGGCAAGCAGCCTAATCCATGAAATAAATCTTGATATTCAGTGTAATTTATATTATGAACTCGTTTTACTAAACCTAAAGTTAAACATGCTTGCAATCCCAGCACACTTTGACAATCCATTACAGCGATGGCAAATTTCAATTCATAAACAATATTCTTATACCGCCATTTTAAAATACAAACGCCTTTTATTGGAATAAAATCACCACTGTAAGATTGCAATTTAACATGATTACTCATATTTATTAATTTAGTGTCATACCCTAATGATTTAAATCGTTTTAATGATAATACACTAATGTCCGCTCCAGTATCTAATTTAAATTTTTCATAACCACATTCCCCTTGAAGTATTTCAAACCAGTCCTCACATGAAGTATTTATCTCGGAAACATTATACAAAACTGATATAAAAAATGACTCGCAATCGTCCCCGTCATCGGTTTTTTCTTCACTTATTTCGTGTATTTTCTTAACACTTTTTTTAACTTTGCACATCCTAGCAAAATGCCCATAGTTTTCACACACATAACACTGCACAAATATAGCCGGACACGAAGTAGGCTCAGAACAATCACCTCCACACCTGAGACAGTGACCCGATGCACCTGATTGTCGAACCTCGTTGGGACCGGAACCAACCGCTCCACGGCCTCGGCGGCGCGAGCGCCCACGGCCGCGCCAGCCACGGCCACCAACACCACCACGTACTCCAACTGTATCGACCTGCACAGGTGCCGATTCTGCAGACCCACTTGCACCCCGCGTCTCCAATATGTGGTTGCTATCCTTGGAAATTTCATTGACCTGACAGATTTTAATCGCTTTTTCTAAAGACAAATCTTCTGTTCTTAATAAGCGATCTCGTAGTACCGTACTTTTTACACCACAAACGATACGGTCACGAATTAATTCCTCTTCTAAACTTTTAAAACAACAATTTCTACTCAACAATTTCAATGCTGTAACATATTGATCTATGGAATCGCCCGTTTCCTGATTCCTCGTAAAAAAGTTGTATCTGGCCAAAGTTATATTCTGCCTGACGCCAAAATATTCATCAAACTTTTTAATTAACAGAGTGACGTCATCCTTTTCACTTTCTTGAGCAAACGTAAAAGTCTCATAAATATCGAACCCCTCGGGTCCAATCAGATTGACCAGTAAACTGGCCTGGACACCACATTCCTATTTATGCACCCCAGATGCTTTCAAAAACAGATTGAACTGCGTTTTCCATTTCTTCCACGCGTCAGCCCGGCTGACGGAGCTGCCTTCCAAACTCAATTCTGACGGTGGTCGCGCGTGTTCCATAGTTATTCACTACTTTTCTACACTATTAGCCGAAACTATCGCAAAAAATCGTTCGCAACAATCGTTAATACGTGTTTTTAAATTATTTTTACCGCTGTCACCATGTAATGTATTGAAACACCCAAGTCTGAGTTAGCAACTGATTTATTATATCTGCCGGTACTTGCATATTAAGTAGATACACAATGAACTGCAAGTACCCACAACACCGATACGCACAAAAAATTTCATCAAAATCGGTCAAGCCGTTTCGGAGGAGTTTGGCATCGAAAACTGTGACACGAGAATTTTATATATTAGATAAGAACATTGTTATACTTTTTAAAAAATAAAACCCGCCAGTTAAAAAAAGAGGCTTGAATCGGTCAGAAAGACCTTTATATCAAAGAGATACTATTCGCTTTTATTCCAAGGCCTCTTTTTGATCGACTCAAGCTGAAACCACTTTGATGAGCATGCTAACTCCTTTGTCGAATACTAGTGCATGTTATTATTTTAAGATAATTATTATGTGTTTATTTTACAAGGTGCCGATTTAAATAAACAACTTTTGCTATGAAGCTTATAATATCTGAAACATAAAAAAAAACTAATCCTTACATAGTATAAAACAAAGTCGCGTCTGTTTGTTTGTTTGTTTGTCTGTATGCTTAAATCTTTAAAACTACGCAACGGATTTTGATGCGGTTTTTTTTAATAGATAGAGTGATTCAAGAGGAAGGTTTTAATACCTTTTTTGTACCCGTGCGAAGCCGGGGCGGGTCACTAGTAGAGTTATAAAATACGGATATCATCAGCTGTCCCATACATTTGTGCCGAATACGAAAAGTTTTTATGGGACAGCAGAATATTTGCTGACTTTTTTGATGATGGTTCTGTGGTGAAGTTGTTCGGGCTATTGAATCCTTAACGAGGACTCTATCTGTTATTTTTAATGTTTCAGAAGATTATTCTTTATTCTTCAATAACTTGTTAGTAACTAAATATCTAACCAGTTTTTATTAAAATCCTGCTTTAAAACGTTTAGTAGTGTATTTCTATTTTTGAAGCTGGTCAGCTTCAAAAATAGAAATACACATGCATGTTTGTTATTATTTTCACGAATCGAATATGAGTTTCATAGTGACAGTTTAGTATGAATATGGTAGAGTCTGTTGGTGTAGGTATTAGTTTTAAAATATATGTTTTTCAATGACGACCGAATATTTTTCGGATTTCAGGATAATCCGCAAAGTGGCCGCGTTGGTTTTTTACATGGAAATATTATTTAAGTGAATTAAATTCAGTGAACGTATATCATTTTTACATTCCTTCTGCATTGTATTATTAATTATATTGGTTCGATAGTAATCATAATTATTCAGTGTTAAATTAGCAAGCGAAACTCCGTACACGTGATGTGTATCGAAATTTCCTTATGATAAAGTTTTCAAGGCTAAAATTATACGTCAAGTAACTTTCAGCAGTGTCCATGGAATTCTTACCCATTCGTCTTTTTTTATGTTAAATGGGCTTACTCTTTTTTTTTTCTTCTCTCTTGGGCTTGTTTTTATAGCAACTACAGTACTTTCATAAGTTGTTATGCCTTTTGACTGTGACTGTAGCTTGGTTTTATTTGTTCTCTGACATTCAGATGTGCCTGTAATGGTCTTATGATATAAATCCTAAAAAACATCAAAATTTGCGGAATTTCGCTAGCTAATTTTACCTTGGCCTCGAATAGTACTATACTTGATGATAAATACAAAAATGTGCCACTCTCTTTAAACATATACATATACAGAGTTAAGATCTTTTACTGATCTCATATACGAATTTAATGGAATAGTCCACAATTAATGAACTTTGCATTGTCGAAATAATATTTCCCCAAAAATATATTAAATAAAATAAAAAATATAAAGAATGTTAAGTTGCGTGTAATTGCACTTCTTCTATAAGTTTTACGTTTAAACGAAGCTCTCTTCTTCTATCTCTTAAAAAATGCAATTCAATGCAATGTTGTTCAGGCAAAGATTTTTTTTTTAACTATTGTCACAGTATGTCAAAATTAACATAATGTGATGTCAATTTTAAATGAAATATCTATTTCGTTTTGTAAAGTTTTATGCCCATTTTCGCCACTAATAAAACTCGAATATAAACAATCTCCTCGAATAATCAAAAACCTTAATTAAATCCTTAACAAGATTGCAATTTTCGGCTCAGCGCTGAGAGTTCAAATGGCAAATCGGAAATGGATAGAGAGGGTGTTAAAAGATCCTTAACGTAGCTGAAAAGCACTTGAGAACAAAAAAAAATATACCTGGGAACTTTTTAGTTACGGAGATATTGGCGGTCAAAGTTTCAACTAACACTATTGTTGAATGCATCCACCAGTACAATGTTTTAAGTGCGTTGACCCCTACCGAAAAACGTGCATTTTCAGCTGAAAACAAGCCTAGCAATATTTTTTGCTTGAAGTTTCATGCACAGAATGCTTGCTTGACGGCTTAGTTAAAGGTCTACTTACACCTTGTATGAATATTTATTTCAAGTTTTTAGAGAGATAGTACAGTATATTATTTTAAGAAATCAAGTGAATATTATAATAGTGCATAAAAAAGGTTTTCTGTTTTAGAAAATGTTTACACTTATACGTATATTGTTAGATTTATTATAAAGTATTATTTACAAATGGCAGCATTACCCCTAGTTGAAGTCGATTTAAAGTGATACAAGGATCTTCGGACGCGACTTTCATTGACAGAAAGGCTCTGTTGGGAATATACAGACGCTAGAACATCAAGCTATGTGACTGTCAAATTTTCCCAATCAATCTTGAACCTTAACGCTTCAGCGATAAAGTTGAAAAAAATTAATCAGTTTATAGTATCTTGATTTGCTGGACGAGTTTCGAACTGTCTAATTTTCCGAAGCAACCTTGAACCTAATGGTTTAGCGATAAAGTTGAAAATCTTTTAAATAAATTTGACAGATTGTAGTAACCTGATGTGGCGTCTGTACTAATGAAACAAGAAACGGCCTAGTTCCGATTGTAATTTCGCGCCTAAAGATCCTTGCACAGTTTGTGCCCAGCGTTACTTGACCCCTCGTACTAAGAAACGGCGCTGAAGTGGTGAGTGGAAGAGGAGTCAGGTAATACTGGACACTGACTGTAAAAGTATATAAGCTTCCTGTTGTTTAATCTCGAATTGTTATCGAATAAATGAAATGAGTTCTCGAAAGTAATATTGTTGTATCATATAAACACATTATTATAGATGATTATATATTTTTATTTTTCTATTATTTTAAATGTGTTCCTTACAAAACCAAAGAAATATTGTGAATAGTACAGGGTGGGAGGGATATTGACGCATCACAACAAAGCAACATATAAAAAAAAATCTACAACTGCAATACCTACACGGTCAAAATGTATGGAAAAGCCGTATTTTTTTTACCCAACTGCGGCGAAACCCGGAGGGTTATTTAAGATATCTCTTCTATCCTGTATACAACTTGGTTTAACCGCTTGTAAATTGAGCCTAACATTTAAATTAAAAACTAATTTAACATAATGATAATGCAGAACTTGTTGTACATAAATATTTGCCATAGGTGTCCAATTTTATGTTACTAGATTTTTATTTTTGAAAGTCTTACGTATTACGACTAATCAAGCTATGCAAAACCATAATATTAAAGTGAAACCTGCAATGTAGCCCGCGAAACTCGTTTTTTTTTACTTTTTTGGCAATTCGTCGTTCAGTGTCAGGTTGTATGTTAAATAAAATATGATTTGCGAGCGTAACAAATGTTACTTTACAGAGTAATAATGATTAAAATCACCAATACAACCCTCCCAGTTCATTTATTACTTCCTTGAGTGACTATTTGATGAAAAAGGCATTTAATATACGACCTGACACTGACCGGCAAATTGCAAAAAAACGTAAGAAAATTCGAGTTTCGTGGGCTATCTTGTCGCATTCACCTTAAGGTTGATGTTCCAGGGTAGCCCGCGAAATTAAAATTTTCTTACGTTTTTAGCGACTTGCAGGCCAGTGCTAAGTTGTATGTTAGTGAAAATATGATTCGCGGCTGTAAGACGTATGCAGTTACAGAATTATAATCATCAAAATAACTATCAAGAATGAGTATTTCATCAAAAGGTCATTCTTGACAGTTACGTGAACTTGGAGGGTTGTAATGATGATATTGATGATTATAATTCTGTAACTGCATACGTCTTACAGCCGCAAATCAAATTTTCACTAACATACAACTTAGCACTGGCCTGCAAGTCGCTAAAAACGTAAGAAAATTTGAATTTCGCGGGCTACCCTGGAACATCCACCTTAAGGCTACCTCTAAGTATACAGGTTATACTGGATATGTATACCTTGATGTGTCGCCCTGTGTACGTGTAAGGAACTAAAAATAAAACGTGTATTTTCAATATAGCTACTTAATTATTTTTTATATCATTTTAGCCGCATTTTAATTTGTGACGAGCATTCGAGCACTTTTATGAAATTTTACAATCACAACAAGCTAATTTATTTTAAGGTACTACGTCTTGATATTAATGAAAAGGCCTCGATATTAGGACTTGATATAAAGGCCACTTGGCGCGCCATTGAATTAGAAACGCACGACTTATCGCAGAAAGTCGAAAATACAATAACACGCTATTGTCCCTCACGTCATTTCAAATATCCACCGCTGATTGATATTATACTTTTTTATTAAGTATCCTATAAACATACGCATATAAGCATAAAAGCTAATCATATAAGTTACCTTTTTATTTATTCCGCCAAAGAATGTATTATTTTTGAGTATTTTATGTAATTAGATAATTTAAATGATACTGAACATTGTACGTAGATACATGAGTAAACTATTGTATTAAGAGTTAAATATTTTTACGTCATATTTGAATATTGCAAGAATAAAAAATATACCAAGAAAAAAGTTTTATTTATTTAATCTATACACACACACTGTACATAATATCTGTACATTAGTGACCCTCCCCTGCTTTGCACGGCGCCACCTTAGTGGGTTCAAAATCCTATCCTTCATGGCGGAACCATCTTCATATGTCATTGTACCGCCCCGAACTCTAGTGGGAAGATGTAGCTTCAGTTAAGTGGGGCTACGTTAACGAAATGACAATGGAAATGGTGTGGATTTGAAGCTGGGTCGCACACGTTGCTCCACATCCTATCCTGCCCTCTAAGCCAAAAAACATGTAGCCAAAGTTGCACTGCCATCGACGACGTGATGGAAGTTATGCCAGCGATACGACGAAGAAGACCATGTAAGTACATTCACAAAATTTTATTGAAATCGGTTTGGTCGTTTGGAGATGAGTGTGCACGAACATACTCGATTTTTAATATTTCATACACATTATTCTAAGTTTTTTTTTATGGTTGAAATGAAACTGGCTGACGTATTTTCCACTGAAAAGAAATCTTTTATTGCATTGAATGGATCTAACGCTGTTCGGTCCAAGTATTGAGTCATTCAGTGTGGCCTCTCCCGAGGAAGAAGGTTAGTAAGTCTCAATACCAACCATCTTTGATTCTGCATTGGTAAACAAATTATTGCTATTAGGATTCTCTTTAGTCGTCAACAGCCAGAGCAACACCACAATTTGGAAATCCATATCTTGTATATCCTTCTTCAAATTCGTGACCGCTTTCTTTGCTGTCACTAATGGAGAGTTATCGTTCATCGACGAGCCTTTAGATTCTGTCCTCTGCTTTATGTTCTCTACTTTAGATGTCAATTCGTTTAGCACTTCTTGTCTTTCTGTCACTCCTACACTTACATCCTTGTATTCATTCGTGACTTTGCTTAACTCGTCGAGCAACGAGCCGTAGTCTTGAACCAAAGGCGCAAACTGTTCATTCAGAATATTCTCTCTAGCTAATATCTTGTCCGTAACAGAGCTTATATTTCCGTGTAGTTTAGTTAGTTGGGCACCTGTAGTTTTGTATCTTTCGAATAATTCGTCTCTGTAAGTCCTCATTTGAGCATGTCTCGCTCTCCAGTCGCGGCCGTCAGCTGAGATTTTCAACCTTAAAGCTGGTGCTACTCTTTCTAATTCCAACTTCCATGCTTCCCAATCGTGAACCTTTTTTACCAAGTTTGGTTCTTTTTCTTCCACATCAAACTCTTGTTCGGATTCGCCGGAATATATCGCCATTTCTTCTTCGACTTTGTCTAGTAATATTTCAGTTTCATCTTCAACTTGGTCTACGTCGTCTGCAGCTTCTTCAGGCTCTGGGATGTCTACAACTGGTTGCTGCCATTCAAACTGTTCTATCTTCAAAGCTTCATCGGCTAAAACATTTAGTATGAAGCACACTTGTTCACCATAGCCCTGTTTCAGTTTGTGAGAAGAGAAATCGACGACGATCTCTTTTTCTCTCAGTATATCTAAGATAGTAGCAATAATACTGTTTGGATCATCCTCCTCATTAGGTTGTTCCAATTCTTTCCCAGTTTTCCTGATAAGCCAGGCGGCAGTGGACGCAAACACGTAGAACTGCTCACCTGGGTTAGTGCCCGTGATGAAATAGTACCTGCTCATGGGTTTCATTTTGATTTGCGAACGCAACTCTGTGTCTATTTTTAACAAGCGCAGTTTGTCCATTAATTTCAGATCCATTGTTCTTATATTATAATCTTTAACATTAGCAAACAGAATACGTACTCACAACACCAATAATGAGATTGACGCCGTCAATGGGAATGTTGTGTTTGGCACGCGTTACCATGGCAACTTGTTTTGCGTTGCCAGTTTCCATGAAATAAAAAAACTCAAAATAGGACCGTAGAGGTTACCAAACCTTGAAAGACATATTATATTGAAAAATATATCGTTTACTTCTTGCTGCGGTCATCACGGGTGCAAAGAGATTTAAAAATGAAGCTCGTAATATTTGAATATCTTTGCATGGGTGTCTTAACTCATTCAGTTAAATGTTACTAAGTATTGGAAATGGAAAAGTAAACAAATAAAATAACACAGTTATTACTAGGTAACTATTTTTAATTATTTTATTAAATGACGTAACAAAATACAAACAAATGGACGTTAATCAAATGGTAAATAAAAAAAAGTTTTTTTTTTTAATGGCACTGAATAAAAGACAAAAACAATAAAATGTGTAAGTACTTATACAACTTAATATGATTAATTTGTAACTATTGTGTCATGTTACACTAACAAAAAGGAATTAAATATAAGTATCTAATATCTAGAAATATTTCAGTGGTGGGATTATTCATGGATTCCAAATATTGGTTTTAAAACATATTAAATACATAAATATTTTAATTAGTTGCTTGGGTAGGTACACCATACCAGCTAACATCTTTCAAGCCACAGAAAATTTAAAAGGCGCGTAGGTATAGTTATTAAACTATTAGCATTTTAGTTTGGAAAAGCAGTTAACATTATTTTGTACACAAAATATACTTTCTATTATGTAAATATGTAATATAAAACTTACAAATGCACTGTTTACCTAAATAAATCTAATTATTACTAATTTACAATCAACCATAGCGCGGCAACATTATTCCGTTTGCATTTCAAACATCGAACTTTTTTTTCGCTACTCCTTTTGCTCACACATTTTGACATTTGATCTTCTAGAATTTGTCTATGGTTTCTTGTCACCGCCGCCGCCATCTTTGATTCCTTAACCTAATTGATTTCTGTCTCGCCTGCATAAGGCCGGGCTTGTGACCTGCCCTGCACCGGCTGGGTGTCGTAAGGGGCACCATATGGGTACTGGTCTGGTGATTCTGCGGTATCTACCACTTTTACCGGTTCTGTTGGCTCTGGAGTATCTTCCGTCGTATCCTTCTTGTAGGGTATGCTTTCATCGTCAGAGTTGACTCTGAAAGACTCATCGGGGTCCAATGGTCTGCGGAAAGGATTGAAGATGTTATTTATTGTGATAAAGTACTGAATTAAATAAACCTTATATCATATTCAGCCCGTCATATTTTCGCACTCCTGGAGCACACATCTCTCAGTAAGAAGCAATGGATCTTAATTCACCACATGTGCCCAGAGTGGGTAGGTATGTGAAAGCCGATAAGAATATGCTGGTTTGCTTGTAGGTTCCTGGTGTTTAAATTAATTCAACAAAGTGGTCGTGGAATCTTCAACGCGGCGTTTTTATTTTTTGCTATGGGGATAGTAGAGTAAGATCCCAGAGCAATCAGACATAACTTACACACGGATGAAACCTGAAGTTTTCAGTAGCGTCTCGTGTGCCTTGAATAATATGAATTGCGTTAACATTCGTAAAATAGTCCCAGACGCAGTTTTTATTATGAAAGGTCCATTTTACGCTTTTAAATGCAATTCACATTATGATCTGCAAAAGTGGTCATTTTAGATCCCCAGGTCCATCAAAAGTGTCTGACACTTATGATATTACTTTAAAATAATATTCTACATGACATATATAAAAACCAGCCATGTGAGCCATGTGAAATTAAGTTAAATAATTCTTATTTTTAGTCACCTTTCTCACCTGGTACCTGCCCAGGTGTCACTCGGCAAGTTCCACAAAGCGCGTAGGTATTCAAGGCACACGAGACGCTACTGAAAACTTCAGGTTTCATCCGTGTGAAAATAAGTTATGTCTGATTGCTCTAGGATCTTGGACTATAGGCTAAAACTACGCAACCTGCTTCGATCTTAACATACTCCTTTCGCCCTTCCACGTTCATAAATCTGAAGGCCTACCATGACGTCTACAGTCCTAACTTATTCTTAATCCAGTGTGGAAAAGAGATGGCGCTAGACACTCTGTATAGTTTTGTCACGTTTCCACACTGGAATAATCATAGTAGGACACCTGGTCATACTAACATGCACCTGATCTTTCTGAAGAACCTCACCTTAAGGATAGTGTCTCTCCTATCCTATTGTTAGTAAAGGAAGTGTATCACTTACTTAATAGTCAAGAAGTCCCTGTCCTCCTTTTCCTCTTTCTTTTTGCGGAGGAGTAGCCTCCATCCAATGCAGATGAGTACGATTACGATGGGCACCATCACGGCACTGATGATGCCCCAGGTCGCGCCCAGGGTTCGGGAGGAGTACTCCTGTTTGCCTGTGTGATTGGAGAAATAGATGAGTTTTTATGCTTTTTGAATAATTTTGGACCGTTTTTTACTTCGTTTACTACAGCTAGGCTAACGCGTTTCATTATTTTCTTCTGTGATCTCTGGCCATGACTGTTTTCCCCGCAAACATAATCGTTCATCAATTAACACTAAACAAAGGACAGTCTGCCAAACTTCTATTGATTCGCTGTTGGTATTCCCCGCAAACATAATCGTTCATCAATTAACACTAAACAAAGGACAGTCTGTCAAACTTCTATTGATTCGCTGTTGGTATTCCCCGCAAACATAATCGTTCATCAATTAACACTAAACAAAGGACAGTCTGTCAAACTTCTATTGATTCGCTGTTGGTATTTTGTTAAGATAGTAGTTACAGCAGTTAAAATAAGTTAAGTCTAGAGCTTAATCTATTAGAAGAATGAAACGCTTTCGATTTTCAAAACTCGGTTGTTTTAGCCCGGTTATCATGAAAGTGGTTTATGCTAAAGTAGGTCAAAAATTCCTAATCAACCATTTGACGTCCCAACGAAAAAAACAAAAAACTGTGGCCCTTAGAACGCAATTTATCAACAAACAAAGATAAGATATCAAAGCCCTAAAAGATATCAGTAATGTAAATAAAAAATAAATGATAAACATACCTGTTCATATGACCTGGTTTTTTTTATGTACACTAGATAAGAAAGCAAGCAATAACCATAGACATTAGGAAGAAGAAAAATAATAACTCATCACAATTCAGAGAAAATTTCTATTCATCATCATCATCACCATTGAGAACGTCATTCCTTGCTTTCTTACCTAAAAACAACATCATTTGAAAGTTATTCTACCGAAATGGGAACAGAAATTTCCTCTTCATGTGACTCCAAAGGTTAGGTTTAAAAATAAAATTTATTTCAAATTAATAAAATTTACAAACATTCAACAACAACAACGCAACGATGGGAAACTCACGAAAGTCCACTAGAAGCTAAATTAGTGTAAACATTTAGTGCAAAATACTAGATTAGTGTGCCACTTAAAACGTAACCTATCCTATATCTTAAGCTACTCCCGTAAATGTCATTCGTATTTGGGCAGTGAATTGTTCACCCTGTATCTTACTTATCTAAATGTGTCAGACCATGGTAGAGCGTGGGCTCATTGTAGGTGCTTCCATGTTAGGTGGGTCAATAAGGGTCTCCATAGATTTCCCCTTTTGCGGTGGCATAGTAAAAGTTTTTATAGTATCCGCGGGAGCACTCTTAGGTGGATCTGGGAGTCCAGGGTTATTGAATGTGTTCCTAGGACTATTGTCTGAGGTAGGACTAATCGGTGGGGAGTATATTTCTGAATATGTCGGGGAGTAAGCTGACGGAATGGGGCTGTATTGACCTTCGTACTTAGGAGCGTATGGGTCTTCGGAATCTTTCGTCGAATAACCTGAATCACTGGGTAGTGCCCTACGACCTACTTGACGTGGTCTGCTCAAGTATTCTATATCCTTTGCCGGTCGAGTGAGAGTTGAGTCTCTGTTGGATTCAGTATCGGAAGGTGACGTTATAGAAAGTAAGTCTTCTTCGGATAAATCCCAGAGTTTCTCAGGGAAATCAACATCGGGAGCGTTCGGAATGGGTTCGTTGGTTCGGTAAGTCTTGTCGTAAGCCCTACGTTTCTTAGGATTTGACTTATCAGATTTGTTGGAGTCGCTTTTGTTTGAATCTGGGTAGCCTATGCCTGAACTGTCACCATCTGTAGGCATAGGAGGCGGAGGTGGGGCAGCCCTGGTGATAGGAGCGGATCTAGTCATTGGGTTCTCCTCCTCAGTAGGAGTGTCGGGTAGTTTAGGTTTCCTATCAGACGAAGTGCTTCGCAAAGTGGACGATTTCATGGTATCCGTGAGGTTTCCCATCGATGCTGATCTTAGGTTAAGTCTGGAGGCTGATTTGGAGCGCGGTATGTCTTCGAATCTGAAACCTTCTTTGCCTTCGGACCTGGGTTTGTACCAGCACCAGAACCAGAGGAGGCAGATCAACAGGCCTAACGGTAGAATAACTGCCAGAATGATGCCCCACGTCATAAACAGTGCGCGTTGAGAGTACTCTTGGTTACCTGGATATTATAAAAACGTTGGTTCATTGAACTGAATACAGATATCAGAATATAAGTAAGAGTTTAATGCTTTTGACCGCGTATGGATTCATGTGTAAGATTATCTCTTATAATTCTTTTTATGGAACAAAATTACTTCAAAATTAGCTGTATCTAAACTTTTACGTCAATAGCAGTAAATACGAATATCATCATGCAAATAGTTTTTTTTTTATTTAATAAGTTTGTATTACATAGCTAGTGAAAGAAGAGTCCTTTTATGCAAGTAAATGCCTGTATTAGGGCTATCCGCTTATATCCTTGGTTTTTTGAAAACCTTTTGATAGATCTCACATGAAAAGATTTGATCGACTGTTTAAATTCAGTAAATGCGTTAGACAACTTGTTAGTTAACTTTCGTCTTTTCACAAACGAGTCGAGTTTTTCAAACGCGAGTCTGCAATCGATAAAAGCAGTTATAACACTAACAATAACGTTCAAAGTACTTACGTAGACACTCAGTGAATCCATAGTCCGGTAGGTTCCACCTCCCGTCGTCCTCACAAACCCTACGCTTGTCTCCGATCAGAATGAAGTCCTGGTTACACTCGAAGTTGACCTGTCAATGAACAATATTGTTGTAAACACCAATAACAATAATATAAAGGAAAAGAGTGTTTGTTTGTCACTATAACAGTAGGTTGCGTGTGTCAGTTGTATTGCTGATTTGCTGTTTTCCTTAACACTTAGGTAATACCTAATGCGCAAGAAGAAAAGTGGATTCATCTATCAATATTTTGTGTCTATTATGAAAGGCGCTTTTTGACGCAATTCATTTATGATTTGCTAAAGTGGCAATTTCAGACCCGCCACCGTTGAAGAGATTTCTCATGAGGAAGCGATCTGTCTGCAGGATCAAGGGTCATGTTAGTTAAAACAACTTAGTGTCACCAGAACCAAAGGTGAAGGGTAAAAGAGCTGTTGGCACCAAATTCCTCTAAATATAGTTTTTAACAGGGCTATGAATACCGTTAAAAATTAGGTATCGTTACCTCCTTCATTCGAAGGTAACGTTAATTTCATAGGTAACGTTAAGTCTGGTATCGATAGTTGGGTGGACTTTTACCGGTAATTTGACTTAACGTTATCAATGATTTACCGTTAAATGATAGTGTTATCAGGTAACGATACTTGATACCGATACCAAATTAACCCTATAAGTAACGGTATTTTTCTTTCATCTCTTTCTTACGACGCATTTATGTCGTCATAATAGCTTTTTTTTCTGTTTCCACTTGCTGTGAGTTTAGTCGCCACCCAAAACCGAACGCAAACGGTTTATCTGTTCATTTAGTATATAAAATTACCTACGTGGGTTAACCGAAATGGAAGGTAAGTGACTGTAACGGTAAAAGTATCGATACTTTTACCGTTACCAGGGAACATTAATAAACTGATCCGATACCAAATTACCGATACCAGTGATAACGTTAATAAATTAGGTAACATTATGAAAATATCGTTACTTACCGATACTTTTATCGTGAATTTGGTAACGTTAACAAGCCCTGGTTTTTAATAAATCAAACGCCAAAAGTCACGGCATAAGCTAGTGTTTAAAAACAATAGATGATAAGTACTTAAGGAAATTAAAACGCATTCTGAATGTTTAATAAAACAATGTTTCCTCGACCTATGACTAATAAAGTAAATAACCTAGTGGTTTTGTGAGTAAACTATTGGTGACAGTTTGTTTGTATGACACGTCATTCCAAAACTACATTGGAATATACCATTTTATTACTGCCTTTAATCTGCTTTAAAGTGTTTCACATCGTTTCTCTTTTTGCACCTTTGTGAAGAATTGAACTAACAAACGCATAAAATATTTTGCACATCCGACGGATACTCCCAGAGTTTAGCCCGCTCAGCAAAACGAACTCTTTAGATTTATTATATACTAGCGGACGTCCCGCGGTTTCACCCGCGTAGATCCCGTTCCCGTGGGAATACAGGGATAAAAAGTAGTATATGACACTCAGCAATAATGTGGCTTTCTATTGGTGAAAGAATTTTTAAAATCGGTTCAGTAGATCCCGAGATTACCCCTTACAATTTAACAAATATATAAACACACAAACTTTACCTCTTTATAATATATAATAATAATAATATAATAATAATATATAATATAGTATAGATTATTATTATTAGTATAGAAGTATAGATTAGCAGAATCTAGGTACTCACCCTTGTTCCTGGTGTGAAGAAGAAATTACTCTTTCTTCCGAATCGCGGCGTCTCCAAGATACCACAGCTTATCACCCGTCGAGCATTAATTTCTTTTATATTAGTCTGTAAAAAAACAGTCGGTTTAGGTACTTTTTTTTCAAGTATTTGTGAATACCTACTTGATTATTTTTTCATTTGGTTTTTACAAACACAGTACATATCTACGATAAAAATAATTTAAGAAGCTAGATAAAGTTGATGGTTCCTATACGTCTACTTTGAATAAAACAAACTCTGATATGCCATATCAGAGTTTGTTTTATTCTCTCTTCTCGTATTCGTCTCTTAAAAGATTCAGATTACTCCCGATTATATTGGTCAAGTCTCATGTGTCCTAGACCTCGGATAAGCAGTTATTTCAAGTTAGATAAAGGTATTCATCTATTGCATCAGTTTACACTGGACGTGCATCGGAAATAGTTGGCAAAGGCTGGGCAAATGATGATAAGTGACCAAAAAAGATAAATTTTAAAATTTAAAATCACTATAATAATATGGTCCTTCCACAACTTACTTATCAATATTGTAAAAAACTTTAAAAATCTAAAAATAATTCCAAAACCGCACTGACGTACCAACACTCAGAAGAAAATGCGCAAACGGAACAAATCCGAAACCAACTAGAAATAATTTCAAATAATACAAGAATTATGAATGGAGTATCGTCACCGACTAAAGTGTGTAACTTTGCCATGGTCTGTTCTATGAGAGGCCTTGACAAATGCATCATAATTAAAAGAACAATGGCTAGACGCATCCGAATGCACGCGACTGCACAAGACTAGACTAAGTGCAAAAAGTAGGTATGGGGTTTGGAATAAAGAAGAAACAAAGATAAGGTCATTAGGGATTCGGTGTAAGTTTATGTGAATTTTATTTGGAAAAGAATAAATTAAACCAAGATTTATACTTACACAAGAACTAGCAGAATTCAGAAAAAAAACTTTATGAGTTCGTGAGTCAGAGCAGAAATTATAGTCGTCGCCAAAAAAAATATGATATAGATTTTAGAACAATATAAAGACATACAGAGACACTATACTAATACTATAGAAGTACGCAAAGGCTAAAGCATAATACTAGTTGTTTGGTTACGTTGTATTGCTTTTTTAATCAAAGTGTGGGAATTCATTAGTTTGTCTTTATGTATGACAGGTTGACAATCAAGGCTAGTTATTGACTTAATAGCTCGTATGAATCATGGATGAGGCTGAATCATTCTGTTTAGGATTAAATCGTTTGGCTTACTGGGTAGTAAGCCAAACGATGTAATCCTAAACACGAAGACAGTTGCAGAAGAGCCCAAAAAGAAGATATTTTTAGGAAGGCCTTAATCAGTAATAAATGATAGAAAACAGATGAATGGACTGTATTAAAGATGATTTGTATCAAAGGCGGTGCAGCGGTGACTACCTATGGGGATGACCATAAGTAGTAAGAAAACCATGGAAGAAAGCACGCCCCAAATATATTGGGATAAAGGCAGCAGAATGTAGAAAGAAAAGGCATTTCACTGGAAGATAACACTTTAAGATCCAAACACCACCACGATGACAAATAAAAAAAAAGATTAAATACTCACAATCGATGACAAATAATTCTTCGTAAACTCAGCCATGTCCCTATTCAGGGTCATACCGTAATCGTATCGACATTGGTACGAGTCCTGGCAAATTTCTATCGCTCTGGCTATGTCCTGTGACCGGTTGGCTGGTAGGAAGTCGGCTGGTTCTCGTATGAAGTTCGGAATGAACTGGTTGTCGTTATAGTAGGCTGCTGTTCGACCGTACTCCCGGTAGAACATTGCTACGCCTACGTCTCGTTGCTCTCGATCGGTTAGTTGCCCTGTAAGTGTGAAAGTGATTTAGTTAAACTACCCGAAATGGTTTGCCCAAAAATCCTTGAACCTAACCTAATCTTATAGCGATAAAGTTGAAAATCTATTAAAGAAAGACTGACTGTAGTAGCTTGATTTGCTGGCGTTTGACATCTACCATAACGAAGGCTTTGTAAAGTGTGCTCAAATGTAAAATCAATAACATTATTCAGCATTAAATTCAGAATTTAATAGACAGTAGAAATCCACGTCCTAAAATCTTGCCAAAGGGTTTCCATTTCGTTAATCTGTCTAGGAAATGAACTGCTGGAATGCTGTAGATTCTAGGATATTCAACCGCATGTCGTTCAACTCGATCTTCGTCTACTATTCCGTCGATCATAAAGACAGTCGCTTCACCTAAGTCGAGGGGTCCTTCGTCAAGTTTGCCAAATCGCCGAGTCAATAACAAGGTGGCTTTTACATAATGCTCATCAGGTTTAAGGCGAATGTTGCCACTTTACATCAGTTATTTTCACTGGTGTGAAAATAGAGCAGATATAACTTACAGTGTTGTGCGAAGTCCCTGTGAGCAGTTTGGAAGTTGTTGAGGTCGACATTCGCTCGCGTTCCGTCCGGCCGAGTGAAGTCATCGTTTACGTCCAGTGACCAGTTACCAAAGAGACCTCGCGTTTGGTTCTACAGGAATAAATAGACAAATTGTAACAACATAGTCAAGAACCAAATATATCTGGTAGTCCGATATCGCTACCAGATATTTTTATTATCTATGACGCCATATTTTTATAATCTGAATCATACCTAAAAGTAGGCAACAATCGGTTAGTTTCCAAGTGACACCATATGCGATATTTTACCATTTACGTTATAGGTTGTAGCTTTCGATTCAAATGGAAACCTCTTCATACTCTCTGTTTTATGTTCATCACTTTAGCCGAAAGACGTCCACTGCTGGACATAGGCCTCCCCCAAGTGTCGGTACATTGAGTACCGGTCCTGTTTTCCCTTACTCACCATATAATTCCAAGGCAGATAGACCCTCGCTGTCATGAAGCCCCTGTTCTCCACCACCTCGATGCCGGCACCCGAAGAGAACATGATCACGATCTCTGACTGATTCAGTAGGTACATTGGCTGGTATACTGTTACACCTGGTGGGAAAATAATGGGTTTATTATGTGAAGACATTGTGAAGAAGAAGAACAACATGGTACAAAGGCAGGCAAAACAAGAAACAAAGAAGAAGGCATAAGGGGTCAAGAGGACAATATTTAATACTGGAGTCCGAAAAAAAGCCCTTTCTGTAAAAAAAAACCTTTATAATTTTGAATGAATGATGACAAAATCTCAAAAATCTTGTCGCAAAATTATTTTTTCACGAACACTAAGCGTATTCTGGGGCCTATGTTTTGTTTCGAAGCAGTAGAACAATGTTGCTGAACTTTACCTGGGAAATATTGCACCCTGAGAGCTGGCCTGTCGAAGTATACTCTCTTGTTATCTGCGAACACGTCCAGTCTGTATCTCCATTGTGCATGCTGCGGACGGAGACGAACCTGGAAGAAATATTATATTTTAAAACTTGAAGAAATATAGATCGTCGCCGTCGTCCAGTTCAATCTAGATCAGGGCTTGTTAACGTTACCAAATTCACGATAAAAGTATCGGTAAGTAACGGTATTTTCATAATGTTAATTTATTAACGTTATCACTGGTATCGGTAATTTGGTATCGGATCAGTTTATTAATGTTCCCTGGTAACGGTAAAAGTATCGATACTTTTACCGTTACAGTCACTTACCTTCCATTTCGGTTAACCCACGTAGGTAATTTTATATACTAAATGAACAGATAAACCGTTTGCGTTCGGTTTTGGGTGGCGACTAAACTCACAGCAAGTGGAAACAGAAAAAAAAGCTATTATGACGACATAAATGCGTCGTAAGAAAGAGATTATAGGGTTAATTTGGTATCGGTATCAAGTATCGTTACCTGATAACACTATCATTTAACGGTAAATCATTGATAACGTTAAGTCAAATTACCGGTAAAAGTCCACCCAACTATCGATACCAGACTTAACGTTACCTATGAAATTAACGTTACCTTCGAATGAAGGAGGTAACGATACCTAATTTTTAACGGTATTCAAAGCCCTGATCTAGATAATAAATGCTCCACGAAAAAACATGGTTTAATAGTCTTCTATCAACTGTGTTTTTATTGAATAAAATTCAATGAATTGCAAAAAAATCCTAGCGATCATGATGCTTGCCACGGCGGCTTTGAAATATCGGGAACTCAGAATAACGGATAATCACAGAAGATATCCATTAAGTACAGTACAAGTTTAGAAGACTAGGTTCTTCTGTAAGATGTCTTACCTCAACTGACACGGAGTTATTGGAAGCTGCGACGACAGACGTGAGATGCGTCGCGTTCACACGCCCGTGGATGTTACGAGCCACTTGCTCGAACCTGCCCTGCACGTCCAGCTTCAACTGTGGGTGGTCCACCCGAACCAACACGTATTCACCTACGAAGGAATAAGTTGTTTATTAAGTTGTAGTTTTGATTATAACAGTGGCTTACTTCGCGTGCTTTGTTTCTGGGAATGTTCGCCGGATCTAGCAAAAAAATTAGAAAATATCGGGCTTCTCTGGAGAACCATCTTTAAATTTTCTATTTATCATAGAATGATGTTTGAAATATTGCAGATGAAAATGCTTGAAAGGCAGACTCTAAATTAAAAGTGATATGTAGGTAATGCCGTGTTTTACCACCTACTATTGAATTCCCGTTAACTTACTTGGCAGATAATGTGAAACAAATCCTGTTACAATTTATTCGGCTATTCGGACATCGATAAATAGGCTCTTAGTAAGAGGTAAATTGGGTTGTGGGTAGGTGGATGATGAAGTTCCTAGACTACTCAAAGTGTATCTTGATTATAAGTAAAAGATTGAAGTAAAACATTACCTTTTCCGTTGAAGGTATACTGTAGATCGTCGAAGGTTACGATGTGGGGGTCTCCGAATATTCCTGCTACGCCAGGCGACTGGTAAGCCACGCAGTCTTGCGAAGGACGCCGCTCAAACCTGTTAGTATAAACAAATTCTTTTGACGTGATTCTTATGATATGAACTGCATATAATTAAAATAGCAGAAAGTCAATGAAAAAAACTGGAAAAATGCCTTTTTTAATTTGGGTGACGTGTAAAAAGTATTTGAGTGCACTGTTACTTTAAAATACTGTAGTTGAGTAACTTAACTTATCAAGTCATAGGTCTAGGTAGGTAATAACGAGATTTTTCAATCAGTATAAACAGTGAAGTGTCAAGAATAAAGAATATGATTGGACCAACCTGAATGTTTCACAGCCAACAGCCTGTTCTTCTTGCCACATGCAGCACTGGTAGAATGGAATCATGTCGTGGAACCAATGGGACAGCGATGGGACCTAGACAATGAAAACGTACATATTTATTCAATACTCTAACAAGGCCAATAAAGATAAAGCTCAAACCAAACGGGACTGCGAATTGTTATAACTCCTTCACAGGATATATGGAAACATTGGTTCCACTAGGACAATATTAGATTTTGTCTGAGCAAATTGCTTCATAATGTATTTTGAAACTCTATGAAAACAGTTAAAAATCCGGCAATGGAATTCATACTGCGGTCAACATCAAATGTGTCCCTTGGTAGAGTCAGTCCCCGATGCTGAGGAAGTATAGTTTAAAAGCGCTGTCGCTTAGTTTATAAGCTTTTGCCACTGGCTGGAGGCCTTAAACTCAAGGCACCCACACACAGGACAGTCCGGTTAGGTAGCAGCATGCCACATAATTATGAGATGCTATTCAAAAAGGAAAAATATAATTATGGGTCTTACCTTATTGGCCTCGTTGTAAGGAGTGAAGCCAAAGTCGTGGGACCTCAAAGGCCGGGAACCCCACATTTGATCGTAAGACAACATGAGGAAACCGTTTTTGTCATAGCAGCACTGCTGGCCAGAACCTTCAGCACTGTGAATAATGTAATTAAACATATAAAAGAAAAAATGGTTATCCTTAAAAATTGTACAGTATTACAGTTTATTCTGAAATACAGTGTTTAAAGCGAACATTACCTTATCAAGAGATACTTCAAGTTAAGATAAGATTCAAAATTCGTTGACAAGACATAAATTGAACATAATTTATTGGAATTATCCTTACCTTGGCGCCCCACTCCTGACACAGTGTACACTGCCCCAGTGGTACCTACAGGTAGGATTCGTGTCTTTGTCACAAGCGACGTCCGGCAAGAACCGGCCCTTATCCAACAGCGCATGCTCCAACGTACAAGGGCAGACCCACACTTGAGAGGCAAAGTTCTTCAGGAAACGGTCAGTTCGAAGCCAGTTGTTGCACATGGAGTTTGGCCAGCGTTGACCGTGAATTCTTTCCCATTGAGGGGCGAAGTACCATCCCAAGGGGATTGGACGACTCCACAGTACTCTGTAAAGAGAAGAATAAAGTTGGTTTAAGGTAAGTAAAAGGACATTTAGATCGGTTACGACGGCGACGTTTCATCAAACTGACAATAAAATTGTTCTGAATACACAGGGTGGAAGGAACACTGACGCGAAAACGGTGTATGAAATGTCTTATTTCTGAAAATGATTAAAAAATTATTGCATTTTTGTAGGAAACAGCTGATATTTTTAAACTACCGATGATAAATTTCTGTGTGGAGGGGATCAGAATGATGTACTAAAATTCGCGTCTTTGTCTCTTCCACCCTGTATTAATGTAAATTTTATGTAATGTAAAGTATTAAACAACTTACGGCGAAATCGGAACATTTTTAAACACTTCAGGAGTAGTGAGATTAATCTGCAGGAACCCAAACTGCATGTCATTGTGCAAGAAGTTATCCCTGTTCCTAAAGTTCTGAGGATTGATCACATATTCTCCTGTATTAGCCACTCCTACTTCTATCATGTCTATGTATTCGAGTTGTGGTCTTATGGTGATTTCCTTGTATCCCCATATGCTGATCTGCAGTTGGACGTTGAGGTTGGTGGTCAAGTTGAAGCGGTCCCAAGTTATTCTGACCTCTGGTGGATACCTTTCGTGGACAGAGTTGTCGGTGAAGAAGATCTTTTCTGTTGCGGTGGCAGGAGTTTCTGCAGAAATCAGGAGATCGTTAGAAAGGACGTTCAATAAATATTGTAGAGACGCACTTAAGTTATCATATCTCATTTTAGCTTAAAGAACCCAAATGTATCAAAAAACAAATCTACTTACAATGAATTTCTTTATAAATATTACAGTTTTACAATTTTATCTTACGTGAAAATGCACTGATAACATTTTAAAACTATTAACTTACCAACAAAGTATTTTCCCTTCCACTTATAAGGTTCATTATTAATTGCAATTTCGAATCTCGCATACCCGTTATGCCAGAACCTGGGTTGCACACAAATAGCTCTGTTGACATCCACCACGGCTCCTATGACGGACTCCGTATCGAAGCGACAGGTGATCCTATCGTTAGGGTTGAAGCATGGACCAGTGATGTTGACAATGGTACCTCCCAACATGTTACCGCTCTCAGGAGCGAACATTAGAGGGAGATTCGCTCCATCTAGTGAGAAAAGAGATTTGTTTCAGCAAAATTTTATACATTTTCAAATATAAAGATTTTCACTTAGGTGTTTGTCAAAATCGTTTTTTTTTTTAATGGTACATCCCTTCGCACTATTCCCAAACCACTGTTACTCCTGAAAGGAATCAACAGTGGCGATCACCAGAAAAGCGCCGAGATAAAGAAGGTCGACGAAGACCCAGAGACACAATTTAATTGTCTTGAATCGTGCAACGAAATTAATCAGAAAAGAATGACGGAGGAGTGGGAACAACATAATTTCCTCTTCCCTTTCGAAAAAAAAATGTAAAAGTAAGTCAAAACCTTACCGATATCTTTGTTACACGTCCCCATAAGTATTTTTTCGTCTATCCTGAATATGTGTCGTCCGGGGAAGCCGTTAGCCCATCCTCTGCCCGTCAGATCTCGAAGTACAGACGCCTGCGAGTACGGCTTGTATTCGTAGCTTTGTGTTCCGTTACCAGCGTTGAATCCGATCTGTAAGATGATACTTGTGTGAATTTATCGTTTTTATTTTATTTTCAGGTGATTCCAGCCGGCAATTTTACATCTATTCTTATAAAGTCCTGAATTGTATATTTGAATATTCCTCTCAATTCAAATCTAGTTTTAAGATGAAATTCATGGATCGATCTTCTGCACTACCATTGACATCGTGTACCTTGTCATCACCAAAGTTTAATATTTCATGTGCATAGAAAAAAGTACAAAATAGAAATCCTGGTTCAAGCATCTTGACAACTAACTTAAGTCTACTTAGTAGATACTGTTATATTATGTACTTACGTAAGCCGGCACACCACCTTCTCCAGTGGTGGTATCACCACCAGCCTCAGTGTGTGAACTCCAGTTGATCTCCAAATAGTTGTAGATCGCGTACGTGAACACTTCGTCCGTCGCTAACACCATTTGGAAAGTATTCGTCTGTAATAGGAATATTGATTAGTTTCTGAAGGAATATAAATTGAGATAAAAGACTTTAATAAAATTACGAATCTGAAATACTTCGCAGATTTGTATTACAGTGAGTCAAATCACCATGTTGTAGATTTTATGTTGTAAAAAGATTTACGATTTACTCGAATTTTTTGGTTTTTACACTGCCTCTTACTTGAGTTGTAAAGAGCCGGTTACCTTCTTTAGCAGATTTTTGGTGCTTACATGGGTACCATTATACAAATACACTGGTGAACTTTGTGTTCCAATTTTAGATCCTATGGAACATTTTCAAACTCACCATGAAAAGCGAGTTGTCAATTCCTCCAGCAAAGGACATGTTCTTCCAGGTGATAGTGATCGCATGCTTCGGGAAGAAGGTCTCGGAACCGATGACACCCTGACGGATGTCCCAGGTCACACGCTCCCTCATCTCAACTCCGAGCTGGTCTGTGCGGGTCTAGAAGAAAATAAGGAGATTTCATGTGACGCACTTGTATGAAATATACCTACTGTTCTAGTTGGGATAAGGTTATAAAGATGATGGTTAGGTTAAAACCTGCTCATACTAGTGAGAAGTATGGCTACATTATGTAATTTAGGAATCATCAAAATACCGCCACGTTTTCTTACAAATAAAGAAGCAGCAGAAGTCAAATCATTATCATGAATGTGCTGTGGGATAGACATAAATTCTGGAACTGATGGAAGTCTATAAAATGTAGCTGAAGATCATCTTAAAAAACATAATAATGAATGCATGATTATTACATTCAAAGATTATAGGAAAACTCCTATAATAATTTACCTGCAAATCTCTGTCCATCCTAAAGTAAACTCCAGGCCTCCTCTGATCAGGGTCTTCTTGACGCTGGCTTCCGATACGGCACTTGCTGAAGAAGATACCGATGAACGAGGGGTCGTTGACATCCGGCCAGTCCCTCACAGGGAAGGACAAGGGGTACGTGTAGTGATCTGGTGGGTCGCTGAAGTAGATGTAGCCGTTCATTGAGAGCTGGAGACAGGAGAATCAAATTATACACAATAGTCAGTTTTGTCCAACATTACTTTTTTATTAGCACAGATATCAATATTGGGGAGTGCTATAAATAATATTATCGAATATTTATCAATAGCTTCTACGAATGTTAACTGCGCCAATGCACATGGCTCCAACCATTTTTCTTTGACAAAGACAATTTAAAGACATTATTCGTAGGATACGGTAGGCTCAATGTTATTATTTATGTCGCTGGCATGACAGAAATTATATTTTGTTAGCCTGGGGCTAACAATAGTAACGAAGTTCTGGAACTTCGTCGTCGTTTGTCGAAACCTTATCTATTATCGAATACTAGATTTTTTTGACGCGGATACCTGCGCTTATTTACAAATAAACCAACTCACCCTGGTATAATTAAACCTAAACCCAAAGAACGGTAGCTGAAAGTTGAAGTTCTTATGGATCTGGGGAGTGGAGGTGTGGATGTCCCTCTGGTAGTCTCCGATACCCTCGTTACCTCCCTGGTCGTAGAACCAGTACATGAAGTTGCCTCTGATCTGGGCGAGTCTGGCGGTGGTGATGACGTAGGGCTGCCCATTGTTCTGGTAGCTCGTGTCAGGGAGAACTCGGCCGTCGATGTGGGCTGGAAAATAATCATAGTGTGATTTTGAGTACTTCATTCCACAAAGTTCATTCAAGCGCGATAGCTTAGCATGAGCTCCTGGGATAAATTTCCAATATAGGATTATTTGAAGCATTTTCCATCAGAAATTTCTCATCTAGGATTGGTGAAAAGTTGATGGTAATTCCCTCACGGGACCTTACTTTTGAATTGTGGCATACAGTACCAACTTTTAGGTACAACTCTGGCTAAGCTTTCAGTATTACAGGTGTAATTACGTACAAGGTGAATCGATTAAGTAAGTTGTGGGATCAGTTGGATACGGTCAGATTATGACTGATAATGATGCTGCTAATGGAAACGATCAAAGCTGTAAAAAGAAGGGTAGGTAGTGAATCTCGTTTTAAAAGTTATTCTGTTGATCTTTTCCTTGTACAATTTCGTGTTATCAATTTCATCAAAATGGCCAGTTCCATCAATCACCTTTTCAATGTCATAACGACCATCATTTTCAACATCCACCAATTCATTCTCCGTAGTAAAATAGAAATGATTTATCGGTGTATAATTTGTGAAATGTTCAAGCAAGTGTTCGTGGTTAGTATCGACGTTAGGCTCCGATAATGATAAGCTATCAGTTTATATCGGACAAACGATTCCTAGTATACAAGCTGATGTCATTTTAGCACCTTGCAACGCCTCTTTGTTTCACCACTAGCTGTAAACAGGTTTTTATGCATCGTTTTGTTTATTAGGTGTAATCTCATCAATGGCTATTATTATACCGTTGAGCTTCAGTAGACAAGGCTTCAATCTCTGATGGTTAAACAAGCTATCCCAATAATGTACTAAACTAGCAATGTCTTTTTTTATTACCACTTCGGTGAATGAGGAGTTATTACACTTTCTTCCGTAAACCATAAGACATCACATTTAAACGTGAAGTAAATTGCAATTAATACAGTTTAATAGTATGACTAGCCTAATGAAATAGCGAAATATGAAAATAACAAACGTGGATTAGTTTCAGGGGTAACCTTTCCCATCAAGTAGATAAGTATTTGCCGTGACAATTTCAAAATGTCGCCAGCTCGGATCACCCCCTGTTCCCCTTGTTCTGCTTCCCCTTTTTTCTGCCATTCTACTCTGTGCTGTGCGTCCCTCATTCATTTGTTTCTAACTATGTGGTAACTGCATAATACTGTGGTTGAGTTTCCCGAGTTTTCAGCCGGAAATAACTACTTTATGACTTGATTGCTTTAGCAAGCATGTGTAGTGTATGTGTACTCGTAGTTTGTCATTCATTTCGTCTGACTCATTAAAATTAACACGAATAGTTATCAAAGTAAGAATCTAGCTTGTTTGTTTTAGATAAACCGCGATTTTTACGTCATAGGCTCAAACATCTCGATGTTTTTTACTACAATATTTGTATCTAATACGTTTTCAATTCTATAAACTGTAGTTGGATAAGCATATAAAAACAAAAATTGGTCTACAGTCTATAAGAGAAACAGAGAAGTATAGAAGGAAGACATGTTACGCCGACCCGAAATGAATTGGGATAGAGGCGAGATAATGATGATGAATGATGACGGTCTACAGAATTTTGATCATCAGATCATCATAATCTTCCTAGCCTTTTCCTATGTTGGGTTCGCCTTCCTGTCTAACCGGATGCAACAAAATACCAGAATTTTACGTAGAGCGACTGCCTATCAGATCCCCAAAATCCAGTAGGTAAGTAGGTACTTAGTTATACGATACCTATTGGTAAGACTGGTTACCTGATACAAATAACAGCCGGAAACAACGGCTTAACACGCGTTCCGAGGTACGGAGGAAACACGGAAATTCTATGAAACTGATAGGATTATAAATTGGACATAGCGTTCTACAAGTTCCAAATAATAGTAATGCTGATAGCATTCACCCAAAGCTTACTCTGGATGTGGTTGCAACTGTGCGAAATATAGTATGTGTATCTGATAAATAATTGTCAAAGAAGGCATGCGTAGTCGAGTAGATAATCTAAATACTTACATAATTGCACTGAATCAAACTAGAGCTTGAGATAACCGCAAATAAACTTTATGGGCGCATTACAAAAGGTTTGGAATTCCCTTCGTTACACTTGGGTCTTATGAATTATCATCATTATGTTAGTACGGTTGTTAGCTACAACGTCAACACAGCAAAAGGAATGAGTTAGTAACGATCGTAGCAGGTAGCGTTCTGCAGTTTTTCTAACCAAGTGTATTTAACAGAACCAAATAAACGCATTATCCCCGGCAAAAAAGTTGGCGTGAGTCTATGTGTAGGTACGTGCATACGTTAGTACCTATTTCAACATTTGCACCACCTCTATGGTTTACGTCTGAAAGTCCTAAAAAGCAGCTGCTGTGGCCAAAATCGACTACGATCATCATCATGGTGAAAATAACAAAATCTGTGTCAAGCTCAACATTAATGAAAAAACATGCTTTCTTGCTTTTTCAATAGGACTCAAATAGAGGCAGCATTTAAAGCAATACAAGCTACTAAGTTAAACGTTGACTCCGTTTCTGTGCGCGCCACATTTGACCCAAAAACTTAATCCTCTGACAACACAGAGGTGAAATCATTTTATTCTTACGAATTGTAGGTTATGAAACCCTTGGAATGTCGCACAGAACTCAAGAATATACAAAACGATAGATACTGTGATTTTGGAGTTCTATGCTTTTGACTAATGCATTTCTGAGAATTTAGAAACCTATGAAGTTACAGCTAATGATCATAGCACCGTCGATACTAACACAGTCAGTGCCCTACAAGTGCCCACTCATCTTACAAAGTAGAAAATGGAATGATGGATTAAGTGATGCAGGGGAAGTAGTGCTGAGTGTACCATTACAAAGTCCTATGGCATAAAAGTTACCACAAACTGTCAAATTTCTCCAAATGATTTTAACCCATAAAATGTTCAAGTTCGAAATCGAATGAAAAAATTGATACGTTGGCGACTGAACATCAACAACATCATCATCATTATTACAAACTTATTTGTTCGACCTAGCGTTAACACAAAGTATTTTATCAATCTCCAGGATCATGAATATGTATCTATCCTGATTAACTATTTTTGGATACCCTTCAACAGTTCGATTTCACTATCTCCTAACCTAGACTTTGCTCCAGAAGGTTGCTTCATCACTGACAAATGCGATGCCTTTTGATCGGTGTATAGTGAGTTTGATAAGTCTAACTAAACTACCACCAAGGTAAAGATTGTATGAAATCAGAATATTTATATTAATTTAACAATTTACAGGGACTGTTTTACTGTCAAAATATTATGAGAAACTGTAGTCTCAATCACATAAGGCATAACCCTCCTTTTGGGCTTCGCCGCAGGGGTAAAAATAACTCCGACGAGGATGTACTTGCCCATTCCGAAGAGTACATTTATATGGATAAACTGGGCAAGAAACTACATAATCATCTTTTGCCCTTGTCCCATGTTACATGGGAAGGCGCAACACGCTTTTTTCTTTAACATTCCTCACACAATTCATCCATGTTTACGTTCGTCTTCCTCTCACTCTGCATAGGTAAAATTTGTTTTAGTGAGAATAATTTTCGGTCTGGAATTTCGCCTATGTGTACTTGCTTTGGGCTTTGCGTTAGGTACACAATAGGGTGTTCTACTATGAAGTTTTGAGTATGACGCATACAGAAATAATTGTTTTTGCGCGAGCCTTATTAACGTCATAAAATTCCTATACCACGATTATTCATTTATTCCATCGAAAAGTACTTCATACGGGGCCCTAGCGCAAACACGAACCGCACTTGACCGGCTTTTTTATCTCCTGATAAAGTGCGTAGCCCTTATCTGTGGTTCTGTACTTAATTGGTATAACCCGCCACATTTCAAAAGTCGTCTGCATTTAACTTTCTGCAAAAGTGATGCATTTGTTTATTTTTGGTTGAGTAATACCATGTAAGGTGCGGCCCTTATCATAGATTAGTACATCATTTATTTGATTGTATTAAATGAGTAATGCAGCTTTATGTTCTTTTTAAAGTATATTCTTGTGTTTGTTTCATAAAATAGCACGTTTGTGATAATTCGTTCCTTCATTGATGCTATTACATTCATCAACGAGGTACAGATGACCTCGAAAGTACTTAATTGAGTTTGTACTATACTTTAAAGGATCAGGGTAGTTCATTGCATCCTTAATTACCTAGTTGAACAGCCTTTGTATTATATTATACTGAATGGAATGATGTCATTCAAGATTTATGTACATTATGATTAACGGTTACTCATCTTGTCACATGTGAATTATACTCAAAACTATACAATAACTAGGAGATTACAGGTCATAAACATTTTGGGAAGCCTTAATTTCTGGGTCCTTGTGAAGATTCCTTGCATGCTTATCAAAAAATAAGAACAGCAAGGTTCTATTTACGTACCTAGTTCTAAATCTCTTATCTCATCTTCTAAACATTGTCAAACATTTGGCAATGTTTGTCGTTCGTCCCTTCTGTGTCATCAAAGAGAACTATATGGGCCAACGTTTGAACCAACATACTACACCATTGATTTAGTATCAGTAGACATAGCGAGGTCATAATTATCTTTGGGTTTTGTTGCTTTACAACCTTTGATACCTTACTTTGGGATGTTATTTTTTTACCCAATGAAAGTCTCTACATTTTCATTTTCAGTAATGTCATAAAGTCAATTTATTAAGTAACTTACCGTATTCATTATTTGTGACTTGAGTGGAGCCTGGAATCAGCAGTTGTCTTTCACTCTGCTCGTTTGCGTTGAAATCCACAGCGTCTAAATTTAGTGGTTCTTCACCGAGTAGCCCATCACTTAGCTGGTACTTCCCACTCCTCACTTGCAGTCCATCCGTAGCACTTAAAATCTCCACTGGATTCGCATTCTCAATTTCATCTTCCTTTACTTCAGATTTCTGTGTAACTGTGTCGAATACTGTCGTGTCATCACTTATGAAATTGTCCTCAACAACATCGTTCGTGATGTTGCTTTCTATATTACTATCTTGTCCATAAACACTAACAACTACGAGTGCTATTAAAGCTAAAACTTTAACACCCATTTTCACACTTTCTAAATGATCATCACATTATTTTTTATCAGTTTTTTTAACGACAACAGGTGGCTCGCTATTGTGCTGGTCGACTAGAGTGTTGGAACATTGTGTGCCCGATGATATGGTATTATCTTTAAGAGATATGATAAGATAGCAAATAGGAACGTTAGGTGTGCCAAATTCTTTGTCCTAATCGTAGCCCTCGTATGTAGGGCTTTGCTATAATGGTGATAATTTGAGGCAAATTAAACGTGTTTTATCACCGTTGATATTTTAGTTTGTTAAAACGAGTTATGAGTTTATGGTTAATTAATAATCAAGTACTTATAGGTACTAGTTAGCTAGGTTAATTGATTACTTTATTAGTGACTATAGGACATAATTATATAGGTATATTACACATAAAGAATATAAAGTTATTCCTCTCCATGACCGCCACACTCATCATTATCATTCTTTTGCCCTTAACCTAATTCTTTTGAGGTCGACGCAGCCCGTCTTCTTCTTCCATACTTCGCTGTTTCTCGTCATCTCATGATATACCTCTTTTCTTGCTAATCTTTTTTAACACAGTCCATCCATCGTTTCTTTGGTCTTCCTCTACGTTTATACCTATCCAAATTCATATTCAAAACCTTCCTCACGACATTTTACTCATTCCTCCGCATCACAGGCCCATACCACGACAACCGATTTTCGCACAAATTTTCAGTCACCGTCGCCGTTTTCAGACTAACTCTTACCATGACCGTCACACTATCTGAATGACTATTTTTATAGATCTTCAATAAACAGGAAAATATTATCAAGATTTATGGATCTTCTGTATATTTTACAAATAAGTTGATCTGTGTATTGAATTAAAGATTGATTTAAAATACAAATAGTAAATCAGGTCTCTCACACAACTTGCTGGGCACACAATAATTATATCACTGAAAAAGCTTTCTATACTTAATGAGTTCTTATACGTAACGAACGATGCAGAAGTCTATTTTATATTAGGTCTTATCAATGACCTAAGACCCTAGCATATATTATTATGTATAGTGCAAACGTTTATAATAAATAAATAATATTTAGGTATAATAACGTTAAAAGTTTTATGTAACATGTTTTTTTTTTTGTTATTTCGTGATATTACTTTAAGATAAACTAATTTTAATAGTTGTCCCAAGTAATTTTATTGCACTTAAAAAAACTTAATTGGCAAAACAAAGATTTGTTTTGTGTCGATATTTCTTGAAACCCAATTATATAAGACTGGAATACAGATGCTTGAAAAGATCTTGATCTTGATCTTGTAGATTGGGGTTCCTTAACTCACGCTTATTTGCTACTAGCTAGTATGATCATTTTCTAGTATGCTTTCAGAGTGTACCACATTTACTGAAAAGAATATGGACCTCAAAAGCTTACTTATTACGAACATACTTCTTTTTCTCAACAAAAAAGAGGTTTTATGCGTCGTCAACACACCGTGTGCCAGTTAGCACGAAAAGAAAACCGGCTTGCGTGCTTATTCACAAGCATGCTCTTTTCGTATACACGTAAGTAGCACGTGTATACGAAACGAGCATGCTATTAAGTGACAGCTGCTCGAAACTAGTATGCGTTTGTGTTAACTACGTTAATACGTTAATTCAAGAGAGGCCACCTAAAGTACGCAGCAAGCTATGGCAAGAGAGATGCCCACCACCTCACGACTTCTTGAAGCCCCAAGAACACCTGGCTCCCGGTAGTGAACTTCAGTGGCCTATTTGGAAAGCCCTAAATAGATTGCGCACCCAAGTGAGCCGCTGCAAACATAATCTAGCAAAGTATAATAAGCACTGGTTCCTCCAACACCGAGTGCGAGTGCGGCGCTCCGGACCAAACAATGCCTCACCTGCTGGAGTGTCCCAGATGTCCGTAAACATGCACCCTTGGCGACCTGGGCCCCGAGTCTGCTATTCAATAGTGTCAGAATGGTCGATCAGTGATCTCATAATTGTTGATTGACGACAAGCCAAAAAGTACCTTATGCCTGTCGACTTAAGGTACTTTTTGGCTTGTCGTAAATCAACCATTATGAGATCACTGATCGACCATTCTGACACTATTGAATAGCAGACTCGGGGCCCTGAACGCGCCTCTGCCGCAATAAACGTGGCTACCTACTGGGCTGACTGCATGTGTATTCCAGCCATTTGGTTCAGTTCAACTCGCTCTCATAAAAAGTACACCGGAATATGAAATGGTCGCTGCTTCATAATGTACATAATCATTATCCTGTCTGTATTCCAAATCGGAGTCAGCGCAGCATGTACCCAAACTTTTCAGTCACCGATGCCACTGAGCCTTAACCCTAAAACCCTTTTTTTTTGTTGGGTGGAAAATCATCAAATAACCCCTCCCCCCCCCCCCCGCTCTTGGGCAGAGCGAAGGGGAGTGTCAGACTTCTACTGACTAAAAACCAATCCATGTTCCTTCTTCGCCCTTGTGCCGAGGCCACGTCATCTCTTTCGATAATCTGCAGCCCCGACAGGCGTCGTTTTTTTTTTCAGACCATACCTGGGAACCCCTATTTACGGAGATATTGGGGGTCAAAATTTTTTACAGCTGTTTTTTTTTAATAGCATAACGGTGTTCCATGAAACTTTATTTGAAACTAGCTTTTGCCCGCGACGTCGTTCGCGTGGAATAGTGACTTCCGGCAAAAAACTATCCTATGTCCTTTCTCAAGTTCCAAACTATGTCTGTACCAAATTTCATCAAAATCCGTTCAGCCGTTTAGGCGTGAAAGAGTAACAGACAGACAGACAGAGTTACTTTCGCATTTATAATATTAGTATGGAAGTATGGATAGTTCTCCTGAATCTAGTAGAGGTACCTAAATACTACGATAAAGAGCCTACTAGTTTTTCAGTTTATAGCTTTACTTAAATTACCTACTTATATGACCCGTTTACTATTCAAAGCATCCACTAGCAATGTTTTAAGAGTGCTTGAGTTTGAGTTTTACCTTTTTGAGGACCTTTGGCGTATTTGAGGGACCGGTCGTCCGAAGCCACTACTAATAGTGTCATCATTATCGGCCCAGCCTTTTCCGAGCTATGTTGGGATCGGGTTCCAATCTAACTGGATGCATTTCAATAATAGTACTTTACATGAAGCGACTGCTTATCTGACCTCCCAACCCAATTAATACTGGGTAATAATTATGATACCTAAGACTTGTAATGTTATCAGACTTTCGGGCCACTGGCTACCTATTACGAGTACTAGCGCTGTCGATAAGGCTTAATAGGGAATATGCATAAAATTTTAAATGACCTAAAATATTTTTTTCTCGAATACTTATTATCGTAATATTATAATGAAAAGGATTTTTTTTATTTACTTATTATTTAAACCCCTAAAATAATATTCAAAAAGTGCAAAATAAGGGAGCGAAATTCAAACTTCCAAAACGCGCCACCGTTGTTCGAACGAAATGTGACGTCATCTGACACGATATTGTATCCCGATAGGGTATATAAATGTTCTGTGAAACACCCACTGGACGTGTCATGTGACGTCACGCGGAGCGCGCGCGAAATGGCGGCGTTTGCTTTGAACTGCTTACATTTTTTAAAAGTTTTAAATTTGATTTTTTTAAATATCTAGAGTATTTTGAAGCCCATTAATATTTTTTTCTACGTTATAAAATAGTAAACTATTAATTTAAGACAAAAAAGAAAAACATGAATATTCCCTATTCTGGTTTGCAAACAATGAGTTAAATAGGGTAGTTGACTGACTCAAAAAAAAATTTTATTCTGTTTAGTCCGTCAGTTAGATTATCGAAAAATATTGGATACGTGTTTTTTGTTTTATCAAATTAATAAAAAGCTTGTCAAAGACCATGGAGAGAGGGCTTTTGACGTTATAGTCTGGTAAAAATGGATCAACCTGTGACGTTTCACGACTTTTCGAAGCACTGTATCGTCTTCATTTTTTGTTTACGTGAAAAAATACGTGTTCAATATTTTTTGGAAATCTATCTGACGGACTAATTAGTTTTTTTTTTTGTCAACTACCCTAATGTACGTGAAACATTGGAATCTACGACACAAGGATGAAGAAGAAATCACTCAATCTTCAAACTGCCTCGTCGGTCTTGTGGTCGCGATTGCTCAACATGAGGTCCTGGGTTCGATTTTCGGGACGGGCTAATTGTTATTGGGTTTTTCCATGGAGCAAAATAACCAGTGGAGAGCGCGTGCGGGGGCTACCGCGGGCGCCAAACACACGCTATATCAAGCGTACGCGGCGAAATTTTGCTCAGTCGCAAAAATTGTAGGCTAACGCACGAACGTCACGCGCTCCCGTTTTGAAAGCTTTTATTACGAAAAATAATGCCTAGTTGTGCAATTAAATGGTGTGGAAAGTGTACTACAACTTCAAGTTACACAAAAGATGGGATAACATTGCACAGTTATGTGGTTTTCTATTCAATTTGTTCAAAACAATGAAAAAAGAATCATATTATTATAATTGCTGTCTCTTTCTGGTACACTGATTTGCACTAATGCAGTTGTCTCTTTCTTTCATGATAGTGATGTTCGAGTTCGCAGTATCGCGACGGTTTATGGTATCGATATAATTTAAAATATAAGTTCTTAAAATACCTTACATTTTTTAGTTTCATTATTGCTATATTTTCAAGTATGCTTATTCCCTTGGTTTTACTCGCAAATGTGTATAATACTGGCATAAACTTGTACATAACAGTAAAAAATTTTAGTGTATGATATCTCTGCCTGCCTTTTACACAAAATTTAGACGCGTTGCTTGGAATCTATTTGAATCATTGCAATCCTAGAAAAATATGTTTTTTTAAATGTTTTTATATAGGCCAGTGTAGGTATGGAACAGACGTTATCAATTTTAGTTTTGGAGTAAAGGTGGCCAATACGCGCATCGGCATGTGAACACATTGCTGGCAGGTGGCGTGCGTGCAGAAAAACGGAGGCAAAGGCCTATGAAAAAACTGACACGATAGGGATAAAAAAAATTGGTTGGATTGTGTAGCCTAGCTATGGAACGAGGACTTAATTTTTTTTATTACCAATTTTATTGCAGTATCGGGTTAACCTGCGCCATAAATACACCATTTAGGGTCCGATAAGCATGGTCCTACGATGCACCGTTTCCGAGTTATGGGCGTTTTAAATTATTGTACCAAAATAAGTTAAATACAAATAATATCTTGAAAACGGATCGTCCTAGGCAAAAAATGACCGAAATTTTAACCCCCCTTTGCTACCCCCGTGATATCATGATCTTAACACACAAAATTAATTTGAACAAATTTGAGGTCCTTTTACTTTTTTTTTCACCAATTTGACGTAGAATCGACTAACCATTTAATTGATTTAGCTTCATGTGTAGCAAAAAAATATATTGATACTCGACTGACATATAATACGAAAAATAATACAAATTCAAAGGATTATCATCATCATCATCAGCCAATAATGTTCCCACTGCAGGGACTCAGGCCTCCTCTCTAGGAGAGGGATGGGCTATAATCCACCACGCGGGCCCAGTGCGGATTGGCGGATGTCACATGTCTTCGAATTTTTTGGTTCTAAGACATGCCGGTTTCCTCACGATGTTTTCCTTCACCGTTTTGAGAGCAGCGGTGATGAAATAAATTACACAAAGTAATGCGCCTGCCTGGGTTCGAACCCACGACCTACTGTTCGTAAGTCGGGGCCGACACCACTGGGCCACCGCTGCTCTTTCAAAGGATTATAATTATAAGAAAAACATATTCAAAACTAATCCATTTTAAAAACCAGTAAATTTTTTTTTTTTTTTTTTTTATTTTTTTTTTTTTTTTTTTTTCTTCTCATTTTATCTGCGATCAGCTGTCTAGCTATAATCAGATGTGGTCTTCGTTTGAGATTTTTTTGTGATGTTCCAGTAAACATTCACATTATATGGTACTAAAATTTAATTGAAGTTGTCACTTTCTCTGGTCCAAGTTTAGGATTTGCCATCGCTTTAGGCGGATTATATCCCCTTGTCTGTTCAGGAGGTTCTTGGCTAAGACATTGCTGTGTTTGCTCAGTCTCTGTTTATAATTTTTGCATTTTTCACATAGTTCTTCTTTCACTGTTGGTACATTTAAGTGCTTGTGTATTTCTGTGTTTCTGACAAACCAGGGTGCTATTGAGATAGTTCTTAGGGCTAAATTTTGGAACCTTTGCAAAATTTCGATGTTGGAGTGGCTAGCCGATCCCCATAGTTCTATACCGTATGTCCAGATTGGTTTAACTACAGCTTTGTAAACTAGTATTTTGTTACTAATGGATAGTTTTGATTGTCTGCCTAAGAGCCAGGACAAGCTTTTCATTTCAATGGAAGCTGCCTTTTTCTTGGCCTTAATATGGTTGGCCCAGGTAAGCCTTCTGTCTAAATGTAGCCCCAGGTATTTTACTGTGTTGCTGTTTGGCAGTGGTTTGCTTTCCATGTACACTGGGGCACAATCGCCCTTCCGAAGAGTGAAGGTCACTTGAACTGACTTTGTTAAGCTAGGTTGAATTCTCCATTTTTTTAGCCATACATCAATTTTATTCAACTGGACTTGTAATTTATGAGACGCTTGAGTTGGATCTTGGTCACTCGCAAGGCACGCAGTGTCGTCTGCATAGGTCGCAGTTATCACGTCATCAGAATTAGGCAAGTCTGCAGTATAGATAGAGTAGAGTACGGGCCCAAGCACAGAGCCTTGTGGTACTGAAGCCTTCATTTCGTACAGGTCAGACAGTTCTTCCTCATACTTAACTTGAAATTTTCTTTGGTCTAAGTAAGATTTTAATATCCTGTAAAAAGAATTAGGTAGCAGAGATTTCAACTTATATAAAAGTCCCTTGTGCCATACCCTATCGAATGCCTGTTGGATATCCAGGAACACTGCAGAACAGTATTCTTTATTTTCCAATGACTGTCTGATTTTGTGGACCACTCTATGCACTTGCTCTACTGTTGCGTGCTTTTCACGGAACCCAAATTGGTGGTCTGGTATTATTCCATTCTCGTCAAGGACTGGTTTTAATCTTCGTAGAAATATTTTCTCAAAAACCTTTGATATGATTGGAAGGAGGCTTATGGGTCTGTATGAGCTTGGTTCGGTTGGTGGTTTTCCTGGCTTCGCTATCATACATATTTGTGATATCTTCCACATTTTTGGGTAGTATAGTAGCCGAAAGACAGCATTGAACAGCATTGTTAGAAAGACGATAACTTTTCTAGGTAGATGCTTGAGTATTTCACCTGTGATGAGATCGTAACCAGGACTTTTATTGTTCTCGAGATTTCTTATTGTTCGTATCAGTTCTCTCGGTGTGACCAGTTTGAGTAAAGGTGATAGTTGTTGATCACTGTTCAGATAACTATCGACTTCTTCTTCAAAATCAGTCATCGAAGAGTCATTCGGAGTGAAAACCGCAGAAAGGTGTTCTGCAAAAAGCTCCGCCTTGTCGCTTGCTTTTCTGGCCCAAGATCCATTAGGTTGCCTAAGCGGAGGTACAAAATGCTTTGGCCTTTTGAAGTTTTTGGTTATCTTCCACAATGAATAGTTGTCCTGTTTTTGAGCTGACAATGTTGAGAGTTTTTCTTGGAACATGGTATTTTCGTTATCATGAATGAGCTCCTTCAGTTCTCTTGCAGCTTTATTAAAATCCCTTCTGTCCTCTTCCGATTTACTTAAATGAAGCTGCCTTCGCAATCTTCGTTTGGCCTCCAGTTTATGCTTAATCTGTAAGGGTATGTTATTTTTGCAGACTAAAGGATTCAGTGTTGGGGTAGCGCGCCATGCTGCTATTTGTATTAAATTGGTTATGTAGAATGTAGCAGAATCGATGTCTTCTTCAGTTTTAAGTTTTACTTTTAGATTAACTTCTTCTTCAAGGTAATCCGCAAATGAGTCCCAGTCAGTTTTCCGATTGCACAAGGTTAGTTTTGGCTCCCTCTTGATAGCTGCAATACTAAATGTGGCAATAACTGGAGAGTGGTCAGATAGTGTATCGAATGACGACTCCACACTAGAATTGATATTTGACAGTCCCTTGACAATGAAAAAGTCCAGAAGGTCAGGTGTTCTGTTGGTATCCGTAGGCCAGTAGGTTGGTTCGCCAGTGGACAGCAGACTTTGCCGTTGAGTTTCAACGCTCTTTTTCAGCTCGCGTCCTCTGGTTGTGATAAGTCTCGACCCCCAGCAAGTGTGTTTGCAATTCCAATCTCCACCACTGATATACCTATTGCCCAATGTGTTAAAATATCTGTCAAACATGTAATTCTTGACCTTCTGGTTTGGTGGACAGTATACGGCACTTATGTTAAGGGGACCAATACTCTCATCTATGGTGATTGTAGTTGCTTGTAACCAATTTTCTTTGAACTCACTGTGTAAATGGTGCCTAATGTTATTTTTTATGATAACAGCAGCCCCACCATGAGAGGTGTTGTCTGGGTGGTTGGTACAGTATACACAATAGTTATTCATGTTAAATAGTTTGCGATCATTGAGGTGAGTTTCTGAAATTAAGGCAATGTCCACCTTATTTATTTTTAAGAGCACCTCTAGTTCTGTCTTGTTTGGCGCTAGGCCATTTATGTTCCAGATGGCTATACGTAATGAGGTCATGGTTGTTGTTTACTTATGAGTGTCATAATCAGGTTCATCATAGTACTCATCTGGGATATCAGTTGGTCTATCCTTTCAGTCTGTTTAATTATGAGGTCAATAAAGCTATAGTTTTGTTCTATAGGATTGTTTTCTTTTTCCGGTTTATTGGAAATGGTTCTCTGTGACTCTTTGTGGTCACTGTTAAAATTTTTCTTTTGTGTGTTATCTCTAAGGGTATCAGCTCTTTTGACCGCTTCACTGTATAATTTGGGGTAACCATCTGTGTTTTGATATGGCTTGGGTTGTATATTATCTGGTTTAGGTACTGGGTCTTGTTTTTCAGATGTGACTTTACTTTGTGGTTGTTTTTGTTTGTTTCCCCATTTTCTTGCCGCAATTTCTTTGTAGACTTGACATCCTTTATAATTAGCGGGGTGGCTTCCAGAGCATAGAGTACAAACTGCAGGGGTGTTCCTGTCCATGGTGCATGCAGTCGTTTTGTGTTCACCAGCACACTTTACACATCTGTAAGGTCGCATACAATTGTTTTTTGTATGCCCATATTGCTGACATCGCGTGCATTGTACCACAGTATTTTTCCTTTTTGGATCTTCTATTGTGATTTTTTGATGATAAATATATTTGATCTCTTTTACCTTTCGGTTGTTTTCGTGAGGGTATAGGTTCACAAAGAATGTATTTAATGGTTCCTTGGTCGCATTGGCACGTGCTGTCACTATTTCACCTTTGACTTTATTGCCAGTTTCTTCTATCGCTTGAATTATGGCTTCTTTGGGAGTGCTGAAGTGTAGGTGTTTAATCACAATTCTCATGCACTTTTCATCCTTTTGGGTAAAAGTGTGACCTATGAGTCCTTTAGCTCTAATGTGTTCTAATAGTTGTTTATATATTTCAATAGTGCTTGTGGAAATAATTAACTGGTTTTTATTTACCACTTTGTATGTGTAATCGGTCTTTTTAGCCACTTCTTCGAGAAACTCTGTTAATTTCCCTAGGTCATCAATACCGTATAGCATTATGGGCGGAGGTTTGGAAGGTTTCCTGGTTTCATTAGGCATAGAGGGGGCCTGGGTTGGTTCATCTACATTTAACAACGAGAAACTGTTGCTTGTGTTTAATTCAGGTATTTCAGCTTCCTGTGTGTTATCTGTGTTTATTCCTCGACGTTTACTCAGTTCTTGTTCTCTTGTCTGTATTCTTTTTGCAGAATATTTACTTGCTCCTGTGTCATCAGGTGATCGATTTCTCTTATGTTTTTGTACAGGTACTCTTTGCCATGGTACTGATGGATTACATGGCGTACCTGCTATCTCTTTGCTTGTACTGGGTAGGCAAGCAGTGGTGTTAGGAGTTTCATTTATATTAGCTGGTTTCAATTCGGTAACAGGATTGCAACTGTAGCTCTTTTGTTTGTCATTGCCAATTTCAGACAAAGATGACGACCTTGATCTATTAAATAATCCAGGATGGAATATTTGTTGCGTGAGGTTTTTATTTGAACTCATTTTAGTGGAGATTTAAATTATTTTTATGGCAACACTAATTCCAAACATCAAATGACATTTTGAAGTTGAAATAAAAATATCAAAAGTTTGAGGGTGGATGGAAAAGTCTTTGAAAAGTAGAATTAATTTTTCGTTTTTTGTTCACTGGTTTTTGTTTGAATCACTAATTATTATAGTTCACAAACAGTTTTACACAGTTTTTACACTATAAAGTACACTTTTAAATGTTTTCCGAGCATTATACTTTATGTTTAACGCACAAAATCACGAATTATCCGACAGCGTATCTACGCGTGTTGACAGCTGACAGCTAACTGTAAATATATTATATTTTTTTAAATACAGGTCTTCTAAGTTTAATAATTACCTGTTTTGTTTCAAAATCGAACCCGTAATCTCTCTATTGCAAACAAATCGTTATAATACTAATAAGTCAAACAATTATCGATGTCGATACTTTTTCAATTACTTTTTTGGAATCCCTAGAGAATGAGTTGTCATTTGGTTGTCAGTTCGTCAACCAATCACAGAGTCCGAAACGTACCTCTCCCCCCGCAGTATACTAGTGACTTTGATTTAGAACAAAAACGGGCCCATACTTTCTCCACTGGTTATGTGCTTCATGGGTTTTTCAGTAGCAGCCACGTGGTATGGTGTTTTTTTTTTAAAATATCATTGACTGTTTCTTTCTGATTTCTTGATAATATCATTGACGTACACCCTTAAAACCAGAGACTTGTCTTTGAGGTATGGTCCAAAAGAAAAAAATGTCGCAAAGGCTGGAAGATCAAGTGCCTTCCGGTTTTGTTAAGGACTATTTACTTCCTTTTCATTACTCATATTCTGAAAGTAGGTCATAACATGACTGCGGAGCGGGTTGAAAGTACTACTTTTCAGCCCTAGGGAGAATCGCTTTCAACTGACAGCTATCAAATAATTTGATGTAATTAAGAGCAAGCCTATTGCCATCAACCAATGTATTTATGAGCAAGCCTATTGCCACCAACCGATGTGATTTGGTGCAAGCCTATTACCGTCAACAAATGTAATTAGGAGCAAGCCTATTGCCATCAACCAATGTAATTAGGAGCATGCCTATTGCCATCAACCAATGTAATTAGGAGCAAGGCTATTGCCATCAACAAATCTAATTAGAGCAAGCCTATTATATTGCCATCAACCGATGTAATTAGGAGCAAGCCTATTGCCATCCACCGATTTGGGTAATTGGGGGCAAGCCTATTCCCATCAACTTTCCTTGTATTCGTAATGAAAAGCACAGTGTTTACCTCGGGTTAAAGACTTATTTAGTCCCTCGAACTATTAGCGCCCTCACTACGATCGGGCGCCAAACCCCGTCTCGGGACTAAATAAGTTGCTTTCACCCCTAAGGTAACAATGTACTATTCAGTGTTGGGCATTAATCAATTAATATTTTAATCTTTTTAGTAATTGATTGAAAATGTAATTGCAATTAATTTAATCACAATTATTTTAATTGCAATTAATCTGTTAGTTGCATTTTGCAATTAATTTATTTAAATTAACTCATGTTAATTGCAAGATACAATTAAAATAATGCAACTAATATTTTTAATTGTTGTAAGAAACAATTAAAACTAACAATTAATAATCATGTTTCACTGCTGCACCCACACATATAGATGATCTTTCTTGTTGCTACTTGTTTCGCCGCGAAACTTTCCGTCCGTTTCCTAACATCGTTTGACAAAGTTGTAAGCTCTCGCTCAGTAACTTCTGTCTCTGTCTTTCTCGCGTCACGTCATCAAAAATATTATCTGATGACAAACTGGCCTTTTTTTTTCTATTTACGAGAAACATAAACATCATCATGTCAGCCGAAAGACGTCTACTGCTGTATATAATCCTCTCCTATTAACTCCCACAAAGAACGATTTAGCGCGGCCTGGAACCAACGGCTTCCTGCTGACTTTGCGAGATCATCAGTCAACCAGAGCCACGGTCACCCCTCCATCTTATAGTATTTCTATTTACATCATTTAAATTTGATTAAAGTTAATTGCAGGAACGATTAACAATTAACGATTGGTTAATTGTTAATTGAAAAACTAACAGTTAACAATTAATTAATTGTTAATTGAAACGTCACAGTTAACAATTAATCAATTGTTAATTGATATTTAACAATTAACAATTAATCAATTGTTATTTTTAATTGTACCTTGCAATTAAATTTTGCCCAACACTGATATTATAGTCTCACCAATAGTGTACACAGAACTTTATAACTAACTTAATTTTAAAAGAGTATCCATGGAGTTTCTTGCCCATTTTTCTCCATAGACATTACACTTTAAAATGAACAGCTACAGTCCGTACCTACGCAGTTATTATAGGTACCTTATGACTGGAGTGGCGCATCATCTTTTTGTTTTTGATCATTCTAACGTGCGTTTAGCTGGTCCATTTGAAATGAATGCTTCGAGTTAGAGTTCCATTTTATGTAAGGTTGAATTTATATCATTTTCAAAGCGTTCAGTAATCGACGTATGTACGTAAGTAATCGTATACAGGTACTTGTTTTATCAATAGATAACATTTGTTTTCTCGCTATTTGTTGAACTTATTCACCGTTCGCCTACTGGGCGTGGTGATTCATGTTTCTTGTTATTTTTCAGCAGAAATTCCTTTACGGAAATAATGGTTATGTGTCATACCGGATCTTGTTTGTTGTCTTAGTAGTTCCGATGAAATTGTCAATGAATAGACTTGATATAGTAACGATTTCAGTAGTAGCGCAATGATTTGTTGTAGATTGTTTAAACATTGTGTTATTTTTAGATTTGCTTACGATTACAACCGAAAAAATACGAAGATATCTAATTACGCATTCAGTTTCTAAATCGTAATCATGCATGACCCTATAGCAGTTCAGTTTTGGACATTACATATCAATATCCAATCTCTCACATCTCTCTATCTCGTCACATCGACCAAAAAGGTACCTACTAGCTATTCGTCAAAACTGTCTTAGCCCCGGTTTCCGCCAAGGCGGAGACAAGCAGAGCGGAGAGATGTGCCAAATTCAACCAATCACAAGAAGGGCGAAATACCAGATGTAAATTTTAACCAACGATTGACCGATTTCCGCACATCTCTCGTCTCCGCTCCTCTCCGCTTTGGTGAAAACCGGCTCTAAGGCTGCGGTTCCACTGAGGTGGAGTGGAGCAAAGCGGAGGCGAGCTGTGCCGCTATTCACTGGCTTAAAATCCAAATCTCTTCTCCACTCCAGCACTAGGCCCCGCTCAGCACCGCTCCACCCCGCCTAAGTGGAACCGCAGCCTTTACCGACACGCTATCTCCACTCAAAAACACTTATTCTTGAGTGGAGATGAGTTCGTCTTGGGGACATGAGTCAGTGCCCAATGCCAACATTATGTCAAGAAAGGAACAGGCTAGGTTGAGTTATTATTAGTTAATGAATTTAATGCTCAAGCTCAGCGGCGCAAGTTTAAGGGTCGGGTGGAACTAGGTCCATGTCGTTGGTCCTGCAGGTAATAGCCGATCCATCAATGCCGCTTTTACATCTATCATAATATGTGTCATCATCTGCCTAGCCTTTTCTCAACTAGGTTGGGGTCGGAACCGGATGCAGCTGAATACCAGTATTTTACATGGAGTAACTGCCTGTCTGGCCTCCACAACCCAGTTAATACTAGGTAACACGATACCCTTTGGTAAGACAGGTTGTTAGACTTTCAGGTCATTGAATACCCGTAACGACTGCCAAAAATCTATGTATGGCAGTCGGGACCAACAGCTCAACATGCTCTCCGAGGCACGGAGATAACTCGGTATGTAATGGGCGGTCACCCATCCACAGACCAACCAAGGTAAGCGCGGCTTAACGTAAAGATCGACCCGAGTGTCAGTTATTAGGTACCTATTAAGCCACGAAGTCCTCCAAGTGTGTGGATGTATATTCTTCTTCTTCTTATCGTGTGGGTAGTAAGGTCTATCGACCCTACACACCCTAGTGTCAGAGTTTCTAAACCGCCGCAAGGGCTTCTGACGTGGTTTGACGATCACCGCCTTTCTGGCGGCCGGGACCACCGGCTTATACGTGCCTTCCGAATCACGGAACCATCTCTTTATCAGACAATCAGGTGATTCAAGCCTGCAATATCCTAAGTCCTAACCAAACTGGAAACAACTTTACAAAGTATGGTTCCCGTGGGAATCGAACCCACGACCACCGACCGGGTCACAAGGCAAACGCCTAAACCACTCGACCACGGAGGCAGCTAGTTGTACATTATGTTCAGCACACTCTCTTTCAAATATAGGAGGCCAGTGTCCCAGCAGTGACAACATTAGAGGCTGTAGCTGGAATAACGGATATTGTCACTTGATCTTGTTTCTAGAGGTTAGCGTATGATTGTCAAGAATTACGATACTCTGACCATTTATGAAAGTTCCTTTATAAAGAAATACGCAGAAATAGTATTCTCCTAATTTATTTATTTTTGTACTCTACCACAATGATGTCCTGTTTGACCATAAGGTTGACTGGTAGAGCCTTGAGAGAGATGCCTTGTGGCATTAAGTCCGCCTATGTACCACGTTTGTGCATGAAGTTTAAATAAATAATAAACAAGTGTGCAACCGAAATAAAATAAGAATATTTTTCAAGCATGAAATAATAATAAATAATAATATCGACTTACGAGGGGCCCTACTATGACGTCTTAAAACAGTCCTAACTTATTCCTAATCCATTGTGGAGGAGAGATGGCGCTAGACACCCTGTATAGTTCTGTCACGCTTCCACACTGGAATAATATTAAGTTAGGACTGTTTTAAGACGTCATAGTAGAGGGCCTGGTCGAGCTGTCTAAACGATTTAACCTTTCAATAGACAGTCATGTTTTTACTGCTAATATTAATAATAATTCTAGGTATAGAAATCCTTCAGTTGAAGCGCCTTGATAGATGAACAAGCGATTCACATTACTGCGAAATAATTTAACTGACAGGCGCGAACAAACATCAACATAATACTGGCGCTAACTTGCTTAAAAAAACAGTAATAATATACATAGGCTCAACTTATTTGATAGCAGTGATACCCTATTTATAATAGTGGTGTGACCGTTGGACCACTGACAAATGCCTGGCAAGCACTCCTGATACCATTGACTTATATATTACTGCGTAAGGACTGGGCGGACCGCATGATAAAATGACGCCTCGAACTTGGTCACAATAGGTCTTGACTAAACCGAAGTTTTAAAAAAAAAAAAAAACATTTTTTTTTAAACATTTTAATGAAAGGTTTATTTAATTTCTTTATACCTCGATAATACCACGCCACGCCGCTCATAAATGGCTTTTTTAGTGTTTCTCTGTATGGGGAACGCATCGAGCAAAATGTTCGGACGACCGCGCGTATCTTTAGTTTTTATATCAATGCCTGATACTCATTTTTTTCAGTGAACGAAAACATCGTGAGGAAACCAGCATGAAATATTTCTCGACGGCATGTAAAGCGGCTTAAAAACTCTGACACCAATCATTATAAGCCACAATATAAACAAGACCTTTAATTATTTAGAAATAGGTGTGATGTTCTCTTAGGAGAGCGCTTGGTTAGAATAACAGCCCCTGCTGGTATTTGGTTGTCTGATCAGCCATAGCATACCGAGTTTTCTCTGTGTCTCGGAAAGCACGTTGTGATTCGTAGATTTTTAACTGTACCAACGGTAGTCAGTGGCCCTAAACTCTGACAATCAGTCTTACCAAAGCGTATCATATTTCACAGTACTAACTGGGTTGTGGAGGTCAGATAAGCAGCTGCTCCAAGTAAAATACTGGTAATCAGCTGCATCCGGTTAGACTGGAAGTCGACAAAAACATAATTGGGAAATGGCTAGGCTGATGATGAACGACTGTGGGAGCAAGGTTATAATAGATAGTTTTAAATTCCCCTTTTATTGGTTATTTTTGTTCACGTTTTACGTTTTGGGCAAAGCGTTGTGGACGTCAGCCCGATATAATGCATTCCAGTTTACAAGAGGTCAAATTATATGGAGGCTCTAAACTAAAGGCATCCACAGGATTTGTCCGATTAAGCAGTAGCCAGCCTCCTAGGCTAAACTTCGAGATGCCTCACAACAAAAAAAAACCGGCCAAGTGCGAGTCGGACTCGCGCACCGAGGGTTCCGTAAAAAAAATATATTATGTGATGTAACTAAAAATTTATGGTTTTCGTAATTATTCCTTTATCTATGCTATAAGACGTTGCTTCGTACCAAATTTCAAGATTCTGAGTTCACGGGAAGTACCCTGTAGTGTTTACTCTGTACCCTTGCAGAGAATCTAGTGATAGTTTTTATTATGAAAATTAACCGTTAATTAGGTTCAAGGCTTTTTAAAATAAGGTTTAAAAATAAAAGACACTTATTCATGTACTTACTTGTATATTTTCCAACACACAAAATCAAATATTTCAGAATCAAAACTATAATATTCCACAACACAGTAGGAGTTATTTTACTTGACTTCTTGACTTGACGTCCCATGTACGACTGAGCTCGCAGGATTGGTACGACCGCCAAAATCGGCATTTTCCCGCCATTCTACCAACTTTTAAATCCAAGCGCTATGATTGGTTAGTCGTACCAACCACGAACTCAGCCGGTACTACAATAGTCAAAATAATACTTTTTAATTCTAGAATCAGACAAAATGTAACAATAAAATATTTAATAATTTACTTATGATAACAGTAGGTTTTGATTCCCTTGCGAGTGTCGAAAATTTGCGGCATAAACGGGAGTATCTTGATGTAACTAAAAATTTATGGTTTTCGTAATTATTCCTTTATCTATGCTATAAGACGTTGCTTCGTACCAAATTTCAAGATTCTGAGTTCACGGGAAGTACCCTGTAGGTTTTGATTCCCTTGCGAGTGTCGAAAATTTGCGGCATAAACGGGAGTATCTTTTGATCGCGTTGACTTAGAAGTTTGATTTTTTCACAGCTCCAAGAGACCATAGACTTGAGTATTTGATATGAATTTCAGCTTGATACCTCCACGCGTTCCTGAGAAAAAAAGGTCTTGACAGACAGACAGACGGACAACAAAGTGATCCTATAAGGGTTCCGTTTTTTCCTTTTGAGGTACGGAACCCTAAAAAGAGTACCTAAGTATGTCTAATTTATCTGAGTAAATCCAATGGCTTAGATTACAACTTGGTTGTACCTATATAGGGTAGGAAGGGCATGGCGTTCACTTAAGGAAAACATGGTGTATTTTTTAAATCCATACTATAATATAATATATAATATATATATAATATATATTATAGTATTTATATTATTTATATTAGTATATATTATATATATTATATATTATTATATATATTATATATATATATTATTATATATATATTATATAAATGCGAAAGTAACTCTGTCTGTCTGTCTGTCTGTCTGTTACTCTTTCACGCCTAAACGGCTGAACGGATTTTGATGAAATTTGGTATGGTGATAGATGATAACCTAGAAATGGTCATAGGCTATAAATAATCACGCCATCGTTCTTAGGGGGTAGGCAGTAGGCAGATAACTAAATTGAGTTAGTGATTTTTAGTCGTTTTTGTTGGGACTTTTGCTCTTTCACGCCTAAACGGCTGAACGGATTTTGATGAAATTTGGTATGGTGATAGATAATAACCTAGAAATGGTCATAGGCTATAAATAATCACGCCATCGTTCTTAGGGGGAAGCAGTAGGCAGATAACTAAATTGAGTTAGTGATTTTTAGTCGTTTTTGTTGGGACTTTTGCTCTTTCACGCCTAAACGGCTGAACGGATTTTGATGAAATTTGGTATGGTGATAGATGATAACCTAGAAATGGTCATAGGCTATAAATAATCACGCCATCGTTCTTAGGGGGTAGCCAGTAGGCAGATAACTAAATTGATTTTTAGTCGTTTTTGTTGGGACTTTTGCTCTTTCACGCCTAAACGGCTGAACGGATTTTGATGAAGTTTGGTACGGTGATAGATGATAACCTAGAAATGGTCATAGGCTATAAATAATCATGCCATCGTTCTTAGGGGGTAGGCAGTAGGCAGATAACTAAATTGAGTAAGTGATTTTTAGTCGTTTTTGTTGGGACTTTTGCTCTTTCACGTCTAAACGGCTGAACAGATTTTGATGAAATTTAGTAAGGTAATAGATGGTTACCTAAAAACGGATGTAAGATCAAAATGATCACGTCATCGTACTTAGGGGGTAGGAAGTAGACAGAAAACTGAATTGAGTTAGTGATTTTTTTATGGTTTTTGCTGGGAGTTTTGCTCTATCATGCCTAAACGGCTGAACGGATTTTGATGAAATTTAGTTAGGTGATAGATAGTAACCTAGAAAAGGATATGGGCTATTAATATTCATGCTATCGTACTTAAGGCGTAGGCAGTAGGCAGAAAACTAATTAAGTTAGTGATTTTTAATCGTTTGTTTTAAAAGTTTACCTCATTCACGCCATAATGTCTGAACGGATTTTTATAAGACTTGGTTAATATAAAGATAGGATCCTAGGCACGGACACAGGCTACTTTTTACGGCGGCAAAATACCTCATTCCCGCGGAAATCTAGCGTGATCGTGTCAAGAAGCGCATGACGCCATAGCTACTGAAATGATTTTGATGTTTTTTTTTTAACTGAGTGTTACTAAGACTTCAAGTTAGTAGGCGCCATAATTTAGGGAATTTTTATGATAAAATTTTGATGCAACTGTCTTTATTTAACAGTTTTACTTGGATCGAAACTTAGACTTTACTTTGACTTTACTTTGATGGAAAGATCTACTTTCACGCAAAAATATATTTCTTAGGCCCAGATTCACAGACCACACTTCGACTTTACTTTGATAGAAAGATCTACTTTCACGCAAAAATATATTTCTTAGTCCTGTCAAGCTGTTCTTTACTTTCCAAAAATCATACTTTACTTAGTAAAGTCAAAGTGTGGTCTGTGAATCTGGGCCTTAGCGACATTCCATCACACTACTTAACTTATAGGGTAGGAAGGTACCAAAATTCAGACTACTTTTTACTTCGGGAAAATATGTCATTCCCACAGGAACCATGGCATACACAGCTACCTATCTACAACATTAAAACTCTGTCTAGAATCACATTACGCCAAAACTATTGATCTGATTTGTATACGATTTTTTATTCAACTGACTGTTACATTACATACAGATAAGATCTAATTACCTACACCACAGAATTAATAATTATAGTACTTCATAACTAGCTACGCTTAACTTGAGGAGGTAATTAGATAGACATTTATACGAACTTTAAGCTCAGTAATCAATCATAGTGATAAGTTAATACTCATTTTAGACAAAGAAACGGATAGGTAATCAGTTCATCACCGAAATTATAACACCTACACTTAGTTTGTTTACTGTTCAACGAGGGAAAATAATCCTAACTAATATTATAAATGCGAAAGTAACTCTGTCTGTCTGTCTTTCTGTCTGTCTGTCTGTCTTTGCTTCACGCCTAAACTACTGAACCGATTTGTGTGAAATTTGGTACAGACATAGTTTGGAACTTGAGAAAGGACATAGGATAGTTTTTTTTTTTTTTTTTCGCGAGATAAACCAAAAATCTGCCGGAAGTCACTATTCCACGCGAACGAAGTCGCGGGCAAAAGCTAGTTATTTAATAAAAATCAAAATTAAGAAAAGTAATAAAGTCTTTAATTATCGAGTAATCAATAATTTAACAACAAAAGCATATATATCTTTGACCTACTAGTAGCAGGAAAACATTAAAAAAAAAAACATGTTTGAGATTGAGCGGCATTGCCCCTGACTTTGGGTAATGCCGCTCAGGGTACGGGGTAATGACGCTAAACAAGTTTTTTGGAATATAACAAATACGACACATTTTAATTAAAGAAATATTAAAATGAGATCAACCTTTTACAATAAAATTAAAGTATACAATCACAAATTAGCATCAATTATCCCCCATTTGTACGTAAGATTAGTCTACCAAGATTAGTCTACGTAAGATTAGTCAACCAAAAGTTAGCTCAGAGTGGCCGCAAACGAAGAAATGTACTTCATGGTCGTATGACGTGAGTTGACAGCCCGTTTGCATCGCTGTCTGTTAGAGGCCCCCAACCCTCGCTCTTCACGCGACGAGACCTGTTACTACGTTCAATTTTGACAGAGTTACAGAGGTGAGCGCCATTACCCAGTGAGCGCTATTCCCCCTCCCCTAATATCTGCCTGCATTCATTAATTTGCTTCGCGTTCTCTTCATAACCCCTGACCACATCCACACTGAAATAAGTCAACAGATATATTTATTATAATCTTTATACGTACCTACCTACTAGTACTTTCTAGAAAGAAACACTGTAGTCTTTATTAGCTTCAAGTACTCAACACAGCACTCAACAGAAGAGTCCTTTGTTAGACCGAGTGCAAAACAAATCAGGCACACGGCCCTACACTCGCAAATTCACCTTTAGATCATCTATGGACAAGACCCTTTGTCCATACTTGCTGTCCATTGCGTATCTAGCAAAGAGGTTAGTGACAAAAGAGAGAGTACAGGTGGCAATGTATGTGAGGTTTAGCGAAGTAATCTTGTTGTTGGTATAATGGTATGTATTCGTAGTAAAGTGCATTTTAACTGTGTAAAAGTGCGTTCCGAAATGTTGTGTTGGTAAACAATTTGTTGTTGGTTCTGTATGTAGAGAAGTGTTGAAGAATTTAGCTAAGTAAATAATAATCTTCTTCTTTATAGTGTGGTTGGTGTCTAGGCTGGTGTCAGGGTTTTTATGCAGCTCATGAACCCCGGACTTGGCACATGACTTGGTTACATGCTGTCGAAAAAGATGGCACGCATGGTGGTTTCCTCACGATGTTTTATATGCCATCGATGATAGTGTTTCTTTTGTTTTTTGGTAAATAACTGTAGGTCGTGAGTTTACACCAGATATCTAAATTTAATGATGCTTACATAGAACCTGCAGCTTGTCTCTGCTGTTTCGTTACGTGTTTATTACGTGATCGTGAAGCGAATCACGAAAGTAAACCAATAATAATCACATAATTACTGATTTTCTAACGAATCAATAAAGTTACATTTACTTTCCGCAATAGGAACAACAACCGTACAAAAGGACACATTAATTATTTTGAAGAATGATCCCATAGAAAAATTAATATGTATACGGCCCCTAATTAATGTAGGTACGTAGACTTCATTAGTTTTTTGTTCATACTTATTTATAATAAAATCAGACTGCGTAATCTAAAACAAAAATAACAAAACACCAGAATGCCTCCGTTCGGCCTAATTTCCAACATCATTAACTGCAAAAAAAAATAAACAATCGCTCACATTTCCGAACAGCTCGTCTGAAAATTATTGATAACAAACGCCGACTTCATTCTAAAGCGCATAACTACTGCAGCGTTCCCGCCAACACGACGCGTTCCATTCGAGAACATTAATTGAATTTTAAATTTCGAAAAACTATTTTTTCATTATCAAGCAAGATGCCTTGCGGAGGTTGCGGTGACAGTGAGTGTTTTGTTTTTCTTTTTAATATGTTGTTGTTTTTGTCTATGATTTATTTATTTTATTTATTTAAACTTGCACAATATAGCACAATATAGTGTTTTAAAGGCGGACTTAATTTTTCTGTTTTTCGATAATAATGCAAAAGTTTAATTTTAGTAGGCTTAGATAGGGTAGGTAATTATTTATCAACTGCAGAGTTGAAAAAAGCGTATTTTCGGAGTCTAATCTCCGAAAATACGCTTTTTTCAACTCTAAAAATAATATTAAAATATCAAGAATTCTGAAACGGAATGCACTTAATGTTTTGTAGTATTTTTTATGGCGTGTAGAGATAAATAGTTACTGTGTGTCGTGTGATAATGAAATTAGTATTAATTACTTGTAAAAATAGCGCTGCAAAATATTTTGCATACAACAGTAAGTATCAAAGAGTGTCTATACCAATTGGATTCATCATCATCAGCCTATAAATATTCCCACTGCTCTTACACAGGCCTCCTCTCTTTGAGGAGGAATGCCTATAATCTGCCACGCGGGCCCAGAGCAGATTGGTAGATGTCACAAGTCTTCGAATTTGTGGTTCTTTCCTCACGATGTTAGGCTTCACCGTTTTTGAGAGCAGTGGTGATGAAATAAATTAAGTACTTACATAAAGTAATGCGCCTGCCAGGGCTCGAACCCAAAACTTTACTAACCGTTAGTAAGTCGGGCCATCACTGGGCCACCGCTGCTCCCCGCTCTTACCTTTTGATGTTATAATTGTAACTTATCAACTTTACCTACTTTAATTACCTCAATGACCCCCGTACTATTTAATGTTTCCATCACCAGCGCAATATTTTTCACCCCTAAAAAAGTAGTTTCCCTGCATTAATTTTAGCGGAAGAAGGCTTTGTGAAGAGATCGTTTACACCTTGTAGATTGATTATCCCTCGAAAAATAATTCAGACATTCTTCTTCCTGAAAAACTATACGTTACGCGGTAAGGTAAATCGCTCTCTAAGCATCAAAACAACCTAAAGATAAACACTTGAGATTCGTAACACCTCAAAACATACAACAAAAAAGTTATACCAAGACTAATTTCAACAAATCTCTTATTCTTTTGTTATCATTCGTTTTCAGTTCGTTTAGAAACTTCGAACCTTGGTTTAAATGCTACTTTACTAGTATTTACTGCCTTGATTAGTATATTAAGACAAAGTAATTAAAATAGTTTAGTTAACATTGTAGGAATGCTGAAAACTAGGTAACTAGGAGCTGACTGTATTGTACTGCGTTCTAATAGCATAATTATTAGTCTTAGCACGGACATTAGGTATGCGTAGAGTCCTTTGTATAATATGAGAAGGTCGAATAATAACAACTGAAAGGATTAATCTTCAGGTTAAGCCGCGCTTGCCTAGGTTGGTCTGTAGATGGGTGACTAGTGACCACCCATGACATATAAAGTTCACTCCTTGCCTCGGAGAGTACGTTAAACAGTTGGTACTTATCGGGTGTCATTTGTAAATCTTTGACAGTCGTTACTTAGTCAGTCTTTCGAGTCACGTCAGTGGCTCGAAAGTTAACCAGTCTAACCAAAGGGTATGGGCTCCCACACATAAACACGATACGACGTCGCGTCGTACAACGATGCGGCGTCGTTTCACGATACAACGTCCCATCGTGGAAATCTACGACATGACGTCGTAACGTGTCGATGCACGATACGTACGACATCGTGATGTTAGAAACTCACGATGCAATCCTGCGCAGTTATAATGTTACTTTAATGAACAAAAACCAATTTTTCTTTCTATCTTTCTTCGTCTTCTTTTAACAGCAGAAGCAGAATGCGTATAGAGCGGTCCATTTTTCGAAATGAACTAAAACACCACCCCTCTGTATCGACGGCATCGTGCCGTGTATCGTTCGTGGCACATTACGTTACGATGTCGTGTTTTTTTACGATGCTCATCGTAGTATCGTGAAACGACGCCGCATCGTTGTACGACGCGACGTCGTATCGTGTTTATGTGTGGGAGCCCTAACGTCTTACCCAGTAGTCTCAATACTAACTGGGGTGTCCCTGGAATAGCAACTCACTGTAATATTATTAGAGTTTGTCCTCGTAACTGAAAACACGTTAACTGCTATGTTTTTACATAGCAGTTAACGTGTTTATAAGAGAGAGGCTCGTGGCTCAGCACGGAGGAAACTCGGTATGTAATGGGTGGTCACCCATCCACAGACCAACCTAGGCAAGTACCTACGGCTTATTCTAAAGATCGACCCGAGTGCCAGTTATTAAGCCACGAGCTGCTCATAACAACAGCGTAGAAATTAAATCAGTAAATTAACTGAAACCAACTGAAGCATCTAAATAAATACTAGTAGGTACGGTTAGCACCCACCATTACCTGACCCCTCTTCTTACACCACTTTTTTATTTTTTGGAATGTGGGAAAATCATCAAATGCCTCCTCCCGCTCTGGGCAGAGCGGTAGAGAGTGTCAGACTTCTACTGACTAAAAACCACCCATGTTCCTTCTTAGCCCTTTGTGCCGAGTCCGCGGAAGAACCCGTCGGGGCTACGGGTTCTTCTTTGTACGAGGGATTAGGTAATGCTGGGCACCTGGGCACCGACTCTACGGTCAGCAACAGAAGTAGCTTAACACTACATAAAGTTTCAGTTTCAAAGCAGGTTTTTTTTAGTAAAAACTTGAGCAAGGAAAATTTTAAAGAACATACACCATATCATACATTTAAAGAACGTACAGTCGCCCACAAAAGTGCATGGATACCTTAGGGCCTATTTTTCTGTGAAGGTAGAAATCAAATTTTCGAAAATAATTAATAGATGGCGTTTGGTTTCTGCACAACTGTGATATTAAACTCTTCAATCCCCAGTGTCACTTGTAGGTGGCATAAGTTTTATTTCTGTTTCTACCTCACAGAAATTTTATTTGTAATTCCTACTTAAATAATAATAAGAAATTAAACCTTTAAAGTTTTTACTTTCCGCAATGACAATATCCGTATTACCCGGTGTCACCTGTAGGTGAAATAAAATGGAGGTAGATTTTTATAACGTAGTCATAGCTAAATGTAAACTATTCTGTTGAGATATAGAAAAAAATGAACTTTGACTTGGGAATAGGTTAGGTAAGTAAGAAGTTAGGAAACACGTATTAGGTTGGATGTGAGAAGTTAAATAATAAAAAAAAATACAAAAGAAACCATAAGGAATGTTTTCATTAAGCTAATAAGTGCGCATAGCATTCAAAAATATAATATTCGAGTTAGTAGTAGTTAGCAACAGGGATGAACGGAGACAAACAAAAAAACACACAAATTTTAGAGGTTTATTTCTTACGGTTTATTATTCAAAAACAGACATTTATTATCGTTCAACATTATTATATTATATAAAACTTCGGTCAGTGGGTCGTCTTAGGGGCTTATTGAGGCCATAGCTTAAGTATTCGTTTCCAAAATCGGAAAGAGGATTGAAGCTTTTGTAACCTCAACAAAGACAAACAGGAGACCGGATTATTTTATCACAAAAGTGAAAAGTTAAATTAAATGAATTAAATAGGTAGGATAACAGCTATACAATTGCACAAAAACATACGAAACGGTTCTTATGTAATGTAAAAAAAAAAAAAAAATGTTTGACTTTTTTTAGTTATTAAAAATACGTAAGTCATAGGTTATAATAACAGTCAGTCGTAATAGGTTATAATAACCCGGTCTCCAGTTAATATAAAAAATAAGTACTAAAGTTAAGTAATATTATTTTTAAGTATTATGAAATATAAATCCTGGATCGGCAACATTTATCTATCCCCACACATTCACTGCAATATGACCAGCATATTGGACACACATAACCACTTGTTTATCACGTAATATTTCTACACCACAAACATAAGCGTCCGTGTTCACTGGACTTAAAAGTTACTCAAATCAAAGTTAACATGATCCAAAGCGAACTGTAATCTTGTCCTTTAATGGTTTTCTGTGGGCCAGGGTTTCACAACATGCCTCCTATAATGCAGCTCTTCACATAAAAGAGCACGACGGGCATTGTCAACACTTGAGTCATTTAGAGCAGCATAGTCGGTCATCGGCAGGAATCCATTTTCTTCATACTCTCATAACACGATTTGACGCTGTAATGTGTTTATGAGCCGTGGTCTACTAGTTCTTTGATGGTGTTGCAAAGATCCCTCGTCTTCAAATCGTCGTACCAATAGAACAACTGTTTTTCTCTGCAACAATAATTATAACAGAAATATAATAACACGCAATAATGATTATTTATTAAGTAGTATAGACGTAACTAAAACATTTTTTTTTTCTTATAAAAATTTTGAAATCTAAACTACTTACGTTAACAATAAGATAAGTCGACAAGTTTCGAGTGTCGATAAGTTTTTGCCTTGATTTTGCAAATCAGTTATTTGAGCTCTTGTAAAGAAAACAATATTACAACGCGTACTCATTTTGATGAAATAAGTTAATTCACCTAAATTAAAATAAAACTGAGCTAAACACACTCGAATGAGGTAATCGAAACAAACATAACGAACAATCAATTGAGCTTAGTCTTAACTCATCTAAATCTTCAATCTAATTATTTCTACTACCTACAAATTTATTTATGAATTCATATTCGACCTACCCTCAAGTTTGAAAACTAAAACATAGATAATTAAAATCAGATACCTAGTTATAAAATGATAATAATATTCAATTTAAACAAACATAGTAGGTAGTTAGGAATAAATTTATATAATAGAAATAATTGATTATAAATTATTTGAATGTAAAATACAGAAAAAGAAACTACATGAACATTTTATACAGCGTGAGCGCCCTCTAGTTAGTGTAGCATCAACAATATAATCAATGTTGCTGATCGAGTACTTATTTACGCCAGGTGGCGTCATTTCTTGCTTCACACGGTATTTTTTCTGAACTTCCCATGCATTATTGTAGGCGATGGTACATCAATTAATTAAAATTCCAAAAACATTTTGTAATTTTAATTGTTTGATGTTCAGGACAGCTGTTATTTTTGTGTGTTTTTACATCAAGTAATTAAAATTTCTGAAATGATAAGCTACACGCGCACTTCAGTATATTTCCATACAGGTATATGGAAATATACTGTTCAAGTGCGCGTGTAACATATCGATTTACTTTATCTTTGTTGACACTTGAAAATTAAAACCATTTCGATATAAAGGAGATTGGCAATCGCCCATAGTAAGATAGGCCTAGTTTGGGTATTGACGGCGAATAGGAAAATCAAACGGGACTGCCTCGTTAGTTAAAGTGGTTGCAAGCGCGAACTGCTGGGTCGGAAGGTTCCATTCCCGGGTAAGACCAAGTATCCCGGCGAGGCTGCGGGTTGTTTGAAAGAGATACCGCGGCCTCGACACAATAGGGCTAAGAAGGGACATGGGTGGTTTTTAGTCAGTAGAAGTCGGACAGGGACACCACTCTGCCCAGAGCGGGAGGAGACATTGGATGATTTACCACCCTCCACAATAACCCTCCTTTTGGGCTTCGCCGCAGTCGGGTAAAAAAGGCCAAGTATTAGGGTTTGCCATCAGAAAATCGACAGTATGAAGATAGCCATTGGCTTGCCCCATATTAATTACACGGGACTTACATAACAAGCGAAATATGAGCTCATACACCTTATTATAGACACAATTAAAAAGCCATTGTTATAAATCTCCTGGAGATGTCTTAGCGGACACAAGAGGATAAGGGACTATGGCTGAATAAGGGAACTATTAGGTACCTACACCTCTGCTTAACCCTTCGGAGATTACGGGTGTGATGTTATGTGTTATGCAATTATTAAACGGTTTTATTTAGCTCACCCCGTTTGTTTTATTCTTGGATCAAATTTAGTAATTCAAATTTCACCCTCTTCCTGTCAACCGATTAATCTGAAATTTTGTATACACTTTGGATTTTGGTGACAATACAATTATGTTTATTCATTATCATTATAAATTCAAGATGGCCGCCGTCACAAAATGGCGGATAATTTATGTTTTATTAATCCCATCAATATGGGTATCAAATGAAAGGGCTTAACAAGCAAAATACAATATACTATACAAAATTAAAATCCAAGATGGCGGCTAAAAACTAGAAAATAAAAATAGGTAAAAAAACTTTTTAAGTTAAACGGTTTTATGTTAAACATACATTGCAATGTTTAAGATAAATGTACTAAAAACCAAAAAATAATAAAATAGATACAGTCGTGGGAAAAAACCGTGGGGCACGTCAATTCTGAACTGTCGTGCTGCGGAAATTACAATTGACGTGCCCCACGGTTTTTTCCCACGACTGTATCTATTTTATTATTTTTTTTATTTAATCAAATTAAAATTACAATAATTAAATTATACTAAATATAGGAGTTAGTTTCTCTTAGCATTATTCCAGAATCTGGATTTATGGCCGGTTGTTGGTAATAAGCCCATTCCATCGGCTCATAGTCCGAGTCTGATCTACTCTTCGTAGATTTAAGGCATTTTATTATGTTATTGGATGTAATACTTATAGAATCCCTGGATGCTCATAGTATCTTTTTTATTCACAGATTGCAAATGCACGACCAGCCAGTGCTGTACATCATGCAAGTGCGATGCTGGTTGCAGCTGCACCTGCAAACGGGCAACCACCACCACAGACACTGCTAAAACTGCTAAAAACTAAACCTAGAATTATGACGCCATTGTAATTTAAAAAAAAAACTAAAAAAAACTCGCAACATTCAATAGTCTGTAATTTTGACATCGATTCGAAAATGTCATAATTCGAACACGTTCGTTTGTAATTTAAAAATTATGCTGAAATGCTCTTGAAAGAAGTCAAGGTGACTTTTATTTCGTGTTGTTTTCATAAACAATACGTAAATATAATAATGAAAAACATCTGACTGTTTAGTCAGATGTTTTTCATTTCACTTACTATTGACATGCAAAATAATTATGTTTAGTTTTGGTATTTTACATATTCATAGCCACTGTCGTGTCCTTTCAAACTTTTTCTTCATTTTTAATCATTTCAATGTTTCTTAATTTTCCCAATTTACTTATATTCTTTTATTTTCATTAAATACTATTTTTTTTTCAATTTTACTTAGATAATACTTCTGTATTTTCATTGTTACAATAAAATAAAAACATCATTACCATAATTAGTACTTTTTATTTCTGCATTCATCTGACACTACAATGGACCTAACTATCTATTGTTAAATAATTTAAGTTACATGTAAAGATAATTAATTAATGCCTTTTCCTATTAATTTGGTGGAGTTCAATGGTTACTTCATACAGGAATCTGAAAAAGAAATAACACCAATTTATAGATGTGTCAAGTCAGTAATTGCTCTTCCAAAACCTTATAAAGGATATAATTTTATGATTTATTCCGATTCCCTTTTCATAAACATGATTAAATTGCGTTTGTCTTGTGGTCGCAAAGGTTACTGTGAGCATGATGTCCTGAGTTCGATAGCCGGGACGAGCAAAGTATTATTGGGTTTTCCTAATTGGATTTTTTAGTAGTAGCTCGGAGTACCGACTGGCTGGCTCCCGTCATCGTCATCATCTTCCTAACCTTAACTGGGGTCGGCTCCCAGTATTTTACATGAAGCTGGAACCAATGGCTTATCGTGCTTTCTGAGACACTCGTTAAATAATGAGTGGGACGTCACTCATTCACGGACCAAACAAGGCAAACACTGCGTCGATCCTCGATCCTTCATCATCGATTGGTTAGCACTGCAAGTCAGTAAATGGAACAAGGGCGCCACAAAATGGGACAATTTTGGTAGTTTTGGTACTCACGATCAATACAGATGTCGTGACAATCGCAGCCTGGTACGCAATCAACACTCCATGGAGTTTCTGGCTTCAAATCTGAAAGTAAACAAATAGCTGTTATAAATAAATAACTTCTCTAATGCATATCTAATGTGGGTAACGCCCGTAGGACCTGTTTCACAGTGATTAGATAGGTAAGGCTTTACTAAACAAAACGGAACAGAATTTTTAGTGAAATGTAGGCCAAGTATGTTTTTTTGTTTCAATAGCATCCTCTGTGGGAAAAAAATAATCTGAATAAATAAACTTAAGTACTTATCGTAATTTTTAGCATATATACGATTAAGACTTCAAAGAGCTGATTTAAATGTTATTACATTACTAGAGCTGAAAAATTTCAACCTTAAGCAAGCAAAGCAAACTTTTCAAGCATTAAGTAAGGACTTACCCGTACCACCATTAAAGATTCTCATTTTAATAAATAAAACAATATATTTTAAACTATTACGTTCAAATGGACTAACTGGAGACACAAGAATGGTGAAAATGAAACAAAATGCATCTAATACTGCAGGTAGAGATTGAGAAAAAACGGCTTGAATAAAAAACGCCCTGGCATTGATAGATGATCAACAAAAGGAATGTAATGAAGCGTAACGAGTCTAATAGACGGCCAATACAAATATTATGTTAAGAAATAAAAAAAGATATGAGAACCAAAATATTGATAACTGAAGTATGGAAGAACCTCCACTGCGAGGATCGACCGGAGGACACGGTGGAGCACACTGTGGAGGTGTGCATTCAACAACTGATTCGCAATATAAAGAACTGCATATATTTACAGACGCATCTCAACACGCGTACGGTGCATGTGCGTATATCAGATCTTGCTGTGATAACTGTGAGCAGTCTATACCTATCTCTGTGCATTTATTATGTGCAAAAAGCAAATTAGCACCTATAAAAACCGTAAGCATACCTAGGCTCGAATTATGCGGCGCGCTCGTAGGTGCAAAGTTATATAATAAAATCAAAAATTCCCTACGTTATATGATTGAATGATATCGTTGATTTTACTAATCAAAATCAAATTCGTCTTACGTTTATACCTCCTTATAGTCCTCATTTTGGCGGGTTGTGGGAGGCGGGAGTCAAATCCTGCAAGTACCATCTGCGGCGTGTACTGGGTGATGCGCGGCTGACTCGCGAGGAATTTGAAACTGTGTTAACTTAAATTGAATCAGTTCTCAATTCCCGTCCTTTGTCCCCTCTCTCCTCCGACCCGACCGATTACCTACCTCTGACTCCAGCTCACTTCTTGATCGGCCGACCGCTGACCGCACCAGCCTGCGAAGACCTTACGACCAACACGCCTACACAACTAGGGCGTTATGCTCGAGTAGAGCTGCTGAGACAACATTTTTGGCAACGCTGGTCCAAGGAGTACGTGTCCGAACTCCAGCAACGCACGAAATGGAAGGTTGACAATGAAGACATCGCTCAAGACAGCCTCGTTCTCATCAAAGAGGATATAGGCTTCCGCCTTTCAAGTGGAAATTGGGGCGAGTCACGCAAGTGTTCCCTGGGAAGGACGGAATCTCCCGCGTCGCTGACATCCGCACAGCTACGGGCGTCATCCGGCGAGCTTTCTCAAAGATCTGCCCGTTACCTACATCATGATCGTGTTCTTCGTGTTGGAATGGTTCTTCCAAGGCGGCCGGCATGAGGCCACACATCTACTGGCTGGCTGAGCGCGCAACCTCTTTGTTTTGTGTACCTATATTTTAAATATTTTCTTTTATTTTTCACTTGTTTTCTGACGGGTCTCTGGGCGACACGCGTTCGTGCCGTCCCTATACGATTTTTCTGTAAATATAACTTGATATACCTAATAAATACAACGTTTCGATTCACGAGTAAATAAAGCAATCATTGAAGTACCCGCTGCGTCCTACACACTATAGAAAACACCAACATAACCCAACATGTTGAGAAACGAGGCCACACATCTACTGGCTGGCTGAGCGCGCAACCTCTTTGTTTTGTGTACCTATATTTTAAATATTTTCTTTTAAGTTTCACTTGTTTTCTGACGGGTCTCTGGGCGACACGCGTTCGTGCCGTCCCTATACGATTTTTCTGTAAATATAACTTGATATACCTAATAAATACAACGTTTTATAAATAAAGCAATCATTGAAGTACCCGCTGCGTCCTACACACTATATAAAACACCAACATTACCCAACATTGGACCTTCGAGCCGAAGTTAAGAACAAAACGAGAAGCCATCGTGGTATCACAAGAAGATTTGAAGTGCGTCGTGGGAAGGTCACGGTCATCACGGTCCGGAAGGGTATTGTATCCCGTCCCATCCCCATCCTTCTCTTCTTTCGTTAACCTGTGATATTTCTCGTGTTTCAGTCGTGCGTTACACAGTTGCCTTGTTGTGCGTCGCCGTGGGTGCGTGCTGTGCAGATAATTGTAAGTACTTTTGCCTTTTTCAACCGCCAAAATGAGTGACGACGAAGCATTTCAGGATGTTAGTCAGGACAGGATCCCGTTGATAAAACTAAGCTCGCGCAATTAAAAAGAAGCCGAAGCACGCTAAAGGGCAGGCTGACGCTTTTTGAGAAGTTCCTTTCTAAATTAGAAAAAATAGATATCATAAATATTTCTACACGTAAGGAACTTGAGTTGAGATCACAGTCAATTTCTGAAATGTTTAAAAAATTCAATTCAATTCAAGATGAAATTGAGGAAATAGATCTACAACAGATAGATTATCGGGAAACGTTCGAAGAGCAATATTTTCGTATTATGGCTGCCGCGAAGTGTTTATTGTGCGATAACGACAATCAAGCTATAAATGTAGGTAGTGGTAATCCAAATCTTTTGTCAATAAAATTACCAGATATTAAATTACCTGCATTTGATGGTTCATTTGATCAATGGCTTGAGTATCGAAACTCGTATATTACCATGATTCATAATCGCAATGATTTAAATAACATACAAAAGTTCCATTATCTTAAGTCATCACTTAGTGGTTCTGCTTCGCAAGTTATCAGCGCTTTAGAGTTCACAAGCGAAAATTACCTTCATGCATGGAATTTATTGGAAAACAGGTTTCATAACAATCGTTTATTGGTGCAAAACCATATGAAATCATTGTTTAAATTCAAACCGCTTCAAAATGAATCGAGTGAACAGATTAGAAAACTTATTGATTCGACTTTACGTAATTTACGTGCACTACAATCTCTAGATGAACCATCTGATAAGTGGGATACCGTTATCATTTATTTAGTTGTAGAAAAGCTAGACCCGGCCACCGAACGCGAGTGGGAAACACATACGGGTTCACTGGTGTCTCAATTAAATGGTGATAAAATAAAACTACATCATTTAATGGAGTTTTTGAGAAACCGTGCAGACATGTTATCAATGGTCAATTTTAAGAAAAGTAATGTCGATTCCAAATGTTCTCATAAAAAAGACAAACCATCAAGTCAACCTCATCACTCGCATTCTTACGTCGCCAAAGGTAAACAAACTACTGATAACAACAAACAGAAGCGCGTTTGCGACTTATGCGGTAATAATCAATAACTGTATTCATGTGCGCAGTTTCTTAATATGTCGGTACAGGATAGGCTTACAATTGTTAATAATAAAAAGGTATGTCAAAATTGTATTCGTTCCAGTCATTCGTTAAATGATTGTTCTTATGGTCCTTGCAAATTATGTCAAGGGAAACATAATTCGTTACTTCATGGGATGAACGCGTCCACGTTAAGTTCGCGCCCTATGTTATCAGCTGATGCGCAGGTTCATTCGGAACGTAATGCGTTGACGTGTAGCGCCGCGGTGCAACCGGTATTGTTATCCACGGCTCTTATCGATGTTCCTGATGCTGACAGCCAATATCACACTGTAAAGGCTCTTCTTGACAATGGTAGTCAGAATTGTTTTATTACAGAATCGTTATGCAATCGTTTAAAATTGCCGATTATACAGTCCACTGTTCATATCTCAGGTGTGGGACAAAGCGTTTCTAAAAGTTCTCACGCCTGTAAAATAAAAATACAATCTAAAGTTAGTGATTTCAACACAGAAATCCAATGCTTAGTTTTACCTCGAATAACATCAAAGTTACCTTCGTTGAACGTTAGTTGCGAATGCATACGTATACCAAAAATATGGCACTCGCAGATCCTAAGTTTAATGTCCCGTCTGATATAGATGTACTCTTAGGCGCGGATATATTTTGGGACTTATTAAATAATAAGAAAATAAAGCTCGCTTCGGGTCCTACGTTTTATGATTCGAAAATAGGGTGGATCATTTCTGGCCCTATTTCGAGTAAACATTCGTTTGAAATGAACCAAGTACAATGTAATCAGTGAGCTTTTGTACGTGTACGCGCACGGACGTGTTACGCATCGCGCAGTGAATTTTGTTAAGTTTGCGGATTCTAGTGCTGTGATTGGTGGACGTTGCTTTTTTGGATTCCTTATTACTCCTGCAGAGACTATATCGAGTGTTCACGCCCAGTAGGCGGAGTTAGAGCGGGACATCGAATTTCTGTCAGCTCATAGACCATATAGTGTTTTAAAAATCACTTTTAAAAACGCTCAAAAATAATTACATTTGGCTGGATTCGAACCGGCGGCGCCTGCGCGGTTGAGTGGTAACGAGGCGCAGTGTTTACGCACCGCGCCAAGCGGACAACTGTGCGAGGGACGAAAGTAGCGACTCGCAATCAACCAGCTGCCCTATTTGCTTTGCTGAGCTTATTTATTCTGCTTCGAATACTGCATTGTTTGTCAGCTATGCCACGTCCCGCGCGCTCGCCTCCTGCCAGGTCGGCGAATACGCAGCCCTTACATGAAACGCAATCAGAGCCTGATCTTTCTGTGGACATGGCTTCATCCGTAACAGCCGTCGATGATAACTTAGCCAACATCACCACAAGGCCCGGCAAACGCTTTCGGGGTGACGAGAATTATGTTGAGCCAAATCAATTTGACGAACTAAAAACTATGTTGCTGTCTTGGAAAACTGACCAAGACATCATCCTCAATAAATTAGTGTCCGAGGTGGCTGAACTGAAGCTGCAGAACACTTCAATCCAGAAGTCCAACCTTGAGATTGAGAAATCTATCTCATTCATTAATGCGAGTTATGAGGACATGAAAACCCGACTTGAAAAGCTGGAACTAGAGCGAATGGGTTATGAAAGGCGTCTGTGTGATTTGGAAAATACCAATAGTGAGCACACCGTCGCAATATTGGAGGCAAAAATCGACGCAATGGAGCAGCAAGCTCGCCAGTGCAACATCGAAATATGTAACTTGCCTGACAAGCGTAATGAAAATCTGGTTACTATAGTCCAGTCTATTGGAACGGCTGTAGGCTTTCCTGTATCCCAGCAAGACATCATATCGTTAAACAGGGTCCCTCATGCACGACAAGGAGATATCAAGCCTAAAAATATCATAGTAAAGTTGAAATCACGGATTCTTCGCGACAACTTACTAAGCGCCTACCGCAAAAAGAAGAGTCTCAAATCCGACGAATTGGGGATTTCAGGCGCTACATTACAAGTGTATATGAACGAACATCTTACCTTGAAAAATAAGGCCTTATTTCGTGTGTGTAAAGAAGTTGCTGGAAAACGTGGTTTTAAATACGTGTGGATTAAGAATGCCACGATCCTTGTACGTGAGAGAGATGGGATGGCGGCCTTTGCTGTGCGCTCGGAAAGTGATCTCAAAAAGATTATTGCCAATGAAAAGACTGGGGTTTAATGCTTTACCAAATAAGCAATTTAGATTTATCACCTTTGTGTACATGTTTTGTTTATATGTGGGTGTTTCATTCATCCATGTCTGTATGTTATTAGTTTCATACATCTTGATTTTTTATATTATCGGTTATCTTCCCTCTAAATTATGTATTATTGTCTGTAATATGCCTCGTCTAATATCTATGTCTTATCACATAGTGTTGCTGAACAAAGCATCATTTAAGGCCAAAGAGAAAATGAACAGTTGTAATTTCTGGTTCTACTATATTTGTAATGTCAAATTGTTGGTCGTAATTTTTCATATTGCTGTATTCATTTGTTTATGCTTTAATAGTTATTGTTATCAATGGCTACTAATAACTTTCTGATATATTACCAGAATTGTAGAGGAATTCGTACTAAGTTGCACACGCTTTATATGAGCATCATGTCGTGTTCCTATGACGTCATCATACTTACTGAAACATGGCTTATTCCTAGCATTCACGATAGCGAGTTTATTGATGATCGCTATACAATATTTAGATGTGATCGTGACCGTTCTGCGACAGATAAACGTGAGGGTGGGGGTGTCTTAATAGCCACACTTCGTGGGCTGCGACCAACTGCGCTTGTGACACAGTTTACCCATGCTTGCGTTGAACAGCTCGTGGTTCAGTTACCTGCATCTCAGTCTCATAAACACCACGTCATCAGTGTAGCGTACATACCACCTCGCACTACTGATGCAATATACAGGCAATATTTAGATATGTTGCATCTGATTGCTAATAATTCTACTACCGAGTCATTCTTTGTAGTTGGAGATTTCAACTTGCCCGATATAAAATGGTTGGATCAGGGCAATTTTGCTGTGGCAAATACCACAACGTCAAGCGGCCAGCTAATATCAAATTTCATGTCATTAATTAATGGTTCGCAATATAATAAGACTAGAAATAATCTCGGACGAATACTTGATTTGTTTATCTCCAACATTGATTGTCAGACTGTACCGTGTACGTCACTACTTCCGGCTGACACCCACCATCCTCCTTTTTCTGTGTTTGTGGATCTCAAGATGCAATTTACCCCTATGAAATGCCATTCCGTACCTAGGTACAACTATCATAAGGCGAATTATCCCGAGATTAATGCAGAGCTCGCTTCTATAGATTGGGACACTAAACTCGCTCATCTGACCGCTGATCAGGTTGTCAACACTTTCTATGACACGTTGTACGGGATAATTAGACATCACGTTCCACTAACTCGAGTTAAAAGTCCACAATTTCCTATTTGGTTTACACCCTCTCTGATTCGTATATTTAAAAGTAAAGAACGTGCGTGGATAAAGTGGAAAACATATAAAAACCTGTGCGATTATAACCACTTCTCGAGTTACCGTAAACTATTTCAGGAGGAATCTGTTAATTGCTTTAGAAAATATATTAATTCAGTCGAAGATAGTATACCTAAAAGCGTTAAGTATTTTTGGACATATGTATCCAATAAAAAGGGCAAGACTAACTACCCAGCCAATATGTATCTGAAGGATACCTTGTCTGATAGCCCTACTGATATATGCAATTTGTTCTCTACTTTTTTTTCATCTGTCTATGAGCCGTCCACATTTGATCCTGAGACTTGGGCACCATCGAACAACAGCCTGGATAGCTCTGCTTGTATACCCGATATTTACCTTGCAAAAGAAGTAATACACAGAGCAGTCAAATCACTGGACCCATCGAAGGGTTCTGGCCCCGATGGTATTCCACCAGTCTTTTTTATAAAAACAGCAGATGCTATCTATACTGCGTTGTACTTAATTTTCAATAAATGTCTACAGGATGGTGTCTTTCCTACCGTATGGAAGCGAGCATTTGTTACACCTGTTTATAAAAGTGGAGACAAGGACAATGTAGAGAATTATCGTCCCATATCTATTATTTCCGCCTTGTCGAAGCTTTTTGAGAGACTTGTGCACAGCGCTCTTTATCCTCAATTACATGGCCTTATTATATCCGAACAACATGGATTTGTTAAGCGGCGTTCGACTACTACCAATTTAATGATATTTACTAACTTTCTATTTGAAAATATGGATAAGAGAGTCCAGGTAGACGCTGTGTACACTGACTTTCGGAAAGCTTTTGACAAGGTGGATCATACAATTCTTCTGGAAAAGCTTGCCTACAACGGTATTCGGGGCAATTTACTTCGATGGTTTGCATCATATATTTATAACAGGACACAAAAGGTCGTTATTAATGGATTTGAATCTGAAATTGTAACTGTCAAGTCTGGGGTTCCTCAAGGGTCTATTTTGGGTCCTTTGCTTTTTATCCTGTATATAAACGACATAAAACAGTGTTTTGTTAATTCCAATTTTTTGTTGTATGCCGATGATGTAAAAATTTACAAAGCCTGCCAAAATCTCCATGACTGCCTATTGCTCCAAGAGGATCTTCACAGACTTGATACCTACTGTAAAAAAAACAAACTCTTTCTTAGCCTTCCGAAATGCCACAGTATATCTTTTACTAAAAACAAAAAGAAACTTAATTGTACGTATACATTGAATAACCATCATTTAAATGTAGTAGATTCCGTTCGCGACCTTGGTGTGACAATTGATTCGTGTTTGCACTTTGACTTGCATATAGAGAACATAATAAATAAAGCTTTTCGGATGTATGGTTTCGTCATGAGATCTACGAAAGACTTCGTGCGACCCTCTACTTTTCTGCTATTATATAAAGCTTTGATAAGATCTCAATTAGAATACGCGATTCCTATTTGGAATCCGTACTATGACAAATATAATCTTAAATTGGAATTGGTACAAAAAAAGTTTTTACGTACTGTAAACTACAAATGTTACCATTCGAGGATTCCTTACACCCAGTTACTACAGAAGTATAATGTTTTAAGTTTAGAATCTCGGCGATTACTTTTAGGGGCCATGATGCTGCATGGTTTGTGTAACAATAGATTTGACTGTATTGAAATCACAAATAAGTTATGCTTTACAGTACCTAGAACTGTAATCAGACGGGCGGCGCGCGTGCCCCGGTTGTTCCATGTAGATTCATGCAGGACTAACGCCGGGGCACGAGTGCCTCTTCGTCAACTTGTGGAGGCCTATAACGCACACTTCATCGACATAGATATATTCTCTCTTTCTAGTATAAAATTTAAAACCTTAGCAATAAATTCTCTTTCACCGCAGTCTTAACTTATATTCGCTTAGTTCATTTAAACATAACAAGATATTATTGTAAATACATTTCCGTTACTTGTTCATATATTAATCCGTGGACAATGGTGTGGGTTATATGTTTACATATTTATGTAACGAATCATAATTGTTAAACTTAACATGTAACTGTTTTTTTGTCCCTAATAAATAAAATAAAAATAAAAATAAAAATAATCTTGTTCACATTGATTCTCAATTGCGAAAGTTTTGGGAGTTGGAAGAATTAACCGATTTATCGTCTCCATTATCAAAAGATGATCGTTATTGTGAAACATTGTTTACAGAGACCACAAAGCGTGATGCACATGGTAGGTTCACCGTGCGCATGCCTTTGAAGGAATCTGTCGATACGTTAGGTGATTCATATACCGCAGCAAAGAATCGGTTTTTAGCTCTTGAAAGAAAATTAAATCGTTCACCACACTACAAACAATTATATTGTGGATTTATGCGAGAATATGAGGCACTGGGTCACATGTCCCCGGTATCTAATGTTACCGATTTATTAAATAAACCACATTACATATTACCGCATCATGGCGTTTATCGTGAACATAGTCTTACGACAAAATTACGCGTTGTATTTGACGCGAGCGCTACAACGTCAACTAATAAATCTCTAAATGATATACAATACATAGGTCCGCCGTTACAAAATAACATTTTTTCAATTTTACTGAGATTTAGACAGTATAAATACGTCGTTTGCGCTGACGTTGAAAAAATGTACAGGCAGATTCTTATTGATTCAGATCAGCTTAACTTACAGTTAATTTTATGGAGGGAAAATCCTGATATACCGTTAAAATTATATACTTTGTTAACTGTAACGTATGGCACTGCATCAGCGCCTTTTCTTAGTATGCGATGCTTGCAACAATTAGCACGTGAATGTGGTGATGATTTGGTCGCTAGAACAATTAAGGACGATTTCTATGTGGACGATTTGATCACTGGTGATGATGATCTTGACTCACTCGTCGATTTATGCAATAAAACGGCAGCAGTATTGCGTCAGGGTTGTTTTCCGTTACTTATGTGGACATTTAGTCACAAAGTCTGTCCTGATAGTACTAAAGATCTTAACATAGGTAATCATCATTTATCTAAAACATTAGGATTAGGCTGGTCCACAGAAAGTGATGAATTGCATTTTACTACTGAATTCAATCAAAGTGATTCAATAGTCACTAAACGTGTTATGTTATCAGTAATTTCGCAGGTGTATGATCCGTTAGGTTTGCTGGCGCCAGCAGTTATCACAGTAAAGTTATTATTACAAAATTTGTGGCTTCAAAAACTAGATTGGGATGAAGAAGTTCCCATTAATATTGCAAATACATGGCATAATTTTGTTTTTAGTTTGCAATATCTACGTAATATTAAAATACCCCGTTATATAACAACAACTGATTCGCAATATAAAGAACTGCATATATTTACAGACGCATCTCAACACGCGTACGGTGCATGTGCGTATCAGATCTTGCTGTGATAACTGTGAGCAGTCTATACCTATCTCTGTGCATTTATTATGTGCAAAAAGCAAATTAGCACCTATAAAAACCGTAAGCATACCTAGGCTCGAATTATGCGGCGCGCTCGTAGGTGCAAAGTTATATAATAAAATCAAAAATTCTCTACGTTTAACATTCGATAAGGTTTATTTTTGGACAGATTCCACCATAGTGCAAGGATGGCTTCGTATGTCCCCTCACTTGCTCAAAACGTTTGTACAAAATCGTGTTGTACAAATCAACGAACTTACTGACGATATCATTTGGCGGCACGTTAGGGGTACCGAAAACCCTGCTGACCTCATAACAAGAGGAGCTAACTTAGAGTCGTTAAAATATTGTAATAATCACATATGGTGGACCGGTCCAACGTTTTTACGTGAACCTAACACATTTTTATTCTCGAATAATTGTGAAAAAATAATAAACACCGAATTACCGGAAGTTAAATCAAATCACAAACCATGATTAACTTAAGTTGTAATCAGTCTCTACAAATAGTTGACTTTGACCGCTTTTCATTGTTTAATCGTTTACAACGGGCTTGTGCATATATGTTGCGATTCATAAAATTAAATAATGTGCATGCGCTCACTCCCGGTGACGGTCGTAGCCGTATAACCGGTTCGTTATCAATAAATGAACTAGAACAGTCACTTACCGTGTTGACTCAGTTAGTTCAACAACAGTCGTTTAGTGTTGAATACTACAATCTTAAAAATAATATACCGTTAAACCATAAAACGAAGTCGTTTAATAAGATAGCGGGTTTAAATATATTTTTAGATAAATTTAATATTATTCGTGTAGGTGGTAGGTTAAACAACGCGGCTGATTTTAGTTATGATAAGAAGCATCCGATATTGTTAAGTAGTAAACATCGTTTTACCAGATTGTTGTGTGAAATGGAACATAAAAAATTGCTTCACGCAGGACCTCAGCTTCTAGTGTATTCCATGCGTGAACGGTGGTGGGTACTAGGAGCTCGAAATTTGGCTAGGCAGGTAGTACATAACTGTGTTACATGCACACGTATAAAAGGTAGGACATTGACCCCGATTATGGGTAACTTACCATCTGAAAGATTGGAATCAAACTTTCCTTTTATGCAATGTGGTGTCGACTACGCAGGGCCATTGCTCATATCGGACCGCAAAGGCAGAGGTGCCAAGTTAATAAAAGCCTACATTTGTTTGTTTATTTGCTTTACCACTCGAGCCATACATTTGGAGTTAGTTGGTAGCTTAACTACACAAGATTATATCTTAGCTTTGAAACGCTTTATATCACGTCGCGGTAAGCCGTATCAAATATTTTCAGACAATGGAAAGAACTTTGTAGGCGCTGAAAAGGAATTATCAGTAATTTTTGAAAATTCGAATGATATCGTTGATTTTACTAATCAAAATCAAATTCGTCTTACGTTTATACCTCCTTATAGTCCTCATTTTGGCGGGTTGTGGGAGGCGGGAGTCAAATCCTGCAAGTACCATCTGCGGCGTGTACTGGGTGATGCGCGGCTGACTCGCGAGGAATTTGAAACTGTGTTAACTCAAATTGAATCAGTTCTCAATTCCCGTCCTTTGTCCCCTCTCTCCTCCGACCCGACCGATTACCTACCTCTGACTCCAGCTCACTTCTTGATCGGCCGACCGCTGACCGCACCAGCCTGCGAAGACCTGACGACCAACACGCCTACACAACTAGGGCGTTATGCTCGAGTAGAGCTGCTGAGACAACATTTTTGGCAACGCTGGTCCAAGGAGTACGTGTCCGAACTCCAGCAACGCACGAAATGGAAGGTTGACAATGAAGACATCGCTCAAGACAGCCTCGTTCTCATCAAAGAGGATAGGCTTCCGCCTTTCAAGTGGAAATTGGGACGAGTCACGCAAGTGTTCCCTGGGAAGGACGGAATCTCCCGCGTCGCTGACATCCGCACAGCTACGGGCGTCATCCGACGAGCTTTCTCAAAGATCTGCCCGTTACCTACATCATGATCGTGTTCTTCGTGTTGGAATGGTTCTTCCAAGGCGGCCGGCATGTTGAGAAACGAGGCCACACATCTACTGGCTGGCTGAGCGCTAGTAGTAGTAGTCTGGGTCGCTGTCGCCGGATACGGTGAAGAGGACTATATATATATATATATATAGGAGGTGTGCCCTGCTTGGGCGGAGCCCCGCCGTGTTCTCGTAGCGGCGATCGGCGGCGGTGACCTCTCGCGTCCGGCCCTGGTGCAAGCCATGGTCCGGGGCGAGGAGGAATGGGACGCCGTCGCCTCCTTCTGCGAAGCAGTGATGCTAGCGAAGGAGGTGGCGGAACGAGAGAGGGAGCGATCCTCTCAACGTCCCAGCCGCCGCGGAAGGCGCGGAAGGCGCTCCGGGCGTCGGGGGCCACGTGATGGCTTCCGGCCACCGTAGACGCGGGCCTGTGGACGGTGAGTAATGGGCTAGCTCGCCGTCCGGCCGTCGTCATGACGGCAACAGACCGTGTCGGCGGCGCGTTCGTGTTCCACGCGCGCCTCCAAGAGATGTCAGCAAGGAGGGGCCCGCAAGGGCCGACGCCCGTCGGGGCCGCGGTATTATGTACTAGATTACGTGGCCTCGGCGCAAGGGCAAAGAAGGAACATGGGTTCGGTTTTTAGTCAGTAGAAGTCTGACACTCCCCTTCGCTCTGCCCAAGAGCGGGGGGGTCATTCGATGATTTTCCACCCACCAAAAAAAAAAAAAAAAAAAGTATGGAAGAACCCGTAAGCTATCACTGATAAAGAACCTCTTAATGCTCAATGAATGGTAAAAGAGAGGCCATAATCATTAGGTAAGAATCTCATAACAAAACCAAAATGCTTAACTGCACTGAGAACCTAGGTCTAGCCGATGATATAGAATACAGCTAAGTTTAACCGCCGGGGTGTGGCTGCACTTAGTTCTAGCCGCTATGATGCAGGCTAAACCTAGTTCTAGCCGTAGTTAAGTAGAATACACCTAGGTTTAACCGCATGTGCCCGCCCAAGTAACACAGTCTCGGAGGTTTAAAACAAATCTGTCTATTGACAGTCTATTCATGGTTAATCTTCAGATAGGGGCTTTCTAAAGATGGTTGCAGTAAAGAAAATGTATTCTTTTAAAGTTATTTTTCTCAAGCTGGATTATTTTTAGGGCATTTGTTCTATAGCACACTTATTATAAGTACGTTTATAGGTATATTGAATGTTTTAAGATAATATGCTCTACAAATAGTGAATAAAGCCTCTATGTACCTAACTTGAACTAATTTTATAGATAAGTTGATATATTTTAAGATAAAACATTCTATTTTAGCTATTGGTACTCTTAACTTTGTTTCTAAAGAGACTTACGTCTAGAAAAAATACTTTAATAGATATTTTTAAGTTTGTCTAATTAAATGATAGTGAAAACGTGGCTTTAGTGGATTTTTTCTTAAAAATGGCTAAGTTAGGTGCATTTGTATTAAATATTTGAATTGGATGATTTTATGCAATGGGGACAGTGAAAAAAATAAAATGTCTGATGGCTTTCGTCAAAAATCGGTAAATATTTAAAAAGGAAGCAAGATGAAGAAGAGTTGCAAAATAATTCAGATTCAGAATCGAAACTTTCTAGTAACTTATTCGGATGAAAACAATACAAATGAGGAAGACGAAAGTCGATCCAATTGCCTCAAAAGGGATCTGCGCCAGCAACTCATGCTATAACTCACATAGTCTTGAACTTATTCCAAATCGCACTTCGCACTAATATTATAAAGGCGAAAGTTTGTGAGTGTGTATGTTTATTACTTTTTCACGCAAGAACTACTGAATGGATTTGGATAAATTTTGGTACACAGATAGTTTAAAACCTGGATTAACATATAGGATAGTTTTTATCCCGATTTTATCTTCCCGTGGGATAATTTTCGTGTTGTAGCGGGTGAAGCCGCGGGCAACAGCTAGTAATAAATAATTTTCAACCCGTTACTCTACCAAAGGATCCGAGAACATTGCTGCAGAGTCCAAGAACGATTTAAATAAAAAAAAAACTAGCATCACGGGCTGAAGAATAATCTCACTAGATATTTTCAAAATTTGAGAGAACAAAAAAGTGACAATCGATGTTAAGGCGCTGACAAGAGCCAAATAGGCTTGTATTGAACAATTTTTTAGCCAAATCTATACAGTTTGACACGGCGGAAAAAATATATGTTAATCTTGAACATATTTCTGATAATTTCGTTGTTTTCAAAACACGTTTTTGAAAAGTTTTCTCGATACAAAAAAATGGTAAACTAACCTCTTAAAATGATCTTCCAACAAAAATATCTGTATTACTGATGAACGTACGTTGGTAAAATTTATAACAATAACGTATCATATTTAAATACAAAATTTGGTTGTTTTTAATTTTTGATTATTTAATAAATTATTATTTTATAATTAATCATTATATGGTTTGTAAGAAGTTCGAGCGTTGCGTCATCGCGCTCTCTTTCTTACGTATGCAATCCGACAGTGAGCGCTTAGGCGCGGTGCTAGACGGACGTATGTCACTTTGCGCCCCACTGACAGCTATCCGTTCATCTATAAATTATTATTGACCGCGTCACAATGTTAGTCCAGGATCCACGGTACATTTTTTCACTTGATTACTATCAAGCTAATTTTCCGTGAGCCAACATTACCCTATACGAAAACTCTCGATTGTGGTAGGTAATAGGGGCAGCAGGGATAAAATATATATTGATTATATATTATTATAATTATTTATTTGATGATTTTCAAAAATCTATTACTAACTATTTTATTTTTATCTGATGATCATTATCTAAATCCAACATGTATTGATAACGAGCTCATCAAAAATTACTACAAACCAGGGGTCCGTAGCCGAATGGCAAAAAACGGAACCCTTATATATTCGTCATGTCTGTTTGTCCGTCTGTCCACCCGTATGTCACAGCCACTTCATTCGGAAACTATTGAGACTACACAGTTGAAACTCTACAAGTATTCTGTGAACCGCTTTACGATTTTTATACAAAAATAAAAAAAGGATTTAGGGGGTCGCCCCATACATGGAACTGAAACTATATTTTTTTTTTCATCAAACCTATACCTACGTGTGGGGTGTCTATAGACATTAGACAGGTCTTTAAAAATGACATTGAGGTTCCACAAACAATTTTTTCTCAAAGCCAATCGTTTGGAAGACAGACACTTCCAAATTTGTAAAATGGCGACCGGCCTCGCGGTCGCTTGCCTTCGGTATTGCCAACAATGACCAGCTTTTCAAGGCTGCTATCTCCTCTTTGCATTATGTGGCCGAAATAAGACAAAATACGCTGTAGGCAAACTGTTGACAATCGAGTCTTGATATCGAGTTGGTAAAGGATAGACACATTTGTGCGTTTGGCCGTCCATGGAATTCGGAGAATCCGCCTAAAACACCACATTTCGAATGCGTCTATCCTCTGTCTTACTCTTGTTTGGATTGTCCATGTCTTAACTTGTGGGGAAAAATGCTCCTTCCGAGAAGCCTGTGCCTGAAAAGGAACCGATCCAGGCTGATGATGGTTTCGTGACGGTGTTGAGGAGGAAGCGCCGTCAGCGAACCATCAAGAACCGCTGCGGCACGGCTCCATCGGAGCCCAATGTGCATATTCGTGCCGCAAAGCCGAACACTCCTTTGTACCTCTCCCGTCTACATTACACCACTACGACGGAGGACATCGTGGAGTACGTGCGCCAGAAGATCAAGTACGTGGCGAGAGTGCAGCTGCTCGAGTCGCGCCGCAACGTCAACTTTAAGGCGTTTGTGGTGCGAGTACCGACATGCTACCTGCACCTCGTCTTGGAAGAGGACTTTTGGCCGCAGGGGGTGGTGTTTCGACGCTTCCGCGGGCAAGTGCCACATGATCGCACAGTGACGTAGTGCAACTGTAGTGATACTAATATAGTTTTAAGGTTTTGTTTACTAACACAAGCTGTCAATTATATCGTATGTATGTTAGTCTGTAAGGTATTTATCTATGGGCCAAAGTAGCCTGAAAATAAATAAATATTATTATTAACTCTATGGAGGAAAATCAGGAAAACTAGTGCTCTGACCAAACGGGCCTTCGTTTTAAAACTTATACCACGTTTTTCCCAGATGTTCCGGGGGCGTAATATAGCATCTTTAGCCATGGCTATCCGCCGTTTTATTTCTGTGACGCAGCTACCTTCATTACTTATATTGGAGCCCAGTTAATCGAAGCTGTCCACAGTATAGATGCCTTAGATGTTATAGGCGCCCGATAGGTTACCCGCACGATGTACCACCATAAGCTTGGTTTTCTGCCTATTTATTGCAAACCCTACTTTGCCACTTTCCACTTCCAATCTGTGCCGTATCTCTTTCATGTTGCCAAATGTTGTAGCAAGGAGAACGGTGTCATCAGTGTACCTCAGATTGGAAATCCACTTTCCACCAACAGTAAACCCCTTGTCCCAGCCCTAAAGAGTCTTGAATGATATTACTCTTCGTACATATTGAAGAGCAGAGGTGAGAGGATGCATCCCTGCCTAACGCATTTGAACAGTCGGTGTCTATTTTGACGAAAGAGCGGTTGTTGATGTGTAGGTAGAGGCATCGGACTATGTCAATAAGATGTTGAGGCGTTCCCATGTCTTTAAGAACCCCCCACAGCTTGCCCCACTCCACGCAATCAAATGCTTTGGTATAATCTATGAAACATATCAATACAGGGCTGTTAAATTCCCGACTTTTCTCTATAATTTGGCGAACGTTCAGGATTTGTTCCCGCGTGTCTTTGCCTTTAACAAAACCTGCTTGCTCTTCTGGAATTTGTGGCTCCAGAAAGTGTATTAGCCTGTTGTTTATGATGTACAGGAGTATTGATGGTGCGTGGAGTAAGTGCCAAACACTTAATATAATTTTTAGAATCTTGTAGGCAACTTGTAAAGAGTGGGTTTAATAGAAAATATCCAATCCCCAAAACCCAGTTAGTAAGTAATCATTTTTAATGACTTCGTTATCGATACATATTGGAAGGAAGGAAGGGGACTCTTTGATCAAACCATACATTTTGTAGGACAAATATTTTTTCAAATAATTTAGATAATTATCATCAGATTTAACAAAAAAAAACCAGCTGATGATTCTCAAAAGTGTTTGTACTTAACACTTTTGAGAATCATCAAACCAACATATTTTATCCCTGCTACCCCTATTACTTACCACAATCGAGAATTCGAGAGTTTCGTGCAGGAAATTGTTGGGCGTCTCGCCGTCTCATCAAAATTAGCTTGATAGTAATCAAGTGCAAAAATGGACCGCGGATCCTGGACTATTTGTTTCTTACTTGGTAGTATGGCGCTAGGGTATCGGAAAAATTGTGGGCGTGTCCAAAAATACTGAAACATCAGAAGTCAATAGCTATTGTCATCGTCTTAAAATTGATGGACTACCTACGGTTCTGTGTACCTACGTATTGATTAATTAAATTGCTCTGTTACTGCATAAAATCGTCTTTCGTTTACAAAACATCAAATTACCTATTTACTGATGAATGTCTAGAAATACTGTGAGAAGATAAAAAGGAATACAGAGATGACAGTTACTAGGTAATCTTAAACCACTCATAAATTTGTTTATTCTTTCACTAGATAGTTTAGTATGTAGCAAGTGAAATTATTCTTGTCATGGAGCTAGAGCCATACTACAGAAAATTCTCTAGTGTGTTTGTTCTATTAGATTCGTTTTTCTAGTAAATTTTATCTTGACGCCATTTTTATTACCTATTTTCGCTTCAAATTATTTTCGTTACACATTTTAATGCTTATTTTTATGTTTTTATTATTAAAATATGTCTAGTTAAATATTTAATATGTTTTCAATTACTTTATTTTAAATAAAATGAGTATTTTAGACATTAAAATGAAATTTAAAAAAAATACTTATTATAATTTAATATTCATTTTTGGTAATAAAAATATTAAATCTTACATTTACAGCGGGCGCTCTTATTTTATGAGAGTTTCACATAATATTCACCGATAGAATTTCAATCGCATATAGATTTGCTTGTTTACCCAATAATAACTAGCTAAAACAGTAATGTAAAAAATAAGTACGCCATGATGCAATACAATAATAAGTTTAAATAACTCTTGTAAGTTCTGCGCCATTATGTGTCGTTGTCTATTACAAATCAAATATAACTTAAAGTTGTTAGTCTTCAGTTAATTTGGTTTAAAAACTTGACAAATAAAGACTTCTTTAGAGGTCTCAACTTTATCTATAAACTATCTACTAGTAAAATTTGTGATCTATACACAGTTTAGTGAGACACTAGAAAAATCTCTACAGACAATTTGAAAATTTACAACTCTTATCTCTATCTATTCATGTTTTCTTAACTCATTCTTATGAGAAGGGATAAGGTTGTGCCCACTTTTACTAAACTGTGTCTATAAGCGTTCTAGAATATTACTTGGGACATATTTTACTCTTAAGGTAGACAATAAAATTAAAGTCTATTAGATATCTAATAGTCCGTTTTTAGACGCGATTGTGTTACTTGGGCGGCTACACCTAGTTCTTGCCAGCTAAATCTAGGTGTAGCCGCACTTCGGCCCTTATTAGCTGTAACATATCCAAGAACTCACACTGGGTCAGCGTGGTGGTTAACAGTTATTTTAGCCTCGCATCTAGACAAGAACAGTGTCCTAATAGGGAACAATTGCCTGATTAAATAAAGGGAAAAAGGTACTGCTGTTCAAATATTTTCCCGGCGTTTTTTTAGCAATGCCTCTTGTAAACACGTAAACAGCATCATCGGATATAACCTCTATAATCTAAAAAATATCCGAGGTCTCGACAACCTCGCTATTGTTCACTGTTTTTACCACATTTCTTTAAGTTCGTACAATAAAAGGTTGGTATATAAACCTGCACCGATAGCCACAGAAGCATAGTCAACCTTTGTCTCTTCAATTCTTCAGTCAGACAACCTAATAACCAAACCTACCAAAATGCCTGCTCCTTCGGAACCCTGCAAAGGTACGTGATAACATGGTATACCTTTAAATTATTTGTAATAGTATGAAACTGAGAAATATTTTTACAATAGAAACGAATGATGTCTTGAACATCATTATCCTCAATGTCTTCCAAAGTGCTAAAAGGACGATGATGTTGAAATTCTCTAATGTCTTTAGGAATTAGATCCTTAAATAATTTAAAGACATTATCATCTTCTTGCCTTTGACCCATTCTTCTTGTTCGAAACACGTTTCCTTCTTCCATTCTCCTCTATCAGACGTTACGGCATCATTTACTCTTTTCTGTTCCATAACTATCATTCTTAACACAATCCATTAATCTTTTTTTTCTCTCACTTCATCTTTAGCTATATCATCTTTCACACTCATTTTCTCTCCATATCTGACTGTTGTTTTATGGTTTATTTCCTCTGTGTAGATTCTTGCAAAGATGCTGATTGCTGCAAGGACAACAACTGCGAGACCAACTGTAACGACTGCTCTGCCTCTGGTAATACTTTTATCCTGATTTTATATGATTGCTACTAATTTTGTCTTGTCACCAAGTGACGTCCATTTTTAAAAATTAGGATTTACAAGTATAACAGTACTCCTGTATTACCTAAAGGCTTAGTCAGAATAGTCAGAGGTGTACCTAATAATACCCCCCACATTTTGCCAGTTATCCAACAATAAAGTCCCAGACAATAGGGGGCGAGCCTTTTTGCCTGTTTACGAATTTTGACTCCGTGGTTGCCACTAAGATATTCCTGATTAAAAACTCAATAACAGTTTACCAGATTTGGCATATTAAAACATATTCTTTGATGAATATACAGTCGTGACAATAAATTATATTCTTTTTCTTTCTTTTCAGGAGGTTGCTGCTAAACATGGTGTACCTGATTTAATGTGTTAAGTTAATTGGTATCATTAATTATTTTGTTGTCAAAATTTTGTTTTTCGGTTGTGTACTACCAATTACAATTCAATAAAGATATGATTTAGATTCTATTTTCGGATTTCTGTTATCACCTTCACCAACTATAGTAACAATTACCTATCAGCATTATTATTGTTTTGTATTATTTACTACTAGCCTTTGCCAGCGGCTTCGCCCGCGTGAAAATGACGATTTTCGATACAAACTTTCATCCCCCTATTTAACTACCTTAGGAGTTGAATTTCGAAATATCCTTCCTTATTCCTTGTCTACATTATAAAGGGAACCTTTGTGCAAAATTTCAGCTTTCTAGGTCCTAGGGTTTGGGCTGGGCGTTGATGAGTCAGTCAGTCAGTCAGGACTTCTCTCTTTATTTATTAGATAGATTGCGATGGGTTAGACATAGGACTATCCATTAGTACACCCACATTTCGCTAGTAATGTCTCTGTCTAATCCTTCGGAGATTACAGGCGTGATGGATGTTATGTTTACTTTTGCGATTTTATGGAGAAAGTTGTTCAGCACCATAGTGCCACGCTCTCTCACTTTTCTGATAAATGCTGTAGAGCATACAATACAGTTTATTGATAAAATAATCCCTTTTGCAAAACTGAAAGTTGATCATCTTCCTGACCTCGTCCTATGTTACCTGGGGTCGTTTTTCTTCCATTCTCCTCTGACAATCATCACGCTATGATTTACTCCTTTTTCCTTTGGTCTTCCTCTCAATTCATCATATTATTCATCACTAATTTAGTCACATGCAAATTCGTCCCTCCTCATCACAATATGTCCATACCACGACACATTGAAAGTCATAATAATGCAGACTGCACTTACTCAACTCAGTCTATAACTCTTCGGACTCTAGTGGGAAGATGTGATTCCAACCTCGTTAAGTCGGACTACTTGGGTTACTTAACGAAAAAGTTGGGTGTAGATCCACATCTACACCCAACTTTTTCATATTTTGCGACACAGCTCCACAGCTGTGTCGCAAAATATGTTTCAACTTCTATCTTGCCCTCTTAGACCAAAAACATGCAATCAAAGCGATAATTTTGCATTTTTAGCGACCATCTACGTCGCTAGTTTCGTTACGGAAATGGGAAGTGGCGGGATTGACAAGATATAAAATACTGTCTGGACATGAAGAAGGGGAAGAACCCGAAGAACTTGTCTAGATGGTCACAAATTGCTTATAAAGTTAACAATAAGAACTTCGCCTTGTGAGATTCGTCGTCTCTTTTCTTTCCTTTTAAATTTTTCTTGTGCTCGCTTCTGATTTCTTCTGACTTCAGGTTTTCATTATCTTTGTCGTTTCTTTTAGAATTTCAAAAACTACAAATCAAAGACCGCATCTTTGATGGAACGAGCATGCCCAGAAGATGTTACCACAATGTTATCTTATTTAACCCTAAGGTTGACTGGTAGAGAATGCCTTGTGGCATTAAGTCCGCCTATGTACCCACTATTGTGCATGAAGTTTAAATAAATAAATAAATAAGATGCTTGTGCACTCTTGGTTTGAAGGCAGATGGTTGGGCGAGGGAACTTAGATAACTTGATGTCTAACTGAGAGGGTTTGCGATATCAACACATCAGGCGCTTACGGTGCTAAGTAGCAAAAACTTCAAGAGCTCATATTTTATATTATTATAATTTATATTATTATTATTAGAAATTATGCTAACACTCAGGAGTGTTAGCATAATTTCTAATAATTGATTGAAGATTTTAGTATTCAGATTGTTTTGATTTTAGAAATTTAGGTTTTTAATTATAAATGTAAACATTTAACATCATCATCAGGCTATAATTTACCCACTGCTGGGAACAAGCTCTATGAGCGGGAATCGGCCATAATCCACCACGCAGGACCACTGCGGGTTGGTTGAACATTAAACATGACGGAGCATATTCTTGAAATAAAGACCTTACGTTAAAGGGGTTAAAGAACAATAAGTAGAATACAATCCAAAGAAAAAGGGACGCTTCACTAATGAGTGTTAAATGTCCATTTACTTTGGAACTGGAAACTCTTAGCAGAGGATAATTGAGTGCTTGCCTAACTTTAGGCAGGTCATTACTTGTTATTGTTAAAATGCTTTATCAACGATAAACCAAGAAGTCCTAACAATACTTTGCCCGACCCAGGAACCGAACATGGGACGTCATTGGACGGGGTTGCAACTTCTGGACCTACGAGGCAGTTCTTACTAAAGTTTATTGTAATTCGTATGAAAGATCGATTCGAATTTAGATTAGTTATAGTTCTTTTTCTTTCCAATTTCTCTTGTTTTTTTTTTCTGATTCTTAAGAAAGTAACCCAAATTATGTAGTATGTGCCTTTAACTTTAGTTTACTTTAGCAAATGCAGAAGGAGGAGAAGCAGCAAATAAACACAAAAAATAACTTCAACAGTACATTTATATGAGACAGTAGAAGAATACGAGGGTGACGAAGAAGACTATGCTGAACGAGATGGGGAAGCAGGTCTCCAGGAAGTTGCTGGCGCGGGTGAAGAGGGAGGGGCGGCGACCGCGCCTGTCTCGGTCCATGCTGAAGTTGTGGTGTTAGCAGCAGCCGCCTGAAAGAAAGTAAATGACAGCGTTAATAAAGATCAAAGACCGAAGTACAGTCTGTAGAAGACCGACATACATGCGACGGTGGGTCAGGCTATGTAGCTTGATAACAAGCTTATTGTCACCAATTAGCCTCCTGGTGCCTAATAGAGTCTAAGGGGCGAGTGTATTGCTATTAACCGTGCACAAATCCAGACTACATGGGTGCTGCTGAAAATAATAATTGGCCCGACTTGGTAATCGAAACCAGCAGGACCTGGTCAGCAGCCGCGTTTGCTACCACTAGACCAGCGAGGCAAGCCATGGTGACAAAGTGTTTGATAATACGGAAACCTTACTGGCAAAATACACTAGGGACATCTCTGCCTAACCGTTCGAGGATTACAGGCGAGATATTAAGGCGGGGTTGCAGTACTTTTTAAGATTTTTGAACCTTTGATAATCGAACTAAATATGAGTTTTTTAATAAATAAAACAACAACAAAAAAAAAAGGTGGAAAAAAGGTGGTTGGAATTTATTCGGTAAGTAGTGGCTATTTGGACATCGTGAAATATGCCCTAAATGTACCTAATCAATATTAAAAGTAGTAGTTTATTTAGTAGTCTAACAGGACTAGAACCTCTCTGGTTGTTGTTGTAACAACAACAACAACATACTCTCAAGTAAATCGTAAAGATAGAAACGCGATTTACAAACATGACTCTAAATCACAATTTAAAACGTGTACCTACTGCTAAGACATTTCATCATGAATTTATATGAAAGTTATATCAGTAGATAGAACTTTTTATTCTGAAGTAAATGTTGAAAACATATTGTATAATTTCTTTATCATTTTTAAAAGTAGTAGTTTATTTAGTAGTCTAACAGGACTAGAACCTCTCTGGTTGTTGTTGTAACAACAACAACAACATACTCTCAAGTAAATCGTAAAGATAGAAACGCGATTTACAAACATGACTCTAAATCACAATTTAAAACGTGTACCTACTGCTAAGACATTTCATCATGAATTTATTATGAAAGTTATATCAGTAGATAGAACTTTTTATTCTGAAGTAAATGTTGAAAACATATTGTATAATTTCTTTATCATTTTTCTCCAAGAAGAAAAAACAGTCAAAATTGAGGCATTATATCGCTCGCGCGGCAGGGCGGGGGGTGAGGTCGTGCGTTCATAAAAATAAAGTACTGCAACCTCGCCCTAAGTATGTATGTTTCATATGTTTGTCACTTTGTTTGCTTAATGCTGTGTCTAAGCCATTATAAATACAAGTCATGTACACATCGTTCTTCCTGCTTCCTCTGTTGGATCCTGACTGTTTTGGTGATCTTGGTTATTAAAAGTGTTAGGTACCTTTAGGTGCGCAGTTGTCCTCGCAGCCCTTTTCCTTGCATGCACAGTTGTCGGCGCATGCACCACCCTTGCAGGACTCTGAAAATTATGATTATAAAGCTTTAATTATAATAATCTCGTGGAGACCAATCGTGGATTGGACTTGTTTGCTGATGAGTGGATGCCTATAATGTTACAATATTTTTGATTCTGTGAGAAGACCGGGTAAAAGGATAACTAAACTGGTATTAATGGCCTATGCTGCACTAAAGGCCTGTTTCACCACCTACGAGTAAGTCCCCGTTATCTTACTTGGCAGGTAATTCCATTTAAATTCTGTTGCATTTTGGAATTTATTCGGTAAGTAGTGGCTATTTGGACATCGTGAAATATGCCCTAAATGTATCTAATCAATATTAAAAGTAGTATCTGCATGAATATTTATTTATTTATTTATTTACCACTACTTATAGCAACATCACAGACAATACATCCAATACGTAATAGTAGTAGTTTATTTAGTAGTCTAACAGGACTAGAACCTCTCTGGTTGTTGTTGTAATCATAATAGTATTTGCGAACGGAAACTTCACTGATTTTAAAACATTGTTAATTTACTGTTTGGGTGTATTAAAAAAAGTATTATAATATACTGTGATACCTACCTTTTATCTTAATTTGACGCCTTTATATTTTTCTGAGCACAATTTATCCATTGCTTTCTAAAGCAATTTGATGAAAATCTTTTGTCACAACATTTTCCTACTACTTCGAAGCACTATTCAACAGGAAAAGAAATAACTAACTAACGTTTAAAAAGATTTGGATCCAGTTTATAAAGGTTCGGAAGACCTTCGTTTAAGGAAAATGAAACACTACTAACTTATTGTATGTGTATTTTGTATGCATGAAGTATTAACCAGAACTAAACCATGATTGGTGGAAACAGCCTTTAATTCAAGTCAATATGTTTGAAACTTGAGCTCTTTGACTTAAAAGGTAAATTACCTAAGCATGTAATTGGGCTTTTCAACATAGTACATATCAGCATCGAAATAGCAGTTGACTAGCTTTAGGTCATCACAGGACCAGGCGCTAATGGTTGGGGTCACAACATTTGGCAAGTAACTACCAAGATCTCACAGGGTTTCTGTGGAGTCTAGTCCTACATATAATTTGCTGTAGGTACCTACCGGAAAGAGCTGGGCTAGTCAGGATGACAGATAAAAGTGATTATAATGTTATTACAGCATATAATTAAATAAATAAAAAATATCGCTTACCATCATTTCCCGTCTAATATTGAACCAGAACGGAACAACCAAAATATAGACAATGAAGATCAAAGTTATTAAAAGGACAATTTAACCAATGAAAATGCTAATAATCTCTTACCTTTGCACGGTTCACAGGGAGAAGGCATGTTGATCGTTGTAGTTGCAGTTTTACCTCAAACTATGCACCATCCTAGAACTCGCTATGTTTTATACCGCACGGCCATCGCAAAAACTGACAATATCTGGAGCAAGGCTGCCGAAAACCGATAGCTATTATAATACTGAAATTGGACGTGATAATGGAAGAATGTTACTGAAGATTAAAAAAGTAATATTGAAAAATAACACATTTGATGAAAGAAACCTGGGTTTCATAGGTACTGTTAAATGGGTGCTAGAAATAACTTTCGCTCTTGTTGCATTGCCGAAACTACACGATTTTGCAAATATGATTTGGGTCAATATACTTAAGTTTTGAATAAGATTTTTTTGCAAAAGTTAGTTACTGTGACTATCATCATTATTTTTTTAATTGGTTTGGCTGATTAACCAACTGCCATGGCACACCTGGAAGACTCTAAAACGACATTAAAGTCAGGTTAGGTGGGGGCATTCCGATCAAAGCTGACTGCGACTGCGAAGTCTCTTTCCAAAACATTGGCCACCTCCTGAACTGCTCTTTCTGCAGCTCCACTTGCAGTTTGAGGGACTTTGAACTAATTGAACTATGGGAATCATCGACTCATAGACGAAAGTGCTTCTATTGCTAGCAAGGTGATAATAATGATAACGCTATGAGATCTAATGTTCCTAATCTACAAGACGAATACTTAAATCATTATTGTCAGCATCATTTACTAAGTTTTGTATTTGGACAGAAGTCAGTTTTCTAATGGCATAAGTTGTCATAAATATTTGATTTCGTGTGTAGTTTTTAAACTAGCTCTAGCCCAGGACCCCCTCCTCACGGTTCCCTTTATGGTCAGAAATCATCGACCGGGAACGTTGTGATCACACACACACAAGATCACTCCTGTAATTCCCGAAGTGTGGCTTGCGACCACTAGACCCACGAGACAGCCACTCAGGCAGCCTAGACACAAAATCAGATCATTCGTTCAGAAGATTACCTCCTACTAAATTCATTCAGATATTACTAGCATGTCTTAAATCTGTTTGCCTCCTAAATACAAACTAAAAAAAAGACAAACTTTACCTAGTTATATTATTATGTAGTTCGGTTCGAGTATTCAAAATTCTCTTTAAAAAGAACATTGAAAATAGCGAGGTAACAAATTCATTTCATTGTGTTTTGTGATACGAACTTGTTTATATTTGACAGTTTTGTAATTAAAGACAATGAATTGCTATTTAAATTCTAGTTTCTAATTTTATTGAACTTTGTATTTAAACTGCATTTTAGTTCAGTCGTAAATCGTACATGATCATTTGGCACCATCAGTTCTGTAACAGGTAGTTTCAAGATTCAAATTTCTGAAAAAGTGAATACTTAATTTCTTTGTCATTTTATAATACTAGATGAAACGTAGTTCAGTATATTCAGCAATATATCGAATGAAACTCTATGCCTGAGAGCACGGAATTAACCACTTTTACATTCTTCAACATTTTCTAAGTTCCAGATCATTTTCTGTTTCCATTCAATCAACCATCAAACTCAGCCACCGAAGCAAGTCTTTAACAATATCGTTTTCTTCCGGCTGTCCAATAAAAAGTAGGAAAGAAACCCAGCCTATCAATTGGAGGGTTCTGCATGACTTCACTGATTGAACATCGAGGAAGGTATACCAAGGCTTTTCCTGCTCCTCAAGTAGCCTTGTCTGAGGACTGAGCACCTATATTTACGAGATTTATTTTAATTTTCATATCAGTCATACCCAGGAAACAGTCGACTGCAGTTATGGCAACTCAAACGATCACCCAAACTGTGCAAGGTGCGTGTAATATAAATTTGAATAGAATTATTTCTTTATTATAGTGATATTTTTGATAATGTTCGATTTTATATTTATTATCGTCGGTTGCAATATGATAAGGATAAGTCCTTATCAAAAAGTAATGTTTTCGTTATTTACTGCTTATTTATCATTTCACAGCGCCTTTTCATGAATAAAGAGCAAGTGAATGAAATATTAGTGCTCAGATATTTGCAGGCGTTATGTTGTTTCTTTCTATCTTTCGTGACATTTTCCGTTACGAATACATCATTGTGCTTTCTATTATCATACTGTCATTGTCCCATTTTATTTGATTGACATATAAGAAAATATCTGTTCTCCTTAACCAACCTTTACGCTATCATTAACTCCTATTTTATTTTAACCTAAGTATGCGTGTCTGTGGCACCATCGATCTCAAATGGGTGAATCGAATTGGATGGTATTTTATTTGAAAACCGGATTTTCAGCGCTGGTTCTTAGGCATGTTTTATCAAAATTGGTTCATCCGTTTCAAGATTAATCCCTCTTTAGTTAGCAGCGGTAGGGAGCATAATAAACCAATCTGATATATTGTATTTGAGATGTAACTGTACTTATCTTTCACATAATCTCTCACACAACCCATAAATCATTGTGGCTTCAATTTAATTATCGACTAACATTTTTCCCTTTTCAGAATTCCTGCCAAAAACCCAAATCATGTCGCCGAAGACCAAACAGAACTTGCCACCGAAGGCCAAACAAGAGCCACAAGTCCTAGGATGCCCCGTTGACTGCCCATGCAAAACCAGGAAAGAAAGCCCATATGAGAAGCCAATGCGCCTCATGTTCAATGCGATTGGAATCCTAGTCGCTCTTATAGCCACATACTTGATAGTAACTACAGATTCCAACATCTATATAATTTTCTGGGTTTGCTACTCCATTCTAAGACGGCTGACTAAATCTAGACGGTCCACATCACATGCCAAGTCTGACTAATTCTTTTTATTTGCACTGTATTTATTTCTAGGCTAAGTATTTATTGTTTATTTATTTGAAGCCACTGAGCATGCAAAGTATTCAATACACTGTTTTTTGTTTATGTTTGTTTTGTTTCTTTGTTGTTGTCTTGTTTGTGTTTTATAGCAGTGTTATATCTCTGATATTGAGATCGAAGATTATTTTTGGTCATATTATATCTATCTACAAGGCTAAGAGTATGAATACTGATCAGATGTATTTGTCACTCTTTCTAATAATTTTGCTTCAATATTAAATTATACATGGTTAGGGGTATCTCATTAAGTCATTACCCAATACTTACTGGGTCGTGGAGGTCAGAGAAGCAGTCGCTTCATGTAAAATACTGGTATTCAGCTGCATCCGGTTAGCCGTTAGATTGTAAGACGACCCCCAACATGGTTGGGAAAATGCTCGTCAGATGAGTTTTTTACCCAAGTTCTGCGTGACAACAAAGATAATAATATGGTTATATTTTACTTGAACTCTGTATGATACTGACTCATACTAGCAATTAGTTTAAAGACGCAGTTTAACGACGTTGAAATGTTTAGTTCTCGGATAACTGTAAATTGAATAAAGTTAAAAGAGAAAAACCTTTAAAAAAAATAGATTAAACACTACACATCTCAGATATTATATCCATAAATATAGCTAGAATACCTAAATTTTGGAACTGTTCGAAATCAAATACTTATCCATCACTTTCCCGTAATCAAAGCCTCTGACTGCAATGCGACGACTGACATGGATATTAACGAACCAGATCGAAATTATAACAACTTGGTGGAAGATGGACCTGGATAAGGAAAACTTGTATACTGTGCAGTGCAATCTTGAAGAGACATGACCATCTAAAGACCTAAAGTGGCCACTTTAGCAGATCATAATAGGAAAATAATATAAATTGCGTTAGAATTCGGACAATGATCACAGAAGCTGTTACTATTATTATGAATATTTAGTCCATTTTCCGAATTTTAACGAAATTCATAATTTGATCCTATTAAGGCTAAGGCCATTTTAGACTCCCTGACCCCGTATGAATTCAGAAATGCTTAGATTTCTATATTTTTTTGGCATTAAGAAAGTGAACGAGATAGACGACGATGAAGACGTTTGTCATTCATACGGAGCATAGACCTAACCTCTACTCTCCAAAAAATTTCTTAGGGACAATAAACCTTCACATACAATTTCCATCAAATTTAGGAAAAATACTTAAATATGTTGATACCCATTCTTGAGTTTTTACTTCAATTAGAGCCGCTACTCGCTAGGAAGTTCACTGATCTAAAATTAACACTCGACAGTAGGTAGGTACATATTTTTTGCGACAAATACGTTTTTGGCGCAAATTTGAGATCGTAGATTATATACCACAGAGCACGAATGTTTTTTTCTTCTTGTAATACGAACTTTTTGCAGTGGACTTGGAGGAGTTTTATCTTTTTTTCGTACCTTTTGTTGAAGGCATTGTGTCTAGAGTTTGGCAATGAACTATTGTGATGAAGGCAAGACAGTGTGATCTCGTTTTGGAATTGTAGATTCAGCCATGTTTAGATTTATTTTTATTTCTTTGGGCTTAAAAAAAAGTTAAAGTCGGTTCTTTTATGTCTCACTTCAATATGGTGGCTAATTTTAGTGTGATTATGAGTTCCTGTTAATGTGTTCTTAACAACCCCGTTTGTCATTATTATTATAGGTACCTAGTTGATTTTAACCAGACCCTGCTATTGGCCTTCCAGAATGTACACTTCCAAAATCTTCGCGTGCGAATAATGTGCCACTTTTACTAGTCAGATTCACATAATTTAAAACTTACTTTGATTGAGTGACATTTAGCTCATAGATAGACCATCATTCCGTGTCCCATTACCACAACCGATTGCGAGCCCAAATTGGCCGCTGTAGATATAATCTAGCTAAATGGGGTATCCTCGATCCATCCTAAACAATTACCAGTATGGAGCCCCACCAATCCTGCCCATCCTGCACAACCACTTGCACCTTTCAGGATTTACTCGAAGCAAATGATAGAGCTGTGCAGGTGGCAACATACTGGGGCCGTATTTTTGAATCAATAGAATTCCAAATCGTGTACGAAATCGCAGAATTCATCACGTCATTTCCGTCATTTCTACTGGTAGAATATCGGAAACGAGTGGGTCGGACCACTCGTTGCAAAATTCACGGGTATGAATATTCAAAAGTAGCGATTTCGTACGGATTCGCATACGAATTCTGCGATTTCGTACACGATTTGGAATTCTATTGATTCAAAAATACGGCCCCAGGTCTAACACAATTTGAGATCATCGACATGTAAAGAAGAATATTACCACTATACACTAGGTATTAATCCCCCCCACCCATTAAATAATTTCAAGTTACACGAGTGTAACCACAAGCAAAAACTGCTAAGTGAATAATGTTTCGCTTGCAGTAGATATAAAACTGTCATCGTTCCCGGCCACTGCGCCATTCAAGAGGTTGAATTAATAAACAGTCATAAAAGGACCCTCAGCACATTGTGTTGTGCAGCGAGGCGTGACTCGATCCCACGACAAAATGTAGACATAGTAGGTAGTTATTGCTTGCATGCAGACTATGTGATCTGCTATTTATTCAAAGTACTTTAAACGTGTTCCATACTCGGCAAAAAGCTATGTTCCTAATGTCGAAAACCAAAGACGTGCAAAGGTTTTTTCACCGAATGGCGGTCAAGAACTTTGGAAAAAGGAATGAGGGACATCGGAGGAAAAACCTGGATGAGGCTGGCACAGGACCGCAGAGACTGGCACAAGAAAAAAGAGGCCTATGATAGGCCACGAGGTATAGGCCTAGCAGTGGGTAAATTCCATGGAGCAAAATAACCGTAAATTCGGGTTGTGTGCTGACGACCAGCGAACGGCCTCTGCTCGGGTGAATTGTCACCCGAAAAATTAACTTATGTGTGGTGTTCCTGTTAGTATAAGTTGGTTATAAATAAATACATTTTTGCTATTTTGAGAAAAATATGTTTTAAAGCCTATATATCCACTTTTTTAATGTGGTTTTGTTTCAAGTATTACTGCGAACTTACTTTCATATGCAACCAATAAGACAATGGTGTTAAATTGAAATTACAAACAGACACTACAATTTTATTTATTTTTAGATAGCAATACATCTACTTACGTACATATTAAACGAAGCATCTGTCGACAGCATGTCATATCCTCATCACTGGATCCTGAATACGGTTTATTTTTTGTGGTAAAGGTTACGTGGTAATTACTACTGCTTCAGAAAAACAACTCGTGTAGAAATAACCAGTCATACATACCTACATAATCATAAAAAAAACGTAAACGTGTAATTTTAAATTGGAGCGCAGATGGATCTTGGTACTTACGTATTGATAAATAACCCTCCTGTTGGGCTTCGCCGCAGTCGGGTAAAAAGCATGAAACTCATTATATTATAGATGTTGTACCTACTTTGTAGTTTTTTGAATAGCAACAACCGTCAGAAAAAACAGTGACCACGACGTTTAGTAAGAGTTTCCATTCCACGTGGACCACCAAACACTAGGTAGTGTTTGCTGTTTGTAGCTGTAGCCACATCGAAATTTTAATCAGTTTTAAATATAAGTACATCATGCTATTTTATTTCTTATCCAGTGCGAGTCTACTATATACTTACTGTTTATTTCTATACCGTACTCGTGTAGAGTGAGGAGCTCGTGGCTTAATAAGAACTGCCACTCGGGTCGATCTTTAGGTAAAGCTGTGCTTGCCTAGGTCGGTCTGTGGATGGGTGACCGCCCGACATACCGAGTTTCCTCCGTGCCTCGGAAAGCACGTTAAGCTGTTGGTCCCGGCTGCCTTAAATAAAGATCTTTGGCAGTCGTTACAGGTAGTCAGTGACCTGAAATTCTGACATCCAGTCTTACCAAAGGTATTACCTAGTATTAACTGGGTTGTGGGGTCAGATAGGCAGTCGCTCCATGTAAAATACTGGTATTCAGCTGCATACGGTTAGACTGGAAGCCGACCCCAATATAGTTGGGAAAAGGCTAGGCAGATGATGACTTGTGTACCAATTACTTTACAAGTTTCGTCCGTGCCTCGGAAAACGCGTTAATCCTTTGTTCCTGGCTTGTCATTTGTAGATTTGACAGCTAGCCGTAACAGGTAGCCAGTTACCAAGGTGTATCGTATTACCCAGGACTAATTGGGTTGAGGAGGATGGATAGCCAGTCGTTCCATATAAAATAAGTACTGATAGGTATTCAGTTGCAACCGGTTAATACACTGGAAGCCGACCCCCTCGATTCGAAATTTTTCCGACTTATTTGCTTTCCATACCAATTATAAATGAATACTACCATCTTCGTCCATGTTTAGATAATCCATGACAACAGCACTGCAAGTAGATAACATCAGCGCGGCCACTTTAGCCACAATTAGCGACCAGCGCGTAATGAGCACTTGTGCATAAGACACGACGCTTCCTAGCTTTCTCTGGAGAAATGTGATAACTTGGACTGGTATTAGTTGCACATTCTTCTCTATATCTACTTATTTGTATTTAAGAAACATAGGTACGGGAAGAAGAAGAATAAGTAAAACAACGACGAACTGCTGGATTGTTAATTAATTAATTATAAAAGCTGTGAGGTGAAAGGTCGTGCTCGTGGCTAGGTAACAATCCGCTCGGATCGATCTTTGGATTAAGCCGCGCTTGCCTAGGTCTGTCTGTGGATGAGTGCTGACCACCATAGGTGACCGTCCATTACATACCTACCGAGTTTTCTCCGTTCTTTGGAAAGCACGTTAAGCCATTGTTGGTCCCGGCTGACATTTGTATAATAGATCCTTGACGTCTTAACTTGGTAACAGTAGGTGTTACTGAATGGTAATGGATATTGCAATTTTTTCTAGTATAACAAAGAAAAACATCCATCGTTCAATCTAGCAGTATATTGACAAGTCAAGTAACAAAAGCACAATCAATAAATAGACACAAGGCTTAAAAAAGTATTAATAATCAATCAGTCTATGTTACAAAAACATCTATCTTCTATATTCTATTCTATATATATATACATATTATATATTATATACATATAATAAAACAGTAAAAAAACTGTGTCTGTACATTGAATATATTAAAAAAAAAATATTTGAGGGGGGTTTAGAAACAGTAATAGAGCACGAATCGAAAAAAAAAGTCTGTCTGTTTGTCTGTGTGTCTGTTTGTCTGTGTGTCTGTTTGTCTGTTTGTCTGTTTGTTTGTACACGCTAATCTTCGGAACTACTCGACGGATTTGAATGGTTCTTTTTTAGTTGTATAGATATTAAGTCTGGCCAACATATAGGCTATAATTTATCTTGGAAACTTGAATACCTGATGCAGAACCGCAACAGACCAGCTTAACTATAAGAGATACAAAAATGGTACCATAGCAAAAATTGTTCCACGTGATGAGCATTTTCTGCAAAAGAGAATAAATTCGAAGATCTGGAACACCTGATGTGGAACTCCAAGAGCCCAGCTACACTATAACATAAAGGAATGACGTCTTAGCAAGAATTGTTCAGCCTGATGAGCTCTCTCTGTTGTCGTATAAAGTTTGAAGATCTGGAACAGCTGATGTGGAAGTCCAAGAGCCCAGCTACACTATAACATATATAGGAATGACGTCTTAGCAAGAGTTGTTCAGCCTGATAAGCACTCTCTGTTGTCGTATAAAATTTGAAGATCTGGAACAGCTGATGTGGAAATCAAAGCTATCACTAATTTCACTGTCACTCAATCAACGAGACAGTCACTCATCAAAATTTCCACGTGAACGAAGTCGCGGGCATCAGCTAGTTAACAATATAAAGAAGGCTCCTATCGGCCACAGTAGGTATAATACCTACTAACTTGGTTGGGAAAGTCAGGTAGGCAGTCGCTTCATGTAAAATACTAGTATTCAGCTGCATCCAGTTAGACTGGAAGCCGACCCCAACATAGTTGGGAAAAGGCTAGGGAGAAGATGTATGAAACAAAATCTGAAATTGTAGAAAGAGAGTGCTTTCACCACAAGTAAAATTAAGTAAGCCTTAGATTATTTTTATTTTCTTAAGAATCCTTAGATTGTAACTAAAAGGTTTTTCAGCTAGCGAGCCTCATCTTTGTCAATCATCTAATAGACGAGGATCGATAAACAAAAGGTAACCTTTTAGTAACGAGGCTTTCTAAAGATCAGAAAGCTTGTCCAATTTCCAAGCTTATCGATTTACCTATGCAAACAAATTATTAGCAGTGCTCAAAAGATTAAACCGTTATTTATAACAGTGACTACTTCTTACTTTAAATATATTTAAACTAGCTGTTGCCAGTGACTTTTTTCCGCGTGATTTTGATATAAAAATATTACTTCCCTAATTTGAATCTTTGTTAACAATTCAAAGGTTTTTGAAACTCTTATCCTTTTTCTAAAATAAAAGTAGTCTACATTTCTCCTAAAATGGCATCAGCAATCAGCCAGTAAGTCTCCTCAAAATCGGTTCTTCCGTTTCGAATTTAATTGGAGAAAACAGTCAGACAGACGGCTAGATAGACCAACAAAAAGAAAAGTTATAAGTAGGTACTGTATACACTTTCATATGCATGCAGTAAAATACTGTCATTTTGAAAGTACTGACAGTTCAATTTTATTTAATTATCTAGCTAGAAGATAAATCTAAACAATGAAACACGATGATTGTATTGTGTGAGATGATATGCTAGAAAGTGGATGAATACTAAATTATGGTTTATGGATGGAATAACAAGAGACGCGGCACAGTCATTAAATAGATTGGGATAAATGCAGGATGATGAGAAATCATCCAGAACCCGAAACGCGAACATTGCAAAAAACAGCCTCCAACACACGAAACCTGAATTCAAAATCACTGTTGAAAAAAAACCAAACCAGCCTAAAATTGGACCCAAAATGAGTTCAACAACAAAACAAAAACATAGCATTGCAAAATAAACCATTAGGAGTTTGATACTTGCTATAAAACGAGTGAATCACTGCGCGCACGCAGGTCGACGACTTCGGCAGACTTCGTGTCGTTCCGCCAAACCGCAAGACTTTGTTTATAAGTGTAGATCTTGATTTCTATCTGATTCCTACTAGATGCTTTGTTTAGATTGTAATTGTCGTTGCAGTAGAATTTTCTATTCTATTGTTGTTGAAATTAGGTCAGTTTTTCTTTATTAAGTATAAAGTTTTGGGTGATGTTATCGTCAATTAGAAGAGTCAGTTTTGTTTTTTGTGAATTTTAGTTTCATGGATAGTATTCTAACTGATCCAGAATATTATGCTACTCATCATCTGCCTAGACTTTTCTAACTCTGTTGAGGTCGACTTCCAGTCTAACCAAGTGCAGCTTAATACCAGTATTATACATGGAGTGACTGCCTGTCTGACCTCCACAACCCAGTTAATACTGGGTATTATGATACCTCTTGGTAAGAGTGGTTGTCGAAATATTATGCTACTCATTATTAAAAGTAAAAATATCACCTCTGGTTAGTAGTTCTGTATGTTGGTAAATCTTGGTCATATTTTGATTTGGTATTTTCTGAAGTTCAGAGTTTCAGTTCTCCTACCAAATCTATACAAACATTACTAAAGAATCGTGGTGTATGTTAGATATGCTTACAAATATATATTATTTTTTGTTCCACAGAATTCGAACCACGAAACAAGACCGCATTTTTTTACGATGTTTTGATTTCCTTCGTAAATTTTAAATGAAAACAAATAAATAAACTTTTAATGATAATGCAAGTCCCAAACGACCAAACCAGTTCGCTTATGTATTTTTGGAAGGAGCAGATCAGGTTTTGATCAAAGAGTAACAAATTAACGTACCAAATCTTGCTAAATGCAAAAGAAATTTTAGCCTTGAAGCGCCCAGACGGGTAATGATGTAAAAACGACTGCAGGATAATTCTAATGGTGGTACGTTTCTCACGGGAAATATAGCAGTTTTATATTTTTATTTTATTTCTATAATAGAGGATCCTTTTATGGAGGCATCCGCTTGAGTTTGAGTTAAGTTTTTACCGACAGTTTCCGATCCAGACAGAGCAGGTGGCTCACTGGAGTACCTACATACATACATTAATGTTGTATTGGTTGTAATTGTTATGTTATTCAACTTATAAGAAGACGAATTGTTTTTCTTAGCCTATCTTGGCTTCAATTTTACCATTCAAAGCTCTTTTCTCTTTCGATCTTTCTCTGGCAATGTTTGGCCTGCAACTTCGCACTAACTTTGTCGCAGTCTACCTCGACGGCGATTTCGTCCAGCGACCGGAGACAGCCCAGTTCTATTCTATTTATCTTCGGGGACGCCGGCAGACACCAGACGGGCGATCAGTCCTTTCGTTGTGGATTATTTCGCCCAGTTCCCCATAAGTCAGACAGCCCAGTTAGTGACTATCCTACTAATTGCGCTCAAAACGATGAAGCTGCTCAAAAATTGATGCTGGTTTCGTTATGAACATATGACTATTTGTCATATGTTCATAACGAAACCAGCATGACCCAGGAACCAGGATAGCAGATTTCATAAGGTGGATGGCTGGTCTACCTTACACAAATGTGAAGGTCTGCGTTTGGAAGTAGAAAAATTATAGGCCATGCGTGTTTGAAAATGAAATAAATAAATTAGAATAATATAATTTATGGAAGGGTATAAGAAATACCAAAGAAACGAAGGGTGGACTGTGTATAGCATTATATGACAAGAAAGGTGTCTGGTGAGATGACAAGTAATATAGAAGTAGGTATGGAAGATGAAGACATGCTGCGCCGACTCTAAATGAATTGGGATAAGTAAAGACAATGATTTATGAAGTCAAGACATGCAGCAAACCGATTACTTTCATTCGTTTTCTAAATTATATATAAAAAAGTACATGCCTACTTATGCTGTGCATAAGTTTTGGCTAGTTCTCACAATGCGCCAAGAAGTCGTCTGCTGTTTTTGGCATAGCATCCTCACTGCGCCAAGTTCTAAAGTCTAGACAAAGTTAGGGGACAATTTAAGTACCTACTATCTCAAAAAAAGCTTTCAAAAAAGGATTTATAGGACCATTACTTATGTGCATGGCATTATCTTGATTTTGGAAAATATTTTAGGAATTATAATGCTCATCTTTGTTAGGTAGGTACATTTGCTTTTATGGAGATAATTGCTTCTCACCTAATCACTTGCAAGTTATAATAACGATACCTCATATGTCGAGTTCCGATAAGCAGATTAGAAGCTATGAGGGAACAGATGAAGATACACACATACATACATACATACAAACATACATACATACATACATACATAGCCAGTCAAAATCATAACCCTCCTTTGGCTTTGCCGTAGTCGGGTAAAAATACCAACACAAGTTTTTTTCCTAACCAAGATAATTGGGGTTTTAGCAGGTAAAACTATAACTCTGAATATGTACGAATGCAAGTTTCTGACTTACAAAATTATGAATTTTGAATGTATGATAAATAGTGTATGTCAAATGATTTCTGCGAATCCATCCATCCATCCATCATCATCATAATCAGCCTATGCATATTCCCACTGCAGGGACTCAGGCCTCTTCTCTAGCCTCTCTAGGAGAGTATTGGGCTGTAACCTAATCCACCACGTGGGCCCAGAGCGGGTTGGTATTTTGGTTCTAAGACTTGCCGGTTTCCTCACGATGTTTTCCTTCACCGTTTTGAGAGCAGCGGTGCTGAAATAAGTTCCTCAAAGTAATGTGCCTGCCTGTTCGAACCCATTACTTATTGTTCGTAAGTCGGATCACCGCTGCTCCATGCCATCCACTGCTATATGTAAAATTTAATTCGGACATAAAAAAAGTTCTGCTATAAAAGGTAGACCCCAAAATTACCAATAATTTCCGTTTACAAATTGCAACAGTTCCAAAGTTCGTATAGGAAAGCTTTGAAAGCTTGCTACAGATAGCATCGTGCCCGGCCGCCTGAAGCGAACCGGTCCGACGGCTGTCGTACCGGCCTGTTTTTGTTTACGATCCGATCATTTATTGTAGCTATACGCTATACTTGCAGCACGCCATGGCTTCAATAACTATCTTATTTTAGGTAAGGAGATAGGGTGGGGAATTTTTACCTTGTCGCTAAAGGCTTTTATTGTTTTTTAATGAATTTGAATTAAATAATTAAAATAATGGAGAAATAAATGTGTGTAAATGTAAAACTTGAATTTGATGTAGAGTAAGTTATTTCTTATAGTCTTAGAAGAAGAAACAAGCAGAAATAAAGCATACCTAAGTAAGTATTGTACTTCTTAATATTATTAGGTCTAAATTGTGTGCATTGCATCTTAGACTTTTTAGTATTTATAACAGGGAATAGTGTTTTCTTCCGTACGCAAAATACATGGACATGGAGTTACAGACACCGTAAGAGAATAAAATAGTATTTTCTTGAGTCGTGCTTAGCTTAAAACACACTGATCGCAAAAGTGACTCAGATCATGCATCCTATTTGTTATTACGGCTTGTTGATTTATAAATATTTGTTATGCGTTGTAAGTTTGTTGTCATTTTTTAAGAACGTCAGCTCCTGCCACAAATAAACAATATTTATTTCTATTTTTTATTTGGTTATCATTGTATAACCAGACTCTTCGATTTCATCGCGATAACATATCCAAATGATTGATAAGATATTGCTACAAAATAGATTAATTTAATATCTCTGCAAAACACAGTACTTAGCATCTTAGTAGCACCACACCAACAATCTCAAGGGCAATCAATCAATTGCCAACCTTAACTACATCAATCATTCAATAAACCGAGATAGCATATTGAATCAGTGCACTGTCTCCTGTACTATAGCAGAACGTCGCGATCCCCACTCAAGGCTCAGTTATTGACCCGCCGAGCTCTTGCTGGGCGGCTGGCTATACGTCGACGACAGTGCGCGCGCACCCTACCCAACACATCCCCGGCTAACTTAGTCTAGCTTAGACTACCAACGCGATGCCTGCACCCTGTGACTCTTGTAAAGGTAAGAAAGACAATTTTTTTCAAAATTAATTCTTTTTTTTTACATTTGAATTGTTCGTTCCGTGTTCTATTTTGTTTTTTTTTAATTCCACGTGTTTGATTTGTTTTTGTTTTGCCGGCCAGTGCCAATGATTGGGGACAGTTTGGCGAATGACGCAGTTTGTCTGTGGTTGCTAAATTGGATGTAATTTGAGATGGTAGTGATAGGGTTGGGTTCTGTAGAATAGTAGATTGTTACACTAGGGTCGAAAGGAATCAATTCCCATACGAGGTATTTAGACGCCCGCAGCGAAGCGAGGGCGGCTATAGTCCGAGTAGGAATTGATGTCTTTCACCCGTGTTAAGCACTCTACTTTTCATTTCGAATATAAGGAAAGTAAAAAATAGTAGCTTTTCAAAAATTTTTATTGAAAATAATAACATGGTACCTATTCAAAATTAATTGAGAAATTTGAACAATTTGTGAAATTTAAAGTTACATTTTCGTTTGGAATATTTACGCTGTTTGATATGTTATGTGTTTGGCTGTGCTGAATTTCTGTAAAAGTAGGAGACTCCATTATTTGATTAGACGGTGGAATCCATGGCGCAGACTCCCTTGAAGTAGTTGGTTGAGGCGAAGTGGGGCGTAAATTTATAGTTTCAGTTAATTTGTTTGAAATTTTAGTTTTATTTTGGACAGAATCCTCAATGTAGCCTTCCGCGACTGTGCTGGATTTCCATCCTCCATGTCTTTTTAACATTGTCAAGTTTTCTTATCTGCTCGCCACTTCATAAAGTCATTGTATGTATTTAAGTATCTTACCTTTGAAATTTCTGGCAAAAGATTTTCGATAACTGTTTTGGCTTCGTCTCTAACAGAATCTGGGGTCAACATTTCAGAATCACTTGAACTCATTTTTAATAAGCTATAACTACGTACTCTGTTCTATTACCGAGATTTCGATAACGCTTAAAGAGTTTGTATCCTGCCAAATTATATAGTCTATTTAAAATTTTAAATATGGAACACACCGCGTCCCTGCCGCGGGCGGACCCGCTTAGTTTATTTTTGTTTAATTCACACTGGCTGTTTAAACACTCACAACACCGCAGCATTTTTTTGCGGCCGACCGCTGCACCAAACTTAGTTCTATTTTTAAAATTGCTTCCCTCCCTAGGGAGGGAAGCAATTACTATGAGTCTTTCCCGCCCTAAGGTGGGAAGTAGCATTTGCCACCCGCTACTCGGATCAAACCAACACTACTTTCCGAGTATGAGAAATGAAAAAGTTTTTTTTTTAAAGGGAGAGGATGTTGTGAATAGGGTTTGGGAAAGGCTGTTGAGTAAATTGTGTTGTTTTGTAATGCGGATAGATGAAGTAAGATATAATTGTCGTGATTTTTATTCAAGTGTTTATATTTGTCGTGTTTAAATTAGACATTCATGTGTGCAGTGCAGACCAAAAAACAAAAAAAAAAACTATTTATTTTAAAGAAAAAAAAATCCACCTACTTGTACAGTCAAATACGCAAAATACCATTCTAAATGTAGCAAATACTTATTCGTAGTCAGATTTTGGGAATCTCGAGAATTTTAATAACATAGAGAAGCCTTCTTGAATAACTTTGCAGACTTCATACGAACGACGAAACACATTCAAAGGTCGTAGTCTCTTTTAAGGTCCAGGGATAATCTTGGCCATCTCACATGAGGACTATGTAGTCTATGTCGATGTCTGAATGGTCTTTTGAAGGAAGAACCTCAGGAATTTGGATAAATATTTTACGGAATGGTAATCGTTTTTTTTTGTTGTATTTGTTAGATGTGTTTATCACATTGGTAAAGTCTCGTCATTTAATTAACCTTGAAAAGTTAGTGCCCAGATATCCCCGAAAAATAAAAGCATATTTATCTATTTATATAAAAAGAGAAGTCCTGACTGACTGACTGACTGACTCATCAACGCCCAGCCCAAACGCTTGGACCTAGAAAGCTGAAATTTTGCGCAGAGGATCCCTTTATAATGTAGCCAAGGAATAAGGAAGGATTTTTCGAAATTCAACCCCTAAGGTACCTAACTACCTAGTTAAATAGGGGATGAAAGTTTGTATGGAAAATCGTCATTTTCACGCGGGCGAAGCCGCTGGCAAAAGATAGTACACAATAAATATCTTCGTAACACAAACTTGTATCATGGAGTCGATTCATGATTCCGGAGCGTTGGGTGGGAGTTGAGCGGTGAGCGTTTTCATTTTTCGTCGATTCATAAAAAAACAACAGACAAACCAACAGCTGTCCCATTCTCTTTGACTTGAAGATATTGAACTTTGGTATGAAACAACATATTCGTTTTATGTTTTCAGACATTTCAGCGGTGAAAAATCTGAAAACATTTAAGTACCTACTGATTGTATGAGTAAAGATTGTTACCATATCTCCTAACTAAACAATGCTTTGCTATGTGGCACACTTCCACATTGGTTATATAGAGTTACAATTTAGAATTTACCAACAAGTAGAGTCACGACCATCGACATTATTATTATTATTTATTTATTGTCTAAAAAACTTATTCTATTACAATTATGTCTAAGCCACACATCGAAAGCCCCTCAGGGCTTATCTGAGTGCTGGCAAGCCGTTCGTTTAAACTTTAACAAAATTTTACTCTAGTTTGGTTGAATCTATATAAATACTATACTAAATACTTAATCTATATGTATATCAACAATATACATTATACATTCAACAACTTCAACAACTTTTAAAAGGGATTTTCTTCCACTGTTTAACGATTTACATTTTTATTCAGAAAATCACAGTTTTATGAAATAGGACTTATTTCAAAGTAGACAGCGTTATTTCCCAAGAAAATTGCTTTTGAATTTTACTACGTGTAACATATTGGTGCTCGGGCGTTGCTCGGTGCTAACAGGAATTTTATTCAGGCTCGTTAAAGCATGATATTTATCAGCTCTATATATGCCCAGTAGCCTAGCTCGGTAGTCGGCACAGAAAGTTCATTCAATTGTATAGGATTGTAGACCAGTTCCCACGAATGCGAGGTATCTATCTAAAGTTGAACGTGCTTACTTACGTACCGCGTACGAATTATCTACTGTTATATAGCTTTGTTCTCTGTGACCATTTAATTGGAATTGTTTATACGTTTTATGAACGCAATTAAAATTGTACGAGTAACTGTGGTTTTCCATTTGTAATTGATGATATGGGAAGAAAGGAGGTGTCTGTTGAGATTATGTGTAGGTAGGCAGAGATTTCATGTTTTCCAAATAAATTACTCTGTTCTAACTTAGTGAATTAGAGGACGAAGTTTCAGTATAAATACTTAAATAATAATAATAATAGTAAACTAGTAGTAGGTAGTAGTTACAAATTTTGTAAAATTTTTGATCCTCCACAAATTTCTATTTTGACGCACTTATTTATAATATGCATTTGACTCTGGGTCTAGAGTTAGACAGACCTATTTGTTACTACTAGTAACAAGTATTGGATCAAGATTTTCTTCGTAAAAATATTTTATTAATCTTTTTGCTTGAAAATAATGTTATCATTAATTAGATTTTTTTCTAAAACATGTGCGTGGTTTTACCTTTCTTCCTTCCCTAAACCGATATAATATGTTTTGATCTTAAATATTTTCCCATCGACATCGTGGGTCGTGGGTAGGTCGGGTGGTCGTGGGTCGTGGGTGGGTAGATTTAAGTAAAAGCCGCCTCGGCGTTGGGTTTTAGAAAACTAGTTCACGCTTATTACCTAGGTAACAGCGAGGTTGGAAGACAAGACTATCTTAATTGGCTAGATTGGAAACACAGATTTTGAAAATTCGATCACGATTTTGTTCTACCAATTATATTATTAGTCTTGGCAAGCTTCGGCTTAGATATGTATGCAGAATACGAGTCTTGATAACAGTCTTCTTAAGCTATATTACCAGTGGAAATAAAAACATCTTCTTCTTCTACACAAGGGCTGGAGAATAATTACGAACTCTCGTGATACTTAGATATATCATCATCATCATTTCAGCCGAAAGACGTCCACTGCTGGACATAGGCCTCCCCAGTGTCGCCACATTGACCGGTCCCGTGCGTCTCGCATCGCGTCTTAGATATATAGAAAGAAAGAAAGAAAGAAAAATGATTTATTGGTTTCCCACAGGACAAAAAACAAATTGACAAAAAATTACAGGTAAACCAAGTAAACATTTATTTATTTATTTATTTCTCCATCTTACGACTATCTTTACAGAGGTAACATATAGGTAAGTAACACTTAAAATTAGGACATACATTCATTAAATTTAAATTGTAGCCAATTCAAATTAATCCCGTGCGAAGCCAAAGGGCCACCATCTCAGCATGGTGCTGTAACATTTATGACAATTCAGTCATTATATCAACCTTAAATAAAATAAAAAATAAAATAAAAAAGCCTTTTAATTCATGCATGCAATTTCCGCTTTTTATAAAGTGGTTAGTTTTTACTTTTTATTATTAATTTCTAAAATAAGCTATTTGCATAGCTTATTTTAGAAATTAATAATAAAAAGTAAACCCCGTTTTCACAAGTGAAGGCCTCCTCCAAAGTAAGCCAATTGTCCCGGTCTTGGGCTACTTCTGTCCAATGTGGACCGGCAATGTTTTTAATTTCATCGTCCCATCTTCTCATGGGCCTTCCTATGCCTCTTTTGCCGAGCGGTCCATTCCATTTCGTTACTCGTCTGGTCCAACGTTGATCTGGGAGTCGTGCTACATGGCCGGCCCACTTCCATTTCAATTTTTTCGCATATTGTAGAGCATCTGTGGACTTTGTTAGTTTTCTTACTTTTGTATGCCTTATTTTTTGTATTTTTCTTATACTATCAACTTTATCAACCATATCTATTGTATAATTTTATTTTCACTTGCTTCGGTAAAGGAAAACATCGTGAGTAAACCAGCATGCCTGAGAGTTTCTCGACGGCAGGTAAAGTCAAGTCAAGGGCCCTTGAGCGGCATATAAACACTGACACCAGGTTAGGTGCTAACCATACGATAAAAAAGGAAAGATTTGTTTTACAAGAAATTTAAATTATCGAAAAACAATCGGAAAATGGGACCATTAGAAAACCAACAGTTATTCAACACAGCAACAACAGTTACTTGTTGTTTTTATTTTTTTTGTATGAGCTTACTCTTGACTTCAATCTTGCCCTAAGGGCAGAGATGAGGTCGACGATGGAACGAGTTTTCCCAGAAGAAGCCTGGTTACTTGAGGATAAGAAGCTATTGAAAAAAGTGAGGGTTTAAATTTTGAACCCTTGGGATATTTTCTGTTTTTGTCTCTACAATCTGCAACATCTGTAAGAGGTCTGGTGGCCCAGTGGTGGCGGCTCCGACTTACAAACAGTGAGTCGTGGGTTCGAACCCCGTCAGGCGCATTACTTTGTGTAATTTATTTAACCACCACTGCTCTCAAAACGGTGAAGGAAAACATCGTGAGGAAACCGGCATGTCTTAGAACCAAAAAATTCGGAGACATGTGACATCTATCAATCCGCACTGGGCCCGCGTGGTGAATTATAGCCCATCCCTCTCCTAGAGAGGAGGCCTGAGTCCCTGCAGTGGGAATATAGGCTGATGATGATGAATCTGCAACATACTTTCTACTCTATGTTGCTGCACTATGTATATACCTATGCGGAAGATCATCATCATTCTCCTGCCCTTATCCCAATTTATTTGGGGTCAGCGCAGCATGTCTTCTTCTTCCATACTTCTCTATTACCTACTCGTCTTTTCATCCGACATCTCCGTTCTTGCCATATCATCCTATACACAGTCCATTCCTCGTTTCTTCGGTCTTCTTCTACTCTCATACTTACCCACATTCAGACTGAAAACTTTTCGTATACGACATTTTCCTCTTTTTATTTATTTATTTATTTAAACTTCATGCACAAGAGTGGTACATAGGCGGACTTAATGCCACAAGGCATTCTCTACCAGTAAACTAGGGTCAAATAAGACAGCACTGTGGTAGAGTACAAAAAATAATAATAAGGAGAAAACCATTATGTAATCTATACATGTATGTTATGTTTGTTGTATGTTGTTATGTTTTTACTGAAGATTTCTTATTTAAATGCTGATGTTGTTACAGATACGTGTAATAGTGGCGGGAAAGCCGCGTGCGGTGCCAACTGCACCTGCGGCCCCAATTGTGCTTGCGGCGATGGCAAACCCTCTGGTCAGTACATTTCTTTCATCATTATCATCAGCTTATTGATGTTCCCACTGCTGGGTTCCCATTAATTGTAGAATTAGGCATGCACCAAATGCATGTCCCAGATCCAAAAATTCGAAGATATGTGACATCTACCAACCCACACTGGACTAGCGTGATGGATTATACCCCACTCTCTCTCTTATAGAGGGTCTGCTCTGGACTGTCCCAGCAATGAGAAATATGTATGTGCCATTAGATTAGGTGCACCTCTGCCTAACCCTTGGGGCATCACAAGTGTGATGTTATATTGTATTAACATGTTTTTTTCTTACACAGGTGGTAAGCCATGCTGCCAGGGAGGAGGCAAAAAGTAATAATCAACCTTCAAATCCTAAACACTCCTTTCCCAAATGATGCTCTACTTTAAAAATTATATAATCCTTATTATATCGTAGATTAAATAATAGCCGTGTATCACATATTATTACAATTATTAAATAATGTAGTTGTCTTTAATCATATTTAAACTATAACTTCGGAAGAGTAATGTTGTGTCGTCATGAAATAAAATTAGTATATTATAAGAAATAGTATTACAAAGATATAGCTTATATAGGATAGTTTATATTCGTCTCTGCTTATGTATTACTAAGTGTAGTAAATAATGATTGTCACATTCAGTGTTTAATAATGTTTAGCTTCGTTTCATTAAAGGGATTATCCTTAGTACTTGTAATACTCATTAGTTTGGTAAGCGATGTGGGCACGCACACACACACACACACTATGAATCTGTGTAGTGTATCTAGTAAATAAGTAAGGAAATATAAGTGTTTTATTTTACCTCACCTGTGAAATCTTGTCTTGAAGTCTAGAACCTAATTAACAGGTCCTGAATACACATTTACATTAACTCACATCCTTTTCCCATGGGGGTTGGCAGAAACCACAGAACGCCACCTGCTACGATCCATACATAGGTACACCCCAAGTAGCACGTTAGTGTATTTTGGAACTTATTCTGCAACTGTAGGTAGCATTTAAGTGATGCAAGAGTGTACGGTATTACTTATAGATGCAAACAGCGCTCGAATTTGCATATGAGTAACTCTTATCACTAACAGTTGCTTTTGAGTGATTTTTGTTCCTGCTTTATAACTTATGGTGGCACTAGGCCGAATTTATTAGTTATAGACGCATAAAGGTTTCAATTTTCAATCTTTTAGAACTCAAAGAAGCTTAAGACATCTTAAAATCTCCCATTAAGAACCGTACCTTAATAGGTGGTAATTTTTGCTTATTTGGCACCTTTAGTACTAAATAAGTAGTATATATAAGTTACTTATCACCTGTAGTGGCTCAAGAGTTATTATTGCAGCTCATTTGGAACCTAGTGTAATTGCCTTTGTAAGGTCTAATATACTCTAATATGCCACTGTAACGCGTAGATCGATTCCAAAAGATGGTTCTTGAAAACCTTAAGCAACAATTTTCTCTCATTTAGAACCAATTAAGATCTTACAGTTCACACTATCGCAGTACACTATCGCAGGTTCCGTACATATTAATAAATTTAAATAGAGTATGATTTGTATTTAAGTAAATTTCCTACATTTTAGGTACTTAATTGAATAGTTTATGAAACAGTTATTAAATAACTAGTTCACTTTGTAATTTTTTTAATCTACTTACGTTATACACGGTGTAAATCACAGATTGGTAGGCAAGGCATGATCAGCTACCCTTCTGAATGTCTCTTGTATAAATGAAAATTTGCAAACTATCAGTAGGAAATCAGGCATCGAAATAAAAAGTCGAGGATTCCAGCCATCATTTACAATGAAAGTAAATTTTACTTTATTTACCTTCCTAAATGGGTTTTGTACCCTTCTTGAGGATCCCCAATTCAACGCAAAGGCAACGAGACCTGTTAAGTGAAAATAATCACTACTAGGTACTAATAAGGGATTTTTGGACCTAGGAGCTCTATTATGGTAATAAATGAGTGTAAAAATGAACTGCAAGTTCTATTTCAAATCGCCATTTTTAAAAATGGAGTCCTCGAAAAGTATCTTGTTGAATGGTATTTTATTACAATAACATACAACAAAATGAGTTTTGATAACTGTTTCTGATGTAGTTTGACATTATACTTTTTGTGAAACCATAATGTTAGGTTTTTAACAACCAAATTTTTATGAAGTATTATCTTATTTATTTGATCACCGCATATTTTTTGCTAATTCTTGATTAGATCGAAGGCGCATCAAAATTTACTTAGTAAATATACCATGGTTTCACAATAAAAAACCATTCGCAAGGGCTCCATGATGGTTATCCTGCGTTAAACACATAATTTTTGAATACTCGCAAAATAGATCACAAATAAAAGCTGCCATAACACAAAGCCGTTGTTGTTTATCTCCACCGAAAATAAGAACTTGTTAGGATCTTATTTGTCACTCAACGAATGAACTGTATCGCTTTAACGTTCAATCATTCATTTACGGCACGCAATTTGCACCGTTAGTTCCTAGCGCCACTCAGGATAACAATTCGAACTCTTATGCATCGCTTTTGCATCTATAAATAAGTTGCAATTTTTCTCCCTTTGGTAACATACAGGTTGCTTATCGGTTCTAACCACCTATATAGAACTTAATCACGGTGGATTTTATTACTAAAGCTTCCAAAAATATTCTATATGCAAGCCTTTTGTCGAAAAATGTGTTACTCATCATTCCTGAATATGATAAAAATATTCGACTTTGCAATTCTACCAACTACTCTCTCTCTGACTCCCTACTCTACTGCTAGTTTGCCAACTCTACTCTAGAGATTCGCTTTCTACTCTACAACTTTATTTCTAGTGCGACTTTGAAACTCGAGTCGAACTTTTTTCAAGAAAGAGTTGACACTTAATACGCAGTACTTAATACCTCAATATGAGGCCATTATTTATCTACTGTAGGCCACCTTACGTGGGCTACATTTCTAGGATGAAGCCGGACAGACGGCGAAGGTAGTCACACAGTGGATGCCTGAAGATAGGCTGAAATAACAAAAAGAGGACCTTTTGGTGAAGTTTCACAACAGCTGTCCCTTGTCAATTCAAGATAAATCACCTCTTTTTCGTGAATTTTCTAACGAGTAGTTAAATGCAATGCAGTTAAACTTCTTGAAAATGCCTAAAATATATTTTATCAAATCATGATGTACCTACCTAGGTCATTGTAGGTACCTACTGACGCAGCGTATAGCCTAGATACTTACATCTATCTTCTATTCTATCTACTTCTACTGTACTATGAGGTCTGTCGAAAAAAACTTTTTAACAAAAAATAAAACCGACTTCAAAAAAAAAGTCAAAAATAAATCAGTTTCTGAAGTCGGTGACTTTTGTTTGTTTGATTTCATTTTTTAGTCACTGACTTCAGAAACTGATTTATTTTTGACTTTTTTTTTTGAAGTCGGTTTTATTTTTTGTTAAAAAGTTTTTATTTTTCACTTTTTAGTGGTTCACCTAATGTGGACAATGTAGTATTTTTTTTGAGTTTTGTTGATTTTTCAAAAACCGCTTGTCCGATTTCGATAAAAAAATTATGGGACCATTTGGGAAGTCTAACCTTTCCAACAAAAAAAGAATTTTTCAAATCGGTTAGCAAGTGACGGAGTTATGCCCGAACAAACATAAAAAAAAAAAAAAAACATCCGAATTGAGAACCTCCTTCTTTTTTTAGAAGTTAATAAAAGACAAAGTTTCATTAAAACATATTTTTATTTCATACGACAATATGTATATGAATACAATAATTATATCATGGAAGCAATGAATGGGACTTGTTGTTTCAAGATTATTATAATACACACTTATTTCTATTTGTATCCCAAATGATTAGGAATCTCTCTTAAATTCTACAGTTGCATACAAGAGCAATACAAAATATCTATATAAGTAGTCGTTTAACAATGCAAAATCATAAGAAAAACTTAATGAAAAACATATAAAATTAGTTCTCATTCAAAATTCAGTCAAACATCAGCAGCCATATTCTTTGTTACCCGACTACGAAGCCAAAAAAAGGGTAATGCTTAGAAAGTGATTGTTGATGTCACTACAAAAATAATTCATTCACACACTCGTTGTAGAAAAAGTTCTGTCGTAATAAAAATGATCAAATACAGGCAACACTGTCGCGGTAAGCAAATAATATCTTTATAAAAAGCGTAATAAACTACACTACAACTACGAAGTTTGTACAAATAACAGCTTTGATACTTGCTACTTTGTAAACTTGTATAATTAAATCTTTTATATCTAGTATTATATCTTTATAACTACGTTCCACAAAATAGTTTTTAGGTACCTTGTTCGGTACATAACATGTACCTAAAATAAAATCAGTATATTATAAACACTTGGATATATTAATTATTAAACTCTCATCAATCGACTGAATAAATAGATCTCGTTATACAATATAGTTTCATTTTCATACAATCTCAATTCATGCAACAACATTGAAAAATATATTTCTTAATATTACAATAACAGACTGTAACAAATGCACTTTGTTTTCAATTCCACAGTTATACATTAGAATAAAAAAATCGTACCTTTTTATTAGTAACAAAAATATTATCAACATGGCAACCCTGAATCTAACGTCAAATCAAAGTTTACACTCAGTCACTCACTCATATTTACAAGCTACAATAATATTTGGGTGGAATTTTAGTGGCTCTATATTAGAACAAAATCATGTCCGATAATTATAAGCCTGTAATACATTGGCTTTTCCCACAACAATAATTTTTTGCAAACATTTCAGTTACAATAACGCAACTACAATATATCTCCCAAAACTAAAATCTAGGTACTTTTATTTTTATAATAATGACTGTAGTGTCAGTTGTGGCGACTAGCGACATCTATCGCAACACCTGCGAACTAATTGGCGAAATTCCTACATCGCGCTATGAACATTATCCGCGACTTATGCCTTTTTCTCAAACATGCTTGGAAATTTGAGCATTATTTTGACAACCTTCTTCGAGATAAATCGAAATTGCTGTACTGGCCAGATACATGCGACCAGCGGCCGGCAAAAGTTGTATGAAAATCCATATCTGTCGTGTTTAGCGGCCAAATAAATTACATACTAAACTCATAATTATCTGTCGTGTTATTTAAAAATGGAACGATCTTTTACTCTGGACCATAGCAACCAAGGAGGTGACTTATTAAAGGTTTTATTTAAATTTCGAATTGGCTGAACTCTTCAACGCGTGAAAAATTATTGTTGTTTATGTGATTTTGAAAAATTAAATTAATTTAATTTAATTTCCTCGCATTATTTGAGAAAAGTACTATACAAGCCTTGGCCACAACTAGGCATTGATGGACTTACGTATGTGTGCCTCGGCTTCGCCTCGGCCCACATTTACACGTTCGTCCGTCAATGCCTCTGTTGCTGGCCGCTGCAGTAATGTACTATACAGGAGTTCCCGACTTACCTAAATGTCGGGCAGTTAGCCCACCGGACACAACACCCGTCCGGTCGGAGGATCCTTCCTTTTCTATGGGTGATGAGGAGGGCGAAATAATCCACAACAAAAGGACTGATCGCCCGTCTGGTGTCTGCCGGCGTCCCCGAAGATAAAAAATAAATGGGGGATGAGGAGCTTTACACTCTGTTCCTCATTACAAAGCAATAGAAAAATTATTAAGCTATAGAGATTGGAGATAAGGAAGCTGAAGAATCTCCTGTCGAGAGTGAAGAAGAAGAAACCAATGATGATAGTGTTTCATTAAAAAACCAAAGGTCAAAGAAAGGAAAGGCTGAGAAGATTACTACATGAAATATCGAAAGGGCCAAGAGACGAAAAAGAAATCGAGCCTTCGAAAGAACTAGAGATTTACGGCAGATACTAAAAAAACTGAAATCAATGAGGAAAAATAAGATGATAAAGAAGAAGATGTTAAAGATACAGAAAATAAAGAACCTGATACTAAAGATACAGAAAATAAAAAAGATTCTGGTGAAATCTTAGAGAAATCCAAAAGTAATGAAAATGAAACAACAGAGACACTTTCTCTTAGCAGTGATGGCTCTAATGATTTAAAGCCCGACTTATATGAGCTCCATCTACTGCAGAAATTGCACTCAGGAGGCATTCGGTTCCGACTCACTGTAACCTACCACTGATTGACAAGTGCCAAGACTCAACCTGCTTTCGACCTCCGGTCTCGGAGGGGAGTGATTTGGCGACTAGTGACATGATCTATCGCAACACCTGCGAACTAATTGGCGAAATTCCTACATCGCACTATGAACATTATCTGCGACTTAAGCCTATATAGAAAATCCCGACTTACAAATGTCGGGCAGTTAGCCCACCGGACACAACACCTGTCCGGTCGGAGGATCCTCCCTTTTCAATGGGGGATGAGGAACTTTACACCCTGTTCCTCATACCCCCCCCCCCCCTCTCAAACAGTCATTAAATATGTCGAGTTTCCCTAGATCCTCTACTAAAAGGCCACTAAAATACCACCACAGACAACAACGTAGTTGATCACAATTTAAACGATCACTGAGAAATCACGAGCCGACTTCTTCTAACACATACTACCAGAAAATATTGCCAAATGGCATAATATAACATTCATCCGAGGCGAATTATATCCACCTTTAAGGTTGGCTTACTATCACACCTGGAACACATCTATTTTACGGCTGGCAACACTTATGATGGGCCGCCTATGGCGAGCCAGCATAGACCATGTTGGCCTGCTTAATTTGTGACAGCCATCTTTCTTTGATGGCCAGTATTCACTCTTCGGTGACTGGAGACCTGCCTACAGCTGCATTCTCTCGCAGAATCAAAGTAAATGAAGTGCTGCTTAGCAAGCGAAGGCGTGCCGCCATTTTGATTTAGCTTTCTAACAGCACATCAGTAAAACAAAGTTTCTTCTTGACCATCTTTTGTGTTCTTTTTTCGTGAAAAAAATTGCTTCTGCAAGCATCTGGCACTGTTGGCCTTGCTTGTTCAGTTGGCATTTATATTCGGCTACAGCAGCTGGCACCCTGGCATAGGAGGCAGGCAGCTGCGGCAGGCGGCAGTCACCTATGGAATTATTTCTTCCTCACTATCCTCATCTGAATCGTATACGGGAGCTCCGTTTCGCATCTGGATGACTGACTTCTTTCTGTGGCGTTGTTCCTTCTGGTCTTTGTTCAGGTCTCTGTAAATTGAAGAAATGGGTTATATTGAGAAATACGTCAACAACACTGGCATGAAACACACAACGGCAGTTTCAAAACCGGTTCGTTGTCACTAGTACCATTGACAGTTCCATGATGGAACTACTGAATGTTTTTTTTTATCACTAGTTCCATTTTATAAAAAACTGAAAATAGTGGAACTAATGTTGATTTTTTTATCATTAGTTCCATTATAAACGAATCTGAAAATAATGGAACTAATGTTGAATTTGTTATCATTAGTTCCATTATGAACGAATCTGAAAATAATGGAACTAATGTTGAATTTTTTATCATTAGTTCCATTTTAAAAGTATCTGAAAATAATGGAACTAGGTAATGTTGGATTTTATTATCAGTAGTTCTTATTTTAGGCACTTGTGAAAGGGAATAGAACCGACGTGGCATATCAACATGGCCGTCATTTTGTTTTTTTTTCGAAATCGCGGCCCACATTGAAAGTGGTATGTATGGATAAAGGACATATAGACGAACAAAAATGTCCAGTAACGTGGTACCTAAAGTGTCACGTTACCGAGATATTTGAAGGTAAAGATCGACAATTGAGTGCAAGGATAAAGACAATCATTAAAAATAGACTTAGACTTTTTCGCCCGCGTGGTGGATTATAGCCCATCCCTCTCCTAGAGAGGAGGCCTGACTCAAACTCAAAACTCAAACTCAAATTCTTTATTTCAATTAAGCCATTACAGGCACTTTTGAATGTCAGAAGAACATTTCACAAAAAAAACGAAACTACGAGTGCAATACGTCATTCCGAAAGCCACCACGCCGAACCACACGCCACCGAATGCCCGCAACAACGAACACTGCAAGCACGAAAGCACGCAGCGACGCAAACCGCAACAACGAATGCTCGAGACCCTTGAGTCCCTGCAGTGGGAACATTATTCTGTTGCCAGTCATTACCTAGGGTGTCATGACCACCCCGCCCTGGGCTGGGTCTAGGCTATCTGTGATCACGAAAGATGGTGACACAAATTATTAGGTCATTTGTACCAGTATGACGGTGCTTCAGGGGTCTAATTACATTACATTAATTCTAGGGGTCTAATTTCATTACATTACAAAAATGTCCTCTATCCATCCATACATACCACTTTCAATGTGGGCCGCGATTTTGAAAAAAAAATCAAAATGGTGGCCAGGTTGATATGCCACATCGGTTCTATCCCCTTTCACAAGTGCCTAAAATAATAATGTGCAACTACTGATAATAAAATCCAACATTACCTAGTTCCATTATTTTCAGATACTTTTAAAATGGAACTAATGATAAAAAATTCAACATTAGTTCCATTATTTTCAGATTCGTTCATAATGGAACTAATGATAACAAATTCAACATTAGTTCCATTATTTTCAGATTCGTTTATAATGGAACTAATGATAAAAAAATCAACATTAGTTCCACTATTTTCAGTTTTTTATAAAATGGAACTAGTGATAAAAAAAAACATTCAGTAGTTCCATCATGGAACTGTCAATGGTACTAGTGACAACGAACCTCAAAACCCTGGATGGATCGTCGATTTTTACAATAAAAACTCATCATCTGCCTAGCTTTTTCCCAACTATGTTGGGGTCGGCTTCCAGTCTAACCAGTATTTTACATGGAGCGACTGCCTATCTGACCTCCACAACCCAGTTAATACTGGGTAATACGATACCCAAGTATAAGACTAAGGTAAGACTGGTTGTCAGACTTTCAGGTCAATGACTACGTGTAACGACTGTCAAAGATCTATTTATGGCAGACGGGACCAACAGCTTAACGTGCTTTCCGAGGCACGGAGGAAACTCTGTAGGTAATGGGCGGTCACCCATCCACAGACCAACCTAGGCAAGCGCGGCTTAACCTAAAGATCGACCCGAGTGGCAGTTATTATTGAACCACGAGCTCCTGAATTTTACAATAAAAACTAACCTGCCATTAAAAAGAGGACGTAACGCACTCTTGAGGCTGATGAACAGGTACGGGTACAGGCGCTCCTGGCTGGCCAGCAGCTCCCGCGCATTCTCCATGGGTTCTGCCAGTGACGCCGCGAGGGAGTTGTCCTGAAGGTCTTCCCGGGTAGCTACGGCTGCTCGCTTGTCTGAGGAGCTACAGGCTTCGGAGACTGTACGGTCTAGGATGTTGTCTTTGCTGGAATGGAAAATATTGAGATTTGAGTACGAGCTGCTACTTCGTTCTAAAGTTCTAAAGAACAAAGAATAGTAAAAAAAAAAAATGAGGTTCATCTATTCCAAAAAATCAGTGTTCATTTCGATACTGTTGCAATGAAAGTTTTTTTCTAGATCATATTCGCAACAATCGCCAGCAATTTCATGCAATATACTTGAAAATGGGATATCATATTTTCCAAAACATATTTTTGCATTTCACCTCGATTTCATCTTAAGGAAAGTGATGTATGAGGTAATCGAGCATATCCACGGAATATGCTCGTTCACCCTTACTTTGAAAGCTGACTAGTAGGTGAAATTAAACATAGACGCCTGCAGAGAGTGACACGGAGTTCGAGCCTTATTATCGAGTTAAACCGAAAAAAGAGCGTAATGCATGTTCTATGGTTCTTACCCATGATCTTCACTATCATCGCTATGCGCGGGGCTGTCGGGCGGGGAGAGCGTGACGTCACAAGGCACGCGGAAGTCGGGCAGACTGCGCGCGCACGCGAACGCGGCCAGGGAACGCTCGCGTACGTAGATGAACGGCCGGATGATGCGGATTTCGTGGTCACTGGAAAAGAAGACATAGTTGTAGAATACGCTTAAACTAGGATCGGATAAACAGTCTTGAGTAAGCAATGAACAAGGAGATGAGGCTAGTATCCTAACAAAGGAAACGTTAACCATTGATTATGGTGCTGCTGTATAAACATCATCATCTGCCTAGCCTTTACCCAACCATGTTGGAGTCGGCTTCCAGTATTACCGGATGCAGCTGACTACCAATTATTTTACACAAAACGACTGCCTATCTTATCACGGCAACCCGGTTAGTACTCGGTACCCCGTGGTAACAATGGTTGTCAGATTTTCGGTTCACTGACTACTTGTGCTGCTGTATGCATACGTGGTGAGCGAACCAAAATCCAAAACCAATTAGCCATGTCACAATATCGTCAGGTCTTCCAGGAGGATGCTAATTATGTTCGCGTTGGAGGGTTTATTCTCCCAATTCTTCTCCTCAGCAAAATACTAGGAACTTTTAAAGGGCAGGTGATTTAAGGGACCGTATTCCTATAAGTAATCATTGACGTACCAAAAGTCCTACTTCTTAGTATAGCTTCAATAACTTCTATTGATTTTCTAAAACATACTAAGATAATTAAACTTACCGCAATGTATAATGTGGTTTCAAAGTCCTCAGAGTGCCAGCATGCATGGCAGCTGCTACGAACGCCGTAGCAGCGCGGTCCAGGTGTTGCGCCAGCGCCGCTACGCCGTAGCCGTGCGCTACGGCTGTGGAGATGGCGCGCTTGCGAGTGCTACGACATGACCAGCGCGTAGCCTCGGCTGCTAGGCTCCAGGGGCTGGTGCAGATGGCATCTGCGAAGGAGATATAACGTGAGATTTGAAGGATAAAATTCCTAATGCGGACTGCGGACCGGGACCCCGGGGCTGCAGGATTGTTCGAAAGAGATAAAAAGGGCTAGGAAGAAACATGGGTAGGTTTCAGTCAGTACAAGTCTCAAGTGCAAAATAATGTATTTTCCTACTCCTCCGATATTCTTTTCTGATTCATTTCGTTGCGGAATCCAAAGCAGTAAATTGTTTCTCTGGGACTTCGTCTAGCTTCATTGTGTCGGCGCTTTTCTGGTGGTCGCCACTGTTGATTCTGAACCACTGTAACACCTGAATGCTGATGAACCAAAATAGTGTGGCGGGCATGGAAACTTCAGTAAAGTAGGAAGTACGGGAAGTACCAGCTAAGTATAACTTACGTTCAGGCTCGTCTTCGTCGAATTTGTCTTCGTAGATAAACTTGATGCCAAGTGTTCTGCAGTAGGCCATCAGATGTAGTGGGTCCACTTGTGAACGTGACTCGTGGACGAATAGAGCACCTGTAAGAGATAATGAATTAATTCGTGAAAATTATAGGAAGTTTAGGTTAACTTACTATCATCATCATCATCATTACATCAGCCGAAATTGCTGCTAGACATAGGCCTCCGTAAAACCTCACCACATTGACCGGTCTCATGCGTCTCGCATACAGCGGCCTTATCACAACCTTCACCAGGTTATCGGTTCACCTAGTGGGAGGCCTTCTATATTGACTGATAGTTTAATTTTCCATTCAACATCATTTTGCATTTTGATTATTTATGTCTATGTCAAAGGAACATGTATCACATTGATGTGATACATGTTCCTCGGAAGCTGAACTGCACTTTTCTACGTGATTAAAATCAGCCAATTGCCATTACATGAAGGTAGGTAGGATCTGGATTATTCATAATCTTGAGAAATGGTATGCGTATGTTCGCTGATGATGGATATACCTACTAACAAACTTACCAATACTGAAGTGTATGCCTTTAGACCTGGAGTAGAGCTGGTACTGATGCAGGGTATGCAGCAGCGCGATGGAGCCGCTTCCTCCAGATAGGCAGATCAACACCTTGTCTCCGGGGCGGATCATGTTGTACTCATGGATTGCCTGCAAACAGAACAAAGAATTTCAAATCCCCTGTTTCTGGGAGGCTTCTCTCATGTCAATTGAAATTGAGGAGTAGTTCTCAAGCTGAGCTATGGAGATTGGTACTCATCTAACCCTTTGTCACTGAAAAACTTTTAATTGTACCTTCGTGGAGTACCAGAGGCCTAGAATGTCCACTGCTATATAAAATATGTGTGAAGACGTTTGCCACTTTTGGTGAGGCTTTGTGTAGCAAAATACCAGCACGCAGGCTGATCCCAATAATGTACATACCTCAACAGTAGGTTTCCACACAGCCCTGGGCGGACACTGCCAGTTGCTGTCATCATCCAGGGTCAGGTCTGTGAGTGATGCGTCACTGCAGGCACTACTGTCCTCGTGTTCCTCTCGTTCTTCCTCCCAATGGGGCTTGAAGGTGCGGCATTCTAACTCACTGTGAAATAAATCATTTTATGAGATAGGGAACTAGCTTCTAAACATTAGACTTCGACGTAAACAGTGAGAACCTCCTTCTTTTTTTAGAAGTCGGTTAAAAATAATGAGGTGTTTGAGTGCCGTGGCTACAAGGGGTTTTTTCTGCATAATTGATGAAGGACGGTTGTGAAAGAATCCTGCCCATATTCCTTTACCATACTCCTTCATAACTTTTGGCCTTTTAACATCCTCAAACAGGCCAAGTCTGTTCACAATTATTGGAAATAGAAGCGTTTTACCTCACAATAAAACGCATATTAATTTACTTACCTTATTCGAAGCTTATTTAATTGAGATAGGCCCTGCGTTTCCCGCTCTTCGTATTTCTATATATCTGTCTCTTTCTGGTACGTCACTTCCGCTTGGCAGTGGTAGGGAGGCTCGCTAAGCGAGACGCGCCATTTTGATTTCATTGAGTCTAATTACCAGGCAGAGCTTGAACATAAGCTTCGAATAAGGTAAGTAAATTAATATGCGTTTTATTGTGAGGTAAAACGCTTCTATTAATTTGACTTGACCGTTATTCGAAGCTTATTTAATTGAGACGTGTTTGTTATCGCCTGGTGGAAGTGACGAAGACGCCAATGTGAGCTAGTATGATTATTATTAAAATGTACTGTAGATATGATTTAGTACAAACAGTTACTTGTATCTAAAATGCATACAGAGATTTGTAGACATTTATTTATTTAAAATAAAATCAGTTTAATTAACTGAAAATATATATTTTTGATCGAAACAAAAATACCTCGTATAAAATCAGGTCTTTAATTACGAAGACATCATTTCTAATCAACTGGATTGAATAAAGCAGTTCCGAAATATGGTTTACAGAGGTTCTAACCTCACGTATATACAATTTACCAAATGTATTTTCAAAGTTTTTGTTATCTTAAATTAGCTATGTCGTTTATGTTCCAAATAGATTTTAGAACATGTTTTACTAGGACATTATTTTGAGCTTAACTGGCCGGATGATTGTGGGTTGCAAAGGGTTGCGACCACAGATTTGTGTAACAAAATCGAATTGTACGATAAGTTATTATCAGATAAAAATCTATATAGCCAAATTGCTTCCTGTCGGAGCTGAGGGGTTAACTTGGTACGTTCAGCACCAAACTATAGCCATCTCTTCCAAGCAATGCTATAAACTTTACGCGTTGATGGACGCCATGACTTCTCAAGAAGTTCTAATTGACTACTATTCCAGGATGTTAGCTTCCCAGACCACCCCCACATTTCCACACTTCCAGAGTCATGTCGAGGACGTTCGGTGGTGGTAGTCCTGTTGTCGTGTCGATCAGGACTTTGTCTAGGTAATATAGCGTAAATGGGGCTGCTAGGGCACGCAATCTGATGTCGGGTCGCCAAAATACTCGCTCCCATCGTGGAACTACTAGCAGGTACGTTCCGTGTGCTTGATTGAGATAATCTAGCACCTTGGGAATCAGAAAAGGTGGAGGGAACACCCACGCTAGGTTGTAATTCCACATCTGGGAGAAAGCGTCACAAAACAGGGCTTGGTCGTCGTTTTGGTCTAAGGACACGTAATTCGTCACTACATGTGCTCGGTTGGACGCAAATAGGTCGATCAACGGAACTCCCCATTTGGAGAATATTTTGTTCGTGCATTCTGCAGACAGATGCCACTCTGGAGTTACACGAAACCTAGACAAGTGATCCGCGTGGCCGTTGTATATACCTGGTATATAATAGGCGTTCAGGTGAATTTGATAGTTCTCCGTTATTTGGAAGACTTTATACGTTAAGTCCAGGAGAGGAGCCGACTTGGTGCCGCCCTCGTGACGGAGATATGCAACTACCGACTTGTTGTCGCTCTGAATCAAAACTGTCTTGTGTCTCAGGAGCTGATAATGATCTTCCAAAACTCTTAGGATTGCTAACATTTCCTTTTGGTTGCAATGAAGATCTTTCTCGGCTTCTGACCACAGACCCGAGAGTGACAGATTGTCCAGGCGAGCTCCCCAAGCGATGTCCGACGCATCTGTTGTGAGGAAATGAGCAGGAGGCGACATGTGTAAGGCCGACGGAAGATGACAATTCTGGCTCCACCATATCAGATTGTCTATGGCAGCACGAGGTAAGGTGTGTAATAACCTGTGGTCTGACTTCAAGATTTCGTTTAGAAGGTTCAGAAGCGCTCGAAAGTTGAGTCTTCCTTTCGGAACTACCAAGCTGGCAAAATTGAGTAGACCAACAAGGCTCTGGAGCTCCTTGAGCGTCGTGCGCTGCTTCCACAATAAATGATAGATTTTGTCTGAAAGACCCGGAATCTTGTCTTCGGGAAGGCGCTTTTGATTCGTCCATGGATCCCAATGAATTCCTAGGAACACTATGTTTTTCGTCGGTGTGATTATCGACTTTTTGTAATTGATCAGCCAACCTAACTTTTCTAGAGTGTCGAGCACAATTTTCACATGACTCCGAAGCTGCTCTTCGTTCTGGTGAGCGATCAAGAAATCGTCGAGAAAAACTACTATCCTGACACCTCGTTGCCTGAGTGTCTGAGCTATCCAATTTGTAAGCGCAGCAAAGGTCTTCGGCGCTGTGCTCAGGCCAAAAGGTAAGCAGGTCATTTCTAGCAATTCGTTGCGATAAATTAGGCGCAGAAACCTTCTGTGGCTGCGAGCTACAGGTAAATGAAAATATGCCTGCGAGAGGTCAATTTTGCACAACCAATCCTGTGTTTGTATAAAATCGGGAATGCGATAAGCATTTATTAGCTTGAATCGATCTGTTATGACGTAAGAATTCAGAACTTTCAAATTGAATACTGGCCGATTTGAGCCGTCGCCTTTGGGGACAAGAAACATCGACGAAAGGAAGCTTGGCGAAACAATAGCTCGCTCCAGAACTCCCTGTTCTATCATTTTGTTTATGACAGATGTCATTACGGCAGATTCTGGAACGTTTAGGTTGGTTCTGACCACACTTGGATGTAAAAGCGGTGGTTTCCGGCAAAAGGGTATGCGATACCCTGTTATTATTTTTAGAATGTAATTTGGTGCATTCATTTGTTCCCATTGGCCTCGAAACTGAAGGAGACGGCCTGCTCTGAACGAGTCAATACTTACGTCGTTTGTTGTCATTATTGCGCTGGGGAGGTGATGACGCGCGTTTCGCTCATACTTTGGTTGATTATTTTTCCGAGTATTCGATCGGCCTCGAAAACTATTGCGATTATTCGGTGTGACCGAATTATATTGAACAGCATGACCGTGAGAGTTACAGCCACCTTGCGGAGGTGGGTTACCGCTGCTGCAACCACCTTGCGTAGGTGGGTTACTGCTAGCACATTGCGAATGTGCATTACTACGATGGCAAGCCTGAGCTGTATGAGCAAAGCCCTGCGAGGACTTATTGTAAGGCTTTGACCCCTGCGAGGGGCCACGAAACTTTCTTGCTTCCACCTGCGAGGTAGAAGTTGTATGAGGCTTTTGCAATGGCCAAAAACATTTCCTTACGCCACCAGCTTTTTCTACCGCAGTAGTAAACTTCTCAGCATTGAACAGGTTGGCACATGTCGGTGGAATTTTCTTTAAGCTGGCCTTCATCAAAGGGTCCTTTGCTTGTTTAATGACACAATCCCTCCTCATTTGGAGAATCTCAGCACGATGTCCACAAACAATCTGTAATAAGTCTGAAGAACACTTATTAAAGTCCCCTGTGGAAAAAAGGTAATTTACTTTTTGAAGCAGAGTGTCCGAATTGACAGAGTCATTATTCCTTGCCCATTCTAACAGTTCCTGAAGAGTTCCTTGCAAAACCTCCCTTTGTTTGAGCACACACATGGTCAAGGCTGCGAAAACCTTATCGGCATAAATGAGGCGAGGAGGAGACTCGTATACTTTAACTTCCTCGTTCATTTCAATATCTGTAAAACCCGGCGAGTAATTGTATAATTTTTGGGTTTCAGAATACCTAATTTCATTCCAGTCACTTTTATCTAAATGTTGCAAATCACTTAGCAACTTCAAATGTTTATCGGAAGTCTTAGGCACCGTAGGCTCCTTAAGCCTAGTTTCAAAAGTTAAGGTAAATTCCTGATCACCACGTGCACTAACATTTTCAGGTTCAACATCAAGCATTTGTTCGTAACGACTTTCACTAACACCTGATAGTAATGAGATAGCATCATAATCCAAATCAGTACTCACGTGTTGACCGGTGCCTTTGCAAACCATTTTCCGTCGAAGGCTACGTACCTCTTTGGCTAATTTTCGAACCTTACGTTTAGAACGCCGCTTGTGTTTGCCTCCCCGTTTCTTGTTACGGCGACTTCTCTTTGGGTTGCCTCCGCTAGACGAGGAGCTATTACTGGAACTCGAGCTACTAGAACTTGAGCTACTGGAACTGCTTGACCGAGCTCGCCGCTTTCGCGGCGAAGAAGGTCCTGAAAGCACATCACTAATCGCCCTATCGGCGTTTTCACACGGATTTTCCATACTGAATATCGAAAGATTAAACTTTATTCACTTTTTAGTTCGAATAAAAACCGTTAAGATTTTTTTCACTTGTGCACTTTTAAACTGAATATCGAAAGAATAAACTTTATTCACTTTTTAGTTCGAATAAAAACCGTTAAGATTTTTTCACTTGTGCAGTTATAAATTATAACACTTTAGTGTAGCTAAGGGTCGGTAGGGCACGACCGTTCACGGCGGGAAACAAGACGCCAATGAAATCAAAATGGCGCGTCTCGCTTAGCGAGCCTCCCTACCACTGCCAAGCGGAAGTGACGTACCAGAAAGAGACAGATATATAGAAATACGAAGAGCGGGAAACGCAGGGCCTATCTCAATTAAATAAGCTTCGAATAACGGTCAAGTCAAATTAATACTACAATACGGCAGCTGTTTGCAAACAAACCGCAGTATTCTTGGATCAGACCCATACCTGGGTCAGTTTCGCATCATATGTAGAGACATTCTAATCTAGACCTGCATCCTGGATCAGTTCCTTGAAATGATGCATTCTTCTGGCAATGTTAGTAAAATTGGTTGGAAAGTTAAAATGAAGCATGACAAGCTTAAACTCAAGTGAATCAACTAACCTCCTATCATAGAACCTCTCATCATGTGTTCTCTGATCGGTGCCGTAACCGCTGGACCTAGAGCTTCTATCGGAACAGCTGGACGAGGCGTTAGACGAGCGACTGCAGCGCTTTGAGTCTACTGTCGTTGTGGCCCTAGAACAATTGGAGTTGACCAGCGTTTAGTATGTAAGCGATTTTTGTTAGTTGAACAGTGAAGGTTAGTTTTGGGATGGGGAATAATCCTCTGGTAAATAATTGATTGCTTTCGAAGTAGGTTCATAAATGGAAGGCCAGGGTAAACAAGCAAGCTTAGCAGAATTTTTGTAGGATGTCCCTGGTCACTTAAAACGGAGGCTAAGTCGGATTTGTTAGAGACCTACCGACTCGAACTTCTTTGAAGCCATCGTCACTAAAGGTGATGCTTAGTTACTCTCGCTGGAAACCACAAGTTCTCTCCTTGATCCTTGATGCATATTTCGGCGAAAAAGGACTGATGAGGTAGCTGTTTGGTTAGTAATGGCAGGATTTTCTTACGACCGTCCTGTAATACTGCCCTTAGATGATATGATGATGGGTGAACTTTTAGGGAGTCACTTTGTGATGAAAAAATTGACAAACAAACAAGTCTTAGTAACAAGTGCCTTTCCGCTTTTTACCCCCATTATTATGCATCGTACCATTCCATTGGGTTTTGTCTGACGTATTATAGTGTATACATATTTTTAAGGCATCTTTGTGGAAGAGAAATAAATGTGTTTATTATTATTAGGTACAATCAAGATTCTGTCTCAAGATATTATCATCAAGTGCATTGGCATAGTTTTGAACTAGTATCAAAACGGCACGAGACGATTTGAACTAGGGATCAATTAGATAAAGTGACAATAGCAACATTACGAGAAATACTGATTTATATTCTAAGTAAAAGTGTAACATAACATCACTTCTCTAATCCCCGGAGGTTAGACAGAGGGTTACCTAATAGTAACTACACGTTCATTTCACCAATTAAGTTAAAGTTTTATGTAATGGCGAGCCTATTGCCGTTAACCGGGCACCAGTTCAGAGACGGTATAAGTGTAATTAGAAAATTTTAAAAAACTACGGAAATAAAAGAAAAAAACTCATAAATTAAAATTTTATGTTTGAAACGTAAATGTAGCTAAAAGTCTTAGTTTTACGAATATTAATATCCATAATAAATGAAACAACTGTGTGTCAGAATGAAAGAAATATTGTTTTAGAATTTAGTGGAAGAGATGCTTGGGCGACATGTTTTGATTTATTGCCAAAAGTTTACCCGTGGCCGTCGTAGCCATTTTCGATTTAAACTTCATTAAAATCTAGCCAATTCGTCGTGGCTTCTTGTAAATGGTTTCATGACCTTCTAAATTCGTTGAAACACAAATAGAATCCATGCTTTAATTTTATGAGTTCATCTATTTTTGAAGAACTTTACTCTCCTTTGTCTTAGTGAAATAAAACAGTATCCTTTTAGAAAAAGCAGTTCCAATTTTAGGGTGCAATATTTAGTCTGTTTTTATCAACGAGTGTGATCTGGTAAAGTCATGATTTTGAAATTTTCAATTTCGTTTTTGCCACGTTGGTCTAATCCTAGGTCGTGTGAAGTATTATTGAGATTTTTCCATCCGGGATTACTTAGTAGCAGCCACGAAGTTTGGATTTATGCCCGGTTCATGGCAATAGGCTTGCCCACTATTACACGGGACTTAAACCTAGCTGTCGAAATGGGTGGGTGTATAACCCATTAGTACCTACACGGGCCTACACCTGCTTAATTCTTCGAGGAGTACAGGCGTGATGGTAAGATGTTACTTGTATTTTATATTATTGCCAACAATAGAATAAATACTAGGAAGCGGTAAAAGCTACCATTTTATTGCTACCCATAAAATCTATGACGCCATTTCAATAAGCTCTAATTCGAGTCCATTGCACTAATGAGTTTTTACTTCATTAGGTACCTATTGACCGTGTGTATAAATAAGTAGAAGCAAATGGGTATGTAAGGATCAAAGCAGTTGGCATTTTGTCAATTCAGCCTGCCCATGAGGTCAAAAGGCGTGAGCTTATGTACCATAAAGACGTCGCCATTTTTTAAAGTAAGTATGTCTTGTGTGTGTGAACAATTTCCTCTATAGGACCGACTCCGCAATCACTAAAAAATATTCACGGTTCAACTGGTAATTTTTTGGCATAATTATGATGACACACCTTTCCGACTATATGCTTTATGCTATGTGTGTGTGTGTGTGTTTATGCTGTCTTTTTTTTAATTTACCTGTTCTGTCTTTCAGGGTCCTCCACGAACACGACTCTGCTTCCGTCCGTGTTGTTGTACCGCTTGGTCTGTCTCACGTGGTCTCCGGAGCAGACTGGAACTCCTTCGATGATGTCGGGGACCTCGCTTTTTTCGTGCTTCTGGCATATCCGTATTCTGCCCTGGCATTTTCTGGCCTTGTTTGATGAATCTGGAAGAGGAGGTTGGCACACGTCAATTATAGGATTTTTTTTACCTAAGCTTCTGTGGGGATCGTAGCAGTTGAGATTTTGGGTTACAATTGTGTTCCCGACCCGGGAATCGAGCCCATGCTCAGCAGTCGCGCTTGGGCCGACCAACAAGTCAGTCGACATCGACCATTAATCTCTAGAAATATAATACTGCGATACATAATGTAAATAGCATGATTCCGAATCTTCCGTGTTAGTCAAAATATTATATTAGTCAGAATCCGCTATGAACCAGCGCAACGATGACTATCTTCATCAATTAACATCTATTGACATTGAATTATTTTGTGTTGACGACTCGAATAAACGTGAGCAATTTATTGACACCTCTAAGTAGGCTGATGTATCCGGGTTCATTCAAAACAATGATGAAATTTATTGTAGCGACTGAGGGACTATTTCTTTCACCGCGCAATTAAAATTATACGCGAAATTAGCATATTTTACATAATATATACAACCAACCGTCGGGCCCACCAGACATAGAATCTAGACGGAAGTTCCTCTTCAAGCTTCTGCAAAATAAAATATAATAAACTTACCGAATTCCAAAAATGCATCAGTTTCAGTGAAAGTCATGTTGATGCCGCTGTCTTGAGAACTCACTGAAGGATTTTGGCACCAGTTTTTCTTGACATTACAGTGTGTGCAAGCAACATCAGCACAACTCGCTTCGTCGTCCGATAATTTGTTTGAACTCAAGGATTTGGGCAGAATTGGAGAGTTCTGAGTTGTGACCACTTGTATGATAGTGTCGGGTGTCGAAGTCTCACTAGAGTTGAAGGAGATGCTGTTCGGTCCTGAGGCCTCGTGGGAAGGCGTGCCATGCGCTGACTTCGGTGAATTTGTTGTTGGAGACCGCTTGCTGTAACGATTGTCGTCTTCATCATACTGAGGCAACACGGGACTAGTGGGACACTTTCTCAAACTAGAAGTCGCCTTTTTGAGATCCAGGCCCAATTCTGGACCAGAACCGATCCTCTGTCTACCAGTCTGCGGCGGAGAACTCTTTCGAGAGCAACTGCCAGTGTAATCTGGTGAAATCATCTCGTCTACTTGATTAACCATCTCGCGTATTTCGTGTTTCACTTCCGAAGCCATCTCTCTCGACATACCCATCAGGTACTCAGCTACGTCTATGACTGATACAGAATTCTTATCGCTCTGACTAGAATTAATTGAGTTCATACTAAGATTCGACTGTTCGAGCGAGTCGGAATTCTCTAAGATATCGTCTACTTTGGATATGACTTCGCGGATCTCCGACTTTATTTCTGTTGCTATTTCTCTGGTCATTTCCTTGACATAAGCCTGGATATCCTCTGAGGTTTGAGAGTTCAATGAAGTAGTTGGTGACGTCCTGCCTACTTGGCTGCAGTCAGATATTGACGTGCTGCTCTGTGTGCTGTAGAGGAACGCCTTTCCGGGTGAGATCATTGGGTCGTCTAACGACTGCAAGTCTGTTTGACTGCCACAGTTACAAAAGCCTGTTTTGTCTATGACATTGTTCGGGCTGGTCTCTTTCAAGCCCAAGTTCAATTTTGTTTGTGCGCTAAGTGCCGCCGGGGGACTGTCTGAACCCAAACTATAACATCTGGATCTGACCAGCAGCGGTTGTCTGTTCTGAGGAATCAGTCGTAATGGTGACACAGATTCTCCAACTGCAAATTGTACTGGCAAAGGCGTCTCTGCTTCTTCCTTGTGTGTTTCCCGTAGACTTGTTTCTCTCGTATAGAACTTTTGTTTCTGTTTCAGTCTAAATATATGGCAGTCGTCTATGGCAGAAAGACTGAAATGTCTTGGCGAAGATCCCAAAATAGGTGACGATGTAATGGCAGACCTTGTATTCAGATTTAGGCTCTTTCTTGCTCCCGTGTACCCTGACGGGTCAAATGGCACAATATGTTTGACATTGCCCGATCGACCGAGAAGCAGGTCGTGGGCTTCTTTGGGAAGCATAAACCACCTGAGATAGTCTATGCGTGGATTGAAAGTCACTTCTGGCTCTGCTGTGGAGCACTTCATTGCCAGTTTTCTTGCTCTGTTGAATAAATTCCTCGCTGTCTGCAGAGTCTCTGTGTGCGTTTGCGGGAATATTCCTGGTCCTATAATGAAAAACAAATGTAATTAGGAACAGAGTCATTGACGTCATAGTGTTTAGACGTGAATGTCTAAATAAAAGTGTAAACTGACCAGAAACTCTTCTTTCGTGCGAGGTCATCTTTCCGTCATTGAACCTCAGCGAGTGCAATGACTTTCTGTCCCTGAGCACTGCACAGGTGTGGTGTCTCCACTGACCAGTTTCAGGGTTCACTACGTACTGTGGCAGAATTTTCCAACCTTCTGTCGCCACCATCTTCAAGGCTTCTAAAACGAATGCCAGCTCAGACTCTGACGTGAAGAAAGGTAGGGAAACTCTGCAGAATCCTGGCCTCAAGTGCTCGTTGTAGATCGGTACTTCTGGCGCTTTGACGTCGCTCATTTTTCTCACTCGAGCTATTTCCTTTTGCCTGCAAAATAAACACCATTCATGAATTCCAACGTGCAGATATTTCATGAGCGCGCAAATTATTCGGCCTTGAGATACAATTAACAGATTTGTAAAATATAAACGGGCAGAGCCCAAATGTTTGCGCGTCTAAAAATACGGATGGCGCTTGAGATGTTTTATCAATTCGTATGCTAATAAACGAATTCGTTGGAGATATACCAACGATTTGTTATTGCTGAATAATAATGAATTCCCTGTATTTTTTTAAACTGTGTTGATACTTCCGCCTTTAAACCATTGTTTTTTTACAACAAGTACCTATCAATAGAATTGGAAATTGTTCAATAGTTGCACAGAATCGTGACCGTTGGAAGGAATGAAGGGAGGCCTTTGTCCAGCAGTCTCACAATATGGGCTAGGTGTAATAATCCATAGCTCTGAACAAGAATATCAAAAAACAATTTAAATCTCATAATTATTAATTCGATTCATTCCATTGGTTTCAACAAGATTTACTCGTACTTGCCACCACCTGAATGTGTACCAGTATTCGTATTATTTATTTTTCAATAACAATTCTCGCAATCACTAAGGCCTTGAGCAGTTTCTATTGGCCTCATAACTTTATCGTAATTCAAATACTCACGCTTCAACATCTAATAGTTTCTCATATTCCCTAAGGAGTTGATCATCAATTCCCAGGACATCAGACCCATAGTTCAGGTTGCTAGACAGTCCTCCTCTGGCTTGAATGCCGAAGACATCATTCAGGACCGCACAGATGAAGTTGTGATGTAAGAAGGTCCCTCGTGGGTGTTTCACCATCAGAGAGAAAATGGGGAGCCTTCTGACTGTTGGAGACACGTTGCCCAGAAGAATCAGCTCCGGTATGTTCTTGATGTGAGAGATTACTTGCCTGAAACAAAAGAAATTCGGAATAACTTTTACAGAACATCACGTGGTTTAGGAAGATGAGCAACGGTAGTACATCCACGTAAAGTCAGTTAAATTAAAGTTCTATAAAAAAGGGGGCGAAAATTCATACTCCCTCCTGAGTACTGCAAGTTTGGCCACCGTAGAAATTGAATCTAGGATCCCCATGCTCAGTAGTAGCACTCAACACATCGTAGGCATATAGGTTATTGTCCTTATAATCCCCAGCCTCTGTTTACGAAAGTTATTTGTGTAGATACTTAACATAAATTAAATTACATCGGTCTTAACAGGGCGTTTGTTGATATTTACTATTATTACAATGAAATTCTCGAAATAGTAGAGACAGAATTTACTTTGTACTTGGGCTTTATTTTCCCTAAAGAAAATCGTGGTAAAGACCTGGCTGAGACTCACACAGACCAGGAAAGCATGGCGCTACAAGGCTGCCAATGATGATGATAATGATGAAGGTTTCATTGTAATTGAGAATATTGTATTAGAATGTTTACATAACATAACATCACACCTGTAATCCCCGTAGGGTTAGTCAGATATCTAAAGGTACAATTTGGTAGCCGACTGCACGCAGCAGCAGCATACGACATGTCGTCGCTTCATGTCGTCACGACACGTCGTCGCGTCATGTCACTGCAGTCATGATTTCGAACCCGACTGCAAATAACTATTAGTCAATAACTCTAAACACGCTCGACGTGTCGTTGCTCCGGCGTCAGAGGCACTACCACAGGGCACTACTGATACGGTCGGACGACACGTGCGTCTGCCGCTCGACGACGCACGTCGCTAACTACGGAGGGAATTTCATAGAAATACGTAGAAACCAGTCGTGTCGCCGCGACACGTCGTCTGCTGCTGCTGCGTGCAGTCGGCTACCAACTTGTACCTTTATAGTACACCCACATTTCGATAGTTCTCTTTCATTGCCATCAACCAGGTACCAATGCAGACCCCTAGTTGCCAAACTACTGAGACTCGGGTATCGAACCTCGGGCCTTATGCGCAGCGGTCGGGCTTGCAACAACTGGACTAACGAGGCAGTTGTATAATATTTCTGAGAGAATACTTAATAATACTCTGTAGTGGTTTGATGCTGTCATGTATCTAGAATGTATTCAGTATGACACCTTCTCGACATGCACGCAACGTGCAACGTGACAATAACAAGCTATAAATCTCTAAGACAGATACAATTATCTGCGTTCTATCATCATAACTGAATAAGTTGATACACGGGTTCGGTCGATTAATGGTCGGACAGACAGACAGACACACGAGTGATCCTATATGGGTTCCGTTTTTTCCTTTTTAGGTACGGAACCCCAAAAAATGATTAATTTGTGATTTTATAGTTGTCCTACATCGATAACTTGATTATCAACAATAATATCAACCTTCACATCTCCTAAACCAAACAAAAACAACCTATTATGTTAACGACATGTAGTGCTAGTGACCTACTCATTTTTACGACTTCACGACAGATAAGTTTATGGATACAGTCTACTTTATCTATACCTATTTCTGGTTCTAAACGTTAAAATGTGTCTAGTGATCCTTTAGTCAACTGGACCTACTCGAAATGAACCCGCGGGATCAGCAAAGATACATTTTGGACCCAGGGATGGTATATAAAATTTTGAAATGTCTGTGACTTGTGCCACTTGAGACTAAAATAAAAACGACCAATCAAACGAATTGTTTATTTGTAGTGTTTTATAATGATAACTGGTTTATTTGGCGACAGCCGTCCATACAAATTCAATCAATTCATTAATATTCGTCGCTTAGCACTTCCACTGTTTTTTTCTCTTCCGTGATCTAAAGTTAGTAATCTTCTTTTTATTACATAGTATAAGTCGCTCCCGCTGTTTATACGCTTATATCTTTAAAACTACACAACGGATTACCTATACTTAATGCTGGTTTCAGCAAAAGATAGAGTGATTCAAGAAGAAGGTTAAAATGTAGTGGGCTGCCAGTTGTTCGAAAGAGGCACAAAGTGCTTAGAAGGAACATGGGTGTTTTTTAGTCAGTAGAAATCCGACACTCCCTATCGCTCTGCCCAGAGCGATAGGGAGTGTCGGAGGAGTCATTTGAGGATGTCGCACCATCCGAAACTAAAAAAAAAGAATTTGCAAAAGTTCTGTTCTAAAAGATAGAAATGTAGCACCACATTGCCAAACAGATACAATTGTATAGAAACATACAAACGCTAAGTAGGAAATAGGTACTGATACGAACGTTATTGATGTTGATATGACGGCAGGCGGAAGTACACCGGCAAGTCTAACCTGACTGGAATATATAGAGGCAATACAGCTCATTGCTGATGCACTATATTTAGTTGAAGCCAGCCTTGAACTCGGCGAACTATAACCTCGATTTATATTCCAAATGGTCGGAAGATAACGCGTGTTTTGTTGCCAACGAAAAGTTTTTATCTATTTGTTTGTATTTTATTTTGAGTTAATGTTTATAATCAGAATTATGAGTATTGATGATACCTATTGAATTTTTAATGAAGAGATTTAGAATACCAAACTTTACAATACTGTATTATGAGGCACGTAGGAAATTTGGTATGGTTGGTCACCCGTGCACGGACCGGGAATAGGTAATCAGAATAAATGTCATAGCAAAAAACCTCTACATTAAGTATATTTTAAGGCTTATAAAGACCATGTCAGCCAATAAATATAACAAACGACGTAATTTTCACGAACCTGTTTTCTTTACGACCCGTAATAAAACTTGCAATATCTGATCTAAATCAGTAGGTCAAACGAAAGATTTGTCTATTTTATCATAGCCATCCAAAACAAAGTAAAGTAATACGAGAATGGTAAGTATGGGTAATTTCATGGATAATTTGACAATCAATTCAGTTGCCAAGTTATGTGGGACATGTGGGGACAACACTTGGAACTATCCGAAACTAGGACACGTCCTATAATAGAACAAATGTCCGTGACACTGGATATTTGCAAACTAACTGTGACAACAAATATGATAAAGGTTTATAGTATGAATCATTGTAGGAAGAATATTATGAAGAGGACGTTTCTATAGAACGTTTTACAAAACGAAGTCTTAGTCATAACTTGTAGGTACGACTAAGTTCTGAGTCAATACAGGGTGGAAGGGCCACCGACAGACGGTAAAGTGGTCACCACGTATTTTAGTACATAATTTTGAACCATCATATAAATTACTAGCGACCCGACCCAGCTTCGCACGGAAGCATAATTCTACACATAAACCTTCCTCTTGAATCACTCTAGCTATTAAAAAAAGCCGCATCAAAATCCGTTGCGTAGTTTTAAACATCTATGCATACATAGGGACAGACAGCGGGAAGCAACTTTGTTTTATAATATGTAGTGAGTAGTGATTAGCCGGTTATTAAAAAAAAGTTGTTTCCTACAAAACTGCAATAGTGCGATAGCTACGCTTGTCAAAATGGATGGAAAATCCAAAAAACCTATTGAAGATTTTCTATGTAGGGCTTCAGAATCATGTACTGATTATGTGGTAACCGTTAAAACGTCGGTGTCCCTTTCCCTTCTACCTTGTTTAGATTGCCATCCTCAAGCCAACAAGAGAAGACAAACAACAGTTTTTACAAATTATATCATGGAAGAAAATTATCACGGAACGTGTGATACTAATATCCCAGGCTACGATCTCTTAAAATTAAATTGTTATCGTTCAATTTCATCGAAGTTTTATAAATTACAGCCATAAAACTATCGAAATCTTCTTATAGGTACTCAGTCCAAAAAAGAACATTTTCAACGAAGAAATTGAGGTCGGTGAAGACATAAAACTATCTTTAGATGGGAATATTCGACTGGATACGGAGTATTATGGAGCCCAAGACTACCATATCTACGCGTATGTTTGGAGTCTTGCCAAACGCTTAATGGCGAAACTTTAAGCCCCTAGATTTGAACTTAAACACGTTTCAAAGTTAGATACTATCACTATTGGTGATATTTTAAGCCATAACGATATTTTTGAGAGGGCAAGTACTTCCAAAATCTTGAATTAATATTTTACTTTTACTTTATATAAATAACAGTCTTTTGTGATGATCAACTTTGGTCTAACAGTATACTCAAACTCTTCAACTCTGGTTGCCGTATTTGTACTAAAATGTTTGTCTTCAAGTTTATTCAATGTATGCTCAAACTTTTAATAGGTAGAGTTTTCTATCTATCTTCTACAATTCAACAATTTTATTGAAAACAATGAATAATTTATCATCTTTTCCAGCAAAATTTTAAAACGCTATTCATTCTTCACATACTTCCTTTTACGTAAGCTTAAAATAAATGTCAAGGAACATTTGTCTTCACAAACGGCTGAAGCCAGAGATTGTCAAGAGCTTTCTTTATTGAATTTGTGCGGCACAGATGACGTAGTTCCACAAAGGCTTAGCTGACGCACCCCACGTTACTTGTACTCCATTTGTATTCAAATCGGGCTCGAAGTAGGGCATTATGTATGCTTCAACACATTTTAAATAAACATCTATTGCGTATTAAAATATCGTGTGATGATAGATGAACTGGACAATGCAGAGCAGCATAAAGAGTGATTCTTTTAAGTAGGACAACGAAGGAAAACTCGAATTCCTTAAGATCCTTATTTTTTTAAGTTTATTACATTTTTAAGACGACAGGACACGCGTAAGACTCGATCAATAGCGCTCTCCCTATGTTACCTTCAGCCAATGTGACTGGTCGGTTTTCGCAAGTCTTTTGTGGACTGAATTACAGAATATCGTAGATCTGATCGATTTCCATAAAGTAAACAAATCCGTGTATTGTCGACCCTACGAAATCTAAGTCAGAGCTTGTCAAATGCCAGATTTGGAAAGGTGTTGCACCTTGACCATGATTCTCATGACTTCGTTTCCATCATAAGGTTAGCTTACAAATTCATCACCTTTGTTTACATAACCAAGACCGTCATCTAAAATAATCTCCATTCAGACTTGCAGAAAGAAAACATTGCAATATTTCATTTTAACAGCACCAGTACGTAAACAACTGGCCCACACCAGCGTTACCAAAGACACAGTACATTGCAGATGGCCTTGCTGTAGGCAATAAACTTAGCATTTACGATGCTACCGGGACAGGGTTGTCATTGGCCTTGCAACTTGAGAGACCCCTGCTGGGAGGCGAGAATTTTATGGTTCTAATTATCGGACTGACTGGGCAACCTCCTTGTCGTGTCGTGCTGGCAGATGGGCCATTTTCACTGGTAAACGAAATGAATAAGTTATTTATACAGTTCTGGAGGGTTTCTGGTTACAATCACAACACCTGAAGCTACACAAAAAATAACTAGTACATCCTTCTGAACCTCTGCGCATTGAATTTTTCTTCGAAACCATAAACTACGTGAGATATCTTGTAAGAGGCTTTAGCCTACATCAATTCGAGTCTATATTCTCAACGACGGCGACGATAAAATGATAACTGATCGTCTAAAACATCGTTTTTAAAAATGACGCTGATCCTTCATCACAAGACCGAAGTATTTTTCTTTTGTTTTTGTCTGAAATATTATTTTGAAGTACCTATTTTTGCAGTATTTTTATCGGCAACCCTAGCCTAGTCCCGGGGAATACCGAGATAGGGTAAACTGAGCCAACTACATACATTGCTGCGCGTACATTTAGCTGCATAAACCTTATTACCAGCATTTCGGTGCAAGCTCACCTAGCCTTGCCGGCGCCCGAGAATATACTTACAAAATTTAATATTATTATGATGAGTTATAGTAGCTTTTATTTTATATAATGTAAAAAGTACATTAGATTTTATATTCTTATAAAGCCATTTTTATTAGGGGCTTGCTCATCTTACATTTAATATTGGGTTGACGGATTATTCAGCGGTTTCGGGTGTGTTTTTTTTTGCAAATAATATTAGAAAGCATAGTCGTAGGCCAGATTTAGTGTTAAACCTAGTCATTTTAATTTAGAGCAACTAAAGAAAGATTCCGTTTACATCTTCTAATATATAAAATTCTCGTGTCACAGTTTTCGTTGTCATACTCCTCCGAAACGGCTTGACCGATTTTGATGAAATTTTTTGTGCTTATCCGGTGGAGAATCGGCCAACATCTATTTTTCATCCACCTAATATTTTTTTTTTATTGAAATTATTTATATGGCAAAACAACGTTTGCCGGGTCAGCTAGTAATAATGTAAATAAATGTTGATAGAGGGAAAGGACGACCAAGAAAACGCTGGATGGATTATTATACTTAAGGTGTAAAATGAAAGAAAAAGGAGTTAATGGCAGGAGAAAATGGAAGAAAAATATCGTGCTGTACCGACCGCAAGTAGCTTAGGACAAGTGCAGGATGATGATGAAAGAAATTTCTATTCGGACCAATTTCGGACGCAGCTTCGAACGTGGACACTTCCACACAAATACTTGTGATCAATCAGTCAGTGTCCTGTACACTTACTTAAGTATTGCAGAAGTTGACAGCTGTTTTCATTCTGCAGTAAGCCAAAATGACAGCATGTTTTTCCGAACTTTAGTCAAAACTCGTAAATATCTCGTTTCTCATAGTTATCGCCTACATGTTCCCAGCTGATATTTACGCACATAAATATCTATTTCTTGATCAACGCGGAAGATTCCTTCGCGTTTTATTTTAAAGATTTATTGCGAAAATATTTATTTTAGTTCTGCTACAGAACATGTTTTGAACAGTTTTGTTTTGTAACACAAAATAAAGCGGGTCTTAAGATGTGAGAGACGATACTGCGGATGTACCTATGTATTATGTTTGCTTGTGAACAATATTGGGACAGTCATGGTCAAACTAGTATTGATTTAGTTTTAGAGACCCCAAACTTGAGTAACCTTAGTTTTAAGCTTACTAAATCAAGAAACATACGAGTATAAACACTGTGTGCGTATAATATTATGTTCTCAGCTTTAGTACAGCCTGTGTCCATCATTACCTGACTGTACGGTGCGTTGTTCAGGTTGGAGCGCGTAGAGAAAGATTCACTTCGTTTTCGTTAGGTTTATAACGTTTAATTGTGTTACAATAAAAACTGTTGACGATTCCTTTCCTTAATGTTAGTCACCGCGTAGCAGTAATTGCACTCACCGATTTATTAGGTTGTATCGATATTTATAGAAACCAAACATGTACTAGACGTCAGTCATTTTAAGACTGTACACTGACCTCTCATATAAAGAAGAAGAGGAGAAGTGGTGTGAGAAGAAGCGTCAGGTAATGCTGGGTACAAACTGTACCTTTTTCCCATGGGAGGTGGGCAGAAACGTCAGCATTCCATTTGCTTCATCCTTGTATGACTTGTACATCAGGTCAGACCTCGTTTGTGAGTATGTACTAGGTACTAACCTTTAAGAAGCGTACCTGCACTTTTAAATATCCCTTCGATGTCTGTACGCACACCTACCTAACGTAACTAAGTAGTAAGAACGTTTTAGACGTCTGCGAACATTTTTAAATATATAGGTATATAGTTAAAAAAAAACATTTTGTAAACATTACGCATTGCAAACATCACCTCCGTTATCAGCAACGACCTTGAACCAATAAACAACCTATACGAACGAGAGTAATCAATACCATTTCCTCCCCAAATCATTATTTTTGGAGTATTTTGCACGATATACGCACGACGACCAATCATATCTGCCAAATCCATGATCCTGATCTCTACGGGAAGTCTATACAAAGGGAGGTCAAGTGATACTGGATTAACACATCATGTAGGCCATCAAAACACGTGTACTTAATTATTGGTGGCAGTCCCACTCGATCATACAATGTCCATGTTAATGGTATTGAAACATACACCATACAAACATACATTACGTCATTGCTTGTTCAGTCCTCAGCCCCTTGTATTCACTACCCTTGATGTATGTGTGTACTTGTCTATAGGATAAATATTGTGTGGGAAGAGCAGTGAGGGTAAGTGTATAGGGGGCTTACCCTGTACACACGGCTACACATCAAGCTATACAAAACCAGTTAATCTTGGTCCACTTTACTAGATCTTTTCGCACAATGAACGATCAGATTATACTGGTTTTGTATAGCTTGATGTGTAGCCGTGTGTACCTACGATGTTTTCTTTTGATTCTAGTTTATCTATAGCTTTAACGCTTTTTGCTTTACAGGGTGAAATGAACACAGACGCAAAAACGGTAACAACATAAATTCAGTACATATTGTTAAAGAATAGGCATCCATTTGGCAGTTAAATGCAACCGCAGTCAGAATCTTTTTAAAACAGCAATATCAGAAATAAAACATGCAATTTTGATCGCAGCAGTTGTAAAACAGTTGTTAATGTTAAACAAATAAACGGTAACGAGCGAGCGCAGTCCGCGGACGTTAAACATCGTCCCGGACAAACAGACAAACAATTGTACATGTTTCCAGTGGCGAGTCGTTACTCACGATGTGTTTGGCATTGATACCACAGGGAACAAGAATGCACAAGGTAAAGGTAACCAGTTAAAGGACTAACCAGAGAATCGGTTATGCATATTCAGACTACATTCGTTAGATCGTGGACTTCCATCGCTTTCCATGAGGCGAGATCCACGACTAATCATGCTTAAATGCGTCAGTGAAAATTATGGATGAGTCTAAAAGTTCGACAAAGGGGTTTGGCTAACTTTGTATGGGCTAGTGGCGTCATTTTTTTTTTTAGCGGCCACTTTTAATTTTCATGTTATTTTGTTGTGCTGTGTCAAATACACATACATGTTAAATTATTTTTGTCCTAAGTTATTTCTAAACTGAGATATTTGAGTTTGAATATTATAAAAATGTCTTCTTCAATTACTGTTCTGCGTAAAGAAATCTTAGTTATGTGTTTAGAAGGTTGATATTAGAGCTGGCTTAATAATAACTGCTACTTGGGTCGATCTTTAAGTTAGGCCACGCTTGCCTAGGTGGGTCTGTGGATGGGTGGGTGTGGATTATATACCGAGTTTCCTCCGTGCCTTGGAAAGCACGTTAAGCTGTTGGTCCCGGCTGCCATATATAGATCTTTTGCAGTCGTTACTGGTTGTCAGTGACCTGACTCTGTCTGACAACCAGTCATACCAAAGGGTATCGTATTACCCAGTATTAACTGGGACGTGGAGGTCAGATAGGCAGTCGCTCCATGTAAAATACTGATATTCAGCTGCCTCCGGTTAGACTGGAAGCCGACCCCAACATAGTTGGGAAAAGGAATAAATAATACAAGAGCAATATTGCATCGAGCCCTTGTGTAGCAGTTTCTACGAGAATGTACACGTAAATGTCCGTCTAGAACTAGATGAATGTGTAATACGAGTCCCGCCGACACGATTCAGACTTCGCTGGCTACAAATGCAAAATGCACTGTTAATTACATCCATGGTGTTATACATCCAAATCTTAAACATATAAGAGTCTAAAGAGGTATGCTGGGTCTGTCACAATACACAAACGATCACAATGCCAAGTCTTTATAATGCATCAGCCCATAGATAACAGACATCGAGCCATGCAATCTACGTACGTATATTAATTAAATTACATTATTTGCAACGCCACCATGATTAAAATGCATTTGTTCTGTTTTCCTTAAGGGCTGGACTTTGCACTCTATGATAAAACCCCGCAAATTATGATAATTATAAATAATAGAATTTGCATAGTATGCAGGTAACCTGTTTACTATTGTAATTTAACGTATGGGATTAGCGTGGTGAGTTATATAAATCTAGAAAATCTAAAGAGTAAAAAAACTAAACAAGAAATCTAGAGAGTGTACCATCTTCGGTACGAAACAAGAAGAAGAGCGTATGGGATTAAGCATGAATGAGGATGACTACAAGAGTAGAGGAAAATCAAAGAAATGAAGTCGTCAATCCGACTGCGTGGAAGCTGATCTGGCTAGAAAAGAAGCGACTGGTAAGATGACGGCCCATAGGAAAAAAAGAAGAAGGAACTGCGACAATCACTAACTCTAAATAAATTGGGATAAAAAAGATATGGGAAACGATGATGAATTTGACTTATAAATTAAAACGAAATGAAGTAAAAGAGATGATGTTGAACTTTTGAAGTGTTTACAGGCCAGAATCTGATAATATTATGAACGTAACGACGTAGTTGTAGTAATAAATAAAGCTTATTCCGCATCTCACAGTACGAAAATACACATTTTTTTGTATCAAAACATTCTGAAAGCTATCGCATTATACAATTCGGTTCACCGTCCTCAAATGGGACAATGTTTATAGCATTGGACTCATTACAAATTAGAATGGCGTCTACGTTCTAAAAACACGTCGTTTTATTATGAATTATATTAGATAACTGAGAAAATAGCCGTGAATCATAAAAATCTACTTTTATTTTTATTGTCACATGTTATTTTTCTCTTTGATATGCGAAATTACGATGTCATCATATAATTCTATCAGATCCGATATCTGCCGTGACCGTGTTTCTTGAAAAGTCATTGAACGAGGTATTTCAGTTAAGTCGGCAGGAAAATATAACGTTGACATTTCAAATAATAAGATTGTGAAATATTGGACAGTGTACTCAGGTAAAATGGCTTTCATTGAGTTGAGGTAGGTAAAAATTACTTCAGTCAGCAATTCAGCAAAATTACTTAAATGAGCTAGAATAACATCATAACAAACCCCAAAAAATTGCTGTTCCATACATTTGGATCGCGTTGCATTGCGTAAATTTCCGTAGCGTGAAATACGAGTACCTAGTGCACTTTTTAGGGTTGGAATGATTATTGTACGTGGTAATCGTTTACGTTTACCGTGTGTGTCGAAGTTACTTCCACACTGTATAGATAGATCAAAATCAAATCAAAATCAAAAATATTTATTGGAACAAAAAACATATTTTACAAAAGTTTGTGTTCGTTAACAACCGCATTAGTATGGAATACTGTGTCGCGGCTATTAGCGCCCACCTCCAGGAGTGGAGACGACAGTGTTCCAGGCTCATACATGACCTAGGTTAAGATAAAGAACATTTTTTCTCCCGAATTCCACACGGACGAAACTGCGTTCTAAAGTTAATGAGATATTACACGTCCGAACTGTGTCCGAATCGTTTTCACGAGACAGAAAACCCTCGTGATCGCGATGATTAATTAGATAACGATACAATAATAATATTATCTAGTTTTACTGGCCACGAGACCGTCATCTGACCTACACGACCTACAGGCTAAGTTTTTGCAGAACGATGTTATCAAGTAAGCACGAGTAGTGAGGAACAAAGATGACATTGTAAGATTTCGCAGTAAAACGACCCTAAACCGTAGTGTGTGGTTACGTCATGCAAGTGTGACCTTAAGACGTTAGGAAGTCATCCAGATGTAGACAAGGTCGCATTGATGACTGATTAGGTTAATGAATTCAATAATTTATTAAACTAGATTAAAGGTTTGAAGGTGAAGAATTATTTCTGTCTACGAGACTTTAAGAAAAAAGGCCGGTGCTTTATTAAAAAAATTCACTATCCCTCGATATTTAACTAAGACTACCTTACATTATTTTGGAACAATGAGATTTGAAAATAAATACATACAATGAAAAGTAGATAAAAACCGGCGATTCTATATAGGACCAAAGCAGTAACATGTATGTATGTAATAGCCATGAGATCTAAGTGCAATAGTACTAGATCTAATATTTCCAAATAAAACATTAAAAAGATCCCAAAACGGTTAACCAAGGTGACATAGAAACACCTGTTCCGATTACTAAACCGGATACCGGAAACGACTACACCAGTACTAGACTTGAAAATGAGTGTAAACTTAATGAAATAAACACACCACTATTATCCTTAACAATAAAACTAAAAACAACCCGGAAATGTTCAGGAAAGAAGAAATAAAATGTGCAGTTAAATATAGAAATGACACATATAAGTTCAAAGGTGGCAGTAAAGCAAAGTTACGACAATTGCCAGCCTATCCTTGGCCAATGAAGTCACGTCAGTCTACTGGGCGATTTGTTCGTGAACTTGTTCGTATTGGGTGGTCTGTGGGTTGATAATGAAATTATGAGAACTGTCTGGCAAATTAATTTGTTTTGCAAAGCAACACCCACCACCCTACGTTTATATGCAACAATTTTATTCAACTGCTTTGTGATCGGGATGTGCGGCCAATTGAATTTGACTGGCGCGGCGCTCGATGCTGTACAATTATAACTCTGACTTTGCATTCGACCGTGACAGATGTATTTTTGACAATTCACATATCGTGTCCTTGGTCTTCCTCTCTCTCTCTCTCCATCCATCAACATTACATTGATACTGTTACTGTTATTGTTAGCCTGTGTCATCCCACTGCAGGGCAAAGGCCTCCCCCCATGATTTCCAAATTTTGCGATCCAGGGCCAATGTGGACCACTGGTCGTTTGTTCTGTCAAGCTCGTCCCGCCATCTCCATCGAGGTCTACCACGTCGCCTTTTGGCTGTGTCAGGGTTCCAGAACGTGGTTGTTTTGGCCCACAGCTCGTTGGGCATACGGCAGACATGGCCAGCCCAGTCCCACTTCAGCTTAGCGGCTTTTTGAGCAACGTCAGTGATTTGTGTTTTGGAGCGCAGTGTGGTGTTGCGTGTACGGTACATTGATACTACCTCAAACTAAATCTATGTTACTGCAATTTTCCATTGAACTATCAAGGAAGAGTGAACGAACTAAAAAGTCATCTCCCCATTCCATTAACGATATGTAGAGTGAACACGGACACTCGTCGCCACATAGCAACTTGTTCTATTTCAGGCGTCCAGTTCCTCTGACCCATTTACTGTCTTTCGAGGGCAGCGCTGCAATGACCCGGATTCGATGCCCGTGCCACGTTCGGACGTGGACATTCGCGGAAATGCGAATTGGAGACGATAGCCTTGCGCAATTATGTAGTTTTTATATTATATTGTTTGATTTGCCTTGGATATGGGTTAATGTTAGACTTTGTATGCATAATGGTGTGGGTGTGTCATTATTTATTCTGGCCGTGAGTGGAATACACTGAATTAAATAAAGCACTAGACCACAGACAATGGAATTATCCATTCCCGTTCCATACTTGCCCGTCAGTTCGCGCAAAGGGAATCATTTGACGTTGTTTCAATAGATACTACAGATAGGCCTAATAAAACTAATACAACAGCTGTTACAAATATCAATACGACCAAACAACATCGTTGGGGGGTCATAATAACAATAGCTTCAAATCATTTTGCTGAAGTATTTGATGGGTTCTTGGAACAGGGTTGGGTTAAATTATCGATAAGTGTTCAGTCAATTGGTTCTTCCCATCGGAAAGCGTTCAATGCTGAGTTAGGAAGCGATGTATTTGGTCATCCGGTTATGTTTCCTCTGATGCTCCCATCAAAATGAGTTTTAAATGAAATGCATTCACATTTTTAAGAACAGATAGATTATTTTGTTTTGAAGCTTTTAAATAAGAAATCATAGCTTGTACGACTTTAATATCCAAGTACGTTGTTGAAAACTAGATAAAACTAAACAAAGCAGCAGTTTTTTTTTTTCGACTTTTATAATCTTTTTTGTTTGTTACATATATAGGCTGCGGGGATCCGCTGGATGCGAGACGCACGGGACCGGTCAATGTGGCGACACTTAGGGGAGGCCTATGTCCAGCAGTGGACGTCTTTCGGCTGAAATGATGATGATGATGATGACATATATTGAAGGAATGCAAAAAAGAGTACTAGTATATCGTGAAATTGGATTCTCATAGAAGCATCTGTATGATAATGGCACTCTAACAAGTAATCGATAGTACCGCAACACCGAAAGACGAATGGGTCATGAAATTGAGAAGGCGCCAAGCGTTGAAAAAAGCGGCACCGACTCCTACACTGCAAACAAATCGTTTGGCGACGCGACTCTGCGCCAACATTGTTTACATTCATTCAATGAGAGCTCACAACGGGAAATGTTTATTTAAAATCGTTTTACATGTGGGTTTATTTAAAAAACCTAGAAAATTCTTCATTATCATGTGCTCATTGAATGTGTTATCTGGTACTATTATAATAGTCTATTGTTATAGTGTAGAAAGAAAGAGACTACAACAAAGTTAGACAACACACAACATCATAGACAGACTTGTCACAATATTGTTAAATAGATCGGATATCATAAGAAATTCAATTGCATTGTTATACCTACTTATCATTATGCAACAAAGACATAATGTAAAACTCTTCCATAAAGCCTTTTATAACAAAGTTGTTTCATAATACAACTGGTATCGAATGAATTGTTGTTGAGAGAAGCATTGTTGTATTTCTATTCAATGCGGAAAAAGAAAAGCAACAACTTGTATTTGTGTAAAATACCACAGACAAAGAAGTAGATATCACAAAACGATAAAAACATGAATGAATATCACATTATTGTCTTACAACAGGCAATCGCGTTGATCAAGCACTTGAAACATCAAAAGAAACACTACTAAACGTTTCAACTAATATAATGGCGAATGTCTGTTAATGTAACAAAACATTATTGTTAGTGTATCAGTTACTTGCGTCATCAGGGATAGATGAATTACTTTTTATCTTAATGGTTTCAGAAAAGTTTGCAACAAGGAGCTATCTTGAGGCCGACGCTTTTTATTAATATTTGGCAGATCAATGTAACATTTTCAGTGCGATGTTCGAATACACTAAGGCTGAGTTGCACCAAAAAAGTCGTTAAAGTTAAAGTTTTTGTTAAATTTGACAGTACTCTACGGGGTATAGAAAAATTATATATACAAACTTTTTTTGCCAACATTCAAACAAAGTAAGTACCTATTATATTTATTGCTTTGTCTATAGCACGTATTATTTTTTGGTTGAACCTACGATGAATATCCTTGTTACGCCTTAAGCAATGCAATCGTATAGTCAGCCACCAAGCTACGTTTTTAGAGACTCGAAAACTTGGCAAGAAACATTCGTCGTTCCATGTGGAAAAACGATCGGCTCTAGGTAATCACACTTTTCTTTTCATCGCTTTCGTCATCAGAACTGGTTTCTGCGAGTATTTCTTGGAGCAGGGACATGATCTCTAAAGGTTATATTCAACGCGTTTGACAATAAAATTGACAGACAATTTAACACAAACTATAACACTAACCAGCGGAAAGTGAGCGGTTGCAGTTACTGTTAAAGTTATGACGTCATTTAACTATTTGTCAAATGGCGCAACTCATTGTTGGCATAACCGATACAAAACTGAAGTTTTGATGTTTGTTTGACGTGCCATTTGACACTAACTTTAACTTTAACTACTTTTTTGGTGCAACTCAGCCTTAGGCTGAGTTGCACCAAAAAAGTCGTTAAAGTTAAAGTTTTTGTTAAATTTGACAGTACTCTACGGGGTATAGAAAAATTATATATACAAACTTTTTTTGCCAACATTCAAACAAAGTAAGTACCTATTATATTTATTGCTTTGTCTATAGCACGTATTATTTTTTGGTTGAACCTACGATGAATATCCTTGTTACGCCTTAAGCAATGCAATCGTATAGTCAGCCACCAAGCTACGTTTTTAGAGACTCGAAAACTTGGCAAGAAACATTCGTCGTTCCATGTGGAAAAACGATCGGCTCTAGGTAATCACACTTTTCTTTTCATCGCTTTCGTCATCAGAACTGGTTTCTGCGAGTATTTCTTGGAGCAGGGACATGATGTCTAAAGGTTATATTCAACGCGTTTGACAATAAAATTGACAGACAATTTAACACAAACTATAACACTAACCAGCGGAAAGTGAGCGGTTGCAGTTACTGTTAAAGTTATGACGTCATTTAACTATTTGTCAAATGGCGCAACTCATTGTTGGCATAACCGATACAAAACTGAAGTTTTGATGTTTGTTTGACGTGCCATTTGACACTAACTTTAACTTTAACTACTTTTTTGGTGCAACTCAGCCTTAGCCTCACTAAGGTATAAAAAACATTTTTCTTACTTTCTTGTGAATTTATAATGTTTAAAAATAGATTCCTACACGTTAGAAAAGACAATAATTTAAAAATCTCATTTTTCCCTCTCTTTACCGACGTAATATGCGATGTATATTGAGTCCCGGAAGCCGCAGCGACATAAAAATTGCGGTGAAGCAACTCGATCGGGATTGTCACAGGAATAGTGCCAAACTAGAGCGCTGCATACAAGTCTATTTATCTTCAAAATTGTCTGTCCCGTGCGGAGAATTACAAGATATTTGGCATGGAGAGCACACAAACAGGGATATTTGAGGCTCTTTATTTCCCGAACTGTCTGTGTCTGTGTCATTCTCCAGGTCAAGCATGGATGAAGAAATTCAACGCAGAACAAATATCACCTGGAACAAATTCTGGTCTTTAAAAGAAATCCTTAAAGGCAACTACAGTCTAAACTTAAAGAAAATAGTGATGGAAACATGTATTTTACCGTGCTTATTATATGGATGCCAAACTTGGGTTCACACTAAAAGATCTAAACAAAAAATTGTCACTACACAGAGAGCTATGGAAAGAAGCATGTTAGGGTTAAGAAAAATCAACAAAGTTAAAAGCTCAATCATCAGGAAGCAGACAAAACTTACAGATGCCCTAACAAAAGCATTAGCACTCAAATGGCGCTGGGCTGGTCATGTTGCACGTATAAGAGATGAAAGATGGACTATCCAAACCACAACATGGACAGGACCATTGGGCAAAAGAAAGGTCGGTCGACCCTTTAAAAGATGGGCTGATGACATAGCGCAGACTGCTGGCTCAAACTGGCTAAAACTTGCCAAGAACCGAGAGAAGTGGAAAAAGATGGAGGAGGCCTTTACCTGTAATGGGACTACATCTCCAACCCCTTGCGAAAACTAACACTACTAACTAGGATAAGGTCAAGGCTAACATAACTAACATTAACTCAATAAGTGCTAGTGGTAAATTCAGTGTAAAAAATGTATCTGAGATGAGAAATAAAAAGGCTTTTTATTTATTTATTTTATTTATTTATTTCCCGAACTGAAAGCTGCCAAAATGTTACCAGCCCTTGGAGTTAAAACTAACCAAACAGTTTTGGCGTGAGACTCAAGATCGAGATCAGATAGTTTGCAGTCATTCTCATTAGGTAGACATTACTAGATTTCGACTCAGAAGCATTAAGTTGGGTAAAGCTATTGTTAGCTGCCAATAAACATGATTCTTTCTTGTCTCCTATGACAGTATGAACAATATTTTCTATTATGATAAACCTTACAAAAGAACCAACAGTCATAAAAGAAAACTTCCACGTAATTCCCAGTTTCCCTACTTATGTGCAACATCGCAAATAGTTTATAGTCTGTCAGCGACTCTGCATGGATGACGCACGGCCCGATGAATTGTGAACTTGAGACTCGGCGCCTTCCGGGCTCATGAAATAACTACTGGAGAAATTATATTGCGCTTGTTCTATATTGGAAACTATTGATTAACTTAAAGAAAGTGGGTTGCGAACTGGCGATAGGCGCGTAGGAAAATTGGGTTTGAAACAATTGAAAAGAGGTAACATGCGCAACTGTGGGCGAAGTCAAGTTGATGGTATTGAGAGTGAGTGAATGCTAGACTTGCTAACAGAAACTGACTGACTTTACAACGATGTTTGACCGTGAGTAACCGTGATGTTATCTAATGTACTACATCTATCCTATTCATAAACAACACGGGGCTTAAAACCATCGTTGTCTCCTAATACTCGTTAAAAATCGAAACACATAAATAACAACGCTACACCACTTAATTCCATCACGGCCAGGAGATATCTGGCAACAGTACATACACGGCGTGCTATTTAAATAATCTTATTCGCAGATGTAACCTTGACATTGTTGATTGATAATTGTATGTCCTAATTTTAAGTGTTTGTTTTTAATTTTAATTTTTGCAAATTTGTTTTGTCCTGTTGGGAAACCAATAAACACTTTTTCTTTCTTTTCTTTTAAATCCATCAATGGCGCCTAACTTACGTAACTCTTAACAGAATACTGCTAAATCTTCCGTTGAAACCATCATTTGAATAATAAAGACATCGATATAGATAATTGTATGTAAATGTATACATTACCTGTATACATTTACATACAATTAACACACACAAACAACCCCATAAAATGATGAAGTTATGCTTCATACAATGTACATTGGCACAATGTATGGAATAGTAAGTATTTATGAGCCATTCACTAGGTCTCTTTGTGGCTAAGATGCAACTAGAAAACAGCTCCATTAAGTACTTTCCAAGTTGCATTGTTAGTTGCAGAAGCAATGATGGAATTATTATTAGGTAGGCAATCGTTGAGATGAATATCAATGAAGCAGAAAAATGTTAAATATGATGTAGATGGTTATAAGAGTAGTAGAAGACCAAAGAAACGATGAATGGACTATGTGAAGGATGGTATGAGAAAGAACGTGACTGCTGAGATAACGAGTAAAAGAGAAGTTTGGAAGAAGAAGTCATACTGCGCCGCCCCCAAATAAATTGGAATAAGTGCAGGAGTATTATGATGTAAGTATTATACCAATATGCTCTGACCATGGGAGGAGAGGGTTTTGTTCTTACTACTTGACCGTTTACCAAACATAATAATCGACACAGAAACAATCTTTGGAAGTGGGTTAAAAGATCTTTGTTGTCTTATCGTTACGTATTACAATTTTTTAATGAATGAAAGAATTGTGCTAAGTCAAGAAGTTTGGATAAACGCCACGAAAACAGTTTTTTTTTGCAATAAGGACACAACTTAATAAATAATTCATGAATGACAAATCGCTTGCTGACAAATTGTTAATATTACATCCGGCACTCAAAATACTGTATTGGATGGGGACGATATTCTTGGCTAATATTTTTGTAGGACTAGTAGGTAGTAGGAAGAGCTACTAATGAGATGAGCATGAGGTCCTAAGTTTGATTTCCATATCGGGTAGAGTGTTATTGGGGTTTTCCTTCTCAGTAGCGGCCTGGAGTCCTGGTGTACTGGTGGCTGGCAATAGAATCGCCCCCATGGGCATTAAACGTAGGTTGGGAAAAGGGGGTGTAGGTATTGTAGTTACATTCCTGCCTAACTCTTCACAGATTACAGGCGTGAAATGCCTACCGTTTTTAATTTAGTCGCAAGATCCACCTAAAAATTTAGACAATGCCGATCATAGAAAAGTTACAGTTGAACTTATAACGAAGATACAGATAAAGTTAGACAAGGCACTAATTGTGGCGGTGAGCATTGTACACACGAATAACTGTCCTTTGTCCCTGAGGCTTTGAACCTACGAATTTATAGATAGTCGTCTTAAGCAAACATGATAAAAAATTTACAGTGAAAGGGATAGATAGAAGAAGAAGGAGGATTATATTTTCGAGTATAAAAAATAAACTATAAACATTTTCTTAAAAGTAGCTCGAGCTCTGTATATGAAACTTCCTAAAGACATATTGACAACAGAATCGCAGAATCGTTTTAGTTTAATAATCTAATTAGTAATGATTCCCTCAAGATTCTACTTATAGCATTTACATCCTAAAAGACTTCCGAAGCTGGACAAACATCTTCTAAATGCCTATATATTTCAAACCTACAAAAATGTAGGAACCTGCATTCGACGGAACATGGCGTCGGACTTTGTTCAGTCGTCTGGCCATAGTATAGGGCTCGTAGGGGACCGTTCCCCTATTAGAGAACCAGTGAAATGAAATATAGACTCGTGTAGCTACTTGAATACGAGTATACAACGACTTTTCCTCTATCCCATAAAGCCTTCAGATCGTAATAGTGAAGCAGAATAAACGCTAGTCGAAGGAATGAATCAAGAACGCAGTTTTATTTCATTAATGCATTGTTCATATTTTTACATTTTTATGAATGCCTTTTTGTCGCATATAATGCAATTAATCTTGTGTTTATTACTTCCAGGTTGCCCAGGGTATGCGTAAATTAATATAAAATTCCTGTTTGTAGATACGTGTAGGTTGTTTTCTTGAAATTCTACAAGGACTGAGAAGCTCGATCGATCATACTTCTCATTTAACACGTAATAAATATCTCAGGCCGTTTAATTAAAGTCTCCAGATACCTTTCCACAGACAGACACAGAATTTCATTAAGATTCATCTCAATTATCTTCATTTTGACAGTCAACGAGGACAAACCTAGTCGTTTTCAAAATAATGTATCAAAAGACTCGCTAGTTGTTCTGAAAACTCGATCCACAAAATAAATTTCCCCAAGGTACGCTCACATAAATATAAAATCTAATAACTCAGCAAAATGGATCTCCTTCGCAAATATTCCGTTAAAACATTAACTAAATGTTAACTGGAAGTCAGTAAACATAAATCTGTGTAATAAATAATCCTCTGTTTGCATCGGCGTAAACAAAATTCTATCTGAGTTGACACTATGAACCTGGCTGCACAGTAATTTTCCCTTGCCTTGTCTCTCTATACTTGAAAACGTAAAAACAAACATGGCGACCGTAATGGCGGTATGACTGGGATGTAGGTATAGGCCGATTTACACTTTGATTAGTGCAAGTGCGAAGTTCATACATTCGCTACTAAGCGCTTAGTAGGAAATGTATGAACTTCGCACTTGCACTAATCGTTGGTTATGTCAACGAAAATATATAATAAGTTACCTAAATCAATAAAAGAAGAAAAAAAGCTCAACCTATTCACGAAAAAATTAAAAAACCTATTATTAAGCAAATGTTATTACAGTGTCAACGAATACTTAGATGATAAATCTTTGAAATTTGTAAAATAATCAAAATGTGTTGTACTTATCAAATTGTTAACTATTTATAATTTCGTTTTTCCATTTTCTCCATAACTTTTTATTTTTATTTTTGTATTGAATATTGTTATATTGGCACCTACTTAGGTCTGTAAAGGTAAATATGTGATATATTATGTATTTAATTTTTGAATTTTATTATAAATTTTAATATTATAATTTTTCATACGTTAGTAAATGTTAAGCCGTATGCTTAACATAATAATATTTCTTTTGCTGTGCCCGACAGGGTCCATGATTGTTTCTTTTAAAAATGTTTACCACCTAAGCCTACATTGTGGAATGCAATAAAGAATTGAGTATTGAGTATTGAATCAAAGTGTAAATCGGCCTTATGACATTGCATAAATTGAATTTAAAATATTCGTGTTGTCCGCGAAGCTTTTGCAGAAAAGTTTTTGGCGAAACTATGTTTGGTACGTTATATTGTGCGCTATTTTGGACAGGTACACTGTTACAGTTTTTAGCTTGAAATTTTGCTATGTAAAACCTTTTTGTTCGCAGTAGGTACATTACTTATTATGTTTTTCTGTAGTCCTCTTGCATTTCAGATACACGCTGCATTCAAAACTGCATCTTCACAGATTTATTTTCTATGGCTAGAGTCTAGACTAGACCATAACCTAATCACAAAGTGTTTTATCACAGTCCATAGAGCAAGTTTGCGAGCGAGTTATCGAAGCGAAATGAACTTGTTACTGAAGTGACACGTGTTTAGACCGAGTGAGCTTCAGTGCTTCAAGAAAAGTCCTTGGAGTCGAAGTGATTCTATTTTTAGAAACAATATAATGTAAGAACGAAGGCAGTACCCACGACGACGGGCTTCACCTATATTAAAGTGAGGAATGGAGAGATAAAATGGGACAAAGGATTTAATAAATCTATTTCAAGGTGTTTATGATGAAAATTTGCGAACATATATTAATTTGAGCCCTAGTAACGGCTGAGATTGACGATTAATCAGAAGACGGAGAATAAACATTAGATACTCGTATTAAGATTTAAATTAATGTTGAGACGATAAAAAAACAGTATGTTGTACTAAGATTATAATTCTGGCGTGTAACAGTAATTTATTTACTTATTAATTTTTTGCTACCAAAATGATGGGTATAAAAACCGACTTACTTGGAGATAATATAACATTACTTGTAAAGAAACTTGTTTCTATATGACTATGCTTAACGGTTCCTCTGGCTGGTTTTTAATCTGGCTTAAAAAATTAAGATGTATCTTCTACATAACAAAAATCTTAAATTAAATTATAGGTAGCGCTCCCCTTCACCTCTGTGTCTAGTAGAAGTATGACAATTTGCGCAAATGTTCCGTTCTGTAAAAATAGGATGTTTGACAAGTGGCATCCTCTAAAGGTGTTTCGAAAATCCTGCTGGACACACTATTACGTTTGTAAAGTTATGACATGAAAACTTACTTGCTGATGTTGTCTTGTCTCTCAACGATAGTCTGAAGGCCGACGGCATCTCTTAACTGCATGACCAACGCTGCTCTAACTCCCTCCGTTGACTTCAACTCTTCAATCCTTTCGCTCAATGCCTGAGAGGGAATGAGAACGACATATCATTAGAAATAAGGTCTAAAATCTGAAGAGGCTTTTTTTTAAAGATGGGAAATCATCAAATGACTCCTCTCGCTCTGGGCGAGTGTCAGACTGTTACTGACTAAAACCCATCAGTGTTCCTTCTTAAGCCGGTTGCGTTTTAGGGCCGCGGTAAATCTTTCGAACTAATTCTTCTACCCTAACAGGTGACAAGGCTACTTATACTATTGATGAAGCCGAAACATTTATCGATGTCCTTGACCATCCATTAAAGAGTGAACACAACCATTGTTAACTGTAGCTAGAAACAGTTCAGAAACAAAAGAAAAAATACAATAAAAACTGCCAACACGATAAGGATTTTACGAACTAACATGAACTTGAAATAACGAACAGGCAGTTACTGCAAACGTTGATAAGGATTTATTATTCAAAGAAAATTCTCTCTCAAGTTCAGACAGACATGCGGGGAAAGTTTCCATCATGAGTTCATCCATATTTAAGTCTTTCAATTTCGTTCCTGTATTCATCTTGCGTTAGCTAAGACTTTGGAGACCTTTAAAGAGCTTGGGCTTGGATAAAAGTATCTTGTTTAATAGAAATAGGTGCATCGGTAGCAGGATCATACTTCTTAAACTTTTTTTCTTGATAATAAACTTCTTTATAATTTACATATTCTGATTTACTAAACTTATTTTCAAATTATAGGACAGCATCATCATTACTCACCTCAACATCATCAGAATAAATCGGAGTATCACTAAACACATTCTTCTTAACAATCACAACACTGGGACCCTGGACTCCTCCGACGAACTTCTCACAGTTAAAGAACAGCGCATCTTTCTTCACCATCTCTTCATCTACTCCTGGGAACGTAGGGTTCATGTCTACGGCTGAAGATGGTGCCACTAGTGTATAGTCCCAGAAGGACCAAGCTCCATATTGGTGGAGAAGAAGGGTCGTGGCTACGTCATCAGCTAACACTCCAGTTAGTTTTGAAGCTGCTGGGAAGAAGCCGATCATTCTTTTGCCTGAACTCGAGTTCTGCTGTAGTCTCTGTTCCAAATTGTTCAGGTCTATGTAGCCTTCTTTCGTTTCTGGGATTTTAATGACCTGTAACAATGAGAAAGATATGAATAAACAAAGTATAAGTACAAATTGGGTTCTACACAGCAATCTAAAAATGATAAACCAACAAATCTAAATTCTTTTCAGAATCAAAGTAAATAAAGTTCGCCGCATAATTCAAAGACTAGATAGGTGTAGTTATAAAGAATTCAACGCATATTTAAATTCAAACACCGATATGTAAATGATGACAACAGCACTAACTTTCTAGCAAGATAATAATATTAGTCACTTTGAAAATTATTCGCGAAATAAACAATCTATTGAACAAGACACATAAAGATGTCGTGCTGTCTGTAATATACGAGAAACCTATTCTAAACACTCAATATATTAGGTTATTGATTGATTTAAAGTTGAATCGAAACAAAGTGTTATTTACTTTGTCAATTACCATACTTCTCATGTCGTAAAAATTTGCCATAGACTGAAGTATAATTAGGTAAGGCTTCGAAAACAATAGAGCGTGATTCCATCAATATGCCTTAAAAGGTTTGATTGGTTCTATTTTTGGCTTCTTTCTTGCCAAATTAAATCAACGATCCCTTATTCTGGAAATGCACGTAATTAGATCCATGTTAGTCGGAAACGTAAACTGAATTGTTTCTAATTTCGTTACATCATCAAGAATATATTCAGTTTTTTGATGATGTCATACAAAAGCCACTGCCAACTGGGCTGTGGACATCAGATAGGGATCCGGTTAGAACATTTTGGAAAAAGGATGACGATGATTCGTGAACATTAACAAGGAATACTGCAGTCATACCACTACCCAGGGTCCACACAAGTTTGAGACTTGAATATTAAAATTTATTCATACATATTTTAAACGATTACCTGACTCTACTTCCAAAACTAAAAAAATGCGGTCAACTATGTTTGAGGTTATAATTTTAACTGCTTTAATTCCCAAACGCTTGTTAACTTTCTCAAGGGTGTTAACACAACTACAACTTTTCTAAATAATAAAAAACCGGCCAAGAGCGTGTCGGGCCACGCTCAGTGTAGGGTTCCGTAGAAATAATTCTTTTTTTGTTTGAAAAAAGATACGTTCAGGATAATAAAATATGTATGTATGCATTTTTTTAACTTCGTTTACATATTTTATTATCCTGAACGTATCTTTTTTCAAACAAAAAAAGAATTATTTCGTATCTTTTACAAACTTAGTCCAGAAATTATTTTGTACAACTTTTTGTCTTTTTTGTACAAAAACTGTTTCCATCCAAGTTCAAAATGATTTTCCTAGAAAGTCCTTATAAAGTTCTACTTTTCAGATTTTTTTCATATTTTGTAAACTTATGGTTCAAAAGTTAGAGGGCTCCAAAAGTAAAAAACAATGTCCCCCCCGACACATTGTTTTTTACTTTTGGAGCGATTATTTCCGAAATTATTGACATTATCAAAAAATGATTTTTGTAAACCCCTATTCATTTTTAAATACCTTTCTAACAATATATTTATATATCACACGTTAGGGTTGAAATTAAAAAAAAAAAACACTTCCCACTTTACATATAGGGGGCTACCCTAATAAAACATTTTTTTCTATTTTTATTTTACCACTTTGTCGGCGTGATTGATACACATATTGGTACCAAATTTCAGTTTTATAGTGCGCTAACGGTCACAGAGATTAAGCGTGGACGGACGGACAGACAGACATGGCGAAACTATAAGGGTTCCTAGTTGACTACGGAACCCAAAAAAATAACTAGGTCGAGAAGTACCGTTTATGAAATTCTTAGGACTAGGCGTAGGGGACGGGGGGGCAATATGGGGTTACGAGGCAAAACGGGGCCACCCACACATACAAGAAACCACACATGCTAGACGCGTGTTGCTAAAGCCAAGTGGTGGCCATTTTGCTTCGGTCGTTAGTACGCTTGTGACCGGCAACGAGACTGCACGTGTGTTTTTTTAAGACAAAAATAATTTTTCAACGTGACTTTATCTAATTTTAAGTGATTACAGAAACGCTAATAAAAAGGTAAGTTATTAAGGTACTAATTTCGTTTTTTTATTGTGAGTTTCCAGCGATATTGCTTATTTATATATTTTAACTAAAATAATTTTAACTGTCCTGCCGTTTTATTTATTATTATTTAAAGTAATGTTAGGCATTGGGGCAAAATGGGGTCGTGGCTAAGGGGCATAACGGGGTACCTCATTTAGCCCTATATCGGCTGACGAAGACTAAAGAAATAATTTGTTTGTTTGATAATTTATGAATTACTTTGTTTTAGGTAAAAAATAACTTCGAGGCGCAGTTGGTCTGGTTCTTACTTCAACCCCTTACAAAAACGAGTTAGAAGAACGAGAACAACTTAAATTAACCAAGAAGTGTTCAAACCCAAATGATCGTTGATGTGGTTGTTGAACTCATACAGCCTGTGCTGGTGTGGTTGACGATAACGAAGAGAAAATCCACATCTGTTCATTTTGTAACCCAAAATACTGCCCCGAACTGGGTACCCCATATTGCCCCTACCCTGGGGCATAATGAGGATTTCGTAATGGTCTGGTAGATTTAAAATTAAAAAGTTGTTTGATTATTTACTTTCCTAAAGTGTATGCCAAATGTTAATTTTATATGTTACTTAAAAGTTGTGATAGCTTTCAATTAAGAAATATATTCTTTTTATTCTTTTATTTCTTATTTTCCTTAGCGTCCCCATTATGCCCCCCCTTCCCCTACTTTAGACGACCTTACAGCGATAGAAATAAAAACAATTCAAAAGGTAAGTACAATTGAAATCCCTTATTCTATGTTTGCTTAACCAGCCAGACGAACACAAAATAAAGGTGAATTTATTTATTCGTGTTGTCTCATTGTTTCTTATACGAATTTTCCTAAAAACACGCACGTTATAAGTACGAAGATAGAAGAAGTTCTAGAACCTGGGTGACTTTTGGGCGAAAAACAAACAGATCGGTTGTTTGGTTTTTCAAATCTAGTCTCTTTATGACAGGAAAGACAGGAATTTATAATTTTCCGAAAAATAGATTTTTAAAGCCAAAACCTACATACATTGTCATGGCTAACTTAAACCTGAAGGTACCTTTTAAAACAAAAATATAATTCTATAAACAAAACTTGATAAGCTAATGGTTCCAGATCGCGTGTAATAAGACGCAAATGACGATAGAGTGTCCAGCCACTTACGAGTAGAAATAGTTCATTAAGCTTATAAGATTATGGACATGGATACTAATTCGAACTGCTGATGCCGAGGATTAATGGAACTTAGTCAGCAAAGCGACAGCTACCTACAACAAGCACCTATACATATGTAGATACAAGAGCATATGAAACAGTTGACAAAGTAGATATAGCTGTAGCAGCTAAGTGGGGAAACATTAAGAGCTTACACGAGTAACGATGCGATTAAAAACGTCCGGTGCACCCAATTTGCTGACTTATTGTGTACCTAAATGGCAGCATTTGACTGACAATTAACAGAATGGCTAAGAATGGTCATCTTCCTTAACCGCATGTCTACCAAATACTAATTACCATTGCCTGAAACTTTAGTAAGGTACTACAGGTATCTTCTTAAATAGGTACTTCAAAAGCGCAAGAATATTATTTTTAATGTTGTAAAGCAAAATACCATTACAAACAAGAGCATATAATTCTGGTCATAACCGTAAGTTATCTTATAACAAAACAGAATATTAAACTTGAAACGACTTAAGTTAAAAAGCATACAATTATGTTGTTTCTTAGAATTCGCAAACAAGAACAGCAAAAGTAAGAATAAACTGGTATCGTCATTTTAGATTAACTTTAAAGAAGACGACGTAGTGACCAAAGACAAACGGGAAATAGAAATCATAGGAAAAGACATAATTAAATTAATCTATACCACTTTGTGATGTGGATGGGAATTCCACCTATATTGTGTCTTTGAGAATTCCAGCTAAAATCCATCCAGATATTGAATTTTTTATTTAAGCCAAATGCATGCAGAATCTCTCAGCAAACGGAAAATTTATAGACCGCCTTTAGAACAGGAGGATATAAAATGAAATGATACTATTTATTCTGTACATACATATTTGTAGTTAGGAAAATGTTAAGAATGAATGAGCTATAAGAGCAGAGGAAGATAAAGGAAACGATGAATATACTGTGTCAAGGATGATAGAGCTAAGAGCAGGTGACTGCTGAGATGGTAATTTAAAGAGAAGTAGCTATGGAACAAGTCATGCTGCAGATGTCGGAGATAGAAGTCGATGTTTCAACTCAAGGGTCAAAGACCTCTTTTAAAGTCCAGACAATATAAAAACAAAACCAGTAACAAAATTCTGGGTAGCACCCGGACTGGCCTTTTGAGGAAAGTATCAAACACAATTTGGATAAACCTGATCAATCAATCAATCGACAATATCAATTTGCTTGCATGAGTTTAATAAATTCGTAAACGTCAAGCGATTTACTCCCGCACCGTCAATTAAGTACAATCTTCAACCCGAACATAATTACTATTACGACGCAACAGTTTTAAAAGTTAGCAGTGAACGCGTTCAGAATTTCAATGAAGCTGCCAACTTGGAGCGTCTCAAATCTCAATCTTGGGCTGGAGTTTCCTTCGCAAAACTTTAGCTTCAGTGAAACGAATAGCATCTTCCATGGCAGAAATGTATTTAACGTGAAGTGAAGGTAAGATAGACAGAATGTTATATTGTACAGACATCACGCTACTAAAATCTGTCAAATTTCTTTAATAGATTTATCAACTTTATCATTACAGCGTTAGATTCAAAGTTGATTGGGGAAATTTGTCAGTTTTGGATAGCATGATGTACTGCGTCGAGATCTCCAGATAAAAAATGTAACACGGCTTTTATACAATATTGCAAATTCTATGGGTAAGTACAAGAAGTATGTGGTCACCTTGTCTGCAGCAATATATCTGACGGCGACTGTACAACAAGGCATACTTATTGCTGATAACAATCTACAAAGGTAGAATGAACGAGTAAATAAGCTAACAGTAATATGTATAAAGACCATTCTGGTAAAATCGATAAAGTCCACAAGTCGAAATCCATTATTTCATTGAATCATCTTCTTTTAATTTCATCTTTATTTCGTTTTTAAATTATTGTGACTGTAGTCACAATAAGATACAGACGAGACGAAACAGAGTCGCACATTTACTACGTCTGTTTGTTAGTCATTAAAATAATCAATTCCATCCTCATATAAAACATTATCAACAAAACGGCGACCTATCCCACACTCAATGATTAGACCACACTATAAAAACAGGAAACGCAATACTACCAAAACTACGCACGAGCATACATTCCAGAGAATACTCAGAATTCGACCAAAAATGCGGCAGTACGTACAGTATGATGTCATTGTTGGGCTTACTGGTAAACAAGGTGCGTTAAGGACCCGTAAACACGCCATATACTGCGACGCGAACCCCTATGACCATGACGTGACGTCATTCATTACTGGAATAAGGGCTATGGCAGACATAATACTTTTAACGGTGATTTGCGATTAATAGATTTTCGGTGGGTTAGTACAGGAATTATAAGTGCATCTCGTACACTCTCACAATTAGTGAGACCTTGGCCACTTTTTGCTATGATCGAAATATTTGTTGCATTTTAACAAATATTTCGATCTACCAAAGATACAGTACACGAGCACCCCAATTAGGTCGTGTCGAATGTAGGTGGCCTTAGAGCAGATTTGCCCCGAGTACTTCTTAAAACTACGTAGAAACGGACTCCCCGAATGCAACGGAAAATCGAATGAAAATGGAACCGGTCAAACGTGACGCAGCCATCGAAGCGATTACTGAAATGCTCGACGTTGATAAGGAACAAATAACAGAGAAAAAATATTCACCAAAGCGCTATGCAGCATTAGAACAGAACTACCTATAATGATGATGATTGACGAAGTTGCTAAATTCCCGATCGATGAGACTAAAATTATCATGGCTGCAGCAGCCCTAAGTGAAGTACTCTCACAAGGACAAAAGCGGGAACACTTAGTAAGGTACGATATTGTTTTCTTTAGTACGTCAGTGTTACACTGTACGGTATGAATGAAAAGGGGAAGGAAGGGAAGATAGAATATAATAAAGAACCGGAAATTACCCGAGGAACAATCATCTTGATACTAACGGGTTTCCGGACTATTGTTGGAGTTTGCACAGTGCATTTGTAAGAGGAGAGATCGAATTCGACGGCTAAATATAATAAACCAAGCAATATAGTCACAAATCTGTATGTTGGTATGTTAGCATCTTGAGACAAAGTTCTAAAGAATTGTGTGTAATTTAATCTTCAGTTCGAAATATATCAACGGTACGTGAAGGCAGAGAGGCAGGGATTTTAGTATTTCTTGAACGCACGTGTTTTTACTTGCAAAAAAGTGTTATATCAAAGCAACACGTCCTTTGAAATAGCAGTAAAAGAAAATACTATTGCATAACAAATTACTACACAACTTTCTGATGTTTTGAAATATCTTCTGAAGTAAGATTTTTCTTTGAAACCTATATTATTATATTATTTTGTGGATAGTTTAATGTTCTGGTATAAAAGTAACGTTCACTGAAGTATTTCAATTACAAATTGAAGAAATAACAAATATTAACGTGACTGAGGCCCGTAATCCACCAAAGCGGAGAGGAGAGGAGACGAGAGGAGATGTGTTTGAATAAACCAATCCGATTTCGTTATTTCCACATCTCTTCACCGCTTAGCTTTGGTGGAAATGGGTCAAGCGGAGAGGAGAGGAGATGTCTCATTTTTCTATAGAATTTTATGCAGCGAGCGAGCAAGCGGCGCGGCAGAGCGGAGAAGTGTCTAGTCGGGCGGCCGGGCTTCACCCCGCTGCCTTCTCCGCGCGCCTCGCACGTTTTGTTTTGTTTTCGATCTCTCACAGCTCACATCTCTGCTACACACAGCTCACATCTCTCCGCAACGCATCTCTTCTCCGCTTTGGTGGAAATAACCTGCCAGCTTCGCGGCACATCTCCTCTCGTCTCCTCTCCTCTCCGCTTTGGTGGATTACGGGCCTGACATTATGACTGTCTACCTATTGTCGTACTCTAACAATATTTTGCTCAGAAACTAAAGAATGTAACAGGTTCAGAAGAAGATATTAATAAAATCTGAGAAAGAATGTTTGTTCATGTTTTCATAATTAGTGATTAATAATAGAATCGAAAATATGTTCCAAGAAATAGTTGCTCCCTGTAGTGTTTGTAGATTATATAGTTCTGTCGTCTCACACGCCGCGCGCTATAGTATGGTGGTGGGGGAGCGGGCATACAGCCCGTCCCTCACTCACTCTGTTTGGAACCACGAAGCTGGACGGACGCGCGTGCGGCGAGTTGGGCAGTGAGCCGATATAAAGTTAAGTGCACGAACAGTACATTTTGGCGACGAGTATTGTAAGTACTGTGTTTTTTTTCTGATTGAAAAAATGCGAAGTTGTCGGCGTTTATTTTTTGGTAAGGAAAGGTTAGAAGGAAAGCTTAATATTGGTGTGCAAGTTTATAATAATTTAACGTGGGTTATTTACTGCAACAAAACTTTGCTTTGTCGTTGTGGATAGTTGACTTTTGCGGGAGGAAGGACATGAGTTAAATATTTATAATATACGTTGATGATAATGCTTAGCTTGATCATTTTGTTTATATAAACGTGGGTGGAATCATATAGTTTTAAACATTTTTATTTTATCATGTGATAAGATCATGTTAAAACGTAAAAGGAAGTTGTTACGTAACTATGCAAACAATACCCTCTAACGTCTATATTAAGTAGCATATATAAGCATTATTCGAATTTCATTTAAACAAATATAGTGCTAAATGGAAACAAACACCAACAAATGGTAGTTGTGTATAATGCAGGTATACCAATAATAAACATACAGTTAATTAGGATATTATAAATCTGTAGTTATTCTACTTACCCTCTATTCTATCGGGTTCGAGCCCCGATTTAATCTGCTGATTTCTGGTTATCATATAGTAATTGGTTAAATACAGAGTATCTGTTGCTTAAAACTTGAAAAGATGATTGTTTTATTGTAGAACAAAACGGTTGATGCCGTATTGTTTACATATTTTGAGCGATAAGGTGTTGATTAATGGGTACATACATAGGGAAGTTAGTCAGAACGGATGATGCCCGTTCATGACTAGAAGTGTTATGATCAGTAATGATTGAAGCTTTCGTGAAGGTTAGTCAGAACGGATGATGCCCGTTCATGACTAGAAGTGTTATGATCAGTAATGATTGAAGCTTTCGTGAAGGTTAGTCAGAACGGATGATGCCCGTTCATGACTAGAAGTGTTATGATCAGTAATGATTGAAGCTTTCGTGAAGGTTAGTCAGAACGGATGATGCCCGTTCATGACTAGGAAGAAGTATTATGATGAATTATGTTGGTCAGAACGGATGATGCCGGTTCATGACTAGAAGTATTAGGATGTGATGATGGAAGCTTTCTTAAAAGTTGATTAGAACGGATGATGCCCTTTCATGACTAAAAGTATTATAATGATTGTAGACTGCTATTAATATGTTGAACGTAGTCGTTACTTCAAAACGGAACTGATTTGGTTACATTGATTGGTACCTAAACATTCGTGTAAGTACTAATACAACAAACGTCAATGACGAATGCTTTGATTATTGGCAGAAACAAATTGGAGTGGTGTTAGCATTGATTTATATATTACTGCGTAAGGACTGGGCGGACCGCGTGATAAAATGACGCCTTGAACTTGGTCCCAAATAGGTCTTGACTAAACCGAAGTTTAAAAGAAAATGGAAAATTAAAATTTAATTTTTTTATTAACATTTTAACGAAAGCTTTATTTAATTTCTTTACACCTCGATAATACCACGCCACGCCGCTTATACAAGGTTACGTTTACGAGCAGCCTGATTAGTTCTTAAGGATGACGTTAGTGTTTCTCTGTATGGGGATCGCATCGAGCAAAATGTTCGGACGACCGTATCTTTAGTTTTTACATCAATGGTTGTTAGTAATACTAAGTTATGCATTTTGCACATTATAACGATATTTTGGGTTCAAATTGAAGGCGGCTGTTATTTAATTATGATTGTAACGAAGTTAGACCATGATTATTATTATACGGTGAGGCTCTTTATGGTTGACAATTATATTTGCGGTCTTGAGTAATCTTGGATACCAGTGATAGACATGCTGTTTATCCAAATTAACACTTTTAATCTGTCAATAATCAAAGTTAACATTGTCGTTGGAGGTAGTTGCTTATGCAGACGGTACCTAAAGATCTCGTAGGTATAAATCTCGGTCCAAATGGACTGGGATGAAATACAATCAGATCAAGACGTAGTTTATTACTTTGGAACGGTACCTAAATGGTCTGGATTCATTAATTTGGAACAGTACCAAAATCAGTCCAAAAGTCCAAATGGATTGGGATGAAATACAATAAAATTAATAGGTAGTTTCATAAATAACAGTCCAAATGGATTGAGATGAAATACAATACCTACCTAAAATTAAAAGGTAGTTTCAGTAATTTGGAACGGTACCTAAATGATCTGGTATAAATAACAGTCCAAATGGATTGGATGAAATACAATAAAATTAAAAGGTAGTTTCATTAATTTGGAAAGTTACCTAAAGAGGTAGTTCCATTAATTTGGAACGGTACCCAAAGAAGTAGTTCTATTAATTTGGAACGGTACCTAAAGACGGAAGTTACATCGTCAGAGGTAGTTTGTTATCAAACGGTATCTAAATGAGCTTGTATAAATACTGGGATAAAATACAATAAGATCAAGAGTTATTTCGATTAATTTGAAACGGTACCTAAAGAAGGAAATTACCCCTTCCATCCAGGTAGACCACAAGTATGTCGCACATACGACCTCAACAGTCGTTGGACTGTGTCGGTGACTTAGTTTCAGTTGGTTTACGTTGGGAAAAACGTGCACCAGAGTCAGACCTGACGGCTACCAAGTTACCACACTCAGGTGGCCTTAGGGCAATAGAGCTTTACTCTTACTCATGGGTCGGTTAACCCTTCCAGAAATATAATATTCCTGATGCACATGTAGAAACTACTAAGAGGACCTTGTGGCTTAATAATATCTGCCACTCAGGTCGATCTTTAGGTTAAGCCACGCTTGCCTTGATTGGTCTGTGAATGGGTTGATCGCCCATTACATATCGTTTCCTCCGTGCCTCGGAAAGCACGTTAAGCTGTTGGTTCCGACTGCCATTTAGATCTTTGGCAGTCGTTACGGGTGGTCAGTGACCTGAAAGTCTGACAACCAGTCTTACCGGAGGGCACCGTATTACCTAGTATTAGCTGTCTTGTGGAGATCAAATAAGCAGTCGTTCTATGTAAAATACTGGTATTCAGCTGCATCCGGTTAGACTGGAAGCCGACCCCAACATAGTTGGGAAAAGGCTAGGCAGATGATGACTGGTAGAAACTACTAGTGGTAACAATTATGTATTTACTGTTGCTATCAACAAGCTCGATGAATATTTGCCCCCTAAACAAAGTCGCGTTTATAAGCGTCACTTGTTGAGGCTCATCAAATAATAAAGTGTGGGAAAATTTACAAGGTTCTGGGTCAGACTTGGACATCTGAGCTTAAAAGTAAATTCATGTGTGCGTTGTGGTGGCAGTCATTCAACTGATACTAAAGTTGTCCAGCCCGAGATAAGAATTGTCTCAAGTGTGGGATTTTTGAATATTTTCAAAACAGTGTAAGACTAAGGCGCTGTGTTGAAATTGAGATGTAACGTCATTCTCAAAGACAATGGTGTCCTTATTGAAAATCAAGTAATATCTAAAAAAAAGGAGATTTATGGCCTACGTTAGTCTTAATACCTTAACCGTTCTAGGGTCTATTGACTCTAAACAATTGGTAACAGTTTTTGTAGAGCCAAAGCCAAATTTTATATTGTAAAAATGGGACTAGAAATTTGCTAGGGAAAGACACCGCCAAGTGCCAATGCAGTCTATGGTGTGTTCCCTAAAATTAAAGATGATCTAATTCATATTCTTATAGATAAATTAATTCAACCAGTTGCTCAGCTTTATCGAAGAGTATACCCTAACGGGACAGCGTTAGAGTATAAAATTAATAAAAATAAAAAGACCAAGAGTTTGTTGAGTTTGACACTATATATACCCAGTATAGGCCCATCTGACTGGATCCCTCCATTGGTACCTGTTAAAAAAGCAGATTTACCATTATGAAGGTACAAATAGCAAATGTGAAAAGATAACAATGTCTACTAAATGATGCAAAATGTGCATTAGAGTTCATCAAATTGGTTTCTCGGTCATCAGTTCATCACTTATCTTTGTTTAAGGACAATTTACTGTTGCGCGAAAATAAAATAGGATCATAAAGCGAGGTCAAATATTTTAGCAGCTGCTCAGAAGGTCACTCGAGCATAGTAGTCATGGAAATAATAATAATAAATTTATTTTTTCTCATTTATACACAATAATCATACAATGTCAAATATCTACATAGAGACTGGTGTCTGTTTTAGGTAGAACCTGTATTACAGATCACCAGGCTAACCCTCCGTCGGACATTTCTCATAAGACATAATAATTATAATTAAATGAACAAAATTAAATGAGTATAAACAATTCAAATAAGTAAATACAAATGAATTAAATTAGAGATAAATTAAATTACAAATAAATCAAATTAGAACATTAATGCGTAAGGACTTCGTAATGTAAAATGTTACCGGTTGATGCCTGGTAGTCCGGAAACAGGTAGCGCCTGTAAGGACTTCGTAATGTTAAATGTTACCAGATGATGCCTGGTAGTCCGGAAACAGGTAACGCCTGTAAGGACTTCGTAATGTAAAATGTTACCAGTTGATGCCTGGTAGTCCGGAAACAGGTAGCGCCTGTAAGGACTTCGTAATGTAAAATGTTACCAGATGATGCCTGGTAGTCCGGAAAAAGGTAGCGCCTGTAAGGACTTCGTAATGTAAAATGTTGCCAGATGATGCCTGGTAGTCCGGAAACAGGTAACGCCTGTAAGGACTTCGTAATGTAATTTGGTACAGGTGATGCCTGTAAGTACATGATGCAATGCGGCGTAGTTATGTCAGTGTTTGATACATGGAGGTTTTATATGGGTGATGCCCGTAATTTGAAGTTTTGTGTACGGATAACTCCCGTTTACTGAAGTTTAAAGAAAATTGAAACAATATTGTTAGTCTAATATGGACTATGGTTTAAATGTATACTGTATGAAATAAATAATGAATGTGTCAGGTTGTTAAAAGGATGATGCCCATTTGGTGACCTAAATTAGCCACTCTTTATTTGTTTCATTATCCACAAATTAAAATATGATGTCAAGCCTTACCTTAGAACAATTTGAGTGCGATGGTGAAGCAGGATCTGTTGGAGGATTAGAACGGAAGCGAAGTGTCATAAGGTTAAATGTTAATAACAAAAGATTAATTGGGAAGTGAAGGAAGTATTAAATTAGTTAGTTATTTCAAAGTGTTTGTTAAAACCAGAATATTGGAAAGATTATTGATGCTATTAATGTTATGCTGAATCGTAACCTTTAGTTGATTATGATATTTGAAAAGTCAATGGAAAAGGAATAAAGAAAAAATAATAAAGAATATCTGACCCAATTGACGAAAAGTGGCGGACATTGATCAAAATAGTTTTAAACTAAAGAGTACATTACCTTTGTGATGCCAATTAAAATGTAGAAGGTTGTTATGATGCTCTAATAAAGATGCTACTAAATATAATAAAAGTTATTATTGTATCTAAAACTTTCATTAAAATAAGGAAGAGATGTAGTGTTTGTAGATTATATAGTTCTGTCGTCTCACACGCCGCGCGCTATAGTATGGTGGTGGGGGAGCGGGCATACAGCCCGTCCCTCACTCACTCTGTTTGGAACCACGAAGCTGGACGGACGCGCGTGCGGCGAGTTGGGCAGTGAGCCGATATAAAGTTAAGTGCACGAACAGTCTCCCTACACAAAGGCCCATTGTATGAGATAAGACCAGCTGCTTTAGAAGATTTTTGACGAAAATGAAGTTTCTTACGGAACTTGGTGAAGCAAGACCGCCAGAGAAAGAAATCTATTTAATGCAGATAAACCATAGGCAGGTAGGTCCAGATGGACCCCGAAGCAACAATGTTCATACAGTATACAGTGGAAATTAATACAATGCCCAGGAAACTACGGCAGTAAACAGTGGAGGTACTAAAATATCGAAACAGTGCATTGTAAACATTGGACGATGATGCTAATAAAATCAACTATATCGTCTGTTATAATCACGTTGGCAAACAAACCATCGGTAAACTTGACCAGCCCTGACATAAATGTGACATTAATAATCATAAAAGTTTTATGACTGCTGATTATTATATAAAATAATTGCAACCATATAACATGGAGATAAAGTTTTATGACTTTTATATAATTAGTAATATGGAAATTATGTGGAATTAGTCATTTGTTTACCTTGGGAAGGTGCCTGTTGCCACAAAACAGACGTTAAACCAGACGGTTGTGGGAAGATTGTAAATATTATAGTATATATTAATAATAATAATAATAATAATATTCCACAACTATCACACAACGCCATCTAGTCCCAAGCTAAGCAGAGCTTGTGTTATGGGTACTAGACAACTGATAAACATACTTATATATTTCTAAATACATACATATTATAGATAAATTACACCCAGACACAGAACAAATGATCGTGCTCATCACACAAACCTTTGTCCTGGGTGGGAATCGAACCCACGACCTCCGGCATAGCAGTTAGGGTCACTAACCACTAGACCAACAGGCCATATAGAATATTATTATTATTATAATGTCATCGTACGCTGACAAGAGAACTGATTTATAAGAAAACAGATTTTCTGTGAAGTTAGAATTCATAAAATCACTCAATAATTTATGTCAATATATGAACGACGATAATGATAAAAAGATTTTAATATTGGAAACGCATGAATTAAACAGAAAATTAATTTTCCAGTAAATAAACAGGAAGTCAATAATCGAGAAAACATGTGCATTATGAAAATAAACGATATCGTGAATGTATTTTCGTACATCAACGTCGACATTTTGACGTTAACATAAAAATCTTCAAATCACTTCCTGGACTTGATGGGTGAATTCCGGGTGCGATAATAAGCGTAAAGAATCAATCAGGGAATAAAACCGACTACTATTAATAATACTACTCTGAGTGACATAGAAGGTAAGCAGCAAGAGTTGTTTATGAATAAAGATGTCAATGACATCGGAGAAGAAGCAAATACTAAAGACACAGAAAAACTATTTTAAGAGAAAATTATTTTAAGAGAAAGAGAACCAATTTTAAATATACAACATAATGCAAGATACCCTTAGTAATTATACCCTTTCACTTTCACAAGAGCATACGACTGACTCAGAAAATGAATGATATCGAAGTATAAAACGTCATAAAAGTAAAAGCAAAGGTTGATCCGGGGATAAAACGTGATCCAGGGATGAAGTGGGACAGACAGTATCGACTGATATAGTACCCACGCACGGTTTAAAGGTCGCACAACAAATATGGGTAGAGGAATTTGTGTAGGTATTGAGATAGAAACTACATTTTAGTACATTCGGGGGTTAATAACATTTCGGTTACATGTATAGAGCAGTTAAGCGTAAGCTATTGATAAGAAAAATAACATTTCTCTGAACGAGTGATTTTTGTGAAAAGAGTTCGTGTAAACTCAAAGTATAAATCGATAACAACAGAACAAATTATACTTTTGAACGTCATGGTTAGATGTAAAATAAATACCTCAAATGCACAACCTTTCATTTAATTCAAATCGCAGATTACACAGAGTACAAGAGTTTTAAATATTGCAGATTAGAAATGTACAATACCTAGTTCTCCGACCTCAGCTACCACAAATTGACCTTTTAAGACTCAATCGTTAGACCTTGTAACCACCTGTTAAACTACAGGCCCAGCTTTCTAGGCCTCTAAGGCTAAAGAAATAGCCCAAGGGCAGGAACCAACGTCGCAATAGCCGGTCACGTGTGCAAAGTAAATCATACTTTTGTTGATAAAATAAAGGAATTTGCCGATCATAAGCGCAGTACAACGAGTGTGTGTTTATGCGTTTTGCATAATACGAAAATATACGGGTGATTAGGCTGTAACGCTGTAAGAGACCGTTTCGGCATTTCATGTTGTTAATATTTACTGCCTGTAGGGGTTATTGTACTGCCTAGTTAGCTTCTACAGTTAATGTGTGCACTAAACCTGTCACAAACTTATGTTTTTTGCTTCTTCCGCAAGCAAAAAAACACAATACACAAAGTACGTACTTTACAAGTTTCTTCTAATTCGCCCACATTATCATCATTGAAGAGAATTAAAGAGATTTAGTCAATAGATACTTACGTAAACTCACACTATTTTTCCATGGAGGCAGACAAAAAACCACAAAACGCCACTTACTTCGATCCTTACAATAACGGCATTATTAATGCCATCTACGAGGCTATTCTTCAACCAACATCACAATCTTATTTCTAAATTATCTCAACCGAAGTAACACTACACTCCAACAACATCTAAGTCTGCCAAATATTCTCAATAAATGTGACACTGAAAATTAAATGCAGTATCGTTGCATAAGAAAACTACGCAGTACGCAGCATACAAACAAATAAAATTGACATAAAATAACCGTTGCAAGCGTTATGACGCGGCGGCGGCGCCCAGTTTAGAAGGCCGTATATTTTCATTGTATGCAAAAACTATAAAACGCTACGCTTCCGTTACGTAACTCAAGGGCGCGTTATCGGCATTCGGCCTTTAGTGTTCGTAATGCGTTTAGTTGCAGCCGATATGTGGTCGCCAGTATTGGTTATTATGCACTCTGGTTGACTTTACTAGTTGTAAGTCACGTCGTGATCTACTACGAGTGGAAATGTCCGACGTTTTGCAATTATGTTGCGGAGTTAGTTGTGGAATAAATTATATTTATGAGGTGAAATATTTTATCTTTGTAGTTGTGAAAATGGTATACCGACGAGAAAACGGTTACAACGTACTCAGTACATCATTCTGAACGGCCCCAAATAAACATTTTTCCAACAAAACTGCAATACGGTCAAAATGTACGGAACAGCAGTTTTTTTAAACTACCAATGAAAATTTTCGATGCGGAATGATTTAGAATGATGACCTGAGTACGCGATAAGTAAGTATCTTCAGGGAATCATATAGGTAGACTGTCTAGTGTGATTCTGTCTGAGACTCCCTGAAGATTCTGCGCTTGCATACATCGAATCGATACTGTGTTAACTTTAAACACAGCAAAACAAATGACTATCAACTATACGAGTCCGTATATTTATTTGTGAAAACGTCTCTCTTTTGTTTAATTATACCTTACTTATCCATTTCGACTAACATTGCTAACGTTGTTTTCGACTAACTATCTCTACTAAATTCATCAAGCGCTTCTTTACTTTGGTCGTTGCACTTTCCAGGGCCGACTTGGTTATAACTCTAGCCTACAATTCACTTTGACACGAGGCAAACGTGCCTACCCCGTCCCAATGTTTTAAATTGCCCACAAGTGGAAACCGGCGCCTCGTCAAGTGGAAATCGTCATAGTTGCACGTTGCTTTGATTGATATCAGCGGGTCATATAACATTGTTTATATAGGAAAACATGAATTAATTTATCATGTGAATAGCTTTTTCTCAAGTTCGTGGTGAATTTCAGACTGTCCAGATGCAACTGAATATCAGTAACCGGTAAGACTAGTTGTCAAACAAAGTCAGAACTTTAAGCGGTACCATTTTTTGGTTACCTCGAATCTCGTCCGCGTGGTCCCACTGTATCGTGAGATTAGCTCGTCCGCGCGGACGGACCCACTGCATCGTAGGATTGACTGATTGGGAGACATCATGTGGGAATCGGTGGGATTCGCCAAAAGGGTAGCGTCAGTCCGCAGTTAATAATTAAATCTCAACACGTTACGTAGGTACCGCAATCCGTCGGTAGCACATTGAATTAACGCCAAGTACGAGTACTACGTGATTTCTGACATGCGAATAAATTCATATGGCGACTGCATAACGCAATACGACCGTGGAATCTACAGTTTAAAATGTGTCAACTTCTGTTAACGACACAATATTACACTTTTTAACCAAAGAGTATACTATATAGGCAGGGGTATACCTAGCAGTACGACGGAAGTCCTATGCAGCAGAGGGTGATCCAACCGTTCCTATTCGTTTCACAAAATTCATATGTCGAGAATTCCCGTATGTTTTACTTTTCCACCACTGCTTTAGAAGTGACATTTGCCCAGCAACGAAGTTTTTCAACCATCTGATACACGACTACCATAGAGCATCCCAAATTCTCATGATTTCCGTCATTATTTAGGAAAGACTTTTACCTAGCAGTTCACTGGTTCACGGTTGTATTTTTTATTAGCCTTGTATAGCCCACTGGGAAAGGCCTATATCCCTCCAGGTCTATTTAAATTAATTAATAGATTAACTGGTTCAGTACTGTCCATCAAGCTACTACATGTCTGCCCTAGACACCTATTAAGGCCCTCCAAAAAGTTTATTTGATTTATTGTTTTATGGACAAAAAAAAACCATTTCGGCAATTTTAATGAATTTTCCAAAAACTTTCCAAATAACATTCAGACTGTTTTATCGTCCTCTGAGTTTAAACTTTGACAATATTCTAGAGGTCTATTGTTTCAACATGTTCCAATTAAAATTTCGCGTTTCAGAATTTATTATTACAGTTGCGTTTCGGGTTATTTTATGTATTGTAATAATTGTGTAACATTCTATTTTGTTGAAAAGTGAGATTCAGCGATGTCCCTTGACGTCAATTTTTCATTGGTCTATACTAGATTTTCGGTCTAAAACAGTTTCTCAGTTACAAAAGCAACGTTATTAACGTTACTTTTGTCATCAGCTTGTTGTTGGGTTTAAGAGTATAAGAAGACCAAAGAAACGATGGATAGACTGTGTCAAGGATGATATGGCAAGAAACGCAATGTCTTATGAGGTAAGGAGTAACAGAAAAGTATTTAAGAATAGGACATAGGTACTGCTGAGAATGATGATAATTATAAGCTTATTTTTGTCCCTGTCAGTGAAATGCCTTTAAAAACTACAACCATAGTAGGAAATCACGTAATGCTTTAAACTGCAATGAAGTCCTGAGGCCCTAGTACGTTCCAAAGAGTTTCGTCATCTAAATCAAGTCGATGGATTTCTGAACAACATTGTCTGAGAGCATCGTTATTGATGGTAAAATGACACTTTTTCTAGACTATCTGTTCATCAATCTAACTTGATTAAACATACACACCTTGTTCCCTACATCCTTTAACATAGACACTACATCCAACCACACCTCGCCACGAAATCATCTGCCTAGCCTTTTCCCAACTAAGTATGTCGACTTCCAGTCTAACCGGATGCAGCTGAATATCAGTAGTACACATCGAGCGACTGGCTATCTGACCTCCACAACCCAGTTAGTGCTAGGCACCACACCTCGCTACATAATATACTTAAATCTCCTTCAAAAGGCAAAAGAGTTTCTCCTTACCGTAGTATCATATTCCCTCCAAGGCGAGATCTGCCTCTCAGTCTCCCGGGAGGATACGAACAGCACCACTTTGTCCGGGCGCAGTGCCCTGAGGAACCGCACCAGAGTAGCTCCAACAACTGCCACATCTTCTGGGCAGGCACCCACCAGGGTCCGGATTATTGACTTCGATTCTGATCTGTGGATAAAAAATAAAGTAAGACTACGACGCTCTTAAACAAGATGCAAATATTAAAAAAAACATGTGGCACTCGGAGACTGCCGCGGTAAAGCTATTGCATAGCATTTTTTATCAATTATTTAATTTGACAACCTCAGTTGACAACCATGTTATTTTCCGTAACCATAGCAACCTGGTTGTACACAATATTTTCGTTACGGAATTTCTGGATTCGCTCTCCACGCTCAAGGCCCGCGATAGAAGCTATGCAATAGCTTAAAACATTCAGAAGAATTGATATCCTCCTCCTTTTGGAAGTTGGTTAAAAACACCAGGCCTGTGATGCTCGAACGTTTAGATAGGGTATGTCATTGTATTGAACAGTATTCCCACATTTTGCGCCTGTTATGTTCAAGTTCCTGCTAAATCGAGAGCCCATCGTCATCATCCGGGCACTAATACAGCCTCTGTGGATGCTACTGAGAAATTCATAACAGGTTGAATGGTTATATGGTTATGGTTATATTATGGTGTAATCCTGCCTGAAAGTTTATTTTTATTATCAAGATCTCCATTATCTGTCTTCCCTTATCACAATTTATTTGGGGCCTAATCAGCATACTTTATCTTCGGCCATTCATACTCTATCTGCCAACCGTCATCTTATAGTATTCACAGTCTTTATCTTTATTCATCTTAAACACAATCTGTTTATCTTGGGTTTTCCCATTTTTTATACTGCATTTTTAGTACCACAGAAATGATGAAAATCATTGGCTATCTTCCTTATCTGGTAAGAAAATTCGAAAACAAAACGGTCTTTTCGAATTTTCTTCTATTAGGTAGAGAAGGTCGTGAAGATTTCGACCCATACACAGTGCGTGCCACATATAATATTTTAGTCATCATCATCATCATTTCAGCCGAAAGACGTCCATTGCTGGACATAGGCCTTCCCCAAAAGTCGGAAAATTGACCGGTCCCGTGCCTCTCGCATCCAGCGGATCCCCGCAATCTACACCAAATCATCGTTTCAACTGATGGGAGGTCTTCCAAAGCAACGTTATTTCAATTCTATGTTGTTGTCGTATCTAAAACAAAATCCACTGTATTATATTGTCAATAACCGTGAAGGAAGATTCCAACACACACAGTTCCCCACATATTTTCGTATCTAAAACCAACGCTTGTGTATCGTTTCCACGTTCCACCTGTATACTGGTTATTGTGAACGACTAGACAATAGACCTGTAACAATGGGCTCGACACCTGTTTTGTCTCCGTCGAGGCGGAGACTGCCGCCGTCTAGATTGGCGACTGACTCACGTTTTGCTTCAGTTACATTGTTAGACGATATGGGTGTATATTGTAACGTGTATTTTGAGTGTTTTCTTTATCTAAGTATTTAACAAGCCTTAATGGGCACTTAGCTGCTGTGAGAATTTCGACTTGAACATTTGTCACACAAATCAAGGCCATAGTTTGCCCGGCAAGCAGCAGCTGCAGAAATATCCTGCCCAGTCCCGTTTGATCATTATGAAAATTCCCATCTTTGCCACTTTCTTCACAAATTCGGAAACCTTAGAAAACCAACGCATTTTGTAGGCATCCGGTATCAAACAGCAGAATACACAGTAATTAGGTATCATCATGATACTTTTCTACAGTTTCGTTTCTCTAGTATATCAGATTATCAGCCCTTTATAGAACTTCAAAAATCATTATTATTTAGTTACCTGTAAAGTTCACTCTGTCCAGAAGTGTAGGACAGTCCAGTGCACCTGGTAGCGTGTGTGGGCAGGACATCACTAGCGACGTAGTCCTCGACCCACTGCAGAGCGCGACCCGACCCGTTGTAGTCGCAGTATACAACTGTAGGACAAAGAGAAAGAGGAATTTGTAAGTTCGATATATTTTAAGGAAAGTGAAAACTGATTATAGTACCTAAAACATAATGATTCCGCAAAACAATTACGTAATTCCACGAAATCTATCCGATTATTCACAATATTGGCCACATTGGCAGCGCATCGGGCGAATGCGACACCCGACGCGACTTGGATACTCGCACGCGTTTCAGACTTCAGTTATTTCCTTCACGTGAGTACCATCGCGTTGAGTAAGGCCCTGTTTCCACCAAAGCGGGGACGAGCAGCAAAGAGATGTACCAAATTCGACCAATCATAAGAAGGGCGGAAGACCAGTTGTCTCTCGGTTCTGCTCCTCCCCGCTTTGGTTGAAACCGGGCCTAAGAGTGCGCGTGCGCCTTGAGAGGGTTCACGAAACAAATGCCGAACGGTTCCGGCCGGCCCAGAGTATGCGCGTGTCCGCTCACACTCCGGATGTTTTCAAACTTGTTGTATGTTGTTTTGCACCCCGTATTCGAATTGCGCGATGCGCCGTGGAAGGCTCTAGGTCAAGGCAACTTCATCCATTTGACGCATCTATAGATCGTGACCAAGAGGTTATTTCTCATTCACATGTGACTTAGCGCAGTTACGCTATTAACTAACGACGTAATTGTATACCAAAGAGTTAGGAAAACTACTCAATGGGACTAATAGCGCTGTTAACATCGATTTCAATGCAAAACAGATACATTAACATAGCATTATGCATTGAAATCAGTATCCAATGCAATTAATCAAACATGACATGTGATATGTCACTACTAACCTATTTTAATATGTAATGGCCTATTATTTTATATGTAAATAGAAAATCTGGTTTGTTTTGCTCCGGTGATAGTAAGCACGTGTTGTTTGCATGTAGCAAACACCATCAGCCTACAATGTCTCCACGACTGGGAGCTTCTTTCTAATATCTATGACTGGGTCCTGGGCCTCCTCTCTTTGAGGAGTAGGTGGTCGCATCATAGCTTTACATCTGAGGAATTGCGGCCAAACGCTATCTCATTTTCATCCCCGCACGAACTAAATGTTTGTATGGCCTACAGATAGTTGTTTCGTGTCTGGGTAAGCTTATGTTTGTGAGCGCACCCACGATACAGGAGAAATTCCTAGTGTGGAGCAACGTTTCTATGAAAAAAAAAAGGTAATAAAAGAAATGGTTCCAGAACGCCCAGCACCGTATCTCAACAATTTTAACCAGTTTGAAGTGTTTTTAAAATCTGTTTAGTTTTCCTTCAGCGACAGACAAAACGCACATATTTTCATGTAGTTTTATAATAAATCGACTAATAACACTCCGGAGGTTTAAATTAATTACAAAAGTCTGTAATTAATAATGGCGTGCAAAATATAATTATCTAACAGAAAACGTGATGATAAATGACTGTATGACTGCGCTGCGAAAGTTTTAATTAAGTAAATAACACGAATGAAGGAGCTCGAAGCTGAACGATAACAGCTTCAGGTTAAGCTGGCCTTGCAAAGGTCGGTCCGTGGATGGGTAGCCGGAACCAACGGCTTAAAGTTTTCTTCGACGCACGAGGAAACTCGGTACCTATGTAAGTCACTTAAGCGACATTTTGCGAAAGAGACGTTCTATGAAAGCGACATTATGAGAAAGATACATTTTGCGAAAGAGACATTTTGCGACTGAGCTGTAATGGATGGTCACCCATCCACAGACCCACTAAAGCAAGTGCAGCTTAACCTTGATGCAGTGCAGCTGTTATTATTTAGCTACAAGCAACTCAAAACGTCATCCAAACTCTGCAAAAAAATCAGTGATTTAGCCTCGCAGTGTCTCTCTCGCTTCACATATCAGGGGGCCAATTCTCGGTTTTAGAGATGGTGTCGAACTCGAGAAAAATTTCTAATGACGTCATTTTTTCGAGAAATTTTAAAAGTTGCTATTCTGGGGATGTCGAATTCGACATTCGTCGAAGGCTAACGTTCGAGTTCATCTCGAGTGCTTCTGAGCAGTAGAGATGTAATGTCGATTATATAGATACGTCATTTCTGAGTGAATTTGTTGAGTTTTGGATTGTACACTGTTTTCTTTTCTTTAGTTTTTAAATAAAATACGGCTTGGCATCTCATACTGGAAATTCGATTTATACTCTTTGATTTGTGCATTGTGTTTTCTTGAAACGACGACCTTCGCGCAGATAACAGACTCTGTAATTTGTGTACCTACGATTGGACTTGAAACCACTGAAAGATGGACGAGTTTATTGGCATTTTATCTCGGAGTTGTTGGAAAGTGGCGAGCAACTGGCCAATACACGGCGACAACAGCTATCCCGCTGTCGATATTTACGACTTGAGCGAAACAGAAGTCATTAAAAACTTCAAACTAAATAAAGATTTAATAAGGGTTATAATACTTAGATCTATTGGCTCCTATAATAACCTGGATACCACTAAAATAGACCCGAAAACGAAGGTAAATAATTGTTTGCTTCATAATTTTATTAGTCACTGACAGACAGTCAGCTGTCAAATTGATTATTTTTACACTAAACGTTTCGTTTTACTTTGGCTTTGCACGGGACTTATTCAAATTTAATATATAAATTATATCCTAATTTTAAGTGTTTCTCATAATTATGTATAAGTACTTGTTTGTTTGTGAAACTAATAAATACTTTTTCTTCCTTTCTTTCTTTCTTTTATACTTAAATAATTAGGTTTAGTCAGCGTTTTAAAACAAAATCATTCATTCACTCATAGCTACCTAAAACGGAACGCGCGATTCTTCGTAATGGTAACATTAGCTTCACTCGAATCGACATTTTCGTGACATTTATTTCTATTTTGACTGAGAATACGGAATTCTGTTCAATTCGAAATTTTTTGGTAGAGATAGAGATATTTTTGATAGACATAGAGATAGACTTACGAACTCGAACTCGAGATAAATCTCTAAAACCGAGAATTGGCCCCCAGGTTCCTAAAATTAAATTGCAATGCCCAAAACTGGGGCCATCGACCTGTATTGCCAATGTCAGACAGCCTGGCAATGCCAACAAAGACATAGCTCTGTTATAGATACGATCGATTATAGCCCCCACTGAATGCTAATTCATTGAGTTCATATAAGTTTCACTTTACATTATATTTATAAAACGTTAGTGTAGACGTGTGGGTTTAATTTGTGTATAGTAAGGGTTACTAATGTAGAACTTTTTTCATTTTGTAAAATAACGTTCTATGTGATCTTTGCAGATCTGAACCTGAACGCTGTCGAAGTAGATTTTTGACCGAAGCTCATAAAAGAAAAAAAAGTACATTTCGTTTCATACTTCCATCAGTACCTGCTTTGCCTTTGCCCAACTAGGTACGTTGGAGTCGGCTCTCAGTCTAACGAGATGCAGCTGATCCCTTGGGGTAACTTCCGACATCCTTGCAAGAGAAATTTGCAGTCGAAAGTTAGAACCGTAAAAACTACTGTGAATAAGCTTGCTATTGAAAAAAACGTATCTGCAAACCTTAAATTCGGTGCGTTTTCCCATTGCCCTTCAATTCAGCTCAAAAACTCGACATGAGCCAAATGTTTGTATCACATAATATTAGACACTACAGATAACTGTATCAAGCCACACCAGACACTGGTCAGTGCAAACGAATAATTAAATAATAACAAACATTATAATTATTATAATTTATTACATTAGTGCGATAAGAATCGACCCATTTACTGGCCTGTTTTCAATTACACGGAAACGTGATGTTTTAAGGAAAATACCTATCGTATAGAAAACAATAGGACTGGAATAAAAAACAATTGAAGATGTCAAGAATTTGAATTAAGAACAATGGCGGAACGTGTTTGGTGACGTCAGACAAGAATAGTGTGAGGTTTCACCACAGGGTTTCACAATGCCAAATTGCAATTCAGCCACAGGCCCGCGCCTGAAGAAATGAAAAGAGAAAAATAAACCTTACTAGACCCATCAAATAAGGCTTATCTCTTAGTTTCTCCACACATAGGTACATAGTACATACTAAAGCAAACTAAGTAGGTTTCACTTCACCGCTTTCATCGGGTTCATTGTTTTGCAACTATGACTCAGAAAACCAAAATTTGAATGAAAATCCTACTTCCTACTACTCGTAATATTATAAATGCGAAAGTTTGTGAGTGTGTGCAGACTGTGTGACTGTGTATGTTTGTTACTTCTTCACGCAAAAACTACTGAATAGATTTAGATAAAATTTGGTACACAGATAGTTTATAACTTGGATTAACACATAGGATAGTTTATATCCCGATTTTATCTTCTCGTGGGTTAATTTTCGAGTTGCAGCGGGTGCAGCCGCTGGCAACAGCTAAGTAGGTAGTTAGTAAGACGTAAATCTTCTATAGTTTCTCCACACATACATAGAAACCAAACTAAGTGTTAAAATAATTTTGAACCTCTTTCGCATTCATCATTGTTTTGCAACTTTGAATCAAACTATGACTCAGTAAACCAAAATTTGAATGAAAATGAATCATAGAGGACAATATCACAAAGAGAAGTTTAGTTTTCCGTGACGCATTGATAAGATAATGTAAGATTATGGATAAAAATACATCGATCTCAACCAGATTGCATTCAATAAAAATGTCACGATGACTATGGTGTCCTGCCCAGGTTTTTGCTACCTCACCGTGAGTTGATCATAATATTGGCGACGAGAACGAACCATTATTGAAATTTAAAGTGAAAAATTAACAGCACTATCACAAAAAGTAATCGTAAAATAATTGTGCCGGCCGGCGTGACGCCATCTTTTCGTAAATTACAATGCAAATTGCAATAAAATCTGATGTCATCTGCGGAATCCACTGAAGGTTTGGATAAAAAAGGCCAAAAAGAAAAACTACAATTAGTAAGGGAAGGAAAGAGAACTTTCATTTATAAATGTTCAAAAACTGAATTGCAACAATTACTGCAAGAAGAAAATATCTCATACACCAGTGACAGCGTAGAAAATTTGCGAAAAATTTTGAGCGAACACTACAAAAGTAAGGAAAATATAATAGAATTAGAACAGAAACCAGAGAAACAGAAAATAAAGATGTCCATGTGCGGCGACCTGAAAGTTTTCGACGGAGATAAATGGGAAGTTTTCAAAGAACAACTCGAATGTTTCATTATTGTTAATGACATCAGCGATGACAAGAAGGTGCCCTTGTTATTAACCAAAATATCACCATCAGTAATAGAAACTTAAAATTTAAAGTTGGACAAAAAGTAATGGTGCGGGATTACAGGAAAGATAGCAAGCCATGGGTTCTGGGTTTAGTAATTGAGGAATCAATACCTGATGTTACCTATGTAATAGATGTTGAAGGTTGTAAATGGAAACGCCATGTTAACCAAATGTTACAGTGTGCGGAAACATTAAATGAAAGTTAAGATAAGCCAAAAAAAAAAAACATATTATTTAACTGGCTTCAACATCTAGGTACTTGTAAAATTGAAAACCACCATATGTTTATAACTAAGTTAAGTACATTATTTAAGTGAATTAATTATAGGTGAATTAGTTTAGAATATAATAATAAGTTATAATAATTGTAATAGCTATAAGCAACCTAATCTGAGTGTATGCGAACTGTTAAGTGTGGGAGAGTGTGAGAACTGGATCGATATATGGTCGGAGGATAATGACTTGGTCATTTGTTAGCTGTAGTCTTTATGTTTATTTCTGCATTTTTTACCTGTGACACTGTGTGTTCCATACTCTATGGTTTTGTCTTTGCTTCTCATATTCATTGTGTTAACGTGTGCTTTTGACTAGAATTAAAACAAAGTATTTAATTATTATACCGAGTTTTATTAATATATAATATTGGCAAATAAATTAAATTATCATCGATCATCGATCTCACAGTTAAACTGCGTAAGCAGTTTTGTGGGGCATTGTACTTAGTTCTAAGATTTTTGAAGTGAAATAAATATCTGAAATCTGAATCTGAATCTGACTCCTCCCACTCTGGGCAGAGCAGTAAAGAGTGTCAGACTTCCACTGACTAAAAACCACCCATGTTCCTTCTAAGCCCTTTGTGCCGAGGCCGCGGTATCACTTTCGAACAACTCGCAGCCCCAAGCAACGGGATCCTATAATATTGTACACCATGGAGTATTTTCATCCTCGTATTACCAAAGTCTCGACTCTTTGTTACCCCAAATATGTTTTGCAGTTTGATAACTCCAAGTGTTTAGACCTTATCAAATCAAACTGATAATCATTATCAAATATCAACAAACGACTTTCAATAACCACTCAGTTTCCCAGTAATCAATTGGCGATTACTAATAAACAGAAGGAAACGTAAACAGAACTTCAATGTATATAATGATTACAAAACAAGTGCGAAGTCGCGTGTCCATTGTTTTCTATAGATTACCGATTGTTTTTCTGAATAACTCGACTTGTTTATCAATTATTTATTTATTAGTTAAGGGTTATTTCAGACAAACTACTTTCATAATATTATGATATATTTTTATAATGTTTTGTTATTGATAGGTGTATATTGGTACGTGAAATGAACAATCTTATTTTCCTGTCATAAGTCTAATTTGTTTGGTTGTTTTTTCCTAAATACCTACCTGTTTCAGTCTTCATCTCAGGATTCATTTTCCTCTGAGCCATATCATCGCTTAAAAATAAAATAAAGAACAGCAAAATAATTATTTTTAATTTAATCCGCCTCTTTTCATGTTGCAATGTCACAGAAGATAATAAATAATACAATATTTATTTGAACTACAATATAGGCTTCTAGTCAGCAATATAATTCATTACGTTAGTTAGATTGTGTAACCTTCGCAGTTACGCATGAAGACTTCATTAGCGCAGATCAACGATACGATATGGATGTAAGTACCTGCATATTCAATGTAAACTACGATTGCCGCATCGAGCTGTTTTCCTGTAATCCACGAAGGGTTAGGCAGAGATATACCCATTAGTAGGTACACCCACATCGACATGACACCAGTTACAGCTCGCGCCAAACTTTGTGACCGTCCCGAAACTAAACTCTTGCATTGCGCAGAACACAAAATCTGGTATTAGCGGGACGCACAACAGCTTGGGGGCAGGGCCATAATATAATAAGTATTAAAAATGTTAGAAAACGAAAATTGTTTGGTTGATTACGTATTCCCACTCGACTGTACCATGCGCAAGTTCGGACTCGCGACTATACTCAGGGCGGCCACAAAGTTAGGCGAGGGCTGTATGTTTAAGTCCCATGTAATAGTGGGCGAGCATAGTGGCTTCCACTGAGAAACTCCTGATAGAAAACCCAATAAAACTTCGCCCAGCCAGGATATTGAACTCAGAACCTCATGAACATAAGTTGCGCTTGCGAACACTAGACCAACAAGGCAGTCAAAAAAGTAAAATAGAGAATTAACCCCTTTAGACTCTAGCTAGGCCCCTACAAATACAGAGACGAAAGTTGGGTTCTATCGCCTCGATCTGCCAAAATCAGTGCATGCTGACTTGAAGCGTAACTTATTCTGTCGATAATCTTACCCTAGAAAGCATACAGGACCTACTGCTGATATTTGAACCTATGTTTTCAGTATTAAGTATAGTTTACTTCACACTATTTGTTGGTAAACAACGAACGGCCGATCAATCAATTAACAGCATCGTGAAGAGAATCCCAGCTTCAGCGTCAAAACTAAAACTACGTCAATAACCCTTATCAAAACCATTAAGTGTAGACTTTCCCCTAGGCGCAGTTAACGGGGGAACCGTAAAAACGACCTGTTTTTCGTCGCAGAGTTAGCCGTATTGCTACTTATTACAATTCCAAAAAAAATACAGTGTATAGTCAAATGTATAATAATAATAAACCATTTATTTCGGACAGAATCCATATAAGTGTTAGTAACAATTTATCTTAAGATCTATGTTAGTAGGTACATAATAATTATAAGTGTTAGTAACAATTTTCTTACGATCTATGTTAGTAGGTACACAAAATCACAATTTTCCCGTGACTATTCCCACCCAGTGAGCCTGAATGGGACAGTCGTAGCGGGATGCAATCATTTGCAAAAAAGGTATAAAAGGCAAAAGGTATAGGTAAAAGACTTATGCAAAAATATTTTCTAAAAGTAATCAAGAACCTCGAAAAAAAAAATCACAAAATCACAAAAAAATTACACGAAAAAACTTTTTCGTCTCGAAATGCTCAATATTTTGAGTGACAACTGTTATTTATTTTTTTACTATCAGAAAGGAAATTTAACCAACTAAAGACATATGTAAAAATATTTTAACATTACAGCGTATTTTTTTTTTAAATAAATTAAATCTGCGAACTATCGTTCATTTTGGCAGTCACGAGCATCAAACGCATCGCCATTTTCAACCTTATTTGTTTAGGCGATGAGTTAAACGCGCGCTCAAGGTCGCGGGCAGCTAATGTCGCCTTAATGAAGTAAACAGAAGTCGACCTTTAAGCAACTGAAAGTCGACGGGTCCACTTATGTAAGCACAGCTGTAGCTTGTTGTACTTTCAATACTTGATACAATAAGGGTTGTATTGGAAATTTTTCATAGATACCGGAACTTACACGCGTTTGTTATTTGTTTACCTTCTTCCTGCCCTTGTCCCTGTTATTTCATCATCATCATCATTTCAGCCAAAAGACGTCCACTGCTGGACATAGGCCTCCCCCAGGTGTCGCCACATTGACCGGTCCCGTGCGTCTCTCATCCAGCGGGTCCCCGCAACCTTGACCAGCAGTCGTCGGTCCACCTAGTGGGAGGCCTTCCAACGCAACGTCTTCCGGTTCGCGGTCGCCATTCCAGAACTTTTCGGCCCCATCGGCCATCAGTTTTGCGATCAGTTCTGTTATTTGGGGTCGGCACACACGTTTTGTTCTTTCATTCTCCTCTGTCAATCATCACGCTATAATTATCCTTTCTCTTTCATATGACCCTCTTCCTCCACCCATCAACATAAATGTTCATCACTCTTTTATTCACATGCGATTTATCCAATTACCATTTTACCCTAACTATAGTACTTTATTTGTTTATTGAAACTAGTGAGACCATTTTGTCAGACTTTTGGGACTTTGAGACACTTTTGATACCTGTAACGATTGTCCCAGATGTTCAAATGACAGGGACCAAAGGCTTAACGTGCTTTTCGTAAAGCACACTTAGATATCCTTACATAGTATAAAACAAAGTCGCGTCTGTTTGTTTGTTTGTTTATTTGTTTGTTTGTCTGTATGCTTAAATCTTTAAAACTACGCAACGGATTTTGATGCGGTTTTTTTTAATAGATAGAGTGATTCAAGAGGAAGGTTTTACTACTTTTTTGTACCCGTGCGAAGCCGGGGCGGGTCACTAGTTACCTATATATTAGAGGTATCGAATTTCATTTTATAAATGTATGTCCTTGAATCAAAATGACCTTCGAAAAGTGCTGATTATCAGCCTAGTTTGAATAAATGAATTTTGATTTTGATCACCCTGAACCTCCTAAAGTTATAAAACAGCAGATCCCTACAGAACTAAAGCACCGAGATATTACGTGAGCACTAGCAACAGTACGTTACGTAACTCTGCGACAAATCTGCACAACTAAACGCAACCATGTGCACTTTACCGATAACGCTGCATTTCAGTGAACTAAACGTTTAGCACGTGTTTCGGCTTAGTCCTGATTCGTTGAACTAGTGCAAGCGCTATTGCTGAGGTTCAAGGTTCGATGGCCGGGTCGGGCGAAGTTTTATTGGGTTGTTTGATCAAGAATTTCTCAAAAGCGATCATGGAGTCCAGATTTTAGTCTTGTTGATGGCAATAGACTCGCCCCAATTACATGAAACATAGATAGGCCTGTACCTACATTACTGGTGAAATGTAGATGCACATGCACAAATGGATATGGAAAAATTTTGAATGTAACTAGCGAAACGTGGGTACTCTTACTATAGGCTACACCTCTGCATAATTCTTAAGGGATTACAGGCGTGGTTTAATATTATACTGTCTCTATCTTCCATCGGTAGTTTGACAGTAGTGCAAGAGTGACACGAATAGTGCTTAGGCAAATAGTGTTTATTAATCTTGCCTTTACTATCGGTCACGTGCCGTGCCATGCGTTAGATTTGCATTCAAGTATAATAGCCGCCATTTTATGTTTGATTTCGTTGTAGTTATGGCGCGTAGTAAACAGTTTTACCGGCTACCAGCTACGCTATAGGATGACGGAGTTTTTTTAAATAATATGTGGTTTTGCTTACCCTATTGGAAAAAGGCGTGATGTTGTGTATGTTAAATGTGTAAGTTTTGAACATAATACTGTAATATCGTCATCACGCTTGAATACTCCGACGGGTTAGAAGACAGGTGTGCTTCGTTCATTTCGTTCATGGGCACGAATTAGACCCCAGACGGCTACTGGGAACTTATAGAAAAACCCCATAAAACACTTTGACCGACCTGAGATTCGAACTCAAGAACTCTTCTCAGTGGTTGCGCTTGCAGTTTTGAACGCGCGAAATAAGCTACTTAAATTGTTTATTATTGTTGCTGCAATGCCTGCCAGCTTTTGTTGTAGATAAATCAAATATCGCCAATGCAGTAGCCCGTAAATGTCTGTTTATTGGCCAATTTATGGAATGGAAGCAAGATTGATGCATGAGTGCATGTTTACGTACAGGCGGGGCAGCGCGCGGCGCGTGCAGCATTTTTATTTCAAACACATGGCGATGTATGAAAAAGTTAACGATTTCAAAACTTTATTTTACGAGAAGCGATTTTTCGGTCGTTTGTTTAAAAGGCAGCGTTTGTTGCGGTGGACTCATCTCTCAGTAAATTAATAAAAAAGCACGAAAAGAGCATTCTGCACGCGTCGCGCAACGCCCCGCGCCTCCGTAAACGAGCCCCGAGGGTTTTACATGATTTGTTGTGCTCGTACAGGCTGAAAAGGACACCGAGGAACAAACGGTTACCTACCACGTATTCAGTACATTACTGTGAATATTGACATTTTTCATCGGTAATTTAAAAAATATCTATTTCATATAAAAGTCTTTCTATGATTCGGTTATCCCAATATTTTTAATAAATTGCTTACCCGATTCGCCAGTATTAGTATTGAGTCTGTCCAAAAAAATAAAAGGGCTTGAATTTTATTCTGCGAAAATGGTGTTTAGAGAAAATGATGTTGTACGTCAAGACCATGCAAAGGTACAATACCTAGTAGTCCGGTCAATTTAGACCAAAAAATGAGAGTGAAGTTACATAAAGTCCCAACAAGCTGAATTTCTGTGAAATTGTTCAAAACGTAATTAAAAACAATGTCTAGAAGTTCCCCATCATTCCCGTTTAAGGAAAAAAAAATATTCGGGGTCAAAGGTAAAAATTTGAGTTTTTTTTATGTTTTCTCGAAAACGGTAAGTTTTATCAAAAAAAACCTGAACCCAAAGTTGTAGATCTTAAAATTCTCTACAAAAATGCCTTTCATTATTATTTTCTAAGAGTTACCATTCCTGAGATATCGCGATTCTAAGAGCCTTTATATAAAAGCAAAAGGTAACTCACTCCTCACGAAATCTCGAAAACCGCTGGACGTATAAATATGATTTTTGGCAAGGACGTAGTTTATAGTTAGTAGACGTCCGCAAAGAACGGATTTTGTGATAGGGCCGGATTAGGGTGGTCTAAGGGCCCACGCAAGTTTGTATGAATCAGAACTTGCAAAAGCTCATAGACCACCCTAATCCAGCCCTGTCAGAAAATTAATGCATAGCAGACGTCTACAACTGACTATAAACCACGTCTCTGCCAAAAATCAAGATTGTAGCACAAAAAATGAAGGACTTTCATACAAACAAAATCCATTCTTAGCGGACGTTTACTAACTATAAGTATAAACTACCTCCTGTCCAAAAATCATCTTTATGCGTCCAGCGGTTTTCGAGATCTCGTGAGGAGTGAGTTACCTTTCGCTTTTATACATAACTAGCGACCCGCCCCGGCTTCGCACGGGTGCAAATGGATGTTAATGTTATTATACATATATAATAAACCTTCCTCTTGAATCACTCTATCTATTTAAAAAAACCGCATCAAAATCCCTTGCGTAGTTTTAAAGATTTAAGCATACAAAGGGACATAGGGACCGAGAAAGCGACTTTATTTTATACTATGTAGTGAAGAATAATGTGACTGTTAGAATCGCGATATCTCAGGAATGGTAACTCTTAGAAAATAATAATGTAGAACATTGTTGTAGAGAATTTTATGATCTACAACTTTGGGTTGAGATTTTTTTTGATAAAACTTACCGTTTTCGAGAAAAAATCAAAAAATCTCAAATTTTGACCTTTCACCCCGAATATTTTTTTTTCCTTAAACGGGAATGATGGGGAACTTCTAGACATTGTTTATAATTAGGTTTTGAACAATTTCACAGAAATTCAGCTTGTTGGGACTTTATGTAACTTCGAATGTCTAAATTGACCGGACTATAGGTACACGGTTGAAATGGTTAAACAAGTAAATGTTTAAAGAATCTAATTAGATTTCAAACCACGAACTGCACACTTCCACAAGCAATACCTACTTCAGTTCAAGTAATTTCCCAAAAAGCAAATACTCAGAATGTAGGCGAAGTAATTATATTTATTTAAATACAACGTTGGGTTCGTTAGTTTTTACTCAAAAGAGGTAAATGTTTACTTTTCATGCAAATTAACTGGCGGCGCCTCTTGTATTTGCGAGAATTTGGACCTTGGAATTGTTGCCACAGTATTTATTATGTTTAACTATACTGTAAAACTTTATGGCCCATAAATTTATACATATTAAATAAAAGAATATCTGTTCATCGTAAACAGTGAACATTAATTTTGTACATTTGTGAAACGATGGTGAGCAGTGGTGACGGACGAACGTCGTGGGTTCCAACCCCGTCAGGCGCATTACTTTGTGTAATTTATTTCATCACCACTGCTCTCAAAACGGTGAAGGAAAACATCGTGAGGAAACCAGCATGTCTTAGAACCAAAAATTCGAAGACATGTGATGTGACATCTACCAATCCGCACTGGGCCCGCGTGGTGGATTATAGCCCATCCCTCTCCAGAGAGGAGGCCTGAGTCCCTGCAGTGGGAACATTATAGGCTGATGATGATGATGATGTGAAACGATGAAAATAGACTCGCCCTATTATATTGGTGAAAGGTGGGTGTACTAATGGGCACACCTCCGTCTAACCCCTCGGGGATTACATGCGATGATGATGAGATCTTGCTCTCTTGATCGATCTTGCTATCTGCGTGATGTGATCTTATGGTATTTGTGAAACGTAAAAAAATACGACCTATTAAAGCCCGTTTTATATGAATACTACTGTACAGAGGGTACAAACATTTTGTATATACACGGCGACTCGTTTCCAATATGACATTGGAGTCGCTTTTCATAGATTTTCCGTACAATAGGAGATCCACATCTATCTATCTATATAAATAAAAAGAGAAGTCCTGACTGACTGACTGATTGACTGACTGACTGACTCATCAACGCCCAGCCCAAACCTTTGGACCTAGAAAGCTGAAATTTTGCACAGAGGTTCCCTTCATAATGTAGACAAGGAATAAGGAAGGATTAATTTACGAAATTCAACCCCTAAGGGATTTAAATAGGGGATGAAAGTTTGTATGGAAGATCGTCATTTTCACGCGGGCGAAGCCGCTGGCAAAAGCTAGTATTACATAAATAAACAGTAGTTTTGTATTTTTGTGCTTGATTTTTCGTTGGGTCTACTGACAAGCTTCTGGACAATTTAACAAAGAAACTAAACTAATAACTAAAGTATAGAAATGCAATTTTTCCGACTATTTACCTTAACAACCAATCCCATTCTTGATTAGCAATCTAACATCTAGGTCTAAGGTATGTAGTCTATGGTTTATTGCCTCAGTTTTAATTACTGCTGACTTCCCTGTACAGTTACTTGCATTAAAATGCAGTAAGTAACCTGCTTCTCATTGCCACTGCAATTGCACTCTGTTGGACCTTGTGAGTGATACTTGTGATTTATAATGCCCTAGTAGCTCTTGTTAGATCAAGCGAAACGTTTTATTTATATGATGTTTATTTTTAAATCGGGCTAATCTCAAGACTTTGGTCTAAAACAAGTTATCATTGAAAGGTATTAATTAACTAAAAACACGACCACGAAGGAGATAGTGGGACGAACTTAAGGTCTTCCTTGAGAATTGGAAAGAAGCACAGACAGAATCGTGGCCGTTAGAAGCAATGGTGGGAAGCCTTTACCCAGCAATGGGACAGTATTGGCTAGCTATTTATTTTTTCTTACAATAGTCCAATACATGTTCTACAATTTGTGATAATTCAATCACGGCGAGGGGGGCCAGTAGTCCCAGATCCTTGTTTAGGTTCCTGACTCCCACAAACCTCTGTACCTCCAATAATATTGTTACACCTCTATATTGTATTTTTGTACTTTGTGGGAGAAATAAATGTTATTACATATATTATTATTAATGATCTACTTGAAAGATCAAGACGAAAATGTGACTCTATATTGGGGTCGGCCTCCAGTCTGGCCGACTGGTTACATAGAGCGACGGCCTACCTGTCTAGATTTCTACTACTAGTTGTCAAGATTTCGGGCCACTGACTAAGTGATCATCATCATCATCATCATTTCAGCCAAAAGACGTCCACTGCTGGACATAGGCCTCCCCCAGGCGTCGCCACATTGACCGGTCCCGTGCGTCTCGCATCCAGCAGGTTCCTGCAACCTTGACCAGGTCATCGGTCCACCTAGACTAAGTAATATAATATCTAAATTCACCGGTACCTATTCTGGGTATAGGACATCATCACAGTCTTTTAGCAAGGGTTCAGTACATTACAATTACACCCAATCGTTGGAAATGAAATATCGGTTTTTTTAGCACGATACTTTCTTCCAATCGCTCCGGATTCTTTTCATGAACAGTTCAAATAAACATGGGCCACCAATAAATAGTGAAGTTGAACTACCAATTACCTTGAGAGAAGAAGAAGAAGAACCTTGAGCATAACCATAATTTTAAACTATAAAGTGTAAAAAAGATACATAGCTTAACTAATTACAATATTCTAAAGTTAATAGTAAACCTAGACACGCAATTAGTGCACTCATTACCTAAGTACTTACTGCATTCAAAACAACGTGGCAAATTAAAATTACAATTGCAAAATTAAAACAAATCGCAAACCATTGTGTGCCAATGTGTGCTACACATTTATGTCTAAAAACATTATACAGGAAACACGTGTTTGTCTTTAGTATGTACCTGGCGAAGGCATAAAGGCTGAACGTGTGAGCAAATAATATTTAATCTGTGGTATTTGTCTAACTAATACAGAGATCAGCTGTCACGCGCATGATTATTTTGTGCTGTGCAAGTGACTAAAATGTCTTGAGCCGCGAGGAAATTGCAACTGAATTACAAATGTGAACGATTTCCATCGTTTTCCACCTTGAATTACTTATTTTCTCTATTTCATAGGTGGTGGTGGTGGTGGACCGGTGTAGACTGGTGTCCACAGTTCCACACCGATCTCATTCTCTTTCACGGACAGGAGATTTGTATCACACGAGAGGAAACCTACACCTGATAACAAAATCTCCACATTTTCACCTGTTAATATTAGGTCCCTCTCTGTCATCCAAATCACTTCACTTTCTGTGTTTCGTTTGAAGTTCACATTTACTGCAGTACTCAGAGATATTATTTAATGATTACTTACTTAAGCCATCACTTAGTAAAGGTTTGACATAATTTTGTATGAAAAAATGTCAAAACCTTTACTAAGTGATGGCATAAGTAATCATTAAAGCTCTCTGAGTGCGGCAGTTAGTAATTAGTTATTTGAGTTACCGTAATTACTTGTGTTAAAGTAATTACCTACTTGAATTGAAAGTAATTACTTGAGTTAAATCAATTACTTGAGTAAACTAATTACTTGCAACCATTTTATGCAATAACACAAGGACTTGAAAGAAACAAAACCAATCAAAGAACACAAAGCTAAGAATTCAGTTAACAGTTAATTGTTATTTTATTTGTTAATTGCTAACAGTTCTAACTTCAAGCAATTAATAAACCACAGAACAAAAATCGTACCTATCTAAAGATATAAGTTTTACTCAAATAACAAGCAGCGCCATTTTATACGTTAAAAAGGGATTGGATTGTTTAGCTATTAAAGCCGTGTTACTTTGTTAAATATCCATAACTATGTAACTACTGATGTAGTTTCTGTAAGTGCATCCTTTATGGTAAATCAAGCGTTATATTAATAGTATACCTACGTCACGTCAATTGGTTTATGGTTACCTTACTACTTGTATTTAATTACCTAGGTATATAGGTATTTATTCAAATAGGACCTGCTATCTAGAATATTCGCTACACAATATTTTGAGTCTCTGTGTCCTTAACACTTTAACATGACCTGTGATCCCCAAAGGGTTAGGCAGCAGTGTATCTATTAGTACACCCACATTTCGTTTACTATGGTCAAGTCCCATGTCATGTAGTGGAGGGCAATCTCTGAGGCTGCTACTTAGAAAATCCTGATGAACCCATTAACGCTTTATCCGAACCGGCAATCGGACTGAGAACCAATTCATAAAGTATATCTCGATTATTTTCGTTGCATAAAAATTACCAAATATCAATTCAATACATTCTCCAAAGAGTGATGATGAATAAAATACATTACGAACAACGCACTCGCAACAAAACAACTTTGTATAAACGGAAGACCAAGACATCACGTTGATTAACAGAGTCAATTATCATCAGTATTTCACACTTGTGCTTTAACAAATAAACACGAGGTTTGTTAGCATAGCGTCAGAAACAACATGAGCGCTAATCGATGTATTTAAAGGAAAATGGTGGCTGTTTCCACGTGCAGAGGAAAAACGAAAAGGTTGTTCCAGAGCTATTGATCTGTATAGCTCGCTTGATTGCTGTTGGTTCTGTTTGATTTTGTTCTGTGAATGCAGGGGTTTTACTTATGGCCTGATCATTAAAACAACGCCACAAGTTTGTAAGTAGCAGTAGCGAACTTATATCGATTCCCAGGTCGGCTACTGGATTTTTCAGCAGGCGGACCTCGTCTATTTTTTCAGAATGCCGCTGGCGAACATTTGGCGTAGGTACTTATTTTGTATAGATTTGGCTTACCCTTAGAGGACTATTCTTTATGCAAAGGTATTATTTTATTAATACCCAGAGAAAAACAATTTCCACAACAGAATCAATTACTTTCTATCTTTCCTTTCTTTGTTTTATTACTCACATTGAACACAGTTATCTCAAGCAACATACCGTTATACACGTGCCTCAGACATTCTCACAGAAAAATATCTAAACGGCCACGTGGACCCTGAGCTCCCACTTGTAATGGATCCAGTTTGAGTCGCCGAAGACGTCTCAAGTGTATCCACATAGATTAGATAGCTCTTATCATGACAAACATAGGTGCTGTTTTGCATGTGACATGCAGACTGTTCGCAAATATCGTTTGTGAAGTTGTACTTTAGAGTTGTAGGTTTGTTAGATGTCTGTTGATTAAGTTTTACTTGCAAAGGTGGGAACTAGGTATGTCTGTAAATAATGCAATTAATTAGCTACAGGTCAGGGCCCAATCCCTCATGTAGAAGCCCATCTTCCTGCCCTTATCCCATTATATTTGGGGTCGGCGCAACCGTTCCCTGTTAGATGGCATAATACTCCTTTCGCTTTCATATCATTTCTCACACAATCCATTTTAAACACACATCATAATTACCTTAATTATCACTACATAGTACATACCTAGTTTTTTTTTTTTTTAAGTTAGGTAGGTACCTAATAAGTATATTTAAAAAAAAATGGAATTGCATAAGTATACAGAAGTTGCATTATAGTCTAGTAGTCTAATAGTCCCTTTGTATGCTTAAATCTTTAAAACTACGCAACGGATTTTGATAAGGTTTTTTTTAATAGATAGAGTGATTCAAGAGGAAGGTTTATATGTATAATAACATCCATTTGCACCCGTGCGAAGCCGGGGCGGGTCGCTAGTTAACAATAATTTATTATGGTAGATGTATATAACTCTACAATGTTAGCAGGCCACTGCCTCGTTGGTGTAGTGGTCGCAAGTGCCACTGCTGAGCCATGGTTTGATGCCCGGGTCGAACAAAGTGATAGTGGTTTTTCCATCAGGAATTTCTTAGTGGCAGTCACGGAGACTGAATTATGGAAGGTTACTGGCCTCGCCCCCTACTGGTGAAATGTGTGGGTGAACCGTTTAGAACACCTCTGACAAACCATGATTAAAAGCAAGCTTGATGTTATGTTTAAAACTTCAATAAGAAAACGCCATATTTTTTCACAACACAAACGTAGTTTTTAGCTCAACTTAAAACCTAACAAATACAACAAATCCTTGTGTAAACAAAGTAATCCTTATCAATATACTCTTTATAAATATTTCTTTGTTAAACTAGTGTTATATAAGCGCCACATTCATACACAATGTCAATGTTTATGTGTAGATAACAGCTTAGGTAAAGCGGAGCAGTACATGGGCGCGACAAATAGGTAGGTACATGGGCAAATATGAGCTGTTTTATTTATATTTGTGGTTAGAAAATGTTACATTATTTACTGACCTATGTCAGTATGTCTGTATAATACATCAAGTCCTATGAGGAAATATCAGAAAAGTTGTGGATTACATTATTATCATTATTACATTCTTCCTAGCGTGTCGATGAAAATTTAAATTGACTCAGCCCATTTGGCGACACGTTTGGCACTTTCAGTAGCGTCCATCAGCCGGCAGCATAACAGTCAGGACCGGATATCAAGTGTCCCAAAGTTTGTTGGGGCAACATCCCATAAATAATTAATGTAACCACATGTAACATCAACTTTACTCGAGTAGTCAAGGATTCGATGTTCAACTGTATGTATGACTTTTTGGACTATATTAAAATCTAAAGCCAACGAGACTTATGGACATAGCAGAAACAATAGTGAAACGAAATCCGAAGTTTATACTGTAGACTGGATGAAAGATGGGGGAAGAAAGTGCTGGAGTGGAGACCACGGACGGGACGGTGGAGTGTGAGAAGACAACCAACTAGCTAGATGGACAGACGATTTTATTAAAGTGGCCGGAATAAACTGGATAGACAAGACACCACACCACAGTGACTAGAAAGAGAACTACACTGAGAGTTGGATGGTCAAAGGTTGAAGAAGAAAAAGCAAAGAGGAAATCTAAGGCTACTAAGTAACACTCATACATCTCACATAGCCTAAAACCAGACTTCTGAAATGCTTAGGTCTAATACTAAGATAGGCTGCCAAAACAAATATTCTTGTCACATGATTTGATGATGCTGTTCTATCGAAAATTCAGTCAATCAATATGAGTGGTTTTGTCGCCATCAAAGGCGGCAAGATTTACCTAAAACATTAGAGTATTGTTAGCACAGACAGTCTATATCTTTGATGTAAGATTCATGCAAAATACATGGGTGTAGGGATGTTATCTCATGATACGGATACGACTCGTTACCTACATAGGTACCTTATAATCCCACTTATCATTTCTCTATAGCCTTTTCCCAACTACACACATCAACACGGTCTAGGGATATTTTTAAAAAAGCGAATTACTATCAATGTGTTAATTATTTATATGACATGTATATATTTAAAATATGCGTTATTTAATATTCTACCATTTTTTAATAATGGTTAAGGTACTGATTAAAATTTCAGGATTTTATGGAAAAAAAATGAAGCATAGACGGAAACCGTATATGAATTAACTTTTAATTTGTGAGTAAAAACTGAAAAAAATAGAATAATCATTTAATTTGTGTTTATAAACTTTAAGTTAGTAGTCTGAGAAAGCGCCCATGATGTTCATAACACATCGGCAACGATTCGGCATGCTCAGAACAAGGTTGTCAATGTCTTGCTGCGGAATATTGTCCCATGTCCTTCTGAGGTGCGCAAAAAGTTGATCTTCTGTAGCCAAATTTTCAGGAACTTCCTTCAGAGCTCTTCTTTGCAGCATATCCCACGCATGCTCAATGGGATTTAGATCTGGCGATTGAGCAGGCCAGTCTAAGGCCCTAACATTATGTGTATGTAACCAAGCTGCTACCGTTCTCGCCGTGTGTGCCCGGGCATTGTCGTGCATGAACAGGAAATCTTGCCCCATTTGTGTTCTGTGGGGCAAGATTACGGGCCCCAGCACCTGTTGGACATATCGTTCTGCCGTCATATTGCCCCGCACCCAAACGTGATCCGTCCGTCCTCCAAGACGAATTCCTGCCCAAACCATAATTGTTCCTCCTTGGTATGGGTGAACTTCCTGAGGGTTCTGGAGACGGCTCCATCGTCCAGGAACTCGCCAAACACGCGTCCTTCGTGAATCTGGATGGAAGCCGAACCTGGATTCATCCGTGAACAGCACATTGGACCATTGCTCACGGCCCCAGTCCACGTGGTTCCGAACCCATTCTAATCGTCGTCCACGATTGCCTCTCCGTAAAGGTGGGACCCGGAGTGGTCTACGAGAGCGTAGATTGCTTTCATGCAGTCGCCTTCTTACATGTTACGTAACCCCCTGTCCTTTTCCACGTTCCGTTGGACCCAACACAGCAGTTCCAATATTAGTTTTTACCTTATCGTAATTCTAGCTGTTATCCTATCAATTTAGATAGTTTTTTTGTTGCTAATACTAGATACGTTGTCTATGTTCGATTATCTGTCACGATTAGTGGAAAAAGTTAGTCGTTACAGATAAAGTCTATTGTTGATATCGTATTATCCAGTACAGCTACCTGTATTGTGCAGGTCAGTAGGCAGTCGCTTCTCGTAAAATACTGATATTCAGCTACATCCGATTTTACTGAAAATCGACCCGAACAGACCGAACATACACACCTCAACACGGTCTAGGGATATTTCATACTCAATTAAATAACTCGAAAAGTACTGGCCGCATTGGAATCTTTAATACACCGATTTGTTTGTAATTTATCTCAGACTAATTCCAAATTCAAATTTTTGAAAATTCTTTTGTTTCGGTGGCATAAAAATGTCTTGATGTATAGGAGAGGGAATTTTCATTTGTGCGAAATTTAGAAAACAATACGAATTACGTTTAGTTACAGTTTTTTTTTCATTTTTAAACGAAAGATAAAGTTAAAATTGAGGTATTGTAGCCATGCAACGCCGGCATTTGACGAGGGCGGAGATGTTACGAGCTGTGGGAATGCTGGAAGCTGGATCTGTTCAGCGTAATGTTGCTGAGGCCATAGGGACCCATCAAAATGTAATTTCAAGATTGTGGACACGCTATCGTGCCACAGGTGAAGGAGCGGAGAGGCACCGGGGGCCAAGTCGCATCATTACCCCCAGACAAGACCGATTTTTGCAAATTACTGCGCGAGCTCAACCAAATGCAACGGCGACTCAATTGGTCCAAAGGCTGCGAGTGGAACACCAAGTGCTTGTGAGTGACCAAACTGCAGAAACGTGAATAGATAGATAGCTTTATTAATTCTCAAATCGATACTTAATTGTTTTTTTATCAAGAGTTTTGGAAATTTTTATAGTCGGCATTTTAGAAGCCTTTTTTTATATTTTTGGAATCGTGGATTTAATTAAATTATTTTTGGCAATCTGGTAAAAAAGGTTAAAAGTACGATTCAGGTGAGGCAAGGCCAAATAGGTACCTAGTCATCAATAAAACAATCAGACGATGTTGTGTTTCTACTAATAAGTAATAATAACTAAAAATATTAGCTTTATTTAATATTCGCCTTCAAACCATGTAAACAAAAGTATCAAATTCACATAAATAATTAATAACGATGATAATAATTTAGTCAATAACTAACCACAACAAGAAACGCAAACAAAATACATATTATGTCATTATATTAAAAAAAAAAAAAAAAAAAAAAAAAATAGGTAAATAGGTATATTAAGTAGGTACCATAATCTTCTAATAAATGAGGTTCTAGTATGGTTCTAGTTCTCAATTTAAATATCCAATAAATAAATTCCAGTAACCCGATAAACTGAACGCGACTTTAGCGCGTGCCGCTAACGAAGTGTTAAATCACAACATTCACAATCACAACACTATTTTTTGAACGCGACTGTGCCTAGCTGTGACTGTGCGATCGGAACGATTCGCGATTCGCGTCGAAAATAAACGAGAATGATCGGCCTTGATCGCTATTAGAACACTGTGATATACAAGTTGTATAATATTACGTTGATTGTTATGTAATATGGATTTAAGGTATATTTTTTTACCGTAGGAGCTTTATTTTTTCAGTTTAGGTACAATGCAGTTTGAGAAAAAAAACGAAAAAAAAAAAATGTGACGTGTAGTCTATGACATAGAATTCACATGCCACGGTGTCAGATAGCTACATCTGTTTTTGGCTAATCAATAAATTGAATGTATCCACTTCAAAAATATTCTAACACCGGTTTTTAGTTCGCCACCTGTCATTACGTAGTAGGTGTAGGTTATTATTTTGAATCAACATATTCGCACGCGGTATCGCACGTGCTTCCATTGTTGTTCTTACAAAAGCTGACTCATTCGCGTTTCTTTTATTTTATGATCACTATCTGATTCTAGATTCAAATCTTTGCTGCATGCATAAAACTTGTGTATGTTTTACATAATATTGTGGTGATAATATTATCAAGGGTAAAGTACAAACTTCAAGGCAAAGGTTTTCAGGTATACAGCCTGAACATTGACATTAACCCTCGTGGATTCATTCAACAAAACACTTCACGATGACATCACTATATTGATCGTATATCAGACACACGTGTCGAGGCATAACACAACACTACCGCTGCTTGTTGAGCGGTTTAAAAATAAAATAATAAGCTTTATCGCTTCCACGAAGACGTAAGGGGGAATGGCGGGAAACGGGACCTTGAAAGCGAACAGCGTGGGTTAAACATGCTAAGAATAAAATCGAAGCGTCTGAAAAAGCTAAGAGGAGCAGAGGTGGCCCAGTGGTAGCGGCCCCGACTTACGAACAGTCGCAGGTTGGAACCCAGGCAGGCACATTACTTTGTGTAATTTATTTCATCACCGCTGCTCTCAAAACGGTGAAGGAAAACATCGTGAGGAAACCGGCATGTCTTAGAACCAAAAAATTCGAAGACATGTGACATCTACCAATCCACACTGGGCCCGCGTGGTAGATTATAGCCCATTCCCTCTCAAAGAGAGGAGGCCTGTGTCCCAGCAGTAAGAACATTAATAGGCTGTTGATGATGAAAGCTAGCAGAAAACCTGACAAAATCCCTTTTTGAAAGGCAGTCGATTTTACGGATGCCAGATAATTTTCTCAGATACCAAAGATTATTAAATGGTTATTCTTTGGACTCCTTGTTTACGTTAAAACAATTCCTCAAATTAAACAGTGTTTAGGCAAAGATACAGAAAGATAAGCAACCTTAACAATTTCAAAATATTTACCAAAACTTAAGATCGGGTCTTTATTTTTATTGTCTTCTTCGAACCGCAGGTAATACCTTAATCTCAAAAAGGTGTAAACCGCGATGAACAAGGAAGGTGTTTTCATTATTTATTTTCGTACATTAATTTAACGGAAAAATTGTTATCTGATTAACTATCTGAAAAAGCATAATATGTATTGTTTACGTCGTTATATCCTCATGTTTTAAATATTTCAAGTAGGTAAGTATTACGTATTCCGATTTTCTAAATTCTGTATTTTCCGAACCTACCTACAAATCTGTTTGCCTTTCATTCGGCATTTTCAGAACGCAACATGAATAAAAACTGAACTAAGAATGAAATCAAAATGATTAGGTATTTTTTTGTGCGATATCAATTAAGTAAATATAAGATTCAAAAAACAGAAACATCTGTGTTGTCATCCTTTACTAAATAATGCGTAGCGTAACGTCTCAATACTTTGTTTGTTGACTTACAATCAAAGTTCATGGATGAATCACCGATTTTAATTCAAAAACTGTTAGCGTGTTACAGGAATTTGCAAACCAAATACCTACACGGGCTAGATACTTAGCTATTGTACATGAACACGAACCGCAATAATTTAAATTATTAAGAACTAAAGATACTCAAAATTATTTGGGGTCTACCACTACATTTTATACTCTGCCAGAGTATAAAATGTAGTGGTAGACCCCAAATAATTTTGATGTGAATATTTAATTCTTTACTAAGTCCTTTCACTGAGATGTATACTGGCACTTTTCATTAGACACCTTTATAGATTTGAAATGCCATTGCTGTACACTAATGTTGTTTCAGGAACACAATAGATTTTCTTAACAATTCGCGATAACCTTGGCACGCGGTATTTATGCGAAACACATGGCACATGGAGTGTTTACTGCTTTGTTGACTATGCCAACAATGGCCGCCCGCTCCATTCGAAAAAAGAACGTTTGAAGTTTTGGTTTTCATTAGTTTATGTAAACATTGGCTGCATCTTCCTATATAAGTTACATAGATATTACTTTGGTGTTAAAACACTCATATTTTACCATGGCAATGACTTGTGATTGTAACACCCACGTAATGACGTCAAATTGGTTTCAACAAACAAAATTACGAGTTGAACAACTTGTATTGACTGTTTTGAATGAAAATAACGACTAATGAAGATTTATAATACTATACTAGCTGTCCCTTGCTAACCGAAGTTTTTAAAATCCGAGTTGTTCCAGAGATAAGCGCGTCCATATTTAACAACAATGAACACTTCAGATTATATTAGTATAGCTAAGTTGTGAATCGAACGTAGAGCCGGCCTTTTAGACGTTCTAAAACTCAACCGATAAATAAAAACAAGGCATGTGGTCCAGTCCAGACTGTTACCTTCTTAAAAACATGTTATTTTTGTAAAAAAAAATCTCGTTTGATGGCCACAGTATCGTATTTATAGTAACGTTAATCAGTATTTAAACACCGCAGCTGTTATTTGTAATCCGATGTAGGTATACGTAGGAAGTTTCCACTGGAATCGATACATGCGAATAGGATAATAAACCTTGAAATGAATAACTTTAGTCATTTGAATTAGGTACCATAATTTTTAACTTTAGTTAACTTTTTTTTTTTCGGTGGGTGGAAAATCATCAAATGACCCCCCCCATCTCGTTCTATAATCCGCGGCCCCCGACGGGCAGTTAACTTAAATATGGGTGTACTATAACCTATACCTCTATTACCAGGTATAGAAAGAAAGAAAAGAAAGAAAGAAAATTGTGTTTATTTGGCAAAAATACCATGAGTTAACAAAATAAATTTAAAATAGGAAGGATAGGTTTTTTTTGGGTGTATAGGTTATAGTACACCTACATTTAAGTCCCATGTTATAGGGGGTGAGCCTATTGCCATCAGGTTGGACACTGATACAGACTCCGTGACTGCTACTAAGAAATGCGTGATGGAAAACACAATACCACTTTGACTGACCAGATGCACAGAAGTCGCGCTTGCGACCACTAGACCAAGTCAAGTTCAAGGCCAAAATCGGACCCGAGATCTCTGTATGTTTGTATAAACGGTACTTAGCACAAACTTGGGCTAGTTGTCATTCCTGTCACTGTCAGCATCTGTCAAACTACAAGGACACTGCACCCAACTTATCTGTGCAAATAAGAAAACACTGAACTAAAATAACCCTCCTTTTGGGCTTCGCCGGAGTCGGTAATAAATGTACGCACTTTGACATATCTGTAGTGTACATCGGAGTTGTATCTATTTAATTGATATAGCAACACCGTCTCACAGACGTAAGTGTCAGGGAGCTGTCACAAGGGACACTTGACAGTCACTACGAATGGCGGTAAGTGTGTTGTGAAGGGACCGGTACAGATGACTTGCTGATCTGGTGAGCCGGTGAATAACTAAGTAAATAGTGCTACCACCTCGGGTATCACAGGACACAACAAGTGGCGACGAGGATTAAGGTCTGAAATTTACATATTAATACTCAGGAAAAGTTTGCAAGGAGCTGTCAACAATTTGAAAAACAAAACACGGTCAGTGGGTCGTCTCACTACTAAGTAAGTACGGTAAAAATTTCCATTAAGACCCAAATTTTAGAAGGGGGAGGGGGTGGGGGTGGGGAAGGGGGGGAGGGGGGCTACCCCCCAGTACAACTCCCATTCCTCGGAGCCCCGTGGTTTCCGAGATATCCATGGTCAAAGTTTTGAGGTTAGAATAGCGCTAAAACGCGAAACGGGTACAAATTTTGTGTCGTTTGACAGGGGAAGGGTGAGGGGGTGGTGCCCACTGTGCCCTGGCACCACTCCCATGTAAAGGCGACGCACCATTCTTGAGAAAAATTCATTTATTGGAACCCAGTCGACGGAGCCCCGCTTCGCGGGGCTCCTACTTCTGGGTGGTTTTTAAAAAAAATAACCACGAAGGGGATGGCGGGGTCTATTCGCTCGCTTCGCTCGCTCATTCGACCCCGCCATCCCCTTCTAACCTAACCTGTCCGTGTCGGGGTGCCCCAAGTCCCGAGCTCGCTTCGCTCGCTCTTGCATCCAAGTTTTCCTAGTTACGTGTTCGGTACCCTACAAACCTAACCGCCCCGCTGTTTTTGGTATTATAATACAGCAACAATTATTATGCACACTCTTAATACATCCAAAAATACAACAAAAAAAAAATTAAAAAAAAAAAAAAACTGTTACTTGACAATTTGCAAAAAGCTTTCTAATAATGAGTACTATCTACAAAAAAAATATGAACTTCCTAAACTTTGGGTCTTAATGGAAATTCTATCCGTAAGTACAGTTATTTGACTGTAATTGATACTAATTAATGATTATTGTATGCCATACGTACTGGCATTAAGTATTTCAAGGTGAAGGAAGAGTTATGTTATTGTTTTATCATTTTACCTACATAATTGTCCACAATGGGCTGCTTTTACACTGTTTTGAAGAGATAGATCACACAGTGACGTTTGGATATTCAATAACATGAAGAAAATAAATAAATATGTTAACTTGTTACATGTTTAAGACACATTGGTAAGTTATTAATGACCTTAATTACATATTTAGTACTTACCGAACATCAAACTAGGTACTAGCTAGGATGTCAATAGAATAAATACAAGTTGATGACAAATGATTTAATTCATAACACATTTCTAGGGTTATAAACTTCACTTAACTGTTATATGCAGACCGCTAGCAATAGGTTAAATTCCTATAGCTGTGAACATGTTGACTTACTTATAGTAAGTAGGACCGTTTATTATAGTGATGATTTATCACAAACCATTTCCTATAGTGACTAATAATAACCTTGATTGTATGAAGTAAGTAACCTAGGTACTTATTATTTTGAAAATGTCTATTGTTTGACATGTCACCTCAAACAGTCCTATTAAGGGAGAACCGACATTAATTGTTCAAGTTATTTGAGTGATTTTGAGTAGGCTGATTTTGTTGATACCTTCTCCTAAACAAAATAAGTACAAACTTAATTTAATTAAAAGTACACCTAGGAAATTGATATGTTTTATTAGACAAAATAAACATTGTATGGAGTATAACTAAAGCCTTACAATTTAAACATGTACTAAGAAAAAATATAGGTATGTAGATACGTATACCTAAAGAGCAATGGAAAGAAACATGTCGAACATCAGGTTTAGTGACGGAATCTGAAATTTTGAAATAAGAAGGAAGACAAAAGTAACGGGTATAATAGCAAATAGAACATCTAAAATGGAGTCGGACAGGTCATATGCTATGTTGCAAAATAAATAATGGAGTTTTTGGAGTTTATTCATAACCATAAAGTATCCAGAAGCGGACATTAGAAAACAGGGGTGTCCGACAACAAGATGGACCGTCGATATCAGTCTAACCCTAGGCCATCCCCATACTAGACCAGAGTTGCAGAAGACCGAGTTCAATGGAGAGAGCTGGAGAGGTCAATGCCAAGAGGCAATAAAGAAAAACAAATTGTATGTAGTTTGGAATAAAAGGGCTTTATTATTTAAGCTTTTATTATGCTGGGCTATCCGGATAGCCGGAAAGTACAGATAGCACGGGCTTAAGCCATGTGGTTATCAGCTGGGCTAAGAGTGAAACAGTAGAAAGAGATACAACATGGTTTTGTGCTGTTGGTTGAATGAAAGATGAAGGGATGTTTGATTGAAAATGTTCTTGGTGCGGGTTGTCCGATTCACATGGAGGAACTTCCTCACCAGTCTGCACGTATTTTATATCACTGCTTTCTGCAGGAGGTAGTACGTTGTTGGGGGCAGATTCAGAGAAGTAAGGGACTAGTGAAGTTGTTTTGGAATTACTCCTGTTGTGGACAACACTATGGGAGTTATCGTGACTTTTTCAAGATGCCAAAGTCGGATTATTTCATCTTTTAGTTCGGTATACTTAGATAATTTTTCTGCTATTGTACTTTGTAAATTGTGTGTATTTGGTATAGCTATGTCGATGAAATATCCAGTTTTGTTTGTTTTGTTTATTAATGTGATGTCCAGTCTATTAAAATGGATTGTTCAGTCTGTAAAGACACCTCTGTCAAAATACACCTGGTGTGTCGAATGAAATGCAAGTATAGAGAAGTATGTAAGGAAAACAAGCTGTGGCGATCCCAAATGAATTGGGATAGGGGCAGGAGAATGTTGACACTATGACTCATTGGTTTCAGGCAAAGTAGCCTGTTGTGCGGTCCTGGTTTTGATTCCCAGGTTGAGGAGAGCTTATTGGGTTTAATTAACTCCTAGAAGCCAATGAATCGGGATTACTGTATGATTGAGGGTACAAGGTTGCCCCGTAATGCAAGCTTGGTGTTACATAGGGATGTTATTACTATGCAAGAATATTAATAATACAATTTAAAGTGAACATTCAAATAATAACAGCCTATGACTGAGGGGCAAGTCTCTTCTTGTACAGAAAAAGAAGAAGAAATGAAGTGTTTAGAAAAAAAAAAAATACTTAAACATGGTTGAGGAAAGGTTAGGCGGATAATGGAAAGTACTCTTGGGCATGAAATTTGAATAAATAAAATACTGTTTGACAAAATTATAGTTTTGAATTGGAATAAGTTGAAATAATTCATAAATAAATATAGTTACACAGGTCACTAAGTTCTGATTAGGGAATCGTAATGGTGGTTGTGTAATGGTTTAACTTAAATATGAAGCTAATGTATAAATGTCGGCATCGACTCGTATTCGGTATAAATATTAATATTGTACCTACAGGGTTATTCGTGCCTACCTATGTACTGTGTTTCTAATTCGTCTTATTGTTTGAGTGTATCGGGGTACAAGACTGTTTTCTTCATCCAACTCTACCCACCGGGGCCCACAGTTAACTAATGACTAGTGCTAAAAAATTATCGCTTCCCGATATAATATAATGTGTTTTAGTAAAGATGATATGCAGCAATACAATAACACATATAAGTATCTCATGTATTATATTAAATTTTGTAAGAGCGGTGATGGCCTTGCTCTACTTAGGTCGTGGGTTCGAAACCAGGCAGGTTTTTTGTGTTCATTCACTCATCACCAGGGAACGCTCTTAGTATGGTGAAGGAAAACACTGTGAGGAAACCGGCATGGCCTGGAACCAATACTTCTAAGGCATGTGACATTTACCATCGCACTATTTACGCGTGGTAAGATTTTGAAGGCAACCATTAAGTTGGGATGCGAATATCCATAACATTTGCTTTGAACAAGCAATAAAATTGGATGGAGCAACCGCTGAGTTGGCTCAAAATAATCCATTACATTGGCTGGACAAAAGCAATGAAATTGGATGGAGCAACCATTAGGTTGGCTCTGGATGGAGCAACCATTGGGTTGGCTCATGATAATCCATTAAATTGGATGGAGCAACTGTTACGTTGGCTCATAATAATCCATTAAATTGGATGGAGCAACCATTAGGTTGGCTCATGAAATCCATTAAATTGGATGGAGCAACCATTGGGTTGGCTGATTGGCTCATGATAATCCATTAAATTGGATGGAGCAACCATTAGGTTGGCTCATGAAATCCATTAAATTGGATGGAGCAACCATTGGGTTGGCTCATGATATCCATTAAATTGGATGGAGCAACTGTTACGTTGGCTCATAATAATCCATTAAATTGGATGGTAAATATCCATTAAATTGACTGATGAGAAGTAATTAAATTGGACGTGTTTACTGAAGGGTAGCGGTCATTAATCCCCACGGTGACCAGCCGGCTTGGAGAAATATGGTAAACATAATAGAAGAGAAATTAAATCCACTACTTGAAGAAAACCCCAAACTTAACAACGAGGTGATGACAATGACAAACAAAGTTGAGAACCTAGAAAAAGAAATGCGAAGAAACAATATTCAGCTACATGGGTCAAAGAAACAAGAGACAAATAACACTGAGCTCATGAATTTAGTTGTGGGATCTCTAAATTACATAAGGAAAAAGTGTGGAATACGAGAATTTGAGATGTGGGAACTCAACCAGATAATAAGAGTCAACATAATATGTTACAAAGAATTTACATAAAGAGGTATTACAATTTAGAAAAAAACAAATTAAATGCCCTTGAATTCATGAATAGCACTAGGCAAACCACTCAAACTTAAAATAGCAGCTACCTAGTAAACAGCCAAAGAAAAAAAAAACAACGAACATTAACAATAACAACAACAAATTCACATTCCCCAAGAACAAACATAGGAAGACAAAAAATAAAAATAAAAAAAAGTACAGATGTCAAGAATAATTAAAAGAATCTTAATGAATAAATAAAATGTAAAAATATTTCTCTACACCAGATATGTACGAAGAAATAGCAAGACATAGAAAGAGAGAAGCCTTGGTCTTCCCTGGGTCATCAATAATTTAAAAAGAGAAAACGATCAAACCACAAAGTTGTGGATAAGTTAAACCCCATGATCGGTTACGGGGCAGGGACCATTAGAACTTTTCTTATGAAAATGTCATTGAAAAAAAAAAATGTCTGAAAAAAAAAAAAAACAATGGAATGGAAAGGAATATGGGAATAGGAAGAGGAATATGGAAATAGGAAGATGAAATCATGCAGACCCCCAGAGGTTAGAATAGGCGATGAAGTTCATAGAAATAGTCTAATAAAGTCTAATAACTTTAATCCTACTCCACACTTAGTGGAGGCTACTGGAGGAGATGTTCAAATGGGGTAACTGCGTAAAACCTGAGAGGGTTCATTGTACATTTAGAATTGGTTGGTTTATAGTTGGCCAGTGGCAGTCAGTCTAAGATGACAAGGTAAATCTGGTAACAAAAACATGCAAGTATAGTTGAACATTTTATATTCGATAGTTGTTGAATTTGCTTGATTACTGAATGTAATTGTGAGCATTATGGGTAAAGCATTTTGATTAAAACAAATATAATAAGAAAGGGATGTAGTGTACATCGGAGTTGTATCTATTTAATTGATATAGCAACACCGTCTCACAGACGTAAGTGTCAGGGAGCTGTCACAAGGGACACTTGACAGTCACTACGAATGGCGGTAAGTGTGTTGTGAAGGGACCGGTACAGATGACTTGCTGATCTGGTGAGCCGGTGAATAACTAAGTAAATAGTGCTACCACCTCGGGTATCACAGGACACAACAATATCGATGCATTTTTTCTTGACAATCAGCGCCACCTTTAACTGCTAACTCCAAAGTGGTCATACTATACAAGATAGATATACGGGAACATGTGAACATAATTATATAGACCTAAGTCAATATCACGGTCTAAGAAGTTTTTCTAGACGTATTTCGACTTGATGATGTCATCTTTCTCAATTACCACACTGTTATCAACTATCAAAACTAATTATGCAGATTATCACTATCAAACTTTACGTAACGCGATAACGACCGAGACCTACAAACGTTGAATAAATAAATTAATTGTACGAAATATGAATGGAATGGAAAACAAACTGGTTTTATCACTTTGTCCAATTTAGATAGCAGGGTCGTTGCGGAGCGATGACCAAATGTTCATAATAACATTTTTATTAAGTGTTTGTTTAGCCATTTAGCCATGACGATGACGTTTTGTTATTGAGCCTACCAATTTGTATTGTCTATGGTAAAAAAAAAACCAGTATTCTACCATTGACTGGCCTGTTGGTCTAGTGGTTAGTGACCCTAACTGCTATGCCGGAGGTCGTGGGTTCGATTCCCACCCAGGACAAATGTTTGTGTGATGAGCACGATCATTTGTTCTGTGTCTGGGTGTAATTTATCTATAATATGTATGTATTTAGAAATATATAAGTATGTTTATCAGTTGTCTAGTACCCATAACACAAGCTCTGCTTAGCTTGGGACTAGATGGCGTTGTGTGATAGTTGTGGAATATTATTATTATTATTATTATTCCGTCTATACAATCAAAAATATTTGTTGGCTTAGATTATAAAATATTTGATTTTAAAATATTTTGTAGGGGGTTTTTTTTTTTTTTTTTTTTTATTATAAATGGGCTTGCTCTTGACTTCAATCTTGCCCTAAGGGCATAGATGATGTCGACGATGGAACGAGCTTACCCAGTAGAAGCCTGTTTACTCGCGACTTAAACAGATTAGGGTTATATGAACTCGGAAAAACCGACGCAGGCAGGGAATTCCACTCCTTGGCTGTGCGCATAATAAAGGACCCAGCAAAGCGCTTCGTTCGAATGTGTGGAATGTCGACTAGGTATCGGTGGTACCCTGCAGTACGTCTAGTCTCCCGATGGAAGAAGGGAGATGGTGGGATCAGCTCGTGGAGTTAGTAAATAAGAACTATTACTACGGTACTTGGCCAAAGGGCAAGGAAATACTTTCAGGAAAATACTTCAGATTACTTACTCCCTGTATGGTCGTTGCTTACTCCATAACCACAAAAATCTATCAGTAAACGGATAGTTACAAAAACAACCGCAACAAACTAATCCATGAAACAATCCCCAAAACACACAAAGTGTAAAACAACAAATCAAGTTCTTGTCAGCCTCGAGGCTGGAGAAGAGCTGGAGAGCTAGATAATCCCAACAGAATAGATTTTCTAACTGGAGTAGATTGCAGGCTTCCATAGTCAAGCTGCAGCTGTATTCTGAGAGCCTGCCACGGAGAGATTACGTGAGATGAATCCTGCAGACGATGCAGCCGCTGGATGTTCTATATCAAGTGTTTTGAATTAGGGTTTTTGAGCTGTCTCAAACAAACTTTCAGGAAATATAAAGCATGGGAAAATAGCAGCTTCTGGGCTAAAATAAAGTTGTTTGGTAGCAGTCAACACAATCATCATCATCATTTCAGCCAAAAGACGTCCACTGCTGGACATAGGCCTCCCCCAGGCGTCGCCACATTGACCGGTCCCGTGCGTCTCTCATCCAGCGGGTTCCTGCAACCTTGACCAGGTCATCGGTCCACCTAGTGGGAGGCCTTCCAACGCAACGTCTTCCGGTTCGCGGTCGCCATTCCAGAACTTTTCGGCCCCATCGGCCATCCGGTCACTTGTCACAAGCATTGTGTTGTTGTCAACACAATGCTTAAAATCAATCTGTATCATCATCATTTCAGTCGAAAAACGTCTACTACTGGATATCTAGCGGACACGGGCAACCTTCACCAGGTCATCGGTACACCTAGTGGGAGGTCTAAAAAGAAAATTTATGTACCTATTGAAAAACTGCTAAAGTGCAGTATGAATCTTTTGTCGCTTTGGCATGCGTTGTGAAAATTATATTGAGACAACAAAATGGCGACGTTATTCGAACTATAGCCAGACAGACATGCAGATGAATGAAAAATACTATGAACGAAGTCGTTAAAGAATGGCTGATATTTGAAATGGCAAAATTCTGTTTCGAAAAACGATCTTCCGTTATTTAATACTTTTTACAATTCCATAGATTATTATCATTTGAATCAGAATGTAAGGGCATGTCGCACCAAACCACATTTGCATTTTGCCTTCCAAAAGCATTGCGACGCTTCCATTGTTTATTGTGCGATCAAATTAATGGACGTCAGCTTTCAATGAATGCACATCGCAAATAAACGAAGGTATTCAATTAGCGGAAAATTTGTAACTAATTGGCACGAAAGATTATTGAAATGCTTTCTGCTGCGAACAAACATTGCATGTATCTATGTAGATGTTTGTTCTTTACCGATCTATTCTATTGGTTCGACACTTTGTTGCTTAACATCAGGCATTTTTCAGTAGGAGCCACGGAGTTTAGATCAGTAGCCGGTTGATGGCCATAGATGCCTGAAAATAAATGGATTATTATTAAATTGATTATTATTATTATTGTTATTAATAGGCTACCCGGCCCATTTCAAAGTTTTCAGAACCCTTACTTTTTAATTTCATATTTCAGACGGCTAAACATACTCACGAGTATGTTTAGCCGTCAAATTTTCGTTTTACAGGCAATAACAAACCTTAATCTACCAATACTAACATTGAAAGTAAAACAACACGCAAATAAAAGTCATTTCAACATTATGGTAAACTACACCGGATACAAAAGCAGGTTATAAAACAATTTCAAGAATTTCGAGTTCATAAATCAATATAAACCATAAATAAGTACTGTTTTCAGTAACAACAACTTTTCGGTTTCAAGTAGGTGTATGAGTGGGCGAAACAAAACATTATGTATGGAGACTTAACTCCAACTTTTGTTTGACATACATAAACAGCTCAAGTATAAAAAAGGCAAGGAATGATGACATAGAACTTTAAGTAGAATACTTGATGATTAAACGAACTTACCTGTACGTGAAGTTCAATCACAATTACTCGAAGAGCTTCGTTCGAAGATATTAGCATAAACACATGTAGTTTCACCTACAGACTCGCCATTTCGCATTGAATTTAGGAGAAAAAACAAAAAAAAAATTGAATGTAAGGTAGATTCAAAACTTTGTTCCTGACAATGTCACCTAGCCAGCTCATTTAGTTTGGAGGATTGCTGAGCTGTTTTTATATTTCACAACTATAGGGATTTAGCATGACTGGGAGGGAGGGATGCTAATATCTTCGAACGAAGCTCTTCGAGTAATTGTGATTGAACTTCACGTACAGGTAAGTTCGTTTAATCATCAATTACTCTCAAGCTTCGTTCTCGATATTAGCATAAACACATGTAGATGTTGAGAGATAGTACTATTTTGTGAAATATAATCAATTACACAGTTACATGTTGTAAAGGCTTGAAGCAGTTTGAATCAGGAAAAAATAAATATTCACTTATTTCTTAACTATATCATAAAATTGAATAGCTTTTCATTGATAACAATAGCATAATAAATATATATATTTATCCATTTAACACACTTGTGACAAAATCAGCTGGAACAGACATATCAACTGATATTATTCTATTATAATCCATCCACCTGGCAGTTTTACGTCTAACGTCTAGGCTAACCACGCACGAAGCTAGCGCAGGCTAGGTACGCAACCGCTTCTAAAGCATATTATAGAAGCTTCAGAAGTGGCTGCGTACCTGGTGTTATGTGCAGTAACCAGTGAAATATCAATACCACTGGTTTATATAACACGATGTTTACCCATTTGCTCAAAGTCTGCGACGTTACTGCTCGGTGTGGTTTTTAAAATGTAATAAACAATGATTGATGATCTTGACGTAGGTACTTATCTGATTAGTCCTATCAAGTTATGCTTGAAGAGTACCGGCAGGGCATATTTGCGGCCTTTGTCAACTTAGTTAGACTGGTTGTAAAGAACCCACTCGTGAAGTTTTAATTAAATCAGTTATTTTAATAATATAACCTGAATCGCATTTTATAATATTATAATAATGTATTAATTTCTGATAAGGTCTGCATTCTATGGGCTGTTATCAGGGCTAGAAGGATCACTAACTTTTTGCAAAGTTTTTCTAGAGTTAAATTTTCGTTGGGATATAATTCCACTAAATAATTTAAAACTAGATCAGTGGTCCACGTTAAATTATATTAAGGAACTGTGAGCCGCAATCGAAAGATTTCCTTGAAGAATCTATGTATAAATCCATTGTTTACTTTATCGGGTCCAAGTAACAATGATAAAGCGGATCGCGAGTTATTTAGGGTAGCATACCGAGCTCCGGTATTAAACAATTGCGTAAAAAACAAAGAATATTCGATGCCGCAGCGCGTCATAGGGATCTACGTTGTTGTCGTGACAGTACGCAAACCACTTCTTATAGAAAGTATCTTAATGCTTGATAGTGCTATCTGACAAAGATGCTAGCACTATGACTATAGACGGTTGTGGAATTGCTCTTCTGAGAAGAAATGCCCGGACAACCTGCCGACAAACAGTGTAATTTGCCAGTGAATTGCACGTTCGCTATAATGAAAAATAATTAAATCACCTTCCGACCTTAAAAATAGAGGTTTTGATGCGAGGAGTCTTGTAAAAAGAGGGTAACATCATCAATAAATAATCTACTCCCGAACAAGTCAATACATGGGACACCGAAGTGTTGCGTTATTTTATTAAAAGCAGTTGAGAAATTTCCCACTTTATGTCGGGGTGTAATCTTCTTCAGCGTCCGGAATTCTCATCAGAAGAACGAGAGAAGAACGTATATAATCGGCATGAACCATAATTTTACGCGCTTTGCACCATTGCCACAATTTTTTCGTATTATCGGTCAAATGGAAAAATTGTATGCCACCCATTCTAATAATGTACGATATTGCCGTTGTATTGTCAATACGTAACAATACTTACTTGACAGTTTTTCAAATCTTGGGCAAAAACTTTAAGCCCAAGTAAAGCTGCAAGTATTTCCAAATAATTAACATGAAGAGTTTGCTCATGTTGACTCCAAGATCCACTGGCAGTCTCTTCACCACAGGCGGCATCAGTCCCCCCCCCCCCCCCCCCCGTTGTTGAGGCATCACTAAATATCTCTAAGGAATATGTGTCGACCTTAATTTTACATACTTACTACTTAATTCCTGTATCGCATTAAGCTACCAGTCGAAGATGGGGACAACTCAATTGTTAAGTTTATAAACTTTTCGTTTATCATCTGGCAGTTTTACTTCAAATCCCTATTTGAGTCTATAATACCTATGTCCTAAGAACTTGCGACAATTAGTAGGTACAACAGAACTTTTTTCTGTATTGATGATTAGTCTTACGATTCTAATATTGTTTTGTGTCATTCACATTTTGCAAACAGTCGGACAGTCTGTATACGACGTTTGACCAACCAAAAACCAATTTTCCAAATAAAATGTAAACAAATATCCCAATCGCCACTGGTTTAAGAATTTTCGTAAAAATATACGCCGCAGTGTTTAAACCTAAGTAACGGTAACACGTTAAACTGGTACAGATTGCCATTAAATTGAAAACGTAAATTTTATATTTCATTGCAGGAGTTGGGATGAATGCTTATTAAAAATAGGCATCTTTTAAATCAATTGTTGACATAAAACAGTTGTTTGGTAAACATTTTTAAGTTTAAAATGTTGGCTTGGTATGAATTTATTCAATAAAATTGTGTCAGATTTAATATGAAAAGTTGTTCGGCTGAAGGACAAGAAATATGCTGGATATGTATTGACCCGCGCATGATTGACATAAAGACTGCCCGAGTACTAACGACATCTTGTATTGATGCTTCAAAGGCCTTGGACTGCGAATAAGTAGGCTCTGATGGAACAGGTGTTTGTATAACTGGGTCAAAAACATAATTTTATAGCCAGAAATCCAAGATCGTATAAAAAAGAGGATTAGTAGTCAATAAACACCACTGTTCATAGAAAAACGAAAGACGACCTGCGGAGCACACTGGCTCAAACGTCGGTGAACTGCTTGCGGCTGACGTGTCCAATGTTCTGGAAGCATTGTTGTGCGTCGTCCTCGTCTGCTACCTCATAAGAGTTGATGGCGCCGCCCGCGCATATCTTGCGCCCCCCGGCGGCGGTGGTGAGAACTGTCGGCGACGCGCCGCAGGTTCGGTAGTTTAAAGGCCGGTTGACTGCTTTAGTCGGTCTATTTGCCATGGACTGCATTCTATATGACCTTATATCAGCTCCCGATTATAAAATCGTTTTTGCTGATCTTAATATTTCTGCTAAGCTATTACCAAAGAGAATTTCGTCTATTTTTGAACGAATGTCGTAAGATCGAACTCGCATAATGTATATCACTGAAAATTGAGAATTACTGAATAGTGTGTCTCAGCGTTTGGACATATTTTCTTGTTCCTTGGCGGAATTCCAGAGGGAGACACTAAGTATGTTGTCCACAGTATAACTGTGTTATTTGGGACTGTAATTAATGACTACTTTTGCTAACTTTTGCTAACCTGTCACAACAAATGTATGTGTAAATCAATAAATAAAATAAATAAATAAATTTGAACAGTATCCATCAACAACTTGAGAAGCTCAGGGTTTTCATTAGAGATACTCGAATTTCCGGATTGAGGGTAGGCGCTTTTATTAACTTGGGGGGCCTTCGGTTCACTCGCCCCCGCTGGTGGCGCGGTAAGTAGTTGCGCGTGTGGCAGGGCGGCAGTTGTGGAGCTCGGCGGCAGTATGTCTACTTGTGCCGTGATGTTGTCGGCGGTAGGCGGCTGTGTGATGACCGAGGCCGAGACCTCCTCCTCATCACTAAGTTCCACTAGAGCTGGTTGCCAGGACGAGGATCTAGATTGTGGATCTGTATCGCCGTGATATGTAGCACAATCATCATCGATTGGGTTTATGGGCATGCAAAATAAGTATTTTGCTTTAATAAACTTAATTTGGTGGGAAGTGAGACTCCTTGTGAGAAACACGCAATCCCTGTAAGCGGCTTAATACGAAGAAATAGACTTAATTTGGCGGGAAGTGAGACTCCTTGTGAGAAACACGCAATCCCTGTAAGCGGCTTAATACGAAGAAATAGACTTAATTTGGCGGGAAGTGAGACTCCTTGTGAGAAACACGCAATCCCTGTAAGCGGCTTAATACGAAGAAATAGACTTAATTTGGCGGGAAGTGAGACTCCTTGTGAGAAACACGCAATCCCTGTAAGCGGCTTAATACGAAGAAATAAACTTAATTTGGCGGGAAGTGAGACTCCTTGTGAGAAACACGCAATCCCTTTATGCGGCTTAATACGAAGAAATCAACTTAATTTGGCGGGAAGTGAGACTCCTTGTGAGAAACACGCAATCCCTGTATACGTATTCATTTCTCTAGGAATAACGTAGGTAGGTACATGCTATGGAAAAACCCCACAGGTAGATCCGAGCAGCAAGTAGTTAATTTTGGAAGTGGAAGGCCCCCAAAGGACAATCCGATTTTCCGTATTATAATTATACTTATAAACCGTTATCAATTAAAAACCACAACGTTTCAATTGTACGTAACGGTTTTCTTTTATTTTCTCTATAAGCGGCTTAATACGTATTTATTTCTATCGGAATAACGTAGGTAGGTACATGCTATGGAAAAACCCCACAGGTAGATCCGATCAGCAGGTACTTAATTTTGGGAGTGGAAGGCCCCCAAAGGACAATCCGATTTTCCTTATTATAATAATACTTATAAGCCGTTACCGAATCAAAACCATAACGTTTCATCGTAACGGTTTTATTTTATTTTCTTTGTGAGAAGCCAGGCGGTGCTAAAAGTAACCAATTGAAATATAAACAACAAATAAGTAGGTCAATGACTCACCCTGCAGGCTATAGGGCGTAGAACAATTCACCATCCGACGACGATGCACTATCATAGCGATTACGTCGCACATGTTTTATTTCGCGTTCTAATTGTTTATGTTTTTGGTCAAATAACTATAATTATCGCGTTTATCACTCTTCTTTTCGGCATTCTTTATCTAAATTATAAAAACGCACTTGAATTACTTTATAAACAAAGAAATGATGCGAAACAGCGAAGCACTGATACGTGAATGAGCTGGCTAGGTGACATTGTCAGGAACAAAGTTTTGAATCTACCTTACATTCAATTTTTTTTTTGTTTTTTCTCCTAAATTCAATGCGAAATGGCGAGTCTGTAGGTGAAACTACATGTGTTTATGCTAATATCGAGAACGAAGCTTGAGAGTAATTAACTGTATGCTATGGTGATAAAGATTACATTACCACAGACTTGGTAGGGGCGCGCATATGAATTGAAGTAATCCGTGCAATCCAGCACGAGATGTTCAAAAGACGTTCCAAAATAGAGTCAATATTGTTTCAGTAAGCTTTAAATAAAACACTCGACATAACTTTGAACAAGAACACACTAGTCATTATAATAAACGCTTTAAAAATTTAAATTCACATTCCATATAAAACACTACACTACTGCACAAGGGTATAATACAAATTCCCTTCAATGAAAGGGTTTATTAAACGATGTTATACACGACAAAAGCTAATCCACCAAAAGTAACACCAGTTCAAGGTCAGACCATTCAACTCTAGACCTTAATGTTAAGCTCTTGTTGAGATCCAGTACAATGCCCTGAAAGCTAAATTACTACGTTCTGACTCATCCATTCATACAACTAATAGTCCCCATAAACATCATCCTTTATTACGTCCTTCATTATATAAAGAATCTCCAAACTGGTTTCCATTTGACTTGCGTAAGGAACGTTATCCTTTGTCCCTTGCTCGATCAATAGTCCCTCGGGGACTAGGCCACGATTACGTTCAGGGTCACTTTTGTTTTGTATCCATTCCTTTCCCTTCTATGCCTACATCTCTTTTCCTCTTGAGGATCGTCCCCTCTTTCGGGAAACCACTTCCTGCAACGCAGTGCTATTTGTTTGGTACTTGGTATCACGAATTGTTTACAAAGTGCGCAGTTGTTTGTTAAATAATACTGCAATTTCGATGTTTACTCCTATACCGTCAACATTTTAAGGAAACTTCGCAACAGATTCGTAACTACTGAGAATTTTGGAATCGGGTTTCTTGTTTAGAACCTTGCTATTCTTGAATGAAGGTCACATGTTAACGTATTTACTTGTCATATCTAACCTTAGGAATATTTTCGAAGATAAGTATGTCCCTGATATTGTGCCTACAAAAAAAACCTTTATCTGCAATATAACCTTGGGTTTAAATGATAGCAAAAATGAATAAGTACAAATTCTCTCTGATTTGCAAGTTTTATTTCACGGTCTCGTTAATAACTTACAAGAAATGCTTTTAGCCTGTCATAAAAAAATTCAATTAATATGAAGGCGATAAAGAAGAGAGCGTTATAAATTTTATCTTAAAGTGAATTCTTCAAAGGTCTTTTAAATATATGACCAGAATTAATGTGTCATGATCAGCTTCCTCAAAATAACAAAAGAACGAAAGCTTTTGTGCGATATCAAAGGTATATAAAAATTATATTTAATGAGAGTCAGTATGTGAAATAAAGAAAGGGAAATTGTTAACACTGTAGTGAATGATATTATTATGTCCTTCAGTAACTCTCTCAATTTCATTTGTACGAGTATTGCGTTTCAGGATTATCTTATCGTTTTCTTAATCCAATTGGTGTGATAAGGAATTAGAAGCTTATAGTATTAACTTTTAGGTTCTTTGTTTGTTTCTGACAAAGTTTTTCAAAGTCATCATTTGTGTTATCATAGTCGCTTAAGAGCGTAGACGGGCTGCGTATAATATACGTATATATAACTATTGCCGTCGCGCTGCGCTCTAGCAACCGGGCGGTATCAATATGTGAGTGCGATAGAGACAACTGCAGCTCAGAACGATTTTACCTATAAAAAACCTTGACCGATCGACGTTTCGTATTCTCCTGTTTTCTCCTCGAAACCTAAGCCAATTAAATTATATTTGGTATCAAAATTTAAAGGAAGAATGCTATGCCCCTATTACTTGTTTTTATTTTTTAAACTTTTCAATTTTTTTTGGTAGTCATCTGATTACGTAGGTAAAAACGGGGTATTTTTTTAGGTTTTTGGTAAGTCATATTTATTTTTGTAATAATTTTTTTGAAAAAAAAAATAACAGGGGCATGCCTTCAATAGACCTGGATTTTTATCAATAAAAACGATTACTCTAGAGGCATTATCCAGGAAGAGAATAGGGGAATACATTTGTATGGAAAAATGCAGCCCGTCTACGCTCTTAAATTATTTCGTTGTCTGACATCTTTTTGTCCTCTCCTCCAAGATACACACAAAATGTCATGTTTTATTTGTTTATACGTTAACATGTCCAGTGACAACTTTACACTAATTCCAGCATTATCTAAAAGCTTTATGACATAAAATCTGGAGTTTGTCCAAATGCGAGACTAATCGGACCGCAGCGTGAAATACAGGATGACACGATTCTGATGGGGATTTTTACGGTCTGTTTGCTTCGTTTTAACATCTTCCGATATAGAATGGACAGATCTAAAATACAGCTTGAAGAATATGTTACAGGAAACTTGTAAGCAATACGCCGTTACATTAAAAATAGTGGACAATATATCATTCGTTTGTGGGCCGCGTCTGTTTTTATTTTAAATGTGAAAATAAATAAAGCGGAAAACGGTATTCAGTTCGTACATGATACATCGTTGTTTTATTACAGAGCTTCTAAAGATTACTACGTGAGTGGCATGGTTACGATTCATTGAACACATAAAAAAACTTAATGTTCTACATTTGTGACATTTTCATGAATTACATAATGATTTTGGACTAGACCGATATTTGGATGAGGCTGCTAGAGCAACGTGGTGATTGTCACAACAGAAAGAGGCATATACCCGGCAGTGGGATAAGTCAGACTGTGGATGATGACGATGATAAGACTGGAAGGTAATGGAAAACTGTTTCAAGCTCAGGAAGAGGAAGTAGCCGTCGATTAAAACTACACTGCAGAATTAAACTATGACTGCGCTAAATGTAGATAAAACAGGTTGTCCCTCCCACCCTGTAATCCACCTAAGGTTGCTAGGTAATACTGTCTCACAATTTTATATTACCTCAAATCGAAAGGATGGTACAGACAGACCTAAGTAGGTCAAACATTATTAGCTTCAATATTTTAGTATATATTGATCGATTTACAGAGTCTTATAAAATGATGTAGGTACTGAGGTAGGCTGTCCTAACGTCCATAGTGACCTTGAGCTGACCTAGCATTGTACGGTGTCTCAATAAAATTGGAGGTTACACTGGTATTTGTTACCACTGTTTTGGTACGAACTGCTGTACAAAGATATTTCAGTGCGTGCCAGTAATCCTGACCATGCCAAATATCGACCAAGCTTTTTTATTGGTCTTCATTCTAGACTTTGCCAAAATCAATGTGAGCCTATCTGTAGAACGTCCTAGAGAAATTAGAGTTTGTCAGTCTCTTACACCGACTTCCATTTCATCATTCTCTTTTTCAAATTCATTTGGGGTTGGCACAGCATTGTCTTCCACACTTCTTTTCTTCCATACTTCTCTGTTACCTAGTCGTCATTTCAGGCCTATTTATTTACTTTTATAAAGAGGTTTAATTTTATTCAAATCGTTTTGTTTAGTATCAAACTATCAATACTTTCCACGAGTGTTCAAAGTTGGTCAGATAGCAAAAAAAGGATTATGCATTTCAATCAATTTCAATACATTTATTTCCACTTACGAATTTGTGACGTCGTTCTTTTTAACCGACTTCTAAAAAAAGAAGGAGGTTCTCAATTCGAATGTTTTTTTTTTAATGTAAATCGGGCATAGCTTCGTCACTTGCTAACCGATTTGAAAAATTATTTTTTTGTTGGAAAGGGTATACTTTCCAAATGTTTTAATCGAAATCGGACAAGCGGTTTTTGAAAAATCAACAAAAGTCGAAAAAAAACTACATTGTCCACATTATGACCCATGAACATGTCAACCACTAAAAAGTGAAAAATAAAAACTTTTTAACAAAAAATAAAACCGACTTCAAAAACAAGTTTTTTTTTGAAGTCGGTTTTATTTTTTGTTAAAAAGTTTTTTCTATCGGCAAAACTATGGATTCTTTATTTTCATTTCCAATACCCCCGGTTGTGTCTATTGCATTGTAGGTATTGTTAGTTTAAATAAATAGTCCTATTTTTTTCAATCCAACTGAAAAGTTATCACTGTGGTTATTCATCACGATTTTCAATGACAACCCGGGTGTCTTACACTGATTCTCAGTTAAAAACCTTTTATTAATTACACTTTCCTCTTTTCGTATTTACTCCATCATCTACTGAATTGTTACAGATTTAACAATCCCGCAACAGACCAAAGCTACACTGATTTTCAGTGAAAGCCATTACATTCTTCTTCATCATTACAACGAAAATCTTCAAATTCTTTATCATCAACTGCATTGTCCCTTTTGTGAATCGGTCTCTCATCGTACACAGAACAAAGTTACACTGATTCCCAGTGAAAGGCTGGCATGCGTCCATCTGGCGCCAACACTCGCTCGGGTGATTTTCCGCTTTCCCAAATTGGTTGAACGATTAATTTATAGATGAAGCAAATAAAACGCTTTATGCTGTATTCCTTGGTTTGTCGCTTTTTGGGCGGTCCAGTTGCGCTATTGTTGAAGAATCTTAAAATGCGTGATTTTGCCGAAGTTATGTTAGTTTGGTGCGAGAGATCCATAATGTACTCTTGGAAATTAGACCAGAAGTGACTTTTTTTAAAAACAAATATGAAATTACCTACAGGAAATAATTCAAAATAGAAAGAACAAACTGACAACAATTTAATATTAAAACCAAATAACAATTAAACCAACCAAAAATAGAAATCCTAACAGAATTATTAACAAATAAGAAAAAAACACAAAGTAAGCAATTACACAGAAATTACACAGAAATAGAAAATATACCGACAGAGTGACGATTAAGAGATGTTGATACCACGACGACTCGAAGTAAAAAAAGGGCCGGTGCTAGCTGAGCACCGCCTTATATAGGCTTCCCCCTCCTCATGTCATCCTATCTTCTACACGGCCTTTCCTGACAGGAGACCGTCCTCGGACTCCTTCGTCTTCTAGCTTTGAAGATCTGTGTCCAATGTTGGCATGGAAGGTCCGGCTGAGTCTTCACTGTTTGCAGGTGAAGTGCTGATAGCCATCTGCTGCGTGCCAGAGGTGCAAGGTACTGGTTCCCCGTTGATAGCCTGTTCAGACTCCTCGTTATCGTCGTCTGATTCTGCAATAGGAACAAACATCCAGCACAATATCAATTTTGTAAAATAACAATGCAGCTAGTGTTAGTGAAATAGCTATTGATCTATTGATGAAATAGCTCTTTTCAACAACACTCATTTCAAAAGCAAATAACTTTGGACTAGCCTTGCATAGCCTAAGCACAATAGGCGTGAAACATACAAATATCCGAACCAGCCACCCGGGGCGGGACTTGTCGGAAGACCGCCACCTCACGACTCGCTAGAGACCTACATGAGGCATAACTTTGCGTGTGTGAATCGGTTCGCATACAAGCATGTTTCAAACCAATCCCATATACATCATCAAAATGCTTATCTCAAAGCACATTAACACAAAAAACAAGATAATCAGGGACCAACCCGGCCTGACTACATGTACCACAGCTCCAGGATAACATGCCCGAGAACGCCCGCCCAAACCATAGGTCCGATTCAGTTCCTCCAAGACCATACAGGTCCGATTCATCTCCTCCAAGACCATAGGCTGGACCAGGCTACTCCATGACAGCTTCCCTTCAAGAGCAGTTCCCAAGGTATGTTCCATATACTAGGATAGCATGTCCGATGCACTCCAAGACAGAGGCCCATCCAATAACATGAAACCCTACCTCTCACTTGAAGTGTATCCGTCAACTTGAGATAGCATGTCCGATGCACTCCAAGACAGAGGCCTATTTCAAATTGCAAGACTCGACTTCCCTTTCAACATTGTCCATCATTGTCAGTCCCAACAAGAAAGCACTCATAAATAAGCACTATTAAGCACACTTAATAGAAACAATCCAACGAACAATGATATCAAATAAGTCAGATTCAGTGAACTGTATCACTCACATAAAAATAGGCAAAGCTCATAAAAACACATAACTCACCATTAAAGAAAGCAGAGCACACATCGGGAGTCCATTCCCCATGCCACGGGATCATGTACTCAGCGGCTGCTTGTGTCGTCTTGCCATACGAGCCAGCCACAAGATGCAACTCATAGCGGCCGTGTGGGAGTACCTTCGCCACACGATACGGTCCTCGCATGCATGAGTCCAACTTCCCAGTAGCTTGTGCCTGTTTTCTCACAAAAACTAAGGAATTCAAATTAAAAGCACGGGGTGGCTTTCGCCCTTGATTAACATAGTCATCCTGACGTACTTGATTTGCACGGAGACGTTCAGATGCTCTTTGACGACTCATTTCGCGAAGAGCTTCCCGATTAGGGCTGGAACCTTCAAAGGCCACATCGCGAACCAAGCTACGAATGAGTGGCGTCGCAGCATCAATACCTATCAATAGGTTCAAAGCTGAATACTGAGTTGTTCTTTGTTTTGTGATATTAAGAATCAACTGCAGTTTCCACATAACAGTCGGCCACTTTTGCTGTCTGTGGTTGCACTCAATACGCACCATGTTAAGCACTGTGCGGCAATATCTTTCCACCTGCCCGTTGGCCTGGTGCATTTCAGGGGTTATAAGGTGAGTGTCGCAACCCATGTCTTTGACCCAATTCATAAATTCGGTGCTTTGAAACATGCGACCCCTATCAGCTACTATTAGCTTGGGGGTCCCAAAGAGGGAGACCATGTTGGTGAAATGTTGTTTCAGTTCGTTAGCGTCTTGTCGGTACATTGGGTATAACAAACAAAATTTAGAAAACGCGTCTACAATTATAAGCACATGACGATAACCGTCGGCTTCGGGAAGAGGACCTAAGGTATCTAAATGGATAGTTTCAAAAGGTGTATCTGGTTTTTCCCAAGAGTGAATGGGCTGTAAAGGGGCTCGAGGGACTTTCTTATGGGAGAGGCACACTAAACAGTGTGTTACATACTTCTGGACAAATGCCCTCAACCCTGGGAACCAGAAGTGTTTTGTGACAAGATCAACAGTCTTATCGATACCGGGATGATCATGTTCGTCATGGAAAATTCGTAAAAGGCTAAGTCTATGTCCTTTCGGGATATAGCAAAGGAACTTGGGGTCTTCACCAGTAGGTGCAAATTTTACATAAAGAATGTCGTTCTTAAAAACATAGCGACTGGAGTCTAATTGGCCATCTGCCAATTTTTGAATGAGAGACCGGGTCTCCTCGTCGGAAGCCTGAGCAATCCGAGCCCAATTCAGAGGTTTCTGAACCGTGCACACATTGACCGGATTCCGACTAAGGTAATCGGCATGGGACAAAAGGCTACCTTTCCTATAGTCCAGGCTAAAGTCGAAATCTTGGAGGTATACCCACCACCGAGCCACCCTAGGCAACAAATCTTTTTTACGCTGTGTAAGCTTCAATGCGTTACAGTCGGTGACCACAGTGAATCGTATACCTACAAGATAATGCCTGAAATGCTGAAGAGCCTTTACCACTGCAAGGGTCTCAAGCTCATACGAGTGATATCTACTCTCAGCTCCCTGAGTCAGCCTACTAAAGTAGGACACCACTCGTTTACGATTTCCTTCATGCACTTGCATCAAGACCGCTCCGTACCCAATAGAACTCGCGTCTGTGTGGACTTCTATGGGTAGTGAGGGGTCATAAATTGCGAGTACTGGCTCACTCGTTAGACATTCCACAATGTACTTACGAGCAGCCTGTTGTTCGACTCCCCAATTAAATCGTATGCCCTTTCTAGTGAGGGCTGCAATACATGCAGTTTTCTGGGCAAATCCAGCTATATACCGCCTAAAATAGCTGGCTAAGCCCATGAACTGGCGGACCTGCTTAACATTTTGTGGTTCAGTTGAGTCAATTAAAGCCCTTACTTTTTCATGACTCGGCCTAACCTGACCTTCACAAATTGACCTACCCAAATATTCGATCTCTGTAGCCAAGAACGAACACTTTTTTAAATTGATAGAAAACCCAGCTTTAGTCAATTTTTCGAGAACCCTTTGAAGCAAAACTAAACCCTGTTCAATGCTTTGGCTCATTATTAAAATGTCATCTATGTAGACAAGGATATCACCAGATTCGATCAGTTCGCGAAGTGTTTTCGTGATTATACGTTGATAAACAACAGGAGCATTCGCCAGACCGTAAGGCATCTTCAAATATTGATAATGCCCTTCCGGCGTGACGAAACCCGTAAGCGGAATTGAGTCCTGGTCTAATGGAATCTGATGAAATCCGGTTGCCATGTCAAGGGAACTGAAATATTTGTTATGCCCTAAGCGATCTATGTAGTCATCTATACGTGGCAACGGAAAACGATCTTTAATTGTAATCTCGTTTAATTTGCGAAAGTCCACGCACATTCTATCTGTGCCGTCCTTCTTTTTAACTAAAAGAATCGGGCTCGCGTAATCAGACTCCGATTCTTCTATAATTCCTTTGTCCATTAAATCTTTAATTATGTCACGGACACGAAGAGTCTCAACGTGAGAAAGTTGGTACGGCCGATAGTAAACAGGAATGTTAGAATTGAGTTTAATGGACATACACCCTGTATTTACTGTTGATGTTGCCGTACCAGAAATAAAATACTGAGAGAAATTGTTAATTATATCCAACAACTTACATAAGTGACCATCAACTAGGGGTGTGTTAATGGGAATTGAAGCCTCAGACTGTACATTCATTATCCTATGAAAGTTATTACCGCTCCTTGTAAGTGACTGACTGTCTCTAGTTCGAACGTACCTAACACCGTCTCTATTAAGAACATCGGTTCCTACAATAATCGGCGTGTTCATGTATTCGGCAGACACTACGAACAAATCTACTTCGAGGGTTAAGCCGTCAAATTCAATAGGTAGCGTCACATAACTCGTACTCTCAACCTCTTGAGTACCTAACCCCTTTAAAGTACGAAACGCTGGCTTACGTGAACACTTAAAATGCCTAAGCAACGAAGACGAAATTAAGGATATAGTGGACCCACTATCAATCAAAATATCAACCGCTACGTCCTGTATAATTGCTACTACCACATCACTATTGTTGGTGTTTACAAATTCATTGCAGAAATTAACACTGCTTTTGTTTGCAGCTTCCGATCTCTGCTTCGCGAAACAATTTTCAACTTTATGACCCGGTTTTCTACAAAAACTACAAGTCTCGGATCTAGTCGGTACAAAATCAGATGTAGGGTTAGTCGAGGAATTATTTGACGACCCGCTTGGCTGTTGGTCAGTTCTCGGTTTTTTAGTGCACGTAGCCTGTCTGTGTCCTAATTCACCACAAGAAAAACATTTAATGTCATTTATATTACGCTTACGAGAGAGATCTGCAGTTTGTTTATCCCTTGCCGAACGGAATGCGGCACCTTTTGACGTACTAGTATTACTTGGCTTAACGTAGATCGAAAAATATTCCACTAAGTCATTGGGCAACAGTTTGGCGTTAGTTGCCGACGCTCTAATGTTGGGATCAGTGATACCGCGAATTATTATTGCCGAAATTAGCTCATCACTGAGTCCACGCACTATTCGTAAACGAAGTAACGACCGTCGTACATAATCCGCATACGTGGAATAGCTATCGGAATTCTTAGTCATAACGTCATATAAAATATTCGCGACGTCCGGTACTCTAGGGCACAATGGCTTAAATTCTTTTTTAAAGTTGCTCCACGAACGGTCATTAGTTACCCATTCGTTAAGCCACGATCGAGCGTCACCTTTTAGGCAGTTACCAATACGCGACAAGCATTCGAAATCGTTCCAATTGTTTAAAACTTTAGCGCGATCGACCTCCGCACACCAATCATCAATATTGTGTAAGGTAGGATCAAAGTTTGAAATATAAAAGTGCTGAGATCTACCCGCATTATTAATTGATCGAATAGCATCCACGATACGGTCGGTTACCGTAGCCGAATTCGGATTTTCATTCTCGTTCCTAACTAAACGGTCAGACACATGCACAGACTTCTGCTTAGATACACGTCCCGACACCCGTAACGATGAAGTTCTAGAGCGAGAACGCGAATAACGACGATAGCCATATTCGCGAGTTGGTGAGATATGTTGAGACACAGTCTCTCTAGACAAAGGTGAAACTAAACGGCGGCGACGGCGCTTCGGTGATGACGAATGACGCTCACTACGAGATTCTATTCGACCCGGCGATCGTAACTTAATACGTTCCAGCGACGGTGTTCGCTGGCGCCGCAATGCCCGTCGATCACGTACACTATCAGACACTAAAGTTTTATCACGATCACATGAACGCACTGGCAATGGTGAAGAACTCTTTTTGTCTTCAAGCGCTTTAAGACGAGACATCATCGTTTGTATCTCGAGCCTTAACGTGTTGTTTTCAACAGGAGACGGCTCGCGGTGCCTACTATTTTGCCGCTCTTGACTATTACGACGAGAATCGCGACGATCACGACGAGAACTATAGTCACGACGCGAGCTATTATCGCGACTGCCGCAGCGACTGCGACTATGGCTATTATCGCGTTGTCGGTCTGCCATCCTAACTCCTTATCCTAAAACAACTGAAAGGAACACAACAACAAACTAACCGACTAGCGAACGATTAGACGTGTATCGATACCATTCAACACAAGTACCCACACAAAAATAAAAAATGCAATGTTACCAAACCAGAAAAAAATTAAATCGAGACAGAAAATAAAAAATGAGGGAATTTGTGAAATAGTGGGCGGTAGAAATGGGAAGAATCCCACTTCTGATCTTGGAAATTAGACCAGAAGTGACTTTTTTTAAAAACAAATATGAAATTACCTACAGGAAATAATTCAAAATAGAAAGAACAAACTGACAACAATTTAATATTAAAACCAAATAACAATTAAACCAACCAAAAATAGAAATCCTAACAGAATTATTAACAAATAAGAAAAAAACACAAAGTAAGCAATTACACAGAAATTACACAGAAATAGAAAATATACCGACAGAGTGACGATTAAGAGATGTTGATACCACGACGACTCGAAGTAAAAAAAGGGCCGGTGCTAGCTGAGCACCGCCTTATATAGGCTTCCCCCTCCTCATGTCATCCTATCTTCTACAGTACCATATTCTAGCAAATAAAATATTTTGATTTTGATTTGATTTGAGATATATTTTCTTCAATTCCTCGGACAAAATTATGTTGAAACGATTGTTTATAAGTTTATTATTAATTTTTATCATAAAACTAGCTGATGCCCGCGGCTTCACCCGCGTGGATGTCGTTCAAATTATATACTAAAACCTTCCTCTTGAATCACTCTATCTATTAAAAAAAACCGCATCAAAATCCGTTGCGTAGTTTTAAAGATTTAAGCATACAGACAAACAAACAAACAAACAGACGCGACTTTGTTTTATACTATGTAAGGAAGGATAATGCTCAACAAGATGATTTTAACTTTAGTTCCTTACCCTGATCTTGATCATTATTTCAATGAAATCAAATGACACTGAATTGTTTTGAAATTAAAACCAATTCAGAACAATAATTTAGGTGCGTACAACTTGAATATCGTTATACGTGATCTTTTCTTTTATTGCCAGATTAACATAATTTACAACAAAATAATATTCTCTCTTCTCAGAATAACTGAATAATGTAGTGCGTTATTTTGGACAGTAATATTTAAAGATTTGAGATAAATTGGTATACAATTACTAACACTTATCTTAACATCACTCCTGCTATCGTCGCAGGTACGAAATCATAGGTACCTATGTCATCAATAAAAATGTTTTCAATGAAACGATGTTATTTTAGCAATCATGACAAGGTACCATAGCAATTCCGTTATCCAAACTCTTCAAAATCAATTTCAATATTGATACAACAATTAACAATAGTGTAGGAAAGAAAGATAAAATCACGGATAAACACGACAGTATTGTCATAGCAATTGTAAAGTCATTCCACCTCACAATTAAACACTCATGATATTGTCCAGTCACAAATATTAGCCAAACAAATAGAATCTCAAACGAAGAAAAACAACGTTTTTATTAACTTAGCAAACAGTTTTATAAACATTAATTCTTCAAAACAAAATAACAATAAATATTAAATACAGAACAAAGTAATGGAACTAAATTATAACGCGCAATACAAATAATTCATAAAACCGTAATAAACAATTTAAATAAGTTACGCAATTGTGTGAAAAATTGTGCTGTAAACAATAAAGTACTTTACATTAGTCAATCAAAACAAGACACGGGTGTTAAGCAGATTATACACGAAGGTAGTATTACAAGGGAATCAGTTAACTCAACAGTAAACAAACCAAGGCAAACCGTAAATTTTTCAACACTTAAAATTCTGAATAGATGCCAACCTATTGTTTTTAATCTTGATAAATGCCATTATGCCAAAACTATTAACATTCAGTACCTGTCTAGCCATAAAACACGACTATAATATACAGCAATATAAGCGGAAACAAATGGAAATTCTTCAAAACGTTTGAGGTAGGTCATAAATATGGTTGAAGTATCGTTTGCCCAAGAATAACCACTATCCGCTTTTGAAAACACTCGAAAGTGTAATTTAATGCCAATAATATCAGGATTGGTACGAATCGGTAGGTAGGTACTTAATGATGAAATGGTGGCACCACCTTCTGTTGTATAAACAAAATGAAGTAACTTGACGCCTAAAGCCGCCGGTCATTCACGTTCAGAGCCCACGTGTCTTGCTTATTATGTTTATGTAATATGGCGTTCCGCGTAAACAGAGGCGTTGTATTTCATTAGTTTTCTGTTATGCATTCTTTAGGTTACTACGCCACACGTCACCCGATACCCGACCATGTATAAACAAAAAGGGTCCCAGGCGGATACCTTGCGGTACTCCCATACGTATACCGTTAACATTTTATACGGCCAGCTATGATCGCCACATTATTGGCAGTTCTCGGAACAAACTGGATGTAAGTAATGTCGAACTTGTGGCCTGTGGTCTTTAAAACGCGAGGACAGAGTATGAATCATGTCAAAGCGGCGGAAAATTTAATATATTATTATTAACCATTTATTTCGGACAGAATCCATATAAGTGTTAGTAACAATTTTCTTAAGATCTATGTTAGTAGGTACATAATTTAGGTCAGTACACAGTCGTTGCTGAACACAATGACATTTTGAAAGATGAGACCAAATGCATTATTTAAATTCTTCGAGGAAAAGATGTATTTTTAACTGATTTAGAGCGAGACGATTCCCGAATGTTGACAGACGAACTAATTCTTTATTACGCTCAAGGTCGCGGCGAAAACAACGAGCGAGTAAGAATTACAATTCTAAAAATCAGACCACATGTCTCGCCTCGTTGGTCAAGCGGTCGCAATCGCGACTGCTGAGCCTAGGTCGGGAAAAAGGTAATTACGTTTTTCCATCAGGAATTTCTCAGCAGCCACGGAATCTGAATAGGCTCACCCTAACATGGGACTTTAACATAAACTGCTAAATATGGGGATACTTTTAGGTACAGCTCTGTCTAATCTATCTCTATATCTATGTATAATGCACACCAGTCACACCACGCGATATACACTGGCAAAATAAGGAAACCACGCGACCAGCGGTCGATAAAGTCACTGAGATAAAGTCAAAGAATCCGCGCAAACACGTGTGAATGAGCACAACCCCATTGTCACAGAACTCGATACTCACAGTCAGTAGTACAGTCGCTCGTTGTCAAATACTCGTAGTAAACAGAATCGTAAATCTGAGATAACCGTACACGTTTCAACGCACGCGCATTGGTATAACAGACCTCGTTATTGACTTACCGCTATTGACAGTAGTTCCCAGTAAATTGAATCTGCACTAAGGATGAAACTACCATCATCATCATCTGCCTAGCAACTATGTTGGAGTCACCTTCCAGTCTAACTGGAATACTGGATGCAGCTGAATACTAGTATTTTACATGGAGCCACTACCGAACAAACCTCCACAACCCGTTAGTACAGGGTAATTCAACACGATTGGCATACAGACAAAAATATCCCGGTTTAGACTGATCAAGTGATCACATTATATTAATGGAAGAGATCAGAAATATTTCGGTTTAATTAAAATAGTAGTTGTAGTAACCTGATTGAAAGCTAATGCCTATAGTCTACTAGACCATCTCTGTTATAACAATCAACCTTATGGTAAAGCAAATACGACGTCCACTATACATCTACGTGTAATCGGCTATTGCGTTGGCGTTACGCATTGAAAATTTTCATGTTCTTTTTTTATTGGTTTAGAACGTGATTGGAAAATAATTTATCGTAGTGTTTACTTCAGTTCGGTCTTTAAGTATAACCTTAATTGGACAGGTTAGTCATGCAGATAGCCTACTACTTAGGCTTTATTTTTCTCTCAAGGTAAGCTGCACCAACAGGAGATTCCAGGTGCATTTTATAAATGTTAAAATTTTGCAGTTCTTAAAAACGGACTCAAAAAGAGATATATAAGCTAAACCGCGCTTGCCCAGGTTGTTCAGCGAAAGGGTGACCCTGATCACCGATTACATACATACCGAGTTTCCTCCGTGTCTCGGAAAGCAAAGACTGATTGTCACTTTATCTTGCCCTTCATTGGATTCTATGTAATCATTGAAGAAAGCAATTAATTTGTCGCTCAATCTTGCCAAATAATTCCTAAGACAGCTGTTACAAATTGTTTGCTCAAACATCCAATCTTGATGTGAATACCAACATTGATCAGTTATGTCTCATTCTAGGAAGTAAAATTGACGCCAACATTTATTTGTCACAAATATTACAAACTAGTAATAAGCATCTGGCCGCAATTATATTCAATAGGCAAGTTTTCGCGGACTACGTCCTTGGCTCACTTGAATAAATTGTAACACCGTCTGAGTAGATGAGTAACCACAATGTAAGGGGTACTAGAGAACTCAAGGTTTAACTATTTTAGCTTCGTCGGCCTGAGCTGGGTAACTTAGTCTTCATTTAGTTGAGTACTAACAATGTTATGTACCTGTTGAACTGGGGCATGTACAATAATGTACATTATTGTGGAAGTTTGGAGTAGGTTTATAACTCCTCGATCTGACCATACTTCAACATGTGTGTCCATTTTACTGTATCTAGGTACTATAGCAGGATATAATATTTTAATGAGCACCTCCCCCACAAGTTAGATCCCACATCGATCAACTGCATTACATATAATTATATTGGGATTGTGTATCACCAGAAGTGGACACTTGAAATCACAAGGCTTGTATCCATCAGTGTATTATTACCATAATGACGATCATCAATCCAGCTGAGCATGATGAATATACCAAGGCTCAGAGTTTATTTATACGCAATATGATGCACATAACACAAATCAGCATCAAATCCAGCCAACACATCATTCTATATATTTATGTTCCCAAAAAACTTCCCTCGATGTCCAAAATACATCGTGCGAAATGGTGTTAATGAGACATGTCCAAATTTATCCTCCTGAGACAACAGACGTCACAAATGTTTGCACGCGCACACGTAAATTGGAGGCAATTGTTTGTATAGGGATGATAAGACCCGAACAATGTATCATGAAGAAGAAGAGGTTGATTCAGTGGAGGGTAATGTTGTAATAGGTTATTTATTTTAGAGTTTAAAGAAACTGGATATTCAATTGGTTCACTCGATAATTTGATGAAGTTTATCAACTGGCCATATAAACCAGAGATGGCTATCATCTTCCTCCTGCTCCTATGCACATAGCAGATGTAAATAGAAGCACTTACTTATAAAAACCGAATAACAAACTACATACCTACGTGACTGACTCATCTCCTGTCTGCAAGAAATATGATACTAGCTAGACGAAAGAAATAAGTGTTCGCACAAAGTTGAATGTACCCGAAACCCGTCAAAATCTTTAGACAGATAAGTTGGTGGCGTTACAGAGTTAATCCAATTTAACGCCTAACTTTAACTTTCAATGTTCTTTTATTCACTTTGGTAAGTGTTTTACTTTGAATTGATGCTCCGGAATTCGGGATCTTTGACTTGGAAATATAACAACAGACTTCTCATCTGCATAAGCTTTCTAAAATTGGTTTCTTGTCTAACTAACCAGATGCATCTGAATATTAATATTTCACATTGAGCGACTACCTAACCACAACACAATTACTTCGTAAACTATACAACTTATTTTCTTTTTGTTAACCTATTGGGTTTCTCTCCTTTCTCCTTCCAAAACTCTCTATCCTGTACAATATCTGGTCATGTTTGGCCCCGTCAACAAGATTAGATCGTCACACCAGCGCGGTCTACCTTAACGGCGATTTCCTCCAACACACGTAACACTTATTTTATTATTGTCAAATAGTATGTAAGCATTTACTAGTTTGCATCATACATGATACACCTGTGCTTCTCAAATTGTTAGCAATAAAATCCAGGCGTGTAATATCAGTGGTGCACCTTACTCCGTATATTATTATAACGATAGTTTCCCAGTAAGGACTCATTATATATCGCTTACCGATCAATTGAGACCAAGTACCTGAGGCCTGACTATATCTGGATAGTATCCACTGTCTAGCTATCATAGTTGTGTTTATTTTGATCATTTTCGCTGACAATATCACGTTCTTTCATTGGAATGTTATTATCGTTGTCAGCATTATCGGATCTAGCAATTTGAATAAGTTTCTTATTGATGTAGGTATACTTTCAGATGAATTTATTGAAAGTAATATCTGATCTTTAACATCTGAAGCACCGCAGTGAGTATGTACCTCCATTTTGTTTTATGTAAGTTTTTGCGAATAGCTCAAAGGCCTATAAAATGTCAAAATAAATTAACACAAAAAATAATGTTATCTCAGAAAGTAACAATTCTTAAACAATAACGACTCATTTAAAAGTCTAGATTACCGAAACAAATTCATAACAATGCAATCATAAGCTTGACAAATGACAACATGACGCTTTCGCAATAATATCTCTCATTGCCATCGTCCATGCTACTGCCACTAGTAAAACCAGAAACGATCTTGAGACCAACCGTGCTCAAGTTCGTTCTATTTTTATCAACCGCCACTCCAAATCTTAGATTAGATATGCATATCATTCAGATTAGTGTTCGTATCAGGCAAAATGCACTGGAAGTCCTTATAGACCACTTCAACGAGATTGTCAAAAACATAGAGATATATTTTCTTTGCAATAAATATGATTGACTTGTCTGTCTATGTTTTTATTTTTGTCTTTTTTAACGTTTTTGACAAATTTTTCTTCTTCCCTCTAAATATCCTTTCCTAATCGTAGTAATGTACAAAATCGTGTTCCAATGGAGACGCTGCCAGGTATCCGTGTATTGAAATACATCAGCGCTTACCTAGAATCAAGTGCCCACGGCTAGAAACACTACTTAATGGTCATATTAAACGTTATTCATTGGAATCTAAAGCTAGAATTATGGAGAGGGAAAGGTCAATATTTTAGTTAATCATGAAATAATTACCTGCCTTACTTATGTTTTGGCAAGCGTAATCCCCTCAAAGTACTCAGAGGAAAAATCTCCTCGAGAAACCTTTAGGATTTTTTCGTACGCAGTTAAAGTAAAAGAAACAGATAGAAAGGAGCTGTAAAAGGAGGAAAACATTAAAATCTTGGTGCTGAAAACATGCAGCAAAACGATTCATTGTCAGAATTAATAGAATCTACCAGATATTCTAACGACACAGAAGAAAGATAATTAGAATAAAGATAATTTGAATTTGAAGAAATCGCAAGAACTGTGGATGAAATAGCTTAACAAAATGAAGAGGTAATGCAACGAGTGACAGAATAAACTGAGCAGAAGGTTTAAATGACGATGTAAAGCATCAACACCCAAACAAAGAACAACATGTTGATCAATACCTACATAACACATCTACAATGCAATACCGCTCTTCGTGATCAACATAATCAACAATAGGTAATACACTCTAATATGAACTCTCATTACTCGCCTCTATGAACGTCAATTGGAGAGCAGCCAACTAAATATAATAGGAAATTGTGTGATACTATTTAATATGAAATATAGGAAGATAACAGCTGCTTTTTGGTTTCAATGCTATAATAACATCACCGCTAATGTCCGCCGATGGTTGTAATAGATTTTAAATTGCTTGTGATTTATCGAATTATTCTAGTTTGCTTTCAGCTTTGGCTCAGTTTTTGTTAGTTACATTAAAATCAAACTACTTTTTATGAAAAATGTGAACCTGAACAACTATTTAGGCCAAGGATCTGGATCACAATCGAAATAGATTGGCAACGACTGCAGCGTTGCACAGAAAAATATGTTGTTCTAAGATAAATGTAACAACACAATATTAAAGCCGGGGTTCTAAAATGGCCACTTTTAAAGCAGATGATGATCATAATATGAATTGAGTTATTATAACATGGACTATTCATAATAGTAACTGCGTCTGTGACCATTTTACGAATTTCAAGATCCGACTGATGGGAGTGGGACAGTCTGCTTTCTTCATTGTCATACCATGGAATTTTGAGTTTGGACATCTCAAACCGTTAAAAGAAGGTACAGTTGGCGCAGTGGCTGACCGATTGACTGCTGCGCTACGTGGCGCCAGGTTCGATTCCCGCACGGAACAAATACATTTTTGTATGACCTACACATAGTTCTCCCGGGTCTGACTGTTTGTGTGTATGAGTTAAATGTTTGTAAACGCACCTACGTTACAGGAGAAATTCCTAGAATTCCTAGTGAATGTTAAAAAAGAAAAAGAGCCTCAGCTTTTTTTGAGAGGACTGTTGGACCCAATGATTCAGACCCTAGAATAAATTACCATCACTGCTTTACCCAACAATCTTCTTCCTACGCCTAATTGGTAAGTAGTAAGTAGTCCCTCTACGTCCATGAGTAATAAGTAGACATTGACCGATCACGCCTCATCGGAAGCCCCGAGCTAATCGCGTAGGATCATGTTGATCTCGTACTTATGCTGTACTAAGTTTATAAGATGCAAGGTAGTGTTACTAGTAATTATTACAAGGTAAATGTTACTGATGCAGGTAGGTTCGGTGATTAGATTATCAGTTGAATTATAAGCCACGTTCATGTCAACTCCTATACTTAGTTCAGTTCGCGCTGCGATTTCAAGACAGCCAGGCGTTCTCGTTACAGCCAACAAGGGCTGCGTCACTTAACTCATTTCCATATATACCATCAGTCCATTAAGCTCATTTTACTTTTAGTACCTTTCGGACAATACAGTAGTGTTCCAGTAATTTACCTGCTTTTGAATTCACCCATCATCTAAAAGTAATATATGGTCCAGCAAGGGATCTTATAATAATGATAACTTTCTTTTTACTGATTTCCTGAACGATTTCTTGTGTTCCATAGTCTCCTCCCCATTTTGCCGAGATTTTATTTTAAGTAAGTACCTAAAACATTTCTATTTACTGCAAAGTATTTGAACGTGTTTGCACTGTTAAATGATAATGCAGAATTACATTAAATTCGCATATGGAAGATGAGTTGCAACTGACACTTTACAAGTAGAACTGGCGCAGGCAAATAATCTGACATATTATTCCACTTTTACTATCTGTTTCGAATCACTTTCTGTAAACAATGTGAGCAAATACGTCGCTCGTGTATTTGTGTTGCATACTTGTATAAGATTTTTGTTTTCGAGAGTACCGTTTTTTAGGGTTCCGTACCTCAAAAGGAAAAAACGGAACCCTTATAGGATCACTTTGTTGTCCGTCTGTCTGTCTGTCAAGACCTTTTTTCTCAGGAACGCGTGGAGGTATCAAGCTGAAATTCATATCAAATACTCAAGTCTATGGTCTCTTGGAGCTGTGAAAAAATCAAACTTCTAAGTCAACGCGATCAAAAGATACTCCCGTTTATGCCGCAAATTTTCGACACTCGCAAGGGAATCAAAACCTACAGGGTACTTCCCGTGAACTCAGAATCTTGAAATTTGGTACGAAGCAACGTCTTATAGCATAGATAAAGGAATAATTACGAAAACCATAAATTTTTAGTTACATCAAGATACTCCCGTTTATGCCGCAAATTTTCGAAACTCGCAAGGGAATCAAAACCTACAGGGTACTTCCCGTGAACTCAGAATCTTGAAATTTGGTACGAAGCAACGTCTTATAGCATAGATAAAGGAATAATTACGAAAACCATAAATTTTTAGTTACATCACATAATATATTTTTTTTACGGAACCCTCGGTGCGCGAGTCCGACTCGCACTTGGCCGGTTTTTTTACCCTGGACAGACAGAAATAATAGCATCGGTTACCACTAAATGGTTTTCTGCAAAATATTAGAGTTGTTGTCCTAAACTCTTGACTCTTGACCCTATCATTTTTTTTGTGAATAGCAACTCGCAGGTCAACCTAGCAGGTGGTTGCCTGCTTTACCGGACTATCCTGTGGGTGCCTCCAAACTGGGCAAAAAACTTAAGATTATAAGCAAGTACACCCTAAGAACACCCCCCTGTGGGGTACGAGCCTTGGCTTAGGCCGCGGCTGGGGGCCGACAGATGATGGACTGTCTGGATCTTAATGACTAAAACATGTTAAAGATGTACTAAGGTAAGTACTTACATTGGTATCAAAATTAGCTGTGCATGCGGTTGTAAATTTTATATTGATGATAATTACCTGTAACAACAAAATACAAATAATTAAAATTAAATAGAAATAATACTAATGCGATACAAAAATTTATATTCACACATTCGTGATAACTTCGTCGTTTTCAAACGAATAAACGTAGGTTGCTTAACCCGGTGACTCATAGTCGTAACCTTAATGCAAAATTTTCCATAGACCACGTATAAAACGGATACATACATACTTGTGAAATTACTTAATCATCAACGCAAGATTGCACAATGTTATAGACGTCAGCACATCAAGCTATACCCTAGAAACTAGCAAATGCCATTCAACCTTAAATCTAGTACTAGCGATAGAAAAAATCTATTCAAGAAAATTTACAGATTCTAATACGAAAATACGATAGAACGAGGCAAAGTGCAAGTAAAGAATCTACATAAATGCTTCTTACATTTTCCAATCACAATCATGAATAAATGGATAATAATAGGGATTTTCCCATAACTACAGCACTTATTAACCTCAAGATATTAGAAGTGTTGAACTCGATTAATTACTAGAAAATTCTTCAGTGCACTTTTATATAAACCCGCTATATATATTGCCAAGGATATAAATGAAAGAATGCAATAACAATAAACTAGAATACCGAGAACGGACGGTTTATTCTGCTACTTAAATTACAATGAGAAATGTTTTCATAAAAATTTGTTTCACAAACTCACCAGTACCCATACAAAGTTTGTCTAACATTTAAAGCTGTTTTACACAATAACCTAACATTAATCTTTATACAACATTTTCCATTGATATATATGAAAATGTACAACTTCTTCTCCGAGTTTTTCTTTTTCTGTTTATTGTAAAGTTATGTCAAAGGGAGACTTCTTAGATTTTATCGTTTTCTTTTTTATTATTTACAAGTCTTTCTTCTTCTTTATCGTCTGGTTCGTGCCTATTGCCTATCCTGGTGTCAGACTTGTATGCCAGCCATGGACTTCTGACTTGGCTTTACATGCTATCGAGAAATATATCTAAGGCACGCTGGTTTCCTCACGATCTTTTCCTTTACCGAAGCAAGTTATATTAGTACAATAATACAATACTCACAATGAAATCTACTCGACTTCATATTTTAATAATACTCGTTTTAGTTCAGTAACTCAACCATAATTAGGTAGATACTGATAATAAAAATTTCCTTGGGACAATTGCAACTGGTAGTTTCTCAGAAATCTACAATCTACGAGTAGGTAATTGACTCATCGATTCTCTGTACCTCAAGAAAATTATCACTCTTACATTTTTCTAAATCACTGTAGCTCAGTCATTTATTTTCCCAATTTTGTTCTGTTTAGTCACTTGGAACAAATGAATCATAGTTCAACCTAGGTTTATTTCCACCTTAGCAATTAGATTAATCATAAAATCTTCCATCATTTCCTAGACAGGTTCAAATCGGCAGACTATTTCATCAGACGATATTAAAAGACCTTGTCACCTTCATTTGCAATTCTGCAGCAACTTTACCTTCCGCAATACGACAGAATTGCTTTGTAAAGCCGACTTACAAGAACTATGGTCTAGTCTAGGGATGCACGACACCTGAATTCATCTCTTTATTTATCGATACTTTGGAACGTACCTAAACATACGATTCTAGGAACGCATCGAATGGCTTTGTGTCGATACTCTAAATATAATGAATGATACTTGCATTTGAAATTCTAGTTATGTAAAATGTTTAAAATGTGGTACGATACGGTCATTTCGCTAACGGTATTTTTCACCGTTCCAAACATTGCATCGTATACTTTTGTATCGAAACAAAATATCGGAGTATCGAATCATGTTGTATCGATACTATAAAATATCGGATCGGATCATGCATCACTATTATGATCCGACTTTGTAAAGCCGCCACAAGAACTATTATCATCTGTCAGCGGTCAATTAAACGACAGATAAACGATTTCCTTCTGCATCACAAGCGGTTACTGGAACACTTAAAATGTGCATTTTTAATGTTACTAATTGATCGATGCTGACTAGAGAATGTAATATTTCCTCGTGTCTGTATTACTCTGTATGTATCAAGTCCTAGTGATATTATTTCTTGGTTTTGAGAATTTTCTTCAACAGTATGTGTAGGTACTGAACTCTCTAAGCATTTTAATGCAAGATGAAAGATGATCATGATACGTTACTTACTAGTAAAATGTGTATGTACAATTGAAGCTGATGACGCTCAGTAGATTGTACACACACCACGGGATAAAGAAGTGACTCTAAAGTTTTCTGTATCGTTCTTATCACATTTATATTGAACATTTTCTGTACCGTTTTACTAAGCATCACCATTTTTAAAACTGTTACAACTGCTGTATGCTCCTTCCTTATTGCTATTTAAATACTCATATTTATAACTCTGTTTTGCACATAAACAAAGCTAAATATATTTAACGTGCCCATTAAACATATTTTTGTGTTGCACAACAATACTATTATTGAGAAGGACCATCAAAAAGCCACAAATTAAGTCTTTTTAACATTAGTATAGATAGGTCGTGGAAAACTTACGTGGCACTTGGCAAAAACAAAGGGAACACGCAGAATGATCAACTGTGACATAATTATCATTTTGCCAAAAGGTCTTTCTACGAAGTCAATAAGATGTCAACCATTTGATGTGCCGATTAAATTATTAGTTCGGTCTTCCCAGAGCAATTACTAACTTAAGTAATCAAAGTCTTTGTTTTGTCTTTCCTATGTTTTAATTGCTTGGCAGTCTTTTTTGGTTCTTCTGGGTCATTTGTTATAGTCCGCTTTCTAGTTAAATCTTTTAAGGCCGGGTTGCAGTAATTTTAAGATTTTTGAACCTATAAAAATCGAACTAAATACGAGTTTTTTAATAAATAAAAATCATTACATAAAAATTGAACATACTCTCTAGTAAATCGTAAAGATAGAAACGCGATTTAGAATGATCGGCTCGATACTTTTTTTTATCAAACATGACTCTAAATCACAATTTCAAACGCGTACTGCTAAGACATTTCATCATGAATTTATATAAAAGTTATATCAATAGATAGAACTTTTTATTTTGAAGTAAATGTTGAAAACATATTGTATAATTTCTTTAGAGTTTTTCTCCAAGAAGCAAAAAACAGTCAAAATTTAGGCATTATATCGCTCGCGCGGCAGGGCGGGGGGCGAGGTCGTGCGTACATAAAAACAAAGTACTGCAACCTCGCCTTAAGATTTTTCCTGTTTTTCCCAGTTCCTACTAGCATTTGTTTTTGCGTTTTCCTTGACAATACGAGTTACTTTTTTAAGCTGAGACACGAGTCATTGAGACGTCAATTTCTTTTTTAACGTTTTCTTAATAAAACTAGAGCTTCTTGCAAAGTTATCATCATCATCATCATTATCAGCCTATAATGTTCCCACTGCAGGGACTCAGGCCTCTCAGGGACCTTTTCGCACAATAGTGCCAGATTATTTAGACATTTATTCATTGAATGGGCATTAGACAAGACCGCAGCCAGGTCAACTGTTGATTCATCAAAATAAATAAATTAGTAGCGAGGTAAAACAAAAGAATAACAAACAACAATATCGATCACATTACAATACATAATAAGAGAGCTCGTTACAATACATTCTGGGAAGCACACACGACTGTAAGCGAAGTAGGTCACAATTGTTTACTAGTTACACCATTCGGTTCGTACAATCAGGAGCCAAAATATGTACAACAACAACCAAAATAGGGAAGTTGACACCATCAATCAATCAACATAATTATTTGTAATGAGCAGTCAAAACGTGATTTCCCATTAATTTTGTTTGGCAATAGCAACCTGTAATGTGATTAATTTCACAAAAAAGACATTTAATAAGTGGTAGTTATATAAATAGTTTTTAACTTGAGTTACATCTTAAAATTAACTGTAATTGAAGGAAGGAAGAAGGAAAGAAAGTTTTGAAGCCTTAAGAAGTCGGTTAAATAAAATATTTTTGTTTAATGAAGTCAACTGCCCAATTATTGAATTGGGCAGTTGACTTGCAGCAGAACTTGAGATCGATATTTCACAAGAGGATCGCTATTGAGCGATCCTCTTGTGAAATATCGATCTCAAGTTCGAGCTAATCCCTTAGCATAATAATTCGAGTTTAAAAATACTATGTTTATTAAAGCACAAAATTAGGACAGAATCAGTTTACTGACTGTACACCAATTGTTTGCGTCAAACGTCATAAGTTGTTCCGGGGTGACAGTCTGTCTGTATGTCGGGACTCGGGAAGTAGGGTAATCGATGTACACAGTTTCATGTATTATGCAAGAAAGTACTTGAGTTTTAAGTGTTTTTGACGCGCTTGTCATCGCCGGAGTAGTTGTTTCCTGCCGTATTGAGGTTGGACTTGAATCGGTTGAATATTGAATATCAATGCGTGTGGATTTTACACGGAAGATACAGCTTTCTGAGCTACACATAAATCTAGGTGTCGTGGTTCTTACGGGATTGCGGTAATTATAATTTCAAATGGTATTTATTCCCTAGGATATCCCACACCGTTTTTTAAATCCCAACGTCAAACAAAAATCTAATCTTATGTTAGAGACTGCTCTAGAAGAACTCACGATCGAGTTTGTACTTAGTAAGTACAAACTCGATCGTGAGTTCTAAGAGTGAAAAAAAAGTGAGAAATAAAAACAACGGAATCGCTGAGATGAGTAAGTACTACTTACTCATCTCAGCGATTCCGTTGTTTTTTTTTTGTTCAAAGTTTTTGTGGAAATACGGATCTCATTGAAAACGTTTGCCTCCGGTCTACTTCAGGAAATAGTTTTATAGTATAATCTAGAGTTTAAACGAACAGTTAACTGACCCAGTAGTTTAACGCCTTCCTGATTCGATATCATCATACAGTGTGAATTGAATGATCAATCAAGCCACTTATCATCTAGTATTAACATCCGATACGTGCCCTTCATTCTCCTTCCAGTTACAATTATATGAACTGCACTTTAGTTATATTGCTTTTAAATATGTTAGGAGTAATAATAATTGATATACTACAAAATCGGATTTAAAAAATACAGTACTCGGAATTGTATCCACGGTTCAATAGCAGGCCCCAGTGGGGTTGTAAAAATAGCTGCTACGTTTTATAACCCATCTGTTACGTTTCATTTTAAATTGGTAAACAGCGGCACACATTTTTGATAAGATTTTATTTAATATATTAGTTTCAGCTTTTTTATTATCTTTAATATTATTCTCGGCTCTTGTCAATAACCTGGACGTATCATTAAATTCACATTTAAGTATTTTTTTAGGTTTTACAAATACGAACAAATCCCTATTACGCGTACCCAGATTCACAAATAAAACCATAATCCCCACAAATATAAACATTCCAAGTTTCACGAGCGTGCCAATCTAATGTAGGTTACAAAAGCAAACACTGAAACATCTCAAAACAAACTATTTGACCTGAAAAATAAATATTATTTCCCCCGAAAATTATCCTCAAAACAAATAACAAGCTATTAAAGAGACGGGAACAGGGTTCCATCAAATCGGTTGACTTAGACTAAATGATCCAGAAGACGCACTTTTAAATTAACATGATTCAATTTTGGCTAGTTTATACGAATTGAAAGTAAACCGTGTAATATTATCTTAATAAGGACATACCAGCAGTAGAACAATGTAACTTAATATCGGTGATAGTAAGGTTGACAATGAGATACCTGCTACCTGCTAGCTATTTGTAATGTCAACTAGTCTACCTATTGTGTCGGTAAGTCTAAAATAACAAAAATATAATTATGAAGGTTTTGATTTAGAAACTGCTGTACCCTTGACATTTACACATAAGGATAAGCCTGCTACTGGATTACCTACGTCCAAAAGCTGTGTGTAGATTTAAATAATCTGATTATATTTATTACTAGCGAGGATTTTTAAAGGTATGATAAAATGAAAGGTATCGTAGATTGAGTTGTTTAGATTGAGATTTGGAAGTACAACACCGGAATGTAGTAAAATACATGCTTAGATCGAAAAAGTTCCTTCCATTTTGTTCAGGAATGTGCCTCCGATAGCAAGTCATTTGATTTTACGAAGGTACCTTCGAGAAGTTTCCTATCTGTATTTTCATAGACGTTTCTATCGCTCGTTCTCAAAATTACCATCTTTTCTTCGAGCGGTATTTGGAACATACCCAAAGAAAACACATAATAAATATGAAGTATTATCATTGTAAATGACTGTAAATGGCGGGAACGATTCAGCCATGTTTATTCAAGTAGGTAGGCTACAAATAATACTATCTCTTCGATTGCAATTCTTATCTGTAACCTAGTTCTCTTCTTCACCGTTTCATGTTTATTTAAATTGTTTGCATGGAGTTTTACTGAATTTTTAGTACTAGCGTTATTTGCGTCGAATGCGTTTGCTGAGTAAACAAGTCTTTGAGAAGAATAACAACGGAAACCTTAAATGTATTTGTTTAAATAAAATTTAACCTGCTTCTAAGAACTCCGAGTTTAAATGATGTATGTTATAAAAATGAAACATAAACCCTCAATATAAAAATTTAGATAGTACAAGGAAACCTAAAATCATTTTCAAATGAAGACAATGCCAAACTTTAAGAAATTAAATGTGACCTAAATAATTCCCACCGTTTTCCTCAAGCAGTTTCTTGAAAGAGAACTATTATCTTCAAAGACATTAAAGATTTTATCTCAAACTGCTAATTATCGGCTGACATAGGAAAGTGGGCTAAAAGGTTGACGAACGAACTTGTAGTTTTTATAAAAAAAAACTAAAGCTTCATATTCCTTACAGTATTCTATTTCAGTGGGATGTTATTTCCTATTTTTACTTGATGGACAGTGAGATGTTTAAAAATAGGGAACAACGCAGCGTATTCCCATGCGGGCTGAGCGGTCGGTGTTCCCCAGTCGTGGAGTTATTAGGGTTGTCTAGCAGCACAGAATCGCACTCCATCCTTTTGCTTCATATGCTCCTCCACCGTTTTGTGTCACTCGTTCTGCCGAACGCATTGTTGATGCTGCCGCGTGCGGTAGTTCCGCTTTGGTTCTCGCTCTAGCAAATGGCTACACGTTTCAGAGCTACAGAAAAGGATAGGAGCATGAAAAATACGATTACATGCTGCTAGATTAGGTTAAATCCTTAAGGAAAGCTCAGTGATAACTACCGATATCTGCCAGAATCTGGTCAGACTAGATACCGAACGTTTACCCTTTCTAACTTTGGAAATGTTAACAACCTTAATATATTAGTTAGTCGTTTTGTGCCCTTTTGCTCCCCAAACTCGAGGATCAAGTATTTGATATTCTAATTAAATCTGTTTACTTTGGCAAAGTTTCGGAATTTTAATCATTAGACTAGGGCTTATTTTAATCATCTGAGCGGAATATAAGGCAAAGTTAAAGACCTCGTTATACGATTTAAATGTCTTGCCCTGTATTGTTTGAATACTGTTTAAATTGATTGGATTTGTATTATTATTTCTTTCCTACTTCAACTTATGGTGTGCTACTGGCTTTGTCTTTCTTTCTTACATTATCAGGCGTTAGAAATGAAAGATCGTTTTTATACTTATCAAGAATACTTTTAACTGCATCACAAATAATCTTACTGAACAGCAGAACGATTTATCACCACCAACCGGAACTGAGAAACAAAACCTCCTACGCACAATAAATCCTCATTTAACCTCATTTTCCGTCTGTAGCACCTGACAGTATTATCAACTAACTACAATGCGGGGAAGGAGTTCATAACACAAATAATTTCCTACACATCGACATGATCGGCGCGCTCGTACGTACGGTGTGCCCTTCGCTACGATCGTTACCAACAGGATATAAAAACAGGGCATCAACCTGACAATTGAACCGAATTAGTGGAGTGGGTAACATGGGATAGGGAATGGCAGAAGATTAACAATTATGTATGACAAAGGCTGTTAGGTAGTGGAAGAAATAAAAAGTACACACAGGACAAAACAAAATAATAAAAAAACTAACCGTAAAACAAACAAACAAAAAGGAAAAACATTACATACATTCAACTCTAGTTGGTCCTGTTTGAGGCCAAAATAACAAAACACAAATTAACGATGACTATAGTACCGCGGTTTTCTGAAGTGTCATAGAATTCTAGGAAGTTCTAGTGCTAGGATGTGACAATAATTATAAAGTTATCCTATAAGTAAACTGCAGGGCTATGAAGTAGGTCCATACCAGGATTACCAGGTATGTACTACTAGTGTGTAGTATTGGAACGATGCTCATGCGGGTGACAACTCACGCGAGTGACGCAGTAGGACAAATCTGATAATATCTGAAAAGCACAAGTAGGTACCCTACTAAAGATTTAAAATCCTAGGACGATTTTATCACAAAAACAATCGTAACAAAAGCTAACCGTCACAGCGGGGAATAAAGCTGTTTAATAAGTATTTCTAGTCCAAGTGGGACTACTTTTTTTATTTTGTTTTCTGTCAGTGCGTAGTTCGTCAACCTTACATTCGACCTGACATACAGTACCTACACAAGCATGTCAGTATTAATTACTTAGTTTTTTAGCGGTTGGCAAAAAACTGCTTTTATTTATAGTAATGAACCGACAGACAGCTTGACGCCTAGTGTGGCTGAACTTATTAATGACAGAGTATGAACACGTCATAGGAAACAGCTGTTATTTGTCGGTATTGATAAATTAGGTGCGGTTGTGATGAAAGTACAGGAAGTACCTAATCTATTCTTGAAAGGTATTCGGAAGTCTGACCTGGATAATAATTAAAATTGACTAATATTTTTTGTAAGACGCATCTTTCCTTTATTTCATCCTTAGCACCGTTTTACATCCACGATACTCATAGAGCAATAATCTTGCCTCTTAAATTAACACCTCATCTAGAATATGCCACAAATTCTAATACAGGTTTTGTAATTACTTATATCTTTAGTTCTTTTATCACTCTGCTCTTAGCTTGTATCATCCAAAGTTTACATCAAATCCGTGAACACATTACATCACACAACACGATTTTGACTCATTCCTTACAGATTGGCCAGAGAAGGCAAAACATCGGGAAAGATGGAAGGAAATGGGGGAGGCCTTTGCCCAGCAGTGGGACAAGATAGGATAGTAAAAAAAAAAAAAAAAAAAAAAAAAAAAAAAAAACTAATAAAAACATCCTATAATTATAATTAAGGTAAATTTATAATGCATTCCGGTAATGGTAGGATTTACAGTTAGATAACTTTAAAAATTCTGCTACAGAATAAAAACTATGTGAAACAAGCCACTTTTTCAGAACTTTGCAGAATTTCCTGTACGGAAGATCAGTTATAAACTTTGGTAGAGAGTTAAAGATAAGCGGAGCCATATATACACAATTACGTCTGAATAATTCAATCCTAGGTACTGGCATTGTTAATAAATACTGTGTAACTGTACGTTTATTAATATTATTTTTACATTCAAAAAGTGAAGAATTAGTTTTGACAAAGGAGAATGGGCAAAATCGTATGGCGCTTGGTCTATCAGCGGCCAGGAACAATTTTTTTTTTTTGGTTTACTATCACCCTACAATCACCCTCAAGAAGTTTTATATCTGTGGTGTAATTATTAATGGAATTAAATACATTTTTATTTTAGATATATGTCGGCCTGTGATTTAGCGTATTATAACTAAGATTTAGTCTTAAATAAGGAAATAAAATGACTTGTTGACTTCAATACATTTGTAGCGGTATGTTTACCCACACATGCACACCACTTGCGAGCCTTATAAGTGCCTATGACGTTGCACCGTCAAGTTAAGTTCGAAGTCACGCGTCCCCGTGACAACACATATAGTCGGTTACTACCCGTTGCTCGCGTCAATCATTTATTGTAGTATTGTACCGTGTTTAGTTATAGCAAATACTTTATTAAATTCATAGTGCAACATAGAATTGGACATTTCATTTCATCTAACTATAGAACCTATATCACGTCCCAACAAAAGTTTTAACATTTATTTTCAACACTGACAAAAGTCGCCAAAATAATAATAATGATAACGGCATCAGAACATTAATACATTTAATGTACATAGGCTAAACATCAAGACGAGGATATTTTATTGCCGTCATCAGAACACACTGTACATTATTATACATTTAATGTAATCAAGACGAGGATGTTTTATTGCCGTCATCAGGAACACTGTACATCATTGTGCATTCATACATTTAATGTACAATAATAGCACTGAGTTCTGATGCCGGTAATAAAATATCCTCGTCTTGATGTCTAGCCCATGCCAGATACCACACTATACACATTACGTGTGCGCAGCAACCGATTGTGCGCCTTCCACTCAAACAACTGCAATAATAATGAACTATTGCTTCTCTATTTTGTCTTTGTCGGTTAATAACAATATAAGAATAATATATTCTAGACCTTACATGTCTAGATTGTATTCGCACACGTAATAACCAAATGTCTTCTTCTTCAATAAAATCTCTGAGCTAACTTATTTGTCGCTCCCGGTATACGTTTCAATATTATACAAGCCTTCAATTAAGTGTTCAGCGTAGTAGCTGCGAGAGTGCGAGCCAACTTGATTTGGTATGTGCCAAGTGCAAACAGAATTAGGTCTACTTCAGAAAAAACCGGCAAGTCTTCAAAAATAGGTACATCACTGCTGAGTCTTTCAAATGATGTCCTCTGTCTCTCTGTAACCACTGATCGATTGCACAAAACACATATAGGGCGATTTTCTGCCATTTTTCAATCAATGTTCCGTTGGCGTACACAAGTCCAGAGTCCAAGTACACAAGCACAAACGTACAGAAGTTCCGAGTTAATAGCCAGGTTATCTGGTTAGGAAGAAACACAGACCAGAGGGTAGCCAGGGTCAAAATGTTTCAAAAAGAATCCGTAGATGATCGCACAGTACACAACGTCACAAGGGTAAGCGAAGGACTGCACCGAGTGACGCGCACGCACCGGCTCTTTTCATCTGCCTAGCCTTTTCCCAACTATATTGGGGTCGGCTTTCAGTCTAACCGGATGCAGCTGAATACTAGTATTTTACATGGAGCGACTGCCTATCTGACCTCCACAACCCAGTTAATACTAGGTAATAAAGAATAGGTAATAAAGGTCCCTTTGGTAAGACTGGATGTCAGAATTTCAGGTCACTGACTATCTGTAACGACTGCCAAAGATCTATATATATGGCAGCCGGGACCAACAGCTAAACGTGCTTTCCGAGGCACGGAGGAAACTCGGTATGTCGGGCGGTCACCCATCCACAGACCGACCTAGGCAAGCACAGCTTTACCTAAAGATCGACCTGAGTGGCAGTTCTTATTAAGCCACGAGCTCCTCGCACCGGCTCTTTTTTTTGCACTCAAAGCTCATTGGTCCGTTGGAACTCAGGTGGTCCATGTAGTAAACCCGTTTTTGGGTTGAGTCTTGTGAACGGTATGTTGACAACGTTTTGAAATACTTTTGAATACATAAACTAATGTTAAGATAACATATTAAGTCTTTCATAAAATGGGTTTGCACATTTTCTTGCACTTATTATCTAAGTATTTCACCTACATGTATCTTTTTTTCTAAATGAGCTACAATGTTACGTTCATAGTAAAAGTTAGTCCTTAGTAATAGTACTTTAATTTAATACCAATTTCGTTGTTGGCCGCTCATAGACCATTTTGCCCATTCTCCTTTAGCTATTTCGTATATATAAATACAAGGAACTGTCAGAAGATTATGTGATTTATACACTGGTCTGCAAGAATCAGTCCAGTCCATATTAAAAATTGTGCGTATGCATTTTTTTTGTGCTAACAGAACCCTAGTTATTTCAGAAGAGTTCCCCCAGACAATGATACCATACCTGATGATGGAGCAAACATAGGCGTGATATACCATTATAGCAGTTTGTCTGGAGGTCTCATCTTTAACTTTTTTCAAGGCGAAAACGAATCTATTTATTTTTATACACATTTCATCAATATGATCTTTCCAAGTGAAATGCTCATCAATTGTGATACCTAGAAATTTTGTTTTATGAATTTGTTCGACTATTTGATCTTTATGTGAAATTTTAAGATGTAGATATTGCCTTTCTGTGTTTTAAAATTTAATATTTTAGTTTTTCCTAAGTTAATTTTTAAGTCATTTAAATCTAACCATGTAATAATTTTATTCAAGCTGTTGTTTATATTACACTCATGTGATTCACCATTTTTACCATCGTAAATAACAGTTGTGTCATCAGCAAACAAAACACAGTCTTGGTCTATCGCTTGAGGGAGATCATTCACGTATATAAGGAATAATGGTGGCCCTAAAATGCTTCCCTGCGGAACACCAAAGTAATTGTAACGTGGTTGAGAATCAAAGTTTGTGATACCATTAACTTTGTCGTCAAATTGAGTGATTCTTGTTATTTGTGTACGATTTGAGAGATACGATTTGAACCACTCTAAGGCTGGGCCGCGAATGCCAATTTTATTCAACTTGTCAATAAGAATTGAATGATTAACAACTATTTTTCTTTATTTATTATTTATCTTTACGCAATGCTCCGCCGACTGTCTTGATAAAAAGCTGCCATTTCTTAGGTACCAGACGAAACGAACTGACACTGTGACTGATTGTACGTATTTGTTACTGGCTTGTAGAAACAGATATCTGTTGGGAGTCTTTGGGATTCATTTTATTCTTGCCAACTTCCTTGTGATCAACGCTAAAGCATCTTTGCGAATCCTCTTCATTGATTGTTTCATGACTGTAGGGAATCTGACATAGGCAACAAGGGACAGAACTTATGTTGCTTGCCAACCAAGACATTTAGACAAAACATGACGAAGAAAATCGTAATTCAATTTTCTACTTAGTAACAAGTCGGTATGTCTCGTGTATGTATACTTGTCAGGTAACTCTGGTAGCATTCGTGTATCTATGTTTATCTTCTTCTTCTTTTTCACTATATGCAAGCATATCAGACCGTTTAGCATACGTACCTTAGTTAGTTTCCTGGCGTATATCTTCAATGCCACAAATTTATTTGCCAATGCAACTTTTTACACTTGCATATATTTACAAGACAGTGACATTAAAGTTGCCTTGCGACCTGCACTACTGATAAATTCCCAATCAAAAATTTCCACGTAATGTCGAAGTTACTACAAATACAAACGTACAATACTACATAGATATACTTATACATGTAGACAGAACCCCTCCGTTTAGCCAGACCGCGCGACGCCACGAGGTGCAGAGGTCGACGACCTTCACAATAACGATCGGGTAGATACTGATATTAATTTTTGATTACCGTATATAATTATAGTCACCTTACTCGATATGCATGTAGCGGTTAATTTATCTATCAAATTACATGTCGGCGTAAGCCTTTTGGATTAGATTTGTTTTCTAACCATTATTTTTGACATTGGCCATGGATGGCCTTAAGTCTTAAAAGGCCAATGCTAACTACGAAAAATATATTTGTCAAAGGGCAATAGATTACCTAATACTGATAAACAAGGGTCAGTTTGGACTAGGTATTTATGATGACGAATATAGTGATGTGATATCTGTGTGTAGTAGGAGAAGACCAGAAAAAGAGTCGATGGAATATGTGAAAGAACGTATTGATAGAAAGGGGTCGATAACCGAGATGAGAACGAATAATTCTAGAAGAAGAAGGAAAGAAGCTGAACACACCTCAAATAAATTGAAATAAAAGCAAGAGATAGAAGAAGATAAACGAAACGATTGCTGAACTGAGTAAAGATGACACGCTAGTAAGGAGTTGGCTGCTTAGGTGGCGAACTGGCGACTAATAGAGGAAAATGTAAGGGAAAGTGTGCGCAACGCACCTTTTTTTTATAGTCTTATACCTACTTTTTGGTATTTTGTACAGTGTTTATTTATATTTCGAATTTGATTTTATTTTGATACTTTTATTGTTTTATGCAAAATTACATGAAGTTTATCTTCGTTCATGGCGTTTTTCTTTTTACCTATAAAATTAGGAAAAGTCTAGCAAAATCCTAAAATCCCAGCAGTGGTGATAAAGACCAGTCCGCTATATACGTGGTCCTTCCAAGAGAATGATGATGATAATCAAACAGGATAACTCTAGAGTGAAATAGCTCAATGACTCTTACTAGTATCTATTAACTACTACAGAGTTCAACAATAAGGTCGAACCTACTGTAGGAACAGAGTGAGTCAGCAACTAGCGAATCAAAAGAAGACAATAACCTGATGATTAAACATGAAGGAACCTACAACCTACAATGTTAAGGTCATCATTGTATCCACACCCATAGATATGACTGCCGAGCCCACTATTAATTCTCATTAGACCTAACAAAAATTGCCATCAGTCACGCATCTACAAAAAATAATTGGTAAGACCAATGACCGGAGTAATTGCTATCCAATTGTTTCTGAGAAATTTGGAGCTACCTACAACTGGTACAAATGAAGAGCCAGCTACTTAATTAAAACTCCCTTTGACAGCCTTTCCAAAATAAACTCAAACTCCATTGAATTTTAACTCAACATAACCAAACAAAAATTACAAACAAATATTCCTCCGTGCCTCGGAAAGCACCTTAAGGCGACATCACCTGCCCGCGACCTTGAGCGCGCGCTTAACTCATCGCCTAAACAAATAAGGTTGAAAATGGCGACGCGTTTGATGCTCGTGACTGCCAAAATGAACGATAGTTCGCAGATTTTATTTATTAAAAAAAAAAATACGCTGTAATGTTAAAATATTTTTACATATGTCTTTAGTTGGTTAAATTTCCTTTCTGATAGTAAAAAAATAAATAACAGTTGTCACTCAAAATATTGAGCATTTCGAGACGAAAAAGTTTTTTCGTGTGATTTTTTTGTGATTTTGTGATTTTTTTTTTTCGAGGTTCTTGATTACTTTTAGAAAATATTTTTGCATAAGTCTTTTACATATACATTTGACTATACACTGTATTTTTTTTGGAATTGTAATAAGTAGCAATACGGCTAACTCTGCGACGAAAAACAGGTCGTTTTTACGGTTCCCCCGTTGACTGCGTCTTAAGCCTTTTGGCCCGGCTGTCATTTGTAGATCTTTAGGCAACCAGTCTACCAAGGGGTATCGTATTACCCAGCACTAACTGAACTGTGGAGGTCAGTTTATCTGTCGCTCCATATAAAATACTAATATTCAGTTGGATCCAGCAAGACTGGAAGCCGACCCCAACAACATGGTTGGGTAACTTTTAGACTGGCTGTCAGACAATAAGGCAACTGACTAAATGTTTCATTTAATTCTGTGTTTTTCAGCAAGTTTCAGATAAGTTGGCTGAAGTTTCCATGAAATCAAGTTGTGGTGCTACGATCTATCATTGTGGTCACTTTTGAAAGATCACCATATTACACCAAATTAAATAAGAATAATTCCGACCTATATTTGATAAAAATAGATGGCATTGAGGACTTGCAAAATATAATATTTTCCTTCATAACTAGCGCTGCACTTGTAAATAAGCAGCTATTATAAACAGTTTATGTTATTACATATTTTTCCTGTTTGCTATGTAGAGCACTTCCTTTTTAGGTGTTGAGTTGTAACTATTCTAGATTTTAAACGTAGGACATATTAAGTATATTTAAAGTTGTTTTAACATAAGTAGGTACTGCTAGAACGGTTTAAAAACTTGGTCGATTTGATCACAGTTTGACGCGGGTCCAGTTGTTTATATCGAACTACGACATGCATGCCCAAAAATCTTCTAAATTCATGACAACAGGAAAAAAACCTTTCCCGTCCCTTTACCTTTTTTATCATTTGTTTGCTTAGTATCGATCCGTTTCTCGTAAATATTTAATAGTACTGTTTGCGCAACCCAAGCTTCGTTACGTTTTGACCGGTTTTCAATCAATAATTATGTGTATGCTGTCAGTTGTAGTTTAGTATAAGTTGTAAGTTGTTAGAAGAAAAACTTATGATGATAATTTATGACAAAATAGGTTAGTGACAAAGATAAAGAAGATTGAAAGACCAGAAAATTTTACTTTTCTGGTCTTTCAATCTTAACCTACCTATTCTTTCATAACAAAGAATTGACGATGACTGGGTGAATTACTTTATACATTGATTTATTTATTTTTTGCTTATCTGAGAGGAGACATTTTACAAGATCCTGCCAGTAATAAGAAAATAATACAAAGTATCGCTATGTATGCATAGGTAGGTAAAGCTTACGACATTGCAGAACCCTTCCCTTCGTACAGTCGTAACTCGTACCCCACATACGTAGGGTCCAGTAGAAAGAAATAAGACAATCGTAAACAGGGAAAATAACTGAATAAATAATGAAACTATCACTTACTTGTCCTCTCTCATATATCGGAAGAATCGATACCACTTTATTTATAGATAGGTTGCCAACTAAGTTACTCATGGAAGCGGCTCCAAGTCAACGGTTTTGCATCGCTACGATTATGTGATTTTCAAAATGAACTGATATGATATTCAGACGACCTGTGAGTCTGACTAATGGCATTTTCAAAAAGTAAACTATTGGTTTTAAAATTATTAAACTTTCGAGGAATACATGTAACGTTTCATATTGTGTCAGTAGCTGGTGCCCTCGTCCTTTTTTGGGGTGATTTTTTCATAAAAATATTACTTTCCTGTTTAATTCAGGTTTCTCGAGTTTTCTTTTTTTTCTAAAATTTAAACATCTATCCTAAGTTACACCTTTTATCATTAGCCATCTGCCAGTAAGTCCCGTCAAAATCGTTTCAGCTGTTTCGGATATTAGCCGGAAAAGACAGATAAAAGTTTTAAAAAGGGTGTTTATGTTGTGAGTACTGTAAGTAGCTAGATTACATAGTTTCATTTAATTTTATTTACGTGTACCTACAGATAAAGGTTTTTGTGAACCAAATGATATACTAACCTCGTAATATTACAGTCAAAGCTTTATGTCACAGGTTCAGGGCTTCTAAAACGAGTCGTTTGAGCTATTATCGCAGTAGTGGCCTTATCTGTCTCTACTGACCTTGCTTCGAGCCCTGTTCAACGAATGCGTGTGTAGTGTGCGAACTAGTTTTATAACTTAGGTAGGTACTAGTAGGTAGGTACTTGTTAAGTTGTTATTTTTGCAAGGAAGTGTCATAATCTTATTAATAGTAATAGTGGTAGTGTAGCAATTTATCGATAGATTCACAAATATTAAGATGACATTTAAAAAAAATGGTTTTAATCTAACTTGTTGGTTGTCGTAAGCGCTGTTATGCCGTTTCTAAGTCGGGTAAAACGTTTGTGAATTTTACCATCAGAGATTTCTAAGTAGTAGTCACATAACCTTGATTGATGACTAGTTGATGGCAATAGGCTCGCTCCTAATTACGTATAACAGGTGAAAATAAATTAAATAAAGTTCAGCCTAACCCTTTTTAAATCTTTCTCAATTTCTTACTAGGTATGTAGTATTAACTCATTCTTAGGTGGAATTAATAAATGGTAATTCCCAAACACGTTTAGCCAGGCGTATTTTTAGAAGTTGACAAAAACTGGTTTATCTAGTTTAAGTCAAGTTTAAGCTATAACTAAGTCAATATACATATGACCGATTTACAAAAAAAAAAACTAATCTGTGTTTCCCTACAAATTCAATTTATAGACTCTTTGTTGGATAACTATTTTATTTCTTCAACGTATTAGTGTATTACAAAACATAATTTGACACACGCGGGCATTTGTTACTGTACTGCAGTTGGCGGCACCATATCAACCTAGCCTGCGACTCGGGTGGGAATTCAGTCTTGAATGCAATAAAGTTTCCCCACTTACTTAATATCAAAATGTAGTATATCAAAATTACACGTGATATTCCATAATATACAGTTCTTCCTACTCCTTCGCTATTGTTTTCTGATTAATTTCGTTGCAGCTGATTCTGCACTGTTGATTCTGGCTTGCAGGAGTTCCAGTGGTTTGGGAATAGTGTGGCGGGCTTGTCCTATTATAAATATACAGTTCTTCCATTAGCTGTTAAGTAAATAAAAGCTCGCGTTTACTTAATTTAAAAGTAAGTACGTTGTGTTACGTTTAACACATTATCACTAATTGTGTGTCCACGTGACAGTACCTACAACACGTTTCTATTATATAAGTACACATATAGATTAGTTGTAATTGTTTACGTTCTTCAAACCAGACAATATGGCGACCTGATAACAGTATTTTAATTGATTAGCTTTTTCCCGCTTCCTTTATGTTATTGTTGGCTATCATCACAAAGGAACATTTTAATATAGCCTATTACACGTGGGGATAATGTAGCTTCCCATTAGTAAAAGATTTTCAGAATCGCATCAGTAGTTTCGCCAGATGACCCCGTACATACAAACTTACTAAATGTACACTGACTGCTGCAGCAGCTATCAAATTATCTTGGCAGCTCCGAACTTCGTGCAGGTCATTTTGTTACAACGAATGTATAAAAGTGTATATTTATTTTATTTTTGTTTTCTCACTGTTTAAATTAGATATTTTCTGATCGTTTAAGTATTGGTTTATCTGGAAATAACAGTTTTATTCCCAAGTTTACATGCGTAAAATTTCGCAAAGCCTATGTTCAGAGCTGCCAAGATAATTTGATCGCACCTCTCAATATTAAAAACACCGAAAACAGGATATTTACTATGTATTCCTTTTGTTTGTTTCCGTTTTCAATGTTTATTGTGTTAGTGACCATGTTATTATAAAATCTTTTATCTCTTTATAACATTAGTATCATTAACGTGTTGTTTTTATATACTTTGGATGGTTTGATTAAATATTTAATTTGATTTAATTAAGCTATTTTTCCTGTGTGGTCTTGATAACGATTACTTTTATCCGGGACCATTTTAGGCATTTTAATTAAATGATTTGCTGCATATGGGCTTAGTAATAAATTATTTTCACGCTATTACGCTTTAGGAACTAATTTTAATGACCTACTAAAATAGGTTTCACGATTCAGTGGGCGAAGCTTCATGCAAAATACTTAAGAGGGAAAACGGCGGCGTTTTGATTCTCCATACAAATGTATTTCACCTATTTTCTTCCCGAAAAATATCTCTAAAGGAATCTTTTTTTGTTAAATCAAGGTCTACTGTAGAGACACGTTCCTGTCATTTCCTTTTTTTTCAGACACTAATAAGCAAATAAAATATGACCCTCCAAGAATGACATGATTCGCGACCGTAACAAACATGGCTTTACGTTTTACGTCTTTACGTTATTATCATTAAAATAATAATATTCCACAACTATCACACAACGCCATCTAGTCCCAAGCTAAGCAGAGCTTGTGTTATGGGTACTAGACAACTGATAAACATACTTATATATTTCTAAATAAATACATATTAAGTATAGATAAATTACACTCAGACACAGAACAAATGATCGTGCTCATCACACAAACATTTGTCCTGGGTGGGAATCGAACCCACGACCTCCGGCATAGCAGTTAGGGTCACTAACCACTAGACCAACAGGCCGGTCAAACTTTAAATCATTTAAACCGGTTAAATCATTTAAATAACCCTCTAAGTTCATTTAACCCTATTCAATGACATTAAAAAAAAATAGTCGTGGAATGGGATTAAGTAAATGAACTAAGAAAGTCGCTACCCGCTGTTTTCAAAATCAAAATATAGAATAGAAATGAAGTGTATGTGTAAGGACACTTCATTCTATTTTTATACAATCTGGTGGTCTACCAGAGCTCGATGAATAATAAAAACGATAATAATACAAACTATCGATTCAGATAAATCGCTGACGCAACATATTTTGAATCATATTCCAAAGATGTCAGTGTTGCCAACTATCTGACGTAACCGTTTTATTTACAGGAAGTGTCACGCCAATAAATTGCTAATTAATGACAATTTAGATGTTACGATACGAACATTTTCAGATAATAGTAGAAGTAGAGTTATGCAATAATTCTAATTTATGCATGAGTTTTCAGCAGTGAGATATTTTAAGAAAAAGACACAGTTTTCCTGCTTTCCACTGCCATAATTCGTTAGTCTAATACATTACTAAATCATTTTATAAATAAAGGTCAATGGGCAAATAGTATGGGAGAAAAACCCACGGCGGACAGAAATGCAATTGTGAAGTTAAATAGATAAAATGTATCTAGTTATCATGGTAAGGGTCGCTTTCTTGTGGGATGTGGGAGTAAAGAGAAAAAAAAACTTTTACATATTTCAAATTATTTATTCGGCGTGATCAATATCTACTGTTACATCATCTAAAAATACCGCAGGGGCTTCAATTTGTTGTTGGTGCCTAGCCCAGGATAAAAAATAAACTATACTGGCTATATGCGCGCAGCTCCCGACGGTGCGGCGGCCGTGTATACAACGTCTATTATATAACGTGCCCACAACGTCTATTATATAACCGTCGGTGCATATTATATATAATTATATATATAATTATATATATAATTATATATATAATTATATATATAATTATATATATATTTATATTATATATTTATATCATCATCATCAATTCAGCCAAAAGACGTCCACTGCTGAACATAGGCCTCCCCCAGGCGTCGCCACATTGACCGGTCCCGTGCGTCTCTCATTCAGCGGTTTCCTGCAACCTTGACCAGGTCGTCGGTCCACCTAGTGGGAGGCCTTCCAGCGCAACGTCTTCCGGTTCGCGGTCGCCATTCCAGAACTTTTCGGCCCCATCGGCCATCCGTTCTGCGAGCTATGTGGTGGCGATTCTTCGGGCTACGTCGGTAACTTTAGTTCTCAAGCGGATGTCCTCATTTCTGATTCGATCACGCAAGGAAACTCCGAGCATAGCCCTCTCCATTGCCCTTTGGGTGACTTTGAGTTTTCTGATGAGGCCCATTGTGAGCGACCACGTTTCGGTCTCGTATGTAATCACTGGCAACACATACTGGTCATAGACTTTCGTCTTGAGACACCGGGGTAAGTTGGACGAGAAGATACCGCGCAACTTCCCGAACGCTGCCCAGCCGAGTCGGATTCGACGATTGACCTCTTTCTCGAGGTTAGATCTACCCAACTGGACCGTTTGTCCCAGGTAGACATAATCGTCCACAACTTCGAGCGTAGAGTCTCCGATCTTGATAGGAGTGGGTGTTTGTTACATGAACATTCAACATAACCTTGGTTTTGTCCATGTTCATTTTAAGACCCACTCTTTCGGAAGCTCTACTGAGGTCATCGAGCATTGTACTGAGGTCTTCCATGGTCTCAGCCATGACCACTATATCGTCGGCAAACCGAAGGTGAGTGATGTACTCGCCGTTGACGTTGATGCCAAGTCCTCTCCAATCCAGAACCTTGAAGATATCCTCCGATGCAGCGGTAAACAGTTTCGGAGATATGACGTCTCCCTGTCTCACACCGCGCTGCAGAATGATAGGTTCAGAGGTCTGGTCCTGAAGTCGGACTGACATGGTGGCGTTTTTGTACAACACTTCAACACCTCGATGTACCGGTAGTCGATTTGGCACCGTTGGAGAGACTGCAGCACAGCCCAAGTCTCGATCGAATCGAAGGCTTTCTCGTAGTCCACAAACGCTAAACAGAGAGGCAGGTTATACTCTTCGGTCTTCTGTATAACCTGCCGCAGCGTATGTATGTGGTCTACCCGGTACTGAAGCCTTTTCGGAATCCGGCTTGTTCGGGAGGCTGGAAATCGTCAAACCTGCGTGCGAGACGATTCGTGATGACTCTTGAAAACAACTTGTAGACATGGCTTAGAAGTGAGATGCCTATAGTTCTTCAACCGGGCATTGTCACCTTTTTTGAAGAAGAGCACCACCACACCCCTGCACCAAGCCTGTGGCGTTTTCCCCTCGAGTATGACGGAATCAAACAGCTTCTGTAGGGCCTTCAGGACCGGTTTGCCACCCACCTTATATTTATATAAATATATATAAATATAATATTTATAAATATATAATATATTAATTATATATAATACATCTATTATATACCGTCTCTTATATATTATATTCTATTATATAACGTGCCCACAACGTCTATTATATAACCATCGGTGCAAACAACCAGAAAAGGCTTTACATATTTATATACCTTCCCTCCGGCTATTTCTGTATTATTTATTTATTATTATTATTATTTATTTGTAACGTATACCTGCCGTTTTCATCACACGGGATGACGGGACGCACATGCACTCGCGAAAACCTTTTAGTAGCTATTTAACAGAACGACAACTAATATTTAGTAGTAGTATTCGATTTTTTAAGTAAATGTATTTTTAGTTCAAACTTTGTTCTCCCATGGATTAAATAAAAAATAACCATACGTAATGTTAAGTGAATTTATACTCTTTCATTTTAAATCATTTTCATTCATGTCCGCGACCGGGTCGGATTACGCCCAATGACCTTTTTAGAGCCATTAGTTTGGGTTTGTAGCCCGGTTGATGGCAATAGGCTCGCCCCTAATAAATGAGATCTAAATATAACTGGTGAAATGTTGGTACACTTCTGCCCAACACTTCGGAGATTACAGGCGTTATGTTATGTTATAGTCTTGCAACACCAATTACTTTATCAGTGGCTTGCGGGCCTACCTATTAATTATAATTAATAGGAGGCCTGCAAGCCACTGATAATATTATCCGCACACTAAGGGCGCCTTCAAATATGCCGCGCGGTGGCAGCGTGGCTGCAGCGCTGCAGCCGCGCTGCTTTGTTAATCCATATAAATAAAGCACGCGCGACTGCAGCGCTACATCCGCGCTGCGGGTGTGCGGTTTTAAATCCGCGATTTTTATATGGATTAACAAAGCAGCGCGGCGGCAGCGCTGCAGCCGCGCTGCCACCGCGCGGCTCTTTGCGGCTAATTTGAAGGCGCCCTAATAAATAAACCTGTACTTGAAAGTTTAATACCCAAATATTGTTACGTCAATCGAAAAGTACGATTGAGTTTGTGATAGCGTAGATAATTAGAATCACTTTAGTCTTAAAAGAAAAACTACAACGCACTTGTTTTCTCATAATTTCATAAATCCGATAAGATTAATCTATTGGATATTACAAGTTACAAGTGAAACATAATATTTATTGTACTAGTACCTAATAAAATATCAGTGCAATTTGATAAAAAAGAACAAGATTTCAAAATAGCGCAAGAATGCATGGGGTGAAGTCACCAGTCACTAGATCTCGGAAAATGTGTTTTTTTTTATCTAAGTAGGTATGCTATTTCCTTGGCAAAGTGTTTCTCAAACGTACATTATGGATTTAATCTAACTGTGACTATAAAACAAATTATTTGTTTTTATTAATGACACATTTCTGTGTATCCCTTTATTTACTGACAGTGAAATCTAGTACACCTGTACGCCCTTTCTTTCCATGCTAATCTTGTCTTGAACTGGTGTGTCGCAAATGTATGCTCCTCGCATTCAGTGTGCGATTTGTCCTTATAACAAAACACAAGGGCTTTGATTTATGGTTAGAGATGACTTACTTGACTCAGATATTGTCATTCAAACCGTGATTAATGTGCACTAAGTATACCTAACATCCTTACATAGTATAAAACAAAGTCGCTTTTTTGTCTGTTTGTTTGTCTGTATGCTTAAATCTTTAAAACTACGCAACGGATTTTGATGCGGTTTTTAATAGATAGAGTGATTCAAGAGGAAGGTTTTAGTAAATAGTGTTACGACGGTCATCTAGAATCTTCGAGAAACCGCGCTAATAACTGTGTAGTACCTAGAAAATACGAGTTCATTCTTTTAGGTACCTATTTCCGTAGTAGGTATAGTTACATTGTATTTCAAGGTCAGCCTACGCGCGACGCCAGCGGCAATTGACATTGTAATTTCGACCGTATGCCGAGGGCGTAAAGTAACTTCTTCCTTGTCGGTTCTTTTATCTTTAAGTTTATTTTTTGTGAATGTTTTTTTGTAGATGCTTTCTTGAATAATAGAGAATTATCTCGAATATCTTTTGTTTGCTGGGGTATAAAAGGACCGATTGAGGACGAAGTTAGTTCAGTTCACTTTTATGCGAGACAACGAATGCTTCGAAGAGATCTAGTGCGATTAAAGTGTTCAGTAGTGTATTGCGATTGTGACTAAGTGTATTGCGACTTTGCGAGTAATAAAGTTAATTCGTGTGTTTAATTGGTAGTGTTTTTATTTATCCCATACCCAGCTCGTAACAATTTGGTGTCAGAAGCGGGGATAAATAATGCCGATTCTACCGAAGGACGACACGGATAGTATCCGTACGAGGAGTCAGCGGCAGCAAGGTATGGACCAAAGGCGATTTGGGGACTCCCCGACACAAACACCGGGTGGTGCCCAGCCTACGTCAGAGCCAGTCGCTGGCCCATCTGGAGCTACTCCAGCGGCGCCTACTACATCAGCGGCGCCTGACTTGTCTGCCTTAATGGCATTGCTGCAAGACCAGGCACGTCGTCAGGAGGAGCAGGCTCGTCGTCAAGAGGAGCAGGCCCGTCGGTTGGAGGAGCAGTTGCAACGGGACAAGGAGGAACAGGCTCGCCGTCAAGAGGAACAGGCTCGGCGTCAAGAGGAGCAGACCCGCCGGTTGGAGGAAAAGTTGCAACGCGATCAAGAGGAGCAGGTCCGACGCCAAGAAGAACAGATGCTCCTGATGAAGGATCTTCACGCATCAGTTGGGAAAGAGCTGAGCGTGATGAAGGAGCAGGTAAAGCAGCACGACAACCGTATCGCAAAGGCCGAAATTCAGATCGCCGACGTGAAGAAGGCTTTGAGCGAAATTAAGGTTGGAGACGGGGCTGTGACTTCAGTAATTGCTGCCCCTTCGGTGCGTGGGTTTAAAGTGCCTTCATTCGACGGAACATCTTCGTGGTCGGCCTATAAAATCCAATTTGAGGCCGTTATGAAGGCGAATGGGTGGACCAAAGGGCAAGCCATCACCGCGCTCACTTTGGGTCTCCGAGACCAGGCCCTTACCATTCTTGAGGCACTCGGGAAGGATGTGACCTACGAACAGCTGCTGGAGGCATTAGAGTCCAGATATGGCGACGCGCACCTGGAGCACGTTTTTCGTGCTAAGTTAAGGGATCGCGTTCAACGTAGTGCTGAGAACTTACAGCAGTGGGCTCTGGAAGTTGAAACGATGGTTCGGAAAGCATACCGGTCTGCCCCTGCACTCATCGATGGAAATTTGGTACAATCGTTCGTCGACGGAATACGTGACTTGGAAGTGAGAGCCGCTGTGAGACTCGGACATCATAAGACGCTGAAGAACGCCTTAGCACATGCTCTGGAAGTAGAAGCAGTGAGACAAGACCATCGAACACACTACGTCAGAGAAGTTGTGGCAACACCTGTACATGAGCGTCCGCGAAAGTACAGCCCTAGGTGCTACGCTTGTGGAGAAAGTGGTCACCTACGGCCAAATTGTAAAAAGCGACGCACACGGAGGGAAGACCAATCACAGCGGGAAAAGGCGACTGATATGACTGCCCAGCAACAGTGGAGAAGTCGCGGTAACAATGATGAACTTTCAAGACCTTGGCGTGAAGACTGTATGCAGAGTTCCAGACAAGAAACTAAGGAAGTTGTGTCTGTGAAGAGGCTAAGAACAGATCTCGGCGACGAATGGAAGGAAACCATACAGCAGGCTCAGCAAAGTGACTTGGACATCAAGCCAATCTTCGACTGGATCAAAGCTGGTGCTCCGAAGCCCAAGTGGAGTGATGTGGCTGCGATGAGTTCCATCACGAAGAGTTATTGGGCACAATGGAACAGTTTGGAGATCCAGGATGGAGTCTTGTGCCGTAAATGGGAAAACGCTCGAGGGGACAACTGTCATCTACAAATGGTTGTCCCTAAAGCTAAGGTACCGGATGTTTTACGGCTCTACCATGATGGATGCTCAGGAGGACATATGGGGGTAAAAAGGACTCTACTGAAAATCAGAGAGCGCTTTTACTGGATCCACTGTCGAGATGATGTGGAAGACTGGTGTCGCAAGTGTACCAGCTGTGCGGCTGTGAAGGGACCCCACACACGAAGCAGAGGTGCATTGAAAGTGTACAACGTTGGAGCTCCCTGGGAGCGGATAGCACTGGACGTTGCGGGACCATTTCCAGAAAGTGACAGCGGAAACAAGTACTTCCTGGTTGTCATGGACTATTTCACAAAGTGGCCAGAAGTCTTCGCCATTCCTAACCAAGAAGCCACAACAGTCGCAGATAAATTGGTTCAGGAAGTCTTCTGTCGTTTTGGAGTACCCTTAGAAATTCACAGCGATCAAGGGAGGAATTTCGAATCGCAAGTTTTTCAGGAGACTTGTCGATTGATGGGTACCCACAAAACCAGAACCACCTCTTACCACCCACAATCTGATGGAATGGTGGAACGATTCAACCAGACGTTGGAGAGATATCTGGCAAAAGTTGTGGAAAACAGGCAAAGGGATTGGGACAAGCACATACAGCCGTTTCTTCTGTCCTATCGGAGTGCAGTTCACGAAAGTACGACTGTAACTCCAGCCTTCGCGAACTTTGGAAGGGAATTACGGTTGCCTGCAGATTTAATTACTGGAACTCCCCCTGATGTCCCACGCAGTGTAACGGATTACGCGAATGACCTGCGTAACAAGTTAAATGATGTGTATGAGCATATCAGGCAATCCGGGCAACAGATGTCTGAGAAGATGAAGACTCGTTATGACCGGAAGGCAAACAGTCGTGGTTTCGACGAAAGTTCGCTGGTGTGGTTGCATAACCCAGTGCGGAGCAAGGGAAAGTCTCCAAAATTGCAAGCAAAATGGGATGGACCATATAGAGTTGTGACCAGGATCAACGATGTCACCTACCGAATACAGAAGGGTCCGCGAGGTGCGCCTAAGGTTGTGCATGTGGACCGACTGGCGCGATATTACGGGACTAATGATGCTCGGGACGAGCATGTCTAAGGAGGGGGCAGTGTTACGACGGTCATCTAGAATCTTCGAGAAACCGCGCTAATAACTGTGTAGTACCTAGAAAATACGAGTTCATTCTTTTAGGTACCTATTTCCGTAGTAGGTATAGTTACATTGTATTTCAAGGTCAGCCTACGCGCGACGCCAGCGGCAATTGACATTGTAATTTCGACCGTATGCCGAGGGCGTAAAGTAACTTCTTCCTTGTCGGTTCTTTTATCTTTAAGTTTATTTTTTGTGAATGTTTTTTTGTAGATGCTTTCTTGAATAATAGAGAATTATCTCGAATATCTTTTGTTTGCTGGGGTATAAAAGGACCGATTGAGGACGAAGTTAGTTCAGTTCACTTTTATGCGAGACAACGAATGCTTCGAAGAGATCTAGTGCGATTAAAGTGTTCAGTAGTGTATTGCGATTGTGACTAAGTGTATTGCGACTTTGCGAGTAATAAAGTTAATTCGTGTGTTTAATTGGTAGTGTTTTTATTTATCCCATACCCAGCTCGTAACAATAGTTTGAACGACAACCACGCGGGTGAAGCCGCGGGCATCAGCTAGTACAGGTATATATTAATATAGCATTGTTTTTGTGTTGTTTGCAAATACGTACCCATTCGATTGTATTTATGTTGGGAAACCAGGCTGCGGGTTGTTCGAAAGAGATACCGCTGCCACGCAGTTATTTGAGGATTTCAGAAATTCCAAAAAAAAAAATTGAGAGTCCAATAATTTGTTAGATGAATGAGTTCAGGGTTCGCATTAATAAATCGGTCAAAATTGTGTTGTTGTTTGTTGTTACGAAAAAATATATGTGTTCCTTAACCTTTTTAGCGCCACAGTCACGTATAGACGACAAGCCGAACAAGCAAACTAGTGCTCTAACTCTCTAAGTCTGTCGACTTAAGGTACTTTTTGGCTTGTCGTTTTACTTGACCGTGGCGGTCAATGGGTTAATATGGTGACCTTCAAATTTGAAGTCAACTCAATGCAACGATTCATTATCTTTTTAAACGGTTTTATTTAGCTCACCCCGTTTGTTTTATTCTTGGATCAAATTTAGTAATTCAAATTTCACCCTCTTCCTGTCAACCGATTAATCTGAAATTTTGTATACACTTTGGATTTTGGTGACAATACAATTATGTTTATTCATTATCATTATAAATTCAAGATGGCCGCCGCTACAAAATGGCGGATAATTTATGTTTTATTAATCCCATCAATATGGGTATCAAATGAAAGGGCTTAACAAGCAGAATACAATATACTTTAAAAAATTAAAATCCAAGATGGCGGCTAAAAACTAGAAAATAAAAATAGGTAAAAAAAAATTTTAAGTTAAACGGTTTTATGTTAAACATACATTGCAATGTTTAAGATAAATGTACTAAAAACCAAAAAATAATAAAATAGATACAGTCGTGGGAAAAAACCGTGGGGCACGTCAATTCGGAACTGTCGTGCTGCGGAAATTACAATTGACGTGCCCCACGGTTTTTTCCCACGACTGTATCTATTTTATTATTTTTTGGTTTTTAGTACATTTATCTTAAACATTGCAATGTATGTTTAACATAAAACCGTTTAACTTAAAAAAAAAATTTACCTATTTTTTTTTTTTTTTTTTTTTTTTTTTAAATAACTGCAATCGGTCGTCTTGACCATAAGCAGTTTTTATGCGTAGTAGTGGTTTTTTGGGGCGCAGGGGCCAGCGCCACTGCTGCCCATCGATAGCTACAAGATATTTGCTCTTTTGAGGCGTGACACCTCTCTGGGCCTGGCCAGTAAATCTGCGGCCAGAGGGTTTGGGTGAGCGGATAGACGTTCTATGTATCGCTTTTTAAATTTTTCAGTTTCTGCTTTTACCGTCGGCATATGAAGGTACTCATGGATTTCCTCATTGCGAGTGAACCACGGCGGGTTGGCAATTTTTCTGAGGATGCTGTTCTGAGCTCTTTGGAGGCACATTATGTTCGTGTTGCAAGCTACGCTCCACAATTGGATGCCGTATGTCCAAATTGGCTTTAAGATGGATTTGTAGATCAATAGTTTGTTATCCAGGGATAGTACAGAGTTTCGTCCCATCAGCCAGAGTAGGCTTTTATGTTTGTGGTTTAGCTGGTCGCGCTTTTGCTTGATGTGTGCCTTCCATGTTAGGCGTCTGTCCAGAAGGAAGCCAAGGTATTTCACTTTGTCGGAGTGAGGCAGGGTATCTTCGCCCAGTGTCACTGGAGGGCAGTTGCCTTTCCTCAGTGTAAAGGTGACGTGGTTGGATTTTTGCGCACTAGTGCGAATGCGCCAGTTGCGAAGCCATTGAGATGTATTATCTAACGCGCGTTGGAGCTTTTCGCTGGCTGCTGCAGGGTCAGAGTCACTGGCCAGGAGGGCAATGTCGTCTGCGTAAGTTGCAATTGTTACATCAGGCGTGGTGGGTATGTCGAAGGTGTAGATGTTGTAAAGCACTGGGCCCAGGACCGTGCCCTGTGGGACCCCAGCTTCCATTGGATGTATGTCAGATCTCGCGTCCCCGAGTTTAACTTGGAAAGCTCTGTCAGAGAGGTATGATTTAAAAAAAAAAAAAAAAAAAAAAAACCTATTTTTAACAAATACGCCCAAATACTCAAACGTCACTCAATTATAAGTACCTAACGCCCGAATACTCGAACGTCACTCAATAGGGGATCGGACTGGGTCAAAATAATATGATTCTGTTTAGTCCGTAAGTTAGATTATCGAAAAATATTGAATACGTGTTTTTTGTTTTATCAAATCAATAAAAAATGACGAAGATAAAACGCGTCAAAGATCTTGGAGTGGGGCTTGAAACGTCACTTGTGTCGTCAAAATGTACTATCATATGACGTCACACGAGTTTTTGAAGCACTGTATCGTCTTCATTTTAAGTTTACGTGAAAAAAGAAAAAATACGTGTCCAATAATTTTTGGAAATCTATCTGACGGACTAATTAGTATTTTTTTGTCCGATCCCCTCGTGCTATCTCTGTCACTCTGCGTTAAAGTAACAAAGACAGCACGAGATTTAAGTGCAACTTAAAATTGAGTGACGTTCGAGTATTCGGGCGTAACCCTCAAAACTCCTGCTGTCTCTGTCACTCTGCGTTAAAGCACCAAAGACAACACGAGATTTAAGTGCAACTTAAAATTGAGTGACGTTTGAGTATTTGGGCGATATAACACAATAATAATATGATATAATACCACATATAATACATATATACCTAATACCACATTTCCATTTATTGGACACAAAGATGAGTGCATGTAATGAATAAGCGAGTACTAGACTACTCAGCATAGTGACGAATAACTACACGTGACTAGAAACGTGGTTGGCAATGTTTGCATTGTATGCGCCAGGCGCCGCATATCGTTGCACCCACTTCCGTACTCACAAAGCATTCAATTAGTTCAGTATTTGTCAGTAACATGACACTGACATCCCATGCACTTAGTCAACAATAAAAAATAAATTATTCCTATTTGTAGACTTTGTGCGCAGTTTAATTTTAATTTCAAAGCACATGCATTCATTACAATACAAAACGTGGACAGAACTATGCAGTTATTAATCCAAACCTAACTAAATATTGCTGCCATTTTCTTTGCATTCTTTTTTGCAAAAATTAACAGTTTTTCTTTCCTTCCCATATAAAATGCTGTTTCAAACTTTCAATTAAGTAGGTATATATTTTTAATTCAGATTTTAACAATGCAGAATCACCAAGGAAAAATTTAAGTTTTTATACAAAATCGATCAGAAGTCAATTTTATTCAACAGTTTAATAGTGAAATTACTTTTAAACAAATAAAAATAATACACGTGACTTTAGAAATGTTGCTATGTAAGGTAAAGACGCCAATAGATGTCCACATGACATTTGCTTATAAATTCCATTGAATACATTAATATACACGAGACTTGCACGTATTTCATCTGACCTGCTTTCAGACTGCATGCTTGTTATCAAAGTGACCTTAAGACATCAATAATCTCCTAACTGATAACAGGAGAATTTAATGCGGCTATAAACTTAACGTTGGTATAATACATCAAATAAGTAACAGCATCGTAAAAATGTGCCCGAAGACCGGTACGGGCATAAAAAGTCCAGGTTTTTGCTCCCGTCTCGTAAGATGACCTCCAAAACCAGTTTTAAGATCTCCTTTCACTAGGGAGTTTTCCTCAATAACTTACGAGGAAAAAAATATAGTAACGGTCTTGTAATATAAAAACTGTCGAGAAAGTTATGAAGCATGTAAGATTGATAAACTAATTGAGGCAATTATGTCACATCAACTTTACAACAACAAAAAATGTAATAAGTACCCTAAAATTTATTATTTAATTACTATCGTTCGATTTTAATTTTTTGGACAAAATTCTATTTTGTTATTTTCCAATCTTCATTTTCCTTATTGATCCTAATTATAAACATCAATAATCACTATTTACCTACATTAGGAATCATCGTAAATATGTGTCTCGTATATTTCCAAATTCGACTGACATGTATTGATAGTCTGTTATTGATTGTGCCAAATGGATGAAGCACAGTAGACAAAAGCAACATTTTGGCGCCCACAACCGACATGCCATAAATAATTAAACTTTCTAAGCATGTGAGTGCACGTGTGTACTTTATTTATAGAATAAATTATTTCTTAATTAAGAAATTAACTGATAATTTATTTGAGCATTTTCATATTCTACTGAATCGCATTTAAACGCAGCAGGTATAAAGTACAGCGGGCAAAACATTTACCGACCTTAACCTGATAGTGGAAACCATTTTAGCATACGAATTGAGTGCTTAGGTATTGCAGTAGCTTGATTGTATGAAAAGGTTAAATTGCTTCTAGGCAGTGTAATCGCTAAAGCTACTATATTTTCCAATTCAAGAGTTTGCCGGTTTTACAGCTCCAGATAAATATTCATTCCATTCCCAAAAAAAAAAAAACAAATTGCATCTCACAGCTCACCCTAACTGCAATATGTTGGCTCTGTAAGAGTATTTTATCCATAAACAACTATTTGGAATGTTAATTGCAGTTGGTTATATCGCGGTACAATTTGAAAACGTAAAATCGATTCGTTACAGTTATTGTCGACCACATACATACGCTGCGGCAAGTTATACAGAAGACCGAAGAGTATAACCTTCCTCTCTGTTTAGCGTTTGTGGACTACGAGAAAGCCTTCGATTCGATCGAGACTTGGGCTGTACTGCAGTCTCTCCAACGGTGCCAAATCGACTACCGGTACATCGAGGTGTTGAAGTGTTTGTACAAAAACGCCACCATGTCAGTCAGACTTCAGGACCAGACCTCGGAACCTATCCTTCTGCAGCGCGGTGTGAGACAGGGAGACGTCATATCTCCGAAACTGTTCACCGCTGCATTGGAGATGTCTTCAAGGTTCTGGATTGAAAAGGACTTGGCATCAATGTCAACGGCGAGTACATCAGACCTTCAGTTTGCCGACGATATAGTGGTCATGGCTGAGACCATGGAAGACCTCAGTAAAATGCTCGATGACCTCAGTAGAGCTTCCGAAAGAGTGGGTCTTAAAATGAACATGGACAAAACCAAGGTTATGTCAAATTTTCATGTAACACCCACTCCTATCAAGATCGGAGACTCTACGCTCGAAGTTGTGGACGATTATGTTTACCTGGGACAAACGGTCCAGTTGGGTAGATCTAACTTCGAGAAAGAGGTCAATCGTAGAATCCGACTCGGCTGGGCAGCGTTCGGTAAGTTGTGCGGTATCTTCTCGTACAACTTACACCAGTGTCTCAAGACGAAAGTCTATGACCAGTGTGTGTTGCCAGTGATTACATACGGGACCGAAACGTGGTCGCTCACAATGGGCCTTATCAGAAAGCTCAAAGTCACCCAAAGGGCAATGGAGAGGGCTATGCTCGGAGTTTCCTTGCGTGATCGAATCAGAAATGAGGACATCCGCATGAGAACCAAGGTTACCGATGTAGCCCGAAGAATCGCCAGACTTAGTGGCAATGGGCAGGGCACATTGCTCGCAGAACGGATGGCCGATGGGGCCGAAAAGTTCTGGAATGGCGACCGCGAACCGGAAGACGTTGCGTTGGAACGCCTCCCACTAGGTGGACCGATGACCTGGTCAAGGTTGCGGGAACCCGCTGGATGAGAGACGCACGGGACCGGTCAATGTGGCGACACCTGGGGGAGGCCTATGTCCAGCAGTGGACGTCTTTTGGCTGAAATGATGATGATGATGACAGTTATTGTGAAAACTATTTACAATTATTTAAGGTGCACATGAATTACTGAAAATGTGAAAATATCAATACATTTGGTACATCAATAATAGCTGCAGCAACCGGAAGTGTCAATTAGCTTTTAACTACCCCCTTTTACTGATTTTCATTAAGAGTAAAATGATCCTACGACCGGACTCGTTGGAAATGTCAGAGGTTCATGAAACATGTCTTGCAATGGCCACAAATTTTCAGTGTGGGATGTTGTAGGTACCCACATTCCTCTTCAAATGTTATAAGATGAAATTATAACGACCCAACCTTGATCATTGAAACAACAGTTTTACGAGCTGCCGGCTATTACTAACACAACATATGTTTTTCTATTTATAAACCATATATAGCAACGAATATGGCACATTGGCATCGTTTTTACTTCTTGCAAGGTAACTAATGCTAATTTCCTTTGAATATGCAATGCGAATTGTTTACAATACGAGTACATTAAAAATCATGCGACATTCAGAAAAGCGTCCTTAAAATATTTGCGCACAATTAAATTTCAAATTCCTGTTGGCATATTCAAATGACGTAATCACTGCTTCTCAAAACAATTGGCATTTACAGTGAGATAAAAACACCAAGAAAACTCCATACGCAACTTTGAACGTAACGAACGATCCTGAAAAAAAAATATAAAAAGAAAATAATAATAATAATAATAATAATAATAATATTCCACAACTATCACACAACGCCATCTAGTCCCAAGCTAAGCAGAGCTTGTGTTATGGGTACTAGACAACTGATAAACATACTTATATATTTCTAAATACATACATATTATAGATAAATTACACTAGTGTAGTCAAATTAGGCCATTTTTTAATAAAGATTGGATTAAATTCTCCGGAGAGGCAAAAACGTTTGTGATGGATTTGTATGAGTGAAAGATCGAGTATAAAAAACAAATTGCTTTTACCACCCCTACGGAAGGGGGTGAAAACTATTAATTAGTCATAACTAACCAGAGAACACAGATGTACTCAGCGTAATTTTTTATACGCTTTATTACACCTCAGTCTACATTATTACATTTTATTTATTTTTAATCAGACCAACGCAGAAACAGAAAAAAAATAAAAATAAAAAAAAAGTGTTTTTTGGTCATTGCGGCTGTGGGGAAAATTGTGTAGTTTTGTAAACTGAGGAAACGGTTAGACATTTTGACCTAAATACATTATTGATTTTGCACCCTAGTGTGACATATGGAAATTAGTTTTTCACGCATGTCTGCCGCTGTACTTCGGGGGAAATTTTGATTGTTTTGAAAATCATCACAATCATATTAATTTGGTCTCCTTTAAATTTGCACCCTTTAAAAAATTGGCATTTTTATATGGAACATACATTTTTTAGTATTGTAGTAATTGCCACTGAATAAATACGCCATGGAAGTGACAAGCGCGCGACACGGAATAATAAACTAACAAGAAGAGATAAGCGTCGTCATCACGTATGTAAGCGCGTTGTTTGCTGTATTTTACGAGGAAGGAGTACTTTCTAATTGTGAATGCTCTGTTAGTAAGTAATAGTGGACGCACCTAAAGATTATATTTTTAATGCTAAAGCAGCTTGTGTTTAAACGAAAAATAAAATGGCAGTGTCCTCCAAGCATGTCCTTTATTTATTAACCGACTTCGAAAAGGAGGTTCTCAATTCGTCGCAATCTTTGTTTTTTTTTATGTATGTTCCCCGATTTCTCGTAAGCGTCAGGACCCCTGGACCAAAAGAGGTTTTTGATGTTTTGAAAATACCAAAATGTACTACCATTTTTCTACTATTTGATACCTCGACTGACGGCGAAAAAACACGTAAAGAAAGTGGTCAGACATTCTGACGTCAGGTTGTCTGGACCATTTTTTTTTTCATAGTTCGAGACAACATAACGAATTTATCTCTTTGCTATCTATTTACTTGTTTTTTCTTTTTTGTACCAATTTTTTTTTGTTAATAATTTGTTGTAAGTTGTGTGTTTAACGTCTTCCGGTTCGCGGTCGCCATTCCAGAACTTTTCGGCCCCATCGGCCATCCGTTCTGCGAGCAATGTGCCCTGCCCATTGCCACTTAAGTCTGGCGATTCTTCGGGCTACGTCGGTAACCTTGGTTCTCATGCGGATGTCCTCATTTCTGATTCGATCACGCAAGGAAACTCCGAGCATAGCCCTCTCCATTGCCCTTTGGGTGACTTTGAGCTTTCTGATGAGGCCCATTGTGAGCGGCCACGTTTCGGTCCCGTATGTAATCACTGGCAACACACACTGGTCATAGACTTTCGTCTTGAGACACTGTGGTAAGTTGGACGAGAAGATACCGCGCAACTTCCCGAACGCTGCCCAGCCGAGTCGGATTCGACGATTGACCTCTTTCTCGAAGTTAGATCTACCCAACTGGACCGTTTGTCCCAGGTAGACATAATCGTCCACAACTTCGAGCGTAGAGTCTCCGATCTTGATAGGAGTGGGTGTTACATGAACATTCAACATAACCTTGGTTTTGTCCATGTTCATTTTAAGACCCACTCTTTCGGAAGCTCTACTGAGGTCATCGAGCATTGCACTGAGGTCTTCCATGGTCTCAGCCATGACCACTTTATCGTCAGCAAACCGAAGGTGAGTGATGTACTCGCCGTTGACGTTGATGCCAAGTCCTCTCCAATCCAGAACCTTGAAGATATCCTCCAATGCAGCGGTAAACAGTTTCGGAGATATGACGTCTCCCTGTCTCACACCGCGCTGCAGATGGATAGGTTCCGAGGTCTGGTCCTGAAGTCGGACTGACATGGTGACGTTTTTGTACAAACACTTCAACACCTCGATGTACCGGTAGTCAATTTGGCACCGTTGGAGAGACTGCAGCACAGCCCAAGTCTCGATCGAATCGAAGGCTTTCTCGTAGTCCACATACGCTAAACAGAGAGGCAGGTTATACTCTTCGGTCTTCTGTATAACCTGTCGCAGCGTATGTATGTGGTCTACGGTACTGAAGCCTTTTCGGAATCCGGCTTGTTCGGGAGGCTGGAAATCGTCAAACCTGCGTGCGAGACGATTCGTGATGACTCTTGAAAACAACTTGTAGACATGGCTTAGAAGTGAGATGGGCCTATAGTTCTTCAACCGGGCATTGTCACCCTTTTTGAAGAAGAGCACCACCACACCCCTGCACCAAGCCTGTGGCGTTTTCCCCTCGAGTATGACGGAATCAAACAGCTTCTGTAGGGCCTTAAGGACCGGTTTGCCACCCGCCTTCAGAAGTTCGGCCGTAATTCCGTCATCACCCGGCGCCTTGTTGTTTTTAAGCTGTTTCAGAGCCATCCTAATCTCCGTCCGGGATGTCTTCGGTATAGTGTCGGGTCAGTCTAGCTCTGGGGTCTTTCGCTATATTTTCGACGGGTTGACTAGTTGACGTGTACAGCTACCCATAAAAACTCTCGATCTCTCTCAGAAGCTCCGGTTTGGCGGACACGATCCTGCCATCGTCGGTCTTCAGTTTCGTGAGCTGGCTCTGCCCAATAGACAGATCTCTTGCAAATCTCTTTGTGTTCGCCAAAAATCCGTCAATTTTCGGAGCACAGCCGAGCCGAGTACGAACGAAATGCTCGCAGTGCGCTCGTTCGAGGCTTGTAAGTCGTTCCACACTAGACGACGAATTGTGTTTGGCTCGTGCTAGGCTCGAATAGCGTAGACGCAGCTTTAAATTACAGAATAAGCAATAAAGTTAATAATTAACTTAAGTATATTTTTTTCTTTCCGAGCAATGGAGCGTAGTATCCTTGGAGTTAAGCTCACAAAAAACTCGATACTGCGTTCCAAAACTCAAATTGCCGATGTAGGTCACACGGCTGCCAAGCTCAAATGGAACTGGGCTGGCCACATCTGCCGCATGCCGGAGGAGCTGTGGGCCAAAGCAACCACGCAATGGGTCCCAATCAGCAGCAAACGACAACGCGGCAGGCCCAGAAGGCGATGGCGGGACGAACTGGATTCTTTTTGCAGAGATTGGAAAACCGGAGCACTGGATAGGGATAAGTGGAAAGAGGGAAGGGAGGCCTTTGCCCTGCAGTGGGACACAAATGGCTGATAATAATAATAATAATAATATTTTTTTCAAAGAACAATGGGCAGGTTTGTAATTGTATAGACCCCGTCCCTCCCCTTGTAACACTTTTTCCTATATATCAAATGATAGAGCGTAAACAATAAAAAAATTATCAGGAAAAAAAGTTATCAGTGCAGGCATGAATAACTTTTTTCCCTCATTATTCACACATTTATTGCCATACAATAAAATGTTTTATTTTTTACGCTCTTTCATTTGACATATAGGGAAACGAATTATGGGATAGGTACGCAAAGACGATGGTAGATCTCGAAGAGCTCGGGATCGCCGGGGGCCTCCGAGTTCGAGCCACCACGACAGGTGCTCGTATGATAGAGATTCCCGGGGAATCGAGCGCCTCGACCGCAAAAAAAAAGCTGAAAAGCTCAGAGCGTCCCTAAATGCGGACAAGGTTCGAGTGTCCAGGCCAGTTAAGTGCGCAACCCTGCGCATCCTGGGTCTGGACGACTCGGTCTCCGAGGAGGAGGTGGTAGCCGCCGTCACCGCGGCCGGGGGGTGCTCTGTCAAGCAGATCAAGGCGGGCACCCTACGCCCGGGCCGCGATGGTATGCTGACCGTAACGGCTAGCTGCCCTGTGACGGCGGCGAAGAAAATTGCGGAGGGCCACACTCTCACGGTGGGCTAGTCCAGGGCGCAGGTGAAACTTCTGGAGCCCAAACCTTTGAGGTGCTACCGGTGCCATGTGGGGTACCACGTAGGCTGCCGATGCATCTCGGAGGTGGACCGCAGCGTATTATGTTTCCGCTGCGGTCAGCCCGGTGACAAGGCCCCGGCTTGCCTGGCCACAGTGGCCACGCCTCACTGCAATGCATGTGCGGCGGCTGGGAAGCCGGCCGAGCACCGGGCAGGGAGCAAGGCCTGCGCTCCACCCGCCAAGGCCAGGGGGAAGGGACGGCCCTCCGCCACCAACCCCACCGTCGTCAACGCCGCAGCCGCCGATGCCGCTGCTAAATCCGCCACCACCGCAACTCCCACTGCGGTTATACCACAGGAGGTCCCGGAGGGGGCTGAAATGTAGTGCCATTAATGGCCCCACTAAGCCTCCTCCAGGCGAACATCAACTTTTCTGTGGCCACGTGTGTGCGGATGCGGGGCGAGTCGGTGGTGGACATTTCGTTCGCCAGCTCCGCTCTGTTACGACGCGTCGTCGACTAGCGCGTTATGGAGGGGGTGGAGACCTATTCCGACCACCGGTATATCCGGTTTGAGGTCGCTGCCCAGTCCTCGAGCGTGCCGGTCTCACAGACCCCGAGTGGTCCACGTTAGGCGCTGAAGCAGCTAGACCGGAAGCTCCTCCTGGAAGCCGCGATCGTGCAGGCCTGGGTGTCATCACCGGTCAGGCACGCCGACGTTAACACCGAGGCAGGTTGGTTACAGGAGGCCATGTCCGAGATATGCAACGCAGCAATGCCCCGAGTCCGGCCAGGAAGCGCCCGGCGTCACGTGTACTGGTGGTCGCAAGAGCTGTTGTGCACCTGCGGCAGCAGTATGTGGCTGCGCGGCGCCGGTACGCCAGGCATCGCCGGCTCCGCATTCGTCCTCCGAGTGCGGAAGCCATCGAGGCGGAGCTATATGAAGGGTACAGAGCGGCGAAGACCGCCCTCTTCGAGGCTCGTCGGCGGGCCAAGGCTCAGGCCCGCGAGGAGATGCTGGAGACTCAACAGAGATCCGTGGGTCCGCCCTTATAAGACGGTGCGGAATCAACTCCGCACCCGGGCCCCCCCGCTGACGCAGAGTCTCCGGCCTGAGCTCGTGGAGGACGTGGTGAGCGCTCTGTTCCCTTCGCGAGAGGAGCATCGTCCCCCGCTAATGGCTCCGCCACCTGCGGTGCCGGAAGCGGACGGTTCAGGAAACCGATGACGCCATTCCGGAGGTGACTAGGGTAGACCTGAGAGTGGCGGTACGGAGGTTTAAGGCCAAAACTACCGCCCCGGGGCCCGATGGCTTGCCTGGCAAAGCCTGGACCCTGGCCTCAGACTCAGAGGCTCTTGGGCCCCGACTGGAGTGGCTCTTTAGCGCGTGCATGGAAAGAGGCCAGTCCCCGCTTCGTTTTAAGACGGGGAAGCTGGTCCTCATCCAGAAGCCGGGGCGCCCTGCGGACTCGCCGTCCGCATACCGGCCCATTGTGTAGCTCGACGAGGTGGGCAAGCTCTTTATGAGTAATTGCAAACCGCCTCGCCGAGCACCTTGAGGAAATGGGTCCGGATCTTGCGGATAAGCAGTTCGGCTTCCGCAAGAGGCGCTCGACGGTGGACGCCATCATGCGCGTGAGAGCCCTCACGACGGGAGATGCGGTCTCTCGGGGCGGTGTGGTCTTGGCGGTGTCTCTCGACATCGCCAACGCCTTCAACACCATGCCCTGTAGCTGCATCAGGGAGGCACTCCGGTATCACCGGGTGCCGGCCTACCTTTGTCGTGTAGTCGGGGACTACTTGACAGACAGGGCTGTCATCTACCCTTTTCAAAACGGAGAATAGAACCGGCGAGAGATGTCGTCTAGTATGGACCGACTTACAAGCCTCGAACGAGCGCACTGCGAGCATTTCGTTCGTACTCGGCTGTGCTCCGAAAATTGACGGTTTTTTGGCGAACACAAAGAGATTTGACTACGTTCGAAGACCGTGATCATTGTAGGTTCGTTGTACGTCCACACTTACGCCGCGAACGACGAAGCCGAGACCGGCTCCGTCGTGCTCGGCTCAAAGTTTGTTTGTTGCGTAACATTTTTCTGGAATGCCAAAAAAATTTGAAAAAAACATATGTTGAGGTACTAAAAAGGTAGTACATATTTACAAAGAGATAAATTCGTTATGTTGTCTCGAACTATGAAAAAAAAAATGGTCCAGACAACCTGACGTCAGAATGTCTGACCACTTTCTTTACGTGTTTTTTCGCCGAGGTACTTAATATTTGAAGTTAGGTATCAAATAGTAGAAAAAAGGTAGTACATTTTGGTATTTTCAAAGCATCAAATATCTCTTTTGGTCCAGAATAGAAAGAATAGAATAGAATAGAATATGTATTTGCCAGGGGTCCTGACGCTTTCGATTTCTCGATAATACTATGCGCGCGTAATACGATGCGCAGAAACCTAGGGATGCAAGAGTCGAAATAAGTTTTTTTGGGCCAAAATGTTTGTTTAGGAACGTTGACAATTATTAAAATAAGAGGAAATGATAATTATTTTGCGTAGCGCACGGATCGCTTTTTGCCACAACAAAAACAATGATCTAAACGCAAGCGCAACGCGAACGCATAGCACTCCTCGCCGCCCGCCCGCGTCTGCTTCGACATCATTATAATTGTAAACAAACATCGTACGCTAGCTCTGTATAAACTTCCGGCTATATATTTCTTATTTTTATGGGGTGCGAATGTAGTATACTTAGAATACATTACATATTAAAAAATCCATGACTACACTAATTTGCCCCGAAGTACAATTTACAAATATTGTAAAATCCTGGTTTCCTAGGGGTGCAAAAGGGTGCTAAAATAACTGGGTGTTCATGATGCTTTAAAAAGCATATTACGAGTTTGCACCAACAGGCTGAATTTCCCTTGAGCCGCAAATTAAAAATAATAATTAATTAGTTATTCATACACCTCACACTGTTTTAGTGAAAAGTAATTATACACCAAAGGGGTATCTACATATATCTAAACTTACCACAATTAGTTATTAATAAAATTTCAAAATAATGGGACTTGTGTTAATACCCTAATATTAAACGATGTTCCGTACCTAACAAGAATGGTGCAAACTTAGAGGAAACTTATATTCATGTCTTCTAATGATTCCACAAAAAATTACAACTACACGAATTCCGTCCAACCATTTTGCTAATTCGACTACACTACACCCAGACACAGAACAAATGATCGTGCTCATCACACAAACATTTGTCCTGGGTGGGAATCGAACCCACGACCTCCGGCATAGCAGTTAGGGTCACTAACCACTAGACCAACAGGTCAGTCAAAAAAAATCACAAAAAAAAAAAAAATGACAAAATCTTACCTTTTCTCCTGCCGAAAGGACCACAAAACGAATTTCCTTTTCCAATAATGTTTTCATCGATACATTTTATTAATTTTGCAACGTCCTCCGATTTGTTTTCGCGGGAGATTTCCCCCCATCTTGAAGGCAGATCCTCTTGCATGGATTCAGATTTACCTTTAGTGCCTCTAGATTTCTTCAAAACACTTGTCATAATTTCCTTCACACAACACCATACAAATTTTGATTCATCAAAAGCACAGCACTTTAATTTATTTGTATTTTGTAACACTGAAAAAATACGTGTGTAAATACGTTATAGTAAGCACATGTAATACGGCGTTTTGTCCGCGAACGCGTTACAACCTCGTGCGACAGCGGTGCGGCGTGCACTGTGGGTGAACCGTGAATTCTGATTTACGCTGCTCGGCGAGCGGGCCGGCCGACAATGGGGAAGAAAACTGTCAAATAGTTCCACGTAGAGGGCGCTGTGCGTTGGCTACAAACAAACTGTCTAACTCCATAGAAATTGAACAATATCTTAATATTTTGTGACTTTTTTCAATATTATGGGTCGTTGTGTAGCCTTTGGATGCAAAGAAATAGGCGTTGTCAGATTTCCAAGAAATTTGCGCACCAAGAGAAAGTGGGTAAAGGTACTGAAACTAAAAAAAATCAAAACAAGTAATTTTTCGAGGTTATGTGGGAAACATTTCAACGAAACAAACTACGAGACCACTTCTAAGGCGACAGGTTAGTACGATACCTCTATTATTAAATCTGACTTTTATTAATAATTTGAATGTGTGGGAGAAACAAGGGTCGAACGTTGACTTGGTTTCTCGGTTTCTCCCACTTCAAGTCAACGTTCGCTCATGGGGGATTTAAGCCACACTGATATATGCCAAGTATTAACATTACCCAATATTGTTTCAGGCTTTCCACTCCAACGCAAAATTTTGAAACATCTGCTGTGCCCTCTATATTTTGTTGGAATGAATCACAGAGTGTCACCTCAGCTCGAACTGAGCGATTGCAACAGAGAATTAATGCAAGGCGTTGCTTATTAGCAAGCCCTATAATATCAAACGAACCACTGCCATCTACCAGCTTTGATCTTATTCCAGACATAAGAATTGGTTGGGTGGGGAAATGGGTTCTTTTCAAATAACTATACATTTTGCAACATTTTAACAAATGATGTATTACCTTACTTTGTTTATTATTAGATCATTAAAAAGCAAAAAGTTAGTGAGTGAAGTTTATTTTACAACTTGTAGATCCATAATATTGCCCAGAAAACAGCTAAAAGTCGATAAAATGTTAAATCTATTGTACTTTTCGACAAGCTCCGCTTTCTTTCCTTGTTGCGTTGTTCCTCGTTTTTTCAATTCCTCCTTCAACTGGGTGATACGCCAGGTAGCATACATTGTGCAGCGACAAATTGAGTTAAAAAACCCGCGCAAATACTTGAAAAATCGTCCACACAATGCAAACGTTTATTTAAAAAAAATTGACATGTGTAGCCAAACACCAGCGCCATCTTGCGGCGAAGTTTCCAGGAAACAACCCCATTGCGACGTACACCTCACGTTATCCGCAGTCCGTGTTGCTAGCTGAAAAAAGTTAAATTCTACTATGACATAATTTTGAAAATGGTAGATTTTTATTTGGGTAGATGAATTTCAGGATTCCATACAAAACAATTGCCGAATTTCTTATCAGAATCTAGTTATGATTTTTCCTTTTACTATCCACTCATTTAGGTTTTATGGTCTGACATTTTTTTTACATAGGTACGGGACCGAAACGTGGTCGCTCACAATGGGCCTCATCAGAAGGCTTAAAGTCACCCAAAAGGCAATGGAGAGGGCTATGCTCGGAGTTTCCTTGCGCGATCGAATCAGAAATGAGGACATCCGCATGAGAACCAAGGTTGCCGACATAGCCCGAAGAATTGCCAAACTTAAGTGGCAGTGGGCAGGGCACATTGCTCGCAGAACGGATGCCCGATGGGGCCGGAAAGTTCTGGAGTGGCGACCGCGAATCGGAAGACGTTGCGTTGGAAGGCCTACCACTAGGTATTTTTTGTTTTGTTCTTTATTTAATAATTTATTTAAAAAAGGTGGACCGATGACCTGGTGAAGGTTGCGGGGATCCGCTGGATGCGAGACGCACGGGACCGGTCAATGTGGCGACACTTAGGGGAGGCCTATGTCCAGCAGTGGACGTCTTTCGGCTGAAATGATGATTTTTTTTAAATTTTCCGAATTACGGAATTATTGAGCAAATCTAAATAAATACAAAGGAAAGATAAATCTCTCCTTTGAAACGTTAGTTTATTTATTAAGAACATTAATAATAATAATATTCCACAACTATCACACAACGCCATCTAGTCCCAAGCTAAGCAGAGCTTGTGTTATGGGTACTAGACAACTGATAAACATACTTATATATTTCTAAATACATACATATTATAGATAAATTACACCCAGACACAGAACAAATGATCGTGCTCATCACACAAACATTTGTCCTGGGTGGGAATCGAACCCACGACCTCCGGCATAGCAGTTAGGGTCACTAACCACTAGACCAACAGGCCAGTCAATGACTGTCGGATATCCTTTACAAGATAAGGGAACAGAAATATTCAATGCAGTTCCCGAGATAGCTATCTTATAATATTGAAGTAAGGTACCGTTATCCGTAGCTCTAGGTATCACGAGCGCCCAATAGTGTACAGCCGACCAAGCTGTAAATTGGAAAGCCATAAGCTTAATTTTCATATATAATTAGGTCGAGTTTTCCAACTTAGATATATTATGTAGATACGTTTAAATTATACATAAAGAGTATATGGGGGGTTCGATGAACTTCAGCCGATATCGGTTTTTCTTCTAAGTTATTTCTAATGAGGAAATGATCATATTAATAATCCTCATCATCAAGTTAGCCCTTTTTTTTTGTTGGGTGGAAAATCATCGAATAACCCCCCCCTCCCCCCCCCCGCTCTTGGGCAGAGCGAAAGGGAGTGTCAGACTTCTACTGACTAAAAACCAAATCCATGTTCCTTCTTCGCCCTTGTGTCGGAGCCGCGTTATCCTTTCGATAAACCACAGCCCCGACGGGATCAACTTAGCCCTAACACCATCAACATCATTCAAAAACATGAGCGCCCGTTATGCCTCATGTTTTTGATACTGGTATTCAGCTGCAACAAGTTGGACCAAAAGCCGACCCCAACATAAAAATAATTGCAGATGCGTTAAAGTTACTAGAATGAAACCTCCTTGAAACACTCTCGAACAACAACCAAATAAAATCAATGCTGTCCCTGGATGCCGCTTCATTAAAAAACAAACAAGCGGTTGGCATAGCAACAGACTTTGTTATCTCGCCAACGCGGAATTTTGTATTTCAGTTTTTGTGTTTCAAGTTTTTAGAGTATTTTGACGTTGCATAGTTATAAAAATGATGAAATTACAGATAGCCAACGAACAGGACCGGAAGGAAGCTCAAAATAGAGAGAGGAGGAGACAATGTGAGCTTGAAAGAAGGACCAGGATCTTCAACGCGAGGAACAGGAAAATTGGGGTAAGAAACAGTAAAATAATTGGATATATACACGAATTTCCAGGTCCGATTAAGCGAGGTTGACCGCGGACGTCAGACCATTCATTACATTCTGAGTTCCCTCTGTGCCTCGACCTCACCACGTTATGCCTTTGGTCCCGGCTGCCACTTGTAGATCTGTGACTGTGACAGACGTTACAGGTAGGTAAGGAAGACTTACGTTTTTATCTACGACTAGCTTTTGCCAGCGGCTTCGCCCGCGTGAAAATGACGATTTTCCATACAAACTTTCATCCCCTGTTTCTCCCTTAGGGGTTGAATTTCGGAAAATCCTTCCTTATTCCTTGTCTACATTATAAAGGGAACCTCTGTGCACAATTTCAGCTTTCTAGGGCCAAGGGTTTGGGTTGGGCGTTGATGAGCCAGTCAGTAAGTCAGTCAGTCAGGACTTCTCTCTTTATTTATATAGAGATAGATTTTTTACATATACGCGAAAGACACGAGTTTCCTCGGTTATAAAATTTGCGGAAAATGAGATTTCTTGTGGTGTCACATAAAAATAATAAATGGAATGTTCACGAATGCTAATAATGCGAACATTTTAAACGAACCTTCCTTTAGCATTTGGGTAGGGCAGGTCAAGCGCCCCGCCCACTCGATTTGTTTTTGCAGCGTATGTTCTAGTTTTGCACACCCAGACTCATCAACACCATGAAACATCTCCAACTTTCTCAAATGTTGTGAACCTTATAATTTGCTCAGTATGTTTTCAGGTAGACGTCCCTTTCCTGGAGCGTCAGGTAGCCGAGAAGCGAGCTGAACGATCCGAGCAGGAGCGAAAGGACCTCGCGTTCGCTAAACAGATGATCAAAGACAGCAACCTCGCTGTTGTACTCGAAGGGAGGGAAAAAGAGGTCAGTAGTTATTTTTGTTCGCCTTAATTGTGTGGGAGTGTGGGGCCTAAAGGAAGTGTCAGACTTCTATTGACTAAAACCCGCCCGCATGGGCGGGTTTTCCTTCTTAGCCCTTTGTGTTCCGGGGCCGCGGTATTAATTTTGAACAGAACCGTAGCTTCGGATTTGTCTCACTTCTAGGCTTAGGCTTCCCCCATTCGTTCCACTCCTACTTCTCACCAATGCAATGGGAAAACTTATCTTACCCATCTGCTGCGACCCCGTCTAGCTATCTTAGGGCTCCATTCTAGCGATATACCTACGGGTCCACAGCTGTGCCAGCATACAGCAGACATGATCATCTAAGTCAGTCCTACGAGTATTGCAGTCATTGCCTGATGAACCAAAAGGATCGTTTGATTTTCATAGTTTAGTTTTACTTAGCTTTGGTGAAAATGGGTCCAACGAGTTTATTCTTTCCTCTTATCCTGCTTGATGAAAATGGACAGCTTCTCCTCCTAGAACAGATGGGTGAAAAGGTCTGTAGTGGTGACCAAACTCAGGAGGCACAGTGTGGGTAGACCTCTATAAGATGATAATGTCTGAAAGGACATGGAGAATGCGCTTAATTCGGAAACAAAATGCATTTATTTTCATTAGACATGTTGATATTAGAAAAATAGGAAAGAATTAATGAAAAATGGTACAAAAATGGCACGGAAAGTGATGGTAATATCGCTAATAAGAATTAGGAACATCTTTGTAATTCAACCGTGTTCTTTCAAAGGAGCGTCGTCGTATCGGCATGGAGATCGACACGTTTCGTCAGAAGTTCCAGCGGTATGAAGACCGGCGGGAATATGATCTCAACGACCCGGAGGTGTTAAAGAAGCAGCTGCCTCCGAGAGCTGGCGATGACAACCCAGTCGGCATGTCCAGCGCGCAGAAGTAAGTCCAATCAACATTTGCAACTTTTTAAAGTTAACGCGACGTCGACGTCTCCGGATTTACGACTGCCTCGTTGGCTTAGCAAGTGTGACTGCTGAACATAAGGTTAAAGGTTGTAATCACAGTTGGGGCAAAGTGTTATTAGGTTTGCTGTAATTATAGGGTCATTCACAACTCAAAATATCACAAATGGCGCATTCTCTCGTATCGACGTGGCAAACGCACTCCCATACTTTGTGCGCGTTTTGTACGGACTAACCACAGAAGAGATAATCTCTTCTGTGGGACTAACCGTCGAGCACCGCCGATCAATATTTCATGAACTCATGATCTTTAAACGTTGTGATGTGAACAGGTTCGAAGGCGAAGACTTGGAGCATGAAGAGCGTAAGAAGATGATGGCTGCGCAAAAGAACTCCTGGCTGGAACAACAGGTGCAGGAGCGGCAGGCGGCCCAAGAAGAGAGGAAGAGGGCAGAGGCTGCTTACATGGTACGTTCTATAAGTTTTCTTATCCAACTGCGTGAACATCACAATGGTCAATTGGTTACCGACAGCGATGCAATTGTTTATTTGTGCAAAGTATTTATATTTTCGTCAATTCTGGAGTTCCGGTAAAAGTTAGCAGCTTTCGTTACGCGGTTAATTTCGGTCATTTAATTAATATACTCCTCTGTCTTTCTGTACTGCGGAAATACGGATTTTCATACAAATACTCAACGAAATATCGTTTCTAGTGCAGCTCTACAGCGTGCAGCGGTAAAAGAGGACATTATTACAAGCTATTTTTTTACTCCTGTCCTAAAAAGTGGACAATATTTATCTTACTCACACGATGCGACGAAAGCTGAATTCACAAAACAAATCGCGTGCTCCGAAATAAAATAAATAAAGTCCAATTTGTCCGTAAGATAATTTACTCATAAGGTTGACAAGGTAGCCCGCGAAATTCGAATTTTCTTAAGTTTTTTGCAATTTGCCGGTTAGTGTCAGGTTGTATCCTTACATAGTATAAAACAAAGTCGCGTCTGTTTGTTTGTTTGTTTGTCTGTATGCTTAAATCTTTAAAACTACGCAACGGATTTTGATGCGGTTTTTTTTAATAGATAGAGTGATTCAAGAGGAAGGTTTTAATACCTTTTTTGTACCGGTGCGAAGCCGGGGCGGGTCACTAGTGTTAAATAAAATAAGGTTCGCGGCAGTAAAAAATGTCTATTTATTTTACTGATGCAGTAAATATTTTGAATTTGAATCCCCCGGGCCGTACCTACATTGCGATTGCGACTCGCGAATTATTTTGCCGCGCCGATATTTTTACATTGCGATATCTTCTAAGATATTGGTTTAAACTATATAGAGTTAAGGGCACAAATATTCTATGTTAAATTTTCGTTCTAACAATAACATTTATTTAGATATAGATTAATACCATATGGGTTTAATAAGTTTCGCAAAAAATAATTCTTTTTAACCTAACAGTTTAACAGTAAAAAATAGGTAAAAAAACTTTTTAAGTTAAACGGTTTTATGTTAAACATACATTGCAATGTTTAAGATAAATGTACTAAAAACCAAAAAATAATAAAATAGATACAGTCGTGGGAAAAAACCGTGGGGCACGTCAATTGTAATTTCCGCAGCACGACAGTTCAGAATTGACGTGCCCCACGGTTTTTTCCCACGACTGTATCTATTTTATTATTTTTTGGTTTTTAGTACATTTATCTTAAACATTGCAATGTATGTTTAACATAAAACCGTTTAACTTAAAAAGTTTTTTTACCTATTTTTATTTTCTAGTTTTTAGCCGCCATCTTGGATTTTAATTTTATATAGTATATTGTATTCTGCTTGTTGAGCCCTTTCATTTGATACCCATATTGATGGGATTAATAAAACATAAATTATCCGCCATTTTGTAGCGGCGGCCATCTTGAATTTATAATGATAATGAATAAACATAATTGTATTGTCACCAAAATCCAAAGTGTATACAAAATTTCAGATTAATCGGTTGACAGGAAGAGGGTGAAATTTGAATTACTAAATTTGATCCAAGAATAAAACAAACGGGGTGAGCTAAATAAAACCGTTTAATAATAAAAAAAGGTTACAGTAAGTCAATCTTATAAGATAGTTAAATGCTGTCGCGGACTTTTTTTTAGAACTTTTAAAGAGGAACAATTCCTTCGTACATGATATTTGCCTCACTGAAACCGTTTTCGCAGCGCACGCAGCGGAAGCTCTCAAAAAGGAAATACCTTTTCCCGTTTTTGTAACATTTTTCATTTATGCTCCGCTCCTATTAGCCGTAGCGTGATGTTATATAGCCTAAAGCCTTCCTCGATAAATGGACTATCCAACACAAAAATAATTTTTCAATTCCAACCAGCAGTTCCTGAGTTTACCGCGTTCAAACAAACAAACAAACAAACAAACTCTTCAGCTTTATAATATTAGTATAGATAGTATAGATACGCCTTCGCCTTCACCTTAACCCAACAAACCTAGACTAAATTGTGATAGTTCACTTCATTTAAGATGTTTGCTTTTCAAAGATGGCGATCAAAGCTCGCGATGAGCGTGCGGGTGAACTGGACAAGTTGGAGCGAGAGTGTCGCTACAGGCTCGGGCAGGCCAACCTCAAATATAACGAAGCACTGGTAAGGTTTTTGTATGATGAGTATTTTAGTTCTTATAGTACCTACCTGGGCGAATGAGCTCTACTCGGGTGACAAAAAACACCCCTGTAAAGGTGTTTATTGCAACTTTCATCCAAATCTTTAGAGCCGTTTTCGAGAAATGATTCAGCAGATACATAAGTATAAGTACCCACATTTGCGCCAGTTATGTTTGAGACCTATGTAACAGAGGGCGAGCCTATTGTCATTAACCGGGCAAAAATCTAGACTCAGTAACTGCTACTAAGAAATTCTTGGTAGAAGAACCTAATAACATTGTCTGATCAGGGGAACCGAACCCAGAACCTCATACTTAGCAGTCGTGCTTGCGACCACTAAACCGCCAAAGCACTGTACATCCGTACTACAAAAACCAGTAACCATGGTAAAAGCCTTTTGCATTCATTACTGGCAATAAGTGTAGGTACCTACATACAATAATACGAAAAACCATCTATTCCAAACTTTCTTTTTATTTCTTCTTTTTATTACCTACAAGACCAAAACTAAATGAACCATTTATTTACGACTAGGCTGCAGAAAAGAAGCAGCTGGAGCAAATCCTCAAGGAGCAAGAGGAGGCTGACAATACTGCGGAGATGTTCAACAACCTAACGTCGGATATGCTCACTGAGAACCCTGACGTCGCCAAGAGCTCGCTTGGCAAGAACAGGTCTGTAGCTTGAAAGGTTTATATCAAAAAGTTTAACTCTGTTGGATCAGAACTATAGAGCATGGAGACGCATTAGCAGCTGCTGCTAGAGGCGGCATTGTCAACACTTTTCATTCCAGCCAACAGTCAGTTTACAGATACTGACGTTTTTTTTTTTTTTCAATAAAAAGGGCTTTGTCGCACATGCGATTACTTATATACTGATGTTTAACAGTATATAAACCGGGAACCGGAGTCCGGGAAAGAGCTTTCAAAATTTGGCAGCATTTTTCTCACTAATAATACGGGCGACACGATTTTGCACGATCTTCAATAAATTCTAAGTCTAGTTCATGTTTATTTGGACGGCACGGTTGACGCAGAGGCTGAGCGATAGGGACTGCTGCGCTGCGTGTCGCGGGTTCGATCCCCACACGGAACAAGTGTTTGTATGGCCTACAGATAGTTGTTTCGGGTCGGGGGCGTGTTTGTGTATGTGAGTTTAAATGTTTGTAAACGCACCCACGATACAGGAGAAATTCCTAGTGTCCCCACACTAGGAATTTCTCGTACTTACATATTTATATTTAAAAAAAATATTGAGAATTAATTGTTAATTGAATTGATACCATTCCAGAGCGATCGGCTTCATGTACAAGGGTATGAACCAGGAACAGCTGAAGAAGTTCTACACCGCGCAGAAGGAACAAATGGCTGCCTCTAAGGTGAGATACTCATCATCATCAGCCTATAATGTTCCCACTGCAAGGACTCAGGCCTCATCTCTAGGAGAGGGATGGGCTATAATCCACCACGCGGACCCAGTGCGGATTGGTAGATGTCACATGACTTCGATTTTTTTTGGTTCTAAAATATGCCAGTTTCCTCACGATGTTTTCCTTCACTGTTTGCTATGCCCAACTTTTTCTACCGCAAAAGAAGTAAGGCATAGTTAGTAAATTGGTGAGCCTTTCTGCTAGACCCATTTGTATTAAGGCGACTGCCCGCGAGTAAGCGGTTGGTACCGATTGCATTCGTAGATTTTTAGCAGTCTTTGCTTGTCGAAAACTCTAAAGTTTACCAGTCTTACGAAGGCATATCGTATTAGCCAGTAACAGATAGTAGGGCCGTCAGATTAGCGGACTCTCTATGTTAGAATGGATAGCTTTTCCGCACAATTCCACATAATAGGGAAAGACTTGGAGATGACGATCCCCCAAAACTGAAAAAATCAGATGGCTACTTGTCTAGAACTGGTCTAGCCTAGCATCATCTACCTAGCCTTTTCCCAAATATGTTGGGGTCGGCTTCCAGTCTAACTGGATGCAACTGAATACCAGAATTGTACATGGAGCGACTGCCTATCTAGGTAATACGATACCCTTTGGTAAGACTGGTTGTCAAGTTTTCAGGTCTTTACTAACAGTAACGACTGCCAAAGATCTATATATAAGTATGGCAGTCCAATAGCTAAACGTGCTTTCCGAGGCACGGAGGAAACTCGTTACGTAATGGTCACCCATCCACAGACCAACCTAGGCAAGCGCGGTTTAACCTAAAAATCGACCCGAGTGGCAGTTATTATTAAGCCACCTGACCTAGCAACCTGATTCACTTTAATACCTTCTTTTCAGGCGAGACGCGAAGCGTTGGACAAGATGGACGCTGAATGGCAGGCTTTAGCCAAGTCCATCCAGAGAGAAGTAGCTCGACAGGATATCGCTGATAACAGAAAGAGAAAGTAAGTACAAAGCCTTTTAATGACATTATTTCACAGGTTTCTTCTTCTTGTCGCTGCCACCATGGTGAAGAGTCGCCTATATACCTACCTGGGGATTATTAGGAGGGAACACTCCGGTCCTGCTGGCCACCGTATGCGCGAGCCTGTGGACGGTGAGTAACGGGCTACCTCACTGTCCGTCTGTCTTATGACGACAGGCCGTGTCGATGGCGCGTTCGTGAACTACGCGCGCCTCATCACCACGGAAGGGCTGACGCCTGCCGGAGCTGCGAGACTGTTCGGAATAGAGACTTCGGCCCCGGAACACAAAGGACTAAGAAGGAACATGGGCGGATTATAGCCAGTAAAATAAATGCTTTGAATGTGCCACTAGCTAGACAACAACTGGTCACAATACTTGGTAAATACGAGTTCCAAAATGTAACGTATTTTTTTCTTCTTATCAACAGAGAAATCGCCCGCCAGCTGATGGACGAAAACCAGCTCATGGCCTTACAACAGAAAGAGAAGGAGAAATACTACAGAGAAGTGGTGTACAACAATACTCCAACCGACGACTACTACTCGCAGTTCAACACTACCACCAGATAAACTGGGGTCTACAGTGCACCCCCCACCAAATGAAGTGGGGGTACTGGTGGTCCACCAGATTGTGTTCATGAATTTGGTTAGATTAGGTTGGATAAATCTTTTGCTAATTTAGACATTTAGTCTTTGTTCTTCACGGTGCATTTGACGTTGCAGTGGTGCATTTGACCCCAATATGGTGCGTTTGACCCCAATGTGGTGTATGCGGCGCATTTGACCCCAAATATAGATAAATCTTACTATAGTGGCCAATTTATTTTCTTAAAGTTTCTGATTGCATACAGTTTTATAGATTCCTATAGACTTTTAAATATTTGGCCCAATGAGATACTTCTTAGTTACGAAAACGTACGGTTAAAGCACGTTTTACACTTTAAATTATATTTTTTGCTCTGCTCAAATATAATGCGAATGCATAGTTTTAGAAAATAAGTGTTTTCTAAATTGCTTTGCAACAATGCTGCTTATTTATTTCTAGGTTTGTTATCAATTAAACTTTCTTTTTTATTATTTATTGTTTAATTCCTAAGGTCCGTATTACAGAACGAAACTCAAGTCCAGTTTGATCTTAAATCGCCCAATCATAGTTTAAAATGTGCGTGTGGTGTGAGGGCCCGTTTGTTAAAACTCTGTGAAAATATGCTTAGGTTTTAGTGTACTTTCCCCTACAATTGTGGAAGTTGGAATCAGTTTTTGTGAAAGTCATATAAGCGAGTTATTGACTGTAAAGTCGGGCCCTCAGTTCTCACATAGAGGATTGAGGGCCCACCTGTACCTGAAAAACTATGTACACTACAGAAAAAGTGTATATGCCAAAATCTTAGCTAATGCCATACAATTTTTGTGGAAACAAGATATTATCGCAAAACACTGTCCTACTTTGTAAATCTTCGTTCAAAATGGGCCCTCAATTCTCATGCACGTAAAAGTTTATGACGCAAATAAAATGAAACCATTAACTTACAGCTACTGTTTCAAATTACATAAGCTACCAAATAAATTGTGGAAAATCGTGAAAGCAAGAACAGGTCACCACTTCTTGTTGTTTGAATGTTATGACCATGATAAAAATCGGGCTCTCAGTCCTCCATTTTTTTGTTTTCTTTTTATTACTCCCAATGTATGAAAGATAAGCCAAATACAAAATTGTCTCTTTTTGTGAAAAGAATTGTGCAACAAATTCGATACCAGAAATAAATTAAATGACCCTTTAATGTATAAGAAAATCGAGTTTTATTTTTCGTTTCTGAATTAGGAAATAGGGTGACAACAATTTTTTTTTCATTACTTATACTCTGAAAGTAGGTCATAACTAGAGATGAAACGGATATCAGTATCGGTTAGTAGATGTATCGGTTAGGTATATACTTATGTATGGGTATTATTATGTTTATTATCTATATAAGATATGTAACTATTTGTATATTATATTTATAAATCTTTAGGTATGATATATTTGAATATTTTTTTTTAATCATTGTTCCTCTCAAAAGAGCACCTGCCATCTAATCTCTACACCACCCGTGGTTGACTGGTAGAGAATGCCTAAGGCATTAAGTCCGCCTTTATACCTTTTTTTTTGTGTGCGATAAGATTAAATAAATAAATAAATATCCGGCTTGTTCGAGAGGCTGGAAGTCATCAAACCTGCGTTCGAGACGGTTCGTAATGACCCTCGAGAACAGCTTGTACAGATGGCTCAGGAGTGAGATGGGTCTATAATTCTTCAATAGTTCTTTTTTGAAGAAGAGCACCACCACACTCCTGTGCTGTGCGTCTGGCGTAGTACCTTCGAGAATGACGGAATTAAACAACTTCTGTAGGACTAACAGCACTGGTTTTCCACCCGCTCGCAGAAGTTCTGTCGTGATTCCATCATCCCCCGGCGCCTTGTTGTTCTTAAGCTGTTGGAGGGCCATTCTAATCGCATACCAGCTAATGTCTGGGATATCCTCAGTGTAGTGTCGGGTCAGTTTCGCTCTGGTGTCCTGCAGGGCTATTGCGTATCTTTTAATGACAGTGGATAACATATAGTGTCTATCAAACAACTGTCAAATGGTGAGTTTTTAAGAAAAAAATGTACCAAACCATAACCAATTTACAGTTAATTAATGGACACTTATGATAGCTATAGCCACTGACATTAAAAAGATACGCAATAGCCCTGACGGGTCGATGTGTACAGCTGTCCGTAAAACCTCTCTAGCTCTTTCAGCAGCTCTGGCTTCGATGAAATGATACTGCCGTCCTCGATCCTCAGTTTTGTCATTTGGCTCTGCCCAATAGACGCATTCTTCACGAACACTTTGGAGCCCTGGTTTCGCTCGATTGCGGTCTTAATAGACTGAGTACTATAGGACCGCAAGTCGTGTCGCATGGACTTTGAGATGCGTCTATTGAGTTTGCTGTATTCCGACATGTCTGCATTATGTGTCTGCATTTTTTTGTTTTATTTTAATATAGAAGTCTGCATTACGTAAGTACAATTTTTTCACTTACGAGGGGCGGCTGATAAGTTCGCGGCCTAGGGTACTTAATGAAAGAAAAGTTTAGTTTTATAATTTTTATTTTTTAATATAATCCCCCTCAAGTGAAATACACTTCTCACATCGTGAATACAATGCCTTCAAACTATTGAAATAATATTTTGAAGATTTCTCTTGAAAATGGCTCTCCACGGCCGACTTCATCTCATTGTCATCCGAAAATCTTCGCCCCCGTAACTCCTTTTTCAATTTTGAAAAAAGGAAAAAGTCACTAAGAGCCAGGGCCGGACTATATGGGGGATGGTCAATTTGTGCGAACCCAGTGGCTTTTAAGGCATCCCTCGCAACGTGAGCGGTGTGAACCGGCGCGTTGTTTTGCAGAAACAACACTCCGCGCGCCACCTTGCCACGTATCTTCTGTACGACTGCTTCACGTGCCTGACCCAATAAATTGGCGTAGTATTGACCATTTATAGTAGTTCCTTTAGGCAAGTAATCAATTAATGAAATTCCCTCGCTATCCTAGAAAATGGTCGCCATAATCTTAGAGGCCGACTTTTCCACTTTAAACTTCTTTGGTGGTCTTTCTCCTTTTTTAATCCACTGCATAGACTCTTGTTTGGACTCCGGATCATACTGACGAATCCAGGTTTCGTCTTCTGTCACAATGCGGTTACAAATTTTGTCCAAATCGTTCTGACACAACTCCAAAAAATCTTTACAACTCGCCAGTCGTCGTTGTTTGTCGAGTGGTGTGAGCATTCGCGGTACCCAACGCGCACAAATTTTTTTCATGTATAAATTTTGGTGTAAAATTTCTCCAATTCGCTTTTTACTAATCTGTAACTCTTCAACTATCTGCCACAATTTTATTCTTCGATCGGCCAATACAAATTTTTGAACATTTTGAACATTTTCTTCGGTCACTACTGTCACAGGGCGGCCCGGGTGGGGGTCGTCTTGACAGCTCTCTCTACCTTGTAGAAAAAGCCGAGCCCATTTTTTTACCATGGAATATGATGGCCGAAATCCTGAAGAACCGATGACATTTCTTCAAAAATGTCTTTCGGCGAGTTTCCTTTTTTTACAAGGAATTTAATCATTGCGCGGTGCTCCAAATTGCGAGAATTTTCAGTTTCGGTCGACATGGTGTTGTTGCTTGTTCCAGGGTTTAAGTGTTAATGAACCTAATTGAACAAATAGGTGTTATTTAAACTATCAATTAGTGTCGCAAGTAGTGGTATCAGTAACAAGATGATACCTTATCGTTAAGTTCCTTAGGCCGCGAACTTATCAGCCGCCCTGGTACCTTATAAGTTTGATATCTTGACCGAAGACGAGCGAGTGTCTTGACCGAAGATGTGCTTTTGCATTAAAAAATATTTTTTATTTTTATTCTTCAATAAAACTATTTAATAAAACTCACTACACAACTTAATGCCTTATCACCTACAACTTCCGCTGCACTATCATTGTGCATAATAAGAATAAGAATAATTAAGAATAATTTATTTAAGAAAAAAGATAATACAATAAAGTGTACATTTAGGCACAGTGTTGCTTCACATACAAAGTTATAATTAGTGCTTATAAGTAAACTACTACTAAAATATATTTATGAGAGTTACAAAAAGTGGTAATTTAGTGGTAATCTTTATATTATTATAGCGACCTGCCCGATCTAGGTTTATTTAAACCTGTGTTTCAGGCCATCACTTTACGTCGCATAATTTAATTAATACAATAAAATTACTAAATAAAATAAATCTAATAACAACTTTATGAACAATATCTCAAAATGATACAAAAAAAATAAAAACACTAAAACTAGCTTAACTATAATTATATATTATGTGCAATTAGATACAAAGTAAAACATAATCAAACGGCAACTTCTAGAAGTTTTTCTGTGTCTGTGTAATTGAGTAACGCCAAATGTTCGGATATCATGACACTACATTTTTTATAGCTTAAGCTATAGAAGTTTAGTGTCTTGTTGAGTCTATTATACAGAAAAGGTCCTAAAAATACTTCAAATCGCTCAGCAAACGCATGCTTAGTTTGAGGCTTTGTACAAACCAGGTCCTTCCTTCTCCTATCGGAAGGAACTGGGTCATAGGGAAGTGTAGCATGCTGGTGTAGTATTAAATGAAGGACAAATAATTGCCGTACCGTGAGTACATTACATGCTTTGTAAAGCTGGTGTGTAGGGAATCTGAAAGGACGGAAGGTAGCAACCTTTAGAATTGCTCTTTGAGCTCGTTCTAGAGGGAGCAGAATTGAAATTCCCGCGCCACCCCAGGATGTTATACAATAGGTTAGAATAGACTGACACAAAGCCAAATAAATCTGTTTTATTAATTTATAGTCGGCTATATTCCGTAAATTCTTAAAAACATATATTAGTTTGCGCACTCTAGTACATAGTAAATCGATATGTTTACGGAAATTTAGATTGGAGTCAATGGTGACACCTAGGTATTTTAAATGGTCAGCTTTAACTAAAATAGGGCAAGAACATGCAGAGTCAGCGTACGTGTTACAGCTATGCGCGTAAATGTTTAGGTTAGTAAGCGGTGTGTTAGTATTCCTCATTGTAAATAAAATGTATTTCGTTTTATCAGCATTTAGTGTTAGGAGATTATTCTGGAGCCAATTTGACACAGTGTTGAAACCATTCTGTGCAAGTTCATAGACCTCTGCCCTTGATTTAGCTGCAAACAACAAGGCAGTATCATCCGCATAAGATATTATAACACCATTTTGGAGTGGCAAGCTGCACAGGTCATTAATATAGATTAAAAACAATGTAGGACCCAAAATACTGCCTTGTGGAATTCCATAACAAGTACTAGCAAGATCAGAACTTGTATTTGGACCAATTTTTACACATTGTTGACGATCACTGAGATAATCAGAAAGTAGTAGAAGCTGTGCTCCTCTTATCCCGAGTGTTTCAAGCTTCTGCAAAAGAGTCGTGCAAGAAATGGTGTCAAAGGCCTTGGCGAGGTCTAGAAAAATCCCAGCTGTATGCATTCCACTATCCAGATTTGTACTAATGTAGTTAGTAAGTTTGTTTACTGCTTGGCTAGAGGATTTTTTAGCCCGAAATCCAAATTGGTTATCTGAAAGGAGTCTGTTATTTTCCAGATATTTTATTAGTCTACTGTTAATCATTTTTTCTAATATTTTTGAAAGCCCCGTTAGTACCGAAATGGGTCTGTAATTATTCACACTGAATTTGTCTCCAGACTTGAAAATAGGTGTGACCACAGACTTTTTTAGTGATTTTGGGAATATCCCGTTAGATAAACATAGTTGAAAGATGTGGGTTAGTGGAGGGGCAAGTATGTGTTTAAATCTCTTAAGTACATTGTTGGGTATACCATCCCAGCCAGTTGCGCAGACATCCTTTAACCCGTTTATTATACTTACTACTTCATTGACGTCCGTATCTAATAAAACAAAAGAATTTAATTTGGACAATGTCCTAACTGTGTTTTGTACGGGAGGGTGACTAATATTTAAAGATTTTTCAGCCAAGTTTTTACCAACGTTGACAAAAAAGTGGTTTACTTTATTTATTGCTTCGGATGGGTTTCTTTCTGTTGATAGTAAATCAAGCGGAGGTTCGGAAGTTTTCGACCTCAATGTATAGGTTTTTACAAAATTCCATACAAGTTTACTATTTTTCCCTGCCTTCTGTAATTCATTTTTGTCGTACTGGTTTTTTAGTTTTTTCAAGAGACTATTACAGAAGTTTCGATAGCGTTTATAGGTAACCGAAAGTATTGCGTCATCAGGTGCAAGTTTTGATTTTAGGTGAAGTTTGTCTCTGTGTCTTATACAACGAACGAGACCGGGTGTGATCCACGGTTTAATGCAACTGTACTTTCTAGGGACTATCTTAGTGAAAGTGTTTTTCCTTATTGCGTATTGTACAGAATGTATAAAATATTGTAACGAAGTATTCGCATCAACAGAATCGTAAATAGGGTCAAAATTAATGCTGCGAATGTCGCTTTCCAGTGTTGTCATATTAAGTTTAGTATAGCTACGCTCGCAGTTTTTTCTAGGTGAACTTATTTGCATTGTTAGTAAAACGGCTTGATGATCGGTAAGCGTAGAGTTAGTAACCAATGTTTGGGATGGATTTTTTGATTTTAGAATGATATGATCTAGGCAAGAACCGCTTTGATGTGTGGGGTAATAATGAGCTGGCAAAAGTCCATGAAATGAGCAAATATTTAGATAATTATGTGTATGGGTATCGGGTTTCTCGGAGGCAATGTTAATGTTGATATCGCCCACTAGTATTATGTTTTTGAATGTGGTCAAGTTTTTTAAGTTTGTATCAAGGGAGTCTATAAAACTGTCAATGTTGTAAGAAGGAGGCCTATAAATAGCCACGACTACTGTATCAGGAATAATTTTAATGATTAAGCAGTTACTATTTTGGAATATTGGTTCTTCTTTGATAGTTTGTAAATTATTTTTAACATAAACTACTACTCCGTCGTTTTGGTTGGTGTTTCTGTCTGTTTTGTATGAATAATAACCGGTCAGAGATGGTAAGTTGACTGTCTGTTTTGACAACCAACATTCAGTTAATACTATAATATCACAGCAGATGTCAATACTTTGTAACAACACTTGAAACCCGTCTATGTTACGGTTTATGCTGCGAATATTTTGTGTTAGCAAGGTAAGCGTTTTGTCACCAGAACGAAGTATGTGTTTACAGTCCTCAATATTACATACTGCAGATTCAGACACAGTAAAACTATCTAGATCACTGATTAGCTGATTGCTCATGATAATTACAAAAGAAGAAATACAAATAAGAGATGAGCTACCTGTTTGAGTGCTACTAAATAGAATATTCTGTGGCGCTCTTAGGCGCCCTCATAGTCTATTGAATTAATGTAGTTCGTCTCTGCATATTTACGAGCCGGGCAACTTACATCACCAGTTGGATGGTCACATTTCCTCTTGAATCTTTTGCACGTCGCGCACTGGGGGGAGGAAGATTTGCTGCTGCATTCCTTCGAGGAGTGTCCAGTCTCTGCACAGTGGTTGCACGTAGGACTGGTTTCACGGCAAAACTTAGCTGCATGGCCAAACTGCTGGCAGTTGTAGCACCTGGTGACTATCGTAAAGTCTCTCACAGGGCAAGAGGTCCAGTTAATAAAAATTCTGCCTTGGTTTATAAGGACTTTTCTTATATTAGCGGGTAGTTCCAAGATGTAGTTGCAGGTAGCAAGACCTTTCTTACCCGATTTATGGCTCAATTTAATGTTCTCCAGGAAGGCTTCACGAGTTGTATTCAAATTGTCTGATAGGTTTTGCTCGTAAATACAATCAAGAACCTCTTTATCAGTAAGGGCTACAGGAACACCGATGACAGTAACCCTCGGGCGGCGTTTTGATGGTTCTTCTATGGTTAGGCCCGAGGTGAAAATTTTCTCCGATTTTTTTAATTTTTCTATGTCGCCTTTATTTTCGGTGCTTATCAATACGCCCCCATTTTTAACTTTTTTCAGGCCACGGACTTGGAGTTTGAGTTCTTCGGGCGATATGATCTTTTGGACAAGTGACTTGGTGTCGTCACTTGTTTTGGACTTGTCGCTGGGATAAATTGCAATCGAACTCAGGTTTGCAGGACGTACGAAATTGTCGGAGCCTTTCTTCACCATGCTAGCATATGAATTATTATTCGACAATGTTGGGGTCAGTTTGGATTCAATGACCTCTTTGAACTGGTCTAGAGAGTTCGTCATGTTCAATTGATGCTGTAGGTGCTGAACAGTGCTATGGGACTGGATCATTTTCTGCTTCAGGGATTGGTATAAAAGGGCCATCTGAGAAGTCCCACTTTGAACCTTCAGGCAAAGGGTTGAGACACGCTGTTTCTGGTCCGAGTTCATTTTCCCTTCATTGACTACACTGGATAGTTCGCCTAGAATGCCATCTATAGACATTACCCATTTCTGGATTTCTGCAGTACTGATGACTTCGGTCGGTAAAATATTTGCCGCAGGCGCCAATTTCACAGGTGCTACATTCACCGCTGGTGCTGGTGCTGGTGGTGGTATATGTGGTACGCTGGGAGGCAATTGTTCGGTAGGCGTCGGTGGAGGACTTCGTCGTAGTATTTGGCTACGGACAAACGGGCTCGATCCAGGGTTAGACATACTAACCGTTAAACTTTTTAATATAGTCAGTAGAAACAGTTGAATCAGTTCATTTTGCACATATAATTTCGTATTGCACTAGTCACAATTGACACACTTTACTTTGTAATATCTGACGCCGCAAAAAAATATTGATTTATTTTGTCGTAATTGTTTATAGATATTTCATTTTAGCAAGTAGGTAAGTAACATAAAAACACGTCCGATTAGTCTCGCGTCGCGTTAAGCGAAGGAATAATATTGATAATAATAATATGTAAACTAAAACATCACTACCGCCACTAACAAAGTACATAAAATGAGGGTAAAAATAAATTATTGTCACCCTACCCACAATGACACATACACAATAGAAAAATTGTTGATTTCGGTATCTATTAAGATTTTTAGTTTTATCGTATTTCGTGTTAGTAACAAATAACACCAGATTGTTGCACATTTTTTTTCACAAAAAGAGACAATTTTGTATTTGGCTTATCTTTCATACATTAGGAGTAATAAAAAGAAAACAAAAAAAAATGGAGGACTGAGGGCCCGATTTTTATCAGGGTCATAACTTTCAAACAACAAGAAGTGGTGACCTGTTCTTGCTTTCACGATTTTCCACAATTTATTTAGTAGCTTATAGAATTTGAAACAGTAGCAGCAGCTGTAAGTTAATGGTTTCATTTTATTTGCGTCATAAACTTTTACGTGCATGAGAATTGAGGGCCCATTTTGAACGAAGATTTACAAAGTAGGACAGTGTTTTGCGATAATATCTTGTTTCCACAAAAATTGTTTGGCATTAGCTAAGATTTTGGCATATACACTTTTTCTGTAGTGTACATAGTTTTTCAGGTACAGGTGGGCCCTCAATCCTCTATGTGAGAACTGAGGGCCCGACTTTACAGTCAATAACTCGGTTAAATGACTTTCACAAAAACTGATTCCAACTTCCACAATTGTAGGGGAAAATACACTAAAACCTAAGCACATTTTCACAGAGTTTTAACAAACGGGCCCTCACACCACACGCACATTAGTTTAAACATAGAATCTGTACTTGAGATCAGTCTTATTCCAGAACAGCAATCAAACTACATTCAGCTGAATCGAGATTCAAATCTTTTCTCAAGCAGAGAATATCTTTTGTCTATGCATCAGCCTGTTTTCGTTTACATTTTATTTTTTTCGCCAAGTCTGTTTCAAGTTACGCAAAATAAGAACTTAGTTTAAAAACAATTTATTTATGAAATTATGATTTTAACAAAGCATAAGCCTTTTAGATATAAGTTTTAGATAAAAAAGCGACTTTTTGATAAAAAATGTGTTGAAGGATGAGGCAATCGGATTTATTGTATAAAAAACAGACTAGTGTGTTCGTAGAACGGAGTGTTTGCCGTACCTATCTGTGGTGGTAGAGATTGACACAATTGACTTAGGCAGTGTTGCCGTTTTAGCCACTTTGTGGCTAGATCTAGCGAATTTTCAACGGTTTTAGCCAAATAGAAAACCATTTTAGCCACCAAAATAAATTTAGCCACTTCTGGCTGATTTTTGTTTGACTGTGTGCATTAACACTTAATTCGATAATTATGATTAGAAACCAATTAAAAATATTAAAAAAGCTTGCCACAATAATTATGTTTTGCCACCTGAAGTTTTAAACAAAGTCACAAAAACGGTCAAATCGGTAAAACAAACTGAAATACCATACACATCATCCATTGACGAAGAGATTACTGAATCTCCAGATGAGATTGTAGACTTTGACATTGAATTTTAATTTTAAACTAAATAATTGACAATAATAGGTTTCACTAGCTGTACATTTTATTTTAATCAGCTTTTAATAAAAATTGTTTTATTTAACCCATTTATCCCCCATGCCTAAATTGTAATACTTATCAATAGTAATTGGATAGCAGTAACCGGCCAAAAGTAAAAGATAAAAAAGAGATTATTTTGCAAAACTGGCAACTTTTTTCTTACATGTGGCCACAAACTAGATTGTCCTAACGGCAACACTGGACTTAGGTCCGTATTACAGCAGGGCTATTGTCTATCTTTTCAAAAGTCAGTGAATAACAAGCACCAGTTGTCCACAGAACTTTGGTGTTAACTGCTAATGTCATAAAATTGGTATTGCGTATCTCATTGTGTGGATAACACGTGACAGTGATTATAGGGTGACTAACATCCCAGCAATTGACACCTCTATTTTTTATCGACTATTATACGGCCAAGTTAAGCAGGTACTGCTTGAACGTTACAATACTTGATTGAGGATATATTTTAGATTTAGCCTCTTTATGGCACCTGACATGTCAAATGGTTATTGTCAATGAGATTTAAAAGTAATATTTGAATGTCATTTTTGTTGTCAGCCAGTAAGAAATTGCTGTTGTACGTAGTACTAATTACTTTCATGTTTTGCATGGAAGAAGTAAAGACAAAAGGAAAATAAAATAAAATATTTTGCTCGAGATTACTAATTAAGTTTTAAAAATTAATGTGTATTGCTTATGTAAGACGATTTTGATGAAATAAACCCTAATTATTACTCAGAACATTGCAGGGCACGACACAAAAGGCCACAATGTTCACATATTCACAAAACAATACGTGAAATGAATCTATACAAAGGTAGGAAAATATTATATTCCCCGAAGGGTTAGACAGAGGTGTACCCATTATTACACTTCACCAACTACCTAAAGAATATTACAGATTGTCTCAAAAAACCATCATTGTAAAAACAAAATCCAAATTCAAGAAAAGACAGGTTTCTATATTGTACAGACGCCAGCATGTCAAGCTACCCAAAACTGTCAAATTTTCCCAACGAACCTTGAACCTAATGCCCTAGAAATAAAGTCGAAAATCTATCAAAGAAATCTGACAGATTGTAGTAGCTTGATGTGCTGGCGTCTGTACATAGTATTCACACAATATGAGCTATGCAATTATATCAAGGAATATATAATATTAAGGAGATTGAGTTTAGATAATGCAAATATAGTTATAAAATCTTTAGTAGCTCCAACAATACGGGACTTATAGAAACTAGTACCAGTATCAACCGTCATAAATCATCATAAAACACTACCCTTGAGAAGCGTCTTTCACGAAAGTCACTTTAAACTCTGTGTATAAACTATGTAATGTCAAATAAGCTTAGACAATCGCAATTTTAAAAATATCGATACAGAAACTTCTGTCAAAATGAGTTAAAGTGACTATCAACGACAATGGTCTCCGATGACGTCATACGCGTTGTACTACTGGTCATAGCCGATACCAAATTAACCTTTTGACAGTTAATGAAAGCACACAGAGCGAAAGTGATAATCAAAACAACTGTCAACAGAGATAGCCAATAGCCCTGCAGAACGAAACTCAAGCACTGATCTCTGAAATGACGCTGTCGCATAAAAACGCAAACACACAAGAATTTGTAACTCTGGGGCTATGGGATGGCCACGGTTGTCTGGTTTCGTCAGACCTTGGTAAATTAATGGCAGAATTACCGATTTTACCACAACTTGTGAAAACCTGTACCTTTTTTTCTCAGCTTTTTTGAAATTGTCACAAGTGTATGGATCCTGCACATCTCTAAGGTATCTGAGAGGAACGCTGAAATTCAACCTTCTGTTCAAATCATCGTTAAATATATTATCGTAATAATCAAGCTCTTCGAAAATATCTATTTTGTTTGTAATAAAATATAAACTTCAATTCGACAATTTGACACTGACAAGGAAATCTCTGCTCAAGCGGGGTGTCGACCACACTTGCGTGATCATAGATCAATCTCTACTTAAACCATAATCTACAACTGAGTAATGATCTAGAATAAAGCTATAGGTACTCGGCTGAACTACAATCAATGAATCTATGCTTGAGGAACGTTCTAAAATCAAAACTCGACATAAAACTAGTTTTAAACAGAGATCAGTGCTTGAGTTTCGTTCTGTAATACGGACCTAAGACTTTAAACCCATTGACCGCCACGGTCAAGTAAGACGACAAGCCAAAAAGTACCTTAAGTCGTACACGACTTACAGCCGGTTTCTGAATTGAGTATTTGAAGTTGAAAACGTCTCAATCTATACTTAAGTACTACTTAAACATTTTTCCGTTTCTGAATTGAGTTTTTTTAAACTCTAATCAAGATTTGAGTAATCTGTCATCATTTACCCAAATTTGACAGAAAGCATGCTCAATTCATGCTTAAGACCAGCACTTGCGTTTCTAATTAGGGCACTTTTTTGCTTGTTCGGCTTGTCGTCTATACGTGACTCAAAAGGTTAACGCCCGAATACTCAAACGTCACTCAATTTTAAGTTGCACTTAAATCTCGTGCTGTCTTTGTTACTTTAACGCAGAGTGACAGAGATAGCACGAGTTTTGAGGGCTACTTATAATTGAGTGACGTTCGAGTATTCGGGCGTTAAGAATTCAAAAATATTACCTTCAAAACCTTATGGGCTTATGGGCTCCTTTCTGGCTATATCATCCTTCACACAGTCCATCCATTTTTTCTTAGATCTTCCTCTACCTACTCTTATAACCTCTACATTCATACTCAACATCCTCACTACATTTTTCTAATCCCTTCGCATCACATATTTTGTTAAATAAAAAAACAACTATTGGAAGGAAAATAATTATTTATTTGGAAAAATAACCTCCAAACTACAAAATATTTTGATCACATTAGGTACATTAAATACTGATAAGTATGTGCAGACGACAGCACATCAAGCTTCTACAATCTGTCAAAATACCTCAATATATTTACAACTTTATCGCATATGCAGTAGGTTCAAAGTTTATTGGGAAAATTAGACAGTTTTGAGTAGTTTGATATTCTAGCGTCTGTACTACTAGAATTAAATAAGTCTAATATAACTAAAAATCGCAAATCTAATTTGCTTAATCATTGGCACATGGCACATCCTACTGAGATCAAAATAGAGGTGAACTTTTAAAATACGTTTGCCACCTCATAGAATTTTATTATATTTCTAATAAAATAGTAGGTATTATTACAATTATGGAATCTAATAGCCTTAGGCTCTTTTATATTACAAAATATATATTATCATTTTTGAAAAGATTTGCTCATAATATATATCTAGAACATCAAAACGTAAAAAGTATGATTTTATACATTTAAATAGGATCAAGCACTTAAAATAATAGAACAGGAGTAGCGGAATTCTAAAATTGTATAATCCTGAAAAAGTCATCAACTTTTTACTGAATTTCTTACAATGATGAGTGATGGACTGCTGGCCATTGAAATTCATCAGCGCGTTTATATCAACGGACAAAGTTAGCTTATAGTCCGGTCAATATAGACATTTGAAATAACTATAATTCCCACAGAGCCAAATATTGGTGGAGAGCTGGGGTATATCATTACAAACAAACCCTTAAAAATCCCCATCGATCCTATGTGTGCTACAAAAGTTATTTGGGGTCAAAGGTCAAAATTTGAGGATTTTTGAATTTTTCTCGAAAACGGTAAGTTATATCAAAAAAAACCTCAACCCAAAGTTGTAGATCATAAAATTCTCTACAAAAATGTGCTTGATCATTATTTTCTAAGAGTTACCATTCCTGAGATATCGCGATTCTAACAGCTAGTCACATTATTCTTTATATAAAAGCGTAAGGTAACTCACTCCTCACGAAATCTCGAAAACCGCTGGACGTATAAATATGATTTTTGGCAAGGAGGTAGTTTATAGTTAGTAGACGTCCGCTAAGAACGGATTTTGCAATAGGGCCGCATTAGGGTGGTCTAAGGGCCCACGCAAGTTTGTATGAATCAGAACTTGCAAAAGCTCATAGACCATCTTAATCCGGCCCTGTCAGAAAATTAATTCATAGCAGACGTCTACTGACTGTAAACTACGTCTCTGCCAAAAATCAAGATTGTAGCACAAAAAATATACTATGTTGTGATAGTGATAATGTGACTGTTAGAATCGCGATATCTCAGGAATGGTAACTCTTAGAAAATAATAATGAAAAGCATTTTTGTAGAGAATTTTAAGATCTACAACTTTGGGTTGAGATTTTTTTTGATAACACTTACCGTTTTCGAGAAAAATTCAAAAATCCTCAAATTTTGACCTTTGACCCCGAATAACTCTTGTAGCACACATAGGATCGATGGGGATTTTTAAGACATTGTTTGTAATGGTATACCCCAGCTCTCCACCAATATTTGGCTCTGTGGGAATTATAGTTATTTCAAATCGACGACATCATCTATGCCCTTAGGGCAAGATTGAAGTCAAGAGCAAGCCCATTTATAATAAAAAAAAAAAAAAAAAAAAATATTTGACTCTGTGGGAATTATTGTTATTTGACCACTACTTTTATGTCTAAATTGACCGGACTATTACGCCTTAGTAAATACCTAATTAATGATGAGATAATAATGACAATATTATATTGATTATATTCTGATACATACATCATACAAACATTACAATAAATTTTGATTGGTTAGTGTTTTGTGCATTCTGTAACTTTGCAGTTTCGATTTCTTTTTTTATGTTTCTTTCTTTCTTATATACAAAAAAATAAAGTATATTATGTTCATATGAAAATAACAGATGTTTACTAAAGGGAAATACTAGAATATATAGTGACCGACCCGTGGTACAACTGCGATGTCCAACTGGTTGTACTACGGAGAAGTAAATTTACCCATGGTTCAACTGGGTTCAACTGGTTGTTCTATGGGGAAATATCTTTACCAATGGTTCAATTACAGTGAGTTGTTCTTTCCTTGGTCCAACTAGTTGTACTTCTGGGAATTGAATGTATGATCTATGGAACAACTACTGGTAATAAACAGGAAAAGGTTATCTATTAATGCTGAAGTGCAATGCAATTACTACCTCCTCTTTTAACCAAAATTATAATACGACCGTCTCGCGACAGTATCCTTTATGGGCGGCATGGGCACCGGGCCGTAGGCCGACGAAGGAGGCCGGCGGAGGCCCGGCACTTCGGGGACAGAAGACAATAGTGTTATGTAATATGCGAGCGAAGCGAGCGCGCGTCATGGAGTACAACATGCGTTGCATGTATGTTTGTTTTACACGATCATCCTATCCCCGTGGTCCAACCAGTTGGACATAATTCCACAGTTGTACCACGGGCCATAATCATAAATATCAGAAAAAAGAGTTGAACCATGGGTAAATTTACTTCCCCGTAGTACAACCAGTTGGACATCGCAGTTGTACCACGGGTCGGGGTGGGAATATATGGTACTTGTAACAAAACTTGATGTTGATTGAAAATAAAACATTAGTGATTTTTTATCAGCTTGTCTGCCTATCTGTATCTAAAACGGCTGGACCGTTTTGGTTGAGCTTTTACTGGCAGATTACTGATGTTATAAGGAGTAACTTACATTACTTTTATTTTATAAAATAGATTAGGGTTCCATGCAAAACAATCAAAACCCTTTAATTTGAAAACATCAATCCAATTCAAATACGGAAGTAATTTTTTTATAATAATTTCACAGTTACAGTCCATTTCACGAAAGAAGTCCCGCGGACAATTGTGGAACTAAATTTGACAGATGGGGAGATATGGCGAGAGAGAGAGATAGCAACATTATGTCGCGCGAATACAGCGCTGCGTCTGCGGGACTTCTTTCGTGAAATGGAGTTTATGTAGCTACATAATAAAAATAATACTGCTACCTACATAATTAAGGGAACTATATTTTCTATCACCAAAATTTATATTTGTCATCAAGTTGTATCACCTAATAAATAGATCTATCGCCACGAAATATTTTCGTTCTCAGATAAACAAAAATTGTTCCCAGGTATGAATTATCAAATTAATGTTAATATATGTGTAAAATAAGAGATCGATAACCAATTTTTGTTACTTAAATAATAGCTCTGTGCTCAGAATGGTAGATCTGTCACCAAATAAATCGATTATCGATCCCTGACTACGACCGTCTCGCGACAGTGTCCTTTATGGGCGGCATGGGCACCGGGCCGTAGGCCGACGAAGGAGGCCGGCGGAGGCCCGGCACTTCGGGGACAGAAGATATTAGTGTTATATAATGGGAACTATATTTTCTATCACCAAAATTTATATTTGTCATCAAGTTGTATCACCTAATAAATAGATCTATCGCCTCGAAATATTTTCGTTCTCAGATAAACAAAAATAATTATCAAATTAATGTTAATATATGTGTAAAATAAGAGACCCAAGTAGCACGTTAGTGTATTTTGGAACTTATTCTGCAACTGTAGGTAGCATTTAAGTGATGCAAGAGTGTACGGTATTACTTATAGATGCAAACAGCGCTCGAATTTGCATATGAGTAACTCTTATCACTAACAGTTGCTTTTGAGTGATTTTTGTTCCTGCTTTATAACTTATGGTGGCACTAGGCCGAATTTATTATTTATAGACGCATAAAGGTTTCAATTTTCAATCTTTTAGAACTCAAAGAAGCTTAAGACATCTTAAAATCTCCCATTAAGAACCGTACCTTAATAGGTGGTATTTTTTCCTTATTTGGCACCTTTAGTACTAAATAAGTAGTATATATAAGTTACTTATCACCTGTAGTGGCTCAAGAGTTATTATTGCAGCTCATTTGGAACCTAGTGTAATTGCCTTTGTAAGGTCTAATATACTCTAATATGCCACTGTAACGCGTAGATCGATTCCAAAAGATGGTTCTTGAAAACCTTAAGCAACAATTTTCTCTCATTTAGAACCAATTAAGATCTTACAGTTCTAACACTATCGCAGGTTCCGTACATATTAATAAATTTAAATAGAGTATGATTTCTATTTAAGTAAATTTCCTACATTTTAGGTACATAATTGAATAGTTTATGAAACAGTTATGAAATCACTAGTTCACTTTGTAATTTTTTTAATCTACTTACGTTATACACGGTGTAAATCACAGATTGGTAGGCAAGGCATGATCAGCTACCCTTCTGAATGTCTCTTGTATAAATGAAAAATGAAAATTTGCAAACTATCAGTAGGAAATCAGGCATCGAAATAAAACGTCGAGGATTCCAGCCAACATTTACAATTAAATTAATTTTACTTTATTTACCTTCCTAAATGGGTTTTGTACCCATCTTGAGGATCCCCAATTCAACGCAAAGGCAACGAGACCTGTTAAGTGAAAATAATCACTACTAGGTACTAACAAGGGATTTTTGGACCTAGGAGCTTTATTATGGTAACAAATGAGTGTAAAAATGAACTGCAAGTTCTATTTCAAATCGCCATTTTTAAAAATGGAGTCCTTGAAAAGTATCTTGTTGAATGGTATTATATTACAATAACATACAATAAAATGAGTTTTGATAAACTGTTTCTGATGTAGTTTGACATTATACTTTTTGTGAAACCATAATGTTAGGTTTTTAACAACCAAATTTTTATGAAGTATTATCTTATTTATTTGATCACCGCATATTTTTTGCTAATTCTTGATTAGATCGAAGGCGCATCAAAATTTACTTAGTAAATATACCATGGTTTCACAATAAAAAACCATTTGCAAGGGCTCCATGATGGTTATCCTGCGTTAAACACATAATTTTTGAATACTCGCAAAATAGATCACAAATAAAAGCTGCCATAACTTAGAGCCGTTGTTGTTTATCTCCACCGAAATTAAGATCTTATTTGTCACTCAACGAATGAACTGTATCGCTTTAACGTTCAATCATTCATTTACGGCGCGCAATTTGCACCGTTAGTTCCTAGTGCCACTCAGGATAACAATTCGAACTCTTATGCATCGCTTTTGCATCTATAAATAAGTTGCAATTTTTCTCCCTTTGGTAACATACAGGTTGCTTATCGGTTCTAACCACCTTTATAGAACTTAATCACGGTGGATTTTATTACTAAAGTTTCCAAAAATATTCTATATGCAAGCCTTTTGTCACAAAATGTGTTACTTGGGGATCGATAACCAATAAAATTATATTGCATTACATACGTCTCGCGAAAGTATCCTTTATGGGCGGCATGGGCACCGGGCCGTAGGCCGACGAAGGAGGCCGGCGGAGGCCCGGCACTTCGGGGACAGAAGATATTAGTGTTATGTAATATGCGAGCGAAGCGAGCCCGCGTCATGGAGTACATGCGTTGCATGTATGAGTGACGTCATTATTATTATTACAAAAACATTTATTTGGTACTAGACCTTATATCTCAGGATTTTAGGTGATTTATTGTGGAACTGATTTTGCATTGTTTGGTGACTACATTTTGGTGACAGATCTACTATTTTGAGGACAAACCCTATTATTTAAGAAACACAAAACGAATTAAATTGGTGATAGCTTAAATGACACCCTTATATAATATGCGAGCGAAGCGAGCGCGCGTCATGGAGTAAATCAGGTGTTTTATTAACACCTGATTTACTCAACCTTATATCTCAGGATTTTAGGTGATTTATTGTGGAACTGATTTTGCATTGTTTGGTGACTACATTTTGGTGACAGATCTACTATTTTGAGGACAAACCCTATTATTTAAGAAACACAAAACGAATTAAATTGGTGATAGCTTAAATGACACCCTTATATAATATGCGAGCGAAGCGAGCGCGCGTCATGGAGTAAATCAGGTGTTTTATTAACACCTGATTTACTCAACCTTATATCTCAGGATTTTAGGTGATTTATTGTGGAACTGATTTTGCATTGTTTGGTGACTACATTTTGGTGACAGATCTACTATTTTGAGGACAAACCCTATTATTTAAGAAACACAAAACGAATTAAATTGGTGATAGCTTAAATGACACCCTTATATAATATGCGAGCGAAGCGAGCGCGCGTCATGGAGTAAATCAGGTGTTTTATTAACACCTGATTTACTCAACCTTATATCTCAGGATTTTAGGTGATTTATTGTGGAACTGATTTTGCATTGTTTGGTGACTACATTTTGGTGACAGATCTACTATTTTGAGGACAAACCCTATTATTTAAGAAACACAAAACTAATTAAATTGGTGATAGCTTAAATGATACCCCATATTAATATCGCTCTGTATTGCACTAACATATTGACTATGAATTGCAACAGTTTTAGGTGAAGAAAATTCATTTCAAAGGTCACCAAGACTTGTTTACACCTGAAACCAAATACTCATAAGATATTAGTTGTAACACACGATTGTAAACTGTATTTCAGTTTTTTTAAAGTTCATTATCAAATTAAATCAATGAAAACTGCGACCCTTTCTGCTTTGCCTTCATAATAGCCATGTAATGTAATTGTCTCCTTTTTTCTGTGAGATGGACAGAATGGGCATTAACACAATTGGCCCGAAATGAGTCCCTTGCGATGTAAGTTCATGATAGAGTCTGCAATGATCCGGGATGTTTTCCTCAAGTACCCTCCGCTGGTCAGCATAACAATTGGGATGTTGTGCTCTTTGCACATTTCAAAAACAAATTGGTCTCTCTTTACTACGCCCTGAAAAGGAAAAGTAATTCATCAGTTGTCTGGTACACCCGTATTTCCGATTTCGGAAGTTTACATGCTGTAATAGAGTGAGATCCCAGGGCCGCCAGACGTCACGTATTTGCTGACGAAGGAAATGTGGACGATTGAGTAGTGTTAGTATGAACTAAGAACCAGCAACTAGCTACCAGCTAGCTTGCTTAGACGGCCAATTTTCAGGTATCAGGCTATCAAGGTACATAAAAACATTACTAACTTCACGTATTTTCTGACAGCTGATTTTTACGTATATTGTAGGCAATATCCTTAAAAATAAGTTGCCAACACTCCCAGACACTTCCTAGCGGCCGTTTTGCCTATCGGGAAAGTTCCCAAAAAGTTTAGACATAAACGTATTGTGACTGTTTACCCGAGAACGCATGGCATCGCTCGTGTGGCTGACATACAGACCTCCACTGGACTCATTCGGTGGGCAACAGGATCTGTCCATTGCCTGTGTCTTCAGAATTTTGTTGAAAACGTTGCTTTGACCACTCGGGTGCATGTTGGAGCGCCTGCCCAATATAGCTTGGCAATAACCCGATCAATTAGCTTTAAGTATTAAAACATTTACCGCCTTATTCATAAAAATAGTTAAGAGTTGTTTAACTTAAGCTTGGTTTATCTCGCATGCCGTCTCACTTCAATAATATTCAAATGAAAGTGACGGCATGCGAGATAAACCAAGCTTAAGTTAAACAACTCTTAACTATTTTTATGAATAAGGCGGTAGGAGTTTATGTATTCATAAAAGCGTCTGTTAAGCAATACGGCCGACGGAAAGTGTCTGGAGTACTCTGGAGTATTTGCGATTTATTTTTAAGGATATTGCCTAAAATATACGTAAAAATCAGCTTGGAGAAAATACGTGAAGTAAGTAATTTTTGTATTATATGTACAGACGCCAGCACATCAAGCTACTACAATCTGTCAGATTTCTTTGATAGATTTTCGACTTTATTTCTAGAGCATTAGGTTCAAGGTTCGTTGGGAAAATTTGACAGTTTCGGGTAGCTTGACATGCTGGCGTCTGTACCTTGATGACCTGATACCTGAAAATTGGCCGTCCAAGCAAGCTAGCTGGTAGTAGTGTGTTCTTAGTTCATACTAACACTACTCAATCGCCCACATTTCCTTCGTCAGACGGCCCTGGGATCTTGGACTATAAGGGCGCCTTCAAATTAGGGCGTTAGCAGCGCGGCAGTCGCGCGGCTGCAGCACATTTTTATAAGAACAGCCGTAACAACCCGTTGATAATTGTTTATAGTCGCGCGACTGCCGCGCTGTTAACGCCCTAATTTGAAGGCGCCCTAAGGCCTGTAACTCCTGTAAGGCAACCGAAAATTGACTGGATGATCACACTACAGCGAAACACTGACAATAGCTTTCGCTACCGATTTCCAAGGGTATGGTATTAATGTGGGCCGATCCCGGCGGCACTGCAATGCCGGGCCGACCCGCGACGGGAGTGGAGCGAGCCCCGAACATCCCGTCAGCTTACAAAAATCAGATTAATATACTGGTCCCGTCTAAGGCCCTAACATTATGTGTATGTAACCAAGCTGGTAACGTTCTCGCCGTGTGTGCCCGACTGCCCGGGCAATGTCGTGCATGAGCAGGAGTGAGGGAACTTTCAGATATTAAGCTCAAAAGAACAGATACTACACTTTCATCTTAGCCAAAAGGCCGAGAAGCGATAAAGAAATTATAAAACACGGGGTAGTCATTCACTCGCGGAGAATCTTAACACCGCGATTCAGGAATGCGCGTCTTAAGTACAACGCCATCTATCGTGCGGAGTGGTAAACTTTTTGACATATCATAAACTGTACCAAGGTCAACCAATGAAATATTAGACATTTTTGATAGTAAGGTCTGTTTGTAATATTGCTGGATTTTACTAATGAAAAATGTATAAAAAATAGTAGAACTTACAAATTCGCTGATCCTCAACATTCCTAGTGGGTCTGTATCCAAGATGTCTGTCCCAGCATTGTATACTACAATGTCTGGCTTGAATTCATTTAGGGCTTCTTTAAGATTCCTGAAACAATTAAATACTAGATTAGATGACCTACATTATATGCCCAGTGGTCCATAGTGGGGACAGGCCGTTGGCCAGCAGTAGAATGACCAAGCGCGGATCCAGGGGGGGGGGTCAGGGGGGTCATGACCCCCCCCTGGGCTGGGTCTAGGACCTAGGTGGACCACTAATTAAAATTGTTAAACGTAATGTTTTTACACATCAGCCCAATAAATAGAGTGTTTTTAGGGTTCATGTATGTTAATTTGTGAGATTCTATAATCCACCATAACTGCTAAACGCCTGAACCGATTTTGATAGGTACTTTCCTTAGATTGTTTGCATTATCCCTAGTGTTATAGGCTGGTGAAAAATCCACGTTAAAAGATCCACATACGTTATCCCAACTACGAGTATGTTGTAGTCGGCTTCCAGTCTAACTGGATGCAGGTAAAAACCACGTAAAAACCGGAATTTTACATGGAACGACTGCTTTCTTGGTCTGCACCCAGTTAGTACTGAGTACAACGAGATATCCCTTAGTAAGACTGGTTATCAGACTTTCGGGCTCTGGCTGTTTCCGAGGCAATGAAAAAACTGAGTACATACTAACATATTTTACGTTACCTATATACTTAGTTATGTAAATCTTTACGTATCGTAGTGTTAATCGATTTATCCCTTACAAGGTTGGGTCAGAATGGTAGGTACACTTTTAATGGACCACCAATATTTTTTTTCGTAAGAATAATCGTTTATCATTGTCGAGTCAGTCACATCTTCCGAACCTCTGTCTAAAGCGCTTGGTTCAGGAAGTGGAGGATTGATGTCCACCAAGATAAGAGTAAGCGGATCTCTTCTCGAATCAAGTAAAACAGTATTTTATACTCTTTCCTCCCAATGACAATATCTTTGCCACCCCCAAAATGTTTAAAAATTTCGCGCTCGCTTCGCTCGCGCCTCCCTCCTCGCGCTCTTCCGCAATTCTATCTCGCTCGAGACGCTCATCTACTTCAATTCTCATTTCTGATTCTAAGTCGTCCATCCACCGAAAATTGTTCAACGCTTTATCCCCCTGGATAAGGGTTATAGCACTTCGAAGAATCAAATCTTGGCTAAGAGCTTCAAAGGTTGAAGAACGTCTAACCAGACTGGCACTTCTCCAAACTAAAAAAAAAACGTACCCATTGAAGTTAGTAGGTCTACCTACTTCAATGGGTACGCTTTTTTTGTTAGTTGGTAGTTAGTTTCGGGAGAAGACGTACCTAAATGAAAAAATGATTTTGTTATTTAAATATAGGTAGGTATTTTTAAGTACCTACGTACATAAATTAATAAAACACCTATTTTTTACTTGTATCCATGATTATTATAAAAATTAAATTATAACTTCTTGTGACTTGACCACGACTCTTTGTGACCCCCCCCTGGCACCAAAGCTGGATCCGCCCTTGAGAATGACACAGGTTTAAAGATTGTACCTAACTAAATATATAAAAATTTCCAAAATGTGATGCTTTAGACTATTTTGTTTCATACAAAACTTGTTTAATAGACATACAATGCTATGGGACTGATCACAGAACATAAGATTGATGCTGAGCCGACCTCAAATTAATTGTAATAAGGGCAGGTTAGCAATAATGTCTGACCAGCCGAGGTGTTCCTGGGATACATTAACAAAAGCTGTTATAACTTACAGCCTCAACTTCAACATATACTCCATGTCCTCGACCTTGTTGCCTAACTCAACTTTCTTCCGGATGGCCCGCTTGGCCGCCCTATCTTTAGGGTATATGTTCTTGTTGTACATGTCCATTATGTACACTTCTGGCACGTCCATGAAGTCGCGTGCGTAGCCGTTGCCCTGGAATTTTATTATAATTATTATAGCTAGCCCACATTGTTCCACTGCTGGTCAAAGGCTTTCCTCCATTCCTTTCAACAGTGACGATTCTGTGCAACTTCTTATCAATTCTCAAGGAAGACATCCAATTTGTCCAGCCATGCAAGGGAATGTCTTAAACAAGATTTTTGAATAGGTACTTGCACAATGCCCACTGGGTACTCTGCGAAATCCGAGTTTTCACTGATGTCTTTACTCATTAGAGAGTAGGGAAAAACCACAACAACTAATTAAAAATAAAACTGGATAATCAAAATAAATACTAGAAAATGGGACCAGCACATTACAACAAAACAATTTATAAGTACCTGATGAGCATCCAAGTCCACAATCATAGCGTTCTGTATCATACGATGCAGGATAAGGAACCGTATCAGCAGAGTGATGTCTGCATAGGGACAGAACCCGGCACCCTTATCACCACTGCAGTGATGGAATCCACCGCCCACGTTGATGGCCCAGCCTCGGTCTAGAGCCAATTTACCCGCCAGAACTGAACCACCCACTTGATGCCTGAAATAGAAATCAGAAACTGGTTTTATTGTCCAGGTCATACAGTCATAACCATCATCTGCCTAGCCTTTCCCTAATATGTTAGGGTCAGCTTCCAGTCTTCCACTGCTAATATAGTTGTACTCAGCTACATCGGGATAGAGAACCAATACTCTAAGTAAATAGTAGTGGCAATGTGTCAATACAAAGTCAGTAGATATAGAAGACGCCAGCAAACCCATTACCAAACTATGACCATAACCAGTAGTCCATATTGAGAAACCCTGCAGAAAGATGATGTTGGCTAAAAGTAACAGTAACTTTGCATAGTCTCAACTGCAGAGTAGGGGTTCCTGGGTAGGATCCCTAAGACCCCATGCTCTGCAGTCCAGTTCATAATTATGGGAATGATTCCTGGTTTTTAATAAGAATTTCTAGTCATAAAACTTACCGCATAGGCTTCAAGTATGAATACTGGACCAGTAGGTTTGGCACTAATGCAAGCACTGGAACTTCTGCTATTATAGCTACTCGAGCGCTCCACTGAAAATAAAATTATACAGCAAATTGAAAGTCAAACTCACAATATTATTTTTTTGAATAAACCATTTGCAGACACTTTTGAATTGTCTAAAACAAAAAGATGCAGCTACAGTCCAGTCACCAGTGGAAATATAATATGCTTTATGATGAACATTTAAAATATGTATAAGTACACATTTTTAAGTATAAAATGTTACTCTACTCACTTTTAAAGATTTCAGATATTTTTTGGTATGAACAATTTCTAGATCACTCTTCTGCGCTTCTATGGGTTTGACTAAATGCTCATCTGTTATGAATGCTGCCTCTTTCAGGTGCTGTGGACAGAGAGAAAAAATACTTCAGTTGTTTGTTACAGGATAATATTTTGATAGTGATTTTAATTATTAATTGAAATATTGATACAGTCTATCTACAGGAATCCTCTATATCGTCTCGTCATTCATCATACTTACATAGATATTATATTATCATAATACAACAAATTAGGACAAAAGTAATGTAGTACCTACCTTTATTATGTTGCCCCATTTCTGAGCATCGAAAACATGTAACTTTTCCAAGCCCCAGAACGATACATTATAGTGATCGTCATATACCAGGGGCCACTGTCTCTCACTAATATCGAAATATAAGCAGGTATTACCACTGGAATCAAAACACACCAAAAATTGTTATCAAAACATACCATGACAGACTATGACGATTTATTATATTTAAATGTGCTATAACGGCAAAACCATGTTCACATTAGTCAAGTATCATAATATCTCAACACAAACCTTGTCATGATGAACAGACTATTCAAGTTCAATTCAAAACCAAACTTCCAAAAAACATTCCATTTTTGCTACAAAATCCCGACACTGCGAAACGCAATATAATTCATTTCGATTTTCGCGGATGTCATTACGTCAATTTGACAATGCCAATAACAAAATTACGTTCAGAAACTACTTGTAAAACAAATCTAATTGAAAATGAGAATGAATGCGGTTCATTGATTATAACATATTTATCTTGTACTGTAAAGTAGAAAAGTACTTGTAAAGTAGAGAACAATGAATAAAGTTTTTTACTTTCCTTTCTCTGATGTATTTCTGAACGTTGTAGTCCTGTTGCCTAGCAACCAATGATGACGTTCCTGGGGCGCGAAATGTAAACAAAACGTGGATCCAGAAAGTTGTCCGACTATTAAGTTTTCATATAATTTATAATGTTGTTATTAAGTACGTACTAGTGTTAAGTATTTTAAATGAGTCAGTAAGATTATATTAGCCTTATTGCTTATTATTCGCATATATTATGGAAAATACAACTTTGGAAGCACTTCAATCAGAAGTCGATTTTTACAGGGTATGTAATTCTTATGAATATTTCCAATTACTCACTTTACGATACAGATATACCTACTTATATGATCGTTCAGTAGTACTTACTAACAAACGAATATACCTACCAAAAAGTACTTACCGAAATCAACAAGTAATATTTCACACATGTTTTCCCCAGCAACGCAAAGATAAATGCCAACGCCTTGACTACTTTGGTTACCATACCACACCTATCTCTTGAAAATACTGAACACTTAAATAAAAACGTGTTGAAGATAGGACAGCACGAAAACAATCAATTTAAGTTTTAACAGCTGTTTTGTGGTACCCCCAATGTTGTGTGTCAGAGTGTTGACAAGTCTGAGTTGAGGTATCTTCGAATACTCTACAGTTTTGCCTGTTCTGTGTCATGGCCATACCGGTTTCTTCTAGCCATTTCGATGATATCGTCTGTCCACGTCGAAGGCTGCCTTCCCACATTTCTCCTTTCCTGTCACCAAGTGTTTTTAAAACCGGGCATACTAAACTTAAAAATTCACAGCAGAACCAAACGGTGGTGGAAGATGAAATAAGAACATTGATCTCTGACAATCAGAAGCTGTCCCAGCAAGTGGGAATGCTGCTCAAAGAGAAGCTGGATGTTGCTAGAGCAAACAGTCATAACCAGGACAACAGTAAGGAGTTAGAGGAGCTCAAGAAGCAAGTCTCTTCGGTGGCTAAGGTTGGAACCTTCTACATCGAATACCTATACACCCCATTTAACGTTTTTTTTAACGGAATGAAAGCTCTATTCGACATTATTGTCATTCTTCTAAGTTGAAATATGGTTTGCACAAAATTCTACTACGCGAGCACCTTCCATCTTGCGTCGCACATGTCCTGCTACATGTGCACTCGTCGTACTACAGTCGCTAGCGTATCAATTTACCACAAGTGCCGGAGCACAAGATGCGTTGCGGCGCCGCACCGCAAAGATTCCGACGAATCGCCTTCAATTTCACTGGTCGTGTGCCCACCGATTGGTCGAAATCATTGCGGTGCGGCGCCGCAACGCATCGTGTGCCCCGGTCTCCAAATGATTTTAAACTATAAAATGTTGTCGGTTAAGTTCAAAATCGAATGAGATGACAGTTTGTGATAACTTGGCGACTATACTCACGACTGCATCAGGATTGTCAAGGCGACAACAGTGGCTATAGCGACAACAGTGATGCACTGGCTGTTGTTTAATTTTTGTATTGCTACTATTTATATTGTCCTTATAATCTCGTTTTCAGGAAAGAGACTCGCTCCACGTGCTATGGCAAACATCGCAGAAGACCATAGATGCACTAGAAACTGAACTGAAAACTTATCAGAGTTATGATAGTAGAGGAAAACAGGTACCTATCCCACTTACATACACGCAGGTTACCCCTACCTCTTCATTAAAGAATAACAAACATACAATATGTAGCTGATCTAGCCATCCATCCATAGATATAATCATCATCATCAGCCTCTAATGTCCCCACTACTGGGACACAGGCTTCTCTATGAGAGGAAGTGGGCTATAAAGTAATCCACCACGCGGGCCTAGTGCGGGTTGGTAGATTTAATAATATGGCAAAAAATATATTTGCAGAGCTCAACAGAAGAAAGAAGAGATTTCGAACTAAAACTGGAAACAGCACTAACAGACTACATCGAACTAGAAAACAAATATAAAGAATTACAAACGAAGCACACTATACTAGAAAACGACTTGAAAAGTAGAGAAAAAGAGATAGCAACATACAAAGAGAGAGGCAAAAAGTTGGAAGAGAAGTTGAGTGACGTCACGAAGAGTTTGGAAGAGCATAGAATAAATTTGGCGGTGGAGAAGAAGAATAGCGAAGATTTGAAGGGACAGTTGGGGTTGAGTCAGAAGGAATGTGTGGAGAAAGTCAAAAGGGAGGCGGAAGCCAAGTCGAAAGTAAAGCTCTCATAAAAATTATAATCTCTGATAAGTATCAAGTTTTGGAAACACAAACAAAAACCATGTTTAGGTTCATTTTATTACAAACCTTTAAATAGCCAGAACCAAGGTTACCGACGTAGCCCGAAGAATCGCCAGACTTAAGTGGCAATGGGCAGGGCACATTGCTCGCAGAACGGATGGCCGATGGGGCCGAAAAGTTCTGGAATGGCGACCGCGAACCGGAAGACGTTGCGTTGGAAGGCCTCCCACTAGGTGGACCGATGACCTGGTCAAGGTTGCAGGAACCCGCTGGATGAGAGACGCACGGGACCGGTCAATGTGGCGACGCCTGGGGGAGGCCTATGTTCAGCAGTGGACGTCTTTTGGCTGAAATGATGATGATGATGAAATAGCCAACTTATAATTTATACTGCATCGATTCGTTACACAGATACTGGTCCGATTTCCATTAAGAGCGCTGTCACAAACTTTGGGCGATTTGCCGAAAATACGTACTTTTACAAGTCCTGGACACGTCTTATTTATAGATAAAGGCATAATATTTCAATGAAAAATTATAAATCTGACTTTGTTTTAGTTTGTGTCCTGATTAGAATTTCGTTTTGAATGTTAATATTTCGAGAAATAGCAATTTTCCGACACCCAATTTCGAGCAAACGTAAAACATCTGGTTTTTCCCTGCTACTTGTGACAAATTGGCAACACAGAAAAATCTGAAAAAAATGTCAAAATACTGGTTATATAGTCCTGAAGTTTTTGTCCTGATTAGAATTGAGATATAAATGGAATCGCAGCAAAAAAAAAGGATATTCAAAAGCAATACTGAGCTAAAATTTATGCGTTTTAAATATGGTTTAAACATAGGATAAAGATAATATTAACAAAAAAAAAATAGACATACTTATAGTACAACACTTTACCTTCCCTAATTATATTTTTTTGGAATTTTACGCCGTCTCATTTTTTTATTACGATTTTCCAAAATAATGCCTTATTACTAGATGTACGGCCGCCATAATTATGCTCAGTAACGCCTGAGGGCTCGTGGAGGACGGACCTATGTCGCTCGCGCTCCCGCGAGCCTTAGTGTGGGTTACGTATGCGAATACAGGTAGACCAGAGGTTGTCAACAGTTTAAACGTAAGTATTCTTGTAATTTATTATGATAAAATAAAATTGTAGTCATGTTCTATGTTGGGAAGGAACGCTTTGCGCAACCTTACTATAAAGTTTATTCGTAAATGATACTTTACTGGTCGATAAAAAATCATAGAAATCTTTATTTTAGAAATAATGGGGAATCTTTCGAATGTTGCATTGAAATATTCACTTTTATGAATCTTTCGAGAAAAAACAAATCCAAGAAGGCGGCTGGGAAAATTTTAGGTGTTTCCGTCATGGGTGTCGTTTTGATGGTTTTTGGGGTCGCTGATTACGAAAATGAAGTCAAAATGAAAATCCAAGATGGCGGCTAGGAAAATTTTTGGTTATTCCGTGATGGGTGTCGTTTTCATGGTTTTTGGGGTCGCTGATTACGAAAATGAGGTCAAAATAAAAATCCAAGATGGCGCTGACGAAAATTTTTGGATTTTTCGTCATGGGTGTCGTTTTCATGGTTTTTAGGGTCGCTGATTACGAAAATGAGGTCGAAATGAAAATCCAAGATGGCGCCGACAAAAATTTTTGTTTTTTCCGTCATGGGTATCGTTTTCATGGTTTTTGGGGTCGCTGATTACGAAAATGAGGTCAAAATTAAAATCCAAGATGGCGGCTAGGAAATTTTTGTTTTTCAGTCATGGGTGTCGTTTTCATGGTTTTTGGGGTCGCTGATTACGAAAATAAGGTCAAAATAAAAATCAAAGATGGCGCCGACAAAAATTTTCGTTTTTTCCGTCATGGCTATCGTTTTCATGGTTTTTGGGGTCACTGATTACGAAAATGAGCTCAAAATTAAAATCCAAAATGGCGCCGACGAAAATTTTTGGTTCTTCAGTCATGGGTGTCGTTTTCATGGTTTTTGGGGTCGCTGATTACGAAAATGAGGTCAAAATAAAAATCTAAGATGGCGCCGACAAAAATTTTTGTTTTTTCCGTCATGGGTATCGTTTTCATGGTTTTTGGGGTAGCTGATTACGAAAATGAAGTCAAAATGAAAATCCAAAATGGCGCCGACGAAAATTTTTGTTTTTTCCGTCATGGGTATCGTTTTCATGGTTTTTGGGGTAGCTGATTACGAAAATGAAGTCAAAATGAAAATCCAAGATGGCGCCGACAAAAATTTTTGTTTTTTCCGTCATGGGTATCGTTTTCATGGTTTTTGGGGTAGCTGATTACGATAATGAAGTCAAAATGAAAATCCAAAATGGCGCCGACGAAAATTTTTGTTTTTTCCGTCATGGGTATCGTTTTCATGGTTTTAGGGGTAGCTGATTACGAAAATGAAGTCAAAATGAAAATCTAAGATGGCGCCGACAAAAATTTTTGTTTTTTCCGTCATGGGTATCGTTTTCATGGTTTTTGGGGTCGCTGATTACGAAAATGAGGTCAAAATGAGGTCAGTGGGTCGTCATAGGGGCGGATTTTTAGGAGGTGGAGTATACGCTTAGGGGCACTATGAGCAGCAAAGAAAACACAAAAAAAAAATATGTTCAAAAAAAATTTCGGGACTTCGTAAATTTTTCTGTTTTTCTTTTTTTTTCAAAAATGCCTCAGTTTTTTTTTTGTTTCGTGTTGACCTTGACCATAGAAATTATTTAGGTTTTGAGAACCATGGTCCTACGACGCACCGTTTCTGAGTTTCGCTCCTACGAATTTTACTTCGTTTCATCTAGAATGCTCTATATTTCCAAAATGGTAGCTCGGATGAAAACCTTTTTTGGAAAAGAATTGTTGCTCTAGTTAAAAACTATGAGATGGTGTAAAAAAACCGCGACAAAGAGAGAGAAAAGAAATATTTGCAAAATTTGTCGGGGCACAGAACAGTAAAATTTTCAGAAGTTTTTTTTTTCAAGATTTTTGCTATTTTTATTGCAGCATCTTGTTAACCTGGTCCATTGAAACCATTTTAGTTCCGAGACACATGGTCCTACGACGCACCATTTCCGAGTTATGGTCTTACGAATTTTACTTCGTTTCATCTAGAATGCTCTATATTTCCAAAATGGTCGCTCGGATGAAAACCTTTTCCGGAAAAGAATTGTTGCTCTAGTTAAAAACTATGAGATGGTGTAAAAAAACCGCGACAAAGAATGAGAAAAGAAATTTTTGCAAAATTTTTCGGGGCACAACAGTAAAATTTTCTGAAGTTTTTTTTTCAAGATTTTGGCTATTTTTATTGCAGCATCTTGTTAACCTGGTCCATTGAAACCATTTAAATTCCGAGACACATGGTCCTACGACGCACCGTTTCCGAGTTATGGTCCTACGAATTTTACTTCGTTTTATCTAGAACGCTCTATATTTCCAAAATGGTAGCTCGGATGAAAACCTTTTTTGAAAAAGAATTGTTGCTCTAGTCAAAAACTATGAGATGGTGTAAAAAAACCGCGACAAAGAGAGAGAAAATAAATATTTGCAAAATTTTTCGGGGCAAAACTACAATTTTCAGAAGTTTTTTTTTTCAAGATTTTAGCTATTTTTATTGCAGCATCTTGTAAACCTGGTCCATTGAAACCATTTAAGTTCCGAGACACATGGTCCTATGACGCACCGTTTCCGAGTTATGGTTCTACGAATTTTACTTCGTTTTATCTAGAACGCTCTATATTTCCAAAATGGTAGCTCGGATGAAAACCTTTTCTGGAAAAGAATTGTTGCTCTAGTCAAAAACTATGAGATGGTGTAAAAAAACCGCGACAAAGAGAGAGAAAAGAAATATTTGCAAAATTTTTGTCGGTCGATTTTTCACCTTGACACACGAGACACATGGTCCTACGACGCACCGACGGAAAATTCGTAGGGTAGGACCATAACTCGGAAACGGTGCGTCGTAGGACCATAATGTGTCTCGGAGCTTAAATGGTTTCTATGGACCAGGTTAATAAGAAAAATAGCCGAAATCCTGAAAAAAAAAAAAACTTCTGAAAATTTTACTAAATTCTGTGCCCCTATTGATACACAAGGTGAAAGATCGACCGACACTTAAAAAAAATTTAAATTTTTCTTTTTCGCTCACTTTGTCGCGGTTTTTTTATATCATCTCATAGTTGTCGACTAGAACAACAATTCTTTTCCTGAAAAAGTTTTCATCCGAGCTGCCATTTTGGAAATATAGAGCATTCTAGATGAAACGAAGTAAAATTCGTAGGACCATAACTATGAAACGGTTTGTCGTAGGACCATGGTTCGCAGAACCTAAATAATTTCTATGGTCAAGGACAACACGAAACAAAAAAAAAATGAGGCGTTTTAGAAAAAAAAAAACAGGAAGTCCCGAAAATTATTTTAAACTAATTTTTTTTCTTCTGTTTTATTTGCTGCTCATAGTGCCCCTAAGCGTATACTCCAACTCCTAAAAAAAAACCGCCCCTATGACGACCCACTGACCTCATTTTGACCTCATTTTCGTAATCAGCGACCCCAAAAACCATGAAAACGACACCCATGACGGAAAAGCCAAAAATTTTCGTCGGCGCCATCTTTGATTTTTATTTTGACCTCATTTTCGTAATCAGCGACCCTAAAAACCATGATAACGACACCCATGACGGAAAAACTAAAAATTTTCGTCGGCGCCATCTTGGATTTTTATTTTGACCTTATTTTCGTAATCAGCGACCCCAAAAACCATGAAAACGACACCCATGACGGAAAAGCCAAAAATTTTCGTCGGCGCCATCTTTGATTTTTATTTTGATCTCATTTTCGTAGTCAGCGACCCCAAAAACCATGAAAACGACACCCATGACGGAAAAACTAAAAATTTTCATCGGCGCCATCTTGGATTTTTATTTTGACCTCATTTTCGTAATTAGCTACCCCAAAAACCATGAAAGCGACACCCATGACGGAAAAATCAAAAATTTTCGTCGGCGCCATCTTGGATTTTCATTTTGACCTCATTTTCGTAATCAGCGACCCCAAAAGCCATGAAAACGACACCCATGACAGAAAAACCAAAAATTTTCGTCGGCGCCAGCTTGGATTTTTATTTTGACCTCATTTTCATAATCAGCGACTCCAAAAACCATGAAAACGACACCCATGACGGAAAAGCCAAAAAATTTCGTCGGCGCCATCTTGGATTTTCATTTTGACCTCATTTTCGTAATCAGCGACCCCAAAAACCATGAAAACGATACCCATGACGGAAGAACCAAAAATTTTCGTCGGCGCCATCTTGGATTTTCATTTTGACCTCATTTTCGTAATCAGCGACCCCAAAAACCATAAAAACGACACCCATGACGGAAAAGCCAAAAATTTTCGTCGGCGCCATCTTTGATTTTTATTTTGACCTCATTTTCGTAATCAGCTACCCCAAAAGCCATGAAAACGACACCCATGACGGAAAAACCAAAAAATTTCGTCGGCGCCATCTTGGATTTTCATTTTGACCTCATTTTCGTAATCAGCGACCCCAAAAACCATGAAAACGATACCCATGACGGAAAAAACAAATTTTTGTCGGCGCCATCTTGGATTTTTATTTTGACCTCATTTTCGTAATCAGCGACCCCAAAAGCCATGAAAACGACACCCATGACGGAAAAACCAAAAATTTTCGTCGGCGCCATCTTGGATTTTCATTTTGACCTCATTTTCGTAATCAGCGACCCCAAAAACCATGAAAACGACACCCATGACGGAAAAAACAAATTTTTGTCGGCGCCATCTTGGATTTTTATTTTGACCTCATTTTCGTAATCAGCGACCTCAAAAGCCATGAAAACGACACCCATGACGGAAAAACCAAAAATTTTCGTCGGCGCCATCTTGGATTTTCATTTTGACCTCATTTTCATAATCAGCGACCCCAAAAACCATGAAAACGACACCCATGACGGAAAAGCCAAAAAATTTCGTCGGCGCCATCTTGGATTTTCATTTTGACCTCATTTTCGTAATCAGCGACCCCAAAAACCATGAAAACGATACCCATGACGGAAGAACCAAAAATTTTCGTCGGCGCCATCTTGGATTTTTATTTTGACCTCATTTTCGTAATCAGCGACCCCAAAAACCATGAAAACGATACCCATGACGGAAAAAACAAATTTTTGTCGGCGCCATCTTGGATTTTTATTTTGACCTCATTTTCGTAATCAGCGACCCCAAAAACCATGAAAACGATACCCATGACGGAAAAGCCAAAAATTTTCATCGGCGCCATCTTTGATTTTTATTTTGACCTCATTTTTGTAATCAGCGACCCCAAAAACCATGAAAACGACACCCATGACGGAAAAGCCAAAAAATTTCGTCGGCGCCATCTTTGATTTTTATTTTGACCTCATTTTCGTAATCAGCGACCCCGAAAACCATATAAACGATACCCATGATGGAAAACTAAAAAATTTCTATGTTACTTATATTTGTATTTCATTATCACACACATAAAATAAAACATTCCATATCTTGTATTTTTTCCCAAATCAATTCTAAGTAAACCGCAGTGAAACGTGTTACGCACCTCTGCCTCTGCACGTGTGTGTATGAAGAAGCGTACATCACGCACACAGGCGCAAGAACCGTCAGTCGCCGCTCGTTTCGAAGTTACTCGAGTTTGTAATAGCGCTCTTAAAACGGACACGAGCGACAATCAACCAATAACATTAGTAGAAATCTACGTATGACTGGTCGAATCTTGCGCAGCACTCAGTTCATCTCGACGAGTGTCCACGACTCTTCGCAGCTCTCATAACCGTTCCAACCGTCTCACCACCGCTCCGCTCGTCTCCCCACCGCTCCGCTCATCTCACCAATGATCCGCTCGTCTCCCCGCCCGCTCCGGTCGTCTGACCCCCGCTCCGGTGATCGTCTCACCACCGCTCCGCTCGTCTCTCCACCGCTCCACTCATCTCACCACTGATCCGCTCGTCTGCCCGCCCGCTCCGGTCGTCTGACCCCCGCTCCGGTGATCGTCTCACCACCGCTCCGCTCGTCTCTCCACCGCTCCACTCATCTCACCAATGATCGGCTCGTCTGCCCGCCCGCTCCGGTCATCTGACCCCCGCTCCGGTGATCGTCTCACCACCGCTCCGCTCGTCTCCCCACCGCTCCATTCATCTCACCACTGATCTGCTCGTCTGCCCGCCCGCTCCGGTCGTCTGACCCCCGCTCCGGTGATCGTCTCCCCACCGCTCCACTTATCTCACCACTGATCCGCTCGTCTCCCCACCCGCTCCGGTCGTCTGACCCCCGCTCCGGTGATCGTCTCACCACCGCTCCGCTCGTCTCTCCACCGCTCCACTCATCTCACCACTGATCCGCTCGTCTGCCCGCCCGCTCCGGTCGTCTGACCCCCGCTCCGGTGATCGTCTCACCACCGCTCCGCTCGTCTCCCCACCGCTCCACTCATCTCACCAATGATCCGCTCGTCTCTCCGCCCGCTCCGGTCGTCTGACCCCCGCTCCGGTGATCGTCTCACCACCGCTCCGCTCGTCTCCGCACAGCTCCACTCATCTCACCACTGATCCGCTCGTCTGCCCGCCCACTCCGGTCCTGACCCCCGATCCAGTGATCGTCTCACCACCGCTCCGCTCATCTCTGGACCGTTTCTCTCGCACCGCTCGGGTTCTACCGAGCTTAAAAATTCAGACCTACTAATCTACCTATTATTTGCTGCTAACGTTTATTTTAATTTCAGGTTGCAGAAGCACTGCAGCTATACGATGTGGTGTCAAAACAGAAGAATGAGGCTTACAAAACTGTGCAGGAATTAACCAGTAAGTTTTTTTATAGAATAGGTAGGTACTAAACTAGACCACTAGACCGTAAATCAATTTTCTACCTTTATTCCAATTATTTGGGGTCGGCGCAGCATCGGCAGCATATAATGTCTTCTTCTTCCATACTTCTCAATTACCTACTCGTCATCTCAGCAGTCACCTCTTTTCATAGCCGTAGGTATCCTTCACACAGTCATCTTTTTTAGGGTCACCGCCATCTATCGAGAGCAGTGGTACTAAAAACACAGTTTATGAAAATTGAAAATGGAAAATTGGCTACTTTCCTGACTAAAAACATTACGATTTTGTTTATTACGTCAGTTAAATTATCGAAAGATATTGGATACGTGTTTTTTTTTCAAATTAGCAAAAGTTTACGAAGATTGAGAAAAAACACGTCAAAGATCATGAGTGGTCTTGTGACGTCACTTTTCGGTTAAAAATGTACTGCAAGGTGACGTGTAATACGGGTCCAATATTTTCTGGAAATCTATCTGCCGGACTAATTAGATTTTTTTGTATCTACCCTATTGTACCCCTCCTTCTTTTTTTCCCTGAGTGGAAAATCCTCATGGATGTCCTCCGCCCCGGGGCGAGCGAAGGAGTCTGTCAGACTCTGACTAAAAACCACCCGTCTGCCCCTACCCTAACTTATTTTGCAGGAGAAGTCTCGCAACTTAAGCATGCATTATCTTCCACAAGACGGGATCTAGAAACTTCCAGTCGAAAGGAATTGGACGAAATCAAGGAGAAATACAATGAAAAAGTAGCGGATATGCTGCAGCATATCAGGAACTTGGATGCTGAGTTAGTGGAGAAAGGGTTGCTGCTGAACAGGACTATGAGGTACCTATTCATTGTTTAGTTGGACAGGATAATATGATGGTATAAAGGGGGTCCTAGAGCCCTGGGCACGAGTCCAGTGGAAAATATGGCGCTGATAGCACGGCCCATAAACACTACATTAGAAACCCAGGAAGGACCCCCTACTAAAACTTTTCGAGCTCGCTCCCCTCGCTCTTACAAATAATGGGTCATTATTACCTATCTAGTGCCCACCACGACCGGATTTCTGGTTAACTTATTAACTATATGAGAATTTGATAAAATTTTTGCTACATATGTATGTAGCAAAAATTTTATCAAGTACTTACGTAGGTACTTTGAATTTATCACTGCTGTGGTGAGTGGTGGCGGATACTAAGACTTCTTCTTAGCGTGTCGATGACAATTCAAACTGAGTCAGGCCAGAATTTGGCGACGAGTTTGACACATCATTAGCCTCCATCAGCTCCTGAGAAATGCAAATAACAACACAAGCAGGCTATATCGCCATTTTTTGGGCCCAACCAACCCTATCTATAATATGTATCTATGTATTATTATATTCTTATAAAAGATACTCTGTGTATGTGTAATGTATTGATAATTATTTTGCAGAGAAAACAAAGTACTACTAGCAACGAATGAGAGTTTCCTGAAACAGCAAAAGGATTCTCTCAAGTCGGTAGACCCAAAACTGGCTCTAGCAGAACAAAGACTCGAAGCTATGTATCAAGAGTTGGTAAGTACCTACAGTTTCCATTGCAGTAATCCAGATAACACATAGGTATAACACAACGCCTTTTTTAAATAGGAGTAGGCATAGAATGCTCCTAGCTATCCTACAAAATCACTGTCTGTCCCGCTTTCCACAGGGATATTGCAGTAGAAACCCAGTTGCATTACACCACGCCTGAAAACTCTGAATAGTTAGGCAGTAGTGTATAAATCTTAATATTACAGAACACATTTCGCCAGTTATGTCTTAGTCCCGTGGTAAAGGTTCGCTTATGGCAATAGCCTTGTGCGGTGTGCCATTAGTCAGCTTGAGAACCAAGGTTACCGACGTAGCCCGAAGAATCGCCAGACTTAAGGCGGGGTTGCAGTAATTTTAAGATTTTTGAACCTATAAAAATCGAACTAAATACAAGTTTTTTAATAAATAAAAATCATTACATAAAAATTGAACATACTCTCTAGTAAATCGTAAAGATAGAAACGCGATTTAGAATGATCGGCTCGATACTTTTTTTTATCAAACATGACTCTAAATCACAATTTCAAACGTGTACTGCTAAGACATTTCATCATGAATTTATATGAAAGTTATATCAGTAGATAGAACTTTTTATTCTGAAGTAAATGGTGAAAACAGATTGTATAATTTCGTTATAGTTTTTCTCCAAGAAGCAAAAAACAGTCAAAATTTAGGCATTATATCGCTCGCGCGGCAGGGTGGGGGGCGAGGTCGTGCGTACATAAAAACAAAGTACTGCAACCTCGCCTTAAGTGGCAGTGGGCAGGGCACATTGCTCGCAGAGCGGATGGCCGATGGGGCCGAAAAGTTCTGGAATGGCGACCGCGAACCGGAAGACGTTGCGTTGGAAGGCCTCCCACTAGGTGGACCGATGACCTGGTCAAGGTTGCAGGAACCCGCTGGATGAGAGACGCACGGGACCGGTCAATGTGGCGACACCTGGGGGAGGCCTATTTCCAGCAGTGGACGTCTTTTGGCTGAAATGATGATGATGATGATTAGCCAGCGATACATCGTGCACAAATCCAGACTCCGTGACTCAATCACAACCACAATTTGTCCGACCTAGCTGGGAATCGAACGAACCCAAGACCTCACGCTTGTAAAGTATTTTTAGGTAGTAGGTAAGAAAAAGTGCTTGCAGGGTACATCGGGTACTTACCTATATTTATAACTAGCTTTTGCCAGCGGCTTCGCCCGCGTGAAAATGTCGATTTTCCATACAAACTTTCATCCCCTATTTAAATCCCTTTGGGGTTGAATTTCGAAAAATCCTTCCTTATTCATTGTCTACATTATAAAGGGAACCTCTGTGCAAAATTTCAGCTTTCTAGGTTCAAGGGTAAGTCAGTCAGTCAGGACTTCTCTCTTTAATACACGACTGCCCCAAAAAAAGAGTGTTATCTATGTTTTTTTTAAATAGATATGACTGCTAGGGCGTAAGGTCAAATTCTTAAGATACCTATATAATTGCATATTACGTTCAGGTATCCTCAGAAAGGCGTAACATCCAACTGGTCTGCGAGAAACAATGCCTCGTGACAGACGTACAGAGAATGCAAGACATCTACGCGAGGGAGACCAAGAGACGAGACTGGGAGGAACAACTCTTGAAGACGCAGTGCGATGAGCTCAAGTAAGCACCTTTCAGACCGAGTTCTACAGGCGTCAGGGGCCACGTGATGACTTCCAGCCACCGTAGGCGCGTGCCTGTGGACGGTGAGTAATGGGCTAGCTCACCGTCCGTCCGTCCTATGACGATGACAGGTGCGTTTGTGTTCCACGCGATTTCAGCAAAAGCCTGCCGGGGCTGCGGTACTGTTCGAAAGAGATACCGCGGCCATGAACACAAAGGGCTAAGAAGGAACATGGGTGGTTTTTACACAGTAGAAGTCTGACACTTCCTTCCACTCCGCCCAGTGCTGAAAGGGTCATTCGATGATGTCCCACCCGACAGGAAAAGACAAAAAAAATGCTAACTATCATGCAAAACCGCGCTCAGCCGCTCACTCACTCACTGAATAGGAAGAGTTCGAGACTAAATAATAACAGCGACTGGGGTCAATCTTCAGGCACTCGTAGAAAATTTACGTTCAAAAGGTATTTTCATGCATTCCAGGTTGCAAGTGGAACACCTCCAGAAGTCTTTAGACGAAACCCACGCGATGGTCAACAAGCTACAGAATATGCTTGCTTCTAGGACGGATCTTAATCAAAAGTAAGTAACAACATTATCACCATCATTTCAGACGAAAAACGTCCACTGCTGGACATAGACCTCCCCCAGGTGTCGGCACATTGACCGGTCCCGTGCGTCTCGCATCCAACGGATCCCCGCAACCTTCACCAGGTCATCGGTCCACCTAATGGGAGGCCGCGCAACGCAACGTCTTCCGGTTCGCGGTCACCAGTTCAGAACTTTTCGGCTCCATCGGCCATCCGTTCTGCGAGCGACATTTTATAATATGAAGAATTTACATAGCATAAAATCAAGACTTTATGGCACACTTAATACTGAACTGTAGGTACCTATGGTACAGTCGCCAACGTATCAAGTTACCACAAACTGCCAAATTTTCTCATTCGATTTAGAACTTAACCATCAACAATTAAGGTTTATTATCATTTGCAAAAATTTGACAGGTCGTGGTCATTTGATGTGCTGACGACTGTACAGTATGTTTGTTAAGCCTATTGTCATCAATTGCATCCGGGCACCTATCCAGACTCCAGGGTATACCACGCAAAAACGCCTGACTAAAAATCTAATTACACTGGCAATTTAACCACTAGGACATCGAGGCATTCGTATGAAGACTTTTATGAAAAAAACTATTGTCACAAAAGAACTGCTTTGTATGTTCATGTCTTTTAAACTTGCAGAATGGTGACGACAAAAGAAGAGGAGGTCGTAGAATTGAACAAGCATTTGGAAAATCAAATGGAACTTAGTAAAAAGTAATTTTATTCATATTAAAAAATAAAATAAATAAATATGAGGCTTGGACTGGTAACTATACCTACATAATTATATAATTTTAATTTCACAGATGGAAAGAATCCTACCTAGAAATGACGGAGAAACTTAAGCAAAAACTTGATGAAATGCAGAAAGAAAATAAAGAACTTCGCTCAAAGCTAAAACTGCCTTACATTGGATCTTCTGAAGACAGCTGCAATAGCTAACACCTAAGGATTTTAAAAGGCATTAATAGTTTATGACACTATATTATTATAGGGTCTTGTCTTACGGAGTTAGTGCAATACTACTACCAAATTAGGGGCAACGTTTTGTAAAAAGAAAAAAATAAATAAATAATAGGTACCTCTAAAAGGTGGATTATTTATTGAGCAAAGTCGACTGCAGTGTGGTTTTCAATGTCAAAAGAAGATCGACATTGTAGGTACTACACGGCGCGCGGCGGGCGGGGTTGCAGTAATTTTAAGATTTTTGAACCTATAGAAATCGAACTAAATACGAGTTTTTTAATAAATAAAAATCATTACATAAAAATTGAACATACTCTCTAGTAAATCGTAAAGATAGAAACGCGATTTAGAATGATCGGCTCGATACTTTTTTTTATCAAACATGACTCTAAATCACAATTTCAAACGTGTACTGCTAAGACATTTCATCATGAATTTATATGAAAGTTATATCAGTAGATAGAACTTTTTATTCTGAAGTAAATGGTGAAAACAGATTGTATAATTTCTTTATAGTTTTTCTCCAAGAAGCAAAAAACAGTCAAAATTTAGGCATTATATCGCTCGCGCGGCAGGGCGGGGGGCGAGGTCGTGCGTACATAAAAACAAAGTACTGCAACCTCGCCTTAACTTGACGCGTCTCTGGAATGCGCGCATCGATAATTTGGCTAGTTTTCTGTTGTTTTTATATTATTTTTGACATTATTGTGACGACGCTTGGCGTTGTCGACAAGTTATTGTGACCGAGTAGTAAGTGTTGAAATATCGTCAAAATCTAAGACACTTTACCGACGCCTTCTATCCGACTTCCAAAAAGGAGGAGGTTCTCTATTCATGTGTAGGTATCGTACGTTACGACGATGCCTTCATTGTGTTTTCGACGTTATGTCAACGCATGTAATGGTGAGTTTTGTTTGGCAGTGAAAGCCGCACTGTGCTGCCTTAGACATTTTAAAATTGCAATATTCGTATTTTATTACCAAAAATATGTCACTTATAGTTTTAGTCTTGACAAGACATGAGCTTTTATGTAGGTACTAAGGCCCGTATTATGGCACCTTAATAAAAGTGCACTATTGCATTTTGGACTCAGTCAGCACATAGGCCGTATACAGAAAGAAAGCTGGCAGCCTACCAGCGCTTATAGGAACCGGTCCATGCAGGTAACCGGAGCAGGCATTTATATGAACATTCGCCAATAAGCGCCGAACGTCGCCGACAACTTGAATGAAATCTACCAGCGCCGATAAGCGCTAGTAGATTGGCGCCGGCTACCAGCTTTTTTCTGTATACGGCCATAGAGTTGAAATTTTAACAGTGCAACAATCTTCTACTTTGATTATAATACAAGGCTTACAAAGCTCACGTTTTGTGGTGAGGACTAAATATTATTTTTCTCATAAGGCATATTGTGTTCCAAATGAATCGCTACCTCAAAAAATGTTATCCTTGTAGTTTAAGAACCTCAGTGCAATATAAATAATTATACTTATGAATTTTATTTTAATTTAGTTGTTTTATTTACTTCTCAAGCTACTCATTTTGTTTGTCGAAAGAACTGATGTTGGACCATGTCAAATACTGGCATCCAGTCAGGGCTGGGCAGTATTTGAATTACTTGTAATTAAAATACGTAATTGAAATACAAATACGTATTTTGTATTTGTATTTCAATTACTTCCTTAAAATGTAATTTGTAATTCGTATTTCAAATACCTGACGACGAAGTATTTTGTAATTAGTATTTCAAATACTTGAGGCTTCAAAATACATTTTAACAAAAATACATTTATACCTTCATTTAGCGATCGTGAGTGTGAGTGCGAGGCGAGAGTGCAATGATGGTAAAGCAGTTATTAGAGCTAGCAACACTGCACCTGTTTTATACTGAACGATATGACTGTAGGTCAAAATTGGCCAACGAAACGCAAAAAAAATGTACGTTGATTGTCAATGTCAACTTGTCAAGCTAAGATGGCAAGTCATAACGGTTTAGTTTTGCACGTGTAAAAAAATTTGGTTGTTGACAAGATTTTGGGTTAAATTTTTGAACAAAAAAGGTTAAAATAAAAACTTTTAAGTTGGTTATTTTGTTTTTAATTCATTTTTGCGACCGACTTCCGAAAGAAAGTTACTTTACACTTTTTTCTGATGGTTTTTGAGGGCGGTTATTTTTTTTTGAAAAAGTATTTGTAATTTGTATTTTGTATTTCAATTAAAAATTGCTAAAATACTGTATTTTGTATTTTATATTTTAAATACCTTACTTAAATGTAATTTGTATTTTGTAATTTAATTACTTGCGATACTGTATTTTGTAATTTGTATTTCAATTAAAGCAGAGCATGTATTTTGCCCAGCCCTGCATCCAGTTAGACTGGAAGCCAGACCCGACACAGGAAAAAAAGCTAGACAGATGATGAGAAAACCTTACCACTCCATAACCCAGGCCAGAACTTCCAAATTCAGACTGAATGACAGAAAGTCAACCATTTGTTGGAAGTGTATATTTTCAACATAAATATAGATCACAATATGACTCTTATCACTTGACAATAACGTTTACAGTCGTAAATCACGCCGCCACGCACTCGGAGAACATGCTTGGGAACCAGTACAGCGTTTCCTTGGTATCCTGAGAATCTACCCACGCGAGGCCTTCTTTCACCATGTGGTTCAATGCATTTTGGGCTCTTGTCTCGTTCCAACTGGAATGTTACAGAATAATTGTATTAAACCATAATGAAAAATGTATTTTTTCATCATTAAATGAGATCTGACAGAATTAGTGATATTTTTAATGATGTAGAACATAATCAAAGTTTAGTAAAATGATCAGTCTTTATGAGAGACGAGAAACCCATGAAGATTCCACTCCCCGTTTTCTATTTACTAAATTAAGTTTAAAATGAAATATCTAAAGAAACAGAGTTTATTTTGCAATAAAAGTGGGGTCTTTAAACTCCGAAAATTCAGTAATTCATGTAAATAAAACTGTGGTTAAATTGCCACTTTAATAGTCCAGACTTAAAAATGGTGGTCATGTTTTTGTTTAAAAAAAAAACTATTAGTGTGCCAAAAAGTCCTGGATATTCTCCATAAAATCATTTAATTTCATTAATTATTAGGTAGTCTACTTACCCTAAATCATCAGTGAGTATGCTAAGGGAGACCCACGCCGTGCCCAAAGCACTTGCCTTCTGCAGCACCAGTGTTTGATCCAAGTTCAGTTCACCGGGCACAGACTGAACTAACCATTTCCCTTTGCTGATAGGTACCACTGTGAACCTGAAAATTATATTAAAAAAATTGTGAAATAGGTCAGCCTGTAATTTAACTACTGGTGAGAATAGGCTTCTTTTGTGAGGATAAGTGGGCTGTAATCCAACATGTGGGTCTGGGCTGCATTAACTGAAATATAACCTTTTATACAGAATCGCGACCGTTGCGTTTGAAGGAATGGAGGGAGGTTGCTCAGCAGTGGGACAATATGGGCTAGCTATAATAATAATAATACTTTTTATACATTGTCATTATCATCATCTTCCTGCACTTGTCCTATACGAAATAATTACTTGGGGTTGGCGCAACACATTTTCTTCTTCCATTCTCTCCTGTCAGATGTCCCCTTTTTAACAGACTATGGCAAAGCCAAAGGAGGGTTATGATTTTTATACTTTTTATACACGGCATTTTATAAAGAAAACAATTTGGATAAATACTGATAAAGAAATTAATTGGCATCACGGTAACTTTCGGATTCATTTAAAAGAATGACAGTAATTAATTAATTACACAGACTGTTTATATTGAACTTTCTTACTGTTATAGTCAGTCGTCCCTTCTATCTATACACATAACAAACCTAAACAGTTTTATCTGCATTCATTGCATCAAAATATTCTCACCCATTCCCGAATATTCTTAATTTCTTAACAGCAACCAACAGGTCTTCATTAGTGATTTCCTGGTGAACCTTGCCCCGTCCTCGGGCAGCAATGAGCCTCGTCCGTAGTTCCTCTAACGTTATGAGCCCACCATTCTTGTAGTTTGTAGCCAAACAAACTTCTACTATTTGTACTCCTATTTCGTAGTAAAAATCACCAATTCCTGAAATGTGGAAAAAGTCGTTTTAATTTTAGTTTGCATTTAGCTTGGGGTGTGAATTTAGTTTTGTTAATGAAGAATTTAACGAAGAGTGCAGAACGACAAGTTAATTGAAAAAAACAGAATACCTAGTGGCTGCTGTTGTAGTAACAATCATGTGCGTCACCTCAAGGATTCAGATTTTTTACATTGTGTTTTGTTTTCGCAAACCAATTTAATTTAACATTCATATTTCCTAGCTCAAAACCTGGTGACAACAATCAGGTATCAGGAGAAGGAATCAAATAAAAATAAATATGTGGTTATTAATTTATTCTACTGTATCTACTACGAAATAATTTAAGTCTTCAAAACTCTTCCAAATATTATACTATTACTATTTATAACTTTTCATTTAACCTGTTGCTCAGGTTGCTTGTGACTTATAGACAAGCTTGGTCAGTTAGAGATAAAGTGTAGTCAGTGGGTCGTCTTAGATAAAGTAAAAAAACATACAGGTAATAATTGAGTACAAACCTAACACAGACCAGAATCCTTTTCCCGAAGCTAAAGGATCTACACCGATAGCTGCACACATCTCCTGGAACTGCCGTCTAAACTGAGCGTTCTTCTTGATCTCGCTTTTGTGTTTAGTCGCAAATTCTTCTAAGTTCTCCCTAAACACTTCCAGTTGTTTGGACATTTGTTGAAACTGATTTTCTTGGATCTCTGAGCCTTTTTCTCTGTATTTCTCTTTTTCTAACCTTTGTTTTTGTATGGCACCAACTCCTGCTCGACGCCTCATGATTGCTGTTTAATTATTATGATATTTTTTACATTAAAAACACAAATGCTTCTATTTTCTTGAATGTTTACCATCGGTACACTTTCAATTTGAACCAGTCAATAGCCCTGTAATGTCACTTCTGTCAAAAATTAAAGCCGAAAGCACAGAACATAATATTAAACCCCTCTCGGAATTATTTATTTACGTACTGCGACATTTTTCATTGAATAATATCTAAATAATGGTGCAACAACACACAACATCTAAAAGCAAAATAAAAACAAGTCAATTGCTTTGACACTTGTCAAATTCGAATTTGACGTCTCCGCACACACTGGGGGTGCGTAAGATGGCCGGCGAAATTTTCGCCGGATAAAAATTAAACTAGCGAGGGTTCGCTGAACGGAGTCATAAGTTTATGTCAATTTTATCTGTCAAATTCAATTGACAGCTCAGCTTGTCAAACAATTATTAAACAATCTAGATTGTAATCTCGATTTTGCTTGTGATCTCGAAATTATTAGTCAGTAAAAATGGACCGGAACAGGAGGAATCAATTTGCTGATAAAATATTTGTATAAAGTATTTTATAATATTATATTTCTACAACAATTTGTATTATTACTTCATCCATGATAGCCCACAAATAAAATTGACGGAGAGTCGGTGACGTTTAGTACCTACTCGTTTCAGAAATATTCGTAAATATGGCGCGATTCTAGCAAATTAGACAACAAACAGCTCAATGACAAAGTCAATCTGACAGTAGTGACAGCGGGATAAAATTTAGCGAGCTAAATAGGTCGCTAAAAATTATCCTAGATAGGCGAAAACTTATACCGGCGGACGGCCGTGAACGGGGCAGATTAAATTTTAGTCGGGTTAATTTTTCGCCTCGCGGTGTGCTTGAACGGGGTGTATAACGTTTGTCAGGTTAAATTTTAGCCTGGCTAAGCATCTTAAACGCACCCCTGGGGTGCGTTTAAGATGGCCGGCGAAATTTTCGCCGGATAAAAATTAAACTAGCGAGGGTTCGCTGAACGGAGTCATAGGTTTATGTCAATTTTATCTGTCAAATTCAATTGACAGCTCAGCTTGTCAAACAAGTAGTAAACAATCTAGATTGTAATCTCGATTTTGCTTGTGATCTCGAAATTATTAGTCAGTAAAAATGGACCGGAACATGAGGAATCAATTTGCCGATATAATATTTGTATTAAGTAGTATTTTATAATATTATATTTCTACAACAATTTGTATTATTACTTCATCCATGATAATCCACAAATAAAATTGACGGAGAGTCGGAGACGTTTAGTACTCGTTTCAGAAATATTCGTAAATATGGCGCGATTCTAGCAAATTAGACAACAAACAGCTCAATGACAAAGTCAATCTGACAGTAGTGACAGCGGGATAAAATTTAGCGAGTGTTACAACAGCCCACTGACAGTCATCTGACAGCCATCTGACAGCCACCTGACAGCGAGCCTCGCCAACGATAGCCATGCCAACCCGAGCCAAGCCATAACTACCGGACGCCTCCGGTGGGGATAAAGCTTTATAATGCCCTGCAAGCTCATTTTAGCGATCTGGTCGCACTCGATTGTAGTAGTTGTAAGGGGAAGCTCTGCCCGAATAAAGTTATAAATCAGTTCCTGTTTATTTTTTACCACTGTCGTTACACTCAGAAGTGGTATCGAAAACAATAAACCTACGATTAAACGACGCTCTGATACATTTAAAAGTCAACGGTCACCAAGTACAAAGGACGAGGTCTGAAAATTCAAACGAAGAACGTTGATGCACACCGCCTACAAGGAAAATATTGAAGAGTCGCCCATCCCAGAATCACAAGGCACAAATTGAAAAAGCAGTCTACGATCTGGATGGAACACGAAGCGCCTGCCCTCAGTACCGCATCATTGATTCCATAATTTGACCCTGAAAACGAAGACTGCGGCCAGTAACCACCTGTGAGACACTTCGAGTTACAAGAAGTATCCATTTCTCTGCCAGTAACGCTGCTACGGTAAATGAAGGCTACCTCAAGGTCGTCAACAGCGAGCCCAAGGACATGGAAGGGACGAACCGCCCTACTTCACGCTGAGAGCTGCCAGGAACCATGCATAAATAACAAGGTCAGTTAACATGCCAGTTAACAGATATTTGCAAAATATTAGCCAAATGCCATTAGCCAAATATATTAGCCAAATGTGTTTTACAATGAAGTGCCCTATGTGTTGATAATAATTATGCCAATCGTAGACAAAATTAGGTAATTTGGTAGGCCCGATAAGTAAATCTAATCATAGTCAGTTAATCAGTATATTATCTCGGTACAAAAATGGTTTTACTAGTTGTGTATTAAGGAATTGAGAACTTAAGATGTACATATTTTATTTAGTTCAAGTGCGCATCAGATTATCCAACAACTCCAAAGTAAATCTTTAGATATAAATAGCTACAATAATTTCATCAAACTATTGTCAGTGGTTTATAGCATTCCTAGGCAATCTCTTGCTACCGTCAGTCGATATTCAAACAGGTATAAACTTATTGCGTAAAGTTCTTGACAAATTGCAAACGAGGATCTTAAAATTAAATATGAGAAACCGTTAATTTTTACATATTTCATAGGTAAAATAAGCATGTGATGGCATTCAACCGGTTGAATTTAAGTTGATACATGTGTCTTAATTTCCCGTCTCGAGTAAGGTAAACGAAGTGCGTCAATTTATTCCATCTAGTTCTATGTAGTTATTTATGAGGCCAACAGGAGTAAAACGCGAGTTTTATAATGCGTAAAAGTATATGATTCACTGCAGTAAACAAAATCAGTGTTTTACTTTTTTTTAGTCCAATCAATAGTTTTGTTGTAAATCGCAAAATACCACTAATTTCGCACTATTCGGCCGCAGCGAAAGACGTAACAACCGCTTTGTAGTGCAAGCTGATTAGAACTTTATTTTAACAGTATTTCAATCGAAGTTTGAACCACCACAAATAGTGTTGCTAATTTGAGGTAGTATAGGCTCCTACGACAGTTCAATAGTAACTTTGCAATAATAGCTCGATTGTTTATCAAACTAACAAAAAATAATACGATGTGGGTATGACTTATGCGGCAAGTCACATAAATCTTGTTAAGGAAGTAAAAAAAAAAAAAAAAATGTGATTATTATAATAAACGATCCTAGTTTCCCAACAGAAATTCACACGTATGCGGCAAGGTATCTTTTATAAAAGCAGATTGACGGTAGTTTGCGCCCAGTCCTTTAGTTTAGTCGCGTTACTAGTCGGAAAGAGTGTTAATCATGATTTTGGGCTTTAATCCCTTGCAGTAATGAAGTTGTTGCGAAGATATTATCGTATAAATGTGTTATGTAAAAATGTCCATGTAATTTCGGACTGTACTGCAGTGCGCGATATAATGACTAAACGTGATCTTATGCTATGCATTGCTCGATATTACAAACAAAAGCCAAGCAAAATCCAGCAAGCCAAAACCGAAGCTAAAGTTAAATTCTATGCCTGCCTTTGCTTCAGCCTTATGTAAGTAGATCGTTTGATGAATGCCGTTTAATGTGTACCATTTAGAGGTTAACGATTAGTTCAGTACAGTGCAATGACAAGATGAAAAGCCAAAAAGTTGTATTGTTTTGCTATAGTGAATAATTGTAGTATAACTATAGTGAATATCTGTAGTATTGATAGTAGCCTGTAACGTAAACAAACCTTTACGGTACCCGATTAGTTGTGTCAAACTTCGCGCGATGGAAAATATTACAAAATGCATCATGACGATGTTGGCCAAGGCGTAAAGTGCGTAAAGAACGAAGTTCTGAACTTATAAATAAGAGCAACATTTCTGGTTTCCATATATAAATTACCCGATTTATACTTAAACATTATTATGTGACATCATGTTTACATTGTGCTTACGGGAAAGCGGTACGGTAGGAAGGAGGGCCAATGACATTCAATTTCTAAATCTACTGAACCAATGAAAATGGTAGGTAAATATCGATAGTTTGAGCCCTTCTGGCTAAACAAAAAAAGGAGTACTAGTGGGTACATATTGTTTATATTGATACATGCTTTCACTAAATTCGTTGTTTCTGAACCAACGCCTAATGTCAATAATTCTGTGGTGACAATTAGTTTAGATCGCAATTATTTATTCAGATCACATTGTTTCCGACCATGGCAAGGTCTTTACGAGTAGATATTTCAAGAAGTTTGTAACGGAACAGCAGTTTAAAAATACGTTAACTGTTAACAGCTATTGCGTGTCCTACCTAGGTTTGCTAAGAAGAATAATATTAATTAAGTCTATTTACAATCATTTTTGTTAATCTAACTTAGCGCTAATAAGTAATACATGTAGCAAGTTTAATTTTAATTTGAAAATGGTGATAAAACCGAGGTCTCGAAACTAGGCTACGCCTGTAGGTATCTTGGGGGCCAGAGTAGCATTATCTTAGCGTTGATGAGTTGAGCAATATCTAGTGTTGATGGGGTTAAATGGTGTTGTGTGTAAAAGTAATGAAGTTTTGCCATCGACACGCTAAGAAGCATGTGTGTTAGTACCAACATGTGTGTGTGCGTGTGTCATATTGGTATGGTTTATAGTTAACTTAAATTGTTTCTTCAGTTTCTTTATACGATAGGTTGGCAAACTTAGTTTTTTTAGTTATCTTTTCTTATATGAAAAGTGTTTCATGTTTTTAATGTCTCTGATTCTACGTTTAATGAGTAGGTCGAAGTGTGGGAGGCACTAATCGCACAATTCACGGAACTTAAGGAAGCAACTCAATATGGGGACAATAGGTTACCAAACATAATTTGGAGTTTTAATAATACTGTTAATAATACAACAGGGTACCTAAGCCTTACGATTTATCCTAGACCGGGTTTCTGAACCAGTGCAATTTAGAAGCGATAGAGTTATCTACTACTGGAATTTGAATAGCTGGAAAGAAAATGGGACGTAGCTTAGATACAAGGCGAAAAATAATAATAGCTGATAATAGTGTGATTTACAAATTACAAAAAACGGTGATTACGCACATTTACGCCAGGCGCTGAGTACTAGCGGCAACAAGGTCAATGCTAATAACATCACGCTTGTAATGCCCGAAGGGTTAGGTAGAGGTGTACCCATGAGTACACACACATAGTAATATACAGTAAAGTTTGAGTCCCGTGCAATAGGGGGCGAGCCTGTTGCCAAGTTAATTCTTGTTTATTAAGGATTTATATTCTGGCCCACTTAAGTGATATTGAGGAGTTAGGTCATGATTGACATAAACTAAAAAGTACAAAAGGTCATAATATAATTATGATACAACGGGTTTACAGGCTTAGTATCCGTTGATTCCTTATGACTATATCGTAGCGATGCTTATAATAATATGTCTGATAGCACCAGTAGTGTAGATGAACAATAAATTGAGCACCGAAGATTTCATAAATCTTCTTGAGAGATCAAAGTTCATTACCCCATTTTATCTTGGTTTTTTTGAGCTGACTTGTAATCGTTGTTTTTCTGGTTCCCATTGCGGGAGCAATTGTTTCAGGACGGCCGAATGTTACAACAGCCCACTGACAGTCATCTGACAGCCATCTGACAGCCACCTGACAGCGAGCCTCGCCAACGATAGCCATGCCAACCCGAGCCAAGCCATAACTACCGGACGCCTCCGGTGGGGATAAAGCTTTATAATGCCCTGCAAGCTCATTTTAGCGATCTGGTCGCACTCGATTGTAGTAGTTGTAAGGGGAAGCTCTGCCCGAATAAAGTTATAAATCAGTTCCTGTTTATTTTTTACCACTGTCGTTACACGAGCTAAAAAGGTCGCTAAAATTTATCCTAGTTAGGCGAAAATTTATACCGGAAGACGGCCGTGAACGGGGCAGATTAAATTTTAGTCGGGTTAATTTTTCGCCTCGCGGTGTGCTTGAACGGGGTGTTTAACGTTTAGTCAGGTTAAATTTTAGCCTGGATAAGCATCTTAAACGCACCCCTGTACTACCAAATTTTTGTGTGCGCCGTTGGTAGCGATCGATGACGTCAATCATGACGTCACACTGCTAAGAAGAGCTCATGTTTGTACAAAATAAACCGATTTTATGCACGAACACAGTACCAATAGCGCACATCGTACAATTTAAACCGCAGCCTTTGACATTGACATTGCAACCATTCGTTCCACAACTTCACAAATAAGTTCTGATTTTTTAAAATGAATGTTTCATCTTATTTTATATAATTAGTTAATTACTCAAATATTGTGATTTTTTTGATGAATTATTTTTACTACCTATTTACTTGTTTGTTTTGTAAAAAAAACATATTTTTTTTATTGCATGCTGAATATAGATGGCGTTGTACTAAACTGAATGAAAGGGTGGTTTGATCATCATAATATTTTTAATGAGGAAACTGTAGCTTAATGTAATAATTTATGGTTCAGATTCCATAAAAATAAAGTGAAAAAATATAAGTACAGACGCCAGCACATCAAACTACCCGAAACTGATAAAATTTCTCAACCAACCTTGAACCGTCTGACCTGACCTTGAACCTGACTCTTCAGTCTGCCATCATAGTAGGTACAGGACCTATTACTTTTACTACTCTTTACTTTCAGCGATAAAGTTGATAATCGAATTGCTGGCCTCTGCAGTACCTATGAAAGAAGTGCTAGAATAAAATAAGCATTTATACTTCAAGCTCTAAAAAACAAAGTTTAAAATAATTATGTACAATTAAATAATTTCAAAACAAAATAGAAAGAGACATCTTTGAAAAGAACAAGAAGTACACAAAAAGAAAATGCCATCCCTGGTGGGGATCGAACCCACGACCTTTGGATTAGAAGTCCAACGCGCTATCCTCTGCGCCACAGGGACTGATGGAAGACAAGCTAAAATTACTGTTTACTAACTACATTAATGAAATTTAAGCATTGAAATATACTTTATATAATATAGCTATTGTCTAAATTTATACAGATTTTTTAAAATTTTATTTTGATATCTTTCACATTCCATAACCACAATAATGAACATTTTTGTAAAAAAGAGTATTTAAACATTATCCGTTTGTCCGTTTTCGACACAGCGACCATTTCCACCGGAAATGTCAACAAAACAACAATAAACGTCAAAAACCTATGTTTGGGAAGTTTGAAATTTCCAGTGAACTGATAAATTATTTGGCATAAAATTAAATGTAGACATAATTTTTGATTTCAATACTTATAAATTAAATAAAACAATAAAATGGAAAGTGACACAAAGCATGAATCCAAGCCAGAAACTGTAAAAGTGGTAAAGACCGATTCTGTGGAATCCTTTCAATCATTCATCTATGAATTGTTTGAAAATAATGGTATACTCAACGATTTGAGGGCACACTTACGTGGCCATATCGTAAATGTATTAAAAACTGCACAAACAGGTAAGTAATCATTGAAAAAGTCCTTTGATTCCACGTTCTTTTCTTCTATTCCCGGCGTGTCACATTCCAGTCATCCAGTGACATGAAATGCAACATTTACAGCATTATCAATAGCTTGGTCTCTCTTGTTTACGAACAAATCACCATGTTCCATCCTTGTTCTGAATACTGCATTTGTTTTCGTTTGTGTGTACAGCTTTTTTATATAATTGGTAAACAAAAACATCTGTTGCTTGATTATTAATTTATTAGGTCAGTGGGTTGGTGGTGGGTTGTCAAGGGAGAAATTTATCATCACTCCAGTTTCTTAGCCCATATATACTTAGGTATACTTTTATCTTAGCCCCTCTGTTACGAAAATCTAAATGCTAAACAGTCAATGTCAAGAACTTGGTTCAGAATATGCATTTAAAGATCCTGCAAGAAGTTTTGTTTTATTTGAAATCTCAAATTATGACAATAACACAACAACACTATTGTACCTATTTACTATATTTCAGTACACAAGCCACACCATCATAAAAAGAAAGAAAGAAAAAATATTTATTTATCGCAGAAATATGAGATACAATAAAAAGTAGTAAATACTAACAAATAATCTCTCTCAGACAGTCAGTCAGTCAGTTCAGTCTTCTTTCCTCTCAGAAACAGGTTCTAGGTAGCACACTACAAATAAAGTTTATCTATAATCCGAGCTGTAGTAATTAAAATCATGACATTTTTTTTAAAGGTGATCCTCCGACTTGTCAAAAAAACTTCACGCAGCGCTTGGAGCTCAAATATCAAGCACTAAACATGTTAGTCGCTGAATATCTGATGCGCTTAGTAAGTAACTTAAAACATTTCATTTTAATACCCAAATTGCTCTCAAATCCGTGTAGGAAATATATTTGAGAACATATTGTGGGATACAAACTATACCACAATGGTGGATTATGGCTCACCCACTCCTCATAGAGAGAGGCTCAGAGTTCCACCAGTGGGAATATTGTAGGTTGAATAAATGATGATAACAATGTGTATTTAAAAAGTATGTTTGTCTTTTCTTAATAAAAAATATCTCTCAAGCATGCATCATCATTAATCTCCAAAGGAGGTGATAATTAAACAGTATGCATATGAGTTGGAGGGATTCTGAAGGGAGAGGAATTCTGAACTTCACACAATTTACATTTACATAATATAAGTACTTTTACCATTACATTTACCACTTTATAGTTATTTTATATAATTAATCATTGGAGTGGCTGTCCTGAATAACTAAATTGCAATGGAATTCAAACTTTGTCATGTATTACATAATATTCTTATTCTATTTTTCTTCTTTTTCAGGAGTTCAGCTACAGTTTCTCAGTATTCATCTCAGAAATACCGCTGGCTAACATGGTGTTTGGGTTCGCTAAGTCTTTGATGGAGCGGGTTAATAATAATGATGGTGAAGAACTCAGGTTCAAGGAAACGGATGTTTGGTCAATACTAAATTATTTAGGTAAGAAGTTCAATTAAACTATACCTTAGCTTAGGGGTCTTGGGGTCCCTTACTCTTTTGCGAAATTATAGCACTTAAAATCAAATTAAAAGTCATTTATTCAAACTAGGCTGTTAACACGTTCAGACCGGCGTGTACCACCGGTGGAGCACGGAGTATTTGCTGCCACGGCGGGGTGTACCACCGGTGGCCACGTCACACTTACTTTCAATGTACTAATAAATGCGCGCCGCCATGAGAGAAAATGTTGTATTTACCGTCCCCGCCTAGTAAAATAGACAAATTTTCATAGTGCAGCTCAGGAGGTGGATGTAATTTGGCAAGACTTTTGGTTCATGGGGCGGGGATGTACCACCGGTGGCCATATGAACATTTGCGCCGTAGGATACCAAGTACCTACTCATGAGGTGCCGGTCTGAACGTGTTAATCAGCAGATTTCGAACGTCAAAATTTACTTTACTATTTACATTTTTATAAGACAGCCCCCAAAACGCCCACCCATCGACACTTCCTAGTGTTTAGCTGGAAAGAAGAAGTAGCGGAACAAACTTCCCAGCACACATCTGTCTGTTAGGTTGGTAGAAAGACATTGTGACATCTACCAACCACACTGGGCCCGCGTGGTGGATTATAGCCCATCCCTGTCCTAGAAAGAAAACCTGAGTCCCTGCAGTGAGAACAGTATAGGCTGATGATGTTAATAATAATAATAATAATTTTTAAATGTTTTTTTTATTATTGTAATATAGGAAATATTTAAAAATGTATCAAATTTGTTAATATAATGAATAAAGGGAATAATAATAACTTTATTTCCAAAAATTGCAATTTTTTTTTTTTTTTTTTTTATTTGTTTGATGATGCTGATTGCTTATGAAATAAAGCAAGTTCATTAATGTGACCCTTATGATAATTTTCAGGAGTGCAGTGTGGTTCGGAACATGCATCGAATATCATACAAATGTACACTAATGAACCAGGGAATTCTTTATTGCTGTGCATATTGAAATGTATGCCTATGTATAAGGAGTGTTGTTCTGCAACAAGTAAGTTCATTTACTTATGATAAATTACTCTGTAAAACCTATTTTTTTTACGACCGCGAATTATGTTCTTCGACGGCACGTTTGGCGCAGGGGCTCAAGCAGTTGACTGCTGCGCTATGTGTCGCGGGTGCGATCCCCGCACGAAACTAATATTTGTCTGGCCTACAGATAGCTATGTCGGGTCTGGGTATTTGTTTAAGTGAGTTTAAATGTCTGTGAAGGCACCCACTATACAGGAGAAATACGTAGTGGTATATAGTTTTTTTTTTTTAAGAAAAAGAGTAATCAAAATATTTACAAACAGAAATACACCGCCAATTTTCAAAAAACCTAAGAAAATTTTAATTTCCCGGGCTATTCTGGAGCTTCCACTTGACTAGGTATACCAGTTCTAAGTTTTTAATCTAAATTGGTTACTAACACTTTCAGTGTTAACTATAGGTAGTAGGTATGCAATTTCTGTTAAAACAGCGGGATGGCCCAGTGGTGGCGGCTCGGACTTACGAACACTAAGTCGTGCCATGGATTCGAGCCCAGGCAGGCGCATTACTATGTGTACCTAATTTATTTCATCACCACTGCTCGCAAAAACGGTGAAGGAAAACATCGGGAGGAAACCGGCATGTACTAGAACCAAACATTCGAAGACTTGTGACATCTACCAATCCGCACCGGGCCCGCGTGGTAGATTATAGCCCATTCCCACTCAAGGCCCAGTCCCAGCAGTGGGAACATTAGTGGGCTGATGATGATGATGACCATTTCTGTGACACACTGTATAATTTTTGTTCTACAGGTCAATCAGGTGTTTCAGTAGCAAGTTCCAAAGATGGCGAGAGCACAGAATTAGATACTGTAACAAATACAAAGAATTCGCAACACAGTGCCTGTTGCAAGAAGTGTCACAGCAAATTGTATAAAGTCAAAGAAAGGTATAAAAAGAAGAAGAAATATCTAGCCAAGGTATGTTGATTTAACTATATTGGCTTTGAGCGAAATTAAACTGTGTGGTTATAAGTTATGGGTTTAAAATGGTGCCCGTCGGGGCTGTGGGCTGTTCGAAAGAGATACCGCGGCCTCGAAAGGGCTAAGAGGGTGGTACATTGGTGGTTTTTAGAGTGGGAGGATTCTTTTGATGATTTCCCACCTTCCAGGCCTTTGACTGGCCTGTTGGTCTAGTGGTTAGTGACCCTAACTGCTATGCCGGAGGTCGTGGGTTCGATTCCCACCCAGGACAAATGTTTGTGTGATGAGCACGATCATTTGTTCTGTGTCTGGGTGTAATTTATCTATAATATGTATGTATTTAGAAATATATAAGTATGTTTATCAGTTGTCTAGTACCCATAACACAAGCTCTGCTTAGCTTGGGACTAGATGGCGTTGTGTGATAGTTGTGGAATATTATTATTATTATTTTATTATAAAAACAAAGGGTTTAAAATGGTTTGTAGGCATTTTTTTTTTTAAACGTTTCCCCACACTAGGAATTTCTCCTGTATCGTGGGTGCGTTCACAAACATATAAATTCACATACACAAATACCCAGACCCTACAAAAACCCTATAAACCCTATAAAGTATAAGTATTTAGGTACTTAAACTTTTTTTGTATCTATGTAGGTATGTGGATGCAGCCATACAAAACATATAGCTTCATCCCGTTCACTCACTGCAGTGTGAGCAGTAAGAATATAATAATCCTGCTATAAAATGATATGTTTATAGCAACCGCTTTTTGTTCCCTAGCAACACAAAAGTAATATGCAATATTTCTTTCAAGTCTGCTTAAAATCGTTTTTACGAATATATACTAATGGTTTTCTTTCAGAATGCTAGTAAACATACACCGAAAGCTAGCCATAGCTTTGCGAAAACGGATTGCCTTGTTAAAAATATCAGCATTGTGGAGGAAAACCTCATTGAAGAGGTTTTTAAAATATTTGGATTTCTCTTTGGTTGCTTGCTTGTTGTTGTTAATGAAGCATTTCATTTATTTACTTCATTTACGTATAGTTACCATATAAAGCTAGCCAGGCGCTTCCATTTGTTAAAATTAGATGTACTATGTGTAATATTGTTGTATACATATTAATTTTGATTGTCTGAGTGATCAATACCACCCATTTACCCATACTTTATTTAGTTTTCACGTTATTCAACTTAGTCCCAAAATTAAAAGTTCTTATCGTGTGGGCAGTAAGGTCTAACGACCCCACACAGACACACCCTAGTGTCAGGGTTTCTAAACCGCCTCAAGGGCCTCTGGCATGGTTTGACGACCGCCATTTGGCGGCCGGGACCACCATTTGGCGGCCGGGACCACCGGCTTATACGTGCCTTCCGAAGCACGGAATCATCTTTTTATCAGACAATCAGGTGATTCAAGCCTGCAATGTCCTAACCGAACTGGAAACAACTTTACAAAGTATTCTTTCCGTGGGAATCGAACCCACGACCACCGGGTCACTAGGTAAACGCCTAAATCACTCGACCACGGAGGCAGTATTCAGGCAGCAAGGCCTAAGGAGGCCTGTTCCTATATAGTTCACCAGGTCTCCACCAGTTTAAACCAATGCCAATGCGGTTTGCCTATTTCCTTCGGACTGAAGAATTTGCAATGTTATCGTTCGACTAGAATAAGGATAATTAATTGCAACGTTTAAAACAAACTATTTTGCAGATGTTCATGCAAATTAAGTCAGTTTACGAGGCGGAAGTGGAAATGGTGAAGGTGGAAGAAAAGAAGAAGGTGGAGCAATCCGTGGCGACCCACGCTATGCAGCTGCAGAGGAAACGAAACGAGGTAAGTCTAGGTACTGCTGGCCTTGGACTTTGGGCTAACGCCTATGGTTGAATAATTAAATCTAAGATAAGGAATGTTTGGGAGCAGAAAATGTCGCGAAGAAAGTTTTGATCATGAATGTGGATTAGTATTAGAGTGAAGGGAGACCAAAGAAACGATAAATGGGCTGTGTGTGGGCTGTGTATAGCACTCGGCACGTAAGTTGAAACAAAATGGCGGTCGTCCGCATAGGTAAAATGACAAAAATAGAGTGAGATTCGAACGAAAATGTGCAACTGTGCATTCAAGATCATAATTCAACTTACGGGATGCAATCTGTAATACATTATCGGGTCTCAGTCGACTCATTTTTACCCGACTGCGGCGAAGCCCAAAAGGAGGGTTATTGTGTTTGACGTGTATGTATGTAATATGTATGTATGTATGTCTGTTTCTTTGTTCCCTCATAACTCCTAAACGGATGAAGGGATTTTTTGTTTACGTGAAACAGCGCTTCGAAAAGTCGTGAGACTTCACAAGTCAGTACATTTTTGTGACGTCACAAGCCCCTACTCTTGATCTTTAACGCGTTTTATCTCCACCAATTTTTATTAATTTGATAAACCAAAAATACGTATTTAATATTTTTCGATAATCTAACTGACGGACTAAACAGAATCATGTTTTTTTAGTCAGTCCGATCCACTTTTAGTTCCTTACTTAAAGAGTTTTAATAGACATACGTTGTTATGATAGTGACTGTACCTTCTTATCATCATCTGCCTAGCCTTTTCCCAACTATATTGGGGTCGGCTTCCAGTCTAACCGGATGCAGCTGAATACCAGTATTTTACATGGAGCGACTGCCTATCTGACCTCCACAACCCAGTTAATACTAGGTAATACGATACCCTTTGGTAAGACGGGATGTCAGAATAGACTGTACCTTCTTATGAAGAGCAAAAAATCTTGTTAAGTAGTGTTTATACCGTCTCCCAATATCCTTGGCAAATAGTTGGAGGAGGCGTTCAAGGCTCGCGAGGAGGAACTAGAACGCAGCGTGCAGCACAAGAAGAAGTTCCTGTGGGGCCTGGCGCGCTCCTTGCGCGACCAGCACCTGCACATGACGCGCGCAATGCACGACGTGCGCGCCGAGACTGAGCGGCTCGAGCTCAAGGTAAGGCTTGTAACATTAGAGCATTACCAGCGGGTAATTCGAAAGACATACTGCGGCCTCGACACAAAGGACTAAGAAGGAACATGGGTGAGTTTTAGTCAGTAGAAGTCTGACACTGGCTTCCGCTCTGCTCCTGATGATCCCACGTTTAGTCAGGAAGTCTGAGACTCGCTTCCGCTCTGCCCCTGATGATCTCCCACGTTCCAAAAAAAAATATGCTTCACCAGCCTGACTTTACCTAATCCATGGTATAGACCTCCGGGCCTGTGGACGGTGAGTAATGGGCTAACCCAAAATAACCTACTGGCTATACACCACAGTTATCCGACCAATCATCACATACGGCTCTTTAGTTTGGTGGCCTAGGACCAACCTAAGTACAACCCAAAAGGATCTCGAGAAACTACAAAGATTGGCCTGCGTAGCAATCACCGGCAGCATGAGAACTTCCCCCACTGCTGCCTTACAGGTGATGCTGGGGCTACCTCCCCTGCACCTCGTCATAAGAGAGGAGGCGGCCTTAGCGACTTTCAGACTCGAAGTATCCGGTATCCTAAGAAATGATTCGAGAATTAAACACACACGCATCAGAGAAGATGCAATCAGGGAACAGCCAATGATGACATCACCCATCGACAGAACCCTGAAGACCCATTGCTTCCAAAAACATTACAACATAGAGCTCATAGACCTTTTTTTTGTTGTTACCTTTCTTTTGTTGTTTTTTTGTTTTTTTTTGTTTTCGTGTTTACCAGTGGAAACATGTAATTGGCCTTCAAATGTTTATTGTTTAATTGTATTGTTCTGTATTAGCTGTAAGTTTCCCAAATAGAATAAAATAAAATAGAGGAGTGGTGTGACTACTCAGGTACAAATGAGCTAAGGATTTACACCGATGGATCAAAAACCGACTATGGGACAGGCGTCGGGGTGTTCTCCGACGACTTAAACATCAAGATATCCAAACCACTTGGAAAACTTAACTCTGTTTACCAAGCAGAGTGTGTAGGTATCATCCAAGAGGCACACGCTATAGAGGCCAGGGAGGTTACGGATACCAATATTCGAATACTCTCCGACAGTGCCTCAGTTCTTCAATCCCTGAAGAGTAATCAGTTCACGTCGAGACTGATACTGGAATGCCACAAAGCCCTGGAACGAATAACGGTAATAAATCACAACAAGGTAACGCTGCAATGGATTAGAGGTCACAGCGGATCGCTTGGAAACGATGCGGCCGACGAACTTGCCAGAAGAGGATCCAGCACAAGGCCTTACGGACCCGAACCCATTGTGCCCATCCCTTTCAAGCAGCTAAGAAGCTGGCTAAAAGAACATACTCGAATAGAAGCAGAGAAATGGTGGAGCTCAACACCAGGCTGTAGGCAATCCAAGGAGGCTATGCCATCTGTTTATAATCTACCTTCAGATTTTTGATTTTCTCCGCCTCGGGGCGACAGGGGCGGAGGGAGAGAGGTCGAGCGCTGGGCTCGGCGTGAAGTAGTTCGTATTGAGACGTGCTGGGCGTCGAACGAATATTATAGTAGCCATCGGAGAACGGGTGAAAGCGCACGCGCATTGATTAAATCGACTTGTGGAGTCATTTCGCGGCACCCAATTATACTAGTTAAGCAGTACGGTTAGCGACGCTGTGAATGTCGAACGGGTTATTGATAATATCATTGGTTTGCCTTGTCACGGGAGTGCTATCGGGAAAGCACCGAGGCTTTTGTGGTTAGACTAATACGGAGTGAGTGTGGTGGCTCGCGTTAACGGCGTGGCTTGCAGCGACGTGGAAGAATCGTCCGGAACTACCAGCAAACCATCGCAAGGTCATATACACTCATTATACACATACACAGTTACACAACTTGCGAGGGGTCAAGGAAGTGAGACCGGCTCGAAGAAATGAGGTAAGGGTAGCTTTAAGTTCAGAAATTGTAATATTGTTCGGAGGCGCGTATCGCGTCTATTTGATCACGTTAGGACGGCAGCTGTTCGGAGACCTGTCTCCCATGGGCCCGAGATAAGGTTCGGCTGAGTCCTGGCGCGATCAAAATCTGGTAGCAGAGCGTGGTTTATTTAAACCCACTTTGTAAAAATTAGTAGGTACTTGGTACCAATTTACTTTGTAAAAATTGTGTTCATGTACAAATTCAACTTGTAGGTAGTAGTACATTGACCTACATACCAGTGTACGCCTCAAGTTGAGTTTGGCGTTATTAATAATAAGTACATGGAATGTGAATATTCGTTGATAAAATAATTTGTTATTTACGTTCGGTTACGCACAAATATAACCTCATCACAAATCGTGTTATGATTGTCAACATTTGAGACATAGAGGAATAACCTCTAGAGCACGTAGAGGAATAAGTTCAAGAGTTGGCATAGCGTCGTAGATTTATTCACTCAACGAATATATTATTATTGTTAATTCCGGATACAATAATTGTTATTTTTTTTGGTTATTGTTATTTATTATTGCATAATCGCGTATTGAAGTTGGTACTATGGCTCCGTCAGTAACGAAAACTATCGCAGCCAGAATCGAAGCTGAATTGAGATGGTTTTCATCGGTTGTTACGTTGGTAGGTCGCACCGATCGTGAAGATGCGTTATTGTCACGCGCTCGGCAAGTTGACGAACGATATGACGCCGTGTTAAAGTGTCACGCTGAGTATTTAGCATGTCTCGAATCGACGGATCTGTCGTCGGTGGACAAGGATGCTCAGGTGGTACGGGGCAATGTGGACCAGTGTGGGGAAATGTCCATGAGCATAATCCAGGCGGCGGCCGACATTGAGCGATCGCGCAAGGGTGACGTCAGGGATTCATGTCGGCCAGCAGGCGTAGGGATTCAGGCGCCGTTGCCACCAGTACATGTACCCGAGTTTAGCGGCGAGTATGCCGATTGGCCGCGATTCCGCGATATTTTTAATAGTGTCGTGCATTCGCGTACAGATCTCTCGCCCGCGTACAAGATGGCTCAATTAATGGGTAGGCTTAACGGTGAGCCGCACGACATCTTGACCCACCTGGAGATTACGGACGCCAGTTATGAGACGGCATGGGGCCTATTAATCGACCGATATGATAATCGGCGATTAATAGTTGATGGCCTCATTGATAAGATTTTTGAAATCCCGAAGGTGTCTAACGTGTACGAAATAAGGTCGAAAATCCTTAATCCGGTCACGGTTGCGGTGAACACGTTAGATCGACTTAAGTTGTCGTTAGGGGACAATAAATATATCATCGTCAATAGGGTTTTACGGAAGTTGCCGATCGACGTGGTGGCGCGCTTTGAGCAGTCACATGGTGGCGAATCGACGGACCACCTCCCAAGTTACGATGACTTGAGAGCGTTTTTAGAAGGCGAGTGCCGGCGGGCGGATTGCCAAGGGGCATCCACGTCGCACCCTCCTCCGTCAACCCGACGTACGAGCGGGCCCAAGCCGGTTGAGCCCCGTCGGGGGGGGAAGAAATACCACGCCCTCCAATCGGAAGTGTGCGCCTTCTGTCGGAAGGAAGGGCACGGTCTCGCCGCATGCGCGGACTTTAAGGCGCAGCGGGTGCATAGACGAAGAGGGGTGGTCAAGCAGCGCTATTTGTGCTTCCGCTGCTTGGGGACTCACTTTGTACGTGAGTGCCACAGGACCACTAACTGTGGAACCTGCGGAGGAGCCCATCACGAGTTGCTATGCCTGGCGGAGAGTAGGGAGGTGCACGGAGCCTCGCCGGGAGGTCACCCCCCCTCTCCTAAGCCAGATTCGGGTGGTCGGTCACCCCCCCCTAGGGGGGGTGGGTCGGCCAGGAATCAGCGGTCGCCGCCCCCTCGGGGGGGTGGGCCAAGGGCTGATCCAGAGCACAACCCGATACCGTCGTCTTCCCCGCGGGGGGGGGATAGGCACCGAGACTCGGGCAGGGGCCCGGAGGTAGTACAGACGGGTTACGCGGCGTACTCGAATGCGTTGGGGGGCATGTTGCCACCCCCGAGTAGTCGCTTCTCCCCGCCTCTCGCAGAACGCCCTCGGCTGACGGCGCGCCCGCCACCGTTCGGAAGGATGCCAGTAGGCTACTTCCGACCGGCACGGATGTCACCGATGGGTCGGGAGGGTTACTACCCGGGTTGGGACCCGTATACTGGGACAGTATTTACTCCCCCTCCGGCAGGGGAGGAGGGAGGTGCCTCCTATTAGCAACTAGCAGCCTGTTCGTCAGTGGTGCCCACCCCGACAGTAACGGTATTATTACCGACGGCTAGGATTACTGTCAGGGGTACTGACGGACAGCCGGTGCACGTGCGAGCACTGTTAGATTCAGGGGCACAAGGTTGTATTGTGTCCAGCTGTTTAGTGAAAAGGCTGGGCCTTACATTAGAGCCATCACGGGATGGCGCCGTAGGTATAGGTGGCAATCGGGTGCCTCACCTCAGGGGTCAGACGACATTCCTGTTCGAGATGGGTGACACGGCATCGGTCACGCGGGTGAATGCCACGGCGATCGTTTTGGACGAAGTGGTTGGGGTCCTCCCTCAGACTCGGTTACCGTCTGCGGTAAAAGGGTTGACCAATGGATTGGAGTTAGCCGATCCCCACTTCGCGATCCCCGGACGGGTGGACGTCTTGCTTGGGTCTGACGTCCTCGGGAAGCTGCTCCGAAGCGGCAAACGGGAGCTGCAACCAAACGGGGTTGTGGCCATGCGTACCGCAGGTGGTTACGCGTTATTGGGCCCAGTACGGGAACCACAGCACTCAACGGATTATAGCTCCATATATTATGGCAGCGTGTTATCCGACGTCCTGCAACGGTTCTGGGCAACGGAAGAGCCACCCACCGCTCTTAGAAATAACCCACGTGATGAGGAGTGCGAAACATTCTATCGATGTAACACGGTGCGCCTCCCATCGGGTAGATTTATGACAAGGTTGCCATTTCTGTCAACTCGACCTCCGCTGGGGAGCTCATGGAGTCTGGCAGAAAAGCGGTTAGTGGCAATGGAAAGGCGCATGAAGCGGGACTCCAACTTCCGACAGAAGTATGTGGAGTTCATGCGCGAATACCTGACGTTGGGTCACATGTCGGTGTCCAGGGTTGACTATCGTCATGAGGAGCATTATGTGTTGCCTCATCATGCTGTTTTGAAGACACCTGACTCAAAGATTAGGGTCGTGTTCGACGGGAGCGCGGAGACGTCTAGCGGGGTGTCCCTGAATCAATGTCTCCATGCTGGTCCTAAGCTGACCAGAGACATTGCAGACATTCTCACGGACTTCAGGAGACACCAGGTTGTCTTCGTTACGGACGTACGGATGATGTTTCGTCAAACTGAGATTCATCCAGACGACCGTCGGTTCCAGCTGATATTGTGGCGAGAGAGCCCAGAGGAACCGATGGTCACGTACGAGCTCAACACAAACACGTACGGATTAAAGCCCAGCCCATATGTAGCCATGCGTACGCTACGAGAACTGGCTGATCAAGAACGGCTCCGCTTTCCCCGCGCGGCTGCTGTCATTGATAGGGACGTCTATGTAGACGACATTTGTACGGGCTCAGACAGTATTGAGCAGGCGCTCATCTTAAGGGATGAATTGGTGGCGCTCATGGCCTCCGGTGGCTATGAACTCAGGAAATGGCTGTCGAACTGCCCAGAGGTACTGGCAGGACTGCCAACTGAGTATCAACAAGACCCGCATTTGTTTGAGGATTCGGAGAATCTTCATGCGTTGGCCATTTTAGGGGTCCAGTATCGACCGAGTCAGGATGCCTTCACATACAGTTGTGAGGCCGAGTTGCTGTCGAAGACCTGGACCACGCGATCGGTCCTTTCGACTATCGCACGAACGTTCGATCCAACCGGTTGGATCGCGCCGGTCACGTTCATGGGAAAGTGCTTCATTCAGGAGCTTTGGTGGAGTTGTTGGTTAGGGACCGTCACACCAAGAATTCACACGCAGGCTGTAACACCCTTCTGGGCATTTTGCAGCGTGAATTTTGGATTTTATCGGCCCGCAGAATCATACGGAGCGTTGTGTTTCGTTGCTTGCCTTGTTACCGACTCAAGGCAGCCACAATGCAGCCACAAATGGGAGATCTCCCGGCCGATCGAGTCACGGAGGCTCGGCCATTTGCTGGCGTAGGGACAGATTTCGCGGGGCCTTTCATGGTCAAGACATCGCACCTTCGCAACGCGAAGTCGGTTAAGGCATATCTGTGTGTCTTCGTGTGTCTGGCGACCAAGGCCGTTCATTTGGAATTGGTGGCCGATCTCTCTACGGAGGCCTTTCTGGCGGCGTTAGATCGATTTGTTTCTAGACGGGGAGTACCGTCACTGATTCGGTCGGACTGTGGTACCAACTTCAAGGGCGCCGACCGGTGCTTAAAGGAAATTGTATTGTTTTTAAGTCAGAATGAGCGAGAGATTGGCACGGGCCTCGCCAGTCGGGGCATTTCGTGGTATTTTAGTCCACCTGGATGCCCCCACTGGGGTGGAATTTTCGAGGCAGTAGTTAAGTCTTCTAAGACTCACTTGTATCGGGTCATCGGCTCAACGATTCTCACCTTTGAGGAGTTGTCAACGGTGTTTTGCAGAATTGAGGCGGTCTTAAACTCGCGACCTTTGTGCCCGTTGAGCGCTGACCCGAATGACCTTGAGGCCATTACCCCAGGTCATTTTTTGATTGGCCAACCACTTAGCGCCTTGCCGGAATATCCATATGCTGATGTCAAGTTGTACCGGTTGTCGCGGTATCAGATGTTACGGCAAATGAGCCAAAATTTTTGGAAGCGATGGTCGCTGGAGTATTTGCATATTCTACAGCAACGCGTTAAGTGGACGGACAGGACGACCCCACCCTGCGTTGGAGACCTCGTTCTGGTTAAGGATGCTAACCTATCACCGTTGTGTTGGCGACGGGGGCGCATTGTTAACCTGATTACGGGCAAGGATGGGTTTCCAAGGATCGCAGACGTCCAGGTGAGGGACTCGATCCTTAGACGGGCAGTTTCAACTTTATCTCGACTCCCGGGAGTTTGAGCGGACCGACAACGGGTCGGTCCGGGGGGGGTGATTGTTTATAATCTACCTTCAGATTTTTGATTTTCTCCGCCTCGGGGCGACAGGGGCGGAGGGAGAGAGGTCGAGCGCTGGGCTCGGCGTGAAGTAGTTCGTATTGAGACGTGCTGGGCGTCGAACGAATATTATAGTAGCCATCGGAGAACGGGTGAAAGCGCACGCGCATTGATTAAATCGACTTGTGGAGTCATTTCGCGGCACCCAATTATACTAGTTAAGCAGTACGGTTAGCGACGCTGTGAATGTCGAACGGGTTATTGATAATATCATTGGTTTGCCTTGTCACGGGAGTGCTATCGGGAAAGCACCGAGGCTTTTGTGGTTAGACTAATACGGAGTGAGTGTGGTGGCTCGCGTTAACGGCGTGGCTTGCAGCGACGTGGAAGAATCGTCCGGAACTACCAGCAAACCATCGCAAGGTCATATACACTCATTATACACATACACAGTTACACAACTTGCGAGGGGTCAAGGAAGTGAGACCGGCTCGAAGAAATGAGGTAAGGGTAGCTTTAAGTTCAGAAATTGTAATATTGTTCGGAGGCGCGTATCGCGTCTATTTGATCACGTTAGGACGGCAGCTGTTCGGAGACCTGTCTCCCATGGGCCCGAGATAAGGTTCGGCTGAGTCCTGGCGCGATCACCATCCCTGGATATAAAACTGACCAGGCGCCTTCTGCGCCTGGACAGAGATAGCCTGCGCCTGGTGGCGGGGACCATCACCGGACATTGTTCACTGAATAAACACTTCCACACCCTAGGAATCACTGACAGTCCCCTGTGCAGGGCATGCATGGAGGCGGAGGAAACTGTGGCGCATGTGCTCCAAGAGTGCACGGGCGTTACCAAGATTCGTGAGGAGACCCTGGGAACACCACGATCTCTTGCGGATGCCCTGAGGAGACCGGGAAGTCTGATCTGCTTCTGGAGGGAGGTGGGCTGGTTGGAATAATCGGCCGCCACGGCTCACGCACAATGGTCCACTTTAAGGATTAAGTGCGGAAACCTAAAACCCCATGGGCTAACTCGACAACAGACCATGTCGATGGCGCGTGTTCCAAGCGCGCCTTAAAGATGTCAGTTTCAAAGGGCGCCTGCGGGACTGTTAAAAAGAGATACTGCGGCCAAGGAACATAAAGGTCTCAGAAGGAACACGAGTAGGTTTTAGTTAGTTCAAGTCTGACACTCCACTCAGAGCGGGAGGGAGGGGTCATTTTATGATATAGAGCTTCATTTACAGCAGAACACGTAACATACTCACCCTAAGGGTTCCCAAGGCTGGGGCATGCACGGGCTTCTTTTTCTATTTGTTTTAAAGGTATGCGCTTTTGTGTCACTTTCAAGCGCAATTGAAAACAAGCTTTGTTTTTTACAGGAAAACAGCCTGAAAACCCAACTAGCTAAAGCTGAACATATTCTAAAGAAACGCGGCGAAGAAATGCGGGCGCAGATATCAAACGAACTAGCGGTCTTAGAGGCCCACTTCGCATCTATGAAGAGCGAAAGAGAAAGCATTACCCGCGAATGTTCTCAACTCGAAAAATTAAAAACTATTCAAGATTCAGCCAGCAAAATAATAAAAGTACACAATTTGGAAAACGAAGAAGTCCATTCGCACTATGAATTGTTAAAAAACGAGCTGGGAATACTCAAGACGTATCTAGAATCTTCTAGAATACAGCCGAAGTGCGTCATAGAAAGATCAACGATGACCGAAGCAACCGCAGTGGCGTCCCAGAGTGGTGTGGCGTTAAATAACAGACAGGGAAGCGGAAAGGGAACCAAAAACGTTGATTTTGATGAAAGAGTCAAAATGAATCAACTAGTCAATGATTTTAAGAAGAAGAATGTTAATTTTAGTCAGGTATGTACTTTTAAGATTTTACATACAGTCCTTCTTTCCCTATTTAACTTCTTCGGGGACTGAATTTCCAAAAAATCTATCCTTCGTGCTCACCTTTCATATACAGTGTGTATCAGTAACAATAGCAGTAACTTGCCTAGGTTGGTCCGTGGATGGGTGACAACCCATACATCCCGACTTTAATTTGTAGATCTTGACAGTCGTTACTGGTTTGACTAGCTGTTGCCCGACAGTCTGACAAGCAGTCTTACCATGGAGGTTTACCCAGGACTAACCCATTTAGTCCTGGGTAAACCTGGTCGTGGAGGTCGGATAGGCAGTCGCTCTTTGTAATTTGTAATGTACTGGTATTCAGCTGAATCCTGTAAGGGCTCCCACACATAAACACGATACGACGTCGCGTCGTAAAACGATGCGGCGTCGTTTCACGATACGACGTCGCGTCGTGGAAATCTACGATGAGCATCGTAAAGAAACACGACATCGTAACCGATGCCGTCGATAGGTACAGTGAGGTAGTGTTTTAGTTCATTCCGAAAAATGGACCGCTCTAGACGCATTCTGAATAGAATATTTAAATGTTTTTGAAATTAGAACCCAAATAAATGTTAATTTGTTTATTAAAGTAACAAGACAACTGCGCAGGATTGCATCGTGAGTTTTTAACGTCACGACGTCGTACCGTGCATCGACACGTTACGACGTCGCGTCGTGTCTTAGATTTCCACGACGCGACGTCGTATCGTGTTTATGTGTTGGAAGCCCTAAGACTGGAAGCCGACCCCAGTATAGTTGGCTAAAGGCTGGGTAGATGAACTACCTGTAACGACTACCAAATATCGAGGCACGGAGGAAACTCGGTATGCAATGGTCGGTCACCCACCCATAGGGAAAACTTAGGCAAGCGCGGTTTAACCTAAAATTTACTTCGTCATTTGAGCCGAAAGACGTCCACTGCTGGACAGAGGCCTCCCCCAAGTGTCGCCACATTTACCGGCCCCGTGGGTAGTTCGTATTTAAGTTATTTATTTTATTTGTGTTACTCAGTCGAACATAGACGAGATTTACGAGAGGAGTGACGACCGTAGCCCGTCGTCGAACTCCAGCGAGGCAGAGGACACGGCGGCACCTGACATTGACCTCGAGCGCGGCCGCGACCGTGACTTTGAGTGCGACCGTGACCGTGACCTTGAGCGCGGCCGCGACCGTGACCTTGAGCGTGACCGTGACCGCGACCTCATACAGCGACTCAGGGAGGAGAATGATAGGCTCAAGGCGTTCGCTAGACAGGTGAGGGCGACATAGTTTTACATACGCCATGAGAACAGGGATGTTTCCTGACTAAAAAATATGATTCTATTTAGTCCGTCAGTTAGATACGTGTTTTTTGTTTTATCAAATTAATAAAAATTGACGAAGATAAAACGCGTCAAAGATCATGAGTGGGGGCTTGTGACGTAACTTTCCAGTTAAGAAAGTACTGAAATATGACGTCACACGAATTTTCGAAGCACTGCACTGTATCGTCTTCATTTTTTGTTTAGGTACGTGAAAAGAAAAATATACGTGTCCAATATTTTTTGGGAATCTATCTAACGGACAATTTTTTTTTTGTCATCTACCCTACTGCTACGCATGAATTCGCGACACTTCTAGCGCAGCTCCCCTCCGGGCTCCAAACTCCTCTGGCGATGGACCGGGCTCACCTGAGACATCGCCACCACTCAGGAGTGATGTGATACCTGTCGTGGTTTAACTGTAGCTAACGTATTGCGTGTTGTTCCAGCGCTGCGCTTCGGCGACACGACCACACACGGCACCCGACACCGGACAACGTATGCTCAAGTGAGTAGCTAGCTTTATTGATAATGTTAGACAATGTAAGGGACAGCCCCCCGCAAACTGATGGGGTGAATTCAATATATCATACTTATATGACCGATGCAAGAAATCATACGATACACCCGCCATTTTGACTCTCACGGCACAAGAGCGTGGAGCTTGGCACAAGGAAAGAGAGGCCTATATCCCACAGTGGATGAAGTCGGGCTGAGGATGATGACAGCAAAAGAACAATTACACTTTTCTGTTACCAATAGGGTAGTTGACTGACTAAAAAATATATGATTCTATTTAATCCGCGTAGATTATCGAAAAATATTGGATACGCGTTTTTTGTTTTGTCAAAATTAATACAATTTGACGAAAATAAAACGTGTCAAAGATCGTGATTGGGGGCTGGTGACGACATTTTCTGGTAAAAAAGGTACCAAACTGTGGCGTCGCGCGACTTTTCGATCGACGGCTTCATTTATTGTGTAGGTACGTGAAAAAAAAATAAGTGTTGAATATTTTTTGTAAATCTATCTAACGGACTAATTTGTTTTTTTTTTTTGTAACCTACCCTGTTGTTATCGTTGACATAAATAGTATTGTCATTTATCACACTATCAATAAATATTTGGGATCAACCCTAATTTAAGTACTTCTCTGAATTCCCAGTTTAAACAACAGTGTAAGTGCCACAAACGTCGCCCTGAACGTTGGTTGGCAGAAGGGCGCCGGCGAAGAACTGAGCATGTTCAGTAACGCACAGCCCCGGATCTTAGTCCCAGGGGATACGCTGCCCTTCATTGGGATATTGCGGGATAGGCACGGGAATAATAGGAGGTATGTAAAATGAACTTTATGCCGTTGATATAGAGAACATTCCCAATTAGCATAAGAAGAACGCCGGTGAAGAACTAAGCATGTTTAGTAACGCACAGCCCCGGATCTTAGTCCCAGGGGATACGCTGCCCTTCATTGGGATATTGCGGGATAGGCACGGGAATAATAGGAGGTATGTAAAATGAACTTTATGCCGTTGATATAGAGAACATTCCCAATTAGCATAAGAAGAACGCCGGTGAAGAACTAAGCATGTTTAGTAACGCACAGCCCCGGATCTTAGTCCCAGGCGATACGCTGCCCTTCATTGGGATATTGCGGGATAGGCACGGGAATAATAGGAGGTATGTAAAATGAACTTTATGCCGTTGATATAGAGAACATTCCCAATTAGCATAAGAAGAACGCCGGTGAAGAACTAAGCATGTTTAGTAACGCACAGCCCCGGATCTTAGTCCCAGGGGATACGCTGCCCTTCATTGGGATATTGCGGGATAGGCACGGGAATAATAGGAGGTATGTAAAATGAACTTTATGCCGTTGATATAGAGAACATTCCCAATTAGCATAAGAAGAACGCCGGTGAAGAACTAAGCATGTTTAGTAACGCACAGCCCCGGATCTTAGTCCCAGGGGATACGCTGCCCTTCATTGGGATATTGCGGGATAGGCACGGGAATAATAGGAGGTATGTAAAATGAACTTTATGCCGTTGATATAGAGAACATTCCCAATTAGCATAAGAAGAACGCCGGTGAAGATCTAAGCATGTTTAGTAACGCACAGCCCCGGATCTTAGCCCCAGGGGATACGCTGCCCTTCATTGGGATATTGCGGGATAGGCACGGGAATAATAGGAGGTATGTAAAATGAACTTTATGCCGTTGATATAGAGAACATTCCCAATTAGCATAAGAAGAACGCCGGTGAAGAACTAAGCATGTTTAGTAACGCACAGCCCCGGATCTTAGTCCCAGGGGATACGCTGCCCTTCATTGGGATATTGCGGGATAGGCACGGGAATAATAGGAGGTATGTAAAATGAACTTTATGCCGTCGATATAGAGAACATTCTCACTTAGCATAAGAAGACTTGAAGGATATATCAACGCCGGCGAAGAACTGAGTATGGTCATAAATCCCTTTTCCTATTTGAATCGGATTTTTTTTAACAATTTCAAGAGTTTTTTTTTCTTTTTTAATTAAAGTAGCCTGTTAGACCAGCTATTTGCCAGTAAAAGTCCGGTTAAAATCGTTCTGACCGTTTCGGAGATTAGTTGGAACAAACAGACACAACCAAAAATATAAAATATTGATTTCGTTTTATGTACCGTACTCAATCCATTCACTAAAAAGCTGTTATTTTGATATTCAAATAAAGCAAACTCAAATTATAAATTGATGTCGCTACATGTTGTGCCTTTGTGTAATGTCCTGGTAAGGGGGCGTCCATAAATTACGTGAGGTGTTTTTTTTAATTTTTTGTCCCTCCCTCCTCCCCTGGTGAGATGTCGTGAGATTTTATTCGACCCCCTCCCCCATCCCCCAAAGTGTAATAAAACATGTACAATCTGGATTAAATTGACCAAAACAGTTTTTTTTTTGTTATACAGAAAAAAATTGCGTGATATTTGCCGAGACCCCCCCTCTCTCCAACGTAAGATTAGATGAGATTTCACTCGACCCCCTCCCCCCCTAAACGTGCTCTTCACGTAATTTATGGACGCCCCCTAAGTATTTTGTGTGTACATAAATAAATAATTGTGTGCGTGCAGACCGCTGGTAGCGGGGCGAATGCGTGCGCTGTGCGGTGTCAGCAAACGCAGCTCGCCCGCACGGGAGCGGCACTCGCCCGGTAAGTAAACAAAAACTAACAAAGAAAAAAAAAAATTTTTTTTTCTGTATAACACTATGGACCATTGTACGATATGTTGATAAATAAAGAATTATGATGACCGTGTTGCCAGGTGGTGGAAGCAGCGGGCATGGTCGGCTGAGCGGTTCGCCCGAGGCCTCGTGTTCGCTGCAACCGGACGAAGACACGAACTCGCCTATACGGTAACTTAATTCCAAAGCCTCATAATCATGATATAGCATGGAAGAGACCCGGAGCTGCGGTACTGTTGGGAGTGTCAGACTTGTACTGACGAAAACCCAATCATGTTCCTTCTTAGCTCTTTGAGTAATCTATACTAATATTATAAAGCTGAAGAGTTTGTTTGTTAAATTCGAGGCTGCAGTGCAAGTACGTAGCACTCGATTCGCTTTGATTCGATAAATCTGACAGTTATTCTCGATAAAATGAGCTTTTATCGAATCGAATCGATGTCGCAAGTACGTAAATAATATTTTAACGATCGGTAGATAACTCTAAAATTTAAACGATTTTATCGAAAATGCAAGTACGAAACGACATTTTGACAGGTGTCGAACGAAATCTTGTCGACGCGTGTTACGTACTTCCAAATTCGATAACAAGCTCGATAAAACTGACAACGATAACGATCTCGATGTCTTATCGATGCAAAGTTCGTACTTGCACTGCTGAGGCCTTAATAAGGACGCATTTACGATGGATAGTCAAATCATTACTTTTTTAAACAAAAGTAATGATTTGACTATCCAATCGTAAATACGTCCTTAAGATTGACTCACTGTAACCCTTTTTTACTATTAAAATAAGCTTCGCAAAAAATAATTCTTTTTGACGCAGACGAAGTTGCGTGGGCCAGCTAGTTATTTACTATACCCGCTCGCTTGCTCTTGGTAACTACAGCTACCTACCAAAATTGTTGAGGGATTCAAGACAGTTAAATCGATTCTCTGGGGCTTCGCCGAGCTTCACTATCTTGGCGCTTTTCTGGTGGTCGCCACTGTTGATTCTGGTTTACAGGAGTAACAGTGGTTTGGGAATAGCCTGGCGGGCTTATCCCAATTATTAGCTCTTTGTGTTCCGGGGCCGCGGTATCTCTTTCCAACAATCCCGAAGCCCCGAATGAAGGATAGACTGGCTCCTGAATTTCGAACGAACATTAGTTTTCTGGCATGTTCTACGAGTAGGTAGGTATATTATGTGTTTCCTGACTAAAAAAAATATGATTCTGTTTAGACCGTCAGTTAGATTATCGAAAAATATTGGATACGTGTTTTTTGTTTTATCAAATTAATAAAAATTGACGAATATAAAACGTGATCATGAGTTGGCTTTTGACGTCACTTTCTGGTAAAAAAATGTACCACGCTGTGACGTCACACGAATTTTCGAAGCACTGTATCTCATTCTCTCATCTCTGTCTTCATTTTTTGTTTACGTGAAAAGAAAAAAATATGTCCAATATTTTTTGGAAATCTATCTGACGGTCTTATTAGTTTTTTTTTTGTCAACTACCTTATTATACCTAAGTACTACATTTTGTTGTAGTGATCGACTTCAGCAGCGACCGAGGGCTGCAGTTGGTAGAGAAAACCGGAATGAGGACAAGAGCCCCAAGAGACAGTCCACGCTCAAAGAGCCCGAGGATGGGCGGTAAGCATTTGAATACTGAATTGAATATTTCGTATGACTATCCTCGGTCTCATCATCATCATCAGCCTATATTGTTCCCACTGCAGGAACTCAGGCCTCCTCTCCAGGAGAGGGATGGGCTATAATCCACCACGCCGGCCCAGTGCGGATTGGTAGATGTCACACATCTCTTCGAATTTTTTGGTTCTAAGACATGCCGGGTTTCCTCACGATGTTTTCCTTCACCGTTTTGAGAGCAGTGGTGATGAAATAAATTACACAAAGTAATGCGCCTTCCTGGATTCCAACCCCCGACGTTCGTAAGTCGAGGGCCGCGACCACTGGGTCACCGCTGCTCCTATACGTAATTAAGTAAACAAAATAATAGATCACTGTTATCTTGATTCAATGAATTGTTTGATTGATGATGTTGATATTTTTGGATTTTTGCCCGGTTGATGGCAATAGACTCGCCCTTTATTACAAGGGACGTGGACCTAAACTAAGAAAAAAAATCGTATTAGGTTGGCCTTCGTTTTGTTTTGGCGGTTGTGAAATCATCAAATGCAGGAGGCATTTGATGATTTCACAACCGCTACTCCCTACCGCTCTGGGCAGAGCGGTAGGGAGTATCAGACTTCTACTGTGTAAAAACAACCTATGTTCCTTCTTAGCCCTTTGTGTCGAGGCTGCGGTATCTCTTTCGAACAACCCGCAGCCCCGGATAGAAGGTTGGCTTTAGGCCTCAGCCTCGAATTGTATGGAGTGCACCGCTCGTTGCCCGCCCCCGCGCCGCTGTATTCCGAGAACCGGTCCATTTGATTGTACGCATAAGATCCTGCCGCTCCCGCGCCGCCGCCGCCGCCGCCCCGCTGCCCGCAAAATTCGAGGCTGAGGCCTAACACTTTAATGCTCAACACTTTATACTAACTAAATAAATAAAATTAAAGCTATATCATTCAGGAGGGAGAGCATAAGGGGCAACACCTTGTGTTCCCTTGACGCGACTCCTGAGCGCGTGTTGCGCGAGGCCAAGCTGCGGCTACTTAAACTGGAGATCGAGGCCGAGGCCATCGAGCAGTCCTACCGCACTTTCCGACGCAAGCAGTCCGAGCGACGGGCCTGTCCGAAACCATGTGATGGCCTCGCCAAGGCACTCGGTTAGTAACATACATAGAATAGGGTAGTTGATAAAAAAAACTGATTAGTCCGTCAATTTCCAAAAAATATTGGACACATTTTTTTTCTTTTTTCACGTTACGTCACAGTATGTGACGTCACACACAAGCCCCCACTCATCTTTGACACGTTTTATTTTTTTTCGTAAATTATTATTATTGTTAGTATTACTTACAGACGGACTAAACAGAATCATATTTTTTTTAGTCAGGCAACATCCCTATTCTCTCTAATGCACACCAACACAAGTACAACAAAAATATGCAATACATATTGGCAGATCTGCTAATGAAGATACTCACAAACTTTCTATCAAGAATTCTACTATTTCATTAAAATGCACTTTTCTGTACAGACATCACACGAAGCCACTCATCGCACGAACTCGATGAAACCGCCCGACATGACATAGAAACGCATTTCGCTGACTTACAAAATACCGTGCGCACAGACTTTGATAAGTACTTGCTCGACTACAAGGTCAAGTTCGACGTCAGGGAGAAGCATTCTGGGAACAAACCCATCGTCTCTCTTAAAGTGAAGCCCATTCCTGACACTTTCGAGTGTACGAAGCAAGAAGAACGCCACTACGTTCTCGAGACTCCACTCACTGAGTTCAGGAAACTGTACACGTCCACCAAACAGAGCCGGCAGGTCGACACTGAGACGAGGACACACTCAGCCACCAACAGTGCCAGCAACACTGACTTAGAATACGAGATCTCCGCCCGAAACAACAAGCTACAGAAAGTTGAACATACCAAGGAATCCGAACTACAGATGTTAAGACAAAACATCAGTCAAATGTACCACGAAATAACTTACGACTCCGAATTGACGGTAGAACAACAAATAAATACAACAACCGCGGAAGACGAAAACAATCCTAGAGTAGAAAGTATCAGTGAAATAATCGATATGAAGTCGGAAACGCAAGACTTCTTGGCGCAGATGACCGTCATCGTCAGACCCAAGCGTGAGACTTCGCCCAGCGACTCACGCAGTCAGTCGCCAGAACAGGCCGCACATCTCACCAGAAACGACGTCCTGGACGCCATTTTCCACGCCGACGCTAACGATGTGTCCAGCGTACATATGCAACTGGCGCTGTCCAAGGACGAGGTCTCCAATGTCTCCATGACTGAGTACGACAAGGGAGACTATCCGGCAGACTTCACCACTGCGGGCAACTACAGTCGTTCGGAGAGCGCGCGCTCAAGGATATCACTGCCCGTGATGGACGGAGGCGATATGGTAGATGATGAAAACTTTTGGGAGGAGTAGACCTTTATAATAATATACATTTATTGCATCGTCCCTACGTGCTGCTGACTCTTGAAGCGTTGTACGGATCCTCATCATCTTCTCGGCCTTGTACCCATGTTAATTGGGGCCGGCGCAATACATATTTTGGTTCAATTCTCCCCTCTCAAGCGTCCTTCTGATCGAATATCTAAATTTCCCTAATTTATTGTATTAGTATATTATTTTTCTACAAGTGGTACTAAAAAACAACAGATAAAAGAACCAGTCATAATTTATTTGTCTATGTGAATTAAAACACTATAATAATATCATATAAAACATAATTTTTTTTACCAATTTCTCGTTTCTTTCAAATATAAAAGTACAAACATTCGTAGACGTAATATCAACAACTCACAGCTTTTGGCATACAAAGAGTCCTGACGTCGCTTTACTACATTAAATGCTAACCACCGCAGTGAAACAACTTTATTGTCATATAACACAGGACAAAATAAACAAATGCAACTATACAACATTAATGTCAAACACAATATTTACGTTTCCATTACTAATGAAAATTTTTTCATCTCTGAGATTTTTTTAACAATAATCTATTTTGTAAATTATCCTTAGGTAAAACTGTAAATATTGTGTGAAAACCTAACAACAAATTTATCTGAAACAGGTCTATGGGATTTGCAAATGTAAGAATGATTCCAACGAAACTCTTCATTCATTGAATACTCTATTAATTATTTAAGGACGCATTTACGATTGATAAGTCAAATCATTACTTTTTTAAACAAAAGTATGTTTATTAAATACAATGCTTTGTATTTTTAAAATGTTTTTGCTGCTTATTGTAGGTAGATGTGCAAGGTACAATTCTTAACTATAAATATAATTTTAGATATGTCCAGTTTCTCAATAAATGTACCGAAGTAAAAAAATTTCACTTGTATTTACACACAAAGCATTGTATTTAATAAACATACTTTTGTTTAAAAAAGTAATGATTTGACTTATCAATCGGAAATGCGTCCTTAAAAAGTCTCTCTATTTATAATAGAAGGTAATACATATTTTAATCAATAACAAGAAAGGTTTAACAAAAGCTTTTAAATGTAACTTTTATGATAAGTTTTGAGTTGCGGACTTCAGCCCGTTATACAATACAAATATGATACATTATTCGTTGACAAGTTTCATTCGATATCAAAATAAGTTGCGAACTGCCCACTATTGAGATATTAGAAAATATAAGTTTCATACATTATAGTCTATTTATTAAAGTAATGTCAGTTGGTTTCTTAACCTATCACCATTGTGATGTTAAAGTATAGATATGAACGTTTGTTTTATATTAATTAAAAGTGAGCGAATTACGTTGTCCATTCCATTTGTTAGTTATATTAACCTTTTGAGCTCCACTGCGGCTACAGCCGACAAGAAACTTTGTAACTGCTGTTTAGTTTATTACAAAATAGTTTCAAATAAAAAAAATGATGTTTAGAGTGATATTTTATTTTAAAAATTAGGAACGTAAAGCAATGTTTTTTTATCGATAAGATGTTGAATTTTTTTTTTATAAGTAGTTATTTGTGGATGCGTTTACGCTCTGGCGTTCAAAAGGTTAATATTAAAAGTATTCTTCACTTTGCATTTACAGTTTTCATTTATAGAAAAGATCTCTGCAATTATATTCCTATACGTTATCTATGTCACATATTAAATTTATATTAAAATTAAGTTGCATTTCTTAGATCGAATGACTATTAACTAAAAGTACTGCGCCAACTCACATTACCACAGACACCTAATAAACAAAATATATAAACATTCTCCAATTCAGAAATAATTATTTAATCACAAACTATCGAATTAAATTCAATAATTAAACAAAAAAAAACAAATTTACATTAATTATGTCACAGTGTGAAATCAAAATAAGAATTATCTAATTATGCTGTTACTAAGTCAACTTATCATATTTTTTTTTAGTTTTCTGAAAGAGTTCATAAAAAAGGTTATGTTTTAATTTTTAGTACTTAAATAAGAAACATTGATTTCCTTTTTAGTATAATTAAACACGTACCTATTTCTGTTACCCAAGAAAGAACCGATATAATGAAAATCTTACGCTCGGTCGCTGGAACGAAAATCAACACAACAATTAGTTTAGCGAACTGTCAAGCGCGTCTTTTACTTCGATTGGATTACAGAATTATCAACAGCCAATCAGATTACTTCAATTCTCATACATCTTACTCTATCGAGATTTTATGTGTAAACCACCCAACTAACGTTACATTATTATTATTACAGGGATCATCATAATTATACATTGATAAAGGCCACATGTTCATAGGTATAGTACGACATAATTTGAAGGTTCGAATACTCGGTATAAGTACCTTTAATATTATTTTGCTCCACACACGAAATTTCTATACCTTTATAACCACAACTTGAGAACAGCTGTTGGTAGTGTAAATGATCGTCGTCTCAGAAATTTTGCTGATGGAACCTTCAAAAACATGTCGAACAGTCAACTTAAAAGTTAGGTACACAGGCAAAATATTTATCTCTATACTAAACTGCTAATAACCTTTTTTTTTTGTCCGGAGATTCTTTTTTTAAGACATACACTAAAGTGAGGGACCACACTGTGGTCATCTCTCAAAGTGAAAAGTCTAGCTTCAAAAATAGCTGCAATTTAGCCTGTACACTCATCTCTTATGTTGGAGTTAGTATAATCTGTGCACGTCGGTAATGTCCCGGGCTGCCGCGGGAGGCGCCACTGAGCTAGAAGCTCAAAAGCCGAAGCTTACGTTATGGTTTGCGTTCTTGACGGCCAGCGCTGAGCGCGGGGAGTTTGGTCCTGTCACACGCAACCATGTTGACACCTGGAATAAATAAGTGTATGTTTTTAACAAAGAAAGACATCAATAAAGATTACTGGAGCTCTAATCATTTAGGATAACCAGCCACTACAAGAGCTGTTTCAAAAATTTACGATTTTTTTTTATTTTTGGATGATGTTCCACACCATTTAAAATTATATGTTTCAAGCATATTATTATGATCCTATGTTGTTCCACTGCAGGGTAAAGGCCTCCCTTCCCTCTTTCCACTTTTCGCGATCCAGTGCGATGGTAGACCAATCCCTTCTGGGCCTGCCGCGTTGTCGTTTCCTGCCTTTTGGTATCCACTGAGTGGTAATTTTTGCCCATTGCTCCTCCGACATGCGACAGATGTGACCAGCCCAGTTCCATTTTAAACTCGCAGCTGTAAGACCAACATCAGCTTTTTGGGTTTTAGAGCGAATTATAGTGTTTCTGATGCGGTAAGTTTGACACCCAGTATACTTCGCTCCATATTATAGAAATATCTAAATTGCTTAATCTTCATCACAGCTCTAACGTCTGTTCGAAAAAAAAACGACTAAAAACGAGTATCAATTTACACCAGTGCATTTCCATTTGATGTGTGGCGCGCATAAGTTGCCTTCTATGCAGAACCTAGAGGATACACATGGATACACAGGTTATACATGGTTTGTAATAATATTCTACGAATTTCGCTAACGGCCAGTCTTCTCACAGAGACTAGCCGACGCCTAGGAATTTATAAAACGCAAACATAGGTGCACTTTCTTCACCACTCTCATAGTCCGATGTGACGAGATCAAGCGACGGACCATCGGCTGTAAAATGAGAAATTTCTAATGGGAGAACCCAACAACGCTTTATTCGACCGGAGAATCGCAAGCAGTTTGTATGTTAACATTAGACATCAACACTGAAAAGAGGATATGTCGCAGGGATATGATAAAAACAGGGATTTTTCCAAATCCCTAAGGGATTTGATCAAACCACGGAGGAAGATAAAATAACAACACGGTTTTATCATTTCCCTAATAGTCCATCCAACAAAGAGATTGTAGAGTGCGTGAGCAAGGCCCTAAGCAATTACTTCAGAAAATTGTTCAGGGTGCTTAGAGAGTTAACATACTAAAAGTCCTGACATCTAGGGTGTGAGGCGGGGTGGGGGGAGGGGGTTAAAGTTCCCATTTTTCAGTTTTTCGCTAATATCTTTTAAACGGTGCGTCATGGAGATAAGAAGTCTTCTACGCAATGAAAGCTTATAAAATTATGTACAACATTTATCTTATACACTTTTTCACATTCCTACCTATTTTCGAACAACACATTCCGGAAAAGTGAAAATTGAAAAAATCTGCTTTAATTGAACACTACCTTTTGTATACTACTTCCTTCACGTTATCTGGGCCTAACTCACGCACTCTACAACTCCTTATGGGTGATTTATTGGGTGGACTATAAACAAATCTAGTGAATTGAACAAATCCCAGTAGTACTCCGTGACGCGCGCTCGCTTCGCTCGCATATTATATAACACTAATATCTTCTGTCCCCAAAGTGCCGGGCCTCCGCCGGCCTCGGCCTACGGCCCGGTGCCCATGCCGCCCATAAAGGATACTGGGATTTGTTCAATTTACTAGATTTGTTTAGGGAAATGATAAAACCGTGTTGTTATTTTATCTTCCTCAGTGGTTTGATCAAATCCCTTAGGGAATTGACCAATTCCCTGTTTTCATCATATCACTGCGACAGATATAATTATTACCTGCCATGTTTACTATTTGTGAGTGCCCGATGTTTCTAGTTCGTTGCACGCACCATGATTACGGATAAACTGAAGTAATTGAGGTCTATGAGCAGACAAAGGCCCTGTTTCTTGTTCGTTTTTGCGCTCGGTACTCACAACAAACCCACACACGAAACTCTCTTGTGTCCGCTCGCGAAATTTTTTCGACGCTTTTTCGATTTTTACACACCACGGGATTCCAGGCTCTCGACAGTTGAAACCGGGTTAAAGTTCTTTATATTTGGTCATTTTAATAGCTTTTCATACCAGTCTAGGTATATAGCTGCATTCTGTCGAGATGACCTGAGGTTTATGTAACTCAATCCAGTGGTTCGATTCTGATACCAGAACTGCCCCCCTATTGCGTATCTTTTTAATGTCAGTGGCTATCAGAAATGTCCATAGATTAACTGTAAATTGGTTATGGTTTGGTACATTTTTTTCTTAAAAACTCACCATTTGACAGTTATTTGATAGACAATATAAGTTATCCACTGTCATTAAAAGATACACAATAGCCCTGCTGAGCTATGGCAGATTTTGGGAGTCATTGTTTTTCACCGCCCTAATGTGTTCCGTTATTCGACGACCCACCGTACGTTTCGTCTGACCGATATAAGACTAGCCGCAACTACAGTCTACTTTATAAATACCGGGCTTCTTCAGCGGAAAGTTGTCCTTCGGTGAATGTAGCATCCGAGACACTTTTCTAAAAGGAGTGAAGATAGTCTTTACGGCCTAGTTATGAAGAATGTTTGCAACTTTACCTGTTATGCCTGTCTTAAGGTAAAATTGCAAGAAAATAACATCCCTGTAGAATACGTGAAATGACTACAGATAGCGCGCGAGTTGAATGCAGTCGGGGTCTGAGGTAAAGAGCGGGAGCACCTCCCCCCGCTATCCGCACGCCCCACCTCACGCGCCTGCAGTGTAGTGCTGTGCCATCCTTGTCAACTATCGTACCGCATTCCTAAGCTCTGCACGGGAGCACCTCCCCCCGCTATCCGCACGCCCCACCTCACGCGCCTGCAGTGTAGTGCTGTGCCATCCTTGTCAACTATCGTACCGCATTCCTAAGCTCTGCACGGGAGCACCTCCCCCCGCTATCCGCACGCCCCACCTCACGCGCCTGCAGTGTAGTGCTGTGCCATCCTTGTCAACTATCGTACCGCATTCCTAAGCTCTGCACGGGAGCACCTCCCCCCGCTATCCGCACGCCCCACCTCACGCGCCTGCAGTGTAGTGCTGTGCCATCCTTGTCAACTATCGTACCGCATTCCTAAGCTCTGCACGGGAGCACCTCCCCCCGCTATCCGCACGCCCCACCTCACGCGCCTGCAGTGTAGTGCTGTGCCATCCTCGTCAACTATCGTACCGCATTCCTAAGCTCTGCATTCAACTCGCGCGCTATCTGTACATCACTGTTTCTCTACCAGTTATTTCAATATCAAGGTCAATATTACCTGCAGATTGACGGTGTACCCACGGGCAGTGAAGTGGCTCCAGTAGTAGCCCAGTGGGCCACTAGTCCCCCTCCATCTACACTTATAAAACTGTGAAAGAGGTATGTCTCTTTGGGATCATTTAAGGAGACGAATAAGGGGTAGGAAATTTACCTACGAGATGAAAAATGAGAAGACAATTCCATCCTTGGACGTGAAAATAGGGAGCCATACTGACGGTTTTCTAAGCCACTCAGTCAACAGGAAATTGACTCACACGGATCGATATTTACACGCTGATTCTCAGTACCATCCTAGAAAGCTGAACTCTCTCGTGATTTCACTTTTACACATTAGTTTATAAAGTAGACTGTAGTTGCTGCAATTCGCATACCGGTCAGACGAAATGTACGATGGCTTGTCGACTATCGGAACATATACGGCGGTGTAAAACAATGACACCTAAATATTGACCATTTATTATTATGTCAATATTTTCTAGTATCAGGATCGAACCAATAGATTCAGTAGAGGTACCGAGCGCAAACAAAATCAAACAAGAAAGAAGGTAGACCGATTTGTCTACTCATATAATAGACACCCACCTGCATTAACTTAAGTTTATCCGTGATTATGGCCCAATCCAAAGGAAATCCGTTTTTAGTGTAAATTATAATGTTAGTAACAATGCCAATTACACATGTACCTTCTCTTGTAGGTACATTGTAAGTAGGTACGGTAGGGAGGGATACCTTGTAATAAGGCATACTCTGACCTTATTAGTGAGGATCTTGAGAAAGCTCAGGTTCGCAACCGTGTTCATACACGCACGCCGTGTTTGTGGTTGTGAACGAGGCGAAAGGAGTATGTAAGGATCAAAGCAGGTAGCGCGCAACCCGCGTAGCATGGCGATTCTCTCATCATCCAAAGAATAAACAAAGCTCTTTCAATACAACTCTACATGCCTCCTGATCGGAAGGTCTAAGTAGCAAAATGTCCAACAGCGCCAAATGTCTAATGAGCAGTAAGTCTACTTAGTTTAGCAAAATGTCCATGTAGCAAAACGTCCAACTATCAGATGGTCTGTCTAGCAGAACGTCTATTTAGCAAATCGTCAGATTCTCAAAATGTCTGGATACTCAGGCACACAATTCAACACACACATTTTATGGGGAGGGAAATGGACACGGCATTACAATATTATTTACATACAGACTAATGTTTAATACCAAATACAAAAGAGAGTTGCAAAAGCTTGAAGGTCAAAAAGTTAGTCCCTTTGAATTTTTGGTAAACCTTGGCCATGTCAAAAGGATATTAGGTGAATAAATTACAGGGGAGTTTGTGCGCCAAATTTCCTAATAACATTGAAGAGGCTATTGAAGAGTTATTTTAACCCAGACTTTTTTTTTCAAATAATGTAATTGACAAATGACTTTTAGTTTCTATCATGAGTACACACACACACACACACATACACACACACACATTACAAACACACACACACATTGGTACACATTTTAAAAAAGACGTTTTGCTAAATAGATATTCTGCTAGACAGACAATCTGATAGTTGGACGTTTTGCTACATGGACATTTTGCTAAGTAGACTTACTGCTCATTAGACATTTTGCGCTGTTGGACATTTTTGGCTACTTAGACCTTCTGATCAGGAAGGCTCTACATGAAATCTTTCTAGAATCTGTCGATTCTGCCGTCAACAAAACCTGTTTCTATGGTGGTCATGCTACGCGTGCTATAGTTTCTGGTTATACCCGTAAAAAAAAAGTCTGTGTATTACCTGTAAGGGCGGCGCGACCGAGTCCCGCTCCCTGTTGGGCGTGGAGCAGCGCTTGGCACGTGCTCGCGCGCCGACAGCTCGCGCGGGACTGGCGCAGCTGGCGGCGACACCCGCCGTGTTGCTGTAGCCGGGACTGTCGCATATAGACACGCTCGTGTTACCTGTAAGGGCGGCGCGACCGAGTCCCGCTCCCTGTTGGGCGTGGAGCAGCGCTTGGCACGTGCTCGCGCGCCGACAGCTCGCGCGGGACTGGCGCAGCTGGCGGCGACACCCGCCGTGTTGCTGTAGCCGGGACTGTCGCATATAGACACGCTCGTGTTACCTGTAAGGGCGGCGCGACCGAGTCCCGCTCCCTGTTGGGCGTGGAGCAGCGCTTGGCACGTGCTCGCGCGCCGACAGCTCGCGCGGGACTGGCGCAGCTGGCGGCGACACCCGCCGTGTTGCTGTAGCCGGGACTGTCGCATATAGACACGCTCGTGTTACCTGTAAGGGCGGCGCGACCGAGTCCCGCTCCCTGTTGGGCGTGGAGCAGCGCTTGGCACGTGCTCGCGCGCCGACAGCTCGCGCGGGACTGGCGCAGCTGGCGCCGACACCCGACATGTTGCTGTAGCCGGGACTGTCGCATATAGACACGCTCACACTCAAGCTGTCCTCTACTGATGGTGCTGGCTGCCATCTGGGTGACCAATAAACACTGTTATAGAAATATCTGCTCATATTTCAGAGTGTACAGACCATTCAATAAGGGTTCGGACAAAAAAAACTAATTAGTCCGTCAGATAGAAGTCAAAAAATATTGAACACAAATGTTGTTTCATTTTGCACGTAAACAAAACATGAAGACGATATAGTGCTTCGAAAATTCGTGTGACGTCACATGTCACACTCGTGATTCGTATATTTTTATTAAGGGGGGGGGTTGTGCTAAGCAGTGCTTTGAAAACTCGTGTGTATCGTCTAAAATCATTGTTTACGTGAGATAAGAAAAAATATATACATCCAATATTTTTTTTTAAATGTAACTGACGGTCTAATTAGTCTTTTTTGTCAACTAGGTACCCTATTATGTCTCAAGTTTAATTTGATGAAACAAAAAACACGTATCAAAATTTTTCGATAATCTAACTGACGGACTAAATAGAATCATATTTTTTGAGTCAGTCGGATCTCCTATTGAACTAATTTCCCTATGGGATCAACATCTCATTCACGAAGACACAATAACTATAACTATATCATCATCATTCAAGGCTGCAGTGGGGATGCATTACTCTGGGCTGCATTACTCAAGGCTGCAGTGGGGTCCGCATTTAACATCTCTTGCAGGACGGCTGAGTTCAGCAGCTTATGCTGTTAGGAAAATCCGTCAATTTACTGACGTAGATACCGCGAGACTAGTCTATTTTAGCTATTTTCATAGTGTTATGTCATACGGTATTTTACTATGGGGACGGGCTGCAGACATCGAGTCTATATTTATTCTGCAGAAAAGAGCCATTAGAGCCATATGGTCTACGAAGGCGCGATTCTCTGAGAGAGCTGTTTAAGGAAATTAACATCATGACAGTACCTTGTCAATACATCTATGAAAACATCATGTACGTCAGGAAAAATCTGCATTTATTTAGCAAAAGAGGTGATAGACACCACTATAATACGAGAAATAGGGACCAACTAGTTCAGCCAGGTTTCAGGCTAGCTAAAGTAGACTCATCTTTCATGGGGTACTGTTTAAAATGTTACAATAAAATACCCCCTCACATTCTTCAACTAAATGAGACAAAATTTAAATCTTGTATTAAACGCACACTATGTAGGCAAGCTTACTATAAGTTGGGGGATTACATTGATGATAAAAATGCTTGGCTCCATGCTGGTCCTGCTCCACAACCATAGGGGCAATTAAATCGATTATCATGTGAAGTTATTGTAGAGGCTGCAGAAGATTGTAAAATATATATAATATACATTGTTCACCGAGAGGAGAAAGTGACCGATTACTCGGAATCACGGAATCGCACTTTCTCTCGAGTGATACATAGTGCTTTATACTACACCTAGGAGGAAAATAAAAAACTAAATTTAAATTCTAATTCAAATTGAAAATGGCGCCAATGGCGTCTGCAATTTTCACATGTTCTTTTTTCAAATTGTAATCTGAGCGGGAGAGAAAAGTGTATGAAAATCCATTCTCTCCCGCTCAGATGCGTTTTCTCCCCGCATATTAGTTCGATATGCAATGACGTACTTTCTACCGTAAATTTGATAAAGTATCAAGGTACTTTCCAAGCAGGTGTAGTATAAATATCTTTGCATTGTATAGATTCAATGTCTTAATATTGTATAATTGCATGGCACATGTGTGAGTACTATGTACTATAAAGCCCCTTTTTACATTTAGTTATATTTTAGTGACGTTGCCCTGGTGGCTGAGAGAATGTCATGCTCACTCAAATGTCTCGCTGATGGTGGCGGGTGTGTCATTTAGTTCCCTTCAAAATGGTTGAGTTAGATGGTGCTGATCCATGCGTCATGTTCGTGAACGGGCGCTGTCAGTGGAGACTGGTCATTCCTTAGTTGCCATGGTGTAAATATATTTTTCTTTTTGATTTGTTTATTATATCTTTTTACTCTGGACGCTCTTAACTTGCACGTCTTGCTACATGGTTCTCACATAATATACCATCTCAACATGAATGATATAATGTACCAAGATTTTGTAACAAATTCTAATTTAAAAGAGTGTCCATGGAGTTTCTTGCACGTTCTTCTTCATGAGATCTACGTTAGGGAACTGGCAACTACAGTACTTTCACAAGTTATTATGCCTTGTGATTGTGACTGTAGCGTAGGAGTGCAATGCGTCGTTTCGGGAGTTGCTGCGTCGGGCTGCGCGGCGCCGGATGTTACCGGCGGCGAGTGCTGTGGGTGCGGGGGCGCGCGGCGGCGTGTGCCGTGGCGGCGGGTGTGCGGGGCTGCGGGTCGCGGGGCGGCGGTTGCACGTTGCGGCGTGCATTCGTTGTTCCGTATTTCGGGGTCTCGAGCATTCGTTGTTGCGGTTTGCGTCGCTGCGTGCTTTCGTGCTCGCAGTGTTCGTTGTTGCGGGCATTCGGTGGCGGGCGTGTGGTTCGGCGTGGTGGCTTTCGGGATGACGCATTGCACTCGTAGTTTCGTTCTTCTTCCGTCCTTCTGACATTCAAAAGTGCCTGTAATGGCTTAATTGAAATAAACTACACTCCTTTGCAAAAAAAACGGGCACCTTAGGAAATTTACGTTCTAAGGTCGATTTGAGTTAATTCAATGAAATTTAATTGTTTGACGTAGTCTGTATACTTATAATCGTGTAAATTAATACGCGTGAAGTGAACTGTGGCAATTTAAAAAAAAAATCTATGAATTCTTTAAAACCGATGTACACGGCCAATCTAAACGACGGATCCCAACTTCTTGCATGTACGCTTCCACGTCGCCAGAACGGTGCGGGCGAGCATTGTCGTCCATAAAAATGGAATCTTCCCCAAGTGCAGTCAATGCGGGTTGTGCATATGGAATTAGGACTTCCATTATGTACCGGTGTGCATTTAATGTTCCATTTTCTAAGAGAACTAACTCCGTACGCCCCGTCGAATTAATTGCTGCCCAAAACATAACGGAGCCTCCGCCATATAGACCAGGGCCGAAGCCTTCAAAAATGGTAAAAAATGAAAAAAAATTACAGTAGGATGAAACCCATTAGAAAAGGCGGGGAATATGATCAAAATGAAAGGAAAAATAAATTACGGTCGATCCGAGTTCGGGAAGTGGGGGTGGGGGGGGTTTTAAGGGGGGAAAGCGGTTTATCTCGATTTTCGGCAAAACTACAAGTCCTATGGAAAAAAGTTGAATTGCAAAGTTGTAGGTAATAAAAAGAACTACAACTTTTGTATTTGCAATTTTTTCACATAACATCAAAATTTAGGTAAAAAATTCAAAAAACCAAGTTTTTGGTTTTTAATTTTTATCTTTTACAAAAAACATTTTTTTTTCACGAAATTTTGTGAAAACTTACATTTTTATGCTCTAAATACACTGTAATTTTTTTGATTAAAAATATTTATTTTTCACCTTATTATTGACTTAATAGCGAAAAATCAGCCATATTTTCAATCGAAATTTCTGACGTCAAAATATCTGGTTTTTTTAAAAAGTCGGTGGGCGTTGTGTTCCTTATAATCTCTACTTTCTGATGATGTATAAAAAATATACTTTGCAATGGTAAATTTTCTCAGAAAAAGCAAAATCAGCTGCTACAAAATAACAGGTAGTAAGGGCCAAACTCTCCTAGCCCCATCCACTTCTCTGTGAAATACCTTTTGATGGGCCAAAATTTTCCCTAGTGTCTCCACGATATATAAATTATCTTAAAATAACAATAAATAGGCATAAAACCGCAATAAATACGCTTATAATTTCTTGTCCAGGCCATTATTTGGTAGTGGGTATTATTTCGCAGCACCTGATTTTGCAATTTCTGAGAAAATTTACCACTGCAATGTATATTTTTTATACATTATCAGAAAGTAGAGATTATAAGGAACACAACGCCCACCGACTTTTTAAAAAAACCAGATATTTTGACGTCAGAAATTTCGATTGAAAATATGGCTGATTTTTCGATATTAAGTCAATAATAAGGTGAAAAATAAATATTTTTAATCAAAAAAATTACAGTGTATTTAAGGCATAAAAATGTAAGTTTTCACTAAATTTCGTGAAAAAAAAAATGTTTTTTGTAAAAGATAAAAATTAAAAACCAAAAACTTGGTTTTTAACCAAAGACAGGTAAGTTTGCGAACAACCTTCTTCAAGTAGGGCTATAATTTTACCGGCCCTTATCGCTTTATCACTCATGTCAATAAAAAGTTTTTAACAAAAAATAAAACCGACTTAAAAAAAATGTCAAAAATAAATCAGTTTCTGAAGTCGGTGACTTTTGTTTGTTTGATTTCATTTTTTTGCCACCGACTTCAGAAACTGATTTATTTTTGACTTTTTTTTTTGAAGTTGGTTTTATTTTTTGTTAAAAAGTTTTTATTTTTCACTTTTTAGTGGTTCACATGTTCATGGGTCATAATGTGGACAATGTAGTATTTTTTTTGAGTTTTGTTGATTTTTCAAAAACCGCTTGTCCGATTTCGATAAAAATATGGGACAATATGGGAAATTATGGGACCATTTGGGAAGTATACCCTTTCCAACAAAAAAAGAATTTTTCAAATCGGTTAGCAAGTGACGGAGTTATGCCCGAACAAACATAAAAAAGTCTCAGTCTGCGCAAAGCTCTTGTCCGGACAGACGTGTGTTCGATTTTATATTTTTTATTCAAATAGTTGTTTTCGCATTCGGAACTCTGTTCATGCGCTATACGGTTGTTAATTCACTGTCAAAACATTCATTATACAAGTGAGAGGTCTAACTGTTTATCTCCGTCACCACAAACGTCGGAAACGCTCGCGTCGACTCGTGCGGTGAATGTAAACATTCGTAATACGTGGGAACGGTACATCCATCGTTTCGTCCTGCTCGCTGCTTGGCGTCGGCGCGGTCACTTAATCACAGATACCGCCAACTTTTCTCAAGATCTACCGACTTCTTGGATATTGTCTGCAGCGGCATAATGAGCGGCCAAAAATCTCCTCCCATGGTAAGCGCGGGATCACATCCAGACCTTTCCAAACTGCGTGATGGACCCACTAGTATCACGTTTAGAAAGAGGAAACATACCGGATGTAACTGTGATCACTCAGAGGTATTACTTGAATTTCAAAATAAAATTATGCAGACGATTACATCCACTCTTGAAGCTCAAAATCAAAACATCATTACCACTTTGGAATCATTGCGTCAGGATGTAAATGGGTTTAGACATGATTTGGAAACGGTAAATAGCAAAATTCTTATGTTATCCGAAGAACAAACATGCATTAAAAAGGATGTGAGCGATTTGCAGTCAAAAAATACGATCAACAATAGCAAAATACAGACTGTATCACATGAACTCGTAGCGCTTCAGGCGACCGTTGCAAACTTATCAGATCAGCTGCGTGTTAAAGAACAGCAGGGAAGAATCAATAACCTTGAAATGGCTGGAATTCCTGTCACAAAGGGTGAAAATTTAATCAACATCGTACATAACATAGCCAAAAAGATTAATTTTCCCATTACAATGACTGACATCGATTATGTCCATCGTGTTCGACGCTTTAAAGCAAATAATTCTGGTGTACCTATCGGTGAGTCGGCTTCAAATGTTACACCCATCCCGAATATCATCGTCAAGTTCACTCAGAGGAAACGCAAAAGTGATATGTTGGCTGCTGTCCGCGCGCGACGAGGTATGACAACAGCTGACGCTGGATTGGATGGTCCGGCGAAACCCATTTTCATTAACGACCACTTAACTCCACAGAATAAACAACTATATAAGCAAGCCCGTCTTCTTGCAAAAGAAAGTGACTATAAGTACGTATGGTTGTCAGATTGTAAAATCTTACTGAAAAAAAATGATACGTCCAAAACCATGTGTGTGTCCAGTGATACTGATTTAGATAAAATAAAATGACTATCCACTCATATTAATTATATCTGCATACTTATCTTATTACCTACTACGATATTACTTGTAGTACTTTACTGTCAAATACTTTGTTGTTTCGATATTAAGAAGGAATGTGCATTCATTAATGAGGCTCAATACCGTTCATTATTAACAATTAAAACCCTTAAATGTAATGTTAGTGGAACTTGTTTACTCATAGCGGTCCTAATTATTATCAATGTTCGATAACAATAACTTGTCCATTTACTATCAAAACGTGAGGGGATTACGCACTAAATCACACATATTTCTTTCCGAAGTTCTGCGGAACAATTTTGACGTCATATGTATCACAGAGACCTGGCTTAATGATAACTTTAACAGTAGCGAATACGTTGATAGCCGATACGAATTATACCGTTGTGACCGTAATTACCAAGCGACCGGCGGCGATCGCGGTGGAGGTGTTATGATTGCCGTGCGTCGCGAGCTCTGTCCCTGGCAGCGCAGTGACATGCATACGTCACCGCTGTCGGACGAGGTATGGGTCTCCCTGCCACTGCGCACGCAATCGTCGGCGGGCCAAAACAATATCGGTTCATGTAATTACTTACATATTATAGCTACGTATATATCGCACGGTACTAATCATGAATCATTACTAGCATCCTTTTACGACAGAGTGAGTGAATTTGTTTTACGTAACCATAATGATAAATTTCTTATACTGGGAGACTTTAATGTATCACACGCTTGTTGGTCTTGCAATTATGACTCAAATTCTATGGATATATATACTAATAATGACAAGCTGGCTAGCCTGACTGCCGATTTCATGAATTTCTCTTCCTTATCACAATACAATAATCAGTTTAACCATAATAATAGAATATTAGATTTAATTTTTTGTAACGAATTGTGCCTTATCTCACAGTGTAAACATCCATTTGTACCACAAGATTTGCATCACAGCCCGTTAGAAATTGACTTAAAATTAAACTTCTGTCCTGCACTCAAGCTCCCGTCTGTAAGGAAAAGACAATATTATAAAGCAAACTATGACTCAATTAAAACTGCCCTTGCGTCAATAGATTGGGAGACTATTTTTTCTAGTATGACCCATGTAGATTCCATGATTGATTACTTCTATAGTGTCCTCCAAAATATTTTGGACGAATTTGTGCCAACCTGCAATTTAAATTCTACACATAAATACCCACCTTGGTACACTAAACCTCTTATTAAGTTATCTAACGAAAAATGCAAGTTACATCGCAAATGGAAAACATATGGTAACCTTCAAGACTATCGCATGTTCTCATTATTACGAAGTAGATTTAAAAAAATGTCTAAAGATTGTTATCAAAATTTTATTAAGTATTCTGAAGATAATATAAAAAAAGATTCCAATTCTTTTTGGTCATTCGTCAAATCAAAAAATGCATCTAATACCATCCCTGAAAGAATGATGTACAACGGTAAAGTACTCTCTACTGGCGAGGACATTTGTGATGCTTTTAATGAGTACTTCAATTCAGTTTTTGTTTCGTCCACATCTCAAACCTACCCTTGTAGCTACAACACATCTTCTACTGTGGACATAAGCACAATCAACGTTACTTTTGAACAAGTACTGAGTGAATTAAAAAAGGTTAATATTAAAAAAGGTGCCGGATCCGATGACCTTCATCCATTTTTCATATCTATGTGTGCTGAGGTACTTGCAGGACCAATAACATTCATATTTCGCACGTCTATTGAAACTGGAGTGTTTCCCAGTAAATGGAAAAAATCAATCATAACCCCTATTCCCAAAAACAATAAAAAAGACATTGTGACTGAATACAGACCGATCTCTAAATTGTGTGTTCTAGGAAAAATATTAGAAAAAATGGTAACATCTCAAATTTCATTCGCTGTTCGTAATCATATTTCTCAGCAACAGCACGGTTTCTTTAAACATCGTAGCGTAGATAGTAACATGCTAAATTTCTCGGAATTTTTCGTGAACGCTATGGATAAGAATCTACAGGTAGATGTCGTGTACACCGACTTTTCGAAAGCGTTTGACAAAATTAATCATGATATGCTTATTGAGAAACTAGCGAGGGCCGGTGTGCACGGCAACTTACTGCGATGGATCCAGTCCTATATAAAAAATCGAAGTCAGGCGGTTTGTGTTAAAGGTTACTCATCTCAATTTCTCCCTGTTCCCTCCGGAGTTCCCCAAGGTTCCCATTTGGGACCCTTGCTCTTTACCCTCTACATTAACGACATAGGAACCATATTTGACCACAGTAATCACTTACTTTACGCTGATGACACTAAAATATTCCGAGTGGTGGAGTCCGTTAGAGATTGCTCTAAATTACAAAGTGATTTACTAAATTTGCATAATTACTGTACAATAAACCAACTCTTTCTCAACATAGATAAATGTTTCATTATGTCATATACACGTAAAACACACCCATTAAATTTTAACTACGCCATAAATGGCTTAACTCTTAAAAGAGTTTCTACCATCAGAGACCTGGGGATCATTATGGACTCCAAATTAACATTCACCCATCATATAGACCATATAGTTAGCTCCGCATTTCGTAGCCTTGGCTTTATACTACGAATTAGTAAACCATTTAAAAAAGTTATCACTTTAAAAATTCTTTATTTTTCATTTGTGCGTTCTATTCTGGACTTTTGTAGTACTGTATGGAGCCCATGTTTTAATATACATATAAATAGGATAGAAAGGATCCAAAAAAAGTTTTTAAAATCACTTAACTACCGCAATAATACTTACGCTGCGTATGAAGACGCAATGCGTAGGCATAAACTGATAAGTCTACGTAACAGACGTAATATGTTCGACATCATTCAACTGTTCAAGATTTTAAACTCATTTACTGATTCACCATCACTACTTGGTAAAATATCAGTAAGAGCACACGCTCGCCTACCCGTACGCCCCTCACGTACAATACCACTTTTTGTTCCTCCTCGACTGCATAAAACATACACTCGTAACTCATTTATATACCGTTCCACTAACAATTATAATAGAGAATTTACAGACATAGATCTTTTTAACATTTCTCTTAATAGCCTTAAACAGAAACTTAAAAGTAGATATGTCACAAAATTTTAACTCATTCTATTTTTTTACTTTGTCTACCTTCAGTTTACTTTGTAAATTAAGTTGCATTGAACATTAGTTCTGACACAAAAATTAATATATGTATTTCTTGCACGTCTTTCCTTGTTAAGAGTTTATTGTACATATTTTTAGAACTATACCACATTGTCGGCACTATAGGTCTTTTGTAAGGAACCAATTCTTTCTTAGATAATATTGTTTGTAAGTACATGACTGTTTGTTGCCAAAAAAAAAAAAAAAAAAATAAAAAAAAAAAAAAAAAAAAAAAACAAACATCCGAATTGAGAACCTCCTTCTTTTTTTAGAAGTCGGTTAAAAAGTGGTATTTAATGTAAAAAGAAAGATAAAATTGTTTAATTTGCAGAAAATATCCAAAAAGTTTTAAAATTTTAGTAATCAGTAATAAAATCGTTTCAGCAATTCGCGCCATTAGTAAAGCAATTTTACAATAATCTACAATAATCATTATTTTCCTTTTGTTAATTTCAAAATTTAAATTTGGAACGTACAGAATCATGCCAGGATTCTTCAAATAACATGCCAATACATCGTCAAATTAATAAAACCTCTTACTTGTCCTTCTTCATTGAAGTAGAGAAAAAAATATGAAGTGCCCGTTTTTTTTTGCAAAAGAGTTTATTTATATAGTTTTTATTTGAGTTTGAGTTTGAAATTCTGTGCTAAACTTTTCCCGACTATGTTGGGGTCGGCTTCCAGTCTTACAGGATGAACCTAAATACCAGTATTTTACATGGAGCAGCTGCCTATCTGACCTGCACAACCCAGTTATACTGGGATATATTATATCCCATAATAAGACTGGTTGTCAGACTTGTGGGCCACTAACTACCTGTTACGACTGTCATAAATCTACAAAAGACATTAGCGTGCTTTCCGGGGCACGCAAGAAACTCGGTATGGGACGTGTTCTTGAGTGGAGACCGCGAATCGGCAAGCGTAAGGTGGAACGTCCTCGGGCTCGGTGGAGCGATGATCTTCGCATAGTGGCTGGTGCCAACTGGATGAGAGTTGCCGGAAATCGAGTTGAGTGGCGTAAGATTAAAGAGTCCTATATCCAGCAGTGGATTGCAATAGGCTGATGATGATGATGTTGATGATGGGTGGTTACCCATCCACAGACCAACCTAGGTAAGCGGGCTGTTGTTATTATCTAGCCACAAGCTCCTAAAAAATAACTAAGCAACTATAAAGGGTGTAAAAATACCTTTAGCGAAGCCACTTGTTCCCCCCGTCCCTGTGTTCATTTTTTTGTTCTAGACTACCTGGGAACCCCCTAGTTATTGACATATGGAGGGTCAAAGTACCAAATTTTACACAGATGTTTTTTAAATACTAGTTTTTCAGGTTATAACTTTACTTAAGGACGCATTTACGATTGATAAGTCAAAGTTTCTCAATAAATGTACCGAAGTATAATTTTTTTCACTTCGGTACATTTATTGAGAAACTGGACATATCTAAAATTATATTTATAGTTAAGAATTGTACCTTGCACATCTACCTACAATAAGTAGCAAAAACATTTTAAAAATACAAAGCATTGTATTTAATAAACATACTTTTGTTTAAAAAAGTAATGATTTGACTTATCAATCGTAAATGCGTCCTTAAATTACCTCCATGACTCGTTTACTATTTACAGCATTCACTAACACAATGTTTTAAGACTGCTTCATTGAGTTTTACCGGAAAACGTGATTTTTCACGCAAAAAAAAGGTCGTTTCTCAGAAATATTTTTTGCGTAGAGGAACTTAGTTTGATGTACATAATGCTTGTTTAACGATTATAGCCTATACAGGGCTAAGCCCACGGCTAAACCACATGGAGGGAAAGTACCTTGAATATTATAGATGGAACATTTTACTGAAAGAAGACAATATTTTAATTTAAAAAAAAAAACAATTTAAACTGCATTCGTAGATTTTAAATAATGACATGGTAGAACCGGGAATCGAATCCGCTCCACGAGAAAAAATCGATCTACAATATTCAAGGTACTTTCCCTCCACGTGGCATAGCCGTGAGACGCCCTGTACAAAAGCTATGATATATACTAACTTGTCCCTCTGTTCGGGCGGGTAGAGTGCCACGCTGTGCCGCCATCGGTACACGTTCGGGTACAGCTCGGGACAGATCGGGCACTCGTGCAGCGCGTCGAACACTAAGCGGTCCATCTTAGAGGGCTCCTCGCTGCAAATAACATGAGGGTGGACATGACGTTACTTCATAACTGTATTCTGTATTAGAGCAGTGGTGGCGGTCCCGACTTACGAACAGTGAGTCGTGGGTTCGAACCCAGTGAGGCGCATTACTTTGTGTAATTTATTTCATCTCCACTGCTCTCAAAACGGTGAAGGAAAACATCGTGAGGAAACCGGCATGTCTTAGAACCAATAATTCGAAGATATGTGACTCCTACCAATCCGCACTGGGCCCGCGTGGTAGATTATAGCCCATCCCTCTCCTAGGCTGATGATGATGACAACATGGTTATTCCAACTCACCCGTATATGAAAGGTTCGGCCATCGCCGTGTCGCTGGCCTCAGCCATGTCATCGTCCTCCCGCTCTGAATGCTCAGACGCCGTCAAAAACGCCTCGTCCTCAGAATTGCACGATGCCACGGATTCGTCGTCAGATATCTGCTAAGCATAAAAGAAAAAACGTTTTACATCTTTTTTTTTAAATATATTATTATTTGCAGAACGGATGGTCGATAGGGCCGAAAAGTTCTGGAGTGGCGACCGCGAACTTGAAGGCCTCCCACTAGGTGGACCGATGACCTGGTCAAGGTTGCAGGAACCCGCTGGATGCGAGACGCACGGGACCGGTCAATGTGGCGACACCTGGGGGAGGTCTATATCCAGCAGTGGACGTCTTTTGGCTGAAATTATGATGATGATAACTCCAGGGCAAAGGCCTTCCTTCTCTCTTTCCTCTTTTTGCGATCTATTGCGATTGAGTAAGATAAAGATTAAGGTTGATGTTCCAGGGTAGCCCGCGAAATTCAAATTATCTTACGTTTTTAGCGATTTGCAGGCCAGTGCTAGGTTGTATGTTAGTGAAAATATGATTCACGGCTGTAAGACGTATGCAGTTACAGAATTATAATCATACATATAATATGTATCTTTATTTGAGACCTTCAACATTATTAATTTTAATTAATAATTTAATTTTAATTAATATATTTTTTTAATTTTTATTATAAACTGTAAACTTTAGAAGTAAACATGGTAAAAATAAATTTTGCCTTTGTTCTCACATTATTACATTCGCAAAATATTATATTCGCAAAATATTATATTCTCAAATTATTATATTCTCAAAATATTAGAAGTACAATCAAACACAGTGAAAAATAAAAATGAATTTATTTTAAATCAAAATCTCTTTATTCCAATATAGTCTAGGCAACAAACGCCTTTTTGATGAACTTTTTTCAGCAGTCTCCGAAAATTATGATTGAGGTGTCATTCGATTCGGAATGGCATCCAAATGATTTTCGAAGAAAAATGAAGTTCCGCTTGCAAAAATTGCAAAAGTTATTAACAATTAACTAAAAAATTTAAAATGGGTTTAGTGTTTTGCAAATATCTCAAAACCTAATTAATTTTTTTCAAATTTGAAATAAGATTCAAAAAGGGGAGGAAATTTCCTAAAGAATGTTCTAACTTTCGGAATTGTAGGACCAATATTAATAACTTTCCGATCGGGTTGAAAATACGCCCGAAAACTGGTACTCCGTCTTGCGCAAGCTACGCTCCATTCGGACCTTTAATGAATAAATGTTATTTAAACTAATTAAATATGAAAATTAAAAATTGAAAAAATTCAGGCGCCTGCATGATAGATCAATACACAATAATCTGTGATCTAAAAAGGAGATTGCCCAACTTTGGTCCAAATGCTGCCCAGAAATGGGAGTACCTGCGCTGGGTTCCTGGCACTACTCTATGTCATTATACTAAATATTTTGAAAATCCATCCTGGGGTTCCTGTGTTTTAAGATTTATTTTGATGATATTTTTTTTTTACATGTTTATTTTTTGACGGTATTTTAACATTTTTACGCTTCTTGGACCCCAACTAAAGACAATTTGTGTAAATGGACAGTTTTATACGTTCATTTTTTGACATAAAAAATGTCAAAAATGTCGGAATCGACGGTCTGTTAGCTTTTTTAAACAGAGTTCTGGCCGTTTGCAGTCTCGCTTGAAACAAATCGAGGCACTGGGCCTCAAGGTGGCTCTCGAGAAGATGGAGGCACTGGTATTTCTTGTGCTCCGACGCCAGCTTCCGACTTGCGTACACCTCACCATCGTGTTGCAACGATACCGGTGCGGGCAAGCATTAAATACTTGGGCCTGGTTACATACTTCGGCGAGCACTTTGCGCAGCTTGCACCGAATCTGATCGGCACGGCGCGGCGTCAGCCCTCAGCCGGCTTTTGGCGAACCTGGGTGGACCGAACGTGGTCTGAGACGGCTGTAAACGGGGGTGATTCGCTTGACGGCGCTCTACGGAGCCCTGGTATGGGTACACTCTCGTGGGATTCGGAGGCGTAAGTGCTCACTGAAGTCTACCGGTGTGGCGCAGACCTGCAGGTGGAGATTGGCAGGATGTCCGATGCCTGATTTGAATTTGTTAAAAACAAATAAATTTTTACTTTATATATTTTTTCTTGTTTTACTTTTGTCACAAAAACAATAATGGTGATTTAAAAAAAAATGATACCTTAATATTAATTAGAAGTGGGAGAAAATAATTGTTAATCAACAATTAATGCGTTTTTAAGCAATAAAACATATTTTTTAAGAAACGGTTTTTTTAAAAAAAAACATGATTATTATCAAAGATTACGATATTAAAAAAAAACATTAAATTATCTCATAAACAACGCATTTGTTTATAAAAATATTTAAAAAAACAGGATACAAAAAATATAAAATATCATTTTTATGTAGCTTCTGATCATACAAAAACGGTTCATTAATATAATAAAAAAAAAGAATTTTTTAATGTCTAATGAAGGTTTGAAATTTTTCATTTCAGTAAATTGTTAATAAAAAAACGAAAATTAACATTTTTTTAATTTTTCCAACGAGAGCCTATTCTAAGACCTTTGAAAAATAGCTCCACGAAAGGAAAAAAATCTCAGATGAATAGTGTAATAATTATCGCACTTGCAATGTCAGTGTTCGTGCTACAAAAAATTGTTAATTAATTAATGGATAACTTATTGAAAATTCGCGATAAAAATTTTTAGATCACAGATTATTGTGTATTGATCTATCGTGCAGGCGCCTGAATTTTTTCAATTTTTAATTTTCATTTTTAATAACTTTAATAGTAGATTAGTAGCCAAGGGCTGTAAGGCATCAATTGCAGCCCGAGATATTTAGGCGCACGAGCGCAGCGAGGGCGCCAATAGTTCGAGGGTGCAATTGATGCTTACACCCGAGCTAACTACTCTGCTTTACATCTCGATTATGAGGTAAGAAGAAAAAAACCGGCATTACAAGAATAAAGTTTTCAAATATCTCTCTTTAGAACTTTCAGGCAAAATATTGTTAATTGCTGCTTCAGCTTCCATTTTCATTGAATCGGGAGTGCAGCTTATATCTTCATCACTTGCAGAACTCATGCTTTTTCCTAATTAGCACGTAATTATAAAAAAAAATCCAAAAACAAACAATATTGAAAGTAAAGTTTTCTATTACCGCCTTTTTCATCTCTTTTTAATTATTTTTTTTTCAAGAACGATATTGAGCTTCGCCGTTCGATATTTAAAATTGATGACTATTAAGCCTCCCCCACACAGGCGGTATACTCATACGAAGACAAGGCTGAATAGCGAAGCGACCTCTTTTGTCATTGGGCTGAATGCATGATGTCTATTGCCAGTACTATGATGGTTAGATGTACGCGAACTTTTTGAAAGAGTGAAGTGTTTTTTTTTTAATTACTTACCGCCCTAGGGCTTTTCTTGCGACATTAATGCCCTGGAGCGCTAATTGGTCACCTACAAGCCCCATTTGGGGGTAATAAGGACCTACTTACCGAGTATGAGAGATGTAAATAACATTTATTCATTAAAGGTCCGAATGGAGCGTAGCTTGCGCAAGACGGAGTACCAGTTTTCGGGCGTATTTTCAACCCGATCGGAAAGTTATTAATATTGGTCCTACAATTCCGAAAGTTAGAACATTCTTTAGGAAATTTCCTCCCCTTTTTGAATCTTATTTCAAATTTGAAAAATTTTAATTAGGTTTTGAGATATTTGCAAAACACTAAACCCATTTTAATTTTTTTAGTTAATTGTTAATAACTTTTGCAATTTTTGCAAGCGGAACTTTATTTTTCTTCGAAAATCATCTGGATGCCATTCCGAATCGAATGACACCTCAATCATAATTTTCGGAGACTGCTGAAAAAAGCTCATCAAAAAGGCGTTTGTTGCCTAGACTCACAGAAGAGATAAAAGAGGTTAGAAAGGCCATGTGGGCGGGGCACGCGCGCCGCATATATGATCAGACGATCATATGTCGACAAAATTTGATTTACTGACCAACAATCGCGCTCATATTGTGACAGCGAACAGAGCTCCGCGAAAAAAAAGAATTATGCCGTCTTGCGCGATTATTACGTGCCGGAAAAGAAGCCAGGTGTGCAGTGTGACTCGAGAAGGGATTTCTCTTCATCGGTAAGTCTAAAAACCTTAAAATACAAGTGATATTTGTAATTATTACAATAGTATTATGTAGTTCGCAGACAAAAATGATACAATCGCAAGCAGAAACGAAATTATGTACATTGCTTGCAATACGTGGGTACTATCTTGTACTACGTGGGCGATTGCGCAATGCATTTCGTTCACTGCGAACGTCGCGTGCGACGAGCCAAAGCTTAAATTCTGCCTACTCTTTGCGTTTCGATAGTGTTGTACCAAGTTGTAAATAATGTCGATATTTAGTATGTGTGAATGCATTCAAATGATTATTATGTTATGATTAAAATAACTTTTATTTATCCCATACTATCAATACGTTATTATTGTTTATTGATTGTTTTTCATCTAAAATTTGTTTTGAGGTTAGCCATTTATAAATCGAAACATACATTTTAAATTTTATTTTTAGGTTTCCAACAGATCCAGATATGTTACAGACCTGACTAAAGCTATTTTAGAAAAATATTAGTGTGAGATTGCATTTTATTTTGAAAAATTCGAATTTGAAAGATAGCAAGCGCATGCTATTGCTACTTAATAAATACGTTTTATTTCAAGACAATAATAAAATCTGAATTGAAATTGAATTTCAAGTGCTTAATGTTCAATATTTGAAAAAAATCTTTTATGTTTACTTTTTATCTTTAATTTTTTATGTGTGAGAGACCAATAAATATTTTTGCTTTCTTATTTTCTTTCTTTCTGTCCCGTCCCGAAATTAAAGCAAAAACTGCAAAACTTAAAGTAACAAAACTCAAGTAATTTTATCGATATACATTATCGACCTTTTGGTCACCGTAACATGTATGAGAAATATACGCAAGTGTGAGTGTACGTCAAACGCAATGTTTGCGCTAGTGTGACAACCAGTAGCAAGCTCGCGATCTAAGTGAGTGCGGTTTATTTGTGTGCATAATTCGCGTACTTATTAGCGTCTTGCATGTAGTGGATATAGAGAGTGGGAGACAAGCGGCGACACGCGTTCTAATACAAATCAGGAACTATTTCCTTTCTAACCTCTTTTATCTCTTCTGTGCCTAGACTAATACCTAGGCATCATAGAAACACTTTCGAACGTAATCCAATATTAAAATAAAAATTAATTGCAGTATCACACAATAACTGAAACTAAACAAATCCCGAGTGATCAAGTGCATACAAGTTTACAATACTGCTCCTCAACGCTGTCAGCCGGTAATGTGCCCAAAAGACTGGCGGCATTTAAAAAAAAAAAAAAAAACGTTGCCCCACTCTAGGAATTTCTCCTGTATCGTGGGTGCGTTAACAAACATTAAAAACCACATACACAAACACGCCCAGACCCGAAAGAATTATCTGTAAGCCATACAGATACTTGTTCCGTGCGGGGATCGAACCCGCGACACCGAGCGCAGCAGTCCAATCGCTTAGCCACCAGAAGGTAGGTAAGGTTTGATTCTCATCCGAGACAAATATTATATGTGATGATGTCAAATATTTATTATTGTTTCCGCTTAAATTAAAAACATTTTTCGCTGTGATTGTTCTTTGTGTAATATTTAAGGAATATAATAATTCGAGAATATAATATTTTGCGAATGTAATAATATGAGAACAAAGGAATGTTAAATTGTTAGTTGACGTACCTCAGCATGCACAACGGTACACTTGGCGGTGTCTACAGTATACAAGGCCGCGCCGCTGTCTCCGCCCGGAGAGTTCACGTTCACCGGCCGCTCGGACTCGCTGTGTTGTAACTTGCCGTCACCTAACACCGATATTTTCATTAGCACAACCATCCTTCTAAATCATTTACTGAATGATTTAAAATTGCCGACGTAACTAAGCAATTTCAGTCATTTTACTGAGCTCATAATTTTTATAATTAAAACATATTAGCTCAGTAAAAATACGAAATTTTATACAGGTTGTTTGATGCAAAGCCCGTCGGGGCTGCGGGTTGATCACAAAGATACCACGGCCTCGACATAAAGGGCTAAGTAGGAACATGGGTGGTTTTTAGTCAGTAGAAGTCTGACACTCCCTTCGCTCTGCCCAAGAGCGGGAGGGATTATCAAAAAAAAAGTCTAAGCGGTCTAAAGCGGTCTTAGCAAACAACGATTTGTTTGTTAAGACCGCTTTTAAATTAGAACGTTAGCAGCGCGACTATAAACAAATATTAGTGGGTTGTTACGGCTGTTCTTATAAAATATGAAGGAATGTGCTTCTACCGCGCGACTGTTGCGCTTTTAACGTCCTAATGTGAAAGCGGCCTAAATTAAACGGGCCTAAAGGATGGGTCACTTGCTATCTCTTATGCTACAACCACTTATACTTGGACCCACGGTTTTTTTTACCCACAACGTGAGCAAAGCCGCGTGTATAGTTAAAGCACTTACATTATTATAAAATAACACAATCGTCACTCACCAATATCATGATCAAACGTCAGTCTTCTAATAAAACTCTCACTCTTCGGACTAGTCGACAATTTATATCTATTTTTCCTAAACGACGCGTTCTTTTTACTGTTTCGTTCGAACACTTCAATTTTCCAATCGCACCTGCACTTGGACGCTTTCTGCCATAACTCTGTACATTCCACCTCCGACATAGCTGGAGCTTTTAGTGTTTCTCCTTCCGTCAACTCTTCACAGATGAAGCTGGCTAAGCACCTCACATGACCGTCTATAACATGCGTGAGTTTCACTCTATTCGCACACCTGTAATTCGGTTTTCGTTCGTCGTCCGAACTAAAAATGTCATCGTTCGGACATCGAAGTTTTATCAAGAATTCCAACAAGTGGTTGACGTCATCAAGATCGCTAGTTTGCTGTTTTAGTTTATAGACGACGAGTTGCGCTAATCTAGAGTGTATTACAGCGAAGTTTATGCTCTGAAATCTTTCGTCGTCCATGTATGTGAAGATGGTGTGTTGTAGGTGTTTGGATTCGGATTTTAGTGAGTCGCCAGCTGTTTCTGGTTCAGCGTTTAGGCTGAACGTAAGCGCGTCCGCTATCCTCTTCGCGAAGACCTGGCAGGTTCGCTCAATGCAGAGCAGTTGGCTGACTGTGTGGTTCACAATAGGCGCTTCCCCGTTCACAATCTTCGCTCCAGGTTGTCTGCAAAGCCTCTGTCTCAATACATCCGTTTTCCTCCAATGTGGAGGTCTGTCATTGGATATTACGCACGTTTTCATAGCAACACAGAGTTCTGACATGGGGCTTAGAGTCGTGTCTTTGGAGGGAGTTTGGTGGGACAAGGAAAGACTTATTCTTGATAATGAAAGTTCGTCGGGTACATGTGATTGGGCGCAGCTGTCGCTGTATGCGAACGAACAGGCACTTTCGTATTTGTTCTTTAAATAGTTCTCTAGTAAGGCGAGGCCTTCAGGCGTACGGAGGTCGGTGAATGTGTCTAAGAATGGCCAGTACTCCTTCCAGCCTACTTTCATTTGTTCTGCTAAACTTCTGTAAAGATAAAGTTTGTTTGTTAATAAAGCATACTACAGTGACCTATAAATACAATATTCGAGGAAGCTGGAAGTTACGGTTTCGCCTCTCATGCACGAGGATGTGGGTTCGAGTTCAGGCAAGTAATAATGTTACTGCGCATTCACTAAACATCTAGAAATGTAATATTATGTACTGCGTTGAGCAATAAATATTTCAATTAGAATTTGACTTTTGCAATTCATATTATGTACTTTAAGTTTATCTTATACATCACAGACCAAAGAAGCCTGGAATTAATAATATAATTAAATGGAAATCTGAAATCACCAGATTATTCTAAAAACTATCGACGCGACGACGTGCCAAAACTAAACGAATATCTAGTGATAAAATTTGTTGTTGACAATTCCATCAACCAATCACAAAGTTTTCCACTCGTACAAACAAACTAGGAAACGTAACAACTCCACATTACTAACCTGCCAACAGTCTCAAGTCCTTTAGTGATCTCCTTCAACCTAAACTGTTGCGGTCTCTGCGTGGCGGGCGGCGCGGGGCACTCGCGGGTGTAGTGCGAGTGGGGGACGTGGGGGGCCACGGGGGGCTGGGGGGCACCCGGGGCGGGGGGCCGGGCGGCGCGGGGCGGGGTCTTCCAGCGCCGGCGGAACAGCTCGGCGGCGCAAGCCTCCATGGGGCCCGCGTATGCGCGGATCTCGTAGCGGGGACTTAGAGGGTCGTTGTTTAATTCCTGGGGACAGATTGGACTGTGTAAAGAAGGGGGCTGACATTTGGTTCTATGGAAAATTTTAAGTAGACTGTAAGTTTTTTCATTAACACTGACGGGATATATGCCATGTTTACTGATTGTTTTTTATCCGTGATCATGGTGCTTGCAGCAGCGCTGAAATATCGGTAAAATATTTTCAGAGATCATTTTAGTTTATTTTCATTTTATTTGACGTAGTACCCATACAATTTTCAGGTAAATATATTTCGTAAACTATCAGAAATCACGAACATACATAGGGTATTTGCAGACCCCTGAGAATGAAAAAAGATTCCGACAAATTGAGAAGCTCAAATGAAAAGAAGTCCAAATGGTGGCGTCATAAAAAGTTAGTTAAAAATAAATAGCAGCTATTTCTTTTTATAACGCCATCATTTAGACGCATAGACTGGCTGGTGTAAATACAGTGTGTGCAGCACGGGCACGTAGTAGCGCTATACGCTGAGCCTACAAGCATGTTGCTATGCAATACATACAGGCGGCAGGGCGGGCGTGAAGGCGCAGCCAATGGTGGGCGCTCCGCTGCCGTCCTCGCTGTGCAGCACGGGCACGTAGTAGCGCTATACGCTGAGCCTACAAGCATGTTGCTATGCAATACATACAGGCGGCAGGGCGGGCGTGAAGGCGCAGCCAATGGTGGGCGCTCCGCTGCCGTCCTCGCTGTGCAGCACGGGCACGTAGTAGCGCTCCTGTAGCATCAGCGCTATCCGATGAGACACGCCCGCTTCGATGTTTGTAGCTCGCTTGCAGATTATCTGTAAAAAATGATAGGGTAGTTGAAAAAAAAAAACTAATTAGTCCGTCAGATAGATTTCCAAAAAATATTGTACACGTATTTTTTCTTTTGTCACGTAAATAAAAATTGAAGACGATACAGTGCTTCGAAAGCTCATGTGACGTCACATCGCACTACAATTTTTACCACGTAGTAACGTCAAAAGCCCCCTCTCCTGATCATTGGTGCGTTTTATCTTCGTAAATTTTCATTAATTTGATAAAACAAAAAACATGTATCCAATATTTTTTGATAATCTAACTGACGGACTAAATACAATCATATATTTTTTTAGTCAGGACACATCCCTATTATTAATAATTGACATAACTGGGTTCGAGGCGGCACAGGAAAAGAACTCTTGAAAGGAATTGGAAAAAAAATAAAAATAAGGACATAAAAAAACAAAATACCTGTATACCTCAAAGAACTACGCAGTTATTTACTAATTCATCTCATAGCCAGCAAGTAAAAGCTACAACTTACATCTCTAGGCTGCTCGCCATACTTATTGACGGCGGCAGTGTTGCATGGCGGGAAGGAGGTGAGTACGTCCACCACGTGCTCCGCGCCGAACTTGGCGGCGAAGTGCAGCGGCGTCTCGTTGATGGCTTTGTCTGGAGTGTTCAGGTAGCGGTCCACTAGTATGCTTGCGAACTCCTGGAATCAGAAAAATGAGAGATTTTTATTCTTTGGTCCAGATCATTCAATATTAAGACGATTGCCAGAGGAGAATGGTGGATTAGGAGCTCGTGGCTTAAGAAGAACTGCCACTCAGGTCGATGTTTGGGTAAAGCTGTGCTTGCCTAGGTCGGTCTGTGGATGGGTGACCGCCCGACATACCGCGTTTCCTCCGTGCCTCGGAAAGCACGTTAAGCTGTTGGTCCCGACTGCCATATACAGATCTTTGGCAGTCGTTACACGTAGTCAGTGACCTGAAATTCTGACATCCAGTCTTACCAAAGGGTATCGTATTACCTAGTATTAACTGGGTTGTGGAGGTCAGAGAGGTCGCTCCATGTAAAATACTGGTATTCAGCTGCATCCGGTTAGACTGGAAGCCGACCCCAATATAGTTGGGAAAAGGCTAGGCAGATGATGATGCCAGAGGAGAATGGAAGAAAAAATGTGTTGCGCCGGCCCCAAGTGACATGGGACAAGTACAGGAAGATGATGGTATAAAAGTATAGAAGGTACTTATAACTAGAAACCTCATCCTTTAGGGGAAGCCTATAGTGCGCGCGGTTACTAGTTGGCCGCTCCTTAGGTGGCGACAGGGGTGAGGGGGCGGGTTGCCTACAGCTTGCAATGCACAGGAGACTATAATTAGACAGTCATGACCAATCTTGAGATATCGTGAACAATAATTGTTCAATTTATTGAAAACAATACTTAAATAAAAAACAAAAATTTGTCTAAGGCGCGGCCAACTAGTTCCGCGCGCAAAAAGCTGTACTGTTTTTTTTTTTAGATATGGATCACTTTTTTTTTCTTCGAGGCGGGGACATTATCAAATGACTCCTACCGCTCTGGGCAGAGCGGTAGGGATTGTCAGGCTTCTATTGACTAAAAACCACCAATGTTTCTTCTTAGCTCTTTGTGTCGAGGCGCGGTATCTCTTTCGAACAACCCTTCGAAAGCAGATATGAAACTCTAAAAGGGAATTATAGCGTGACGGTTGACAGGGGAGAAAAAAACCGTAAAAATGATGATAGACCAATTATGATTATTTATTTCCCTTACCTTACAAGAGTCAGGATCCGCATCCATGCCATACAACGTCTGCACAAACATGGGGTTGCCGACAGTCGTCAGTATTAAGTTGCATATCTCCGCGTTGCCCGCTTTCGCTGCTATATGCAACGCGTTGTACCGAGAACCTTCCTGCAATAATATAACATCACGCCTGTAATCTCCGAAGGGTTAGGCAGAGGTGTAGCTAACAGGGAATAGGGGGCGACCCTATTGCCATTAACCGGGCACATATCCAACACAAACAATCCATACTAATATTAAAAAAAAAAAATTAAAAAAAAAATACATACACACGAACATATAACCTCCTCCTTTTTCGAAGTCGGTTAATAAATGCGAAACTAACTCTGTCTGTCTGTCTGTTACTCAATCGCGACTAAACTACTGAACTATGATAAGTATTTATTATTTTATTTTTACATTGTTTATTGTTATATACTTTTCTTTATTACTGATTCGTGTCTGTAGTAAATCTTAAATGTAACTGACACCTTGCTATTGTATCGAGTCTGGTTCTTCTAACCAACCTAACAGACAGATGTGTGCTGGGGAGTTTGTTCCGCCACTTCTTCTTTCCAGCTAAACACTAGGAAGTGTCGATGGGTGGGTGTTTTTGGGGGACGGTCTAATAAAAATGTAAAACCTGGTTAAATGTGTCTCAGATCAGATACCCAAATCTGTCTCATGCGACCCCAGTATGAGTTCCAGTTATAGAGGTTTTTCACTTATCCAAGTCCCAGTTAACTAAGTTTCACTGTAGTAAAGTATAGTACATTTTGACCTTCGAAAAGTGCTGATTATCAGCCTAGTTTGAATAAATGAATTTTGATTTTGATTTTTGATTTTGAACCAATTTGCATGAAATTTGGTATGGAGATATTTTGATACCCGAGAAAGGACATAGGCTACTTTTAGGGTTCCGTAGTCAACTAGGAACCCTTATAGTTTCGCCATGTCTGTCTGTCCGTCCTCGCTTAATCTCTGTGACCGTTAGCACTAGAAAGCTGAAATTTGGTACCAATATGTGTATCAATCACGCCGACAAAGTGGTAAAATAAAAATTGGAAAAAAATGTTTTATTAGGGTAGCCCCCCTATATGTAAAGTGGGAAGTGATTTTTTTTTTAATTTCAACCCTAACGTGTGATATATTGTTGGAAAGGTATTTAAAAATGAATAGGGGTTTACTAAAATAATTTTTTGATAATGTCAATAATTTCGGAAATAATCGCTCCAAAAGTAAAAAACAATGTGTCCCCCCCCCCCTCTAACTTTTGAACCATAAGTTTAGAAAATATGAAAAAAATCTGAAAAGTAGAACTTTATAAGGACTTTCTAGGAAAATCATTTTGAACTTGGATGGAAACAACAGATGGAAACAACAGTCAACCAATATAATTTGGTCCCTGAATCGTATGAGCGCCTATACAATCCAGAGGTCAAGTTCATTGGCCAGTAGAAGAAATTGTATAAATTTTAGCATACCGTTTTGGTACGGAACCCTTCATGTGCGAGTCCGACTCGCACTTGGCCAGTTTTTTTAATAATAATAAGAAAAACTTTATTCAAGGGGTTGAAAGGGGGGTACGAAAATATTACTTTTGGTTGCGATAACCGGCATCGGTAGCGATAACCGACATCCGCGCGATTGAAACCGCGGGCATCAGCTAGTACACACATATTGTACAATAACACTTTGCCCGGCCCGGAAATCGAACCCAGGACCTCATGCCCAGCAGTGGCGCTTGTGACCACTAGACCAACGAGGCAGTCGGCAATTCCTGCAATGTATTATTATAAACATCATATCATTCTTGTTTTCCTTAAAAGATGTAGGTACCTATAACAGACCTGTGTTTCGCAAGTCACCATGTAGGTAACAAGGGACGAGCCAATTGCCTGCATCGACATTTATATCGCCATGAATATAAATAGGTAGGAAACACGAGCAGCCATATTCCTACTTCTACTGGACAAGACCCGACACATTATTAACTAAGGGCGTGGGCACACGATGCGTTGCGGCGCCTCACCGCAAAGTTTCCGACGAATCGGCCTTCAATTTCACTGATCGTGTGCGATTGGTCGAAATCTCGCCGCACCGCCGCCGCAACGCATCGTGTGCCCCCGCTCTAACTTCTTATTAAAATTAGCATAAGTTCACCTCATAGAAAAACCCAATAACACTTTGTCGGACCCGGGAATCGAACTCAGGACTTCAAGTTTAGCAGTTGCGCTTGCCTATTCTCAGTAAAAACGAACCTCATAAAAACTAGTTTATTAATAACTAGGTATGATGTGTTTAAGTACACTTTTGTACATGTAGGTACAGGTATCTCATTACCGCGATGTCAGGTAACTGCGTCTGATCCATTGAATGCTAATTTTGTCATTGAGCCACTGGTAGTACACGACTAATTTAAATGTCTAATTTGTTGAACTTAGTTGTTTACAAAGCTACTGCAGAAGTTTACATAATAAAGTATCTAAATATATAAGAAGGAATGTTTTGCATTACCTATTTACAAATATGTAGATATAACAATAATATACCGTTTTGTGTATTCATCTGAGTACTAAATATGAATATTTTTGCTTTATTTTTAAATGATTGAATGAAATAAATAAGTTTGGATAAGGTAGTGAATATTAATGTATTCGTCGAAAACTGATTTATGTATTTGTTAGAAAAACTGTTCAAAGGAAAATGTACCTTTTAGAACTAATTCTTGAACAAATTGCGATAGGCACAATACAATACTACATAATTATTTTCCACTTAGACAAACAAAATAACACTGAGCATTTTTAGAGTCATGGTCACTATTACTTTCTTAGGTACCTCTGGCGAGAGGCGGATGAGTGGAGACCGAGATATTCGCAGGAGACAGAACAGAACAAGTCCAATAAGAAAAAAAGAGACGTATACAAATGGTTTTTTTTTATTGGGACATGCCCGCCACACTATTCCCGAAGCACTGTAACTCCTGAAAGCCAGAATCAACAGTGGCGACCACAAGAAAAGCGCCGAGACAGAAGAACTGTTTTAGACCCCGCAACGAAATTAATCAGAAATAGAAGCGGAGGTGTACGAAAAAAACATAATTTCCACTTCCCTCCATATCAGCAGGACAGAATAAAACAAGGCCACAAAAGGACGTATACAACTGTGATAAGCCCAGTTGCTATCACTATCACTATATATTATAAAACAAAGTCCTTCACCGCGTCTGTATGTCTGTCTGTTCGCGATAAACTCAAAAACTACTGCACCAATTTTCATGCTGCTTTTACTAAGGTATAGAGTGGTTCTCGAAGACGGTTTTAGTATATAATTTGACGCGGGCGAAGCAGCGGGCATCAGCTATATAGTCATTAAAATTAGTAAGTCTTATGTTGTGAGCTTGAACAGATTGTAAAGCTACCTGCAATATGGCGGGTGTGTTGCCACTGCTGACCAGAAACCTCGGGTTATCCCACACTCGGTCCCGCACCGTGCTGGACAGCCCCGCTTCTATCGCCTTTCGCAGCGCCACCATGTCTTGTGGTGATGGCGCTTTGAACGGGTAGGGCTTCTCGCCCATTACAGCTGAAACAATAAATAAGGAGTTTTCATTATTATACGAATCTGTTAGGATTTCTAGACTTTAGGCACTGAAAGTGTCAGGAAAAGATTAGGTTTTTAGGATTCAGGATTATTGGTATTCACGTTTTAAGCATTATTCTTTTCTTTTATTTGATACGCGTTCAGGTAGTTACTGCATGTATTTTTGTAAGTTTTTGGCGAGAACCCTCATCATTCTCTCTTCAAAACCCTTCATTTTGATACCCCCCACTCGATATAATGTAGCAAATGTCACTTGCGCCACCAAGACAAATCTGACGTAGTATATTTTGTCCAAATCCGTTTAGGACTTATGAGGGAAAAACTAAACGGCCATACATAGATACAGGCCAAACATAAAACCCTCCTCTTGCCGCAGTCGGGTAAAAACCATCCAATTAAGCTTTAATGTTTAGGAAACACTAGATAAATTCACTTGTATCCAAAAAACCCTTTCCCTTACCGACATAACCAACGAAGAAAGTAATTATCGAAAAAACTAATTAAGAAAGCCACCTAATATTAAGTTACGCGTGACACTATTTCAAGCTAAGTACATAAAATTCCGATAATAGGCAGTTCGCGTGATAACGTAGAAATTAGTAGTTAGTAGAATAGAAATTAGTAGCTTGCCTAGACCAAATAAGATATAATTGGGCTTTGTTACTCACGATTAGGTTCCAGTCAACCGTAGAATGAGCGGTGTGAAGTAATTACTTTCATCTTTTTTGATGATGATTCTAAAATAGTAACGCCACCGTATGGGCTTTAGGTGCTTTCCGAGCTGCTGAAGGGTTAAGCAATTAGGCCAGGCCGTCATTCTTAAATCGTTGACAGTCTTTACTGGTAATTAGAAGCCTAGGCCCAAAAAGTGTGTGTAGAAACCCAGTAACCTAACTTAAGTCAAGTTAAATGTTAACGTCTATTTTCAACTACACTTCGAGAAGGTAACAGCTAAACGCTCGTTAAATTGCCATGTAGATTAGTAATGAGAACATTGACCTAAACGTAACGACTTTCGAGTTTCGATCCACTAATATGTGGGACGCCTGTAATTTTACTGAAAGCAAAAGTAATGTTGGCTTTGTACGTAATTATTGTCATTAAAGATGTGTCGTGTCACGGGTCAAGAACGAATGATTCTTTCGTAAACCAATTTGTCCAAAAAGTACGTCTGCCTATGGAAATTAAGCGCCATAATCTGGTTCGACAGGAAGCCGATTCCGACATACTTGGTAAAAGGCTAGGCAGACGACGAAAGGCCATGTTCTGAAATTGTCTTGAAACTTCCCTTGTTGTTCGAGGCAGTGTTCTCAAAATAAATGAATGACAGTTATTGTAAAAATTACAGGAACGACTGTCTTGTTTCATTACCTTGTTCGTATTTGGTACCTAAGCAAATAAATTAGCTTTCTATATTCTTCTTTCTCTTATAATATTTGACATAATCATATTATCTTAAAGGCACGTCCACAGCTGGACCTAGGGTCTATAAGCTACAATGCCCAGAACTATCCTGCCTTTTTCCAGTGCAGTATTACCGCAACTTCCACTTAGGTCATCGCTCCACCTAACACCTTGTTACTGCTACCCACGTATGAGCCTTCCGGTACTATAACTATATGAGTCAGGAGTTCTAATTTTGTATGACTGTGTTTCAGAGACCGAAAAGGTTACTGTTAAAGATTTTTTAATCAGGTTATTTTGTAGGTTTCACTGTTTCCGATACCAGTGGGCTATTTGTAATATTTTTATATTGTTTTAAAAGGTTTTTTGTTAAGAAATAAGTAGTAGTAAGGGAAGCGTTGGTCGTGCGGCAGAGAGTTGGGCAGACCACACCACATGTTGGCCATCGTGGGAATATTCCTGGATGAGGCTGGCACAAGAGCCTAGACCTTAAGCAAAGAGATGCCTATACAGCAGTGAGTGAAGTCGGGCTGTAGATGATGGCAATGAAAAAAATAAGTTATTTTATTTATTTAAAAATTACAAGTTCCTTACATTAAAAAAAAACACAATTAGAAATGAATAAACGATATTAATGCATGATCCAACAGGTTTCGGTATAGTGTTCAAATGTCCAAAGGTTTTTGTTGTACATTCTACGTGTACAATGCATTATTGATAAAAAACAACAATATTCGAATGAGACAATAAACATTGAATAACGATTGACATACATTCCGTTCTCAGTGGTACGTCTAAATGAAGTAGGTGACTATAGGTAGCCTACCTTTACTCATGCTAATAAAGCCACTAGCCCGACTATAATAAGCACTATATCGGTGAAGATGACTCACAGTCTGTCTTATCGAACCAATAATGTGTTTGAACTCAATTTGACTGTGAATCAAGATGTAGGTCGATAGATTATTACTTTTCGCTTTAAAATTAAGACGTCCTATGCTAGGTATTCTACCTGTCATAGATTTGGACAAATAAACGGATTTTATTTTCTTCTTAGCGTGTCAATGACAATTTCAATTGAATCAGTGCAAAATTTGGCACTTTTAGCAGCGCCTATCAGCTCTTGTGATGTGCAAGCAACAGGAGACGCGGGAAGCCTCGATCGAAACGGATCATAAACAATGACGTCAGCCTCGAAAAAAAAACAAACAAACGTCAAATGTTTACTTTTCCCGCGTAAAAATGGTGGACTCGATGTCGATGAAAGAAAATAGGTTACTGTGACGATTGAAAGCATTGAGCTGGCATCGTGACAAATGTTCTAGGCATAAATAGGCAGATTCTTATTCGATTAAGTCCAATGGTTAGTATTGGGAGCGGTCACATCTGATGCAGTGAGCCAGTGACGCAACGATTCGAGTCCACTCGATTGTTGCGTATCGGGTGGTGAAAGTCCAATTATAAACATAGGCCTGATGCCATCAATCAACATGGTATGAAAATCTTTGGCTTGCCAAACCTGCCAACTGTGTTGATACACAGTTGGCAGGTTTGGCATCGTATTTTATAAGAATTATAATAGGGGAGAAAGGAGATGGATTATTTCTTGTCGAGCCATGAATATTATATGGGTCATTCATAATCATAAAACATTAACTACAGTTCTTTTATAGTATTTCCAGTGATTAAATTCGACCTTTTGTTGGAATTGAAATGTTGCCTATTGCATTTCATCGCTGATAAAATAAAACCTACTTGAATTAGTCACTCAATTCTAATATTTATTCTCAACTTTATTATTTATTGAATAAGATGTGTGTGAGTAAAGCGCAGTAATGACAGGTGGACTTAGGCTGTAAGTGCTGTAACCGAACGTCCAAGAACATGGAAAAGAAATATGGTCGTCGCGCGGCGACATGGGCAGACGACATAGTTGCCATCGGGGGCAAAAACCTGGATTAAGCTGGCACAGGACTGTGGCACAAGAATAGAGAGGCCTATAAGTATCAGTGGGTTAATTCAGGCTGTGGATTATGAAGTTGTGTTTCCCATTCTTGTCATTACACAGTTCTCATTCAGTTTACTTAAACACTATCAAATAGGCATAAAAGCTTGCACCAGCCCCTGAATCGATGTCTACTCAGTACTATTAACACGTTGTTAGAGACTTCATGATTTCATCGAACAAAACACGTGTTACACAACACATAACGCATCCACACGTCTTATCCTTGAATGAACCGGCCCACTATCACGCCACCTACGATACGGGCTACGTATCGTAGGTGGCGTGATAGTGGCTACAGCTATTTATACACCCAACAATCTAATTTCAGACCAACAACATGCTTGCTCGTGAAAAATTTACATCATTATGTCGGTGTAAAACTACAAAATCTAAACAACCGGAAATGTTGAAATATGACCCTGCAAATTAGGCCATTATTTGGAAAGAAATAAGGCTCCTTTTCGATTGCGAATAAAGTGTTTATGTGATATTTGCCATGAAAGTATTAACTTTCCTCTCTACAATGGTATTTTTGGCTTGATAAGACAGATTGTTTTGCCAGTAGTAGCTGCATGAGTTGCATGACAAACGGTTTCGTTATAGTAAACAATATCTGAAGTGATTTAGAGAGATTGAAGCAAAGATCAATTTTTCGATGTATTTTGTCGAAAATACTGTGACGTCATTTTATTTGTAGTATTTTCAGCAAACTATTTATTTGATACGGAATGCATAAAAAATAAAACCGACTTCGACAAAAATAAAACACAAAAAAGTGAAAAATAAAAAATCAGCTTCTGAAGTCGGTGACTTTTGTTTGTTTGATTTCATGTTTTTGCCACCGACTTCTGAAGCTGATTTTTTATTTTTCACTTTTTTGTGTTTTATTTTTGTCGAAGTCGGTTTTATTTTTTGTAAAAAAGTTTTTATTTTTCACTTTTTAGTGGTTCACATGTGCTTACCCCTTCACAACGTACCGGCGTGATGTTATGTTATGAACTGGTCAATAGACAGTCATGAGATTTCAGCAATCCCAGTCCATTTGCTATCATTAATTGAGGAGTTCCGTTGCCTATCTCCGAAGTTCTTCATCACCTTTGTAGTGAGTACAGGCGTGATATTATGTTGTGTGATGGCGTAAACAATGCTTAAATATGCTATAGCAACAATCGCGGTTAATCTGCTGTTATTTATTGAAGAGTTCCCCCGATTTCTACAAGATCCCATCAACAGATATTGAAATGGTGACAATGGGACCACACGGGAAGCACCAGCTTTCAAATGAAAAAAGAATCAAGAAAATCAGTCCACCCAGTCGCAAGTTATGCGCGAACAAACATAAAAAAAAAAAAAAAAAAAAAAAAAAAATACAGTCGAATTGATAACCTCCTCCTTTTTTTGAAGTCGGTTAAAAAATAACTTGTCCGCCGTCTTTGGTAGTCTACCCTGTCCACCATAATGGATTTAGAATAACGTCACTTACGCCCGAATACTCGAACGTCACTCAATTTTAAGTTGCACTTAAATCTCGTGCTGTCTTTGTTACTTTAACGCAGAGTGACAGTGATAGCACGAGTTTTGAGGGCTACTTATAATTGAGTGACGTTCGAGTATTCGGGCGTTAGCCATGTGACCATTGACCATGCATTGTCATTCAACCTAAACATTTATGCAAAATTTCAGCTTAAGACGATGACAATAGCTATTGACTTCTGATGTTTCAATATTTTTGGACACGCCCACAATTTTTCCGATACCCTAGCGCCATACTACCAAGTAAGAAACAAATAGTCCAGGATCCGCGGTCCATTTTTGCACTTCATTACTATCAAGCTAATTTTGATGAGACGGCGAGACGCCCAACAATTTCCTGCACGAAACTCTCGAATTCTCGATTGTGGTAAGTAATAGGGGTAGCAGGGATAAAATATGTTGGTTTGATGATTCTCAAAAGTGTTAAGTACAAACACTTTTGAGAATCATCAGCTGGGTTTTTTTTGTTAAATCTGATGATAATTATCTAAATTATTTGAAAAAATATTTGTCCTACAAAATGTATGGTTTGATCAAAGAGTCCCCTTCCTTCCTTCCAATATGTATCGATAACGAAGTCATTAAAAATGATTACTTACTAACTGGGTTTTGGGGATTGAATATTTTCTATTAAACCCACTCTTTACAAGTTGCCTACAAGATTCTAAAAATTATATTAAGTGTTTGGCACTTACTCCACGCACCATCAATACTCCTGTACATCATAAACAACAGGCTAATACACTTTCTGGAGCCACAAATTCCAGAAGAGCAAGCAGGTTTTGTTAAAGGCAAAGACACGCGGGAACAAATCCTGAACGTTCGCCAAATTATAGAGAAAAGTCGGGAATTTAACAGCCCTGTATTGATATGTTTCATAGATTATACCAAAGCATTTGATTGCGTGGAGTGGGGCAAGCTGTGGGGGGTTCTTAAAGACATGGGAACGCCTCAACATCTTATTGACATAGTCCGATGCCTCTACCTACACATCAACAACCGCTCTTTCGTCAAAATAGACACCGACTGTTCAAATGCGTTAGGCAGGGATGCATCCTCTCACCTCTGCTCTTCAATATGTACGAAGAGTAATATCATTCAAGACTCTTTAGGGCTGGGACAAGGGGTTTACTGTTGGTGGAAAGTGGATTTCCAATCTGAGGTACACTGATGACACCGTTCTCCTTGCTACAACATTTGGCAACATGAAAGAGATACGGCACAGATTGGAAGTAAAAAGTGGCAAAGTAGGGTTTGCAATAAATAGGCAGAAAACCAAGCTTATGGTGGTAGATCGTGCGGGAAACCTATCGGGCGCCTATAACATCTAAGGCATCTATACTGTGGACAGCTTCGATTAACTGGGCTCCAATATAAGTAATGAAGGTAGCTGCGTCACAGAAATAAAACGGCGGATAGCCATGGCTAAAGATGCTATATTACGCCCCCGGAACATCTGGGAAAAACGTGGTATAAGTTTTAAAACGAAAGCCCGTTTGGTCAGAGCACTAGTTTTCCTGATTTTCCTCCATAGAGTTAATAATAATAATAATAATATTTATTTATTTTCAGGCTACTTTGGCCCATAGATAAATACCTTACAGACTAACATACATACGATATATTTGACAGCTTGTGTTAGTAAACAAAACCTTAAAACTATATTAGTATCACTACAATTGCACTACGTCACTGTGCGATCATGTGGCACTTGCCCGCGGAAGCGTCGAAACACCACCCCCTGCGGCCAAAAGTCCCCTTCCAAGACGAGGTGCAGGTAGCATGTCGGTACTCGCACCACAAACGCCTTAAAGTTGACGTTGCGGCGCGACTCGAGCAGCTGCACTCTCGCCACGTACTTGATCTTCTGGCGCACGTACTCCACGATGTCCTCCGTCGTAGTGGTGTAATGTAGACGGGAGAGGTACAAAGGAGTGTTCGGCTTTGCGGCACGAATATGCACATTGGGCTCCGATGGAGCCGTGCTGCAGCGGTTCTTGATGGTTCGCTGACGGCGCTTCCTCCTCAACACCGTCACGAAACCATCATCAGCCTGGATCGGTTCCTTTTCAGGCACAGGCTTCTCGGAAGGAGAATTTTTCCCCACAAGTTAAGACATGGACAATCCAAACAAAAGTAAGACAGAGGATAGACGCATTCGAAATGTGGTGTTTTAGGCGGATTCTCCGAATTCCATGGACGGCCAAACGCACAAATGTGTCTATCCTTTACCAACTCGATATCAAGACTCGATGGTCAACAGTTTGCCTACAGCGTATTTTGTCTTATTTCGGCCACATAATGCAAAGAGGAGATAGCAGCCTTGAAAAGCTGGTCATTGTTGGCAATACCGAAGGCAAGCGACCGCGAGGCCGGTCGCTTGCCTTGCATTTTACAAATTTGGAAGTGTCTGTCTTCCAAACGATTGGCTTTGAGAAAAAATTGTTTGTGGAACCTCAATGTCATTTTTAAAGACCTGTCTAATGTCTATAGACACCCCACACGTAGGTATAGGTTTGATGAAAAAAAAAAATATAGTTTCAGTTCCATGTATGGGGCGACCCCCTAAATCCTTTTTTTTATTTTTGTATAAAAATCGTAAAGCGGTTCACAGAATACTTGTAGAGTTTCAACTGTGTAGTCTCAATAGTTTCCGAATGAAGTGGCTGTGACATACGGGTGGACAGACGGACAAACAGACATGACGAATATATAAGGGTTCCGGTTTTTGCCATTCGACTACGGACCCCTAAAAAACAGCTGGTTTGTAGTAATTTTTGATGAGCTCGTTATCAATACATGTTGGATTTAGATAATGATCATCAGATAAAAATAAAATAGTTAGTAATAGATTTTTGAAAATCATCAAATAAATAAGTATAATAATATATAATCAATATATATTTTATCCCTGCTGCCCCTATTACCTACCACAATCGAGAGTTTTCGTATAGGGTAATGTTGGCTCACGGAAAATTAGCTTGATAGTAATCAAGTGAAAAAATGTACCGTGGATCCTGGACTAACATTGTGACGCGGTCAATAATAATTTATAGATGAACGGATAGCTGTCAGTGGGGCGCAAAGTGACATACGTCCGTCTAGCACCGCGCCTAAGCGCTCACTGTCGGATTGCATACGTAAGGGCGGGGGCACACGATGCGTTGCGGCGCCGCACCGCAAAGATTCCGACGAATCGGCCTTCAATTTCACTGGTCGTGTTCCCGCCGATTGGCCGAAATCGCGCCGCACCGCCGCCGCAACGCGCCGTGTGCCTTCGCCCTAAGAAAGAGAGCGCGATGACGCAACGCTCGAACTTCTTACAAACCTTATAATGATTAATTATAAAATAATAATTTATTAAATAATCAAAAATTAAAAACAACCAAATTTTGTATTTAAATATGATACGTTATTGTTATAAATTTTAACAACGTACGTTCATCAGTAATACAGATATTTTTGTTGGAAGATCATTTTAAGAGGTTAGTTTACCATTTTTTTGTATCGAGAAAACTTTTCAAAAACGTGTTTTGAAAACAACGAAATTATCAGAAATGTGTTCAAGATTAACATATATTTTTTCCGCCGTGTCAAACTGTATAGATTTGGCTAAAAAATTGTTCAATACAAGCCTATTTGGCTCTTGTCAGCGCCTTAATCGGAAAGCGGGCAGCGGGTTAAGCGACTTAAACTAATTCACATTTCAAACAAAAAAAAAAACAAAATTAAAATCGGTTGATGCGTTCGAGAGCTACGATGCTACAGACAGACAGGTCAAACTCATAACACCCCGTTGTACTGCGTAGGGGGGGGTTAAAAAAGAAGGTCAATCTACTTAAATAGTCCCAATATCAATTTTAAACAGATTTCAGACAGTGATAGTACGAGGAAGAGACTTAAAAATACAAATACGAGTATCTTTAGATAGCAAGGTCAATGATCTTAAACATTTGTTTTTATCGTAAGTATTCGTTAACAAAACAAAGTTCGTTGAATGTTTGTTGTAGTTTTGATAATTTCGTTTTGGGTCTTCAAATATCTACTTGGAAAATAAATCTTTGTCGCATTTTAAAGATACATAACATAACATCACGGCTGTAATACTCGAAGAGTTAGGCAGAAGTGTACCCATATATTAGCAGTTATGTTGCATTTAAGTAATAGGAAAAATCCTAATGGAAAAGCCTTGCCCAACTCAGAAGTCGTATCCAGGATCCCATGGTCAGCAGTCGTCCTAGCGAGAGCGACTTTCAATGCTAAGTTATTTGGTTAGTAAATCAGGAATTTCTCAGAAGCAGCATCGTTTCGTGTCCAGTTGGTGGCAATAGGCTCGCCTCCTATTACATGGGACTTAAACATTAACCGCCTTATTAATAAAAGTAGTTAAACCTGGTTTAACTTACGCTTGGTTTATCTCGCATGCCGTCTCACTTCAATAATATTCAAAAGAAAGTGAGAATGCGAGATAAACCAAGCGTAAGTTAAACCAGGTTTAACTATTTTTATTAATAAGGCGGTAACTGGCTAAATATGGATGTGCTGTTTGTTAGGTACACCTTTGCCTAACCCTTCGGGGTTTGTAAAGCGTGATGCTATGATGATTTTAATAACGCTTATTAGTGAGAGACACGCTAAGCTCAAGCCTCCAACTGATAATGACCATGAACATTGACCTACATACTGGCAAAGGGCAGAAACAATTATTGTATAGTCTAAGACTAGAAAACCTATTAAAGTATAATCTATAATTCCATCTAAACTAAAAACAGATGTATCTTTAAGGATATAAAGCTGATTTTCCATCTTCAAGTTTGGAAAGAAGAGGCAAGTGCAATAGGTCGTGTTTTTAGTAGTTTTTGGCTATCTTCATAAGAGTCAAGCAAGAAGAGAAACGATGGGTGAACCGTGGGTTAAAGCTGTCGCTTGCCGAGTTAATGCATTCGGGGCCTGAGGTGAAAAACATGAGCACTTCGTAACATAGTGTTAAGTGTAGTAATAAATATAATTTCTTTCTTCTTTCTTAGTGCTATCCGAACGAATGAATGTACTTCATCGTTCTGTGCATTCCTAAGTTCTGCATTACCTACAACTCGCGCTAATCTCAGGAACTAATGGTTGTAATCGAATAAATTATTTTTGTGTTGGATATTTCTATCGAGAAAGGTTATTATTGTGTGACGCAGACGAAGTAGCGCGGGTCAGCTAGATAAAAATTTAAAAAAAACTCACAACTATCATTCCCGTCCGTGGTGTCAGTGGGTTCGGCTCCTCGCAGTGCAAACGACACGGCATCCTGTCGGTTCCTGAACGCCTTGAATCTCGCAGACTTGTACCTTCGGACCAGCTCCAGAGCTTCGGACTTGTTCTTGTAAACGTGTAGTGCTTCTAGAAAACAAGAAAATAATGTTGAAGATCTCGATAGGGCATAGCCAGGTTATAGTGTTCCCAATGCTGGGGCAAAAGCCTCCTCTCTATGAGAGGGAGTGGGCTGTTTACCACGCGGGCCCAGTGTGGTTGGTAGATGATACATGTCTTCGATATTTTAGGTTCTATTAAACAAAAATAACACGAAAACCAAAGAAAATGTATAAGATCATGAAAACAAACTTAAAGGAGGGAAATACCTGGAACAGCAGAACCATTTTTTTGTTACTTTTTCACGTCATGCAATATGAAAGGAAGATCGGTAGCCTGACCACGGTTAGTAAGAACATAGCATGGGGACATTTTATCCCGGTTATACTTTCCCGCGGGGTAATCACACTAATCACTGACCCACTTCCCACCCAGGACAAATGTTTGTGTGATGAGCACGATCATTTGTTCTGTGTCTGGGTGTAATTTATTCAAATTCAAATTCAAATTCATTTATTTGTCCGAACATGGTACAATACATGGTCTTAAATTACATAAACGGTCTCATCACATTCTGCCACATAGGGCGTGCAAATATCGGGTACACATAATAAATTAGTACAATACAAAATAGAAAAATTAGGTTATTATTGATACAATTGACATATTTATTAAAGAATTAATGTTACAATAAGAGGCAAGTCAGAGCAATTACAATAATGTCAAAAAAAAGAAAAAAATTCAATGTCAAGATCAATGTCAAGTTATCAGTTATCAAATGAATATTACAATTAAATTATGATGTCAAAGTATCATTCAAAAAGTCATTTAAATTATAGTAACACTTTTTACAAAGAAACTCTTTGAGCTCCTTTTTAAACCCATTTAAATTTAACAGTTTTATTTGTTTTGGAATTTTGTTAAAAACTTGCGGGGCTATACAAAAAATGCTTTTCCACATTAACGCTGTTTTGGCTCTACGTCCGCGCAACATATCATTCCGCCTGTTACGTTCAACTGTATCTGATAGGTTGGGAAACAGGTGTGAATTCAATTTCACAAATAAGGCAGTTTCATAAATATACATAGACGGCAGTGTTAGAATTTTGTGTTTTTTGAAAAATGGTACACAACTGTCCGTTACCTGCAGTCTGAACATGGCTCTGATGGATCGCTTTTGTGCTTTAAAAGCGGTTTCTCTATTTGTGGAGTTACCCCAAAATATAATACCATATCTTAGCACTGACGCTACAATACCATGATACGCTGTAAGTAGTGTATCTATGTTAACTGTGGGGGCAAGTTTATACAAAGCATAGGATGAACTACTAACTTTCTTGCAAAGCGCTTCAATATGATCCTTCCAATTTAGCTGTCTGTCAATTATCAGACCAAGAAATTTTGCACTATCGACGTCATGTATTTTGTTATTCTGATAATGAACGTCCATTTTTGAACTAGGTTTTTTATGCCCAAAGTGCATTATTTGTGTTTTGTCTAGGTTAATTCTTAGATTATTATTATCCAGCCAAGAGATTATAGAAGTTACCGCGTTATTAACATCCGCTTCATATGAATAAGGTTTATCACGTGCTATTGTAATAGTGCTATCGTCAGCAAAGAGTGTAATTGGAAAGTCAATGGCTTTGGGCAGGTCATTAATATAAATCAGAAATAATGGCGGACCCAATACACTGCCTTGTGGTACACCAAAGTATATAGTGCGTTCTTTCGACCGGTATGTTACTTCTTCTTTAGTCTTAAAGTTTAAGTTTGTTATCGCGGTAGACTGTTTTCTTTTTGATAAGTACGTGCTTAATAAGCTCAGAACGTTACCTCTTATACCATAGGAGTCAAGTTTGTTTAATAAGATTGAATGGTCAACATAATCAAAAGCTTGCGTCATATCACAGTACACAGAACATACCGGTATTTTATTATCAATATTAGTCATAATTTTATTTAAAAAGTCATAAATTGCCATGTTTATTGTCATGTTCTTTCGGAAACCTTTTTGTTCGTTGCAGAGAATTTTTTGTTTTTCTAAGTAGGTGTAAAGTTCATTATAAATATATTTCTCGTAAATTTTGGAAAAAACTGGCAAAAGCGCAATAGGTCTATAATTCTGCATTTGTTGCTTATTACCTTTTTTAAATATTGGTTTCACTATGGAAACCTTAAGACGGTCCGGAAAAACACCGTGGCTGATACACAGGTTCAGAATATGACTCAAATGTTGTGAAATTAAGTCAGCAACATGTTTTATAATTTTTGAAGATATTTCATCATACCCTACACTATTGGTGTTTTTAATAGATTTTATAATGTTAAACATTTGAATTGGTTGGCATGGAGGCATGAACATTGATTTTTGTTTATTTGTGATATACGCACTCGATTTTTTACCTGCTCCGGGAACTGGCACAATTTTTTCTATGAAATAATCGTTGAACTTTTCAGCAATTAATTGTGGTTTGTCAATCGTTTTATTGTCAACTTTTATGGTATTTATTGAGTCATTAGGTAAATTTAATTTAGAGTTCTTTATTATTTTCCATGTCATTTTGCTTTTATTGTCAGAAGTTTTAATATTGTGGTCATTTTGTGATCGTTTAGTCAGATTAATAATCTTTTTGAATATCTTTGTGTAATTTGAATATTTAGTTTTATTTATTTGAGTAGGTTTATGTCTAGACGTCCACAATAATTGCCTTTTTTTTAAGCTACATAGTTTAAGACCTCGCGATATCCATTTTGGTTTTTGCGTTGTTGGTATTTTAATACGTCTACGGGGGAAACACAGGTCATAAAATAATTTAAATTGTTCAAAAAATAAGTTGAATGCATCATTTGGATCATCATTGTCATAGATTTCAGCGAAAGTTAGTTTTTCCAGGCATGTTCTAAATTTAATAATATTTTCTGGACTAAGATCCCGTTGTGATGTATACCAGTATTTCAAAACACAGGTTAAACGTACGGGACATTTCAGAAGTTGCGCAGTGTGATCCGAAAGACCAAATTCTATCACCTCCGTCTTGCACTTTTTATCGAAATTGTGAGCAAAATTATCAATGCAGGTCCGACTTTGCATTCTGGTTGGTTTTTCTATTGCTAAAGTCATGTTAAAACTTGTTAAGAGATATTTTAATTCAGAAGTCATATTATTATTTTTCAACACGTCAATATTTATGTCACCTGCTATGATAATATTCCTGCAACTTCTTCTAGTCAGTAGTCTTAAAAGTTGTTCCAATTTGGTAAAAAATACATTTAAGTTCCCTGTTTTTGGTACTCTATAAATACATACTACAACTACTTTATAACTTGTCAGTTCAATTGCACAGCATTCTACAACATTAGAAACTGAAAGTTCCGAAACCTCTAGTAACTCTTTCCATTTCCACACATGTCCTGACCGGACCAGAATACAAGCACCACCTCTTTTGCTATTTTGTCTACTGAAACATGCAGCCAATCTATAATTCGGTACCACAAGGCGGTCTTCATGACCCGACATCATAAAATGCTCCGTTATGCATAGTACAGCAACAGACTGGTTTTTTTCTAACAGTTCGTTTAAACATATAGAGAGGGTGTCTGCTTTGTTAAGTAGACCCGCTATATTTTGGTGCAAAATGTATAAGTGTTTATTCACGAAAAAAATCACTACAAGCAGTACTATTCTGGAGCTGCTGATTAATATGACTAGATGACTTTTTATTACACATTTCGACATTTTCATTCTCAATTTTATTTTTATGATTGTAAGTAATTTCCGTTTGTACAGATTTATCTACATATTTTTTTTTACTTTTTAAATTTAATAAGTTATGATATTCTTTTGATTTAAGTTTATAGTCCAATTGCAAGATTTCCCTTAGTAAGGACCTAGATAAATTAGTCATGAAATTTGATTTACGAGGCCGATATCTAGAGTAGTCCATATCCATAAAAATAACACTTTCATACTTTCCACAAATAAACCTTAGCATGTAATTGAGTTTTGCTTCATTAAGGAATCTATTTGTTGGGACCTCACTTATAATTACATTTGTATTCTTAACAGATGACAGCCATGTATGTAAGTACATCTCCGTGTCATATGGGTTTCGTTCATAGCGGCCTCCAACAACAATAACATAGTCATTCATATTGAAGTCGGCTATTTCATTCTTTGAGGAATTTATGAGGTTTCTCAATGAAGCACCAGATTTTATAAAAGAGAATACTGAATAATCTGATCCCAGTAGCTCGGTGAGTGATTGACGTAGACCATTCCCCTGTTCGTTACATAGTATCATAACACGATTTTTGTTTTTTTTTACTTCGTAAGCGTGTGAAAAAGTGTTACTATTGCATAAAGCGTTGTCAGTCCGTTCTTCAATCGGTGTGTGCAGTATGTTAACACTTTCACAACTGTGTCCAATGGAAGCATCTAGGAAGCTTTTATTTAAGCTACTATCCTGTAGGTTTTCAGCTATACGTGTTGCAGATACGAGTGTTTGACTCTCATTAACACCATGAAATATATTTTTGTCAGGCACTGAATTATTTAATATATCTGCTTTAGGACTTATCAAGTTTAACGCCTGTATTGTATACTCTCTTGAAGAGGTCTTAGGTAAGCCAGTTTTCATTAAAAGTGTTCGTACTCGTCGCTGGTATTGAGGTGAATAGAACTGTCTGGGTAGGTTGTTTTTGGTTGAGCATTCTTGGATTCCTATTGATTTAAGCATTTTTATCTTTTTATCATAGTTCAGTAAATTATTTTTGAGTGTGTGATTTTCAAAGTTTAAGTTGTCAATTTCTGAGTTGGCGGTTTGCAATTCCAATTTTAGTTTTACGATCTCCTCCTTCATTATTGCAAGATCATTACTGTTTCCAACAACGGCAACGTTAGGTAGACTTTGGTATGACACATCCATATCGAATTCACTGTCGCTTGATGTCATATTTTTATTATGAGTATTTTGTCTTCTTTGGGTAATGTTCTCGTAGTCATCCATTATAATTTATGATGAAAATAAATTTAGATTTCTCACAAAAAGTGTAAGTGTTACGTCGGCGGATTCGAACTCGCAACCAACGGAACGTCAGTCACGTACTCTTCGAGTTCGGCTATTCGGTTCTTCGAAATAGTTTACCTATTGACTAGAGAAAAGTACTGTTTTATCGACCGATGTTCTGGGTGATGTTAGTGCTCAGCCTTTTCAACTAGATGTCGCCACAGAAGTATTGATCAAAGAGCAAACTTCAAATTGAACTTCAAATTTTTTCTTCAAACCGTTCACAATTTGGTAATCATTGTTTTTAAAGCACTTTTACAAAGGGTTTCACAATAAAGTTGTTACCCGATCACTTGTTCTGTCCCTGGTGTAACTTTATAAGGCGATTTAGATGTTTACCTTTTATAAAACTCAGTTTATTGTCACAGTTTGAGCACTGGGTTCACAATCACAATTTCGTCACTATCTGTTATATGTTCTTGAAGATAACATCATCACTGGGTCTTAAGCACTTAACTGTTCGATTAGTGGTGACTTTAGGTTTAAACGAGTGGAATTACTATTATAGCGAAATAAATATACTCGGAGCTGACATGTATCGTGGCAGTGGCGCCATCCTTCCTTGATCTATAATATGTATGTATTTAGAAATATATAAGTATGTTTATCAGTTGTCTAGTACCCATAACACAAGCTCTGCTTAGCTTGGGACTAGATGGCGTTGTGTGATAGTTGTGGAATATTATTATTATTACTTGCGGGGGAAATCGCAGGCAAAAGATTAGTATAATATTATTTCATAGTTTTATCACGAAATGTTCAGTACGGTATTTATTATACGTACTCTAAGTACTGAAGAAATCAAGCTATTTTCTAGTGAGTTATTACATAATTATACTTTTGAATGAATCACGCAGATAACTTGAACGATAGAAAGGTTAACACGAGTTTGATAACAGGAGAAAATATGGAGAAATCAATGAGTAAATAACTCGAATGTTTTTTTTCTGTAAGAACACGAATTTTAACCTCAGAACTGAGTCGAGCTTTGAAGATCCATCAGCGCTCATTTAATAACCATACATTAAAATGTCGCCTAGTAGAATAGAATATTATAGTCATAAGTAAAAAGTATTATAAGTAAATCAGAATCTAAGTGAAAAAGAAAGCAAAAATCGAAATGTAATTTCATAGATATGAACATTTTGGTAGCGATGTGTCCTTGGCCTTGCAACCTACACATCCAAGTCATAGGTGCTACAAAAAGATGATTCACAAGGATCATCCGAAGAATTTAAATGCATACAAATGATATTATTAAATTAACATGTCCTCAGGATTTGATTAACCAAGTGTGAATGGAAAACTATAGTTTTTATTTTTCTTAGCAACCTCCGTAAAAGCAGACTTTCATTTACAAATTAAATAATTATTTTATTAATTTTAAACTACAAGGTCCATATAGGGTTAGTAAATAGTACTTAAAAACAATGTAACCATATGTATGTGTATATGTCATGTACTGTTTGTTATTGTGTATAAAACATTATTTCACACCATAGCAATACAATATTTATTACGATTTTAAATTCAATTCAAGAACAATTTGATTACAGTTTATATTACTGCACATAAATATTGTATAATAATTAATAATACAGACCTTGAAAGCTACTACCTATCAATAACAGCAGAAAAAGTAACAATAAATTAGACTTGTTAGATTACTTGTAGGGTTTCTTTTCTCTTCTTCTCTGTCGTCACACTCTTGGCAGAGTGGTTGTGGTCGTCATGACAGGGGAGGGTCATGAGGGTTTCTTTTAGCCCTTTCATTATAAAGCATAATGTATGAGAAGACTAAGGAAATGATGGATGAATTATTTTTGAAGATATTAAAGAAAAAGGAGTAAATAATAACACAATGGTTAACAGCTTCTCAGTTAACCGTTTATGATGATGATTGATGATGACCCCAAAATTACATGCCACTTAAAAACTGGTGCAACATGGGTCTAGTATTTAGTACAACTCTGCCCATCCCTTTACATGCATTGTTTTATGTATGAAAAACACACGGCCCTCATAATAATCCAAGTAAATAGATAAGTACAATAATTTGCAAACGCTTTGCAAAGATAATATAAAAGTAGGAAGTTGACAACAACTCTATTGACCTACATCAACTTATCTTACTGATAGTGATGTTGATAAGAAACGGGTAAACATTGTAAACAATAGAAGGTTTAGACAATGAGGGTATTAACTAAAGCGAGGTTTGACGAAGGGTGGGTCTTCAGAGTTTTAAGTGATGGAAAGCATCCAGAGCACGCACAATGGTCCACTTGAAGGACTAAGTGCGGAAACCTAAAACCCAAAAAGAAGAAGAAGCATCCAGAGTCAAGAATCAAAATGGGAAATGGTTTTTTTTTTCTGCTTGTTCCACAGATTGGGTTCCGAACAACAGAACAAGGTGACGTGGTAGGCCCAAAAGGAGATGGCGTGACAAGTTGGACTCTTATCAAAAGGATGGCCCCAAATAGCCAAAAACAGGGATAAAATGAAAGAGAGAAGGGATGCCTTTGCCCTGCAGTGGGACACATCAGGCTCATAATAAGAAATAATTGTTATCTCACAGGTCAAACCAGTCTCATAAGACTGGCTTCTACTTAATACTTTGTCTGCCAATTTCAATTGAATTTTTGTAAATGCCTGAATTTGAGAAGTCATCTATAGCTACGTATAGCAAAGACTCGGAGGCAGGTTGTGGGCACTTGTGGGTACACAAATAAATGATTGATCAACCCACATGCTGGGTGCTTCAGTGCATAGCACAAAAAGTCTTAACCAAACAATCCATTAATGCTTTGAATGTAAGTTCTCCAGTCAGAGCATTCTATGTCAAGGGATTTGGTTTCAAACAAAGGTTTACTCATTTCAGTATGCATTGTGTTATGAACTTATGATTCAGTAACTATTTAGAATGGACACAGACTTTCTAAGAAAGCTTTTGTGATGTTTATTTTACTATTTTATGCCATTCTGAGTTAAAAGTACAAAATAGTAATTGTATTTATTAGAAAAAAAAAAACACTTAAATTGCCTTCTAATTTTATACAATGCCATTGTGTAATATTTACAAAAGTTCTTAAAATTGCAAATAAACTCGTATTAGCCTCAAAATGCAGGTCTTACTTACAAATCAATTGAAGTACAGAATTATATGCAAAGCAAAATATCACTGAACAAAGTTTAAACTATATTGCTCTTCTAACACAGTATTACATGACATAGATTACTGCTAGAATAATATTGTTATAAATACCTTCATCGGGTCCTTTTTTAATTTCACTGGGTATGTAAACTCCATAATAGGTGGTTGGTGGTTCCACAGACGTCGGACTTTCGGGCGCATTGCTCTTCTTACTCAAAGTATCCAAACGTAGCAACCTACTAAAAAGACCACCTATTGCTCCATCTCTTTTTTCAGTTGGAGACAGAGATATCTCTTCTTTCATACCCCCTATATCCTTATTACACTCCGGTATAATTACAGCCTTCGACATGTTGCCTCCTGAAAATCGTAAACATTTTACTGTTTTGTTTTGTGACGCAAAACGCAGACAGCGAATAGTTTATTTTTACAACAATCCTAATATCTAAGGCGGCTCACCTTAATGACGAGACTCGTCATAAAAACATACTCTTAGCTTTATTATCAGATAATTGTGCGCTATTTCAGCACATTTTGTTTTTACAAAGTTTTGAATCACATCTTAAAAATTCGGGCGTTTTTTGAAACAGAAAATTGAAATGCGTTCAGAGAACGGTGGATGACGTTTTGACAGATTTCTTTCTCTAGTGTTGTCCTTTGTTTTGATTTTCTTTATTCGTAACTTATAAATATTTAATAGCTAGCTATCGTAAAACCAAAATATTCATTAAAAATGTGTCGTTAAAGACTCATTTTGAAACAATAAACATTTCAGACTCATTAAAATATTAATTTTACTAGTGAGTATTAATTACTAAATAAAAAGGTACGAACCATGCTCTGTGTACCCGAACCACAGACTAAATAAAACCGGATAATGCGGGTTGATATTCTCGGATGTCTTGTCTTCACCGACGTTCAAAAATTAGTTTACGGTTTTAAAAAAAAAGATTTGATTTCAATTTAATTAAAATATTACTAAGATTAAAGTTACATACTCTCTTTGATGATGCATAAACAAGTTACGTTTTAATAACACCACCTAATTTCTAGAGATCAAGCCTTACATAACTGATAGAAATGGACGTAGTATCATAATATCATCTGCCTATCTCCACCTGAGCTAACAGGCGTGATGTTATTTAAATTTTCCATCCCAAATCTGTGATTGTAAAAACTCATTGACATGCTTTTTTGCTATTAAGTATTAGAGAACCTACTATGATTCCTGCAAAACATACTTGCTATGGACTTTTTCTATTCTATTATTACTCATCACCTACGCAAATATGGCGTGAAAAGACCCCAGACTCTGTTTTACCAAAATCTTATTTTCAAACTGAGTGCTGAGAATTGAGAATCCTCCATGTGGGCTTTTGCGCAAACGAAATGCCGGTGACCTATCTGGAGTCACACTGAGGTCCACTTGGGATATGTATAATGTATGGTGGGATAGCACAAGAGCTCTGTGATACAAGGGTGGACTCAAAAATGTTTTTGTGAGGAGCATCAAATTAAAATTTTAGAAATGTCTCAAAAGCATTTATTTTCATTTTTAGTTCTCTATTTAGTATTTTAAATATACAAGCTTGGCAATAAACGTGTAAATGTCTAAAATACAGCATTTTTTTTTGTTTTTGAAAATACACTTTAATTACAATACTTGGTGCACCAATAAGTAAGAAAAGTCAATGTAAAATATGGGTAGCGTTCTATGGTTCAGAATGAGTGCTTCACTGTTTCAACCAATGGTTTCAACTGGTTGTGTACAGTAAAGCAACAATGGCATGACAATAACTAAAGAATCCATTATAGAAAATTACAGTAATAAAATAATCTGGAATATTTTATGACTAGGTAAACACCAAAGCAATACTCGTCGACATATTCTATTTGTTGTCCTTGGATTTCAATAGGTTCCATTTTTGAGTTGGTCATCAGCTTCGTTTTTGCTAAGTTCATTTTTAAACCCACTTTAGAGCTTTCAGTATTCAGAGTTTGTATCATCTTTTCGAGTGCCACTGGACTTTCTTCTAGTATAACCAGATCATCCGCAAATCTTAAGTGGTTTAGTTTTCTTCCGTCTATGTTGAGGCCTAGATGTTCCCAGTCGAGTTTGCGAAAGATGTTTTCCAAAACTGCTGTAAACAGCTTTGGGGACATTGGATCTCCTTGTCTGACTCCTCGCTTGATCCGGAACTCTTTTCCCAAAGCTTCTAATTGGATTCTTGCCTTACTGTTTGTATATATGATTTTAATAATGTTAATATATGTTGCAGGTATACCCTGCCTTTCTAAGCTCTCCCATATTGCGTTGTGACTAATGCAATCAAAAGCTTTCGCATAATCTATAAAAGCCATATATAGTGTTTTGTTGAACTCGTTATACTTCTCAATTATCTGCTTGAGTGTGTGGATGTGATCTACCGTTGAAAAGTTACGTCTGAAACCAGCTTGTTCGATAGGTTGGCTTTCATCTAATTTTGTGCTTACCCTGCTCAATACAATCTTTGCGAATATTTTGTACACATTCGACATAAGGCTTATTGGCCGGTAGTTACCGATGTCGTCCTTTGCGCCTTTCTTGTGTAGTAGGATTATGTATGAAGTTTCCCATTGTGTTGGTATATATCCACTTTTCAAAATTTGGTTGAACATCTTAGTAAGTATTGGTACTAATTCATCAATAGTCCCCCTCAACATCTCGTTTACAATTTTATCCGGTCCAGGTGCCTTCTCCATTTTTTGGCTTTTTATTGCCTTTTCCACTTCACTCATCAGGATATCAGGTTCCCATTCTGACAGGCTGTCTGCTGTTTTGCTCTTCAATGGTTGTAAAAGAGGGTGCCTACATGCATCTTTGTTTGAATACAGTTCTTTGTAGAATTCGGTGGCCAGTTCGTGTATACCTTTCCTGTTTGTGACGGTATCTTCTTTTTTCCTTAGTTTGGGCACCCACTCTTTTCCTGTTTCCTTAAGTTCTTTCAGAGCTTTTCTTACACCACCTGTTCTCATTATTTGTCTCTCTAACACTTCTAGTCTTTTATTTTTGCGATCTCTTCCAATATATTTACTAATTTGTTTGCTGATTTCTGTAATTATTTTAATGTTTTCTTTGTTTTTTCCCTGAGCCAGTAAAGATTTTCTGCGGTTTATGAGTTGGATGGTCTCGTCGCTAAGTGGGTATTTGCTTTTGATTTTGTTGATATTTTTAGTGATAGTAAGCTGTTTTTCTAACTTTCCATAACTTGCTTTAATATCGCATTCATTTTCATATGTCAGCTCTTGTAGATTATCTGTCAACAACTGGCCAATTTCCTTGAAACACTCCATGGTGGTTTGAGTTGGACTATAAGACGTGGTAATGTTCTTCCTTGCTCTTTTTGGTGGTGCTGGCAGAATTGTACTTCTGACCATACGATGATCTGTGTTAAAATTGAGTTTAGAGATCACGCTTGTATTTGAAAATGCCTTGGGAAAATTGCTTATTATATAATCTATTTCGTTTTTGAATTTGCCATCTGGTGAAATCCAGGTCCATTTATTCTTTGGGTCTTTTTTGAATATGCTGTTCATAAGAATTAAGTTGTGTTCTAGCAAAAATTCCACAAGCTTTTGACCGTTGGAGCTTCTTTTACCATGTCCGTGTTTACCCAATACATACTCTTCCATGTTTTGTTTTTCTCCGATTTTAGCATTAAAATCACCCATTAGTATAATATAGTTGTTAGTATAATCTCTGATGACTTTAGCCAGTTCGGCATAGAATGTCTCTGTCTCTGATTCTGCAGCTTGCTCGGTTGGTGCATATGCTTGTATAATAGTCCAAGTCTTTGTATAGTTGGGTATGTTGATATTTAGCACTGCTATCCTTTCAGAGATACCAAGGATGTTTTGTATTTGCTTCTTCAGAGTTGTCTTTATGAGGAATCCTACTCCTCTACGGCCTCCTTTTTCACCTTTGTTGAACAATATGTAATCTTGGTATTGAAAAAATTACAAATAGAATATGTCGACGAGTATTGCTACTTGGGCCAGATCATCTCCCCCAAAGACCAAACAACCAAGGAAATAAACAAGAGGATTGCTAATGGGTGGAAAAGATACTGGTCTCTCAAGGAAATTGTAAAATCAAAACAACACAATATGGCAACGAAAAGAAAGGTTTTCAATGCTTGCATTCTCCCATGCATCACCTACGGCTGCGAAACATGGTCCCTCACAAAACACCATAGAGACAAGCTAGCAAAGTGCCAGAGAGGTATGGAACGAAGCATGACAGGAACAAGAAGGCAAGATAGAGTTAGCAACATGCAATTACGAGGAAAAACTAAATTAACCGATATCCTGGAAAAAATAGACCTCCAAAAATGGAGATGGACCGGCCACATGTTGAGATCTACACAAGAAAAATGGAGCCAAATCATAACGAATTGGTATCCAAGAGATGGCAAGAGACGTCGAGGACGACAACTAATGCGTTGGGAGGACGAGCTGAAGCTTACTGCGGGACCCAAATGGAGGAGAGTTGCCCAAGACAGGAAACAGTGGAAGCTACTGGAGGAGGCCTTTGCCAAGAGGCACACTGAGCTGAGAGACATTTTGTAACCAAACAATTGAGTAACCAAGACTGAATCTCTCAGCCAGTTCAACGGGCTAAATAAATAAATAAAATATAAATAATAATAAATATAATAATAAATAAACACCAAAGAAGTAATAAAAAACGAAAGACAAGTTTAATAAATTTTATGTATTAAAATTTCTTTTGTTTCTTCTTCTTTTTCTTGTTTTTGCTGATAGGGGTAGCAGGTAAAGGAATAAGATCCAAAGTCTTTTGAATAGCCATAGAGTACAGATTAGTGTTAATTGCTTTCAATCTATTCAGCTCAGTCACCATCCTTTCTTCTTTAGACTTAAAGTCATTCTCAATCTCCTTTGAAGATATAATATCATCTTCAATTTGTCCACGGGTCTCCGGCCAGAAACTAATTTTACTTTTCATAAGAACTTCCATTTCTGTCAATTCATCGGCATCTTTTTCTAAAGTCCTTTCTAAACTGTGTAGAATGATGCTTGGCGAGAATTCTTGTTTGTAAATTGCAGGGTAATTTACCGTAAAGAACGCATTTGTTATAGGACCCTTGTGTCTGATTATCCTTATTGGCTGTTTGCTGGGTATGTGCCAGAGTATCACTTGGCCATCTGTTGAACCAGACATGAGGGTCTCACCATCCAGAGATACAGACAGGCATGTCACAGCTTTCGTATGGGAGGAGAACGTAGGAACTTTCACCTCCGTGTTCACCAACACGTTCCTATCTCTCGGTGGATTGGTAAGACTAAACTGATGAATCTGCCCCTCATTTGTTCCAACAAATATATTCAACTCCAAGACATCCATGGTGATAGCGGCAAGATGATCATCAAACACAAAATTTATTAACAGTTCTCCTGATGATAAATCATAGATTTTGCAAGTCTTGTCACTGGATACGGTGCATAAGCGACCATGCATTCCAGTCTTACTTATGCACAAATCAGTCACTGGTAAAGAATGGTTGGAGAAGATGTATACTGGATCATGCTGGCCTGCAGAAGTTTGTGAAACTAGGTCAACTTCAGGGTGAGCAGCCACCGTGGCTAGAGACCACACCATGACCAAACCATCCTCAGATGCTGATACAAAATAGCGTCCATCTGCTGTAAACTTCAAAATAGTCACAGTTTGGTAATGTTTGCTTAATATTGTTAGAAGGTTGCCAGAAGCCGTTTGCCATAAATATATTTTTTCTTCAATGCCTGCTATCATGAAGGCTCCATCTCGTGAAACAGAGAAGGCCGTTGCCTTACCTGGCAAAACAAAGCGCATGCCTTGGACAGTTTGATACGAGTTCACAGGCCATACTTGTAGTAATGGCTTTGCCCTCTCTACGGCTGCTAAATAATCATTTCCAACGAATGAAAGAGTTCTATTTTGTGCCGTGCCACCTCCTTTATAAGTCATCAAGCAGGTGCCGGTATGTGGGTCCCACACTGCGTTGGTCCATAACGTGTTTTGAGAATCACTTGTAACCAAAACCTCGAACAATGTAGCCATTGTATTTTTGCTTAATCTTTTATGTTACTTGATTTATGTCTTTTTATGTTAATATTATTAAAGAAATGTTTGCACTAAAATCACATGTGGGAAATCCGACATTCTGACAGAACCATAAAATCGATACTTCAGTCAGTGAATTTCAGTGTTGCCAGGTGACTGTCTCACGTCCTCCCCAAATCTGCCTCAAAACCAACCAAAATTGAAGTTTTAAAGAAAAAATACCCCACAAATGCCATAATCATTGTTTATTAATGTAATATAATGGGAGTGTTCAGACTTCTACTGAGTAAAAACCACCCATGTTCCTTCTTAGCCCTTTGTGATATAAAATTATACTATTTCAGCTCTGGCTTCTATCTATTACAGAATCAGTATCTCTTATCTTACAACTTGTGAATATGCAAAAAGTTAGCGAATGCAGTCGCTGTAACCGAAATCGGCTAGATGTTATTTAACATCATCATCTTATAACTTGGACATGATCTATCTTTTGACTTTGACAAGGAGCATTCAAAAAAAGAACTTTCCAGGAGGGTCCAACTAGAGTGGGTGGCGTTTAAGGAGGTCGAACAGATTTTCCGATCTAAGAGAATACCCAGTGCCTAAAAACCTACGCTTTTAACCAATGTGTCCTGCCAACGATGACCTACGCTGCCGAGACATGGACGCTCACAAAGGAGACTGTACACCAAATACGAGTTACATAAAAGGGCCATGAAGCAAGCTATGCTCGGCATAATCCTACTTAACTGAGTGTGAAACACCGAGATTCATCGTCGGATGAAAGTGTTCGACGTTGGGGAAAGAGCGATTCGCCTAAAGTGCAATTAGGCGTAGTTAGGTTTGGACATCTGGCCAGACGCGGAGATGGTCGATGGAGTAAAGTTCTGGCTGAATGGTGGCTATGGTTGGGCGTAAGAAACCAGCGCCCTCCAAAAAGCACGTTGACAAAAGACGACAGAAGACGCACAGAACAGAGAAGAGTAGCAGAAGAAATGGGAAGCTTATAATCAACCAATTTCTTATTTTTTTTTTTAGTTTTAAACGATTGTCTGGAAGTTTGAGTACTGATTCTGAAGAAGTGAAGACCCACCCAAATGTCCTTTCTTCGGTATTGTTCCTCGTGATGTTGAGCTCCTTGGGTTATAAGTCAGATAACTGACATGTACTTGCACTGACTTGACGGGTCCACTCAAATTAATGCGGTGCTTTCTTCAGAAGACCATCTCAAACACTAATCTTCATGTGTGGACCAAGATTATGTCTGACCCTTAAAAGAGACTATGTATGACATCTGAATTTGTTTCAGACGTTTCTTCTCAGAGTAGTCAGGTACGAAACACCGGCCCCATCTAGCTTTAGAAAAGTGACTTGTAGAAACTTATTAGCAAATAAACATCATTTATTAGATTCCGGACTGAAATGATTCTTCTTTCAGTCATCTGCAACGTTCCGTACATTTTTTCTGAGTTCAATCTCTGTAGTATAATTGAATTAGGTTTAAAATGAACACATCCATGCAACGAAAATCTTATTTGTTATAAATTGAATTCAGTAGTGTTGAAGGCTTAAGGTTGATGTTCACGGTAGGGCGCGAAATTTCAAATTTTCTTACGTTTTTATCGATTTGCAGGCCAGTGCTAGGTTGTATGTTAGTGAAAATATGATTCGCGGGTGTAAGACGTATGCAGTTACAGAATTATAATCATCAAATTCATCATTACAACCCTCCAAGTTCATGTAACTCCCAAGAATGATTATTTCATCAAAAGGTCATTCTTGAGAGTTACATGAACTTGGAGGGTTGTAATGATGATTTTGATGATTATAATTCTGTAACTGCATACGTCTTACACCCGCGAATCATATTTCCACTAATATACAACCTAGCACTGGCCTGCAAATCGATAAAAACGTAAAAAAAATTGAATTTTCGCGCCCTACCGTGAACATTAACCTTAACTGTTTAAGGACGCATTTACGATTGATAAGTCAAATCATTACTTTTTTAAACAAAAGTATGTTTATTAAATACAAAGCATTGTATTCCGCATTGTATTGCGTCCTTAAGTTTTTCTGTAAAAACGACAACATGGGAGAAGGCTCTTTCACAGGCGCTCTCACAACTACGTCAGACTAAGTGCATGTTTACGTACGCGCGGCGCGGCGTGCGGCGCGGCCGGCGACGCGTCGAGCGACGCGTCGAGCGACGCGTCGAGCGAATTTTGTGTTCACGGACAGGCGATGCGTGCAGCGGCAGATATCATCGTTCGCGCAAACACAAACGTATGGCAATGTACGACGGTGTTCATAGAGACGCGGCGCGGCGGCCGCGGCGGCGGCCGCCGCGAATTTTCAAGGCCAAGTTCCGTCGCGGGCATCGCTTCATCCTAACTAATATTATAAATGCGAAAGTAACTCTGTCTGTCTGTCTGTCTTTCTGTCTGTCTGTCTTTGCTTCACGCCTAAACTACTGAACCGATTTGTGTGAAATTTGGTACAGACATAGATTGGAACTTGAGAAAGGACATAGGATAGTTTTTTTTTTTTTTTCGCGAGATAAACCAAAAATCTGCCGGAAGTCACTATTCCACGCGAACGAAGTCGCGGGCAAAAGCTAGTCGAGAATAAACCGCTGCGTGCATCGCCGCGTCCGTCGCCGCGGCCGCCGCCGCGTTCGCCGCCGCGGCCGCCGCCTCAAATTCAAGCAATCGCGTATAAATTCGCTTCTCCGTGAACGCACTCATACACCGCCATACGTTTGAATTTAGTGCGGATCGCGTCGCCGGCCGCGCCGCGCGCCGCGCCGCGCGTACGTAAACATGCACTGAGGCTAACAAAAACTTCAAAATAATTCCCCAATGCCCTCCAAACTCCGTTCTTTGTCCCCACGAATTCCCAAATATATCGTTTATATCATAGTAGGTACATTATACCTCAGTGGTTTATATCTAAGAATTAGTAGTAGATAGTCCCCCAATTATTAATAAAAAAACCCTAGATTTAGGGGCTACCCACCAGTCTGGCATCATTGAGAACTTGACAATGACACTGTTTGACAATTTAAATTCATTCCGATACACACACGAATAACAATTTTATTCACGAACTAGAATTACTATGGCTAGAAATGAGGCGAATGACAGCGGACATGACGAGATAATCTATAGTATTAAATAGAGAATTAGGGAAGAACTCGGAAGAAGACTACATTTTGCGCCAACCTTATTTAAATTGGGATTGGGACTGGAGAATAACATTGATACATACCTTCTACTCATTCTTTCAATAAAACAATCATTGTTACTTGTATTTTACTAACTACTTTTGGTTTTGTATCCGATCGTTTGCTGCAGAGCCAGAAAACCGTAACCAATAGCGCAACCAAGCGCAACAGTACCCAACGCGTGGTTTATTTTGATTGAACTAAGAAGTGACAACTCGTTCATGAACTTCGAGTTTGAAGTGACATTAAAATAGTGTGTGATTAGTGAAAATTCCTTGGAAATACAAGCCGCAAAATGTTTAAGAAGTAAGTGTAATTATAGTTTTTCATATCAGTTTAGTTTAATATGTTACGAGTGGCCACTGAAATGTTATTTCGATTTCATGTATGAGGTTAGAATTTCGTTCATTCAGTAATGTCAAAATGGTTGAATTATTGACGTTTCGTGTGGCCAGCCAATCGGGCTTCAGTATAGAATGCTGTAGTGATGTTCGGTATTTCAGAAATCTCCGATTTACACGGTTATATATTTTTAAATCGATTTATCATTATGTACGAATTCTTGATTCTGTATTTTCTTACACCCTTAAGTTTTATGGAAATGAAGAACCTTTATAAATGAGAACATAGGTACAATGTTGTCAGCCTTCTGGGCACTAATCCAGTTGACAGCGACGAAGACGTTGATTAGAGCTGATTGTCTAATGAAATCAAAGCTATTTCTCGTATTTTACCGCTTAAAATTGAACCGTTAAATGAAAGCAATTAATTAAATCCCCTCAACCTATCCACTAATAGAGATAGACTCCTTTCAAACTGCACCGAAACACCCTGTTTTCCACCTTCCTTATCCAGGCAGACTGGACCGAGTAAAACAATAAGCATAGCTGCGTTATCAACCTATATGTAATGTTAATGGTCCCATTGCTGGGTGGGACACAAGTTGTCTCTCTAAGAGAGGGGAACGGCGATAATCCACCATACGGTCCCGCTGTGGCCTGATATATTATAGTCCTCTTCACCGTATCCGGCGACAGCGACCCAGACTACTTGCCTTCTCTTTCGTGAGCTCTCTGATGACTAGCAAAACCAAACTTGGTCTTGAATACCCGGTCACATCGTGAACAGAAGAGCTGATGATCACCGTTGTACGTGATACATGGCACGTCATGTGGTTGAATTTTTGTGGTTACCTCACGATGTTTTCCTTCGCCGTTTTGACAGCTATAGTGTTAGTAATAATTATCTAATAATGCGCCTGCCTCGGTTTGCACCTACGACGACCTCATAAGTCAGGGCCATTATCTGTGGGCCGCCGTCGCTCGTCGAAATGAAACTACAATCACAATTTTGATTCTAAACCCGATTATTTCCGTAGTGCTTGACAAGGCAACTCGATTAAAAAAAATCGTTTTAGTTTTGTACGGTTTTCAGCATTTTGGAACCCATCACTACAGAAGTAGTGACGATTGCAATGAAAGTCCGAAACATACGAAGTTCTCCTAAGTGAGAAAGAGACAGATAGATTTCGTTTCGATAAAAATGGTTGAATGACTCGAAAAGTTCGTTCATTAGTTCAGTTCTGTGCGTGCAGCTGTTCTTATTTGATTGTCCTGCCTGTGCCCTAGTGATTTTTTTCGACGATTTTTAACGCTTGAAATTATTGTGATCATCAGTCGATCAATTTGATTTCATTACGAATTTCTTGCTTGGAACGATTTGAAACAAAAGGTGTAAAGACATCTCGTGCGGACTGCACATTTTCCGTGACGTAACTGGATTTCTAACGAATAACTGTCGACACGACTAACAAAGGTCGTGGCGACTAATGGTTGCCGTTTTTATGGGTTCGAGTGAATTTTGACGGCGAGATGTGGGAATCTGATTCTGACACGGGGTCTCGCAGCGCATCTTCGGATGGGCTGCGGAGACGCCAAAGATGGGATCCCGAGGCGGAGAGCTTGGCCTCCCAGATGGATGAACTCGACGAAGTACTCGCAGAGGAAGAAGATGGATGTCCTTTGCCATCTACGCCGGAGGATCAGCATCTCCTCGACGCTGAGATGGCGGAAGTGTTGAAAGCGGGCGTGCTCTCTGACGAGATCGACCTCGGTGCGCTGGCTCACAACGCGGCGGAGCAGGCTGAAGAGTTCGTGCGCAAGGTGTGGGAGGCGTCCTGGAACGTGTGCCACTTCCGCCACCTGCCGCGCTGGCTGCAAGACAACGACTACCTCCACAAAGGACACAGGCCTCCCCTACCCTCGTTCAGCGCGTGCTTCGCGTCTATTTTCCGGATCCACACAGAGACAGGCAACATCTGGACTCACCTGCTCGGCTGCGTGGCCTTCATTGGCGTCGCGATCTACTTCCTGACGCGCCCTTCGATCGAGATACAGATGCAGGAGAAAATGATATTTGGAGTGTTTTTCATCGGTGCCATAGTGTGCCTTGGCTTCTCGTTTGCATACCACACCCTCTATTGCCACTCGGAGATGGTCGGGAAATTGTTTTCTAAGTTGGATTACTGTGGAATAGCCCTACTCATAATGGGCTCATTTGTTCCATGGCTGTATTATAGTTTCTACTGCCATTATAGACCGAAAATAATTTACTTATCTGTAGTGATTGTTTTAGGAATATTGTCAATAATAGTGTCACTCTGGGATAGGTTCTCAGAGCCTCGCTTGCGACCTCTTCGAGCGGGAGTGTTCATGGGCTTTGGTCTGTCAGGCATAGTGCCTGCCATCCACTATGGCATCACCGAGGGCTGGTTCAGTCAAGTGAGTAAAGCGTCACTGGGCTGGCTAGTTCTGATGGGTTTATTGTATATATTAGGAGCTATGTTCTATGCCCTGAGGGTGCCTGAACGCTGGTTCCCAGGTAAGTGTGACATCTGGTTCCAGTCCCACCAAATATTCCATGTACTTGTGATTGTAGCAGCTTTCGTGCACTACCACGGTATCAGTGAACTTGCATCATACCGTGTGACAGTAGGGGAATGCTCTATGCCTCCATCATCAATCGCATTCTAGCCCCCTCCCTTTACCAAATGTGATAGTAGACCATAGATAAATTTAAGTAGAAATACAAACATTCGATAGCTTCACTGTATATTTTTTAAACATATAAAGTACGAATTTTTGTAAATTTTATAACAACATGGAAAATAAATATTATGCTGATAACAACTCAGATAATGGTATTGTTCATAATTAGTGAGGCTGAAATTAAAATGGGGTCACATTATGGGTAAATGAATGGGGTTACTAAATAATAAACATTTATGTCATAGGTAGTTTCTTGTTTATTTATTTTTAAAATTAGGATTAGTGCATTAGTAATTATTGTTTTTAGTACTTTCTAGAATGCTATTTGCACCAGGGACTGCACATTTGAAAAAAAGCCACACACTTTTAACAAAATTCTTTTTAAATAACAATAGTTTTCTTGAGTCGTGCTGTGTTAAGATGTTATTGTACTTAATTAATCTTGTGTTTACTTGTCCTGTGTTTTGCACTAAATTTTAAGACCAGTGTTAAGTAGAGTATAGACATAGTTTGGACCACATAATGCCCTTCGCTGTTTTTCCATTCTGTACATATAACATTACTTAATACTTTCATATGTGGTAAAAAAAAGATAACATAGAGATTTGTCCTGTCTGTTAATGATAAAATGCTTGATCATTGAAACACAACTAAACTTTTGCAATGCTATTCATGCTTAGTGTGAATAATTGCATTGTGTCAATGAAAAGTATTGATTTCTGTGACTACTACTTCTTTATACAATTGTTATGTTACAATAACAGTTCCTGCTGTCTTCCTTCTATACATCTTCATTACTGACAATTTCAGATGAAATATACACTTGTGTGTTGCATAGAATCTCGCTTTGTCTTTCATTAACATTACCTTTAGAAGCATTTTTTTCCTCTTTTGTAATGGTTTTAGTATTGTATAATCACTAGATTAATCTAATCGATCTAATCTAAAATCGGAACTCTTAATTTCTTAATCATTCACACCAATTTAGCACAAATGAGTACATCATCGTAATTAAAAGATTTAAATTGTAATTAGATAAAATTAACAACTGAAAATGTTATTTTAATGGTGTACTTGTAAGTGTAGATTCGTTTTTTTAGTAAGGTTTAAGTATCTGCAGTCTAACATTCCATCATAGTTTCTGTTATGGTAAAATAATTTATTTTCTGATTTGTTTTTATTAAGCATTACTTTACATGTTATTCTGGACATTCATCAACCAACACCGAACTGTGGTCTGCTTTAAGTTCATAATATAAATTAATTCAAAGTATATTCTAAATTGTTATAGGTGTTCATAAATGTAAAGATTTTATGAGACGGAAAAAGTAATAAAAGATTTTGTGATGTATATTGCAAATTGAACTCTATTGTCTTGAAAAGTACATTTATATTGATATGTTGGATGGAAAAGCTTAAAAAATTATGTAAGTAGAAATGTTGATATGATAAATACTTATAGAAAAAAATCTCTTAAAGATATCGTAAAGACAATGTCTTACATAATTATAAAATAAAAGATAAGTATTGATGTAATGCTGCTTTCTCTGAATAATAAGGTCCTATAATGAACGAAAATTCCGAGATCCAGTCAGTATTTGGCATATCAAAGAAATAAGTCGGAATTGGACTGAGGAAAAGGACAATATTTTCGCACCAAATATGTTGATTTAAACTTAAGAGTGGTGTCAATTAAAATCGCTCTTTCGGGGCTCCTAAATGGCATTGCTTTAAAACAGTACTTTCATTTTGCTATGAGATGAGATTGAATTATTTCTATTCATAATCGTTTCATAGGTATTATAAACAGGCCACAATATGTTCTATTTGTGATCATAAAAGTTTGTATTTTTGTCTATCTTTCTTAGCATATTATTATATTTTGTTAAAAACGTGTTTCCATAAATTGCAAAATTATGCTTTTAATGTTCTTGTGACATTTGTTGATTACTTGTTTTGGTGGGATTAAAAATTATGCAATAAAATTAAAATAAAACCAAAATATGTTTTTTTTAATCAAATAACCATTGCAGCTCCCATAGCATAGGTACCTACCTATTAATTATGTACCTATCCTTTGTTTGCAAGTTAGCTCGTAAACATGTAGGTAGGTACACAAATACATATTTGGTTTTTAACCGACTTCCAAAAAGGAGGAGGTTCTCAATTCTTTTGTAATTTATTCATCACTAAGTCAGTCTGGTAGGTACATTAATTAGGCAACAGTCTTACGTGTAGATCTAACAACTGATATTCAAATGCGTATCTAATTTCTACTTGATTAAGTTTACTGAAACTTGTCCGACTTCCTATGACGTCACGGTAGGATTACTGCGGGGTACCTACCTTACGTCATAGTCAGAGCTGCCAACTTTCCAACAATGTAATGAATGGTTCCCAGGAATGAAAACAAAACTGGCGCATTATGTTGCGATCCTTTTTTAACTTAGGTACGAGGATGACCTTTTCAGGCATTCTTTGGGTTTTTACAGGTTCGAGTCGGAAAAATATGAGAACATCTTACTTAAGTAGGTACCTACCTACATAATTTTCTTCCTTGTCTTAGGTCACGACACCTAAATAAATAGCCCATTTATCATGAAACTCACGGCAATGAAATTCACTGAATCGAACAATAAGTCATTGTTGAATTCAGTGCCGTGACTTGAAAATCTAGCATTTCAATAATATTTACTTACAATCTTGTTGTTGCTTAGTGAAAGTGAAAACTGGGCATTCCTTTTTAAAAGATTACCTTGACTTGCAAAGACCATCACACACAACCCTGGAAATGTAAGGCTTTAGGGCTTCATTGCGTCCACGCAATAAATCTATTTTGGTAGGTACCTACCTACCTACCTATTACCTTGCCTTTGAGTAGGTACCTATTAGAATTACCTATGAATTGGTCTAGGCTAGGAACTAGACAGTCTGAATTTGTAAATACCTTCCAGGATCGTAGTGCGAAAGCTTTTAGGGCCTTGTCGAAATAGGTACTTACCTACTTATGATTAAATATTTAGGTAAAACGTCCACATTATCTACACAAGTCTTCAAACTTAAATAGACTCATCAGTGGAACTGACATCCGGGAAGTTTATTTTAAGACCACAGAAAGTTGAGAAATCTTTAGAACGAATGAGAAGGTACGATTATTGAACCAGAATAGTTGTTTTGAAAAAATCTTTATTAAGTACTTACCTAACATAAAAATACATAGCTGTAAAACTTAGAAACACTATCAGTATCAGCTCATGAAATTATTGTATTAATTTTATTTTTGAAATGTGTGAGTAGCACCATGGTAGCACCGTAGCAGCAAATACTTAGGACTACACTACACGTGTTAGCGTAAGCGGTAAGTGTAACCGGTGCAAGCGTAGGCAGCCCAACAGAAAATATAGGTAGTAATTTCTACCTGTGCTTGTGGGCTTGGACAATCTATACCTACCTACCCCAATTGTGTAACATTGAAGCCAATTGAAGGATATTCAAGGAAACTTTCATATGGGGCTTAAGGGCCTTCAATCTTAGCATAAAAATTTTTATACGGGGCCCCGCCAAGGCACGCTACGCCGCGCGCCGCTGCCAGTACCTATGTAGGTAGGTAGGTGGTATGTGGGTAGATGTAACGTACATTTTTGAAAACTTCATCGGCTCAACAACGAAAACAACACACATTGACCGACTGACCGTTTCCCACACTACTAATGAAAACTAGACCTAGGTACTATGTAACTTACCCAGGCGCGGTCGCAGCCTGTGATTTTGGAGGGGGTCACTCACTACACTAATAAAAAAAAAGCAAAAAACTAACTACTATAAAGAAAAGCCGTAGTCACACGTTATAGGTACCAACCCGTGTGACTACGGCTTTTCTTTTTGTTGTATCCTGAAAATCTTGTTTCATACTTTTTCAGCGTCGTTTTTTTGTCGTAGTCGGGTTTTAGTTTTTTACTTTTTTTAACCGACTTCTAAAAAAAGAAGGAGGTTCTCAATTCGGATGTTTATATATATTTTCTTTTATGTTTGTTCGGGCATAACTCCGTCACTTGCTAACCGATTTGATTTTTTTTTTTTGGAAAGGGTATAAGTACCTACTTCTGAAATGGTCCAAAAATTTTTTTATCGAAATCGGACAAGCGGTTTTTGAAAAATCAACAAAACTCAAAAAAAACTACATTGTCCACATTGACCCATGAACATGTGAACCACTAAAAAGTGAAAAATAAAAACTTTTTAACAAAAAATAAAACCGACTTCAAAAAAAAAAACACAAAAAAGTGAAAAATAAACTTTAGAAAAAAAATCAGTTTCTGAAGTCGGTGGCAAAAAAATTAAATCGAACAAACAAAAGTCACCGACTTCAGAAACAGATTTTTCTTCTAAAGTTTATTTTTCACTTTTTTGTGTTTTTTTTTTGAAGTCAGCGGTATTTAAACAATTTTGGTGTTAATTTTTTTTTTCACTGATTAGGTACTTTTTGTCCGCTAGAGGGCGTGATTTTAAATTTGAGAAATATTTTGGAAATGTACAAGTGAGGACCTTTCAAATGATACCAAACACGGCGTATTTATCTCCATTTTTATTTTTTAAGCCTTACTTTTTGTCCGCCAGAGGGCGCCAAATCGCTTTTTGTGACACGTCACGTAGCCTATGTTCAGCGGAAAATTAAGACGGTTCTAACGATACCTCATAATATGTCGAGTTCCGATAAGTGGATTAGAAGCTATGAGGGAACAGATGAAGATACATACATACATACATACATACAAATACATAGCCAGTCAAAATCATAACCCTCCTTTGGCTTTGCCGTAGTCGGGTAAAAATAAAGTCCTCACGAACGACATTATTTTTAAGATATCGAAGTGATAAACTGAGTTGTTCTGTCGCTGAAATGTCGGTTGTTTCATCGAATATGATAGCAAAATATTTAGCCTTTTTACATTATTTATTATAGTTTCCTGTATCTCTTCTTTACACAAATCAATTATTTCGTTTTGTATCCTCTTACTTATGTATGTAGCATTTGAAGAGCTTTCTAAATGTTGTTATAACATTACACAAATTACATTAGTATAATATTGTTGTACAATCTTCATCTTAGCGACGCATATCGATTTTGCTAGGATTACCAAAACTACGTACCTACTTAGTTCGGTTCCTTGTTTCTAAACTAGATGTCATTTCAAAGTTATTTTGGCCATCGTACCTACGTAGTTCATAAAAACACCACCTAGATGTCAGCAAACTATAAATTTATCGCTGTTAGGGGATGGCTAGAAATTTTCTTTTAATATTTGGCAAATTTTTGAGATTTTATAATTTGATCTTAGATTTTGGGGGGGGTCATGTCCCCTGTGACCCCCCCCTTCGGACCGCGCCTGAACTTACCACACCCTAATCTGTTTAAGTCGCGAGTAAACAGGCTTCTACTGGGTAAGTTCGTTCCATCGTCGACATCATCTCTGCCCTTAGGGCAAGATTGAAGTCAAGAGCAAGCCCATTTATAATAAAAAAAAAAAAAAACACATAATTATTTCAATGACTAATTGGGCCTTGAAAAGTGGGTGTGTACCGATAACTTACCTTACACCGATATTATCCATAATCTGTGCCAACTCACTTGAGAAACAAACACCTGCTTGAACGACCTTGGCGTGCCCTTTAGCGTTTGAAAAAACATTAATCTAGCTTTCGAAGTCTCGACCCCACATTATAATATGCCATCAATCATGCATGAAGCTCAAATAAAATGGTAGTAAATTATGATCTCTTGGCGTCTTTTCATGGAAGCCGTTCCAATTCCTATTCTTTATTTCGCCGAATAAATATGGTATTGATTTTCATCTACTGCCTGAAGTTTCTAGGGGGATGGTCGATAGGATTATCGTATCGTAGGTACGATTGGATTATAATAATAAGATGAGAAGGGTGTTACCAGCATTATTTTTAAAAACCTTTTTCAGTGTTCGTGCCCAAATACATATGAGCCGCTAGGGTCGAGATATCCTGGTCAGGCTGTGCTTGCCTTGGTTGGTCCGTGAATAGGTTACCACTCACTCTCACACATACCGAGTTTCCACCGTGCGTGCCTCGAAAAGCACTTTACGGCGCGTTGGCCCCGACTGTCATGTCATTTCTAGATGTTTGACAATCGTTACAGGTAGTGGCACTAAAGTCTGACAGCCAGTATTACCAAAGGATATCGTATTACCCAGTACTAGGTCAGATAAGCAGTCGCTCCATCACTCCATGTAAAATACTGGTATTCAGCTGCATCCGGTTGACCCTAGGATAGTTGGGTAAAGGCTAGGCAGTTAATGGTATTGAAAACATTTTCCGGTCTTTTTAATCTGTTATAATAAACGACAAGTTGCAGACTTGAATCAGAGCAAAATAAGACGAAGTCGTTATTTCGAATCTTAATCTGAAAGCCGTTGTAAGCCACAATAAAAACTTTTCAAATGGAGGAACCCGCGGCAGTTATGATGTTCGAGTTTTGTTCTTCCTTCCTATTGAACAGTCAAAAAGATTCCCCCCTGAGGGGGATTTTCTCAGGGGGGAAAAGTGGAATAAGCCGATAATACGACGGCAAAAACGTGTTCATTTCGGAACACGGGGATAGCTTCCGAGCCTCCGAAAAAATCACAGAGTAACTACTAACAACCCATCGTTAGAAAGGCAAGAACAATCTTCTTCGATAAGAAAATATTCATTGCTCAGTTAACGTAACTATAAGTTCTAACATTACGGTCATTTAAAGTATTTTTTATCGATTTCTGAAGTCCTTGACACTGGCAAATCTTAAGGTCAAGTGTGGGTGCGCCAAGGGCACGTGATTTTTTCAACATTATTCAATATTTACCTTTATTTATTGGGTGACCAGGGTCAATGGTGTCATTTGATTTACTGATAGGTAGTTGACGCAAAGGCCTTTGCCAAAAATGTTGATAGGTAATTGAAATTCAAAGCAGATAATTCGAAAAGACAAATTAGTCCTGTTACAGGTACCTACCTACACTTAAATTGTCAAAAACAAAAAAGTAGAAGCTACAGATCAGCCACAAGGTGTAATAACTGCAAAAGGACTAGTTGAGTTGCCCATACCAAACCGTACTGCGTAGATCTTCAATTGGTCACTGTACTGACTGGACTAACGTAGAGGTATAGCTAACAACGTCACAAGTGGCCTTCTATGTTTTATTAGTAAGGATACAGGATACGGACTAGGTATAAATTAAATTCTGTCGTAAAAAAAAATATAAAATTTATGTAGCCTATGTCACCCGGGCTATTCTTACGAATCTATTGACACCTCATTTATTAAAATCCGCTCAATAGTATAAGCGCTATGGTGGGATATACATAGACTGCCAAAATCATTACCCTTCCTTTTGGCTTCGCCGTAGTCGGGTAAAAAAAAGTTGACGATCGAAAAGGTCGTAGCAGGGCTATGGTCTCTGGGTACTTTCCCAGGACTGTCAGCTGCCACCTTTTTTACGCGCGAACGTTCTCCAAACGTACCTAGTTACCCAATAAGTATCACCACTTCATCGTATAGTACTGAAAATTCCAAACCCCAGGGCCGGCAGTCTCGACAGAGATAACGACAAAATCGCTAACTTTCAATGCTTAATTACTTACTAACAAATAAATTCGGTTGCAATAATGATGCTTGCAAGTAAAGCAAGTCTCTATATCCAAGATGCGTTTCTCGCAAGCATCATTATTGCAACCGAATTTATTCCTTAGTAATTAGCAATCGAAAGTTAGCGATTTTGTCGTTATCTCTGTCGAGACTGCCAGCCCAGATAGATTCCAAGAATTTCCGTACCAAAAATCTCTTGAACTTTTCGCCCGAACGTTAATCATATTCGGAGGACCTAACTCAAGCCGAGTTTGCAAACAAAATTATGAAAATGGAAGGTCCTTCTTCTACCTTCGTGAAATTTTCATACTTCATAGGTAATAATTACTTTTTACCCGACTGCGGCGAAGCCCAAAAGGAGGGTTATGTGTTTTTACCCGACTGCGGCGAAGCCCAAAAGGAGGGTTATGTGTTTGACGTGTATGTATGTATGTATGTTTGTATGTATGTCCGTTTCTTTGTTCCCTCATAACTCCTAAACGGATGAAGGGATTTGAATGAAACATACGTCGTTTGATTCGTCTTGATGGCGCGAGTGTTATAGGCTATATTAAAATTAAAAAACAAAAAAAAATGTGGATTTTGGGGGCAAAATCGCGAAGTTGAAAAAAAAAAGTTTTTTCTATACCATCGAGTAGGGTATCAAAATGAAGGGTTTTAAAAGGAGATTACAAAAATATATAATACTTATATGTTTAAAAGAAATTCAAAGTGTCAAATCCTATAAACAAGTACAAAAGTTAAATCTTTTGGATATTTTACGCGACTAACGAAAGGACAATCGCAAAAGAACTAAAAAGATGGAAATAAAAAAAGTAGTTAAAAAACAAAAAAACCCGACTGAAAAAACCGAAAAGCAAAAAACAAGCACATTTTAAATCACACAAAACTTGGAAGCAGGCGGGGTCCATTCTATTTTCATTTCATAATTTAATATTCAAATGAACCCCGCCTGCTTCCAAGTTTTGTGTGATTTAAAATGTGCTTGTTTTTTGCTTTTCGGTTTTTTCAGTCGGGTTTTTTAGTTTTTTAACTACTTTTTTTTATTTTCAGTAATATATTTGTAATTATTCTGGTAACTGGGAACACGTTTGGTAATTACTAAATTAGTATTCATTGGTCGATTATGTGTTAGAATGTTAGCAGTTTGCATGCTAATGTCTCTTATGCGTCGTTTAGCTGTAAAACTTGCTTGCTCAAAGTATGCAATATGCATAATGATTACGGTTTCCAAGTTGCTTTTCTAATTAGTGTTACTTGAAGTACCCTTTACCGACCAAAAGTAATGTAAAGCCATTTAAGTGTAGTGTTATTAACTGATTGATCATTGAATACGTACGGAATCACGTTTGTAGATAAGGGTTTACCCTAATTCGATAAATGTTTGTCAATAAGCTGAAGGACACGTGTAAGATAGCTGTCGCAAGGAATGACAAAATTTAATAATTTAAGGATATCAATAATTTCATCGACCGACATGACGCGAAGATAATATCTGAACTTCTGAAGCGGTGAATCAACTAAGTCCATAGATACCTACGCAGCTACGTAGGGAATGTCTTCTATAATGAATATTTTCGGAATAGTCTTTTATTAATAATTAAGTTTTTTTCTGAAAATTTGACAACCACTCTTGCTACGGGGTGTCGTGTCAGTAATATCATTCATCTATCAAAATACAACATTCATTAAACATACCATAACATAAATCACGACTGTTACTCTCGAAGGATTAGGCTGAGGTGCACCGTGAACCCAATTTTTGAATTCCCTGGTCTGGTCATTCCTGGTCATCTACGCTAATATTCTAGAGAGGAAAGATTTCTATTTTTGTGTGTGTGTATGTTTGTAATGAATAAACTCAAAAAACGACTGCGCCGATTTCAAAAATTCTTTGACCCTTAGAAAGCTACATTCACCCTGAGTAATAAAGGCTTTTTATCCCTGTATTTCCACGGGAACGGAAACTACGCGGGTGATACTGCGTGACGTCCGCTATAGTATATACACTCGAGAGCAATGAATCCGGGTCACTTAAAGAATGTTAAAAATCTCGGAAACTAAAAATGATAGGTTAATGCAATAAATTGTATTTAATAGACAATGTAATACTTCTTAAATGAAAGTAAAAAAAATATGAGTCACCATACATTTTATTAACACAAAATTACATAAAGAAAAAAACTGCTGATCTCTCCTTAAAACAAAAATAGGAAACATGAAATTTTTGAACTTTATTACGATTTTCTTGAATTTTAATACTTCGTATTGCCTCCTCGTGCTTCCATTACTGCGTTTACGCGGTTTGGCATGCTGTACACCAAGTTCCATAAAAAATGAGTCACAAAAGCGTCTAAGCGGTTATACGATTTTGGGGAATATTCTCCCATTCCTCTGTGAGAGCAATTTTGAGCTCACGAAGCGTGATTGGGGGAGGGTTTCGTTGTTTTACGCATCTGCCTAGCTCGTCCCAAGCATGCTCGATCGGGTTGATATCCGGGCTGCGCGCTGGCCACTCCATACGAGTAATGTTCATCTCTTGAAGGTAGTCATTCACAATCCTACCTGTATGAGGTCGGGCATTGTCATGCATAAATATAGCATCCTCACCTAAATTGACCATAAATGGACCAACGTGATCATTGAGGATTTCTTCCACATATCTTTCGCTAGTTAAAGAGCCGTTTTCTATGATCACCAGCTCTGTGCGACTTTCAGAAGAAATTCCGGCCCACACAAGTACAGACCCACCACCGTAGGCTACTTTTTCTTCGATGCATGCTTGCTTGAATCTTTCCCCTGGTCTTCGATACACTCTGTGTCTTCCATCGTGCTTGTAGAGCATAAATTTTGATTCGTCGGAGAACATAACTTTTGACCAATCTTCAATACTCCAATTTACGTGGCTCTGGGCATATCTTGGTCTTGAAATACGATGCCCACGCTCCAGTTTAGGGCCGTTTGCAGGTCTAAGGGGTTTTAAGTTAGATTCAGCAAGCCGACGTCTTACTGTCCATGCACTTGGGTTACTTCCTCCGAGGCGTCGAAACTGATTTGTGAGTTCAGTTCCTGTGAGAAAGCGATTTCGAAGCATGTTGTTCACCAAGTATCGGTCTTCTCTTGCTGTGGTACACCTGGTTCTGCCCGTTCCTGGTCTGCGTAGGTTAGAACCAGTTTCTTCGTAACGTCGGAGAACTCTTTGTACTGTTGACAGCGACACACCGACAGTCCTGGCTGTATCGCGCTGACTCCGGCCGGTTTCCAGCATTGTAAGTATTCTGGTGCATTCTTCTGGCGTTAGCGACATAATTTCAGCTTGAATAATGAATATAGAGCACTATCAACATGTTTATGTACCCACATAAATGACAGATTACAAACAAAAGCAAAACCAAATGCTGTAATTTCGTAGTTCCATCTTCGAAAGTGGCCCTTTTTCAAATTTGATTTTTTTATGATATAACTTTACAATAACTAAGAAGTTTTATTACCTTCATTTAAGGAGTATTACATTGTCTATTAAATACAATTTATTGCATTAACCTATCATTTTTAGTTTCCGAGATTTTTAACATTCTTTAAGTGACCCGGATTCATTGCTCTCGAGTGTATATGATATTGACGTAAACAAACAGGAAGTCTCGTGCTTTCGCTCTCAAGGGTATCAAAAGTATGTTACGTTACGTAGCCATATAAAATTAGGTCAAATAAGAATGCGGCCGGGAGATTCCGGCTTCATTTATCGGGAAACAATCTGTTCATGTACGGAAAAATTCTTCCAACAAAAAACGCCGAATAAATCAGATTGTACCTTGTCTTGGGTTCCACAGACTTCCAACTTTTTGAATTGTTATATCTCAAAAACGGTGGATCGTAGAAATATATGTGTTAGGTCATTTTTATAGATTTTTATCTGATCTATAATTTTGTCTTTGCAAATTTTATGATAAAACTTTCCGTTTTGCTGAAAATCGCGAAAAACCCATTTTTGTGACCTTGACCTCGAATAGCTTTTTTCCAAGTGTCGGATCGATGGGGACCTTTTACATATCATTTTTAGTGGTGTTTTGAACAATCCTGCCAAATTTCAGCCGGGTGGGAATTAATGTAACCTTACCCCTATTTTTTGGTCTAATTTGACCGGACTATACAATGACGTATACGTATACGTACATCATTGGGACTATACAGTTATTTTTTAATGACAAAAAAGCGAAGCTACAGCCACAGTCACAAGGCACAATAACTTGTGAAAGTACTGTAGTTACCCAGGTTGATGAAAGCAGTCTTGTCCTCTCTAACCATCATCATCATCAGCCTACGGCAAACCAATGCTGGAAATAGGCACAGGGTTCTCGGCAACTCTCATCGTGATTCCTGATGCCAGCGACCCTGCGAAATAAGTCGATCGTACCATTACTTCTATCTTACGCTTTTCGCTTCCTCTCTAGTCCTCTTCCTCGCTACTCCATCCATCCGGTGTCTCGAAGCGAAGACCTTTGCTCAAAGTACCCTGATAGGAGTATTCTACTAACTTAATACATCTGTAATAAACAGCTGGTCTCAAAAGTTCAATACCAAAAATCTCAATAGCCTCCCATTCATCTTAGTCGATTATAAATTCCTAGCCAGCGACAACAAGAGATTTCCAAAGTTTAAAACTTCACAAGGACGAAGGCAAATTGTTTTTGAAACTTTTAATGGCCGCAAGGTCGATAAATTCTTCTATCGGCAGGACCCGTCCTTTTAGAACACCCGGAATTCCGGTTATGTAAATAATATTGGTTACATAATATACGTTTTGGTTTGCCAATATGTGAATTCTGTTGGCCTTATACAGTACACATGTGTATAATACAGTGTCAAGGTCAAGCTTATATGTAGGCGTGGCATTGACGTTCTTCCTTATCTTAGGTTTTTCGTCAGATTTAAGCGATAATGAAGTTAGTTGCTATTAATCATCTTGTTCAAGCCACCAACTTTGAATACTAAAATACTTGAGTTTTATTACGCCCATACTTTACGACTACACAAATTCTAAATGTGACATCATCTTCCTGCCCTTGTCCCATTGTCCCCTTGTCTTGTGCTTTTGGGGTCCGCGCATACGTTTTCTTCTACCAGACTCCTCTGCCTCTGTCGGGATTTACTGTCGTAACAAACGCGCTACAGGAATTGTTGAAATCTTTATAATAGTAAACTCACAAGCAAAGTATACTTTGCTTTGCAAAAGAAATATTGACTGTAGAAGTGTAGACCGTAGCGTTCTATAGTTGCAGCCTATCCGAATAACGTTATTTCTAAATACAGTATTAACTGCTCAATATAATTACTGCCCGGATCTTGTGGCGCAATTTGTCGTAGTCCACTTACAGTTAACCGTTGGTTCTGTAATCTAGTAAATTGCCTGTTGTGGCTAACGGGCTATTTAAAGATGGTCGGGAATCCGACCTATATGTGCACGTGACCCTGTCTTTATCACTATAATGACCAAAATGGATAACTACGTCGAATTTATTTTAGAAAACGATAAAAACATTATTTTTATTATCTTATCCAGCAAGGTTAGAATCGCTTAAAATCATTCGTCAATCCACGAAAACATAAACCTGTTATTGACGTCTGATGCCTCTATCTCCGCAGCGCTAGGCTGTGGGGAATATTACACTTAGCCAGTTCAGAATAGGGGGCAATTGGGCAAACCATTACATGGTATAAATCCAGCGTGTATGACCAGATGTACATATGGTGGATGGACAAGGCAAAAGGTGGATCGTAGATTCGTAGCTGGTGGCGTTTTGTGGTTTTTGCCTGCCTACTTCGATGCGCGAAACACCCGGGGTAATTTGAGAAAACATAATGGAAAAATAAATAAAAAAATCTCACAGATCTCCAGCGACCAGGAATAAGTCTAATTTGATTAAAACTTCTTTAAATGTCAATGATAATTTATTATAACATTGCCATTCTACGCATTTACATTAAATATCCTTGAAGATGTCCTGTTTGCGTTAGCTAATAAGCTGTTCTTATTAGCAGTTCCGTCTTTTGTTCGGCCTTGTAGAGGATTAAGTGGTCTCAACGAAACGTAAACGATATTAATCCTGAGGCTCATATTACGTGCCAGCATTTAGGTAACAGAACAGAATGCTAAAGGGGTATTATTGTACTTACAGCATTTAGAGCTTATCGGATATCCGAGAGGCATTTCTTCTTCTTCCCGTCATTGTCATTGCGATATGTTTTTTCGTTCTGGGCCAGAACTGGGAGTATTCAAGTTTATGGGCGCTGTACTATTCGATGCATCCATAAAAACAATGTTTTTAATAAAGTTGTTTTTCAGTAATATTTTTTGCGCAGTGTTTGTTGTATATTACGACTTGCTTGACGGCTTTGTCAAGAGTCCTTTCATAATTCTTAGCTTAGATCTCATTGGAATGAAATATGGCCTATTATATTGCCTAGGCTCATGCTCTTTCTCATCTAAAGTCAAGTCATGATGTTGTTGAAGATGGGGTACTTTTAGGTAAGCGTAGATACCGTAACGAAAAAGCTTATTCTTATAGGCATACCTAAGAATAATTTTAAACAGTAATAAAAACTTCCTGGTCAATCAAAAGTTGCTGGCAATATCAATAGCCTTACTAAAGTCGATTTACTCTTTGCAAGACTGAACCTTTCCCTAAACTTTCAGAGGGAATTGGCGTTTGAATTTCAACTTATTTCTTTCGAACCGTCAAATGTCGAAATTCTCCGTTTCATCGAGAATTCGAAAGGTATGCGACAAAATTTTAAAATGATAGAATTTCAGATAGGTCAAGTAGGATAGATAGGTATTTGATTAGATGAGCATGAGAGACAGGAACGGTTGATGAGTTTGTATACTCGTCCAAATGAATCGATCAATATTATTTAACGTCATTAAACTAAGTAAGTATGTAGTTATTTTCCTCTGCATAACATAATTGCTCAGCTATCGATCCAGAGAAATTGTTCGTTTGACCTTTATTATCGTATCTATCTATTTTATTGTCGTTGTGAGTTGTGACGTGTCCACATGTCTATCTGAAACAATTTCTCGTTATTTGTAAAACTAATGTGTAATTTTTCGGTTCTGCATTATTTAGCGATAATATTAAGGTTTTCAACGAAATACGAAATGATTCACTGTCAATCTTCGTTTATATCATACATTGCTACATCAGTAACGCAAAATTCCAACTACCCTACAAAAATCTTGTAAATAAAAGGCAGTGTATTATGAAATCTGTCACGTTTTCCTGCTCAGCTATCAGTGTGGCTGTAGTGACATCGTGTTATCTACACGTGCGTGATAAGCATGTTGGCGTTATATAAAATATCGAGAGTTATGATATGCTATTGACCAGTGATGGCGGTTAGGAATGTTTTTTTTTCTTTTGCCGTAAATCTTGGTTGAGTCAATTAAAATAAATAGTATACTATGTACCGACTGAAAAGTTGTGTGGTAGACAGTTGTCGTGGTATGAGCATGTAATACGGAAAAATGAGTAAAATGAAAGTAGAAGAAGGCCAGACCAACGATGGATCAGCTCATATATATGTGTGAAGGATGATAGCAAGAAACGAGGTGTCTAATGAGTTGACGAGAAATAGAGAAGTATGCAAGGAGACATGCTGCGCCTGCGCCGTCCCCAAATGAATTGGGATAAGGGCAAGAAAATGATGGTGATGGTCAGCAACCTGGAGTGTACGGAAGACTGTCTTATAGTCAGATAGGTCATGTACCCTCTAGTAATGACTATGACGGTAGTTCGTAATCCCGTCGGGGCCGCGGATTATAGAACGAGATGACGTGGCCTCGGCGCAAGGGCAAAGAAGGAACATGGGTTCGGTTTTTAGTCAGTAGAAGTCTGACACTCCCCTTCGCTCTGCCCAAGAGCGGGGGGGTCATTTGATGATTTTCCACCCACCAAAAAAAAAAAAAGGGTAGTTCGTAACTATATACCCAATTCGTACGTGTTATCGCTTACTTGTAGCTATGTTGTAAAACTAGCCATATCGTAAAGAATAGTAAACAGTCTATTGTGTTGTAAAAACAACGTGTAAATGCGACGACACAGTTGGCGCAGTGGCTAAGCGATTGGACTGCTGCGCTGCGTGTCGCGGGTTCCATCCCCGCACGGGACAAATATTTGTAAGGCCTACAGATAGTTGTTTCGGGTCTGGGTATTTGTGTATGTGAGTTTATATATTTGTAAACGCACCCACGATACAGGAGAAATTCCTAGTGTGAGGCCAAAGTTTAAAAAAAAAAATGCGTGACGAATGCGTTTCACAGCTTTAATAGTGCGAGAAGTGGGTTATACTTATGTCGTTGGGTTCAATAGAGCATAATATCTAGATTAGGATTTAGAACAGCCTGAAATCGTGCCTCTTAAATCTAGCAATTATAAAAGTACGTCATACCAGAATAAAAAATGCTTTAATATTCATATGCGCAGCGGCAAAGCTTGCCTGCCTTTTTCATACTCTCTACCGGAACGAAGGCCTCTCTGTGGGTGGGAGAGGGCAGGGTCCACCCACCACGCGTGTCTTAGCTATGAAACAAGAAAATTGTCCTAGAAGTGGAAGTACCTCAGGGGCTGCGGGTTGGTCGAAAGAGTTACCGCGGCCCTCCCTGGACACTAAGGCCTAAGAAAGAACATGGGTGGTTTTTAGTCAGTAGAAATCTGACATTTCCTTCCGCTCCGCCCAGAGGAGTCATTTGATGATATCCCACGCTCCAAAAAAAAAAAACAGATGAAGTACCTTTTTTATTTTATTTTTTATGGGTTCTCTTGACTTCAATCTTGCCCTAAGGGCAGAGTTGAGGTCGACGATGGAACGAGTTTACCCAGAAGAAGCCTATTTACTCGCAACTTAAATAGATTGGGGTTATATGAACTCGGGAAAACCGACGCAGGTTCTACTTATTATTATGTAGTTGCACTAACAAGATTTTTATTACTGGCCAAACAATAATTTATCCGACCTGCTGATTAATTCCAGTGATTCTTGGCTTCCAGAGATTCAAACTAAAAGTCCCCCTACGGCGGTATTGATCGATTTGTCTTTCTACTTACTAGGCCAAATGTTTGGTGAGCCGCGGGTAAGACAGAGGTCGTTCCCTACTTCCCAAGTGTTCTGACATCATGAATTTGCGACCTTTCTTAACCTTGATAAGTCACTTCGGTTCATGTTTTCGCGAAGTTTTTTTGTTGCTTAGCTATAACTTTCTTTTATAACCCTTTTATCCCTTTTTTGGGAAGAAAATGGGAGTCCGAGAATAATAAAGTTGGTGTGCGAAAAGTTTAGAAAACAAATTAATCTAGAGACGCTAGACGCGTGGTAATGAATATGGTTTGTGTAATTTTTCTTTCGGGATAGTCATGAACTACTGAATTCCCAATGAATCGAAAACTGATTGAACAGGGTTATCAAAAAAACTAACAACCTCAAATGTTAGAGTACAAAGTTTATGTGACGCAAAGAAGCGTTTTTGATGTTTTATCAATACGTAATAAAATAGTGTGAAAGATAAATCCATGAAGTTTTTTTGCCTGTTCTTCAAATATGCAGCTACTTTCCTTTCAGTTTTATAACAGTAACTGTTGCCGTGACCGTAGCTTGCTTTTTTATACCATCTTTCACAATTCATAAGTGACTACTGCCTGTAACTGGTCTATTCAAAATAAGTAAATGCAAGTCTTTTACATTAACTTCTTTTAATTAAAATGTATAAATTTGACCTATTCACTGACGCACGAGACAAAACGTAGTACACAAGAAACGTCATAGAATTGTGTTTATTTAAATTAACACATTTCCTTGTTTACATGCTTGAAGCCAACAGTTGAACTGTAGCTGCGCATAGCCAATCAACCTTTAAGAACCAGTTTATACAGATCTCTCATTGTACGGGAAATCCTTACAAACCGAGGCCATGTTATACTGGAAATGTGTAGTTTGATTTGTTGCCTAGAAAAAAAAAAAAAAAATTTATTACCGTCGTGTAGTCATGATTCATGATACGATTTGCATCAACTATCAACAAGCCATAAAGTAGGACTTGTTGATAAGGGAACGATGTAAGATAAGCCCGTTAGCGTTACTGTGTGATAAGATTCGTTATAAATTACTCATAAAATAAATACCTAGGTATCTTGGTATCAATTTTTTTAATCTAAATCGGTGTTTCTGTTTTTGGTTGGTCATTTCACACTTGGTACGGTCTACTTACCTCGGTACTTTGTTGTTCTAGAAAAAAATGGAAGTTAGGTAGGTACTTTAATACTTATGACAAAGCCAATGACAGTAAAAAAAATACTTGTAAGTATTACTTTTGCCCGCAGTTTTGCCTGTAGAGGTGGAAAAACCAGTATAAGTGGATCTCTCACTGTTCGACGAACGAAACCATGCCGCTGTGCTGTGCGACATGCGATGCCATGTTGACGATGACGTGATACAAACAATAACGCATAGATTGCTTTAACACGGAAACCCTTATCAAATGGGCTACGATAGTTTTTAAGATAACTGTAGTTTCCTCAAGTTTCCTGCATTTATCTAAGTATGTCATTCAGATAAAAGAAACGTTGTATGTCGGCTTCAGAGCACTTTATCAACAACTGGGAAAAAAACTTCTTGAAAAATCGGTAAGTACCGACCGAAATCTGATTTGGACAGAATTTATTAAGTTCTGAACGACCCAGATTTGAAAATTCTATTTTGGGACGCGACGGGGGAATGCTTAGCCAGGGAGTTATCCATCATTAAAAAAAATATTGTTGTCTGCGTAGGTACAAGTAGGTACTTTATCGGTCGCTTTTGAATGAAGTAAACGACTTGCTGTCCAAGTTGCCACGTGGTCTTACAAAATCTTAATCATCAATTACAGAAGAAGAAGAGTTATCGATATCGATTACTAGCTGATACCCACGGCTTCGCCCGTTGATAACATTAAATAATTCAGTCGTAAACACAAAGTTTTAAATATAAATGGTAAACACGGAACACATGTGAGGAACAACAACATACACCGACAAACAAACATGTTTAATATCAAAAAGTATTTGGATCAGTGCCATACTGCACTTCTTTGCTAGCACCTGACTAACTCTTGTGACAAACACAACAAACTGTAAACCAATAAAACTGAAATATTTACTGTCCTTCACTTAGGAGCGACACAAAAACATTCGATTTATCAAATCAATTGTCATGGTCAACTTCGCGATAGTATAAATCTATCATAAGCACTGAAAACTGTTAATATGGCTCAGCCAAATACCAGCTTGCCACACTTGACTCTGTAGAGCGCAGAGCCAGGAGGCTAATTAGTGACGATAAGCTGGTTATCAAACTACATAGCCTGGCCCACCGTCGCAAAGTCGCATGTCTGTCGGTCTTCTACAGACTGTACTTCGGAGAGTGTGCGCAAGAGCTCCACGAGCTGATCCCACCATCTCCCTTCTTCCATCGGGAGACTAGACGAACTGCAGGGTATCACCGATACCTAGTCGACATTCCACACATTCGAACAAAGCGCTTTGCTGGGTCCTTTATTATGCGCACAGCCAAGGAGTGGAATTCCCTGCCTGCGTCGGTTTTTCCGAGTTCATATAACCCTAATCTGTTTAAGTCGCGCCGGTCGCGCGTAAACAGGCTTCTACTGGGTAAGCTCGTTCCATCGTCGACATCATCTCTGCCCTTAGGGCAAGATTGAAGTCAAGAGCAAGCCCATTTATAATAATAAAATATATTTGTTTTGAGTTTCCGATGACACCCATCCGCAATAACTTCGCAACTCCGCAATTTATCGTCATTTAGTTACATAAATTACGAATTTTGTAGATAAGTAGGCATTTTGTATTTTTTTAGTGTAAACCCTGAACAAAAACATAAGGCAATATTTTGGTGTTAGCCATTGTTTTCGAATATAAAAACTATATAATATGATTATATAAATAATAACAAAAAAACTGAGATATGTCATTTTTCTGTCGGGTCTGGGTTTTTTTTATATGGGACGTGACCGTTCTTCTTTGTGAGCTCTAATTTTCTTCGACTTCTTACTTCTTTACCAGTCATTAGACGACAGTTCCCAAAGTAAGTCGGTCACTACAAAATCGATACTAATGTTGTTTACAACCTTTACCCTTTGGCTGTCTAAGTTTTTCTACTTTCGCCCTGACAGGCGATTCCCGGCCGGATCTTATACATAAGTCGATTGGCAAAGACCTCCACCATCTATTGTGTCGCCTTGACTTCGCTTCTCATACAAAAGGCTTCCTCATTACTCATCATCCTTTCCCATGATGAAGCAAGAATGAGGAACTTACCGTTTGTTATCTATCTACATGACATACAGAGCATAAACGTCAATAACTTCCAATTAGGAAGCGACCTTCAGGGGTCCCCTAAACTAGTTCACGGGAGAGTTACGGCGCAGTATAAAGGTACCCAGAAAACCAATTAAGCCCTTTTTGTTCTCGTTAGAGGAGCTCGTGGCTAAATAATAACGGCCGCTCGGATCGATCTTCAGACTGTACATTACATACCTCCGTGTTTCGGAAAGCACGTTAAACCGTTGCGTTGGTGCCGACTGTCATTTGTAGATATTTCGAAGTCTGAAAACCAGTCCTATAAAGGGTTATCCTATTACCCAGCACTAACTAGGTTGTGGAGGTCAGATAGGCAGTCGCCCCGTGTAAAATACTGATATTCAGCTGCAGGCTAGACTGGAAGCCGACCTCAACTTAGGACAAGGCTGTAATAGACAGATGATACTTGCTTAGAATACCTACATGTAAACGTTTTGTATGCGTGCGCATCATATGGTGCGCATGGATTCGGTGCTCCATGATTCGGATCATTTGTTCCCAGATGAAAAATAATGCAAGCTAAAACTTTATGTCCACTTTGCTGTGACTGCGGGTTTTCGCCATCCATTGCGCAATTTTTCCTGACGTCACCGAAAGGACCGTTGTATTAAATGGGATCTAAATTGAAATTCTCTGTTTGCGATACTGTCGCGGGACTTTGAGCCTTTGTAGATTAGTTGGTGTAGTGTATCAATAAATACCGACACGCCTTACTGGTGGGGCGGGCAGTGGTGGGGTGCGGTCGAGTGAGTCGTTGCACGGACCGCACACTCTCTACTGATCGGCCGGGCGAGTAAGTCGTGCGCGTTCAAACCAAACTGTGTTGTTTTACTAAATTCCCTACGTACCTAACAACCTAATAGTGACCTGTACAAGTGGCGACCTTGCCAGGATACAAAATAAATAAGGTACGTGCCGAATTTAAATAACACTGAGTGTTAATAAAGTAACCAAGAGGTAAATCGGTAGCAAATCAGTTTCAATGTATATTCATGTTTTATAAATAATTATTTAGTTTTAAATTTAACCTTAAATTGCATTAAGGCAGTCCTTGGAAAAAAAAGATTATAATTGATCGTAGACTGCTATTAATATGTTGAACGTAGTCGTTACTTCAAAACGGAACTGATTTAGTTACATTGATTGCTACCTAAACATTCGTGTACTAATACTTACAACAAACGTCAATGACGAATGCTTTGATTATTGGCAGAAACAAATTGGAGTGTTGTTAGCATTGATTTATTGACTGGGCGGACCGCGTGATAAAATGACGCCTTGAACTTGGTCCCAAATACGTCTTGACTAAACCGAAGTTTAAAAGAAAATGAAAATGAAAAATTAAAATTTAACATTTTTGTTATTAACATTTTAATGAAAGCTTTATTTAATTTCTTTATACCTCGATAATACCACGCCACGCCGTTTATACAAGGTTACGTTTACGAGCAGCCTGATTAGTTCTTAAGGATGGCGTTAGTGTTTCTCTGTATGGGGATCGCATCGAGCAAAATGTTCGGACGACCGTATCTTTAGTTTTTATATCAATGGTTGTTAGTAATACTAAGTTATGCATTTTGCACATTATAACGATATTTTGGGTTCAAATTGAAGGCGGCTGTTATTTAATTATGATTGTAACGAAGTTAGACCATGATTCTTATTATACGGTGAGGCTCTTTATGGTTGACAATTATATTTGCGTTCTTGAGTAATCTTGGATACCAGTGATAGACATGCTGTTTATCCAAATTAACACTTTTAATCTGTCAATAATCAAAGTTAACATTGTTGTTAGAGGTAGTTTGCTTATGCAGACGGTACCTAAAGATCTCGTAGGTATAAATTTCGGTCCAAATGGACTGGGATGAAATACAATCAGATCAAGAGGTAGTTTCAATAATTTGGAACGGTACCTAAATGGTCTGGATTCATTAATTTGGAACAGTACCAAAATCAGTCCAAAAGTCCAAATGGATTGGGATGAAATACAATAAAATTTAAAGGTAGTTTCAATAATTTGGAACGGTACCTAAATGGTCTGGATTCATTAATTTGGAACAGTACCAAAATCAGTCCAAAAGTCCAAATGGATTGGGATGAAATGAAATACAATAAAATTGAAAGGTAGTTTCGTTAATTTGGAACGGTACCTAAATGGTCTGGATTCATTAATTTGGAACAGTACCTACATGGTCTTGTATAAATAACAGTCCAAATGGATTGAGATGAAATACAATACCTACCTAAAATTAAAAGGTAGTTTCATTAATTTGGAACAGTACCTACATGGTCTTGTATAAATAACAGTCCAAATGGATTGGGATGAAATACAATACCTAAAATTAAAAGGTAGTTTCAGTAATTTGGAACGGTACCTAAATGATCTTGTATAAATAACAGTCCAAATGGATTGGATGAAATACAATAAAATTAAAAGGTAGTTTCATTAATTTGGAAAGTTACCTAAAGAGGTACTTCCATTAATTTGGAACGGTACCTAAAGAAGTAGTTCTATTAATTTGGAACGATACCTAAAGAGTTAGTTCTATTAATTTGGAACGGTACCTAAAGACGAAAGTTACATCGTCAGAGGTAGTTTGTTATCAAACGGTACCTAAATGAGCTTGTATAAATACTGGGATAAAATACATTAAGATCAAGAGTTATTTCGATTAACTCGAAACGGTACCTAAAGAAGGAAATTACCCCTTCCATCCAGGTAGACCACAAGTATGTCGCACATACGACCTCAACTTACAGTCGTTGGACTGTGTCGGTGACCTAGTTTCAGTTGGTTTACGTTGGGAAAAAACGTGCACCAGAGTCAGACCTGACGGCTACCAAGTTACCACACTCAGGTGGCCTTAGGGCAATAGAGCTTTACTTTTACTCATGGGTCGGTTAACCCTTCCAGAAATATCAAATAATTTGGTATGTTATAATTATTTGCTTTTTTATCATCAGTCCAATTAACAAACTTATTAACAATCTTTCAGAGATTCTCCTAATAAGTACACAACCTCAAAAAAATATTCCTGATGTACATGTAGAAACTACTAAGAGGACCTTGTGGCTTAATAATATCTGCCACTCAGGTCGATCTTTAGGTTAAGCCACGCTTGCCTTGATTGGTCTGTGAATGGGTTGATCGCCCATTACATATCGTTTCCTCCGTGCCTCGGAAAGCACGATAAGCTGTTGGTTCCGACTGCCATTTAGATCTTTGGCAGTCGTTACGGGTGGTCAGTGACCTGAAAGTCTGACAACCAGTCTTACCGGAGGGCACCGTATTACCTAGTATTAGCTGTCTTGTGGAGATCAAATAAGCAGTCTATGTAAAATACTGGTATTCAGCTGCATCCGGTTAGACTGGAAGCCGACCCCAACATAGTTGGGAAAAGGCTAGGCAGATGATGACTGGTAGAAACTACTAGTGGTAACAATTATGTATTTACTGTTGCTATCAACAAGCTCGATGAATATTTGCCCCCTAAACAAAGTCGTGTTTATAAGCGTCACTTGTTGAGGCTCATCAAATAATAAAGTGTGAGAAAATTTACAAGTTTCTGGTCAGACTTGGACATCTGAGCTTAAAAGTAAATTCATGTGTGCGTTGTGGTGGCAGTCATTCAACTGATACTAAAGTTGTCCAGCCCGAGATAAGAATTGTCTCAAGTGTGGGATTTTTGAATATTTTCAAAACAGTGTAAGACTAAGGCGCTGCGTTGAAATTGAGATGTAACGTCATTCTCAAAGACAATGGTGTCCTTGCTGAAAATCAAGTAATATCTAAAAAAAGGAGATTTATGGCCTACGTTAGTCTTAATACCTTAACCGTTCTAGGGTCTATTGACTCTAAACAATTGGTAACAGTTTTTGTAGAGCCAAAGCCAAATTTTATATTGTAAAAATGGGACTAGAAATTTGCTAGGGAAAGACACCGCCAAGTGCCAATGCAGTCTATGGTGTGTTCCCTAAAATTAAAGATGATCTAATTCATATTCTTATAGATAAATTAATTCAACCAGTTGCTTAGCTTTATCGAAGAGTATACCCTAACGGGACAGCGTTAGAGTATAAAATTAATAAAAATAAAAAGACCAAGAGTTTGTTGAGTTTGACACTATATATGCCCAGTATAGGCCCATCTGACTGGATCCCTCCATTGGTACCTGTTTGAAAAGCAGATTTACCATTATGAAGGTACAAATTTTAATAGCAAATGTGAAAAGATAACAATGTTCTACTAAATGATGCAAAATGTGCATTAGAGTTCATCAATTTGGTTTCTCGGTCATCAGTTCATCACTTATCTTTGTATAAGGACAATTTACTGTTGCGCGAAAATAAAATAGGATCATAAAGCGAGGTCAAATATTTTAGCAGCTGCTCAGAAGGTCACTCGAGCATAGTAGTCATGGAAATAATAATAATAAATTTATTTTTTCTCATTTATACACAATAATCATACAATGTCAAATATCTACATAGAGACTGGTGTCTGTTTTAGGTAGAACCTGTATTACAGATCACCAGGGTGTGTTGCGTTGCAGCCCGGCCACAGTCGATTTCATCATTTATAGACGTATCAATAAAGTGTTCTTAAAGAGTTCTTGCAGTACCTATGATTAGATTAATTGTACCACAAATACTTCTTGTTAAAAAAGCACTTATTTGTGGCCGGGCTGTACCGCATACGTTGCAGCCCGGCCACGTGTATATTTTCTGGTAGGATGCTCAGAATGTTCTAAAATTTAGACCAAATAAATGTTCCTTTTGTGTTATTAATTTTTTTCAATGAAATATACCAAGGGAAACGTTTATATAAACAAAAAAAATATTTCAAATAAAAATTTGCATTAAGCGCCTGTAGAAATAAAATAACACGTCTGCTTATTTGTACAAAGGAGATGGCTAAATGACTGCCTCCAGCAAGTATAGGATTCCCACACTGACTCGTAGTATTTAAACAATCAAACATTAATTATTTAGTGTTTAATAATTTTCTAGAAGTTGCATGAACTAAAGAAAAAGCAAAAATTAATGTGCGTGTGGTGTGAGGGCCCGTTTGTTAAAACTCTGTGAAAATGTGCTTAGGTTTTAGTGTACTTTCCCCTACAATTGTGGAAGTTGGAATATTTTTTTGTGAAAGTCATATAAGCGAGTTATTGACTGTAAAGTCGGGCCCTCAGTTCTCACATAGAGGATTGAGGGCCCACCTGTACCTGAAAAACTATGTACACTACAGAAAAAGTGTATATGCCAAAATCTTAGCTAATGCCATACAATTTTTGTGGAAACAAGATATTATCGCAAAACACTGTCCTACTTTGTAAATCTTCGTTCAAAATGGGCCCTCAATTCTCATGCACGTAAAAGTTTATGACGCTAATAAAATGAAACCATTAACTTACAGCTACTGTTTCAAATTCTATAAGCTACTAAATAAATTGTGGAAAATCGTGAAAGCAAGAACAGGTCACCACTTCTTGTTGTTTGAAAGTTATGACCCTGATAAAAATCGGGCCCTCAGTCCTCCATTTTTTTTTGTTTTCTTTTTATTACTCCTAATGTATGAAAGATAAGCCAAATACAAAATTGTCTCTTTTTGTGAAAAAAAATGTGCAACAATCTGGTGTTATTTGTTACTAACAAGAATTACGATAAAACTAAAATTCTTAATAGATACCGAAATCAACAATTTTTCTATTGTGTATGTGTCATTGTGGGTAGGGTGACAATTATTTATTTTTACCCTCATTTTATGTACTTTGTTAGTGGCGGTAGTGATGTTTTAGTTTACTTATTATGCACAATGATAGTACAGCGGAAGTTGTAGGTGATAAGGCATTAAGGCGAGTTTTATGAAACAGTTATAGTGAAGAATAAAAATAATAATTAATGTTTAATGCAAAAGCACATCTTCGGTCAAGACACTCGCTCGTCTTTGGTCAAGATATCAAACTTATGAGGTAAGTGAAAAAATTGTACTTACGTAATGCAGACTTCTATAATAAAAGAAAACAAAAAAATGCAGACACATAATGCAGACATGTCGGAATACGGCAAACTCAATAGGCGCATCTCAAAGTCCATGCGACACGACTTGCGGTCCTATAGCTATTAAGACCGCAATCGAGCGAAACCAGGGCTCCAAAGTGTTCGCGAAGAATGCGTCTATTGGGCAGAGCCAAATGACAAAACTGAGGATCGAGGACGGCAGTAACATTTCATCGAAGCCAGAGCTGCTGAAAGAAAAGAGCTGGAGAGGTTTTACGGACAGCTGTACACTTCGACTCGACAGCCCGTCGTCAGTTCAGCTCAGTAGGGCTATTGCGTATCTTTTTAATGTCAGTGGCTATCTATAAGTGTCCATAGATTAACTGTAAATTGGTTATGGTTTGGTACATTTTTTTCTTCAATTCTCACCATTTGACAGTTATTTGATAGACACTATATGTTATCCACTGTCATTAAAAGATACGCAATAGCCCTGCAAGACACCAGAGCGAAACTGACCCGACACTACACTGAGGATATCCCAGACATTAGCTTGTATGAAATTAGAATGGCCCTCCAACAGCTTAAGAACAACAAGGCGCCGGGAGATGATGGAATCACGACAGAACTTCTGCGAGCGGGTGGAAAACCAGTGCTGTTAGTCCTCCAGAAGTTGTTTTAATCCGTCATTTTCGAAGGTACTACGTCAGACGCATAGCACAGGAGTGTGGTGGTGCTCTTCTTCAAAAAAGAACTATTGAAGAATTATAGACCCATCTCACTCCTGAGCCATGTGTACAAGTTGTTCTCGAGGGTCATTACGAACCGTCTCGAACGCAGGTTTGATGACTTCCAGCCTCTCGAACAAGCCGGATATTTATTTAATCTTATCGCACACAAAAAAAAGGTACAAAGGCGGACTTAATGCCTTAGGCATTCTCTACCAGTCAACCAAGGGTGGTTTAGAGATTAGATGGCAGGTGCTCTTTTGAGAGGAACAAAGATAAAAAAAAAATAAAGTCAAATATATCATACCTAAAGATTTATAAATCTATTACACAAATAGTTACATATATAGATTATAAACAATTTATAATACCCATACATAAATATATACCTAACCGATACATCTACTAACCGATACTGATATCCGTTTCATCTCTAGGTATGACCTACTTTCAGAGTATAAGTAATGAAAAAGAAATTGTTGTCACCCTATTTCCTAATTCAGGAACGAAAAATAAAACTCGATTTTCATATACATTAAAGGGTAATTTAATTTCTTTCTGGTATCGAATTTGTTGCACAATTCTTTTCACAAAAAGAGATAATTTTGTATTTGGCTTATCTTTCATACATTAGGAGTAATAAAAAGAAAACAAAAAAATGGAGGACTGAGGGCCCGATTTTTATCATGGTCATAACTTTCAAACGAAAAAGAACGGTTTTATTCAGTAAGATTCCCTAAAATGTTTATCTTTGTTATGTGGACTGAGGGACCACAGTTCAGTCGTTATATTTTTTTTTATCTTTAATGCTTTGTGGTCTGTTATTTTGTAAATATCTTTTCAAATTCTCTACTAAATGTCTGTATTCACAAAATCTTGTTCTCTAAGATACTTTCCGAGATCTGGTTAATCGTCTGTGAGAACTGAGGGACCACACTTTATGGGTCGTAGTTTTCGATATATTTGTTTACAAATTCCCAGATTCCTTCTACAATTGTTTTAAGTGTACTACTAAATCCTAGGATATTCATTTTGCGGATTTATTTTTGGTCCCTCAGTTCACACGCACATGAGATTACAATCTAGATTGTTTACTACTTGTTTGACAAAATGAGCTGTCAATTGAATTTGACAGATTAAATTGACATAAACCTATAACTCCGTTCAGCGAACCCTCGCTAGTTTAATTTTTATCCGGCGAAAATTTCGCCGGCCATCTTAAACGCACCCCAGAGTTCTTTCCCCACATTACAGCTGCAGTAATATGACAGTATGTCATCCTAAGGATTATTTGTAGTTTGGCTTTTATATAAAATATCCACGTAGTATATTTTTTGACTTAAAAGTTGAGGTCTTCATCCCCCTAAATGGAAGTCACATTTGTTCGATGTTTCTTATATTTTATTAGTTCTAGAATAATTCTAACTGTAGATGACTCACCTCAATAACCCACATAATAGTTAACCCACGATGGTTAACAAATGAGGTAAGTCATCTAGGGCTATTTGGGGAGTGGCTAGAGAGTAGCCACGGCGCCCCTTCCGTCTTACGCAGGTCCTCACCGGACACGAATGTTTCGGAAGGTACTTGTGCCGAATCAGGCGGGAGGAACGCGCCCGGATGCTTCCACTGCTTGGGCGGAGCCCCACCGTGTTCTCGTAGTGGCAATCGGCGGCGGCGACCTCTCACGTCCGGTCCTGGTGCAAGCCATGGTCCGGGGCGAGAAGGAATGGGACGCCATCGCCTCCTTCTGCGAAGCAGTTATGCTAGCGAAGGAGGTGGTGGTGGTGGTGGTGTCGACGTCGTGTTCGTGTTCCACGCGCGCCTCAAAGAGATGTCAGCAAGGAGGGGCCCGAAAGGGCCGACGCCCGTCGGGGCTGCGGATTATCGAAAGAGATAACGCGGCCTCGGCACAAGGGCGAAGAAGGAACATGGGTGGTTTTTAGTCAGTAGAAGTCTGACACTCGCTTCCGCTCTGCCCAAGAGCGGGAGGAGTTATTTGATGATTTCCCAGACGCAAAAAAAAAGGTGAGTCATCTACATATAGAGGATAGTAAGTAGAGCAGCAGGCAACGAAGTGATGATTATGCCGCAGTCTTTGGGTGGTTATACCTACCGCAGTACATGTATAGCATGATGAATATACTGCAAGTCAAGTCCGCGTTGAGAAGCAAAAGGGTCAAAGCGAGGGTGGAAATTCAAAATAGCACAACGAACAAATAAACGGCAAAGCGTTAAAACGACGTCTGACATAATGACGTGTGCTTTTTTTAGAGATGAAATAAAATAATCGAAACGATTAAAAGAAAAAAATAGAACTACTTTTTAATAATCATCAGTTCATATTTTTCGCAAAATATGTAACACGATTAAATGAATAACCATAATTCGAAGCTATCTCTTGTTTTATTTGATTTTGATTTAATTAAGTTGAATTGGGTAGAATCGACAGTCACCAAACAACCTCATTTTCAAAACACAAGGAACTAAACAAGACACTGAATTGCACATCATAGATTCCCACCAAAAACTGTGATTACCACTTCTTAGTTTCAAGTAAATAAATCGTTTTGATAACTGTTCTGTTATCAAGAATCGATATAAGTACTACTTCGATTTAACATTCTGAAAAGCGATATGGACCATCCTTATAGCTTGCAGTTGCTATAGCAACTAGCAGCTGTATTACGAGTATAATTCACCATTTTATGTCAATGAAAAGAGATTTAATTTTTATGTGCGTGTGGTGTGAGGGCCCGTTTGTTAAAACTCTGTGAAAATGTGCTTAGGTTTTAGTGTACTTTCCCCTACAATTGTGGAAGTTGGAATATTTTTTTGTGAAAGTCATATAAGCGAGTTATTGACTGTAAAGTCGGGCCCTCAGTTCTCACATAGAGGATTGAGGGCCCACCTGTACCTGAAAAACTATGTACACTACAGAAAAAGTGTATATGCCAAAATCTTAGCTAATGCCATACAATTTTTGTGGAAACAAGATATTATCGCAAAACACTGTCCTACTTTGTAAATCTTCGTTCAAAATGGGCCCTCAATTCTCATGCACGTAAAAGTTTATGACGCAAATAAAATGAAACCATTAACTTACAGCTACTGTTTCAAATTCTATAAGCTACTAAATAAATTGTGGAAAATCGTGAAAGCAAGAACATGTCACCACTTCTTGTTGTTTGAAAGTTATGACCATGATAAAAATCGGGCCCTCAGTCCTCCATTTTTTTGTTTTCTTTTTATTACTCCTAATGTATGAAAGATAAGCCAAATACAAAATTATCTCTTTCTGGTATCGAATTTGTTGCACAATTCTTTTCACAAAAAGAGATAATTTTGTATTTGGCTTATCTTTCATACATTAGGAGTAATAAAAAGAAAACAAAAAAATGGAGGACTGAGGGCCCGATTTTTATCATGGTCATAACTTTCAAACAACAAGAAGTGGTGACATGTTCTTGCTTTCACGATTTTCCACAATTTATTTAGTAGCTTATAGAATTTGAAACAGTAGCTGTAAGTTAATGGTTTCATTTTATTTGCGTCATAAACTTTTACGTGCATGAGAATTGAGGGCCCATTTTGAACGAAGATTTACAAAGTAGGACAGTGTTTTGCGATAATATCTTGTTTCCACAAAAATTGTATGGCATTAGCTAAGATTTTGGCATATACACTTTTTCTGTAGTGTACATAGTTTTTCAGGTACAGGTGGGCCCTCAATCCTCTATGTGAGAACTGAGGGCCCGACTTTACAGTCAATAACTCGCTTATATGACTTTCACAAAAAAATATTCCAACTTCCACAATTGTAGGGGAAAGTACACTAAAACCTAAGCACATTTTCACAGAGTTTTAACAAACGGGCCCTCACACCACACGCACATAAAAATTAAATCTCTTTTCATTGACATAAAATGGTGAATTATACTCGTAATACAGCTGCTAGTTGCTATAGCAACTGCAAGCTATAAGGATGGTCCATATCGCTTTTCAGAATGTTAAATCGAAGTAGTACTTATATCGATTCTTGATAACAGAACAGTTATCAAAACGATTTATTTACTTGAAACTAAGAAGTGGTAATCACAGTTTTTGGTGGGAATCTATGATGTGCAATTCAGTGTCTTGTTTAGTTCCTTGTGTTTTGAAAATGAGGTTGTTTGGTGACTGTCGATTCTACCCAATTCAACTTAATTAAATCAAAATCAAATAAAACAAGAGATAGCTTCGAATTATGGTTATTCATTTAATCGTGTTACATATTTTGCGAAAAATATGAACTGATGATTATTAAAAAGTAGTTCTATTTTTTTCTTTTAATCGTTTCGATTATTTTATTTCATCTCTAAAAAAAGCACACGTCATTATGTCAGACGTCGTTTTAACGCTTTGCCGTTTATTTGTTCGTTGTGCTATTTTGAATTTCCACCCTCGCTTTGACCCTTTTGCTTCTCAACGCGGACTTGACTTGCAGTATATTCATCATGCTATACATGTACTGCGGTAGGTACCGGGTGTCTCAGTAAGAGTGCACTTTTTAAAATTGGAATATTTCTTTTTTCATGCAAGTGGCAACTCTAAAATTTGACAGCTGTCATCTCTGTTTATTCCGATTATTAAAAATGGAGCGCTTTTCGAAAGACCAACGCGTTATAATTGTGAAAACTCATTACAAAAATGGGGAACACATTATCAACACATTTTCTCACGAAATTCTGATGTCAACTGGCCACCAAGATCGTGCGATTTAACGCCGTGCGATTTTTTTCTTGGGGGTTTTGTGAAATCTCGGGTTTATGCGAATAAACCCGAAACAATTCCTGAGCTCAAATCGGAAATCCATCGCGTTATCGGTGAGATACAGCCACATCTCTGTGCAAAAGTCACGGAAAATTTCATGAAAAGAGTAATGGCCTGTCATCGGAGCCGTGGGGGTCATTTGCCGGATATTTTATTCCATACTTAATTGGAACATGTCTTCTTTACAATACAATACAATAAAAATATCACAACTCTGTCGTAAAATACTTGTTTTTATTTTAAAATGAAAAAGTGCACTCTTACTGAGACACCCTTTATAACCACCCAAAGACTGCGGCATAATCATCACTTCGTTGCCTGCTGCTCTACTTACTATCCTCTATATGTAGATGACTCACCTTTTTTTTTGCGTCTGGGAAATCATCAAATAACTCCTCCCGCTCTTGGGCAGAGCGGAAGCGAGTGTCAGACTTCTACTGACTAAAAACCACCCATGTTCCTTCTTCGCCCTTGTGCCGAGGCCGCGTTATCTCTTTCGATAATCCGCAGCCCCGACGGGCGTCGGCCCTTTCGGGCCCCTCCTTGCTGACATCTCTTTGAGGCGCGCGTGGAACACGAACACGACGTCGACACCACCACCACCACCACCTCCTTCGCTAGCATAACTGCTTCGCAGAAGGAGGCGATGGCGTCCCATTCCTTCTCGCCCCGGACCATGGCTTGCACCAGGACCGGACGTGAGAGGTCGCCGCCGCCGATTGCCACTACGAGAACACGGTGGGGCTCCGCCCAAGCAGTGGGAGCATCCGGGCGCGTTCCTCCCGCCTGATTCGGCACAAGTACCTTCCGAAACATTCGTGTCCGGTGAGGACCTGCGTAAGACGGAAGGGGCGCCGTGGCTACTCTCTAGCCACTCCCCAAATAGCCCTAGATGACTTACCTCATTTGTTAACCATCGTGGGTTAACTATTATGTGGGTTATTGAGGTGAGTCATCTACAGTTAGAATTATTCTAGAACTAATAAAATATAAGAAACATCGAACAAATGTGACTTCCATTTAGGGGGATGAAGACCTCAACTTTTAAGTCAAAAAATATACTACGTGGATATTTTATATAAAAGCCAAACTACAAATAATCCTTAGGATGACATACTGTCATATTACTGCAGCTGTAATGTGGGGAAAGAACTCTGGGGTGCGTTTAAGATGGCCGGCGAAATTTTCGCCGGATAAAAATTAAACTAGCGAGGGTTCGCTGAACGGAGTTATAGGTTTATGTCAATTTAATCTGTCAAATTCAATTGACAGCTCATTTTGTCAAACAAGTAGTAAACAATCTAGATTGTAATCTCATGTGCGTGTGAACTGAGGGACCAAAAATAAATCCGCAAAATGAATATCCTAGGATTTAGTAGTACACTTAAAACAATTGTAGAAGGAATCTGGGAATTTGTAAACAAATATATCGAAAACTACGACCCATAAAGTGTGGTCCCTCAGTTCTCACAGACGATTAACCAGATCTCGGAAAGTATCTTAGAGAACAAGATTTTGTGAATACAGACATTTAGTAGAGAATTTGAAAAGATATTTACAAAATAACAGACCACAAAGCATTAAAGATAAAAAAAAATATAACGACTGAACTGTGGTCCCTCAGTCCACATAACAAAGATAAACATTTTAGGGAATCTTACTGAATAAAACCGTTCTTTTTCTACATACAGTTTTAGTAGAAGTCTTAAAACATATTGTAAAAAAAAATGAAGCTTAAATATCGAAGCATTTTGAAGATAACAATGATTAATACTGGTCCCTCAATCCTCACATCCACTGACATATGTGCGTGTCCTAGCTGCTTGACGAAAGGAATATCAGAAAGTCTAGTGTACTTAACTTTTAGTAGTAAGTTTCTTCTAAATAATAGGTATCTAAAATTGTGTATTTCTTACTTCTTAACTGAGATAATACTATTTTTTTAATCCTATGAAAATGTATAGAGAAGTGTGACCACACAATTAAACAAAATGTAGACAGTACTATTATACTTTATTTAACACTAGCTTTTGCCAGCGGCTTCGCCCGCGTGAAAATGACGATTTTCCATACAAACTTTCATGGGGTACTTAGGAGTTTTTTTTTTTTTTTTTACAACTATCACACAACGCCATCTAGTCCCAAGCTTAGCAGAGCTTGTGTTATGGGTACTAGACAACTGATAAACATACTTATATATTTCTAAATACATACATATTATAGATAAATTACACCCAGACACAGAACAAATTTTAATGATCGTGCTCATCACACAAACATTTGTCCTGGGTGGGAATCGAACCCACGACCTCCGGCATAGCAGTTAGGGTCACTAACCACTAGACCAACAGGCCAGTCCAAGTTCCCGTCGGGGCTGCGGGTTGTTCAAAAGAGATACCGCAGTCTCGGGACAAAGCGCTAAGAATGAACATGGGTGGTTTTTAATCAGTAGAAGTCTGACACGGCCTATACCGCTCGATGATGATTGATGCTTACCCATGCCCCAAAAAAAGAAAAACATGTTGTACGGTTAATTTAATGCATAAGTAGGTATATTACAAAATAAAAACCAAACAAAAACAACAACAAAAATGCACAATTTGTTCACAAAAAGAGATTTTGTGAAAAACATTATGGAACAAATAGTGTTTTATTAGTTACTAATAAGAATTACTATAAAACTACAAATCTTAATAGATACATCCTGTCGGGGCTCGGTTTGTTCGCAAGAGATACCGTGGCCTCGACATAAAGGGCTAAGAAGGAACATAGGTGGTTTTTAGTCTGGTAGAAGTCTGACACTCCCTTTCGCTCTGCCCAAGAGCGGGAGGGGTTTTTGATGATATCCCACCCAACAAAAACAATTAATACCTAGGCGAGTTTTATGAAACAGATAGTCATCATCTGCCTAGCCTTTTCCCAACTATGTTGGGGTCGGCTTCCAGTCTAACCGGATGCAGCTGAATACCAGTATTTTACATGGAGCGACTGCCTATCTGACCTCCACAACCCAGTTTATACTGGGTAATACGATACCCTTTGGTAAGACTGGTTGTCAGATTTCCAGGTCACTGACTACCTGTAACGACTGCCAAAGATCTATATATGACAGCCGGGACCAACAGCTTAACGTGCTTTTCGAGGCACGGAGGAAACTCGGTATGAAATGGGCGGTAACCCATCCACAGACCAACCTAGGCAAGCGCCGCTTAACCTAAAGATTGACCCGCTCGACCACCGCCATTTTGATTTGAAAAAAAATCAAAATGGCGGTGGGTCCCTATGCCAGCTCTCATACAAAAAAAGTTCAAACCCCTTTCAACTTAATCGGTTCATTAGACTCGGAGCAAATTGAATGTGGCAGACGGTCAGACAGACCGACACACGAGTGATCCTATAAGGGCACCATTTCTTCCTTTTGAGGTACGGAACCCTTAAAAGAAATAAGAACATTTCTGTTCTCAAGATTTACGATGATTATTAATTTAAAGCTATTTATGAGGCTATGATATCACACGCAAATTCTGTGGCGAAAATCAATTTTAAAATCACCTTACTACTTTTTAATCTCCGTGAAAATCAACCTTTATATTTAACGAAAATGATTTAAGTACCTGTGCTGAACAAGAAATATAATTAATATGTATTATTTATACCACGTTATTTTCAACAGGGAAATGACTAACATTGACAACTGATTTATGACACTAATATCACAAACTGTAATGTTTGTTTTTTATTGTTGTTTTAAAGTGTAATCCCAGCTATTTTCAGTTTCCTGTCTTATTTATCATCAAAAACACTCTGAGTACGTTGAAAACAATAAGCATAAGCATCAATCATCATCGAGCCGCGAGCGGTATAGGCCGTGTCAGACTTCTACTGACTAAAAACCACCCATGTTCATTCTTAGCCCTTTGTGCCGAGACTGCGGTATCTCTTTCGAACAACCCGCAGCCCCGACGAGAACCATACAACCTTTCGTCTAAAAAATGATATCTATCTATCTTCTATCTATATAAATAAAAAGACAAGTCCTGACTGACTGACTGATTCATCAACGCCCAACCCAAACCCTTGGACCTAGAAAGCTGAAATATTGCAGAGATTCCCTGTAATGTAGACAAGGAATAAGGAAGGATTTTTCGAAATTCAACTCCTAAGTAGGGGATGAAAGTTTGTATGGAAAATCGTCATTTTCACGCGGGCGAAGCCGCTGGTAAAAGCTAGTGTTAAATAAAGTATAATAGTACTGTCTACATTTTGTTTAATTGTGTGGTCACACTTCTCTATACATTTTCATAGGATTAGAAAAATAGTATTATCTCAGTTAAGAAGTAAGAAATACACAATTTTAGATACCTATTATTTAGAAGAAACTTACTACTAAAAGTTAAGTACACTAGACTTTCTGATATTCCTTTCGTCAAGCAGCTAGGACACGCACATATGTCAGTGGATGTGAGGATTGAGGGACCAGTATTAATCATTGCTATCTTCAAAATGCTTCGATATTTAAGCTTCATTTTTTTTTACAATATGTTTTAAGACTTCTACTAAAACTGTATGTAGAAAAAGAACGGTTTTATTCAGTAAGATTCGCTAAAATGTTTATCTTTGTTATGTGGACTGAGGGACCACAGTTCAGTCGTTATATTTTTTTTATCTTTAATGCTTTGTGGTCTGTTATTTTGTAAATATCTTTTCAAATTCTCTACTAAATGTCTGTATTCACAAAATCTTGTTCTCTAAGATACTTTCTGAGATCTGGTTAATCGTCTGTGAGAACTGAGGGACCACACTTTATGGGTCGTAGTTTTCGATATATTTGTTTACAAATTCCCAGATTCCTTCTACAATTGTTTTAAGTGTACTACTAAATCCTAGGATATTAATTTTGCGGATTTATTTTTGGTCCCTCAGTTCACACGCACATGTAATCTCGATTTTGCTTGTGATCTCGAAATTATTAGTCAGTAAAAATGGACCGGAACATGAGGAATCAATTTGCCGATATAATATTTGTATATAGTATTTTATAATATTATATTTCTACAACAATTTGTATTATTACTTCATCCATGATAATCCACAAATAAAATTGACGGAGAGTCGGAGACGTTTAATATAATTTCTAGCAAATTATACAACAAACAGCTCAATGACAACTACTGACAAAGTCAATCTGACAGCGGGATAAAATTTAGCGAGCTAAAAAGGTCGCTAAAAATTATCCTAGTTAGGCGAAAACTTATACCGGAAGACGGCCGTGAACGGGGCAGATTAAATTTTAGTCAGGTTAATTTTTCGCCTCGCGGTGTGCTTGAACGGGGTGTTTAACGTTTAGTCAGGTTAAATTTTAGCCTGGATAAGCATCTTAAACGCACCCCGGCTGTTGATGTCATGTAATGACAGTGATCTGGTATCTGGGCATCTGGGATGGGCGAGAGACCAGAACACGCTATCCGCTCCGGCTTCATTTTTAGGTAAGAATAACAGAAAAGAATAAAGTCATTCACATTAATGCTGTTTTATTTTCAATATTTTTTATGTTAAAAACTTTAGATTATTATTGTATCGATTCTGATAAACTTGAATTTCAATCCCATCTCTAGAAAAATCAAACGTCAAACGTCATAATGTCAGATGTCGTTTGAACGCTTTGCCGTTTGCATGTTCGTTTGGATTTTTATTTTGGATTTTCAATGACCCTCGCTCGCCTACTTACGGACCTCTCGCTACTTGACACAGACAGAACACCACCTATGAACATTGTCTGTGAAAACCGTCTTTATTTTACTCATTTGGATGAGTCCGTTAGGTTTTACAAGAGTAAACACGCGGGTGGGAGTAATTTTTACGCGGATTGCAGAAAGGCCGTTGTATTACATTTTTAGGTGCAATTACCCCTTTGTGTATATTTACTAAATTACCACGATGCGAAGTCGGGGTGGCTCGTTTAGTCTTTAATACAATTATATCAATTTCAATGCAGATACATCCAAATGCCTAAGTAAAAGTTCATAGCAATGACATTTGTTTGCAGTTTTATACGTATTGATGTAGGAGCTAAACGATTTTATTTTCAGGATTTTCAACATATGATCAACTTCCGAAAGTGTTTTTTATATGAAATACTAATATTCAACTATTCAGCGTTGCATTTTGCTAGTGCCATGTTTATACATGCTTGACTCAGCCGTCCTACCTGAATTTAGCCATCTCCTTTGCTAATGCATTTCTTTAGAACCAACGCCTGTAGGAGGTTGAAATATTTTTTTTGTTTATATAAGCGTTTTCCTTGGTATATTTCATTGAAAAAAAAAATAACACAAAAGGAACATTTATTTGGTCTAAATTTTAGAACATTCTGAGCATCCTACCAGAAAATATACACGTGGCCGGGCTACAACGTATGCGATACAGCCCGGCCACAAATAAGTGCTTTTTTAACAAGAAGTATTTGTGGTACAATTAATCTAATCATAGGTACTGCAAGAACTCTTTAAGAACACTTTATTGATACGTCTATAAATGATGAAATCGACTGTGGCCGGGCTGCAACGCAACACACATCACCAGGCTAACCCTCCGTCGGACATTTCTCATAAGACATAATAATTATAATTAAATGAACAAAATTAAATGAGTTTATACAATTCAAATAAGTAAATACAAATGAATTAAATTAAATATAAGTTAAATTACAAATAAATCAAATTACAAAAGGTCAACTGCAAAATATAAAGTAAATTGCGAATAAATTAAATCAATTACATTTTCAATTAGAGATAGAATAAAAATTTTACAAATCACATAAAACATTATGAAAAAGGTAAAATAAAATAAAATTTAAATATATAAATAAGAGTAAAATGAGACTACGTTCCAAAGTGTAGTGGCCCAAAATGAACAGAGATGCTGAACATTATGTAAGAGCGTGTAACGGTTGCACTCTGGTTCCAGACTCCAGTTTAGAGATAAGCTGGCTTTTATTGTAGCTGGATTTTAATGTCAGGTTGTCTTTGCATAATACTTTAAAATGTGTTCCCGTGGAGTTTCTTGTCCATTCTTCTCCACGAAGACTAGGGACCTAGCGAATGGAATCGAGTTTGATGTAGTTGACAAGACCAAAAGAAATAAAATGAATAGTCTTGTCTTTTGTGCTTTTACTTCATGAACACAGTAATAACCAGTAATCATCCTGACACTCAAAGTTCATTAATTGTTGGATATTGATACATATACATGTACTCTTACATAGTCTTACATCTAGGTACTTACAGATGGACCTAGAGACAAAGTTAGTAAAATTGGAAGAGCAAAGGAATCTAGTAGAGAAATTGGTGGAAAAGTATAATATGTTAAAAATACAATAAACAAGGAAAACAAGTTGTCCACCTCATTCAAGGATGCGACACATATAGTGATTAATAAATAAAAGAGAGATGTCGAAATGGTAAATGGTGATAGTGGACAACAGTTACTTATAACATTTAGAAGTACATTTGGAGAGGGTTGAAGCAAAGTGGAAAGTTTGCACAAATGAGGATGATAAATCTTCAGGAAATAATGGCACTTTCGATAACAAAGTGTGTGACGAAAATTAATAAGTTAATTGTTTTACAGATCATTATTAAAAATATTTGATGATTGTTCTGTTATAAACTGTTTTGTATTAGATAGTACTTATACGAAATAATGCTATTTTTCCAATTTTGTAAAAGGTAGATGTAGTGTATCAATAAATACCGACACGCCTTACTGGTGGGGCGGGCAGTGGTGGGGTGCGGTCGAGTGAGTCGTTGCACGGACCGCACACTCTCTACTGATCGGCCGGGCGAGTAAGTCGTGCGCGTTCAAACCAAACTGTGTTGTTTTACTAAATTCCCTACGTACCTAACAACCTAATAGTGACCTGTACAGTTGGTACGTGTTTACCTACGTGGGATGAATAGCAAGCTTATGAAGTATTAACCAGATAACCATTTCGTGCAGTCGTGCTGAATTGTTTTGGTATTTTAGCATATAATGCCGCTAAAGCTCAAGGGCATGTTTGTTATTGTGGCATGCTGTGGCGACAAGTGTAAGGGAATGACGATGATGATGGATGGGCGGCAGAAAAAGAGTTATTTTCCAAAAACGATGCATTGAGAATTTGAGACTATCCTTTCCTTCCTGCTTGTTTTATTCTAGGGGTCCTAAAATAGCAGCTTTAGCAGAATCAAATAGAAATTCTTTGAATGGTCGCAAACTCAGCTAATGTTATGAATTGTCACTTTGTGACTATGATGCAGTAAGCAGTAAATATTATGAATTGTCTTTGTGATTCTGCTAAAGCAAAAATGGCTTGAATTGCTTTAAAAAGCGTAAAATTGACCTTTCCTAATAGTAACTGCGTCTGACCGTAGAAGTTAGAACCCTCTCACTCTTCATTATAAGGCGAAGTCCAACAAAAGTTGAAGTAGCTCTTACCATATTGTTCCTAAATGGTGGCAAAGGTTAGACGCATTGCGTAATCCCAGGAATTTCGCCTTGTCGCTTTTGAAATGAGAATGGCGCTCTCATTTCGCATATTCCTGGTTTCCTGGTTCCGCCATCAAAACATCTCCATACAAATAGTTTGATGAAAGCCATATGCATTGATGATACTTATGTACAGACAACAGCACAATAAACTCAACTTTATCGCTACATCATTAGGTTCAAGGTTGATTGGCAAAATTTGGCGGCTTCGGGTAGCTTGGTGTTCTGGTGGTGTCATAAAGATGTAGAAAAAGAATAAGTTATTTCTACTTACGTCGTAGACGAGACTTATAATATTAGGAATGAATGAAAGAACATGGGATTGAATTATGATGCAGAACTTAAAGCTTTTAAGTAGGAGATCATTTAAATATCAATAAATGGTGGTCATCAAAAAAGATGAAATGACATAAAACAACTTGGACTTGAATATTTTGACGAATATTATTTAATTACTAGCCTTGTATCGTTTTAATATATTCAAATGACGTCTATTTGCGGAAGTTGTCCAAAAATATTAAATAATCTTATGTAATGTGAAGGACGTCTAAACATATGAATATTTCCAAATAATTTGCAAATGTTTGCAATGTAAAGGTTATTGAGTTTGTTAGTGTTACATAAGTTGCACTGTGCTGTTTGCCTACATGTTAAGCCATTTTTGCTGTTGTCTTTGGATCATCATCATCTGCCTAGCCTTTTCCAACACTTTTGAACTCTACTTTCATTTTAGCCGGATGCAGCTGAATTATAATTTTCTTGCCTTTATCCCAACAATTCATTTGGGGTCAGCATCTCTTTTTCCATACTTTTCTATTTTGTCATCTCATCAGACACTTCCTTGCCTTTACACATTCCATCCATCGTTTCATTAGTCTTCCTCACGGCATTTTCCTCATTGATGCAATGTGGGGGCGCATTGCATTGCATCTCCAAACTATTAATACACCACCTTTCAGTCACCGGCAGCTCCACCTTTAGTCTTCCTCTTATGTAGTGATTTCTTATTTTATTCACATCAGGATGCAGCTGAATACCAATAGATATTTTACACGATACAACTGCCTATCTTACCTTCACAACCCAGTAACTGGATAATACGATTCACCTTGTGTTTCTGTCTTCAGATAATCCAGATGGATTCTTTAGTCATTTCTCTGGTAACTTGGAAAGGTTTCAAAAGAGAAATGAGCTACAATATCGCATTGTGGAATTGATACTCAATTCATTGTATTGTATTCTTTGTTTCGTTCCGAGCTCGGACTAAATCTGTCTGTAGTGTATAAGGGTACCGCTCCACTGCAGCTTACGGCTAAGCTACGCATGGAACATAGCTTTGAATGAAAATGTAGGCGGGGTCGTACAGTGCGTCTGCGACACATGGCCATGGCCATGCTACGAATGCGTAACAAATTAATGAACCACGCGACACATCGAGCTATGAACAATATATAACTTGGCCTCACTTAGCAAATTTTTTTCGTACAATGAGAGATCCGCATAAACTGGTTTTGTAAAGCTTGATTGGTCGTCGTGTGTTGACCTCTCCATGCATTAGCTATTGACAGTGGGTGGTCGATTGTCAGCAATTAGCACCGGATCAGCATCGTCTCACCACATTTTTACTTTGATCCAAGGAACTCCATCTTCGTTACGGTGCTGTGCTGCCGATACAATGCCGCTAGTAATAGTATCATTAGTTAGACGCTATAATGACGTTGTCAGGAGAGGAGGGCGCTGTCGGTAATCATTTGTGATGTTTCCTGTTGAAAAACAAGATGGCGGTGTTGGTTTCGATCATGGCTACACGCCAAACGAAAGAAACAGCAGTGGACTGACGACATCACCCTGTGCGAATACTCATCCGTAGGTACAAGATATGTGCAACCTTTCAAACGCCTAAGTGCCCAGTGATGCTCCAATTACTACACGAAGGCTTCATACAATTGCGTAATTCTTAAGTCATAATCAGTCTATACTGCTTACGTAACGTAGGTACTTTCACTTTAGACCTTGGTCTCATGTTTGGCACAGTTTTAATGTTTACAAAGTGTGTGGCGTGTGCCAAATCTGTTTACGACATGGCTGTACTACTGGCTATCAACATTTGGATGTGACAAAACTGGCGCTTAGGATTTTTGGAGAGGTTCCATGTCCATATAAGTCGTTGTTTTTTTAAGGGAACGATGTTTTATAAAGAGAAAAACTGTAGGTTTGAAAACTGTTTCAGTCTTCGGAAGACAGTAGTATGTAGGTACTGTGTAGTGAGCAGTTGATACCGTGAAAAAGGACGTGACAGTGGTTCCCGGTTCCACAGCGTGTATGAGAACAGTGTGGTCATATTATAAAAGGATATTACCTATCTGGAACTTCTTCAGTAGCAGACACCCGACGGAGTTTGAATTTGTGCCCTATTAGGTAAGTAGGTACATGGAATTCAAAAATACGAAACGGCGGCGGATTTGTTAATATCTCTAGAAATAGATAAAGTCATTCTATACTACAGAAATAGATAAAGTCATTCTATACTCGCATTATAATACTGTGGAATGTTATGTAAGAAGAATAGGTTCAGTAGGTAACACAATTCCTGTATTCCTTCTGGGAATACACTTTGACCATTTCTATTAGCAGTTTAATTACTAATTCTATGTAGGTACTTACTGTAGAATCGAACATTAACAATTCAGTTTTTATTCGATTCATATAATATTATTCATGATTCTGTTGGTTGCGGTGAATATTTTAAATGTCATTACGGTAATTTCTGTTCGACGTTCTTTGTGTCAAAAAATCCTATTGTTCATTGATAAATAATTTTGAATATTAAAATATCATTAGGCTGGTTTGATCCTGATAAATGAACCACTGATCTATTTGAACTGGTTCAAAATAATATAGGCATAACTTAAGAAGTAGGTAGGTACTTACATATTTATTTGAATTGCACTTTACGCAAATCCATAGCATTTAGGCATTTAAATGGAATATTTTCTTGACGTCAATCAAGACGGAAAATGAAATGACTCAAATTAATTAGCAAATGCTTTGTTAACGATAAACTCATTTGCCCTCAATTCCAGTTTTTCTGTGACCGCAAAACCTTCTTGCAAGTAAGTTTAATTACACGCCTGTCGGAAATATTTATTGGCACCAATATCAGTTGAACTTACTTCAGTCTCTTTATTGGGTTATTTCACGAAATACAAATTATATTTCATGGAACAATTTTGATCTTCTTCGTTGTTTGTCAGCCGTCATAATTCCATTACTGTGTACCTATTATTTTCTTTACTTTCTACAATACTAATTTATTGAAAAATCATGTGCTTTATTTTTTGTCTCCAAAAAAAATATCAGCATCAAAGTGTTTACCTACTTCTAGCCTCTCTCTGTACAGGCTTGATAAAATTCATAGAGAAGTATTACAAAAAAAAACAAGACGGGTTGTGTGGCATCGGCTGTGATCTAGCAACGCAGTAGCATACCTCCTACTGAACTAAAAACCACTTCAAACCTTCACTCTGCAGCGCAGTGGCCCAATTGGCTTTCGTCTTCTGTAGTTCTTGGTCTGCTGGGAGCTTTTCTGCTGACTCAAAATAGCAAACGCAAGAACTTAACATAGCAGTGTAGTGAAGAAATAAACAATGCAACGAGTATGTTAAGATGGTTTGGTCATGTGGTGAGGATGAGTGAAAGGCGATTAACAAAAGGTATTTGCCGTCGGGAGTGACTCGGGAGGGGACACCCTAAATTCCTAGAAGAACACACACTGACCTTATTGGTGAGACCGTGAGACTCTTCAGAAAGGACAGGTGCGTAGTACTCGCAACCGGTGCAGCGCGGCAGCGGCGTGCGTGTTTGACCAAATGTATGAAAATGACGAGGCAAAATGAGTATGTAAGTCTTGTATCGTAGCAGGTGGCACTCTGCGGTTTCTGCCTACCTCCATGGCAAAAAGGCGTGAGTAGTTCTAGTAGAGAATGCTTTAAAATACTCACTTGTTCAGATTTCTAGCCTAATATCGAACATAATTTTCGATGCAAAGGTCGTGTCGCACTCGACAACATTTTGTAGGAACTGGAATTTTAATAGCGCCAAAATGTTAGTGAATTTGATAAACAACAAGTAAGTATCGACATCAAGTTTTTGTGAACATATAGGTTTTTTAAACGCATAGGTAGTCTAGCTAGAGACTGGTTGTCGAAACCTATGTTCCATAGTCACAAATGGGAAATAAGTATACAGGAATTGTAACTAATATTAAAAATGCGAAAGTAATTTTGTTTGTTACCTTTTCACGCCTAAACCACGAAACCGATTTCCCTAAAATTTTGTATAGGAGTACAGAAACGGACATAGGGTAATTTTCTTACTTTCATCCCGAAAAATAGTACAGTTCCCCAAGATAACAATAATAACGGTCTCATGATAATAAAATAGATGTCGATGTCTGACGCCACGTGTCTTTCGAATCCTGATTAAATTAACCTATATAATTATAGAAACTTTTCATATTCTAAATTAACACGAACGAAGCCGTGGGCAAAAGCTAGTTACTCCATAATACAGAACTTCTATTGGATACTTCTTGAGTGTTTCCCGAAGCCATAAAGCATTAAATATCTCCACTTTTGTCATCTATCGGGTTTGTTTTCAACTGTAAATCTTTCTAACCTAGACATAATTACGTTACAGTTCTAACCTAGATTCAAAAGTCCTTGAACATTCAGAGGATCCTACATTCCTACTGTTACGAGACTGTGCAAACTTATTTTTACCGTCAGTGTCTCACATTTTGAACTCTCGTGTATTGCGTTAGAGTGCTTAGTGATTGTTTTATATGGTTTGTATGAGTTGGTCTGACGTCATGACCTGGCTGTCAAGTGTATAATTATTGTAATGGTGTTACTCAACAGAATGCCAGTGTTCTATAGCAGTATTTACCTTCTGTGACGTTTGATTGCACTGTAAACAAGGATACTTACAGTAAATGGCTACCTTATGCGCTATAGGATTAAACTAATTGTTTTCCTAGTTAGTTTTTATCATACTGATACTTTTAGGCTGCATTATTCCACTGCTGGACAAAGGCCTCTCCCCAAGACTTCCAGTTGTTTCTATCTAAAACCAATGTGGACCACTGGTCGTAAGACTTGTCTAGATTGCCCCGCCATCTTCGACGAAGTCTGTCGCAAGCGCAACGCAACGCCTTCTGGCTGTATCAGGGCTCCAGAAAGTGGCTATTTACCATTAGAACGTTACTGTACTGTTATTCTCCTCGGGAACAGTACTTTTTCCGGATTAGAGGGATTAGAGGGATACCTATGTCTGTTTTGTATAGTACCTACTTAAGTACCTATACGTATATTGGACATTTCAGGATGATCGGTTCTGTAGTTTAGGCGTGAAAAGATAAACAAAGTTCCTTTCGCATTTTTAATATTAGTTCGGATTAGAAAATCTATGCTAATTAGATCGACATAAACAGCCTGTGATACAGGAATATCCTAGTACAGGCATCTAACATTATTAGACCTACATTTTTAGTTTTAGATTTATATTGTATTTACCTTCTGTGTTTTTGAATACCTAAATAATAATTATTATTATAAAATTATGTTGTCGAAAAGATCATGTCAATCCGGTTCAAAGTTTTTCCTTAGATACTTACAAAAGTTCTAGGAAAAGAGACCCTTAAATCTTTCCACTTCTCAAGTCACGATATCGAACTCTTTCGCACAGAAAATATCTGGTTCTTAATTCTGTACCTTCAGTGAAAAGTGATACATCTCGGCCTAGATCGGTTCTCATATTCACTGATTAAACTTCTTAAAAAAAAATTAGCTAAATTTCAGTCTTATCCCCGTTATTATAAGATTGAAATTGAGCGAGTTGTTTTTGTGAGTAGTGATATAAGTAAGCATTTATTTCTGGATTTTTTTGTGTAAAAAAATACTTTTTCATTCGTATCAAAGTGTACTGAACCCATACTAATATTTCTAAAATGTATTTTAATACGACTCAAGATACCACATCTTACGCGACTCAAAAGTTTTTACTTCAATTAGTACAAAGTGATATAAATCGAATCCTATCATAATACATTAAAAAATAGACACAATGCAGTTTAGTGCAAAGTGGTACATTTGTACATAAACCATAAAAATACAAAATTATTTTCATAAAAAGAAGTGACTAATGATACAACTGCAAATCAATCAATTTACACGTAATTTACCTAGCTAACTTTGATGTGATTATAAATTGAATACATATTATTATACTATATAAAGCTAAACTACCACTCACTCACTGACTGACTCACTGACATCATTGTTCTCCCAGATGTTGGATGGGGAGGTGGGTATATTTTGACAGATTCGTAAACAAGTAACTCTGGTGAGTATGGGAAAAGTCCGAAACCCCCCCTTTTTGCCCCCCCTCCCCCCCCTCTCTATCGTATCTCGGAAACTAAGAGACCGGTATTTTTTTTTTATGACGGATTCGTATAGAGGAGGCTCGGTAAAGTAAAAATCATTTTTCAAAGTGGCCCCCCTTGCCCCCCTTCTCCCCCCCTTTAGGCGGATCTCGGAAATAAAGAGAATTACGTGTTTTTTTTTTTAGGGATTCGTATAGAGGAGGCTTGAGGAAGTAAAAACCATTTTGAAAATTTGACCCCCTTGCCCCCCTCCATCCCCCCCCTTTCGGATCTCGAAAGTTAAGAGACTTGGAACGAATTTTTTTTCAGATTCATATAGAGGGGCATTGCGTTAGTCGAAATCATTTTTAGAAACTCCCCCCCTCTCCCCCCCTTCACCCCCCCCCCCCCCCCTCTTCACCCCTTTTTTTCTGTTTTGTTTACAGATTCGTATAGGATAGGAGGCTCGGGGAAGTAAAATGGTGGTACCGGTAAAGCGAAGGGGGGAGCGGGCGAGCGAAGCGAGCCGGCGACCCCCGTAGCGTAGGGATAATGTCATGATAGCTTTCCGGTGGTAGGTAGGTCCTGAGTGGAGCGAACCTGCGAGACCGAGTGGAGCGAAGGGGGGAGGTGGCGAGCGAAGCGAGCCGGCGACCTCCTTAGCGTAACGAAGGTTGAGTGGGTGAAGCGTAACGAAGGTTGAGTAGGTATGTGTAGGTAGGTAGGTGTAGGTAGGTGTAGGTAGGTGTAGGTAGGTGTAGGTAGGTGTAGGTAGGTGTAGGTAGGTGTAGGTAGGTGTAGGTAGGTGTAGGTAGGTGTAGGTAGGTGTAGGTAGGTGTAGGTAGGTGTAGGTAGGTGTAGGTAGGTGTAGGTAGGTGTAGGTAGGTGTAGGTAGGTGTAGGTAGGTGTAGGTAGGTGTAGGTAGGTGTAGGTAGGTGTAGGTAGGTGTAGGTAGGTGTAGGTAGGTGTAGGTAGGTGTAGGTAGGTGTAGGTAGTTAGTAGGTAGGTGTAGGTAGGTAGCAGGTAGGTGTAGGTAGGCAGACCCGCGAGCTGCGCGCAGCGAGCGCAGCCACGCAAATACTAGTTATACTATATAAAGCTAAACTACCACTCACTGACTCACTGACTCACTGACATAATTGTTCTCCCAGATGGTGGATGGGGAGGTGGGTATATTTTGACAGATTCGTAAACAAGTAACTCTGGTGAGTATGGGAAAAGTCCGAAACCCCCCCTTTTCCCCCCCCTTCTCCCCCCTCTCTATCGTATCTCGGAAACTAAGAGACCGGTATTTTTTTTTTATTACGGATTCGTATAGAGGAGGCTCGGTAAAGTAAAAATCATTTTTCAAAGTGCCCCCCTTTGCCCCCCTTCTCCCCCCCTTTAGGCGGATCTCGGAAATAAAGAGAATTTACGAGTTTTTTTTTAGGGATTCGTATAGAGGAGGCTTGGGGAAGTAAAAACCATTTTGAAAATTTGACCCCCTGCCCCCCTTCACCCCCCCTTTAGGCGGATCTCGGAAGTTATGAGACCTGGAACATTTTTTTTTTCAGATTCATTGAAAGGGGCATGCAGTTAGTCGAAATCATTTTTCGAACCCCCCCCCTCCCCCCCCCCTTCAACACCCCCCCCCCCCCTCTTCACCTCTTTTTTTCTATTTTGTTTACGGATTCGTATAGAGGAGGCTCGGGGAAGTAAAATGGTGGTACCGGTAAAGCGAAGGGGGGAGCGGGCGAGCGAAGCGAGCCGGCGACCCCCGTAGCGTAGGGATAAAGTCATGATAGCTTTCCGGTGGTAGGTAGGTCCTGAGTGGAGCGAACCTGCGAGACCGAGTGGAGCGAAGGGGGGAGGTGGCGAGCGAAGCGAGCCGGCGACCTCCTTAGCGTAACGAAGGTTGAGTGGGTGAAGCGTAACTCAGGGGCGACGACAAGCAAACTTTAGGGTAATGTTTTTTTAGTGGTAGTAGGAGGTAGTAGGTAGGTAGTAGGTAGGTGGTGGGTAGGTGATAGGTAGGTAGTAGGTAGGTAGTAGGTAGGTGTAGGTATGTAGTAGGTAGGTGTAGGTAGGTGGTGGCATACGTGAGATTCATATAGAGGAGGCTCGGGGAAGTATAATCCGTTTTTCAAATTTGAACCCCTTGCCCCCCTTCACCCCCCCTTTAGGCGGATCTCGGAAGTTAAGAGACTTGGAACATTTTTTTTTCAAATTCATTGAGAGGTGCAATGCGTTAGTCGAAATCATTTTTCAAAGCGCCCCCTCTCCCCCTCTCCACGCCTCGCGAGCTGCGCGCAGCGAGCGCAGCCACGCAAATACTAGTTATACTATATAAAGCTAAACTACCACTCACTGACTCACTGACTCACTGACATAATTGTTCTCCCAGATGGTGGATGGGGAGGTGGGTATATTTTGACAGATTCGTAAACAAGTAACTCTGGTGAGTATGGGAAAAGTCCGAAACCCCCCCTTTTCCCCCCCCTTCCCCCCCCTCCCTATCGTATCTCGGAAACTAAAAGACCCGTATTTTTTTTTTTTTACGGATTCGTATAGAGGAGGCTCGGTAAAGTAAAAATCATTTTTCAAAGTGCCCCCCCTTGCCCCCCTTCTCCCCCCCTTTAGGCGGATCTCGGAAATAAAGAGAATTACGTGTTTTTTTTTTAGGGATTCGTATAGAGGAGGCTTGAGGAAGTAAAAACCATTTTGAAAATTTGACCCCCTTGCCCCCCTCCATCCCCCCCCTTTCGGATCTCGGAAGTTAAGAGACTTGGAACATTTTTTTTTTCAGATTCATTGAGAGGGGCATTGCGTTAGTCGAAATCATTTTTAGAAACTCCCCCCCTCTCCCCCCCTTCACCCCCCCCTCTTCACCCCTTTTTTTCTCTTTTGTTTACAGATTCGTATAGGATAGGAGGCTCGGGGAAGTAAAATGGTGGTACCGGTAAAGCGAAGGGGGGAGCGGGCGAGCGAAGCGAGCCGGCGACCCCCGTAGCGTAGGGATAATGTCATGATAGCTTTCCGGTGGTAGGTAGGTCCTGAGTGGAGCGAACCTGCGAGACCGAGTGGAGCGAAGGGGGGAGGTGGCGAGCGAAGCGAGCCGGCGACCTCCTTAGCGTAACAAAGGTTGAGTGAGTGAAGCGTAACTCAGGGGCGACGACAAGCAAACTTTAGGGTAATGTTCTTTTAGTGGTAGTAGGAGGTAGTAGGTAGGTAGTAGTAGGTAGGTGTAGGTAGGTAGTAGGTAGGTAGTAGGTAGGTGTAGGTAGGTGTAGGTAGGTGTAGGTAGGTGTAGGTAGGTAGTAGGTAGTTGTAGGTAGGTAGTATTGGAACATTTTTTTTTTCAGATTCATTGAGAGGTGCAATGCGTTAGTCGAAATCACTTTTCAAAGCTCCCCCTCTCCCCCCCCTTCACGCCTCGCGAGCTGCGCGCAGCTCGCGCACCCACGCAAATACTAGTATTAATATAAACTTACGGAACATAGAACATAGATTTATGTGAAAAATGATACTTTTATAGTAGAATCAAAACTATCGCCAAATTTTAGAACTGAATTTGCGGAAAAATACGTAAAAAGTGATTTAAGTTCGCGCAGCTCTTACGCACCCCGTCCCGCACCTCTTAGCGGGGGGTATGGAAAGGGCGCAGGAGACGCGTGATTGTCAGTCTCGTACGTGCGATTAGAGAGGTGCGTCGTGCGTTACACCACAGGACAACGACGCGTAAGGTAAGACTTGTATCATTTTACACGAATTACGTAAAATTTTTGTTATTGAAATGTTTACAAGGAACATGTATTTTATATTGATTTTAATAACGCAATTTTGTCATAAAATGTAGAGTATTTTATCATAGTACCTATTGTCAAACAGTCTTTATAATAATAATAAATAGGCAGTCTATCAATGAGTTTTAAATCGTTTTTATAAATTAATGTAGACTGGGTAGGTATTTTAGTGTAGGGATAGAGCAAATTATTGTTTTTTTTTCCATTGTGAGCATTTGCGTAGCTTCTTGGTGTGAATCACATTTTATTGCACCTATAGGTAATCATTTATTGTACACACGGCTACGCATCAAGTTATACAAATCGGACAAATTTATTTAATGCAGTTTATACCTAATTTTGTTTGAAACTCGAGGCACCGATTTTATTTTTAGTTTTTGAAGCCGGTTACTTTAACGCAGTTTCTTTATTTTGAAACATACATTTTGTCTGAACTGCATAACAGTAATGTTAACTTTTTATCTGCTCGTCTTTCTTTTAATGGTAGTAATTTTATAATATTAATTTTGCACTGTTATTTTTTTAGAGTCCATAATGAAAAAACGAATAGATAAGATTATGGAAGGCCTTCACCTAAGGAGGGATGTAATAAATACGAGAAATGAACAAATAATAAATGACGAAGAATCTAATCAGCCCAGAGAGAACATAGAAATAGAAATCGGTGAAAAAAATACTCTAGAAATAGTGGATCAATATGAAGAAGAAAACGCACTAAAAAAAGACGATCAATATAAAGAAAATATTAGCAATGAATCACAGGGCAAGGAAACTGTACTATCGCCTGGATTTCTTGATTTCAGCTCCGGGAGTAGTGATGATTATATACCAAACAGTGAAAGCGACTCAACTGAAACTAGCACGTCGACTAGTAGACCAAAGAAAAGGTGTAAAAGATCAAATAATCTTATAATTGCTGAAAGCTCTGATGACACAGATATCTCCATCACAGAGCCAGAGCCTGGATGCTCAAATTCAAATAAAAAGCAACGAAAATCGTTAAAGGAAAGAAGAGCAGAGAGAGAGTCCCGATTAATTTTACGCAATGCAGGCAAGAGTTATGTTACAAAACTGGGTAAAATGAAGCCTGGAAGAAACTTGGCTCCACTAACGGAGTGTCGCATGAAATGCAGAAGTCGTATATCTGAGGACATAAGAGAATTTATTTTTAAGGAGTACTGGGCTTTGGGTTCGTACGATGAAAGAGCTAAGTATACTGAACGCTTTATTAAAATTAATAATAAAAAAACTCATACAATCGGAAGCAAACTAAAACGAGAATACACTAATACATATAAAATTGTTTATTTTAATGAGGATTATAAGATTTGTAAAGGTTGTCTTTTAAAAACTCTTGGTGAGAGTAATCGCTTTCTTCAGACCGTGAGTGAAAAAATAAAAAAATTTGGTCGTGTGACGAAAAGTGAAAGGGGGCGTGCTGCCCCTGCCAGTTACAGAAAAATCTCTAACGAGCGACTAGAACTCGTGAAACAGCATATCAATAAATTCCCGGCATACGAAAGCCATTACTCTCGATCCAAGACTTCTAAAAAGTACCTTAGCTCTGACCTATCCCTCAATACTATGTATCAGCTTTATTGTAAAGAAAATAGTAACCCTGTCTGTAAAACTGTATATGCCAAAGTTTTTAAAGATATGAACCTATCATTTAAGAAACCTAGTGTAGATACATGCAATAAATGTAACTTGTTACAAAATAAGCTGCAATATTTACAAGATGCTGAAGAAATAGGACAAGTACAGGAGCAACTGAGACTACATCAGGAAAGCTACGAAAGTGCTTACAATGAAAAACGCAAAGATAAGGCTTTGGCTAAAACTAATTCTGATTTTTGTGTAATTGCATTTGATTTACAACAATGTTTGCCTACTCCAATGCTGAATACTCAGTCAGCATTTTATAAAAGACAGTTATGGGTCTACAACCTAACAATCCACGATTTTATGTCTGATAACGCATATTGCTACATGTGGCCAGAATGTAGTGGTGGTAGAGGCGCCAATCAAATAGCTTCATGCTTATACGACTTTATCACTGTGAGACTTCCGTTGCTTCACCCAAATGCTAAAACCTTAATCATGTATTCAGATTCATGTTCGGGACAAAACAAAAATTCTATTGTTTGCACAGCCTTATTATTTGCAATAAAAGACTCGCCTCAACTTTTGAACATTGAACAGAAATTTCTCGTGCCCGGCCATACGCACATGGAAGTTGATAGTGACCATGCGCTGATTGAAAGAGCAAAAAAACGAACTTCAATGAATATTCATCACCCACGTGATTGGTGTCAATTGGTAAGGACTGCATCGACTAGAACTAATAAATTTTCGGTAATTGAAATGGCGGTAACAGATTTTTATGATTTTGCACTATTTTCAAAAAATAATTTTACTGTAAAAAAGACTAATTCTACTGGTGAAAAGTTTGTATGGTCGAATGTACGAGTTATTAAATTTAGTAAAGAAAAATTTCCTGTTTTTGAATATAAAGAAAGTTACGAAGGTGATGACTATTCAATGATGTCTTACAACAAAAAGAATAAAAACTACAGTTTAGTTAGTATCAATGCAGTACAAAAATGTTACAATGGACCGGTCCCTATAAGCGTTTTGAAGAAAAGAGATTTAATATCACTGTTAGAATACATTGACCCAAGTGTTCACAATTTTTATCATGATCTGATAACCAACTCAAATATGCGTGACGTAGATCCTGATATTGATTCTGATAATGAATAGTTGATAGATGTTTCAACACATTTGTTATTTGATTTTTGAGACAACTGATTTGATGCTGTGATAATCAAGATTTACCCTCCTTACTAATAAACGCGAAATAAAGTTACACCAACTCTAATCGGTTAAAAATGTATGTTATTCCGGAGATCATCCTAGTTGTAACTTAACGCCGTGTTTATTAGTAAGAGGGTAATGCTATAAGTTTAAAAGTTATGTTTTTTTTTATATAGATGTTAAGTACTTTAAAATATATTGTTTTGTGAAAGGGTTAGTTGAAGTGTTTAAATGTATCTATTGTTTAGTTTTTTGAGACTGATTTTTAAGAGTAAAGACTGATTCGAAGAGTTAAAATTAATCAAGATTATCGCTAAGGTTTAAAGTTACGTTCTATTCAAATACATAATATTGTATTGTGTAATGAATAGTTAAAGTGCTATAATATTATATCTGTTGTTTTGTTTTTAAAGACTGATTTAATACTAGTTAAGACTGATTCGATACTCTGATAATCAAGATTAAGGCTATAGGTTTAAAAGTTATGTTTTTCTTTATAAGGATATTGTTTTATATCGTGTAGTTAGAGCGCTACAATATAATATCTGTGTTAATTTCTTGAATTCTTTATTAAAGGAACCCTTTTTTAATGTTGGTTTTATTTTATTTTGATATTTACGTAATTTTAACCTTTCTATGACCAATACGTTTGAAAGTATCAGTGACTTGTATCACTAAACACTTTGAAGTATAAAAATGTATTACGATATATTCTAGCTTGTAGCAATAATCACTAACTAGTTTTAAAAAAATCTTTGGTGTAAAGGGATACAAATGAATATTTTCATACTATTCTTTAATAAAACAAGGAAATAAGATTGCTGACAATAAAATTGATCATATTAGTTTTACGACTTTTGCTTACAATAACTGTTTGCTAGCAAAACAGGGCAAAACGCAAACCTTATAACATTTCACACCAAACGATAACTAAATGTGTAAAATAATGCAATTTGTTTTAGACCTATCTACACAAAAATTAGCAAAGAAAATTATAGTGTACAGTGATACAACTGGCTATTTTCAGTAATAACTTAAATCTCGTGCAAAATAATGAATTCAAACCTAGGTCTAAATAATCTTATTGGTATTATGTACTCGTAACACATACCGTTTTTCATTTTAAAACGTCAGAAACATAATGAGAATTTTTTGAATCTTTAACTTCAAATTACTCAAAACTGTGATTTTTGACTTGTATCACTTTTCACTGATGGTACAGAATTGTTCCGCCATCTTATAAACGTTTTTTCAGCGACTAGTAGTAGTAGTAATTGAAACAAAAACGCAGACTTTCATAAAGAACAGTAATTATTAACCTTAAAGAAAAAACTGAAGTTTTAATCATTTCTACGAAAATGAAGCTTGAATAACACACTTAGGGCCGGTTTCACCACTTGCTGATAAAGTCCCGGATAGCCTATCAGGAACTTATCTGCCAGATAAACTACAATTTTTGATAGCATTATCTGTCAGATAACTATCTGACACTTTATCCGTAACCGGTGAAACCGGCCCTAAGTATATAATATAGCTTAGTGAATGTAATACTTAGTGTATATTACATTCACTATGTTATCAAGATCTATGCTAACATGCCAACAAATAGCTTTTTATATGACGTGTCTCCGTTTACTCGGAAAAAAAATTATTTCTATGTATTACAAAGGTAACATTTGCATGACTTTTTGTACTGTAATTCAATGTTTCCAAAGTGGATGATCTAATAAAGTTTCTCGGGGTTGTATTTTGGCCGAAATATTGAAGCAAAATGTAGACAGGCTAGTGTTCTAGTCTATTGTTTATTGCTCACGAAAATTAGCACATTAATCGATTACAATGGAGGACTAACACACAATAATTATTTGTCATAATTCAGTCCATTTGAATTCCAACGTGACCATTTCCTGTTCAGGAACAATTCAGGAGTTCTCAGGTGGCATTTGTTGCCTATAATCCAACCTCTGTCCAACCAAACCCTCGTTTAGAGGATCCTACCTACGAAAAAAATATGGGAAGGTTCGAAAAATTATAAGGAAATGTTGTAGCTACATTCATTACAGCTCATCTTGATATTTTCTCTTTCGTAACTTCAAAATCTCGTGCGATCTCCGGCCATTAAAAAAAATCAACAAACTCGCAAACTAAACTTGTGTCATGTTATGTCTTCGATCGATTAACATAAAAATCTATCTATGTCAAGCCTTTATTCAGATTAGCTTAATATCTCCGTTTGCCTTGTGAGTCCTGTTTAAACATAGCTATGCTAGATCTTACTAGCTGTTTTACACTTCGTTGGCCCGGTCCTTCATCAGATGGGTCCAGCCTAGGGCATGAATATCGGAATCTCGGAATCTCGTAATATCGGAATCTCGGAACGAAATTTCCGATATTACAATTCCGATATTGGATCTCTCAATATCGGAATTGTAATATCGGAGATTTAAATTAAACCTATATTTTAGAATCTTGTGTAGCGCCGAGTGCGACAGCGCGCTACCGTATTCCTGTTGCTAGTTCGCTAATCATGCAAAGCAAGAGCAATAAAAGTCACGAGTGATATGTTATTGAAATGTTAAAAAAATGATTAATCACTAGGGTGTAAACGCCACTTTATCAAAACATCCAGGGGGTAAAAGCTACGAAATATCTGCAATCTCGTTGTTTTAAAATGTCATAGCCTGCTTCTAATTCATTTAAAGCATTTATTATGTCATGACTTTCACTAATCAATATATACTTAGAATAAAACTGCATTTAGTGGAACAGTAGTTGCTTACCACGAACGTGTTTGAAGAATCATCAAACTATGTATAAGCAGGTTGAACAGAGAATGATATAAATACATATAACACTATTACATGCGGTAAAAATGTCTTGAAGCTTACTTCTGTCATGAGTTGATGACAGACGATGGCTTTCTAATAATGCTTTAATGATATTCCTTCTTTTTAGGGTAACCCTAAAGGAAAAAACGGAACCCTTATAGGATCACTCGTGTGTCTGTCTGTCTGTCCATCTGTCACAGTCAATTGCTCCGAATCTAATGAACCGATTAAGTTGAAATTTGGTACGCGTATGTATTATTATTTCTTTGACTCATACACGGACGTGCGTAAATCAATGAATTTTGAAGATCCCATCTTCAAAACTCATTGATTTAACTTTTGGGGAGCTTAACTAAAGATGAAATGGTTTATAGAGTATGTTAGTTTAAACGAGGGACATATTGAAACCCGCAATCATGCTTTAATGATACATAAAAAAATATGAACAAAAAGTACCGATAAATAACAGACAGAACCATACCAAATATTTCAGAAAAGTCTCGCAAACCTTGCGCTTATTACAGAAAATGTCCGCGGGTAAATGACTTTTAGGTATAATCCATTTTCCCCATATACATAATTTAAAACTGGCGTAGGACAATGGCGGAAAAGAAACGTCTATTAAAGTGAGATCTAGAGAGCGTGCGGGGGGCCATGGCACAATAACGTCACAAATTAAGGTTATAGTCTTTTTACATATTTGCGACGAGAATCGGGTAAGTACTGAACATCTTCAATATGGCCCTCGTTTAACCTAACACGCTGTATACATATAAAAAATACTGGGTGGTAAAAACCATTTCATTTTGAGAAATCGAAATAATATTTTAAAAGTTTAACCTTAAAAACATAGAACGATAGCGCGTAAAAAACCAAACAGAGCTGCATTATTAGGTTATTTCAGCCTAAAAATGGCTTTTACGACTTTTGTAACCTGAAGTAGCGATATGTGATTTAAAAAATACAATGTGTATACTTTAAAACAACCAATGCTTGAACCAAATTACAGAATATGATTTAAAAATGTTTTTATTGCACTCAATCAAACCTCATACCGAATTGGTGCAATTTTTAAATAAAATGTGCATTTTCAAATGAAATAACGAAATTCCGATATTAATATCGGAATTCCGATATTGAGATCTAATATCGAAACTCAGTATCGAAATTGAAAATCTTCCGATATTACATGCCCTCTGTCCAGCCCATTGCCACTTTATGCATTATCGGTAAACTAACTAAATAATGATCGACTTAGCTAAGAGTTATTAGATTACCATCTTGTACCACTAACATACTGACTGACCCAACTCTGTCTCCCACGTTAAGTAAATTAAACCGCTTTTCCAAACTCCAATCAGGTTACAAATACCGCTATTATTCTAGAAGCTAAAGTTTGAAGTCTTGGAAGCCTGTAGAAGCTGCATAGTTTACGTGAAGTATATCTTTCTTTCTTTATCATGTGGTTAATTATTGCCTCACCTGGTGTCGGAGGTTTTATACTGCCCATGTACCTCTGACTAGGCTTTACATACCGTCGCCAAATAGACCGTCTCTCAGTCTTGCCCAGTCTGAACTGCCTGCGGGTTTTTCGAAAGACATACCGCGGCCCCGGACACAAAGGGCAAAGAAGGAACATGGGTGGTTTTTGGGTAGTAGAAGTAAAAACAAACAGGCTTGCTGGTCTACCCACGATGTTTTCCTTCACCGAAGCAAATGAAGTGAAGTAATTGACAAACTAACTTGGTTTTCAAAGGGACTTCAACAATAATTCTAAAACTTTTTTGTTTAATGAGGCATTAGTCATTACCTGAACTTATGTCACAGGCCACAGCTAGCCACACATAATCAATACAACTTCAAGGTAGAATAGAACATGATATGAATCACAATAGATTCCTCATTTCCAATCCGTTTTGTTGATAAGTCATCAACCCGCGTCGTACGATGCTACCGCTTTTTATTGGATAAAAGGAAAAAATATATCAAGTAATTGGCATGATTGCAAATTGCAATGCAATTTCCTGTAGTCGGTTTGTCATACGGCGATAACGGTTTTCGGTTGCCAACACAATAAAAAATTATGGACCAAATGTACAGACGCCAGAACATCCTACTTTTTTTTAATACATTTTCAACTGTAACGCTGAAGCATTAGGTTATTGGGAAAAATTTGTCAGTACCTATCTCAATTTGTAAATTTGTCAGTCGGGTAGCTTTATCTGCTATCGTCTGTACAAGTGTGAAATTCCTGAAGTAGGGTACGAAACGACAGAGCAGTTTATAAGTAGATAAGAATTATATGTTTTTCCGCGTCGTCGTGCGTGCGTCGCCTCCCACGGAGACATGCGATTGCGTAGATGATAGCACAATGAAAGAGGGTTTAGAAGGCCCACTTGCAAGTTGATGTGAAGTTACATTTATTTTATAGCTTTGGACACTGTGAAGCCCCATAGTATAATAATGTCGTTAGCGTCATTGTTTTTATGCTTGTTTTCTCTGTAGCCGGCGAACAGGGTAGGTACGGTAGCAAGGAACGAAAAAGGAATAAATGATAAACCTTTCTGAAGACTTAGAGAAGGGTGAGTGCGAATTAGGAAGCGCCCATTCGTTTTGTTTCTAGTGCGCGTTGCTCGATGTCACACTAGCCCTTCTGTTTCAACAGTTTCTTCGTTGATAGGACCTACAGATTGTTATCTCCCTCTGAGAGTTGCTTCTTATCCATTCTGGATCGGCAATTTATTTGAGATCATCTTTCCAACGTTTATTTTGTCGACCTTTACGTCTTTTACCATAGGTACTACCTGGGGTACCACTCTGTTCTTCTCTATTTCTCATTTCTCAAGCAAGAATGCTTGCCTACCGATACTGATACGGTTTGCCTGCATCATCCCACTGCCGGGTAAAGGCCTCTCCCCACGACTTCCAGTTTTTTTGGTCCAGGACTAGCTAGCTCGACCCCCTACGTTATCAGCCATGACGCCTTCTAGCTGTGTCAGAAAAATTGCGTACTAGTATAGTTTAAATGTTCTTCCTGGTCTGTGGTTTAAATGGAGTGGTTCTTCTGTACCGTGTGCTGCGCCAGAAATAAGTACGTGTGATTGTGACAACGGTGCTGCGCGTCGCGACCGATCGATGTATGTAGTTCAAGGTCTGGCGCGTTTTTAATAGACTGTCTCTTTTTTTCTAATGTTATGGCTTTCCTGGTTATTGTCTACCAACCGGCGTGCGTGTATTATCATTCTGTTGCCCTTATCTCAGTTCATTTGGGGTCGGCGCAGCATATTGTCTTGCTCTTCCATCCCTCTCTGTTTTTCATCATCTCATGAGACACCTCCTTTCTTACCATATCATTCTTAACACAGTCCATCCATCGTTTTTTAACCGGCGTGCGTGTTAGACCAGATTTATGAACGTGGATGTAGCCGGTTTAGTTCGGTTAGGTGGTGTTATGCAATACTGGTATTCAGCTGCATCCGGTTAGACTGGAAGCCGACCCCAATATAGTTGGGAAAAGGCTAGGCAGATGATGAGGTGGTGTTATGCAATTTTCTGCCTAGTGCCTACCATCATGGTGAAAAGGTGTGAGTTTATGTATGAATGTATAATTTGTGTCTCTTGCGTAGGTACTTCATAACTGCTTCATTGTTTTCAAGTTCTCGCATTATAGCAGTTATAAAAAGACTACGAGTTAGCTTCTTTAGAAAATGTTGAGGAAAATGCTGAACATCATGCGTCCAGCGTTCTACTGTAACGTTTGTTACATTAATTGGTTCCATACCTACGTATATGTATATAATCATTATACACTAACTAGCATGATGGCTTATTATTGTGACAATAGGAAGGTAGTTTATTTACCAACTAAGTGATTCATGGAAAACCTGGCGTGTCGTCTATCGAGCGAGTAGGCAAGAATTTTCTATCCGTAATGGTAACGTCTGCAGGGAAATTATATAATATGGGTTTCCACAAAAAGTTATTGATTGCCTACTTCCCTGAAGGAAATATAGGTAGGTACTATACTTGATGTTATAGTTGAAGAAAGGCGAAAACTAGTCATAAATAAATATTTTATACTGCTATTATATTACTGCTTTCGGCTGCTGTGAGTCTCATCACGGTAAAATCAATTATTTTCGTCATTAGGTTCGATTCATGCCACAAATCACTTGATTGGATATCCATTGGCCCATTGCTTTTAGGGCGTTTTTTTTTAAATATGTCCATGCCAGTTTTATTGTGTCCTACCACTTTTCACATAATTTATTTTTAAACAGAAAAAAGTACCATGAAGTGTCCTGGTTTTTTAATATCTTTAATATATATATATTTGATAAAGAACTGTTAATACGCATAGTTTTAACAAATTTATTAAAAAATATGAAATTTTAGTGTAAACTTCCTCATTTTTATGCTTGTCCTACAGTGTCCAACCTGATTTTGAATTCGTTTTTATCGATCAATTCAATTCATGGCAAAAGCAAAGAAGGTTTAAATATACTTACATGGGTGAGTTCTGTAATAAACAAACATAAAAAAGTGTTGTATTCATATTAAATAATCATAGTTTTGCCATTTAAAATATGTCCTACGATTTCGTTACTATGTGGAAAATCCATTTTGTAACCGTGATATTAATTAAAATAGCATAAGAAACTACCATTATGACTGCAAATTTGTTTCCTGGCAACTTATTTGTCGTTTCCGCCATTTTGTAAAGGGTGACATTAGCAGTCACGTCACAATAATCGTGTCGAAACATGTACCGGCGTTACCTCGCATTTTTTTTTATCCATTTTGTTATGTGATTTGTGCTGGTAACTTTGTGTTTTTTTTAATTATTATTGCGCCACATCATAACTTGAATAGAATTCAAAACGATTCATTAGTTTATTTTTATAATTACCAATAATAAACTTGAATTATAAATAGATTAATGTCGGTGATGAAAGAATCGTTACTTCCATTTTGTTCCTTTTTTTCATATAAGTTCCATTTTTATTTGTAATATTCCGTTTTGTAACCGGGACATTTTTTTACGAAAACGCCCTTTAACGTTCAGGTTGTGAGGTTGCTATTTGGATATGTGTACGTACTCTGTTTTCCATAACTAAGGAAGTTTACTGTTTACAACATACTCTATGACAACACCCGATGAACTCCATTCTCACGATTGGTGATTGAAATTGGAAAGATACCGATACTCAATACCAGACAATGTAATCGAACACGTGAAGCGATACTATAAAGAAGTATAAATAGGTCAGAAGTTGAGAGACAGATGTATGCATACCAAAGGTTGTGTAAGTTTTGTGCATTGCAGTACAAATGTGAGGCAACTGCCGTAGGAAACTTTCCTAAACTCTATACTTACAATCGATGACTATATCAATGTTATCAGACTTATCGTTGTAATTCTAGGCGAGTTGTTTACATACTTGAAAGTAAATTTATTTCATTCAGCGAGGTAATTGCGTAACACACTCGCATTCCCCATGCTATTTATTTTGCCCCTTCAAATACCTACATCTTTTTTTCGTTAGGTTCGACCACTCAAGATTTTTGTAACATAGTGTTGTTTTATGTTTTACCTTCAAAATCTTTCGCAATGTAAATTGTATTAGGTACGCAACATCAACGACTTACAGGTGAAGGGAACATGCTCCTAGAATATTTTATTGGAATGCTCTTTCATCCCATTTTTTTCATCTTTTGAAGAGGCAACAATGCAAAAACTTCATAATACTTTTATGAATGCTGCCTCTAAATAGAATACCTACCTTATATTTGTTTCTGACAAAAGAAAATACCCTTGAAAGGTAAACGGCTTCGTTTACTATAACCGCGTCTTCGCCCTTGGCCCTTGTGCATTATAAACGTTTAATGAGATTCATTCAACTTTAGTATGTTTATCTAAATACGTAATAGCTAGATGTATTGTGTCTACCGCGCTTCTTCATCGTCTTCATCTTAATATTCATCTGCTAAGCGAACTCCGCTCGCTGATACAGTCATTAGATCGTGAAGTGCACAGGTATTAAGGCATGGAAGCCACCTTCCATTGCCTCTTGCCATTATTGCTTCCTGCCAATTTCTATGAAGACGCGCCTCATACAAACTTCAGATCTGCGCCGTCCATGAATCCCCATCTGCAGAGATTGTATTTGCTACGGCCGATTTGGGTCGACTACTGATGTCTCCTGCTGAAAACAGATTAATAATAGTCAATTTAAGGTTTCCATATTCATATTTGACTCAAATGATAACGTGACGACTAACAGGGCAGAATGGAAGAAAACAACGTGTTGCGCCGACCCCAAATGACATGGGATAAGGGCAGGAAGAAGATTCATATTTGACTCAAGTTTTCTCTCTTCCATTTTTCTTATTGAGCTTAACTGCTACAGCACAGAATATAACACCTAGCTTAATCATCTTATAATGTTTACCTGAGAGGTAGTGGACTATGCTAGGACCGTGGGTTGGTTGGTGTTGGTAAACACCAACCAACCCGCATGGAGACCCCATCAATGCGGGTCGGTTGATGTCACTTCGATTTTTGGACACAAATACTGTATAGCTAACTGTCCTCATATAAAGAGTTCAATGCCTGCGTGCTTGCTATCTTCATGTGAGCTGGCAAGTCATCAGCTAATGAACAGATATCTTATCTAGTCTGTGCCATCACTGTATTGAGGTGGCCTGCGATAACCCTATCTAGCAAAAATGCAGCACTTCGACCTATACTGACGTCTTTGGAAGAAATGTGCGTAGTTTTTATAAGGCCCATCGTTTTCGTTATTCAACGCGGCTTATACTCGTATTAATTAATATGTTTTTAATTAATAGCCTAATAATGTAATTTTAAAGTTCGTACACGCAGTACAGACCGGCATTTAAACTTGCTAGTTACCGATGTCATAATAATATTCCGGTTAGTCATTTGCGTTTGTAACACCCTAAATTGCTATATCGATGGATGTAAGGAACAAATTAAAGAAAAACAAGATAAAGAAAGTGACGTCTGTCTGACAGAGGAGAAGCCTAGAAAAAACATGTTGTGCCAACTGCTAGTAATGTAGCAAAGACCGTGAAGATGACGAGTTTTGAGCAACGTCGTGGGCGATTGTTCTTACTTGGGACGAGTTTAGTAAACAGTACATCAAAGAGGGATTTCGTTTTATAGCTTTGTATCACAGACACGACTCACGAGACGGTGTTACTTTTATGTTGTTTATCTGATTGAGCTAATATTTTTAGACCAACGGACACTGTTGTCTTAATAAAATGGTGTCTCGACTACTCTCAACTAATGGTTCAATCTTCATAATTTATTTAGCTTTTTCTTTGTTTGATCATTGTTTTACTTGATGTGTTCGACGACGGACCATAATTGCCTACAACTTGATGAATATTTATCGAGAATCGTACTCCTGTAGCGAATTTCACTCCCAGCTGTTGCTTTTGTGGACAAACCAAAGATCCTTTCAGGTTCAACTTTCTTCGTACACGTTCAGCCATCGACATCGTGGCGACGAACCATTGTAAATTGTGGTTGTAACAAAAATACTAAGTACTAAGCTACATTTGTTCCTACGCTTATCTCCACAAATTGCAGGATGTTGCGGTTTCGCACGACTAGCGACTGTTACGTTACATTAGGTACATTCTGCGATCAGTGTTTTGTAAAACAGGAAGGTCAGACAGAAGGGGACCTCCTGACTGGGCAGTCAGGAGGCCCTCCCCTCTCTCATTGTTCCTTCTGTTGGGTATATCATAATTATATGAAGACACTAAGGACAAAATAGTGCCTATGCAGGAACTAGGATTTTTTGCGGTCTGTCTCCTCATCATGGATAAACCCGGCTTAATATGCCTTCACCCATGTTTGCTTCAGTAGAAATTACTACATAGGTGATTTTCTTTTTTTTGTTCGTGTGTAATGAAAACTTTCCAAAAACTGTGTCCCCACACATAACCATGTAGTTCACGGGTTAACTTGCTCACATGGTGTTGTTAGGTACCTACTTGTTATCGTAACTGTACAATTTTGTCTCTCTCCAACAAACGATTATGTGTAGTGTGGTAACACGCCATTCTGATGTTATGTCACTTTTGCCCTCTCTGCCTTATTTACAATGTTGAAACGGATAACAACATCGTATGTTAAATGTTATTGTTTCAAAATGAATGGTCAGGCGAATGCTCAGACAGATAAAACAGTTTTTGTATACTTATCGCAAAAATAGTTAAACTAGCTAGCCTGACTTTCACGTGAACGTGAGTGGAATCATTGCGTTTTCATATCTGCTCTATCCAAAGGTCAATTGCACCTGATATAGACTATTAAGTAAATATACTTACAACCAAAAAAAAACGTTTAGCGTTCACCAACGGAAGTTCCACCTGAGTTTATTTATACACTAGCTGAACCCGCGCATGCGTTGCAAATGCAATGCGTTTTTCCTACCTACCTATCTACTACCCTACCTACTACCCTACCTACCCTACCTACCCTACCTACCCTACCTACCCTACCTACCCTACCTACCCTACCTACCCTACCTACCCTACCTACCCTACCTACCCTACCTACCCTACCTACCCTACCTACCCTACCTACCCTACCTACCCTACCTACCCTACCTACCCTACCTACCCTACCTACCCTACCTACCCTACCTACCCTACCTACCCTACCTACCCTACCTACCCTACCTACCCTACCTACCCTACCTACCCTACCTACCCTACCTACCCTACCTACCCTACCTACCCTACCTACCCTACCTACCCTACCTACCCTACCTACCCTACCTACCCTACCTACCCTACCTACCCTACCTACCCTACCTACCCTACCTACCCTACCTACCCTACCTACCCTACCTACCCTACCTACCCTACCTACCCTACCTACCCTACCTACCCTACCTACCCTACCTACCCTACCTACCCTACCTACCCTACCTACCCTACCTACCCTACCTACCCTACCTACCCTACCTACCCTACCTACCCTACCTACCCTACCTACCCTACCTACCCTACCTACCCTACCTACCCTACCTACCCTACCTACCCTACCTACCCTACCTACCCTACCTACCCTACCTACCCTACCTACCCTACCTACCCTACCTACCCTACCTACCCTACCTACCCTACCTACCCTACCTACCCTACCTACCCTACCTACCCTACCTACCCTACCTACCCTACCTACCCTACCTACCCTACCTACCCTACCTACCCTACCTACCCTACCTACCCTACCTACCCTACCTACCCTACCTACCCTACCTACCCTACCTACCCTACCTACCCTACCTACCCTACCTACCCTACCTACCCTACCTACCCTACCTACCCTACCTACCCTACCTACCCTACCTACCCTACCTACCCTACCTACCCTACCTACCCTACCTACCCTACCTACCCTACCTACCCTACCTACCCTACCTACCCTACCTACCCTACCTACCCTACCTACCCTACCTACCCTACCTACCCTACCTACCCTACCTACCCTACCTACCCTACCTACCCTACCTACCCTACCTACCCTACCTACCCTACCTACCCTACCTACCCTACCTACCCTACCTACCCTACCTACCCTACCTACCCTACCTACCCTACCTACCCTACCTACCCTACCTACCCTACCTACCCTACCTACCCTACCTACCCTACCTACCCTACCTACCCTACCTACCCTACCTACCCTACCTACCCTACCTACCCTACCTACCCTACCTACCCTACCTACCCTACCTACCCTACCTACCCTACCTACCCTACCTACCCTACCTACCCTACCTACCCTACCTACCCTACCTACCCTACCTACCCTACCTACCCTACCTACCCTACCTACCCTACCTACCCTACCTACCCTACCTACCCTACCTACCCTACCTACCCTACCTACCCTACCTACCCTACCTACCCTACCTACCCTACCTACCCTACCTACCCTACCTACCCTACCTACCCTACCTACCCTACCTACCCTACCTACCCTACCTACCCTACCTACCCTACCTACCCTACCTACCCTACCTACCCTACCTACCCTACCTACCCTACCTACCCTACCTACCCTACCTACCCTACCTACCCTACCTACCCTACCTAACTACCTATTAGGTTAGGTAGGTAGTTGAGCTTTTGTAGTTCAGAGAGACTGAAGTTAGACCGTGTCAAAACCATTGATATAATTTAACCCAAGATACACACTCCGCGTCTCAAAACCATTTTAAGCGGACGCTTATGAGTTCACACTGAACTCATTTCAAATAGTCTCGCGTCGCTCGCGTCTCTGCACGGGTCGTACAAAATACTTTTTATATTGCTTTTTATAACTGCATTGTAAAAGGAATCTGCGTAAGGTTGAATTTGCCAAAAAAAATATGTTTATGGTGACGATAACTACATGTAGTAGTGCGTGTATTGGTGAGTGTTTGGCGACAGTTTCGACTGTTTGTTTTGTTCGAGACTGTGCATCTCAAAACTGGCTTTTTACTTTAGAATAACTTATTATAGGTACACGTTTGATTTTGCCATTTGGCAACGGAACCCTATAAAGCACAGACATTTTTTTCTAAATACTTATTTTCTTTCAAGTTATTATGCTTAGGTGGTTTTGTGTCAAGTGGAGATTCTGTCCGTATAGCTTTTATGTGGTGTCGTGACGTCCATGTCTTAGCCAAGGGTTGTCGCGTGAGCTTCTCAAGTTCTCATTCAAAGGGTCACATTTCTTTTTCAGTATCAAAAGATAAGATAAGACGTGAAATTAAGATTTCTTTGGAGTTATTTATGATGGGTTAACGCTTTTATTGTATTATTATGTACGGTACTCTTATCAAGCCTTTGACCAAGGCTATAAGTTTATGACTTTTGGTCCTTAGGTAGATTCTAGATTAGGTAGATATTTGCATGAAATATGGTTCAAAATGGCCTTAAAAACAAAAAGGATTCACTAAATATGTGAAACCTTTTTATCTTTACGTCATTCAGCATGCAAAGTACAAAGAGCAAGGTACAAGTTTAGTTCCGTTACTGGTAGTCAAATCATTTTAGGAATAACAGTTACAGGATATTACATGAGGCAACCCTGTCTAGTTAAGGCAATAGGTGCCTATGGTTACAGCAAATAATTATCGTAATCATACATACAAATAATGAGCATTGCAACAAATAGTGACCAGCACAAACTACAAACACTATCGAATAATGCATTTGAAATACATCATAGTCTTTATTTCTAACAACGTAAGGTCTTATTTATTCTAGAAGAGTTAATGCATCTGGAAAATGAAGGCGGGTCTAGCTTTCGACAGACTGTGAATTTTCCTGTTTTTCTATGCAACATTCATACTTTATAGTCATATCATATAGGTCATGACTGTGTTGTGTTATACGTTTGCCAAATGAAGCATAACAATTGCTATTAATACGTCTTTCAGTTAGTCCGAGATTATATACTGAAACAATGGATATTTAGTTTCCATGTTACGGAACAAGGAAATTAATTAAATATTACGTATTTATTTACCCATGTTGATACAAAACACAAAACGGTCCGAGCCCTCTGTTTCCTTTTTCCTTCAGATTACTATAGGAAAATCACGTGAACGTGAAACGAAACCGTATAACATGGAAGTATAAAATCGAAACGAAAAGAAGAAGAAGACGTGAACGCTGATTAAACAGCAAAAAATAAAAACCCAAGCAAAACACCTAATATCACGCCTGTAATCCCTTAAAATTAGGCAGAGGCGTACTTACTACTATAAGATATATACCGCTCTATTCGGGACCTATTTATTGTTTCTGGTGTAATCTGAGTACATTATGGCTAACATTATACCTGTATACATTTTGCTAGTTATGTTTAAGAACCATGCATGTAATAGGGAGCGAACCTTTTGGCACAAACTCGAACTCGGGCTGCTTTTGAGAAGTTTGATGGAAAACCCAGTAACATTTTGCAATGACGAGTAAATCTTCTTATAGAAAGTGTTTCTGAAAAAAAACATCTACGATCTTCATGCTAGGATTACGAGATTATCTCAGTCTACAAATCTTATGACACGATCTAGCATCTATTACTAAACTTCCAAAATTACATAGCACTGCGTCATTTAGGTCGTCTATCTAGAATTCTAGACTTCCAGACTATTCCATCGCGTGACCGTTTCGGAAAACATTACAATAACGCTTTGCGTTATGTGCTCTGCTAGGTATTTCGTTAAAAGTATTGATTTCATCACCTACATAGATAACCTAGAATGGTAGGTAATACCCCCAAGTGTGAAAGCTGATGCCCTCCGAGGTCTTTAACCGTCTTCGTCGCTATATGGCTTCTCAAGCACCTTGTAAAGCTATCATAATGCGATAAATGTCAACCAGTGAACCCCGTTTTCACTAAGCGAGACTTGATTCAGGCGCTGTTGGATTTTGCCTCTCGGTGATGAGTGTATGTGTAACGTTGAAAATCCTTCAGGGCAACTTTTATTTCAGTAAGGGCTTTTATTTATGTGTCAGTGAAAACTGGCATGGTAAGATATAGGTTTACGATGAGGCTTTTAGTCCATACTGTTTATTCTATGACCATATATACTGAGTGACCTCTATAGTTTACCAAGCGATGACCTAAAAAAACAAGATTGCCCTTGCCTGAACTAGGGACGAAGTTCGTGTCTAGAAAATAGATCAACGACCTCATGGAGATGGTGCTATTGAAGGAGACGCAAATGCGATTTGAGGCAAATTGGGCAAATAGGTATTTGTCTAATTTACAGATGTTTGAACCCCGTCTCAAATTCTGGATGTTTTACCAATGGATTTGTGTATTTATGCGTATCATATATTCATCTGTACAAATTAATAAAATTGAAGTATCTGCTTGTAATAATTTCATAATAACAAAAGTAACATTTTTTTAAAGTTTTGCCTGTAAGTATCTGTTTATTGCGGCTAATCTGCGAAATGGCTTGACCCATTTTGACGAGACTTTTACTGTAAGATAGCTGCTGTTATAAGGAGAAACTTACGCTAGGTACTTTTATTATAACAAAAATAGAATTTCAAAATGAAAACCATTGACATTTTTACCAAAATCGACTTAATTAAAGGAAGTAACATTTATAAAATTTTCACATTAACGAAAGTCGTCACGGGGCAGAGCTATAATTCTAACTATAACATTCGAGCAGAATACTGAGAAATGAAATCAATATTTTCCTCATTTTCTTGAAGCGAAACCGATATTTTCCTACTTATGTTCACAAGCGTTCCCGCTTTCAAAGAAAGGTGAAATTAAATACCTGAGACCGTCTCACGGCCGAATACTGGAACGACACTCAAATATTTAAGGGCTGCTTAAACGTTTGAGCAGCTCCTAAACTTTAATTTCGTATACACAAACGTCTTTTTTGAGTATCTGTTAAATATAAGTGCTTCTTAAATTAAGTGGTGCTCAAACACCACTCAGTTTAAAAATCGTATACAGGAACGCTACTCAACGTTATTTATCTGTCAAATCAACTGTCAAACTGATTTGAGCAGCCCCTATATCTGAGAGTGGTCGTGAGGTCCCTCAAATCAACTTAAACCTATTAAAACTAAATAAAAAAGTGATAAAAATGTCTTTATCGTCCTTGTCTTTACTTTTGAATCACGAAAGGCCAACTGGGAGCCGCAGAAATGAAGAAATGTTGAACGCTTTTGAAAAGTACAACGAGAGGGAGTTTGTTTCACGGTTCCACATCTCGAAAGAAACTGTTTTATATTTGGACTCTGTATTTATTTATTTAAATAAGTAAATAAAGAAATATTATGATAAAATAGAAGAAAAATCAAGTCTACATTTGCTTCGGCAATGTTTTTTTTAGACCTATGTTTGAGGTTTTCATAGAGGTGTCCGAGTTGCTGCCATGTCCTGATGCCGCTCACAGCAACAGCATTATACTGTTGGCACACTGTATCCCAAGCAGCTCGCTTCTTCATAATTATATTGCCGTTTGTCTCTTTATTTTCTTATATGATTTTTTGATATCTGAAATATTTAACATATTACTTACAATATGTATGAAACAGTTAGAAATTACACTTAGGATCTGTGAAATGATGAATGTAACACATTCATCATCATGTGCATTATCTGGCAGTATTTATACCTGTAGGAATCTAAAAGTTATTGTACTGTGGCGTAGCTACGTGTTTCAGATGGTACCTAAGTGGTCACAAGTTTCAATGGATAAGTAAGTGCTTGCAACAGATACAGGCAACAGTTGCCCACAGCTCCTGACTATGTACGAGAATGTTAAAGGCATGAATACTAACAAAATATTACATGCACCAGGCTCTTGCGGCTAAACGAGTGTAAAGTACAGTATTTCATTGTTTATTTATGTACTTACTTTTTTATTAGTTCCAAGAGCATATCTTTCTCAGCAGGTGTATAATTGCATCCACGTTTCTTCATCTTCTCCATCGTGAATCAAATAATAAGTAATAACTTCTATTTCGTAAAATCGCGCGTAAAATGTCAAGTGTGACGTTCCAATCTCGACAATTATGTCAAGAAATTTTCTTTTCTTATGACGATGACGTCTTCTTTCGATATCTATCCGTTTTTTATGTATATAAATACATAATTTCAATCGTAATTCAAACCAAATGTATATTACCCTGTTTTATTTCAACTGAATAAATAATTATAGAAAATAATTGTTCAATGAAGACTGCGTAAAACGAATACGAGACGTAAACTAAATTATTTTGTAACTGAGAACGTGCTGAGATAATTTTTTTAGCAGGATGTTGCCATGATGTAAACATTTGAGGACTGCTTGGCTAATCACGGTTTCAAATTGCTTGAGTGGCGTTTGTGTATACCATTTAAATTTGAGGGATGCTTAAATTTAAGTAGCTTTTAGGTGATTGTGAGATTTGAGTGGCGTTCCAGTATTCGGGCGTCAGAGTGACGCGTACTTGCATTCATTAACGGCTTTGTGAAAGTCTAGATGCAATTTTTTCTCGAATGGCTATAAAAATGCTTTGTAAATGTCGAAAGAGTTTTAAATATTGCAAAACACGTTCTTATTTCAGAAGGTTGGGCATGGCCAGTAGGAGGTTTTGTGATCTTTGATAGGTAATAGAACTTCTGGAATGTGTAAAGTAAAGGATGATACCTATGGCAAGGAAGGAGGTGTGTAATGAGATGACGATTAGTAAGTAAGACATGCTGCGCCATTCCCAAACAGTGGTCTCGAACGTCATAGAGCGAGATCGGTAGAATTGCCAGCTAAAATCGGTATATTTGTACCCGAAATCGGTATTTGACAAAAAAAAAATACAATATTCAATAAACTCCGTTTATTTATTTAAAAAAAAACTTACAGACTAATTTGTAACAATCATAATTATTTTTTATACCAATATTCTTTGGCCATAGCCGCGGTCATCTTCGAATTAATTTCAAAATCGTAACAATTAGCTGTATTAAAGAGTCGTTTTGAATGTACCTAGATCTGATTTTGTAGGGACTCTTTCGGTTAGCTCACTCTTCAAAGTTAAGAAAATTATTGAAAAAATAAAACCGAATTACTGTTTAATATATACTAGACAGGTAAATTCCCGAGCGGGAAACCCCATAAAACATCGAATTGTAGGACACAAGGGTGTCAAGGGTATTCCCCAAAATATATGAACTACATACTGCACTAGGTCCATACTATTGAGGGCTTCCCCATGAATGAAAAGGGTTGCCAACTCAAAAGTGTAAAATCGGTAGAAAAATCGGGTATTTCGGTATTTCGGTAGAACAGAGCCCATATCGGTAGAAATACCGAAAAATCGGTAGGTTCGAGACCACTGTTCCCAAATAAATTAGGAGAAGGGCAAGAGAATGATTTGTGTAAAATATAGGTATAGCTTTTTGTTTCTCTCTTCCAGCATTTCATTCCCATCCCATTTTCCCTTTCCGGCTGTTCATTATCAACTTTAAGGTTGTTCAAGGATTCCACCTCCAAATTACAGCGTGATTTAGACCAAAGCTATAAATGTGCCAAATACCTCGGGTCGTAGAAAATTATAGCGTCTGCGGTCGGATTCCACAGATATCTGGGTTTTCTTCGAAGTGCCTTTTGACCTCTTTTGGGTCAATTGATAACCCACTGTCTTAACCTAATGAATTCTTTGTTGATATTAATTTACACTGTATAGAATCTGGTTTTATTTTTTAATGAAAATCTTTGCCGCACACTAGGAATTTCTCCTGTATCGTGGGTGCGTTTACACACATTTAAACTCACATACACACTAACACCCAGACCTGGGGGCCTAAAATGGCCACTTTAGCAGATCATTATATGAATTGCGTTGAAAAGCGTAAATTAGAAGTTTCATAATAGTAACTGCGTCTGTGAAAATTTTACGAATTTTAACGCAATTCATATTATTTTCCTATTATGATCTATTTTCCTAAATGGTTACAGATCCAGTTTCCATCATGAAAGGTCCATTTTACGCTTTCTAACGCAATTCATATTGTGATCTGCTAAAGTGGCCATTTTAGATCCCCTGGTTCTTCACCTAGCAGACAGATGTTGCTGGGGACTTTGTTTCGCCACGTCTTCTTCCCAGCTAAAATACGGGAGTTTTGGGGGGCCTAAATCGAATAAATGAATTTTGATTATGATAAACCATTTCAAGAATCCTAAGCTGAGCTAGACATTCGGTAAACTGTCTAGTTTTCTTTGCCTTTTTCTATACGATGGCAAAGAATTGTCGAAAATTGTCCTGGTGTGCCACATATGTAACTAGAGATGGAAAGTATGGAAACATGCGAGTTAGTGTCGTGTCCATATCTCCATTGCCTACAAACGTGCTTAGAAATAAAATTGCGTTTTATGTTCCGTAGTAAAAGTTTTTATTGTTCAATTCATTATTGTGGCACGGAATAAGAAACTGCACAAGATTATTATCTGAGTCGTTTAGTGAACTGTGGCAATCGTTAAGTTATAGTATTGCTATGCAACAAATTTTATTATGTAGGTAGGTACCGCTTATTGTATAGCAAAATTTTCTTTTTTTGGGGCATGTCTAGCGCTCCCTAGGCAGTTACTTAACCTTGCTTCCTTTATGCTGACTGTCAAATCTTTTAGGATAAAATCAGCAATTTTCCGCTCCTCAATAGCCAAATCGAAGTGGAATTTGACCTATTTACGACGGAAATATTGATATTTGATTGATTAGTTTTACGAATTTATGTTAAAGATAGAAATACAGAAAGAAAGACCCCAGTCTACCCTAATGAGGTCACCAATAGTGAATAGCGTTTACCTATCATGTACCTAAGAAGAAGAATTTATGAGGAAATATGAGTTCGGTAACTTGAGACCACTAAAATCTTAACTTACGTGAAAAGGCCGCAAGCGAGCGCTTCAGGTAGGTTATTTTTAGAAACGCCTTTTCCGTCGTTTACATAAACTCCCCCCTAAGTACTTAAAATGGATAGGAAACAGTCTTGAAGATAGCTCAATGTCATTGTTTATCGAAAACAAATTGATAGCCTACTTTACATGGAATAAATAAACTGGAATTTTCGTAATATTAGATGATAAGTTAATTGGTATTCTAAACATGTTTTCTGATAAAGCCATTAAAGCTCATCAGCCTTGTATTGTTTCGGAAGTTTTTCCTTGTTTTTAACCGACTTCTAAAAAAAGAAGGAGGTTCTCAATTCGGATGTTTGTTTGTTTTTTTTTTTTATGTTTGTTCGGGCAGAACTCCGTCACTTGCTAACCGATTTGAAAAATTCTTTTTTTGTTGGAAAGGGTATACTTCCCAAATGGTCCCATATTTTTTTTATCGAAATCGGACAAGCGGTTTTTGAAAAATCTACAAAACTTAAAAAAAATACTACATTGTCCACATTAGGTGAACCACTAAAAAGTGAAAAATAAAAACTTTTTAACAAAAAATAAAACCGACTTCAAAAAAAAAGTCAAAAATAAATCAGTTTCTGAAGTCGGTGACAAAAAAATGAAATCAAACAAACAAAAGTCACCGACTTCAGAAACTGATTTATTTTTGACTTTTTTTTTGAAGTCGGTTTTATTTTTTGTTAAAAAGTTTTTAGGTTCATAAATTGTTGGTTTATTTGTTCACCAAATTTTTACATGAGCGTTTGTGGTTTTAAAGGCCGTATTAGTTCATGGGTAGGGAGGACCCGCAGAACTGAATTAAAAAATCGCAAATCCAGAGTATTATGGTGAAAAATCACTTTTACACACTAGAGTTATTTCCACGATGTTTATCCGTGTTTTCCATTCACAAGAATCTGATAGATTAATTGGGCCATTTAGTTTGGCGAGAAGTGGGACACAATTGACTAATTAAAAAAAAAAACTGGCTTTCAAATCTATCTTCTAATAAATAAAGAGAGAAGTCCTGACTGACTGACTGACTGACTCATCAACGCCCAGCCCAAACCCTTGGACCTTGAAAGCTGAAATTTTGCACAGAGGTTCCCTTTATAATGTAGACAAGGAATAAGGAAGGATTTTTCGAAATTCAACCCCTAAGGGACTTAAATAGGGGATGAAAGTTTGTATGGAAAATCGTCATTTTCACGCGGGCGAAGCCGCTGGCACAAGCTAGTCTATTTATAAAAATGTTATGTTGGTTTGTGAACGCTTCAAAAACTACTTCACCGATTTTCATGCTGTTTTCACCAATGGATAAAGTAGTTCTTGATGACGGTTTTTAGTATATAATTTAACCGACATCCACGCGGGCGAAGCCGCGGGCATCAGCTAGTTAATAATAAATTTCTCCACTCCTCAAAATCACTAAAAATCACGACAAGGTTACTTAATAGTTATCTTTAAAAAGTCCCGATTGACATTTCGAGCTGAATTCCAAGAAACAACCTCTGTAACTTTTATTATGTTCATAAAATTATATGATGAAAATGCACACATAGCGAGTGAGGACTTTGCCCCCACGTGTACACATGGACTAATAAAGCGGTAGCTGTTATGTCCAAACTGGGCCAGTGCAATGACCCAGTAATACTTACTCAATACTCAATACTCAATACTCAATATATTTATTGCTTCCACAAGTTTACTTAGATGGTAGGTTTTACAAAGTTATGATCATTGTGGACCCTGTCGGGCACTGCAATAGTAGGAGAGAGGAAGAGGGCTTTTATTTGACTATACCTATATTAGAATTATCCTAAATTATAATCTAAATCATTTATAATGCAATCTAATTATCTATTAAAATATTTATTTATGTAATTTAAAATTTTTCATTAAAGTATTCATTCAGATTATAATAGCATTTAATTAATAGAAATTGTTTTAATTTATTTATGAATATATTATTCTTTTCTATGTCTTTAATTTTATCGGGTAATTTATTATATACTTTGATTGACATCACAAGGGCACTCGTTGAGTGCATTTTTAGTTTAGAGCTTGGTATGTTTAACCTATTTTTATGGCGCAGTGTAAATTTCGACTGTATGTCCTCCCTTGTCGTGTACAGGTGTGGGTAGTTTCGCACGAATTTACATAACTCCAAAATGTATAGGCAGGGGAGGGTCAGTATTTTTTGGTCTTGAAAATGGGGTCTGCAGCTGTCAGTGTCTTCTATATTTACTAGTATTCTTAAAAGTCTTTTTTGTAGGGTGAATAGTCTCGGTGCATCCGTGCTGTTTCCCCACAAAATCACGCCGTAACTGAGCCACGCATGTGCGTAGGCATAATAGGTGACTAGTGCGGTTTTAAGGTTAGTGGTCTTTTTCACTTCATTAAGGGCGTATGCAAATTTAGACAATTTTGATTTTATCTTTTGGATGTGCGATTTCCAGTTAATGTTCGTATCTATAGACAGGCCAAGCAGGGTAAACTCATGAACGACTTCTATTGCTGTGCCATTATAAGTGAAGTTGATGTTTAATGGGGTTTTTTGACGGGGGTGGAATGGTATAATTCTAGTCTTGGAGAAGTTTATTTCTAGATTATGGTCTTTCATCCAAGTTATTGACTTATTTAGTGTGTCTGTTAGGTCCTCGTTCAATCCAACATTGTCCCTGCATGAAGTAAGAAATGAAACATCATCAGCAAACAAGACGCATGGCCCCGCTATGGTTCTCGGAAGGTCGTTAATGTAGATAAGAAAGAGGAGGCATCCAATTACAGTTCCTTGGGGGATTGAGGCATTAATTATTTTGTTGTCAGACCGAATGCTTTGAATCTCTTTGGTGTTTTTGTTATAAAATTCTATTTCAACTTGTTGTTCTCTATTTGTTAGATAGGATTTAAACCATTCGTGAGCCTTCCCGCGGATCCCTATATTTTGTAATTTATTAAGCAAAATGTTATATTGTACTTTGTCATAAGCTTTGGACATATCTAACAATAAGCCTACAGCGTATTTCTTGTCATTTATTATATTTAATACTTCCTGCATGTATTTAAAAACTGCAAGCACAGTAGACCGGTTTCTGCGAAATCCGTTTTGACATTCGTTAAATATTTTGTATTTTTCACAAAAGGAGTAAACACGATTGTACATTGCCTTCTCAAAATTTTTTGAGGCCGTTGGTAGAAGAGCTATTGGGCGGTAATTATTTGGATCCGTTTTCGCGTTTTTTTTGTGGATAGGTTTTATTATAGCTTTTTTTAGATAGTCTGGGAAAATGGCGTCATCGAAAGATTGATTTACAAGCAAGAAGAATGGTAACGTAAGTTCGTTTGCACATTGTCGTATTAACATTGGTGGCAATTCGTCTATTCCATGACTTTTCTTGCTTTTTAGATTTTTTAATAGGGAATTAATTTCACCGGGGTCCACTGGGCTAAGGAACATGCTATTTTCAGTGGGGCAAAGCACTGGGGTACCTCTCGGCTCATTGCCGGGTGTTTTGTTGCTATCCTCGCCAATAGACGCAAAGAAGTCATTAAAATGGTTTGCTAACAGTTTAGGTTCAGTGACATTTATACCATTTAAATGTAATTTAATATTATTTTTTTCCCTTTTTATTTTCTTATTTGTTCTTTCATTTATAATACTCCACATAGTCTTAACTTTGTTATTTGATTTTTTAATTTTGTTGATGTAATGTAATTTCTTTGCAGTTATAATTGTTTTCTTTAGTATTTTTTCATATTTCTTATAGTTTTGTTTAATTAATGAATTATTAGTTTTTAGTGTAAGTATCTTTTCAAGCCTTTTATTTTTGCATGCAACTTTGATTCCTGGAGTCAGCCAATATTTTCTATAGTTTGTTTTTAAGTTTATGTTTAATTTTGGTATACATTGGTTTAAAATGTTTGTCAATGTTTTATTAAATGTGTCATAGTTTTCATTTATGTTATTATTTTTTTGTAATATCTCGTTCCAATTTAATTCCTTTAATTTAGATTTAAATAGTTGAATGTTTTTATTATTGTATAACCGTTTTTTGACATTCCAGACAGTTTGCTGAGATTGTTGGGGCGTAGCCATGTGTATAATAGTACCACAATGATCTGAGAAACCTAACTCTTCCACTGTTGTATGAAAATTGTTATAAAAATTTGTAAAAATTAAGTCTAAGCATGTTGATGATGTTTGTGTAATTCGTGTTGGTAATTTTATTTGTTGTGTGAACTTATATTCTAGCATTAGATCTAAAAATTGGTTTGTTTTTAAATTATTTTCTAAGACGTTTATATTAAAGTCACCTCCTATAATTATATTATGTCTAAAATATTTTTTATTTACATATGTCAGAATCTCTTTTAATTGTTTATAAAAACTATCTTCCTCTCTTCTATTCCAATAAATAACTATCAATAACAGTCTTTCTTGTATAAATTCAGTCGCACATACTTCAATAACATGTTCAATTGAAAAGTCTGATATATCACTTATTTCTATACATTCAATATGTTCTTGCAAAAGGATGCAAACTCCGCCACCCGCGCGAGTTTTCCGGCAGTAAGATGATGCAAATTTGTATCCGTCAAATTGTATTGTGTCCATTTTTCCTTGTGACAACCACGATTCTGATAAGCATATAGCTGAGTACTTAGGTGTTTGTTCCATAAAGGCTTCCAATATATGTTGTTTGCTAAAGAGGCTCTGGATATTTTGAAATAAAATTTTAAATTGTTGGTCTTTGTTTCCGAAATGGTTTGTCGTTGTATTCTGTATGATTGTAGCTGCGAAAGTTGTCATCATCCTGAGGATTTATTTGGTCCTTCTTATGTGTGTTTATGGTAAATCCGCTTTTGGTCGTTTCGTCTTCTACGTTTATTATTCTTCCTTCTATCATCAATTGGTTGTTCCGAATTATTGCGTGTAATCCTTTGTTTCTTGCTTTCATCATTTCTTCGCGCATTTGTTTCCTTTGTTTTCGCGCATTATTATCTAGAAATTCAGATAAATACAATCCGGTGCCCTGGAAGAGGTGTCTGTTTTCCTTAATATACGTAGTCATTCTCTTACTTAATAGTTCAATCACTAGTGGTCGATTTTTTGTGCTATATCTGCCTATTCTATGAGTATCTTCTATATAGCCCATCAGTTCAACATTCATAATTTCTCGAAACAAATCAATTAGTCTCATGTGTAGGTTGTTGTCTGGTTCCTTATAGTATTCCTCGAGACCATATAAAACAATTTTTTTGGAAATATTTTCAGTGCAATTATTTTTGTTAGGTTCATGGCTCACAGTTTTTATTTTTGTTTTTAGGTCTTCTATTTCAGATTTTAGTTTCTCATTTTCTGTTTTTAGTTTTCCTATTGCAGTATTTGTTTCTTGTATGTCAATTATTCTCTGTTCATTTTGTCTCAGTAGGGTATTTGTTTTATGTTCAACGTCTTCCCTTAGTTTTAAAATAGCTTTGTTTATTTCAATCTGAATGGTATCTTTTAGTTCTGTGATAATCGATTTGTTATTTTCTTGTAGGCGTAGCATTATCATTTCACTTAGGGTTTTTAAAGTTATTTCTGTTTGGGTGTTGGATTGAGTTGCTTTTGCTTCGTCTTGTGTCGTGATTGTATCGCCCAACAGACTGAGGTCAACAGAGCCTGTGGTGTCATTCAATAAGTTGTTTGTAATTTTTCTAATCGTGACGTTATTTATTTCTGATGATGTAGCTATCGGTTGAGGATCACGTTCTCGTGGACGGATTGGGGTTTCTATGTTCCCCTTTTTTGGTATTTTGCATACACATGCTTGACATTTCCAAGTTTTAGTGCCCTTAGAGGCCGTCAAGGTTTTGAAACGGTCGGCCGAGATATAGGCACATTCTAAATCGTATGTGTTTTTGCACAGTGTACATGTTATGTTTTTATCTTTCGTTAGATCTTGTTTACAACCTGCGCATACTAATAATGACATTGTGAGATTTGGGTACTAGTAGTGCCCTCTTGTGGTTCCGATGTCACTTTCGATCTATAGATCGGATGTTCTGTAAGCCGTATGTTGTGGCTGTCAATGTCGCAGTTGGTGGTTTTGGGTCTACACGATAGGTGGCGCTTTCTTCTATGGTGGTATGTAGCTACAGGTATAAGGTTTGACTGGGATTGCGAAGTTCAGCTACTTGCGCACAGATGGCGCTGTTATCAGTTTGTGCTATTGTGATTTGCAGTTTTTGCTAGAATTGATGATAAAAACTTTGTAAAGTTGTAATAGATATATAATGTTCTGTATGCACTTATTGTCTTTTACGCACCTTATGAACTGAGTTTTAGTCTGAGTGATATTTTCTTGCACTAAATCGTTCCTTTGACAACTCATCAGCTGTTCATTTGACACAATATGATATGCACTTTTTAGGTTATAAGTTTGTTTTTCTTTTATTCTGTTAGCACTTATTGTTATTTTTGCACTTTATGAGCAGTGTTTTTAGTTCGAGTTGATTTTCTTACACTAAAATAAAAAGTTTATCTAGTATCTTAGTTCACCAGGTAATGTTTTTAATCACTTGCCACGGTTAGTCGTTATAAATTTTCTTTTTGAAAAAGTCTTATTGTCCACTTGGTTTTCACTTAATTCTTCAAATTGTCGAAGTACCACTTGATCTGATAATACGATTTTATACACTTTTAGCTTCGTAATTGTCGAAAAAGTATTTATAATTCCAATATTATTACGGACTCGAAGTTGACAGTGGCACTGTGGCGCCCTCTCTCTCACTTGCAACGTCAATGAAACTGCTTGCCACCAGTAGACGTAAAAAACTGTGACAGTCGGCTATTCCATCTCTTTTTCATAGAAATTGTGCTTCGACTGACTTACAATTATTTCTCGCTTCGACCATCTGGTGGTCTACCATGCCATGACCTCTTGAAGTACCGTAACTACTATTGTTTGAAACAAACTTTTCTCTTTTCTTATTTCATGGCGGAAAAGAGTTATGGTAGTTGCGATTGCGACGTACCTGTAGCTTCATTTCTTGCAGACAGGCCAAAATGCAGTGATATTGTTTTAAGAGTCGGTGGTATGGAGCCGAGTATTTGATTGAGGAAAGTCTATGGAATTAGGGACTTTAACTCGTCCTTTAACACCTTCCCTTTTTGGGGAGCAATTCCTTATGTATTTACTAATAGGTACCTACCTACCTACGTAAGTTACACAACCAAGGGTCAAGGCTTCCTTCCAAATAAGATATAACTATGGCATATTAGCCTGCTCTTAAATTCATCACCTTAACTTTCTGGTAGGTAGGTAGGTAGGTACCATCTTTTGAGTCATAAAAGTTATCGACTGGACCGTTACATGTCCTATTTTATTTAAAATCTAGCCTTTTTTGCATGTAGGTACTACAGTAATAACGATTTGCGCTACGATAGTTATTATAGCTAGGCGTTATACTGGCCGTAGTCATGCACTTGCACACTAAATAGACTTTTATTGCCAACTAGTGTAAGGAATAGAATTGATTGCAGCCGCTGAATAAACCAGACTCCATTACTATTGCGTCGCTAAATGGACTCTGTAATAGGCGATAACATAAAGTAATACCTATATTGACCATATACAATGGAATAAACATTATAATAATTTTCTACCTTCTTTATGTATTACTTACGCGATATGTGGACACATCAGCTCACAACCATAAATTCATAACTGATCAACACAATGCGATTTCTTACATCACCCGACTGTAGCGAATCCCAAAAGGAGGGTTATGTGTTTGACCTACCTACATGTGTGTACAGTGTAACTAACTACGTAGGTATAACCCGGTTCATTAAAGAAAGGAATCTAAAATGGCAACACATGGCATGTCCTCTCGCTCGCTCACTATAGTGTGCGAGCGTGAGGACATGATAAAAACCGCCATTTTAGATTCCTTTCTTTAATGAACCGGGTTATACCTACCGTATGTCTTTGTTCTCTCGTAACTCATATAAACGGATGAACCAAGTCTTGGTGGTTTGGCTAGTGTCACGAACAATATTTTGCTTACTATGTTGTCGGGTTTGAATTTTATTTTCCTTCAAACTCATCGACTTCCAACTTTTCCATTTTATGAACTAGTCGTACCTACCTCGTTACGTAAATAACAATAGTTGTACATAAAATATGATAAGTGCATTTCCGTTAACCACTTGACTGTCAAGCAAAATTTTCGCAAAATTCGCTGTCTGTCAGGGCCATCCGGGATTACGTCACGTGACAGGCGCTGTCAGTCACGTGACCTCACGCGGCGCGTGATTAAAACGCCGATAACTCTTGTTTTGTAAGAGAACTCTGTTAAAACTTATGTTTATTTACAAATCAATTAAAATAACAGTCAAGAGGATAAATAGTGAATCATAGATCTAAAAAATATTATAATCAACAATTACGCGTCCACATCCAAGTTGAAAATATCAATGAATTTTACGGTCCCTTGCGGCAAAAAAAAACAAAACATATTTTTAAGGGTACCTACGACTCTTTTTGCTTTTAGTTTTAAAGCTGAAATGTGGGTAGTTGGTATAAATTGTTTGTAATTGCCTTGAGTACGTATATCAGTTATTTAGTAAAAATGAAGCGCGGTAAAAGGTTGGCACTATTTGACACATATTTTTGGTATAATCAGTAACTTCCCACTAGGTATTGATATTTTATTAGATCTGGTTGTGGTCGGGTCAGGAACTGTATCCCCAGCCCGACCACAATCGTACTCTTATTACTCAAAAAGTACAAGGCACAAATTCCTGTGATAAGCGGCACAATAAAACACAATTAAAATAACCATTTTGTGCCGTAAAATCTCCGTTCCATGTCATGGTCGGGTCAGGATTTCAGGAATCACAACACCTTTTTTGTCCCACTCCCTCTCTTCTCAATTTTTACCGCTATCTTTGTCATGTTTTCAAGTTTCTAAATCTTCTATCTCCCTCTTTCCAGATTCGACGAGAAGGAAAGCATATCGGGCGTGCAGCAGCTCAAGTCTTCGGTGCAGAAAGGCATCAGGGCCCGTCTGCTGGAGCTGTACCCACACTTGGAGAACTACATCGACCAAGTTCTTCCCAAGAAAGACACATTCAGGATTGTGAAATGGTATGTAGGTACTTAACTATATAAAATAACTTAAATTTTAGGAAAGTTTCGAGAATGAATGAGCATAGAGGGTTGGTCTTCCCAAATGATCGATGGATGGACTGTGTGAAAGATGATATGGCTAGAACTAGAACCAATGATATTAAAAAGAAAGATACGCCATGTTCATACTGATGTCAAGATTGGTTGTATCCATAAGAAAACGCCATGCCACGATTACTATTCTTTAATTCAATATTCAATACTTTTACAGGGAAAGCCGGACGCGCACAGACGCCATTGCCAGTAGATAGTTGTCGTCACTTCCTTTCCTTAGTGTTGCCAACTTACATAATTACTACATGTAACATCTTCCCTTTTTTGAAAACAAATAATTATGTACCTACTACTAGATACACTTTTTCCGTGTAATACGCAATATAAAATTTTAACATAACACCTGAGATAACATCTTCCTTTATTTTAAACAAAATAACATCTACTTTATTCATAGAGTATTAAAAGCACAGAACATATATATACTCTAGATTAAAAGTAAAACACCTCTAGACACCTCTCCTTTACAAATTAAAAGAAAAAAAAAATGACAGTTCCAGCATGACATTTACAACCACTATTTTTTTATAACTGACAGTTGTATTTATTTTATTTTTACGTAGTTCTCTATTATGAGTGTAGATGTTCTGTGTTCTGTACTGTTTACATAACTACCAACAATTTACTAACAAGATTCGACATACCTAGAAGGTTTTTTGTACAATCGACCGTACCTTGATCTACTAGTGCTATCAGTGTTATCAACTACATCTGGTGTGTTATCAAAAGAGTTTGAACTAGACGAACTATCATTGTTGGAATTAAGGTTTTCGGACAAATCAAGAGAATGAGATGGTTTTATAATGTGAAACCTATTCCGGCGAAAAGAACCTTCTGGGCTGTTTACAATGAAACTTCTAGGCTCTGGGCCTACCTGAGAAACAATACCAGGAACCCATGTTCCATTAGGTTTGTGTTTAAACCTGATTTTATCACCAACTGATAAAGGCTTTAATTGTGTCTTATTTCTATTACAATAAAATGATGAATTTTCTTTTTGTTTTTCAATTGTTTCCTGCACCTGTTTATTATTAATTGCTTTAAATTCTAAATTACTCTCTGTCACTGGTATTACAGTTCTTAAACTTCTAGACATACTTAGTTCTGCTGGGGAATAATGATTAAGTTTAGGAGTGTTCCTGTACATTAACAATGCCAAATATGGATCACTTTTATCAGCATGACATTTTTTTAACATGTTTTTTACTATTCCGACTGTTCTCTCTACCATTCCATTTGAACAACTTTGGTATGGACTAGATGTGACATGTTGAAAATCCCAGTCTTTAGCAAAACTTCTAAATTCACTACTGTTAAATGGGGGTCCATTATCAGAAATAACAATATTTGGTATACCATGACGAGCAAATATTGATTTTAATTGAATAATGACAGGATGTGCAGCAAACCCAGATTTTAATAGTGCCATTTCAACATATTTTGAGTAGTAATCAACAACAATAAGATATTTTTCACCGTCCAAGTCAAATAAGTCTATACCAACTTTATTCCAAGGTAACAACTTGTAATCATGGTGTAACAGGGGTTCCTTACTATTATTTCTGCGAAATGATAAACATGTATTACACTGACCTACATATTTCTCTATGTCACTATCAATTTTTGGCCAATATACAGCAGTCTTAGCAAGACGGATACAGCTATTTATTCCTTGATGGCCTTTATGAATAATGTTAAGTATGGTACTTCTGAATGACTCAGGAATTATTATGTTATTGGATTTGAAAACAATGTCATTGATAACATGAATCTCACTTTTCAATGGAAAGTAAGGTCTAATATCTTCACCTACTGATTGTTTGTGTTCTGGCCAGCCATTTTTGCAATATTTAATTATTTGACATAATGTTTTATCCTTGGTAGTCGACTCTTGAATTTCTTTGAGTTTTTCAGGACTGACAGAAAGATTAGACAAAATCAAATTTACATGTAGATCTAAATCATTATCTAGGTCTTCCAAAGAGATTTCTGGTAAAGCCATTCGAGAAAGAGTATCAGCAATATAGAGATAACGACCTGGTTTGAATACTATTCTTATGTCATAGGGTTGAAGTCTTAGCATGATACGCTGTAACCTAGGAGGTATATCATGTAATGCTTTTTTGAAAAGAGTAATTAGGGGTTTGTGGTCAGTCTCAACTGTGAACTGCTGTCCATACACATACTGATGAAATTTTGTGCATCCAAACAGTACTGATAGCAATTCTTTCTCTATTTGGGAGTAGTTTTGTTGACAATTATTAAGAGATGCTGATGCATAAGTAATAGGTTGTTTACCATGAGACAAAACTGCTCCCATAGCATCTTTAGACGCATCCACTGACAGTGTAACTTCCTTATCAGGATCATAATATGTTAGGACCGGTGTAGAACTAATAAGGTTTTTAATTTTATCAAATTCAGATTGGTGTTGTTCTGACCAATTCCAGGCTACATTTTTTGACAAAAGTGAACGTAAATGACTTGACTCGTGTGACAAATTCTTTATGAATGGGCCCAAATAATTTACCATACCCATAAACCTTTGTAATTCAGGAACAGTGGTCGGACTAGGCATCTTACATATGGCCTCAACTTTGGCTTCATCAACCTTAACACCATCAGCACTGAATATATGGCCAAGATATTTAACTTCCGATTGGCAAATTTTAGACTTTTCTTTATTGAACTTTAAATTGCATTCAGCTGCCCTTTGCAACACTTTTTCTAAACGTTCATTATGTTCTGACTCTGTTCTACCAAAGATTAAAAAATCATCGAGCATTATTTTCACTCCCTCTATATCACCAAATCTTTTTACCATCTCATTGTGAAAAATTTCAGGGGCTGCATTAATGCCAAAAGGTAACCGAGTAAATCTAAATCTGCCAAAGGGAGTTATAAAGGTACACAGCTTAGAAGAAGCCTCAGATAATTTTAGCATCCAGTACCCTTTGTTAGCATCAAGAGTTGAAAAATATTTTGCACCTACCAGGGCAGATCTAATTTCATTTAATGTTGGAAATTGGTAATGTGGTCTCATTATGGCCGTATTAAGATGTCTAGTGTCAATACAAAGTCTAATTTGACCATTCTTTTTAGATACAATAACTAATGGGCTCACCCACAAGGTTGGTTCCTCAACACGGCATATCACACCAGTTTGTTCAAGATTATTAAGTTCTTCCTTTAATACACCCTGTAACTTGAATGGTACTCGCCTGCACGGACTTATAGTTGGGGTGATATCTGGCTTCAAGCTAAAATCACATTCAAAATCTGTTAAACAACCTAGACCCTCAAACAAGTTATCATATCTTTTTACAATATTTTGACATGGATTGTTGATGGATGGGTTATCATTGTTAGACGATACAACGTTGACCTTTTTTATCAAGTTCATGGCTTTACTGGTTGCCCTTCCTATGATGTTTTGACAGTTTAAATCCACTATGTGAAAATTTACATTATATACATCATTTTTGTGACTGACTGATAAGTTACACTGTCCTAAAGTTGGTATAACCTCCCCACTGAATGTTGAGAGAGTGTGTATACTTTTCTTTAAACTCGAATTTGGAATACCAAGCTTTTTATATGTGTGGTATGATATTACGTTTGTATCTGCCCCAGAATCCAACAAGAATTGCACTTGATTTTCATTAATTGTTAGGTCTACATGCCACGGCTTACTTTCAGACATAATTGAACAAACATTATTTAGAGAATAAATCATACCTATGACTAAATTATCCTTAGGTGTTACCATGGTCTCTTCCTGCGACTCCAATACTCTAATAGACATTGTTCGACAAAATGTAGCAAAATGGTTTTGTTTTTTACACTTATGACATTGCACACCCATAGCTGGACATTTATATTTATGATGCTGACCACAACGGCCACATTTCTTCCTCCCTGGAGACTGGGACTGACTTCTCGGTTGGCTTTCAGTCCTGACTGGATGGCTGGCCCGCTGCTGCTGCTGCTTTGTTTTGACTTGTCCAATAAAATTTGCTGAATTCTCCAGAATTTTAGATTGACGTTTGGTTTCTTCCAAACTCTTGGCTATATTGATTGCCTCATTTAAAGTCTTCGGACAGTCTGTCAATAGTTTTTCTTTTAGGTATTGGTTGTCACTGTGTAAGTTTAGGCTGAAAAGGTCCCTGAGCAAGTTTTCACGCAGTTCGCCGAATTCACACTGGTGGCTGATATTCTTGAGGTCGGTAACATATTCGTCAATGCTCTCGTTTTCATATTGTCGACGATTAAACAGCTTGTGTCTCTCCATTGTGATGTTTATTTTTGGCAAAAAATAAGCCTCGAATTTGGCTAATAGCTCTTTGTATGTCACTACATCAATGTCTACGTCAAAAGAGTAAAAAATTGTGAGTGCCTCGGGGCCAATAAATTGCAATAAAATGGCGACCTTCCGTTTGTCATCCTCGTCTTCGAGCTTGTTGGCTCTTAGATAAATTTTCAATCTATTCGACCAGTTTTTCCACTCTCTAGGCATGTTGTTGCTTTTTAAGTCTATCCTCTCCATTGTAGTGTTTTTTTGAGACATATCGTCGGACATTGAAATTTGCAATTTATTGGCTTGACTAGGTACGAGAATGGGCGCATTGACTGACTGACCTTTTTCTTTATGTTGACTTATCTTCGACTTACAGTAGTTGAAATTTCTTCTGACACCATGTCAAGATTGGTTGTATCCATAAGAAAACGCCATGCCACGATTACTATTCTTTAATTCAATATTCAATACTTTTACAGGGAAAGCCGGACGCGCACAGACGCCATTGCCAGTAGATAGTTGTCGTCACTTCCTTTCCTTAGTGTTGCCAACTTACATAATTACTACATGTAACAACTGAATGGCGTTCAGATATCGTTGCGTTCTACGACAGGGATAGATAATACGGAACGTATAAGATAAAAAGAGATAGCTATAGTTACTAAACTGCACCAATTGCCGTAGTTTGTCCTCAACAATTTGTGCGTGCTAATGCGATATCTACCTCTTTTTATTTATAACTAGCTTTTGCCCGCGGCTTAGCCCGCGTGGATGTCGGAAAATACCCCACGGGAACGTAATACCGTGATTAAAAGTACCCCATTTGTTGATCTAGGTAAACAATGTCTTCTCACATTGCTTAAGTATCCGGGGTGCGGTGCGCGGATTAATATATGATTAAAGAAGGATAACAAATCCTAAAATCTTACAATAGTAACGGAAAACATAACGGAGGGAAAAATCACCTAGGTACTTAAATGCCAAATTTGAAGGCAACTAGTCCCGTTGGGGCCGCGGTATTCCCGTCGGGGCCGCGGTATTTTGTACTAGATTACGTGGCCTCGGCGCAAGGGCAAAGAAGGAACATGGGTTCGGTTTTTAGTCAGTAGAAGTCTGACACTCCCCTTCGCTCTGCCCAAGAGCGGGGGGGGTCATTCGATGATTTTCCACCCACCAAAAAAAAAAAAAAAAGGCAACTATAAAACCCCTTTTAAACCCGTTTAAAACCCCTTTTTAACCCGTTAGGGGTCGATTTTCGAAAAACCCTGATACTTACACGTTATTCTTTATTTTTGATCTCAAGTATAAATACTGAGTTTAGAGATAATCGAATCGAAACCCTTCCTTATCTATAGGGAACCTCTGGGCAAAATTTCAGGTTTCTAGGTCCAAGGGTTTGGGCTGGGCGTTGATGAGTCAGTCAGTCAATCAGTCAGTCAGTCAGTCAGTCAGGACTTCTCTTTTTATTTATATAGATTAAGGAAGAACATTTTCCATACAAACTTTCATCCCCTATTTAACACCCTTAGGGGTTGAATTTCGAAAAATCCTTTTTTATTCCTTGTCTACATTATAAAGGGAACCTCTGAGCAAAATTTCTGTTTTCTAGGTCCCAAGTTCAAGTATATTATTAACTTAAGGAAGACAATTTTCCATACAATTTTTCATCCCCTATTTAACTCCCTTAGGGGTTGAATTTCGAAAAATCCTTTCTTATTCCTTGTCTACATTATAAAGGGAACCTCTGTGCAAAATTTCAGCTTTCTAGGTCCAAGGGTTTGGGCTGGGCGTTGATGATTCAGTCAGTCAATCAGTCAGTCAGTCAGGACTTCTCTTTTTATTTATATAGATTTCATTGGCTATAATAGAACGGAGGTTAGAATTAAGCTAATGCACTGACCTCAAATAAATTGGGGTAAGGATACCGCGGCCTCGGCACAAGGGCTAAGAAGGAACATGGGTGTTTTTTAGTCAGTAGAAGTCTGACACTAGGCAGAGCGATATAGGGCCGCTCTGCCCAAAGCGGGAGAAGTCATTTGATGATATTCTACCCCAAAACAAAAAGGGTAGGGGCAAGATAGGCCGTCGACATTGTAACTTTGTAACCATCGCGAGTATACGCATATCCTGGTCTCCTGGATGAGGCTGGCACATGAATGTGTACTTATTGCACGAGCTCACGTGAGTTGGGAGATCGGAGATCAATAAGGGGGCGGAGACGAAACCCACCACTAAGCGAAGTTGGCAAATACGGCGTTGTTTTAGTGGGTTAGAGCCCCACGGGTGGTTTGGCTATGTAGGTATGCAGTACGGTAGACATTTGAAGTCGGGATGTGAATGATAATGCGAACGCGAATGATCTTTAAATCTTATGTAACCTGTTTTGCCGTGCAACACGTCCAAAATGATTTTTGTTTGTGGCTAGATCTCATTTTAATATCATGAATTAAATTTTCCAGTCACGACCACATCGAGATAATGGTGAACAGTGCTGGGGAGCTGCTGTTCTTCCGCCAACGCGAGGGACCCTGGATGCCCACACTGAAGCTCTTGCATAAGTGTAAGTTAACAACCTAGAATAATTTATTTTCTTAAAATACTGGTGTTACCAGTTGTTAAGATTGGTCAATAATGTCAATATTCCTTGTTTTACGGATGGGAAATCATCAAATGAACTCTACCGCTCTGAACGGAGCGCAAGCGAGTGACAGACTTGTACTGCCGTACATTGTTTAAAATACGGTTAAACCCATAAAGTAGTTTCAGAGATATCGGACAAAAACCTGCGAAATGATGTCTCTTCCAAACGAATAAAGATATAAAAATCTTTCTAAGAGACAAATGCACGGCCCGGCCACAGTTTCTGGCGGTGCGGGGCGCGGTGCGGCGAGAGGCGCGGCGGGCGGTGCGATTTGCGGTGGTATGCCACAGCTAGACTAGTAGCGACCACGGCGGCGTCAGCGGTGGACGTATTTAGGGAATAATATTTAATAACCCAACCCAAGAATAGGTAGGTAGTTAACTATGAAATCGTGAATGTCTATGATATTAAATTGCCGTATCTTGTTTAATTACTCGTAAAAAAATAGGTAATAAATACTTAACACTACTACCAGGAAATTGTTGTTTTATTTCGTCCCACAATTTTTTTACAACATGCCTATATTTATGATGTGGATGTTTTGACATCCATATTGCGGGTCTACTCAGTATTTCACTAATAAATTGTTCCACATTCATTATTTTAAGTTAAAAACGCGCGGTAGAAACAAAATTATTTGTTTCGGTCGCGCGATGTCTGAATGCGTCCACCGATGCCGCCACCCGCGCCGCTCTGAGCTGTGGCCGCCTCGATACTCGCTAGTACATTTGTTTCACTCGCACACCGCGCAGCCCGTCGCCGCCGTGTACCGCGCGTCTCTCACCGCGCCGCAGGTCGCGCCGCGCTGCGCGTCGCCGTTAGCTGTGGCATACTTCATAGGTTGTCTACCATTTGTTTTCGCCGCTCACCGCTTGCCGCGACTCAAACCGCGCCGCAATCCACGCCGCTCTTGGCTGTGGCCAGGAGGTCACTGGTTTATCAACGATTTTTTTTTGGGGTATGAAAACTGAAAACATCTTTCAGTCTTACAATAAAACAGATATTTGTAATTAAGCTTAGCATTTCTTCCCAGTTTAGTAATTAAATACTGCATAATAATAGGGCTAACCCTACTCTAACGGTATTATAACGTAGTAATTGCTTTAGAATTGTACTACTAAAAATTTTATTTAAAGTTATCAAAAAATACGTCATTACAATACGGCTAAGCTGCATAACTATGATATAATCAAGTAATGACTGTAAAATTAAGGTTTAGCCCCTTGGTTTATAAACAAGTTAAGGCACTTAGGTCCGTATTACAGAATGAAACTCAAGCACTGATCTCTGTTTAAAACTAGTTTTATGTCGAGTTTTGATTTTAGAACGTTCCTCAAGCATAGATTCATTGATTGTAGTTCAGCCGAGTATAGCTTTATTCTAGATCATTACTCAGTTGTAGATTATGGTTTAAGTAGAGATTGATCTATGATCACGCAAGTGTGGTCGACACCCCGCTTGAGCAGAGATTTCCTTGTCAGTGTCAAATTGTCGAATTGAAGTTTATATTTTATTACAAACAAAATGGATAATTTCGAAGAGCTTGATTATTACGATAATATATTTAACGATGTTTCTATATGTACGATGATGATGATTCTATGCTGACGCTCTCTGGTGAGGGCATCTCTTTGACGGGTCTTCATATTTTGCCAAAGACGCCTTAATTGTTCTCCTGATGCCTGTAATATTCAGATATAATGAATTTTAAATTGCAAATATAAAATAATAAATATTTTAATCACTGACTGCCTGACTGCTAGAGCTTTTACTATCAATCAGTGATTTGGATAGTTGTAAAACGGCTCTAGCATAACCGTAAGTGAAGGGTGAGAGAAAACAGATAAGAAAATAGATAAGAAAATACTTACTGACTCACTAATCATAGCCGAGGCATTCAATTTCTCCGCAATACGCGCCTAAGCAGTCTTCTTCATCGCCGTGCTTACAGTGTCCGTTTTTTTGTTTTCTACCACATGCTGGAATTCTTTTATAGTCTCAATTAACAAATTTCTCTCTAATAAGCTAAAATTTTTCTTTCTTGTAGACATTGTTTAATAACAGACAGAGTTTGCTTGATAATATTTGCACATTAATTATTATGTTTAACTGTAACTTTAAGTCAATTGTGTCAATCTCTACCACCACCAGTGTTGCCGGCAGCAAGTTTCGATTTATTCCGATTCCTCATCTGAAAAGTTCCGAAAAGTTCCGCCTGAGTAAAAAAAAAAAACGATATTAAAATCAATCATTTTCTGTAAACATACCTATATATATATTTTTTACCATGATACATTAATTCATTACAACTACCAATTTAGTCCAGACGATCTAAAAAAAAATGCTCTAAAAACATTTGTGTAAAGAAAATTTGGTGAATGCTCCAACCAGCAATTTTTAATTTTGTTAAGTTTTTTTGCAATTTGTAGGCCAGTGCTAGGTTATATGTTGATTAAAATATTAATTGAAGACGTACGTTGTTACAGAATTTTATTGAATTCCGCGGGCTGGTTGGAGCATTTCAGTGAAAAAAAATAATCTATCGCTAATCCTGTCAGTCGAGTTTATTTTATTTATTATTTTAGGCAAAGGACACTTAGTCCATAAAACCAAGACTACGATAAAAAATATATCCTTTAGTCGCGATTGATGGGTAGGTAATAATTGTAATAAAATTATGACAATTTCATTCCAATGTCGCTTGTTTGTTGGTTGGTTTATGCCAAAGTTCCGAAAAGTTCCGCCAAAGCTGAGGTTCCGCAAAAGTTCCGCCAAGGGCTTCAAAGTTCCGAATTCGGAACAAAAGTTCCGCGCCGGCAACGCTGACCACCACAGATAGGTACGGCAAACACTCCGTTCTACGAACACACTAGTCTGTTTTTTATACAATAAATCCGATTGCCTAATCCTTCAACACATTTTTTTTATCAAAAAGTCGCTTTTTTATCTAAAACTTATATCTAAAAGGCATAAGCTTTGTTAAAATCATAATTTCATAAATAAATTGGTTTTAAACTAAGTTCTTATTTTGCGTAACTTGAAACAGACTTGGCGAAAAAAATAAAATGTAAACGAAAACAGGCTGATGCATAGACAAAAGATATTCTCTGCTTGAGAAAAGATTTGAATCTCGATTCAGCTGAATGTAGTTTGATTGCTGTTCTGGAATAAGACTGATCCTCAAGTACAGATTCTATGTTTAAACTATGATTGGGCGATTTAAGATCAAACTGGACTTGAGTTTCGTTCTGTAATACGGACCTTAGTGATCATTATAATCAAGTAATTGTGTAATAATATATTAAGCGGCGTCAAGTTAAACGGTATTGCTTACTTAAAACAAGGCTACTCATACTTCGCTCGCGGTTAGCCGTTTTATAGATAAGCAATGACTTACAATTATTCGAGAAAAAAAAAGAAAACAAGCAAGCAAATTAAACAAATTATTTATTAATCATTTATTTCAAACAATTTTAAATGGTTATCAATAACATAAATAATTATTTTTGACATTTGGGCTTAGTAATATTCATAATTAAATCACAATATTATCTTAATATCAAAACATTCTCTAACTTAAAACCCTGGAGTGAAAAGTGTCTTAAGATAATAAAAAAATATAACCATCTATCTCACTAGCTGCAGTTGTCATAAAACAACCTGCTATAACAATTTTCTTCAGTCTTAAGACTATTATATAGCTTTCTAAATTTTACAATATAATCAGTCTTTAACTAAAAAATTATCACAATCATGTAATCAACTGAGTCCTCTATATAGAATTAAATCTAATAGGGGTCCCTATTAGGTTTAATATGTAATATAATTAATAATTAGTAATAAATATATAATTATTAATAATAAAGTTAAATGTTAATATAACTACTTAAATGTATATATTACTTAGTGCCATAAGACTAAATAATTATTATATTATATATTAAATTATTTAGTCTTATGGCACTAAGTAATATATACATTTAAGTAGTTATATTAAAATAAAAAAAGAATTGTAGGTACTTGGGTATTTAAAATGGCTTTCTTAGGTTTAGGTAGTCCTCCTTGAATTTTTGGTCGTTTCTGTGTTATTGTTTGTAGGCAATCCATTCCAAAATACCATTTTATGTTTTGGAATGATAGGCGACAATTTAGTTATTAAGTTAGATTTACGTTCCTCATCAATGCCTTTCGGCTGTGTCCGGAAGCTTATGTTGGTACGTGGATTTCTTAAGTACTTGTCATTTAAAAATTTAAAACTTGAGTATTCATCACTAAAATCATTTTCATCATCATCATCAAATCGACGTAATTAGATGTAACCTCGTAGTCCTTGTCCTTAACCGAATCATCCGAATCAAAGTCACAGAAGATTGGAGACAGAGAATGTAAAGACGGCGGTATAGTTTCATCGCAGTACAGGAAACTGGAATCCGAAACTTTTGATGTACCAGGTTGAGGATTTGCATATAAATCGATGCCATTATTAGCTGAAGGACTAGAAGGATCACTTTCATTTAATGAATTTGGCATGCTTGTTAAGCCAATGATTTGTTCTTGAATACGTAATTTGGGTGGTTCGACAGGTACGACCTCTCTATTCACAATGCTCATCATGTTCTGAATTCTTTGTGGAACCCCGGAGCGTCTACAATAATGACAGACACAATTAGTTAAATACCTAATTTAAAAAAAAAAATAATTTAAAAAAAACTTATAGGTAGGTACTTTATTATTCTATATCCTCGTCGTCAACGCAATAATGCGTAAGAATAGGAAAGAAGGTAAAAAGCAAAAAAGCGCGCGAAAGCCCATGTCCGATAGGTATTCGTTTCAAACATACCGCCCCAACGCGCTGCACCTACTCATCGTTGACCCTGACTCGAGATGCGTGTGATTTCATAGCGGCTTCAGAACGATAAGAAAAAGGATTATTTCGTTCCAATCAAATATTTATAAGCTAAAGGTTATATACCTGTCACCTACCACTACGTAATTGAATGAATGTAATACTTATTTTAAGAAAATATTATAAATATCGATTATCTACATACTAATTACATAGGTTATTAAATTCACTGATGCATCTATTCTATTTAGTGAAATTATAAAAACCTTACCTTGAGTATACGTATGACGCGACATGGTAAAACATTTATGGCGCGCCGCCGCTCCGCTCCACACACACACGAGCGCTCCCCGTCGTCGCTGGTAGCGAAATGGCCGAGGAAACCGGGAACGCGGGGGACCGCGGTTCAAAAATGTTTCTGGGTTTAAGGCGACATTACCTGCCCGCGACCTTGAGCGCGCGTTTAACTCATCGCCTAAACAAATAAGGTTGAAAATGGCGATGCGTTTGATTCTCGTGACTGCCAAAATGAACGATAGTTCGCAGATTTAATTTATTTAAAAAAAAAATACGCTGTAATGTTAAAATATTTTTACATATGTCTTTAGTTGGTTAAATTTCCTTTCTGATAGTAAAAAAAAATATAACAGTTGTCACTCAAAATATTGAGCATTTCGAGACGAAAAAGTTTTTTCGTGTGATTTTTTTGTGATTTTATGATTTTTTTTTTCGAGGTTCTTGATTACTTTTAGAAAATATTTTTGCATAAGTCTTTTACCTATACATTTGACTATACACTGTATTTTTTTTGGAATTGTAATAAGTAGCAATACGGCTAACTCTGCGACGAAAAACAGGTCGTTTTTACGGTGCCCCTTTGACGGCGCCTTAACTAGATTTTAATCTAGCATATCTGTATAGTCGTATTTTAGTAAAGAATTTTACACTTTAATCCATCGATAAACTTTATTGAAAAAAGGCTAAATGCCTATAACTATAATGTAATGTATTATTCTATAGTAACTTTATTATAACATAGTTTTTGTTCTCAGACACACCTGTAAGTACTTGATTATAACACGGTTATGGTCGTATAGCTTAATTTAAGTGCAGCATTGTGTGATAACTGTATTATAATAAATTAATATCGCTTGGAACGATCCGTGATAATAACGTTACCATCCTTTTGCCGTGTTATAACATAAATTTGAGGAATAGCTGTTAAATAATAAAGTAAACTGTAAAAAATATGTTACTTAACGGTTCACACCCGCTCTATATCTCGGAAAGTAAAAGTCGTACAGTAATGGGACCCAGCACAAAAGATAGAGAATTTTTCAAAACGTAATGTGTGATTCAAAACTAAAAAATGGCAGTTTGAGGCTTAACCGTGTTTTAAGTAACGTACGGCAGTGTATTGACTCAACCCGACAATATTCCTTCTCCCCCTAGGCCCCCGGGGCCGCGGTATCTCTTTCGAACAGTCCCGCAGCCCCGGGCAGGCGTCGGCCCTTGCGAAAGTGCGGAAGAGAGGGGTCCCCCTTCAAATTTGCTAACATCTCTTTGAGGCGCACGTGGAACACGAACGAGCCATCGATACGGGCTGTTGTCTTAAGACGGACGGACGGCGAGCTAGGTCATTAGTATTACTCACAGTCCACAAACCCCCGGGTCAATATCCCCTGGTCTCCTGAACCTGATAGCTCTCTTTGTAAACCTCTATTTTTCCAGATCCATTCTTCCTGCCAATGCAGCAGGTAGACAAGGGCGCCATCCGCTTCGTGCTCAGTGGTGCCAACATCATGTGCCCCGGTCTGACGTCACCGGGGGCACGAATGAGCGGTGTGGACAAGGGACAGGTGGTAGCCGTCATGGCTGAAGGAAAGGAACATGCGCTGGCTGTCGGGTGTACTGCGCTGTCTACTGATGATATGTAATTATTTCTAGTATTCAGTATGAACAATATTGAAGTAAGACCGAAAAGGCCCTTGCCTGAGTGGTTTTGCAATACTTGCCATGCAGACTATTTTACAACAATAATGGTTAGAATACAGTTTCGACTAGGGTAGGTATGCTAACCTTTTTTTTGGGTGAGAAATCATTAAATGACTCCTCCCGCTCTGGGCAGAGCGGAAGGAAGTGTCAGACTTCTACTGACTTAAAACCACCCATCCATTAGCCCTTTGTGTTCCGGGGCCGCGGTATCTCTTTCGAACAACCCCCAAGCTCTCTCTATAATGTCACTCCCGAGAGTCCCGAGACATCTCGCAAAAAACCGATACGGGATGGAGAGCAAGTGAAGAACACTGAGACTAGAAGAGCGTTAGCTATAATTTTATTGCATAACGGGCTGGTGTCCATAACTCCACATCCAAACCGCGTATTTTGCTATAAGTAAACTCTCTCGCACTCGGCTGCATCGGAGTGTCTCAGGAAGAGTGATCATACATCCACCTTGAGCAGATATTATTGCATGCTGAACATCCAATCCTCGTTGAAGAGCTGTGTGTCACAATTGCTACCTATGGAATGTTTAACGCAACGGCGTTAAACAGCGGGTGGCGGCATAAACTAAACGAGATCAGCACATCTAAACGTAGATGTGATGATCTCTTTCAGATTCTTTGGTGTTTGCCGTAAGACTAATAGGGATCACGATTATGTCTGGTATGGCCATAGCCACGGTTGCAGAAGCCCCCAATCAAATTGTTTTTGTTAAAAAAATCTAGCAGTCCCCCCTCATACGTACACATCCCATTGCCATTTTCTCATTCGGATTGGTACTCCCTTTGTTTGTCAACTGAAATAGTTTTGCTATCAAAAACCACCACTACCTACTACAAAATACTTACCTAATATTTACATTATCTGTTGTTTTTCAGAGCCAAAGTGAATAAAGGTGTGGGCATAGAAAACTGCCATTACCTCAACGACGGCCTGTGGCAGATGAAACCAGTGAAGTAATTCAACTCCAACTTATGTGTATGCTTCCATGTAACTTATTATTACTAAGCTTTCTTAATAAAATCTTTAATTTCTGAAAGGGCTCAGTTGTTTTATTACAAGAACTAGTAGATGATAATCCACGTTTAAATTCGTTCCTTTATAGGTAATACAAATGCCACCGTAACGTCTAACAGGGAAGAATGGAAAAAGAAAACGTGTTGCGCCGACCCCAAATAGAAGATATGCCAAATAAATAAACTGTGTACATTAAGGTCAATGTGGGCAAATCCGTCTACGGGGCTATTCCATACACATTCGTTTACTATTCATTCCAGAATAGTTAGGTACGCTGTTACTGGTTCGGTCGATAAAACAGGGTCAGTTTTTAGTTCTAACTATGATTCATAGATGGAGCAAGGTTGTCTACAATTGTCAAAAAATGCATTTGAAGTTTACTTGTGCTACGAACTCGAAACTCAAGTGTTGCGTGCCGCCATTTCATATAGGATAAATATTAAATTTTACAAGTTACGACTTTCTGAGTATGCCTAACATGTAGTTTAATAAGTGTCACAACGGATTTTTCTATTTGTTTTGAATATAAACCAGTAGATACAGAAAGAATTGTTAAAAAAAATACGTAACCTCAAAATGTTCAAGTGGGAAAATCCGTCTAATTTCGAAGGGGCTAAATCGTCATATACAGGAATTACCCCATTGCAGATGTCGTCAACCTTTTCGTCCTTCCTATTTTTAGTTTATACTTTGAAAGTCCACTGGTAACTAACAATTGGGTGTTTGACTATTATTTTTTTTGTTATTATTTTTACAAAAACAGTTTCACAACATAAAGGAATTTACCAATTAATGAATTAATAATACTTATACATCAAGGCGTTTTACAGTTTTCGTCAAAAAAGTATTTTTAAACACTAAATTCATGTGCTTTATGAACGAGACACTACTCCTCCGGGGCAGCGACTGTGACGTTATTAGGAAGAAGAAACTGACTCCTGAAATACAGATATTTAATATCCAGCTCTGGAGTCAGGGCTTCACAAATATTGTATAGAAATGTTTTGCAATTAAAGAATTTATTATTATTATTATACCTAACCGAATTCATTAAAAATAACCCTGTTTATACCATAAATACCATTGTCATAATAAGATAGGATTGTTTCAATGTACCTGAAAAATTAAACTGATAAGTAAAAATTATTTAGTTTTCAAACTTTTTAGAAAGGTTTAAAGTCCCTGGTTATAAAAATAGGCCGGATTAGCCCCCAAAAAAGATTTTAGGGAGTAAAACGTAAAATAAACCTTATTTTTATGATGTTAAAAAACATTTTTCTTCATCATCTGCATTTACTTGTTTACAAATTGCATACTTTGATAAAACGGCGTAACTCGAGGCAAATTTGCTACTAGACGGATTTACCCCGAATCGTCAGGAAAATCCGTCTAACGACCGACTTTTAAAAAAACCTTGTTAGTTACATGTGGATGGCTGTTTTGTTGTTTAAAATGGATGTTTATACAAGAGAATAAAATTTTGTATCGCTTACAACCATCAAATTTATATTAAAGTAGTAAGTGTACCAGATTTAGTTAACCAAATTCGACTTTCAAAAAAGTATGACGGATTTGCCCACATTGACCTTACTTATACCAATTTATTCCAGAGGTACATAGATACTTACTGTTGAAAATGTCGTATTTTTTTTTGATTTTGCAGCAACTGCACTGTAATAAACTTTAAAAAAATTTCAAACATCAAACACATTAATTTGGAAATAGTTATTTGTAGATTGTGCGTAAAAAGAAGTATTCATGGTATCGACATAGGTAGGTACTTGAACAGTTGGTGAAACAATTTTGATCATTCGGTTCTATTGTACTGTGTATCCCCAAACTTCAATGTTTTAACTAATCCAGCAATGTGTTTATAACATAGACAAATAGTAGTACTAATTAGTATTTATAAGGAATGTTGGATTACCTAATTTAGTAATGGTTAAATTAAATAAAACTCGTTTAGTTAGAAGTTAATAAATAACTGCAAGTAAAACATCCCGAACCAACGCAAAGTCAAAACTAAAGTTCCCGCCAAATGTTGCGTTCCGTGTCCCATCTTTGGTAAATGTTCTCCTTTCTTACCGCGTGAAACAATATAGAGTAACGAATATTAAAATAAAGGTGTTTTTATTTTGTTTGTTACGCGAGTTGTTTTTTTTTATAAAATATTCTTTTGTTAAAATATTTTAAAGCATTTAACTTAAATATAATTTGTGTGGTAAATGTGGTAATGACATAAAAGTCGGACTTTGCTCTATGAAACGGAGCGCAGTTTGTTTTTAAAAATGGCGGCGGCACTTGTTAGTTCGTCTCGTCAGGGTAAATAAAATACTTTTTAAATAAAAATCTCATTGTTTCTATCATAAATTGTGAACTAAATGAAATTAAATATTAGGTTTTGAATTTACAAATAGTTAAATATTAAAAATGTCAAGTTAAAAAAGTTATTTTATGTGACGTTGCTATCAGCTGTTCGTGAGTTGGTTTTATGTATTTTTGAGAAATTAGTGGTTATTAGAACATCTAATTAATTATTTGTGTGTAAATAAGTAGTAGAAACCGTTATTAGAAGAGCTTGATGCACAATGTTATGCAATAAAACTGCTAAATATAAAAGTTCAAAGTTCACTCAGGTTTGTTATGGTGGTGTTTTCATCAATGTTTAATTAAAACTTTCAGTGGGGAGGCTAACTAAGGCTGCGAAGAGGTTGTATTCGGATGCTTACCCAAAGATAACGACTCATTACACAATACACCCCAGAGATAAGGATCCACGATGGAAAGGTAAGTGATAACCTCCAGTTCAAACAATCAACAAAATTAACGTCATTGCAAGATAGCAATAATTTATTATCATTATGAAAATGTCTCAAAAACGCTAACAAACGTGATCTTTAAGTGTAGTTTGACCTTCAATAAACAAAAACACCATGCAACTTTTTTTATGACAGCTTGACAAGCAATCCTCAGCAATTTCTTTCAACTCAATGAAGAACTTGTACTACGATATTAAATGTCCACATGGCAACAACCCCCATTAGCTCTAAATTAATTATTATCTTATCACACACTTATCTGGCATCATGATCTGGCATTGATAATTCAAAGGGCAGGAAATACCTAGCTACTTTAATAATATTGATAAACTGCCAAGTTTTCTAAACTCAATATGCATTCTATAAAGTTTACATCATGTTCAAATTCAAATATTGTTTTATATTAGGAATAAGCTCAATGATTTTCATATACCTCATCATCAGCCTATAATGTTCCCACTGCAGGGACTCAGGCCTCCTCTCTAGGAGAGGGATGGGCTATAATCCACCATGCGGGCCCAGTGCGGATTGGCAGATGTCACATGTCTTCGAATTTTTTGGTTCTAAGACATGCCGGTTTCCTCACGATGTTTTCCTTCACCGTTTTGAGAGCAGCGGTGATGAAATAAATTACACAAAGTAATGCGCCTGCCTGGGTTCGAACCCACGACCTACTGTTCATAAGTCGGGGCCGACAACACTAACCCACCGCTGCTCTCATATACCTACCCATCTTAAATTAATTGATTTGTAAATAATTCATTGTTTCTGTGACAATCAATAGCTTCAAATTTATATTTTATACATGGAGAATGGAAGAAGGAAATGTGTTGCGCCAACCCCAAATAGAATGAGACAAGTGCAAGGGCAGGAAGATTATGACAGTATATTTTATTGTGCCCAAAAATTTTACAGCTTTTTTATTTATATTGAAGTAGATAAAGGCATTTCCTTAAAATTATGTCTTCCAGACAATAATAATGTTCCTTTCCAGTAGAGTAAATTAATCTGTTATGTGCAGATATCAGTATGGAGAGGGTAGCGGAGGAGACGGACATCCTCATCATAGGCGGGGGCCCCGCTGGCATGGCTGCGGCCATCAGGGCTCGCCAGATCGCAGAGGAAAAGGGAGCTGTAAGTATTTTTCATTAAACAGTATTTTTAGTTGACCATAGCAACCAAATCACAATTTTTATTAAATTAATTCGCCCTCAAAAATTCACTATAAAAGTAGCAAATTGGTTCTAAGTAAAACCATCAGAAAAAGTGCAGAAATTTATTAAGAAAATTAACTGTTGTATTTTGTAATTGGCTGTTTCCATTATTAGAACAAAATATAAGAAATTAAAATATCTTCTCTCACTTTGAGGGCTAATTTGTTCAAACAACACTCTAAAACCCTCTTCATCAATTTACAGGAAGTCAGAGTTACTCTTCTGGAGAAATCAGCAGAAGCTGGTGGTCACATATTGTCTGGTGCTTGCGTGGACCCGATTGCCCTGAATGAGTTGATCCCGGATTGGAAAGAAAAGGGAGCACCTATGAACACAGAGGTGACCTCTGACAAGTTTGGTCTTCTGACTACGAGTGGCAGGATACCTATCCCTGTGTTTCCAGGTAAGCTTTTAAAGTAAGAACTTTATTAGCTGTATATAAGTGGCCAACTAGGAGTGGGCCTGAACTGGCTATGTCTGTTGTAAAAAACTGACAAACAGTGGTTCACATATGCCTATATCGAAGGCATTGGAAGTCATGTGGAAAAATCTTTGCCTAGTGGTCGGATGAAACAGCAAAAAATGCAGTAATACTAAGTATACAAATGTTGTTTTAAATTATTTAATGATATATTTTTTTAACCGTTTCAAAAGTCAGTGGTTACCAAAATAAAGCCAAAAGAACCCCTAGACATCAAAAATGTATGGAACAGCACATTTTTTTTAAGTACTTAATATTATGTTTGTGCGTTGGTGTCCCTTCTCCTTGTATAAGTACTTCTGGTTTTTTTTTCAAATGAGATAATTTAATACTATTAATGTTTTTCCACAGGATTGCCTAACTACAACCACGGAAACTATGTAGTGCGGCTGGGACACCTTGTAAAGTGGCTCGCAGAGCAAGCGGAGGCAGCTGGAGCAGAGGTATGATATTATTTATTTAATTTTTTTCACAAAATTTTGCACATTTTTAAATATTTCTTACAAAAAATAGAACATTTAAAAATATAAAAACTCAATTAAAATTTAATTCTTATTACAATATTCGCCTGTTGCCATTCAGTGCTGAAAATAGCCTTCTACTAAATCGGCCATAACATCGGCCTAATCTATGTTATATTCTTCATATTCTCCCATTGATTGCCCCATTGGTCTCGTGATTTGACGAGTGGAGTCCTGGGTTCGTGGGCCGGGCAAAAAGTGCTATTGGGTTTTTCCAGTTCAATTCTTTAGTAGCTTAGAGTTTGGAAGTTGGTGGTATGAAACTCCCGAGCCTCGGAAAGCAGACTAAGCAGACAGTCCTGCGCCTGATCTCTGTATAGTTATGTCGGATTACCGCCCCATATATCTTCCCGCGCCGATGGCTAACATTTGCTGCCGTGTAAACGGAAAAACGGTGAGGCGGATTATATAATCTCCCATTAGCATAATTGGAAGCAATCTCTTTAAACATTACGTAATAAAAGTAAAGTATTACTTCCCTATACATTATACAACCATTGGAGAGACTGGCAGTCTGGCATGTTCTTCATTGGAATAATTTGCGCAAAGTACACAACACAGATACATAAGTTGTATACATAAATTGGCAACAGGCCCGTAGCAATAAATGACTAAAGATTAGAATGCACTCATTTTGACGTCACTATCTTATTCACATCTTCATAATAAAAATATAAATAATGACCTTCCAAAGGTTGTCAGGTAGAGATTATCTTTATCGAAAAGACTAACTATTTGACGGCTCGGTTGGCGCAGTGGCTGAGCGATTGGACTGCTGCGCTGCGTGTCGCGGGTTCGATCCCCGCACGGAACAAATATTTGTATGGCCTACAGATAATTGTTTCGGGTCTGGGTGTGTTTGTGTATGTGAGTTTAAATGTTTGTAAACGCACCCACGATACAGGAGAAATTCCTAGTGTGGGGCAACGTTTAAAAAAAAAAAAAAAAACTAACCTTTGTACAACTACATAAACATGCTTTTACAACAAACGTGACGCCAAAAGTTACACTCAATCCAAGATTAAAATACATAATTCAAATTTGGATGGAATGATAAATGACAATAATATTGCTAGCCCATATTATCTCACTGCAGGGCAAAGGCCTCCCTCTATTCCTTCCAACGATCACGATTCCGTGCAACTTCTATCCAATTCATAAGGAAGACATCCAGTTCGTACCGCCATCTCCTTCGTGGTCTGCCCGGCAATAAAGCATATTATGGAGCGTTCAAGTATTACGTAACGCAATTTGGGGGGGAGGCGGTCTCGTAAAACGTTACGATGCGTTACAGGGGCGGGAGGGGGTCTTTCTTACAACACGTTACGTAACATTGTTTCAAAAAAATTGGGGAATAAAAAAGCTAAAATACTTATGTGATGGAGAAAAACAATTGTGTGTAGGTAAAGCCAAAAATGTATAAAAATGAACAAAATATGCAGGTGTTGCGAATTAAAATTATCTTGTTTTATTTAGTAGAGTAAAACTATAGGTACCAAGTGTAAAAACTATTATATAACTTTTTACGACTTTAGGGTTAAAATGATCACTTGAGTATTACGTAACGTTTAGAGAGAGGAAGGGGGATTCAAAAATCTTAAAAAATTGCGTGACGTAATACTTGAACGCTCCCTATTTTATTTTGTAAATCAATGTCACTTCTTACAGGTTTGGCCAGGATGTGCGGGCGCTGACCTTATATACCGGGACGATGGTTCGCTGAAGGGCGTCGCCACCGGGGACGTCGGCATCGCTAAGGATGGCAGCCCCAAGGACATGTTCGAGCGAGGGATGGAGTTCCACTCCAAAATCACCATCTTTACTGAAGGTGAGACTGAACATTATTATGTATGAAAGAATATACCCATACTACTACCTTCTTTTTACCCATAAGGGTAGGCAGACCCTACAGCACGCCATCTGCTATGGTCCTTACATACTAAGACTAAACACATAACGTCACGCCTGTAATTCTAGAAGGGTTATGCAGAGAGGTTCCTAATAATGTGTAGGTGTTGAACTTGTTACCGTCAACCAACAAATCCCGAATTTGCGGTTGCTACTGAGAAATTCTTAATGGGAAAACCGTCAAAAACCCAATAAGACTTTGTTCGACCTAGGAATCGAATCCTCCAGGGTCCTCGTCATGCGCAACAGTTGTGGTTGTGCCCACTAGACCAACCAGCACTAACAGTTAACATGGCCCGAAATATGGGGACTTACATAAATATGGGGACTTATATAAATATGGGGACTTATGAAAGTGAAGACCAATTGGACTTTGAGGGTCGAAAGGTTGGAATCGCGCCACAACATCAACTTTAAGTCATTTGTGGTACGTGTTCCAACCCAACATCTCCAGACCTGTTTGCAGGAAGACTTTTGGCCAAAAGGTGTTGTTTTCCGTCGTTTCCGAGGACGGCTACGCGACACCTCGCAGCGAAACACGACGCCGACATTACGTGTTTAGTTAAAGTTTTACTTATAGTTTACTGTTTTATATGTATTAGTTTGTTATTTTTGTTTTATATTATTGTGTGTATTTTATGTATGGGCCTTAGTTGCCTGAAATAAAATGATTATTATTATTATTATATTATTATTATAAATATGGGTACTTATATAAATATAGGGACTTTCAAAGTAAATATGGGGACTTATATAAATATGGGGACTTATCGGCTCGGTGTATTGAACAAAGAAAGTCTTTAGTGCATTGTTTGAGCCAATATTGGATATTTTGTCAGGGGCCCGAATTCGCCAATGGTAAATAATATAATGCAGTAATCTGAGTGTATGTAAGCGGCCTCGAAGCAATCAATTTTTTTTAACAGTTTATATAAAAACAATATACACTAAACATAACATAATGCCTGAAATCCCCGATGGGTAAGGCAATGGTACACCAGATTTTGCCAAAGACTATACCCAAGTTTTAATAATATATTCACCTGTTTTGTAACATTTTTACAGGTTGCCATGGCCACCTTACTAAGATGATCTCAAAGAAGTATGACTTGAGAGCAAACAGTGAACCACAGTCATACGGAATTGGCCTTAAAGAATTGTGGGAAGTTAAACCCGAGGTAATTATGACATCTATTTTATACTTTAGTATTTAATGTAGTGCCCGTTGGGGCTGCGGGTTGTTAGAAAGACATACCGCGCCGTGCCACATGGGTGGTTTTTAGTCAGTAGAAGTCTGACACTCCCTACCGCTCTGCTTAGAGGGAGGAGTCATACGATAATTTCCCACCTTCCAAACAAAATAAAAGAAGTGTTTAATGTATTTCAGACCCTAAGTTAAGTGGGACAGTGGGTAGGAAGATGATTTATATATTTCCTTTGCTCGGATATGTTATAATAATATACGTAGACCTCGATGGATGGACTATATGAAAGATGATATGGCAAGAAACATGGTGACTGCTGAGATAACGAATAATGGAAAAAAAATCGAAGACATGTGACATCTGCCAATCCGCACTGGGCCCGCGTGGTAGATTATAGCCCATCCCTCTCCTAGAGAGGAGGCCTGAGTCCCTGCAGTGGGAACATTATAGGCTGGTCATGATGATGGAAGAAGACGTGCTAAATGCTGCGCCGATCCCAAATATAAGGGGGTCACTCACAAGTCCCAACGGATTTAAGCTCAAAAGTTACTTATTTATTTTTCCTATAACAAGTATTAAAACTAAAATTACCATAACGAAACCGAGAGGCACTTGTCCTACCCGTAATGGCGATTTATTTTGAAAATGCAATATATATATTTTTTTACTTAGCCTATTGTGTCCCACTGCTGGGCAAAGGCCTCCCCCATTCCTTTCCAACTCTCCCGGTGTTGTGCCTTCTCTGGCCAGCGTTTCTTGGGTCTGCCTCGGTGACGACGACCGTCTTCAGGCACCCAGTGTGTGACGATTACGGCCCATTTATCTTGACCTCTCCTGGAAATGACCCGCCCAGTCCCATTTCATGCAGTAATAATGTTTAATTTTTCAGAACCACAAACCCGGGCTAGTAGAACACACAATCGGCTGGCCCCTAGACAAGAACACCTACGGAGGGTCGTTCATCTACCATCTCAAAGTAGCTGAGGGCGAAGCACCCCTCGTGGCTACGGGCTTCGTGGTCGGCCTGGATTACACTAACCCCTACCTTAGCCCCTTCAGGGAGTTCCAGAAATTTAAGACTCATCCGTATATTAGCCCGATGTTTGAAGGTAAGCTACATGTTTTATCGCTTTTTATATTTCCGTTTTTTAAGATGTGTTATTTCAATATCAGTTTTCTTAAAACGTGGTGTATTTTATTAACCGACTTAAAAAAGGATAAAACAATAAATCAATTCGACCCGTATTTATGTAATATTGACAGAATTGCACATTTTTATGATATACATAGTGTAACACATTCAACACTTTGTGCAGATGCATTGAATAGAACAGGGGTCTAGGCAGTATCTTCTTTATCTTTACATTGTATAAAACAAAGTCGCTCCCGCTCTTTGTACCCTTAGATCTTTTAAACAACGCAACGGATTTTATTGCAACTTTCAGCAATACATACAGTTATTCAAGAGGAAGATTTATATCTACATTGCACCCGTGCGAAGCCGAGGCGGGGCGCTAGTTTAAAGTAAACCATTAGAAACTTGACCTTTCAAAAAAAAAAAACGAGTGCCTTTCGGCTTCGTTAAGGGTCATTTTTAACCGACTTCTAAAAAAAACCGGCCAAGAGCGTGTCGGGCCACGCTCAGTGTAGGGTTTCGTAGTAATAATTCTTTTTTGTTTGAAAAAAGATACGTTCAGGATAGTAAAATATGTAAACGAAGTTAAAAAAATGCTTGCATATACTGTGTGTACATAAATTGTAAAATAAATAAATAAATTATACTACAAACTTGTCCATAAATTTTTTTGTGAAACTTTTTGTCTTTTTTGTACAAAAACTGTTTCCATTCAAGTTCAAAATGATTTTCCTAGAAAGTCCTTATAAAGTTCTACTTTTCAGATTTTTTTCATATTTTCTAAACTTATGGTTCAAAAGTTAGAGGGACACACACACACACACATTGTTTTTTACTTTTGGAGCGATTATTTCCGAAATTATTGACATTATCAAAAAATGATTTTAGTACATCCCTATTCATTTTTAAATACCTTTTCAACAATATATCACACGTTAGGGTTGAAATTAAAAATAAAATCACTTCCCACTTTACATATAGGGAGGCTACCCTAATAAAACATTTTTTCCAATTTTTATTTTACCACTTTGTCGGCGTGATTGATACACATAATTGACTTTCTAGTGCTAACGGTCACAAAGATTAAGCGAGGACGGACAGACAGACATGGCGAAACTATTATAAGGGTTCCTAGTTGACTACGGAACCCTAAAAAGGAGGTTCTCAATTCGGATGTTTTTTTTATGTTTGTTCGGGCATAACTCCATCACTTGCCAACCGATTTGAAAAAAATCTTTTTTTTGTTGGAAAGGGTATACTTCCCAAATGGTCCCATAGATTTTTTTATCGAAATCGGACAAGCGGTTTTTGATAAATGAAAATTATTAAAAAAAAAAAACTACATTGTCCAAATAAAACCGACTTCAAAAAAAAAAAACACAAAAAAGTGGAAAATAAACTTTAGAAGAAAAATCAGTCTTTGAAGTCGGTTTTATTTTTTGTTAAAAAGTTTTTATCTACCCAAATATCATACACCCTCTTTAATGCGTTCAAAAACCATAGGCAATGACCAGCATTACCAACCAGCAGAAATAAACGGAACTGTTATGAACTCATAACCTACTGAAAACAGTAGGTTATGAATTTAAATTTCGAAAAGGTGTCAAATTCAAGTGAGTGTGCTATTCTCAGAAAGACATCTGAACATCTACATTTTTTATTGCGTTACACTGGAAACAATGCTGGTCATTTCCCTATGGTTCCTGAACCCATCATAGAGCCCTTATGATATTTGGGTAGATAAAGTAGTGTATGCAACTATGCATAATTAGGCATTACAACACTCGTGTGATGCTATTAAGAAAACGAGCCGATTGTGTTGTAATGCCCTTCATTATGCACAGTCGCATAATAGTAGTTTATGCGACTGTGCTTAATAAAGGGCATTACAACCCACACTTGTGTGCAATAAAAAATAACGAACAAATGACAGCTCGAAATGGCGGCGTTTCGGATATGTCATTTTTTTTAAATCATAGGCAAACGAAAAAAGTCACTATTCTTGTTTCACTCGAGATCAAAATGTCGTGCGATTTATAATTAAAATCATACTGAATTGGGGTTTCTTATCGATAGGTATCTGTTTTAATGTAGATACTAGAATAGCACACTCACTTGAATTTGACACCTGTTCCAAATTTAAACTCATAACCTACTGTTTTCAGTAGGTTATGAGGCAAAAACCATAGGCAATGACCAGCATTAGCTGGTCATTGCCTATGGTTTTTGAACGCATTAGAGAGGGTTTATGATATTTGGGTAGATAAACTACTATTATAGCCATTATAATAATAATTGGTAGGCAATAGTTGACACGTACCTTATGACGTTCCCAGGAGGGACCCGCGTGGCATACGGCGCCCGTGCGCTGGTGGAGGGCGGCTGGCAGTGCCTGCCCGTGCCCGTGTTCCCGGGCGGAGCGCTGGCCGGGGACTCCGCCGGGTTCCTCAACGTGCCGCGCATCAAGGGCACGCACAACGCTATGAAGAGCGGTATGTATGACTTACTTATATTTTATTCTTTCTTCTTTTTAACCCCCGACGCAAAAACGACGGGGTGTTATAAGTTTGACGTGTCTGTGTATCTATGTGTGTATCTGTCTGTGGCATCGTAGCTCCCGAACGCATGATCCGATTTTGATTTAGTTTTTTTTGTTTGAAAGGTGAATTAGTCGAGAGTGTTCTTAGCTATGTTTGAAAAACATCGATCCTAGATGGCCGCCGCCACAAAATGGCGGAGTACATAATATTTGTTCACAACTCCTATCAATATGGGTATCAAATGAAAGGGCTTGATTCGTAGAATACTATACACTACAACAAATTTCAAATCCAAGATGGCCGCCACGCCACCACAAAATGTTGATTTACATATTATTATTTTTTCACAACTCCATCAATATGGGTATCAAATGAAAGGGCTTGATTGGGACTTGGGAGAATACTATAACGAAATTCAAATCCAAGATGGCCGCCATCACAAAATGGCGCATTACTCATTTTTTACAATTCCGTCAATATGGGTATCAAATGAAAGGGCTTGATTAGTAGAATACACTATAACACATTTCAAATCCAAGATGGCCGCCATCACAAAATGACGAATTACGTTTGTTTTTACAACTCCCTCAATATGGGTACCAACAAAATTAAAGGGATTGATTTGTAGAATAATGGTCACTATATTGAAAGGGAATGAGGAATATAAACTAATGAAATTAAAACAAAAAAGCTTGAAAATTGTTTTTGACTTTTACTTCCTTTAAACTTGGTCAAACTTTGATTTAAAGGGAGTAAAAGTGGAGAACTTTTTAAATTTTTAATTTAATTACTTGTTAGTAAACAGCATGTAAGAAAAAGGTGTGGTCAAGGTGGGACATTATAATGTAACTTAACAACTTACTCCATGGGACTAATATAATTCACCACATTCTTCCACTGGTTGAGCGGAGAAAAATTGCCGACATGGTTTTCTTGTTCAATTTGGCAAATGGTACAACCGACTGTTCCGAACTGATGGGCAAAATTGGGTTGCGTGTTCCATCCTTCACCTTATGGAACCATCAACCGCTTTATGTTCCCTCTGTGCGGTGCATTTAAAGACAAAATTCCTATATGATAAGAGCTAGAAACAGGGCATACAATTCTATGTGCCGGAGTTTCGATGACCTTGATTTATTCTCCACCAGTGTTCCAAAACTAAAAAAAATACTTTGTAAAAACTTTTTTGAAGCTCACTAAAATTTGTTCAATCATTTCTTAATTCTCTGCGAGTGCTTAATTCTTACTCTCTCTTGCATGTCTACTGTTTCTTGCTACCCTTATAAAAACAGTGAAAACTTTTAATTGGCCTTCTTTCACTATCTATTAACTATCTGTATCCTAGCTGTAAGTTTTCTTAAGAAACAAATAAATAATCACAACTGAACAATCAACTGTTCCATACGGACTACAATACCTACTCGACCTAAAAATAAAAATGTCGCAGCTTCCAGTTTATTTCTTCATTATACAGTAGAAAGCATTGATCTATTGGTAGCAAGTGTGAATGCTGAGCATAAAATCCTGGGTTCGATTCCCGGGTCTGGCAAGGTATCAACCACGGAGTCTAGATTTGTGCCCGGTTGGTGGCATTATCATTCTCCTGCCTTTGTCCCAATTTATTTGGGGTCGCGGTCTTAAGGGTAAACAAGCCAACGGCACGAACTAGTTGGTGGGCGGGGCTAAAATGCATGCTATTTCATCCGACATCACGAGCGAAATGCATAGAGCATTTCGCTCTATGCATTTCGCTCGTGATGTCGCACAACTAAAACGGGCGCGCGATTGTTTCTATACAGACCTTTGGTAGTATGGATACCATGAAAAATCCATTGAATGTATCTGTTCAAAATAAAATTATTTGAATTCTTTAATAACTAATCTATGCCTGTATGGTTTCACTTTTTTCATTTTCGTACTATATACGTAACTTATTTACGCCCAAAGATGGTTAAAATTAGTGCTAAAATGTGAAAGTTTCGACGCTCATAACTTCCAAACCAATATTTTTTTTCCAATTCTGCTTCTATAGAGGCCTAGATAATGACAAGACCAGTTGATACAATTTTTAATTTTGAACCTACACCGTCAACCAGAGGAGTAATCACCATACTACGTTTGTATGGAAGAATGACTGGCTTGTGCAACCCTAAACATAACTAAGCGAAATGTGGGTGTACTATTAGGTAAACCTCTACCTATCCCCGCGGGCTAACATACCCTACAGGCGTGGTTTTATATTATGTTATCGATAATAAATTACGCATATCGTAACAGGTATGTTGGCGGCGGAAGCTGCAATGGACCTCATCATATCCGGGGAGGCGACGCACGAGAAGGGAGTCGTGCCCACTGAGTATGAGGAAAAACTCAAGCAGTCCTACGTTTATAAGGAATTGAAGGTATATTTTGTGCTTGGGTTATAGAACTTTTCATGATTTATTCTTAAAATAAGCTTTTAGTGGCACTGCAGCAACATAGTACAAAAGTACTACAGCGCCATCTATGACACAAATAAAGAAATAATATCAAAATTCTAATACACCATAACAAACGACATGTCAAAAGTCCCCACTAATCCCGTGTGTAGTAAAAATGTTATTCGAGGACAAAAATGACAGTTTTTCGCATTTTTCAAGGTCAGATCAACATTTTAGATCATAAAATTGTTTTCATCCCTTCAATTCGAAAAGTGTCGTTTTGTTCCTCTATAAGTGCGAGCAAAGTAGCTCTTTTCTCCATTAGACTTTTTAGCGGGCAGTAATGAGATTTGAATTTAGAACATGAATCGTTCATTGAAATCGAACGCAAATTGTATTGTGTTGGCTGTACGGTGCGAGGAGACGCGGTAACTAAATTAAAAATAAAAAAAAGCGCGCGATTTACTTCCCTGTTCTAATAATCGGTACGGACTTTATTGTATGTTGTGCTAAAAAATGAGCTCTACGTCGAGTTCTGAAAGTGATAGTGCATTAACTCCTGAAACAATAAAAATAGAAGCTAATAACGTCATACAAAACTTAATCCCTTGGAAATCCCGGGAGAAATATTTAAAGGCATACGACAATTTCTTAGTAAGGAGTAGAAGGTTGTTTAGTAACGTGTTGTCTTAATAAGGACGTAAAACTGGACACATATTCGTAATTAATATGTCTGATGGATTTAAACGTGTCGTCACTCTATTTTTATTAAATAATAATATTACAATAAAATATGAGGCGCCTTTTATTTTCTCATAGAGGGTGATGAAAAGTCGAGTGTATCACTCGGGTGCAAAATATATTTTGGGCTCGGGCGACGTACTTTGAATCCCTCGCTACGTTCAGGATTCTACTAAAGAATCCCTCACTACGTTCGGGATTCTACTGTAGAATCCCTCACTTCGCTCTGGATTCAAAAAAGCGCCCTCGCCGTAAAAATATTATTTTGCTCCCTTATGATACAATCTACTATTACAACACACTCCACTTTTCTTCTCTCTACTATTGTTAACTTTTTGTTATTGTTGCCAAACTTAAGTGTCAGAGTCAATTTGAATTGTCATCGACACGCTAAGAAGTGTCAGAGTGGGCACTGGTAGGGCGGCACATTCCTCGCAGAACGGATGGCTGACGTCTTTTGGCTGAAATGATAATATGATTATTGTTCAAACAGCTGAGCAGATTTTCTTTAGAGAGTATATGAATTTTGAACACTTTTAATAATATTCTTGTATCCTAACTCCAGCAAGTCCGCAACTGCCGGCCGTCGTTCCACACATCGCTAGGACTGTACGGCGGAGTCGCCTACTCCGGGTTCAGCTCCATCGTGCGCGGCATGGAGCCCTGGACGCTCAGCCATGGAGGTCTGTTATTACCTTTTTAAATTGGAACTAGTCCGCCACACTATTCCCAAACCACTGTAACTCCTGAAAGCCAGAATCAACAGCGGCGACAAACAGAAAAGTGCCGAGATAACGGACGGCACTGTTGACTGCTGCGCTACGTGTCGCGGGTTCGCTCCCCGCACGAAACAAATATTTGTATGACCTACAAATAGTTTATTTATTTATTTATTTATTTATTTATTTATGCACACACAAAATACAAAAAAAGGATAAAAACATAACAAATAGAAAAGCACAAAGGTACTGCTTATTTCAAAAAGAAATTTCTTCCAGCAGACCTGCGAGAGGAAAGTTTGATTAGAAATGTAGACACAGTGTGTAAATAAGACTAACAAGATTTTAATTAAAATTAAGAACAAAAGTTTATCAATATAAAATAAACATACATACTAATATATACACATATAAAAATAAATACTAGTATCCGAATATATACCTATAATAAACATACACATATTATACAGAATATTACAGAATAGAGGAGAGGTAATGTTCTCTGACTTGTTTTTTGAAAGTAAATAAAGATTTAGAGTCTAAAATTTTAGGCGGAAGTGAGTTCCACAAACGTACAGCGTGAACAGAGAAGGAGTAGGAAAAGAATTCAGTTTTATGGGATGGGAAATTAAGATGATGCCTAAGGTGGGATCTACACAGAGTATCAGAGGGACGGGTAAAGGAAAAACGATCGCGAAGGTAGCTGGGATATGAAGGGTTATAAAGGATGTTGTAGAGAAGACATAATATCCGAGTGTTCCGGCGAAGACGGATAGGGAGCCACTTGAGTTCTTTGCGGAAGTGAGAGACATGGTCATATTTCCTCAGACCAAACACAAAACGGATACAAAGGTTTTGCAGGCGCTCAAGTTTGTTTAAGAGCTCCTCGGTGGCATCCAAATAGCAGGCATCAGCGTAATCGATGATCGGCTGGATCAGAGTTTGAGCTAAGTAAATCTTGGTTTTAAACGGTAAGAAGCTCTGTAGAGATTTAAGTGAGTGGAAAGAAAAGTGCACCTTCCGACTAACCTCATTCACTTGAGCTCTCCAAGAGAGATTACTGTCGATTAAGACACCAAGGTCCTTGGCTGTTTCAGCATAAGCAATGGTCGAACCACCCAGAGATAATGGAGGCAAAGATGACAAGACAAGTGTATTGCGATAATATCGGCTGCCTATGATCATGGCCTGTGACTTAGCAGGGTTAATCTGTAATCCGAACGACTTTGCCCATTGATAAATGCTTTCCAGGTCATGATTCATGGCAATGATTGTCGATTCCGCATCAGCCAATAAGAAATGCCGATACAGCTGCAAATCGTCAGCGTAGAGGTGGAAACTGGAGGTGATTATTTTGGTAACTGTGTTAATAAATATAGAGAAAAGAAGAGGAGAGAGAACACCACCCTGAGTTATATATAGTTGTTTTGGGTCTGGGTGTTTTGTTTGTGTACGTGAGTTTAAGGCATCGTTCACACCAAACGTATTGTCCGCCGCCGACTGTGAGTATGCTCACTGTCTCTATAGATCTACGTAATAGCGTATAGTCGGTTCGGTGTGAACAAGAAGTCAAATATATATTGAAAAGCGATAAACTGCGTAACGCGTGCTCACAGTCAGCGGCGGACGATACGTTTGGTGTCTAAATGTTTGTAAACGCACCCACGATACTGGAAAAAATCCTAGTGTGGGTTTTTTTTTTAAAAGAAAAAGCAAAAGAATTCTTGTAAATAATTATATATTTTGAATCTCTAAAACGGTCTTCTCGAACTACCAAAAAATGGTCATCCAGGTACTTTATAATAATTAGCGTTGAATGAACTTGCAGGTGCGGACCACGCCCGTCTGAAGCCCGCGAAGGACTGCCAGCCGATAGAGTACCCCAAGCCTGACGGAGTCCTCACCTTCGATCTGCTGTCTTCAGTCGCACTTACTGGTGAGTTTCAAATGTCATATTTTTTCGATTAAACTGGTGGAAGGCCCGCCATGTTGTTTTTTAATCTACCGAAGGCGAAAAATAATGCGTTAAATTGTAAGCAGTATGTTACGGTTCACATTCCCTATCTCGCGAGATAGATTATAATCTAACGGTATTTTCAATTTTACGGTGACATATAAGAAAAAAAAATCCGACGAATTGATAACCTTCTTTTTGAAGTCGGTTAAAAAAAGGAAAGAATGGAAAAATGAAAACGTGTTGCGCCAACCGTGTTGCTCCAAATAGCATGGGATAAAGGGAGATGGTGATGATGATGATGATGATAATATACAATATGTTCGTGTCTCCTTTAAAGGAGATGCAGAAACGTAAATACATTGTGTGTACTCAAAAAAAAAACTTTTTAACAAAAAATAAAACAGACTTAAAAAAAAACACAAAAAAGGTGACTTTTGTTTGTTTGATTTCATTTTTTTGCCACCGACTTCAGAAACTGATTTATTTTTGACGTTGTTTTTTTTTTGAAGTCGGTTTTACTTTTTGTTAAAAAGTTTTTATTTTTCACTTTTTAGTGGTTCACATGTTCATGGGTCAATGTGGACAATGTAGTATTTTCTTTGAGTTTTGTTGAATTTTCAAAAACCGCTGGTCCGATTTTGATAAAAAAATTATGGGACCATTTGGGAAGTACATATTATTATACCCTTTCCAACAAGAAAAGATTTTGTCAAATTGGTTAGCAAGTGACGGAGTTATGCCCGAACAAACATAAAAAAAACAAACATCCGAATTGAGAACCTCCTTCTTTTTTTAGAAGTCGGTTAAAAAAACCCTGACCCTTTATTTTGTGCTTCTCGGTTTATTTTGGCGGTATAGCGATTTACTCTCAAACATACAGTTATTTTGGGATTAAGATTTGGCAAAACGAAAAGTTCTCTTACTCTAGAGAGTAATTAGTGATTTTATCCCCAGGATAAGACTTATCCAAGTTTGGTCGATTTCAATCCAAAATGCTACGCATGATAGCTAACGCACCTTGGTACATAACCAATGACAGATTACACCACGACCTTAACATTAAAACAGTCAAAGAAGAAATAAAAGAAAGGATGACTAAATACAAAAACAGAATCACACACCACCCTAATGTACACACGGCTACTCATCAAGCTATACAAAACCAGTTAATCTTGGCCTCACTTTACTAGATCTTTTCGCACAATGAACGATCAGATTATACTGGTTTTGTATAGCTTGATGTGTAGCCGTGTGTACAAGCTTGCAAGGGATTTATTGAAGGAAGTGCAAACGCCACGAAGGCTAAGGCTAGGCAGGCTGGGGATTTTTGTTTATATTTGTTATTTTATGTGTGCAATAAAGAATAAGAATAAGGCTAAAACGCAAAAACCCACAAGATCTGCTATTGTGAAAGAGCAGACTGTTTATTGATGAAGCGATATTGTTAGTGAACAATCTCGCACAAGACCTACAAATACCAACCTAATGCTGAATATCGCCAGATAGATTGCATTATAAACATATTATAAAATAAAAAGTTTGGTCGAATAGTATAGTCGAATTAGCAAAATGGTTGGACGGAATTCGTGTAGTTGTAATTTTTTGTGGAATCATTAGAAGACATGAATATAAGTTTCCTCTAAGTTTGCACCATTCTTGTTATGTACGGAACATCGTTTAATATTAGGGTATTAACACAAGTCCCATTATTTTGAAATTTTATTAATAACTAATTGTGGTAAGTTTAGATATTTGTAGATACCCCTTTGGTGTATAAATACTTTTCACCAAAACAGTGTGAGGTGTATGAATAACTAATTAATTATTATTTTTAATTTGCGGCTCAAGGGAAATTCAGCCTGTTGGTGCAAACTCGTAATATGCTTATTAAAGCATCATGAACACCCAGTTATTTTAGCACCCTTTTGCACCCCTAGGAAACCAGGATTTTACAATATTTGTAAATTGTACTTCGGGGCAAATTAGTGTAGTCATGGATTTTTTAATATGTAATGTATTCTAAGTATACTACATTCGCACCCCATAAAAATAAGAAATATATAGCCGGAAGTATAAACAGAGCTAGCGTAGGTACGATGTTTGTATTGTCGAAGCAGACGCGGGCGGGCGGCGGGAGGAGTGCTATGCGTTCGCGTTGCGTTTACATAATTGTTTTTGTTGTGGCAAAAAGCGATCCGTGCGCTACGCAAAATAATTATCATTTCCTCTTCTTTTAATAATTGTCAACGTTCCTAAACAAACATTTTGGCCAAAAAAAACTTATTTCGACTCTTGCATCCCTAGGTTTCTGCGCATCGTATTACGCGCGCATAGTATTATCGAGAAATCGAAAGCGTCAGGACCCCTGGACCAAAAGAGATATTTGATGTTTTGAAAATACCAAAATGTACTACCTTTTTTCTACTATTTGATACCTAACTTCAAATATTAAGTACCTCGACTCACGGCGAAAAAACACGTAAAGAAAGTGGTCAGACATTCTGACGTCAGGTTGTCTGGACCATTTTTTTTTTCATAGTTCGAGACAACATAACGAATTTATCTCTTTGTAAATATGTACTACCTTTTTAGTACCTCAACATATGTTTTTTTCAAATTTTTTTGGCATTCCAGAAAAATGTTACGCAGCAAACAAACTTTGAGCCGAGCACGACGGAGCCGGTCTCGGCTTCGTCGTTCGCGGCGTAAGTGTGGACGTACAACGAACCTACAATGATCACGGTCTTCGAACGTAGTCAAATCTCTTTGTGTTCGCCAAAAAACCATCAATTTTCGGAGCACAGCCGAGTACAAACGAAATGCTCGCAGTACGCTCGTTCGAGGCTTGTAAGTCGGTCCATACTAGACGACATCTCTCGCCGGTTCTATTCTCCGTTTTGAAAAGGGTAGATGACAGCCCTGTCTGTCAAGTAGTCCCCGACTACACGACGAAGGTAGGCCGGCACCCGGTGATACCGGAGTGCCTCCCTGATGCAGCTACAGGGCATGGTGTTGAAGGCGTTGGCGATGTCGAGAGACACCGCCAAGACCACACCGCCCCGAGAGACCGCATCTCCCGTCGTGAGGGCTCTCACGCGCATGATGGCGTCCACCGTCGAGCGCCTCTTGCGGAAGCTGAACTGCTTATCCGCAAGATCCGAATCTTGCGGATAAGCAGTTCGGCTAATCCGCCTCGCCGAGCACCTTGAGGGAATGGGTCCGGACCCATTCCCTCAAGTTGCTCGGCGAGGCGGTTTGCAATTACTCATAAAGAGCTTGCCCACCTCGTCGAGCTACACAATGGGCCGGTATGCGGACGGCGAGTCCGCAGGGCGCCCCGGCTTCTGGATGAGGACCAGCTTCCCCGTCTTAAAACGAAGCGGGAACTGGCCTCTTTCCATGCACGCGCTAAAGAGCCACTCCAGTCGGGGCCCAAGAGCCTCTGAGTCTGAGGCCAGGGTCCAGGCTTTGCCAGGCAAGCCATCGGGCCCCGGGGCGGTAGTTTTGGCCTTAAACCTCCGTACCGCCACTCTCAGGTCTACCCTAGTCACCTCCGGAATGGCGTCATCGGTTTCCTGAACCGTCCGCTTCCGGCACCGCAGGTGGCGGAGCCATTAGCGGGGGACGATGCTCCTCTCGCGAAGGGAACAGAGCGCTCACCACGTCCTCCACGAGCTCAGGCCGGAGACTCTGCGTCAGCGGGGGGGCCCGGGTGCGGAGTTGATTCCGCACCGTCTTATAAGGGCGGACCCACGGATTTCTGTTGAGTCTCCAGCATCTCCTCGCGGGCCTGAGCCTTGGCCCGCCGACGAGCCTCGAAGAGGGCGGTCTTCGCCGCTCTGTACCCTTCATATAGCTCCGCCTCGATGGCTTCCGCACTCGGAGGACGAATGCGGAGCCGGCGATGCCTGGCGTACCGGCGCCGCGCAGCCACATACTGCTGCCGCAGGTGCGACAGCTCTTGCGACCACCAGTACACGTGACGCCGGGCGCTTCCTGGCCGGACTCGGGGCATTGCTGCGTCGCATATCTCGGACATGGCCTCCTGTAACCAACCTGCCTCGGCGTTAACGTCGGCGTGCCTGACCGGTGATGACACCCAGGCCTGCACGATCGCGGCTTCCAGGAGGAGCTTCCGGTCTAGCTGCTTCAGCGCCTAACGTGGACCACTCGGGGTCTGTGAGACCGGCGCGCTCGCTCGAGGACTGGGCAGCGACCTCAAACCGGATATACCGGTGGTCGGAATAGGTCTCCACCCCCTCCATAACGCGCTAGTCGACGACGCGTCGTAACAGAGCGGAGCTGGCGAACGAAATGTCCACCACCGACTCGCCCCGCATCCGCACACACGTGGCCACAGAAAAGTTGATGTTCGCCTGGAGGAGGCTTTGTGGGGCCATTAATGGCACTACATTTCAGCCCCCTCCGGGACCTCCTGTGGTATAACCGCAGTGGGAGTTGCGGTGGTGGCGGATTTAGCAGCGGCATCGGCGGCTGCGGCGTTGACGACGGTGGGGTTGGTGGCGGAGGGCCGTCCTTTCCCCCTGGCCTTGGCGGGTGGAGCGCAGGCCTTGCTCCCTGCCCGGTGCTCGGCCGGCTTCCCAGCCGCCGCACATGCGTTGCAGTGAGGCGTGGCCACTGTGGCCAGGCAAGCCGCGGCCTTGTGACCGGGCTGACCGCAGCGGAAACATAATACGCTGCGGTCCACCTCCGAGATGTATCGGCAGCCTACGTGGTGCCCCACATGGCACCGGTAGCACCTCAAAGGTTTCGGCTCCAGAAGTTTCACCTGCGCCCTGGACTAGCCCACCTTCAGAGTGTGGCCCTCCGCAATTTTCTTCGCCGCCGTCACAGGCTAACCGTTACGGTCAGCATACCATCGCGGCCCGGGCGTAGGGTGCCCGCCTTGATCTGCTCGACAGAGCACCCTCCGGCCGCGGTGACGGCGGCTACCACCTCCTCCTCGGAGACCGAGTCGTCCAGACCCAGGATGCGCAGGGTTGCGCACTTAACTGGCCTGGACACTCGAACCTTGTCCGCATTTAGGGACGCTCTGAGCTTTTCAGCTAGAGCGTCTTTTTTTTTTTGCGGTCGAGGCGTTCGATTCCCCGGGAATCTCTATCATACGAGCACCTGTCGTGGTGGCTCGAACTCGGAGGCCCCCGGCGATCCCGAGCTCTTCGAGATCCACCATCGTCTTTGCGTACCTATCCTATAATTCGTTTCCCTATATGTCAAATGAAAGAGCGTAAAAAATAAAACATTTTATTGTATGACAATAAATGTGTGAATAATGAGGGAAAAAAGTTATTCATGCCTGCACTGATAACTTTTTTTCCCTCATTATTCACACATTTATTGCCATACAATCAAATTTTTTATTGTTTACGCTCTATCATTTGATATATAGTAAAAAGTGTTACAAGGGGAGGGACGGGGTCTATACAAACCTGCCCATTGTTCTTTGAAAAAAATATACATATGTTAATTATTAACTTTATTGCTTATTCTGTAATTTAAAGCTGCGTCTACGCTATTCGAGCCTAGCACGAGCCAAACACAATTCGTCGTCTAGTGTGGACCGACTTGCAAGCCTCGAACGAGCGCACTGCGAGCATTTCGTTCGTACTCGGCTGTGCTCCGAAAATTGACGGATTTTTGGCGAACACAAAGAGATTTGACTACGTTCGAAGACCGTGATCATTGTAGGTTCGTTGTACGTCCACACTTACGCCGCGAACGACGAAGCCGAGACCGGCTCCGTCGTGCTCGGCTCAAAGTTTGTTTGTTGCGTAACATTTTTCTGGAATGCCAAAAAAATTTGAAAAAAACATATGTTGAGGTACTAAAAAGGTAGTACATATTTACAAAGAGATAAATTCGTTATGTTGTCTCGAACTATGAAAAAAAAATGGTCCAGACAACCTGACGTCAGAATGTCTGACCACTTTCTTCGTGTTTTTTCGCCGTGAGTCGAGATACTTAATATTTGAAGTTAGGTATCAAATAGTAGAAAAAAGGCTGACAGAAAAATAAACCCATATGAATGGTGGACTTTGAGTACCAATAAGAATAGATTTCCTATTTTAAGTAAGCTTGCTAAATGATACTTAATCACACCAGCAAGCTCTGTTTATTTAGAAAGACTATTTTCCGAGGCAGGTTTAATTTACGAGGAAAAACGAAACCGACTTGCTCCCGAACGTGCAGAAAAAATTGTTTTTTTGCACCACAATCTGCCTCTGTTGGATTTTAAATATTAATTAAAAAGCCTAACTGATTTAATTTCATGAATATGATAGGCACAGGCACATATTACAGATAATAATTGATATTTTGTATTGTTTTAATAGGGAAAATAATTAAAAAAATGTTTATTTTTAACTCATTAGTTTTTTTGTTCATTAAAAGTTTATTTTAGACGACTATTCGCCGAATGCCGAATAATACTAGCTATTATTCGGTATTCGACGAATATCAAAAAAATGTCGAGTAATGCCGAATACCGAATAATAGCGAGTATTCGCGGCAACTCTAGTCCTGACGCTTACGAGAAATCGGGGAACATACATAAAAAAAAACAAAGATTGCGACGAATTGAGAACCTCCTTTTCGAAGTCGGTTAATAAATAAAGGACATGCATGGAGGACACTGCCATTTTATTTTTCGTTTAAACACAAGCTGCTTTAGCATTAAAAATATAATCTTTAGGTGCGTCCACTATTACTTACTAACAGAGCATTCACAATTAGAAAGTACTCCTTCCTCGTAAAATACATCAAACAACGCGCATATGTGATGACGACGCTTATCTCTTCTTGTTAGTTTATTATTCCGTGTCGCGCGCTTGTCACTTCCATGGCGTATTTATTCAGTGGCAATTACTACAATACTAAAAAAATGTATGTTCCATATAAAAATGCCAATTTTTTAAAGGGTGCAAATTTAAAGGAGACCAAATTAATATGATTGCGATGATTTTCAAAACAATCAAAATTTCCCCCGAAGTACAGCGGCAGACATGCGTGAAAAACTAATTTCCATATGTCACACTAGGGTGCAAAATCAATAATGTATTTAGGTCAAAATGTCTAACCGTTTCCTCAGTTTACAAAACTACACAATTTTCCCCACAGCCGCAATGACCAAAAAACACTTTTTTTTTATTTTTATTTTTTTTCTGTTTCTGCGTTGGTCTGATTAAAATAAATAAAATGTAATAATGTAGACTGAGGTGTAATAAAGCGTATAAAAAATTACGCTGAGTACATCTGTGTTCTCTGGTTAGTTATGACTAATTAATAGTTTTCACCCCCTTCCGTAGGGGTGGTAAAAGCAATTTGTTTTTTATACTCGATCTTTAACTCATACAAATCCATCACAAACGTTTTTGCCTCTCCGGAGAATTTAATCCAATCTTTATTAAAAAATGGCCTAATTTGACTACACTAGAATCCGCCCTTAGTCGGGGAAAAATCAACGTTAATGTTTTTCTGTCCGACTGTGGCGAAGCCCAAAAGAAGGTTATTTAGCTTCTCTTTCTTTTAACATAACCTTTCTAGCCAAGTACTCATTAAATCTGTGATCTATTTCAGGCACAAACCACGAAGCGGATCAGCCAGCACATTTGACCCTGAAGGATGACACGGTGCCTGTCAAACAGAACTTGGGAGTCTTCGACGGACCTGAAGCGAGGTTCTGTCCGGCTGGTAAGTAAACACTATTTATTTAAACATGATTTTAATACAATTTCTTGACCTATAATATGATGAACTACGAGTGCAATACGTCATTCCGAAAGCCATCTGGCTTTCGGAATGACGTATTGCACTCGTAGTTTCGTTCTTCTTCCGTCCTTCTGACATTCAAAAGTGCCTGTAATGGCTTAATTGAAATAAACGATTTGAGTTTGAGATGTGTGCGCGGACAAATACAAAACGGTCATTTCAGTTGTGTGTGATATTTTTTGTCTGCCAGTACTGTCCTTCTAATGGTCAAGGGCCTTACCCAATGTCCTCGTTTCCTTTGCTTTCTTGATTTTATCTAATTTTTTTTTTTTTTTTTTTTGAAAAAACGTTGCCCCGCTCTAGGAATTTCTCCTGTATCGTGGGTGCGTTCACAAACATTAAACGCTAATAAATCTCCTGGAGATTTATTAGCGGACGGGAGGTTAGGGTGGAGTATTTTTTTTCTACACGCAATATACAAAATTGATGATCTCAACATGAATGATGCAACCAAGATATTGTAAAAAGAGTCTCCATGGAGTTTCCTGCCCATTTTCCATAGGGATCTAGCCTTTGGAAGGCAACTACAATACTTTCACAAGTTATTATGCCTTGTGACTATAACTTTATTTGTTTTTCTGACGCCTTTTCCCACTTAAGTGCCTCTATTGGTCTAATTGAAATAAATGCATTGAGCTTGACCTCGCAGAAGATGGCGGGACGAGTTGGACCAAACTAACGACCAGTGGTCCACATTTGCCCTGGATCGAAAAATTTGGTAGTCATGGGCCCAGCAGTGGGACGAGCTAACAGTAACAGAGCTTGAGTGTAACATAAAACCTCATTTATAATTTTATTACAGGTGTATACGAATTCGTACCGATGGAGTCTGGAGACGGGCAGCGTTTGCAAATCAACGCACAGAACTGCATACATTGTAAGTGTAGCTTTCTTCTTATATGTATATGTTATGTAAGTCCGAATCAAACAGCGAGTTGCTTAGCACTCACAGTTTATTAATAAAAAGAAGTAACATGACATGAGGTTGTAACCTACATAGACTACCTTCTTACATTATACATAACATGATTGTAGGACATAACTATGATAATAACATACCTCGTTGGTCTAGTGGTCGCAAGCGCGAATGCTGTGGATGAGGTCCTGGGTTCGATTCCCGGGTCGATCAAAGTGTTACTGGGTTTTTCATCATGAATTTTTCTCAGCCACGACGGTGTCTGGAATGGTGCCCGGTTGATAGTAATAACCTCCCCCTATTACATGGGACTTAAACATAACTGGCTAAATCTGGATGTACTAATGGGTACACACCTGCCTAACCATTCCGGGATTACAGGCGCGTTGTTGTGTTTATGTCAGTTTTAGGATGCGAATATCGAATCGAATCTTCTTTTATTTGTAAAAACACATGATGTCTGTTAAAAAATGGCACTATTGCCTAATGTGAACCGTTGGTCATTGGTTTTGTATCCTATCCTACTAATATATAAACGCGAAAGTTTGTAAGGATGTTTGATACTCTTTCACGTAAAAACTACTGAACGGATTGGGATAAAATTTGGTACACAGATAGTTTATAACCGGGGTTAACACATCTAGAATAGTTTTTATCCCGATTTTATCTTCCCGTGAGATAATTTTCGAGTTGTAGCGGGCGAAGCCCCTGGCAACAGCTAGTTAACAATATATGTATTCAATTTTCAGGTAAAACATGTGACATCAAGGACCCCTCGCAGAACATCAACTGGGTAGTTCCCGAGGGTGGCGGTGGACCTGCCTACAACGGAATGTAAACTGATTACCAACTAAAACCTGTTTTTATATAACTACACAATTTAAAAAATTGTAAAAAAAAATGTAAAAAAAAAAGCGAAAGAAACCAGTCTATGATGATGTCTCATTGTACAGGAATTCTGTATAAAGCGAGGTCATGTTATACTGGTAATGATGTGGCCCATGTGTACATTTCAACCAACTTAAAAAAAGAACTAAAATATTTGTGTAAGTTTTTAAATTTACATGACCACCTAACATTATTATTATGAACACTTAAAACGGGATACCCTTATTGGAAACTCAAATAAAAAAATAGTATAAATGGAAAATATCCCGTTAAAATGTTAATAAAATGTACCACTACCAACCAATATTGTAAGTGTCAAATTATATATAGGCTTCCTGTATTTTGCCGCTCAAATATAATATTTGGTGCTTATAAACTGCCTGATTTATATTGTTAGTTATAAAAACTAGGTGTAGATTAAATTGTAATTAAATCGTGTATAGAAGGGAAGTATAAATGTTTATTAGACAATTTATGTATGTAACAGAATCAATAATTATGAACTACGAAGGATTTTTAAAGTGCAGAGTTCGGTCAAAATTATAGCATAATAGAACTTTGTCTCAAATGTCAATAATGTTTAATTAGAAATTAGACTGCCGGAACTATGGTATACTAGCTTTTGCCAGCGGCTTTGCCCGCGTGAAAATGACGATTTTCTATACTTTCATCCCCTATTTAACTACCTTAGGGGTTGAATTTCAAAAAATCCTTCCTTATTCCTTGTCTACATGCAAAATTTCAGCTTTCTAGGTCCAAGGGTTTGGGCTGGGCGTTGATGAGTCAGTCAGTCAGTCAGGACTTCTCTTTTTATTATTTATATAGATGAGTGTATTTAAATATGATGACAGCTAATAAACTGCCTTATGAAAATTACTGTAAAAGCACCATTTTAAATAATTCTATACTTTGTACAACTTATTTATGATATGTAAATATTTTTGTAACGAACTTTTAAATGTAAATAATGAAATCACGAAATCGATTTTATGCAACAAGCAATAAGACTTCGAATATAGTTACATTTATTAACGTGAATCACTATACGAATCTTGTTTGAAAAGGATACTAAAACTTCACAATTATAATATACTAGCTGATACCCGCGGCTTCACCCGCGTGGATGTCGTTCAAATTATATACTAAAACCTTCCTCTTGAATCACTCTATCTATTAAAAAAAACCGCATCAAAATCCGTTGCGTAGTTTTAAAGATTTAAGCATACAGACAAACAAACAAACAAACAAACAGACACGACTTTGTTTTATACTATGTAAGGATAATTTTGACGTTTTGCAATACTAAACTCCATGTCACATGTAAAAAAGTTCAAACTCTACTGTCACAATTTTATAACCTTTTAATTCAAACTGTCACCCAAAAATCAACTTACAGTACATACTGTTAAAGTAGATAGTTAAGTGACAAATGAATGGCTATAACATGATCATGAAAAGCTCCCGTACAAATATAATGGTGCTGCGTAAGTTTATATTTATATCGAGAAACTGCGTGTGTGAGCAAATCCCAAATTAGTATGTAAGTTGTAATTTTAAATGGCAAATCTAATAAATTATATTTTAGATACAATCTGGTTTTTAATTATAAGTCCAACTTAGAAAAGCCAACTATATAATAATATATAGTTATATAATAAGTATTTTAATAATTCTCAATAACATGCACTTTTACAAATTATTTCCATGCAACAATATTAATAACATTTTTTTTTTGTATATACATTACAGATATATAATTCTTAAACTAATTTAATTTTTTTTTTATTATTATGTATAATTATTTAAATTATTCTATTATTGAATAATTTACTATTAATAACAATTTTTATACATTTCAATTTATAGATATAATTCTTAATTTGATTTAATTTTTGTTTTGATTAATTTAAACGATTCCATTATTTAATAATTTACTTTTTGATTGTTTGTTATTATATTTTTATTATTTTACTGAGAACCCCTCTGCAGGGTAAAGACCTCCTCCATTTTTAGCCATTGTTTTCTTTAAATAGAAAACAATAGCATAGAAAGCCAACTAACAATGTTTTTTTAATCAGGAATTTCTGAGTAGCAGCCACGGAGTCTAAATGTGTGCCTTTATGACAATAGGTTTGCCCCCTTTTTACCAAACAAAACATCAAATGACGTCCCGGCTGAGCGGAAGGGAGAGTCAGACTTCAATTGAATAAAAACCACCCATGTTCCTTCTTAGCCCTTTGTGTCCGAGGCCGTGATATCTCTTTCGAACAGTTCCGTAGCCCCAACAGGAGGTCCAAAGTTCCGGTTAGAGGAACTCCCACCAACTTACTGCGCGCCGGCACAGCACGAGCCCGTCTTGGCTCCGTCGTGCGCGCCATTGAGTTCGGCGCAGACTTCCCTCCGTTGGCCATCCCCGCCACGTGGGCCTCGCCGAGTATACCACCGGGTCGACGCGACCACCTGTCGGCCTTCACCCCTGACATCCAGCGTGGCACCTCGCTGCGGTCATCGCCACGCCAGCTATCAGGGCAGTAAAGTGCACCCACAGGAAAGCCTTACTGAGTGTGTGATTCTGTAAACGTACCCCATTTAATTCTTTTAAATATATTTTATGTTGACAAGGTTACGTGGTTTTATTATATAACCTGCGCCACGTAACCCCTTATCGTCACATTGGCAAACATTGGCAGGGTCTTAAACATAACTGGAGAAATATTGAGGGTACAATTAGATACATCTTTGCCTAACCCTTCGGGGATTACAGCTACGTAATGTTACGCAATTAGAAACTTTCTAAAGACTTGAAAACACGTTTATTGTTCACAAAACAATCACAATAGTTGCTAAAAGGAAGTGTGGAAGGTTGCACAAAGTATTTCCCGTACTTTCTGCAGAGTGAAAAATAGGCATGGATTCTGGCTCCATCATTGGTGGTAGCGATGGTGGAGTGATTGCTTGCGCTAACGCCACGTGGACTTGTTGTATCTGGTGAGTAAGGGAAACATAATCAGAATCACGTAGGGCCATCTAAAACCCTGTGGGGTACGAAACTCATGTGGCTCTGGTCCGCTGGACAAAACTTCAAAACTGCTCGCATTTACAATAGGGCAATAGGGCACTTTATGTGACGGCTAAACACCCTTATTTCAGAATAGGTGACGCTACAGAATCATAGATAATCGATCGAAAGCGTGTCCAGCCAGCTTGAAAAACCACTTTTCGCTGGTCTCTCAATCTCGGTAACGGAAGTGATTTTGACGACTTTTTGCATATCAACGGGCGTCACATAAATATGTGACAGGCATCTAGCTAAAAGTTTTGTGATACGTACAGTGGTTTAGTAGAAAAATGCAAAAAACTGTGTCCAGCCATCTTGAATTTACGTAAAAAACTTCTTCTATCTTGATGATATTTGATGTCCACTCACGCACAATGTTATAAAATAGGCTAAAGTTTTATTTGTCATTAAAAATATGTAGATAGCATTGAAATAAAAAAAAACCACCGAAATGACAAATAAAAATCTCTTGTTGAAATTCACCCATTAGTATCACCAATACGCGGATTTTCGTCCATTAAAGAAAACACCTTAAAATATACTTTGTCCTACATAAAACCTACAATATTGGTAACCCTACTACAGTGTTTGTATGGGAAAATTTAAATGATCAATATCTTTGAAACTACCCAAAGTTTCTCCGTCACTAATTCAGGTTATCATTATCGTCCCCGTCACAACATTTTGATAACATTTTGAAGGTCGTAGATCATCAGGCAGCGGAGATACACGTGTCCAGCCAGCCTGAGTTCAAGATGGCTGGACACAAGTATACATTAAGTTTTCATTGATATCTCGTAAACCCTTATATGTGACGCCATAAATCAAACGTTATTACTGTCACACATTGCGTCACCAAGTATTAGTAAAGGAACCATAATCGAAAACGCTCCCGTTAAGTGGGATTCGGAAGTGCCAGCCAAAAGTTTTTTACGTAAATTCAAGATGGCTGGACACAGTTTTTTGCATTTTTCTACTAAACCACTGTACGTATCACAAAACTTTTAGCTTGATGCCTGTCACATATTTATGTGACGCCCGTTGATATGCAAAAAGTCGTCAAAATCACTTCCGTTACCGAGATTGAGAGACCAGCGAAAAGTGGTTTTTCAAGCTGGCTGGACACGCTTTCGATCGATTATCTATGATTCTGTAGCGTCACCTATTCTGAAATAAGGGTGTTTAGCCGTCACATAAAGTGCCCTATTGCCCTATTGTAAATGCGAGCAGTTTTGAAGTTTTGTCCAGCGGACCAGAGCCACATCGAAACTCGGCTCAGGACTCCGGGAGGGCAGCAAAGAGGGGATCTGATTAATATTATTATTATTTTCGGAATTAATCGCGGTAATAAGTACAATGTTAAGAGTGATACTTTAATTAAAAAATATGAGACGAAAAGTAACGTACCTACTTATTAGGTTTTCAATAGTTTACATTTGTCGGCTACCCGCCCGTGGCGTTCAAAAGTTTAAATACTTACAGTGTTCGGAGTCCGTGTAGGTCTCGTGTTCTGTTCCCTTGGCATTGTTTCAATTATTTCGGGTTGAGTTGATCGTGTCGCCTGAAAGCAATACATAATGATTTTAATGACAGGTGAAAAATGAGTATCAAAATACCCATTTGACCACTCGGTAGATGTCGCTACTGGTTGCTTTTAAAAGCGTTGCAATCCAGGGCTTTGAATACCGTTAAAAATTAGGTATCGTTACCTCCTTCTTTCGAAGGTAACGTTAATTTCATAGGTAACGTTAAGTCTGGTATCGATAGTTGGGTGGACTTTTACCGGTAATTTGACTTAACGTTATCAATGATTTACCGTTAAATGATAGTGTTATCAGGTAACGATACTTGATACCGATACCAAATTAACCCTATAAGTAACGGTATTTTTCTTTCATCTCTTTCTTACGACGCATTTATGTCGTCATAATAGCTTTTTTTTCTGTTTCCACTTGCTGTGAGTTTAGTCGCCACCCAAAACCGAACGCAAACGGTTTATCTGTTCATTTAGTATATAAAATTACCTACGTGGGTTAACCGAAATGGAAGGTAAGTGACTGTAACGGTAAAAGTATCGATACTTTTACCGTTACCAGGGAACATTAATAAACTGATCCGATACCAAATTACCGATACCAGTGATAACGTTAATAAATTAACATTATGAAAATATCGTTACTTACCGATACTTTTATCGTGAATTTGGTAACGTTAACAAGCCCTGTTGCAATCTTCGATCAATAATGTACCTACTAGATTCCCGATATGCGCTTCAAAAACGGCCCGAAACTTAAGACCAAGACGTCAAAATACCGCAGTATGCGTTCAAAAACTGTGTAAAAAACCACCGTAACACCAAGGTTTTGGAAGGAATATCTTTTTCGGTAATTTAATATCATTAAGTGCTTTTTCATAATATTATTGATCGAAGTTTGCAATAGACCAAGTTGTTGTGGCCTAAATGATTAGAACTGTGCAGAAATAGAAGACGCTCAACACAAAATTCAAGTCATAGACCTTTTTTTTCTGCAGCTTAGGAAACCATCAAATGACTCCTCCCGCGCTCGACAGAGCTGGAGGGGTTGTCAGTCTTCTACTGACTAAAAACTTACCCCTTTGTGTGGAGGCTGCGGTATCTCTTTCGAACAACCCGCAGCCCCGACGGGAGTCGGCCCTTGCGGGTTCCTTCAATGTTCCTGACATCTCTTTGAGGCGCGCGTGGAAAACGAACGCGCCGTTGACACGGCCTGTCGACTATCGTCGTCACGGACGGACGGCGAGCTATCCCATTACTCACTTAAGTAAGTACCACATTCGATGTTGCTATTGTTACCTTCGGTGTCACGTAATGCTCTAATTTCTTCTGGTACATATTGAGGGGTGTAACGTGTTGTATAAACTCCTCCATGATAAATCGGGCTCTTGCGATGACAGGCTCTAAAGCCCTCATTTGTTTGGCTATCATTATAGGCTTGCTCACTCTCAAGTACCTGTTTACCTGGAACGTGAAAAATAAGTTTGAACCTAAAACCCAATTATGAAGAAAAACTCATCTTCCTGCCCTTGACTCATGTTACTGTCGGTCGAAGAAAATGCAATTAAAATTGTAAATTATCACATTGATGTTATTTTTTCGGTTTTTTTTTATATGCGGAGTCAATAGGGAATTAATAAGTAAGTATGATACTTATATTGATATGTATGTTGTATGAATGACTCTCGGTAAACAAAAGCTGATAAAAACGAGTTTAATTTAGTGTACCTATTTATTTAAAGTCCAGGTTTCCTAAAGGTGCGCCGATCCGTGACGACCAAGATAAACTCAGAAAGTACAAAATAGATATTGATACTTTTCAGTTCTTCTCCTAGCGCTTGAGAAGCCATGCATTAAAATTATAGGGCGCCATTACAAAAGACCGTTGCAAATTCCGTTCCATTATAAATAAAATCACCTACCCGATTAATTGGACACCACCCAAACTTTTTAGTGGTAACAGGATCGGCGACTGCCATCCAGCACATGGCCAGAATCCGTGGGAATGTAGTGTGCGGTTCTCCCATCATCACTCCTGGAGTTTTGACCAGGGATTCTAAGTCAGGCTCCGCATCCAACATGGAGGTTTCAACCAGTAACTTAGTACGAACCAGCGCTGTGATCAGATCCGACACGATTGTGCCGTCATCGCCTTCCAAATTTCTAGAAAGAGGATTAAGAATAATTAAAATTTGCCTGGGTTAGGCATAGGCCAGTTACAGGAAATTCCCACAGTACTGGGAAAGATTTTATGCCTTTTTTTTTTTTGGTGGGTGGAAAATCAGCGAATAACCCCCCCGCTCTTGGACAGAGCGAAGGGGAGTGTCAGACTTCTACTGACTAAAAACCGAACCCATGTTCCTTCTTTGCCCTTGCGCCGAGGCCACGTCATCTATTACAAAAATCCGCGGCCCCGACGGGAATATTTTATGCCTTAATGCAGGTCATGGTAGTGATCCTCTGACGTCCACAATCCAGTAACTGGATAATGATATGTAGTTACATAAACCCCATGACCATAAACACTCTGACAACAGGTTAGACACTCACAACCACCACACGATACTGATGAAATGTCCATGGTAAGATGGTACATTTCGCGTTAGTGTTAGTGTGATTGTTAGTCATAAACCAATACAAACAGAGGACAATCTTTTTTTAAATCGTCTCTATGAACGACTCAGGCTGATTAAACATATCAAGCTCGCCGTCCGTCCGTCTTACGACGACGACAGGCCGTGTCGACGGCGCGGTTGTTCGAAAGAGATACCACAGCCTCGCAACAAAGGGCTAAGAAGGAACATGGGTGGTTTTTAGTCAGTAGAAATCTGACACTCCCTACAGCTGTACCCAGAGCGGGACTGGCACTTGATGATTTCCAACATTCCAACAAAAAAAAAGCACCAAGTAACATTTATAGATGTCAGCATACCAAACTTACTTCAGAAGTTCAAGCATAAGCCGGGCAACTTTCCCAGAAGCTGGTCTTGCGTATCCGATGCAGTCTGTCGAGATAGTCCTGGACGGAGGAGCTGGCTCCGTCTCGAAGGCCGAGGCCAGTTCCCTCTGCCTCAAATCCTCGGCTGCAAGCCAGTCTAGTGTCAGCGCAGACCTATAAGCCGCTAACCCGGAGAGGGTTGCTCTGGTCCCATTTAGAGGGTTGTAAAAATAATCTTCGGCTTTGCACTGTAATTGATTATATACGATCGAGACAGTTGTATATTAAAACTATTTCATTCTATAATGTTTCTACTGCAGGGACTCGGGTCTCCTCTCTAGGAGAGGGATGGGCTATAATCAAAGACATATCTTTGGCCACAACGCGGGCCCAGTGCGCGTTGGTTGATGTCACATGTCTTCGAATTTGTTGGTCCTAAGACATGTCGGTTTCCTCACGATGTTTTCCTTCACCGTTTTAAGAGCAGCGGTGATGAAATAAATTACAGAAAGTAATGCGTCAGCCTGGGTTCGAACCCACGACCTATACTGTTCGTAAGTCGGGGCCGACATCACTGGGCCACCGCTGCAATTTAATTAATCATTTAATTTATTATTCTTATATTAAATTAATATTCCTATTTCATTATTATGTATTGTGGTTTTCTTAAGTATGTTACTGGCAGTGGCGTATTAATGACACACTTGATAACAAGTTGGGTTGTTTGTGTTTTCATTATTTCTCTCAGTAGTACCACAGATATTATAATACTGTAGTACCTAGGCACGGAGTTTGGATTTGTGCTTGGTTGATGGCAATAGGCTCGCCCCCTTTTACTGGCGGAGAATGTGGGTGTACTATTAGGTATGTACACCTCTCGTGAATTACAGGGGTGATGTTGATAAAAAGCACCTGCTCTTGGAGCTTACTCTTTGATTAAATGAAAGAGCTAACAAAGGTCAAGGTGAGACAAAAACGAAATGTAAAAAAATGACTAGGTTCATATAAAAGTAAAACATTTTCGGACAAAACTTTTTCAATTCGCCCTTCTTACAAAAGTAGAATGAATGTATAAATGAGTTTAGAAATATTCTGTGTTGTCTACGTAAAACTTGAGGAACTCGTGGCTAAGTAATAACAGCCGCACGGGTCGATCTTCAAGGTTAAGCTGTGTTAGCCGAGGTTGGTCTGTGGATGGGTGACTATCATTATAAACCGAATTTCCTCCGTGCAAGCACGTTAAGTCGTTGGTCCCGGCTGTCGTTTCTAGATTTTAGATAGTCGTAACAGTCAGTGGGGGTCGTGGAGCCTTCGGGACCGGGACCGTGGTCCAGGATTCCCCCTAAGTAATAATAATTATGTTTTAGTGGTATTTCGGGACCACAAATAATAGCTCAAAAGTCTGACAACCAGTCTTAGCAAGGGGTCAGAATCAGTCAAAAAGGGAAGTCTGTGATATCTCTAAAAGATTGGTCGCACTGGGCAATTACTAGCAAAATCTAATAATAGGTCTTTACCTATGAAATTGCCGTTTTGTTTGAAAAAATTTAAACGAATTTTTTTCATGTATTTTTTATTTGTATTAATCGAAGTAATAACCCATGCAATCAATGCATCTTTGCCAACGCAGTGGCAGTTTATTGATGCCCTTCTTAAAGAAATCAACTGGTCGGGAGGCAACAAATTCTTCAAAGGCATTTTGTACTGCCTCTCGGGTATTGAATTTTTTTCCGCCAAGAAGTTATCCAAATTCTGGAAAAAGTAGTAGTCTATAGGCGCAAGGTCTGGTGAGTAGGGCGGATGACGGAGAGCTTCCAACCCCAGTTCTTGCAACTTGGAGACCGTCTGCTGTGCAGTATGAGGTCGCGCGTTGTCGTGCAGGAGCAGCGGAGACGAGCGATTGACCAATGCTGGTTGGAGATGTGCCAGCTTCTCCATCATTGTGTTCAGTTCTTCACAGTACACATCTGCAGTAATGCTCACCCCGTTTGGTAAGAAGCTGTGATGAATCACACCGGCGCTAGACCACCAAACAGTGACCATCACTTTTCTAGGGGTAAGTTTTCGTTTAGGGCATTGTTTAGGTGCTGAACCAGGATCCAACCAACTTGCTGAGCGCTTACGGTTATCGTACAGGATCCATTTTTCATCGCAGGTAACAATGCGGTTCAAAATTCCTTGATTTGTGTGTATGTTGAGCAGTGCAAGGCACGTCTCGACGCGTACTTCGCGATGGCGATCATTGAGTTCGTGGGGCACCCATTTGTCAAGCTTTTTTACCTTGCCAATTTGACGCAAATGGACCAATATTGTTTTGACGCTAACGTCGAAAGCTGCTGCTAATTCAGCCGTAGATTGTGTATCATCAGCTTCTTTAACAAAAATTATTTTGATTTGAAATGGCCAGTACTGCAGAACGGCAATTTCATAGGTAAATACCTAATATTATGTATTTCTACTTAAGTACTAACCTACTTCTATTTATATTTATTATTCCACTGTGATAAGATTGAATACCTACTGTAAATCTAATAAGACGCACTGAGATAGTGTTATCTCGACCACGTTACCGATTTGATATAACTTGTACGTAAGTAGGTACTTAGTAAAGTTTGTAATTCGGGGCATCCCCTAATTAACTGCGTTCTTACAAATATTCTAAATATTGTTTATTTAAGGAAAAACATTTAAAATATCTTGCCAGCTAGTTTGTAAATCGGGGTTTCCCTAAACAAATTAATGTGTTCTTATGAAAATCGTATCATAATATTTATGAATCTAAGTAAGGACAAATTGATACGTGAAGAACGTTACAATACCTATGTATTAATCGCTTTATAATCCCCTACATCAATGTGCGTAGTCAAGATGCTTTGCACAATGTAGTTACATACAAACGCCAGGAAATGGCCACTTTAGCAGATTTATGATCTGCTAAATGAAATGAATTATTATGAATTGAGTTAAAATGCGTAAAATGGACCTTTCATAAAGGTAGGTCTGTGAGGCAAGCCCACCACAGTATTCTCAAACCATCTGAAACTCCTGTAAGCCAGAATCAACAGTAGCGACCACAAGAAAAGCGCCGGAATAATGAAGCCTGACGAAGTCCCAGAGAAACAATTTAACAGTCTTGCTGGATCCCGCAACGAAAGTAATCAGAAAAGAATAGCGACGGAGTAGGAAAAATATAATTTCCACTTCCCTCCACATCAGCAGGAGACAGAACAGCAAAAGGCCAATTAAAAATGCACTCAGAGACGTATACAACTAGGATAAGCCCAGTTGCCGTCATCATCACCTGCCTAGCCTTCTCCCAACTTGTTGGGGTCGGCTTTCAGTCTAACCGGATGCAGCTGAATACCAGTAATTTACTTAGAGCGACTGCCTATCTGGCCTCCACAATACTGGTAAGACTGTTATCAGATTTTCAGGTCACTGACTACCTGTAACGACTGCTAAAGACTTATATATGGTAGCCGAGTGTTTCCGAGGCACGGAGGAAACTCGGTATATAACGGGTCACCCATCCACAGATCACCCTAGGCAGGCGCGACCTAACCTAAAGATCGACTGGAATGACAGTTATTATTAATAATAATAATATAATTTTTATTTCGAACAACCAGGTCCATATGGGTTAGTAAACAATACACTTACAGACTATGTTAGTAGTAATAAATTTGATGAGCAAGATACAATTCAAAAATCCTTCTACAATAAATTATTAAAATCATTTTTATGTCACTTAATTTTAGTTTTAGTCAACACCCCAATGTGATGACACAGATTAGGACAGTCAAATTTGTCCGCAATAACCCCCAAAATGCCATTGCTACTAGCACGGACTCTGCTCAACAAGGAGGCAACTTTTTTGCGCAGGATAGCTGCAAATCCATCCGTACGAGCCTCCATGAACATGCCAGATGAGCTGCAGAAACGTGGAAGACGCAATAGCATGCTGAAGGCATTGTTATATTGTACGCGCAAGGTGTTGAGGGTTTTTAGGGAATATGTTGTCCACAAGCTACTGCCATAGAAGTTTTGGCAATATGCCTTAAATAAAGTAATTTTTACTTGTTTTGAACAAGACGCAAATCTTCTGAACAACATATTAGCCCTGACCGTCAACGCCCTGCGCTCCCTATCGATATCTGCGTCATCCTTAAGGTCAGCACTCACTAGGTGACCCAAATATTTAAATTGGCTAACCCGGTTAAGAGCAACACCATTCAACATCACAGGAGGTACAGAGTCGGGTCCAAGATTGCCCTTCGAAAACAACATAAATTCACTTTTGGTTACATTGTATCGTAAGCCATGAGTCAACGCGTACGCTTCACACAACTCTATTAGCTTCCTAAGTGCGCTGATAGATGGCGCCAACAGCACCATGTCGTCTGCATAACTCAAATTGTTGACAAACAAACCGTCAATAATAGAATAGAATAGAATAGAATAGAATAGTAATGCATGCTGGTGAGGCCACCTATCAGCTCATCCACGTACAAATTAAAGAGTTTGGGAGAGGAGATCCCCCCCTGCCTCACTCCGCACCTCAAACCGTATGCATCCGACAATTCCCCTGTCCACTTAACATAGTTAACCTGATTGTCGTACCAATACTCAAAAACAGAACACAGTTCCTCTGGAAAACCAGTGTTCCTAAGCTTCCTCCAAAGCACATCATAAGCCACCATGTCGAAAGCTCTCGAGAGATCCAGGAAACACGCGTAAACTGGAGTTTTCCTATCGACATAGTACCTTACAGTGTGCTTTAGAGCTAAAATGGCACTTTAAGCCACGAGCTCCATAACAACAAGAGAAATATATAAATCTGTCGCATCCAGGTACATAGGACGCTAGTCAGGAAGTACTAAATGACATAGATTAGATAGTGTCAAACAGTTGTGGGCACAGAAAGGGATACGGGTAAATGAGAGAAATAGCTTCTTTAACTTGTACACAGCTATTACATTACTGTACTAACTAATACTCTGAACTTAAAAGGAAACACCGAGCAGTTCCTAGATAGTATGTGTCGCGACCATGCCCGAACGATCACTGGCTGGCGATCCATGGGACTGAGGTCCGTATCCGACACCTACATCCAGACTCCGCACAACGCCAAACAAAGGCGCTTGTGTTTAAATTTAAGTGCATACTCATCAAAGATCCGACACGGCCATCCTGCATGACACACGTCCTCGTGTGTAAACCTGCAATACCAGAGATTCCCATCGCAGGACACCGTTCGGTCATTCTGACTTAACCAAGTTGAACTCTTAAACTTCTCTTGTAACATAATTATCAGTCTTGCTAGATTATCTCATTGTTATGAGACGTCAACCTCAAAATCACATCATTTGTTTACATAGTCTTTTTCGTTACAAACATTACGACTTAGAACAGTCAGCCCAACAAAGTGCAAGTACTCTTTAACTAGGTACAACCAATAAATCTCAAAATCTCTCAATTTCTCAAAAATCAGTCTCTAAAATCGAATTCAAGGAATGGTGGTTGCTCTTACAGCCATCTTTGTGGCTTCCGATAGTTATCCCTGTAACCATCACGACCATTGTCATTCGAGTGACCAGGTCCCGTAACCATCCCTGTGGCTACCTCAGTAGTTATCCCAGTGATCTCTACCAACCATAGTCATTATAGTGACCAGGCTACGTAACCATCCTCACGGGGGCTACGCGGCAGACCTCACAGTGACCACTACCGACCAAGTCATCCCAGTGACCAGGCTTCGTAACCATCCCTGTGGCTACACAGTAGTCATCCCAGTGACCACAACCGACCATAGTCATCCCAGTGACCAGGCCTCGTAACCATCCCTGTGGCTACACAGTAGTCATCCCAGTGACCACAACCGACCATAGTCATCCCAGTGACCAGGCCTCGTAACCATCCCTGTGGCTACACAGTAGTCATCCCAGTGACCACTACCGCCCATATTCATCTTTGTGACTGGGCCTCGTAATCATCCCAGTGATTACAATCGTATAGTCATCATTAAGACTATACACACTCAGCGACCACACCATTACTAGATTTATTTGAACCATTATCAACAGATTTGTTATTTGACTCAGTTTTACGTTCTTGACTTTCCAGCGTTCTTTTAACTCTATTCCGAACGCACCAATAAGACGTTTTTAACCATAGACTTTTTAGCTCATAGCATAACCATTAGAACCTTGTTAACATAAAAAGTAACTTCGGTTTTATTTTCGTACACGTTCCGGTTCTTCTATGCAATCGACCAACCTCACCTCCCAAGCTACCCCAGCCTTAGGTTGAGGAGATTGAGGTCTGCTTGTTTAAAAATGTTCTTAGTGAATAAGCCACATATTTCTTTGCTAATTCACTCTTACCCAGCCATAGCAAACACAATCTTGCATTATTCCCCTTCGAAACAAGAGGCTGGACCCAGACTTAACATTGTCTGGGGTGGAGTGTCTCTGGGGTCAGTTACTTTCAAAGTATCTTTAAGTTTATCTGGACAGATCATTGACTGTCAGTAACTGTAATAATAAAAATTAGTAAAAACCGTACTGCATTAACATCAAGCAGAAGATGCGAACTTGCTTGTCTCTTACGGCGACTAATCTCTTCAAAGTTGTTTGCTTCGCCGCATGTCTTGCGGACTACTGGTTGCTCTAAACCGGCCTCGGTACAGATGATGTACCCAATGGCAGGAATAGCGCTGCCAGAAGCTCACAGTACAGTGGCAAGTTCTCGCGAAAGAGCCGAAATGGCATCAGTCACACGACACCCTTTACACTTAAACACCCTTGTATCGCAAAGGCACAAAACAGTTTTCTGAGGAGTGTCATTCACCCCACTCACTAGTGAATAGTCTAAAGATTAAAAGTTGCGGAAAGGTAGCTAACTAGCTCCTTGCCCAACCCATTCGTTTCACCGTCTGCTAATCTCCCACCTGGAAGCCTTTAAATAGACTCCGGCCCCAGGCTGGTCGCAGCAAGGAAAACCTGAATAATTACTCTACCATAGAGTTCAATTTAGTTTCTGTTCCACAAAAGTGGCACTTAATATTGTATCCTGCATGTCCTATTGTTTGTTCACAACAGAAACTGATGCACACTACCAAAAGCGCCAAATTAGTAGCTCAGTTCGACCAGGCCAACATAATTCAGACCGCCATCGACACGCTAAGAAGAAGATTTCATTTGATTATTCCTTTCATTATTTATCAAAACAAAATCACCAATTGAAAACCAACTAAGCCATCTTAGCTGGTAACTTCTAACAATCCTGTTATTATCATACAGACTTATTTTGTGTGTTATGTTTTCTATAGTGACTTACAGTTTCTACTTTAGTGTCTACCACACTAATGTCAACAACACAGCCTTGCATTGATGTCACTTGAGTATCATCACTTCATCAATCAAGACATTGTTAGTTCGTTACCGATTCACTAGTGTGAACTAATCCAAGATCATTTTATTTGGTAAACCGAATACATTTCTTTTCGTTTCTTTACACTAGGAGTCTCTCCTATATCGTGTGCGTCCACAAACATTCAAACTCAGACACTCAAACACCCAGTTCCAGAATAACTATCTGTAGGCCATACAAATATTTGCTCCCTGTGGGGATCGAACCCGCGACACGCAGCACAGCAGTCAATCGCCCAACCACTGCGCCAACCGTGCCTTCGGAAATTGATGACTAGTGAGTACGTCGATAACAATGTTTAGGTCTAAACCTTGCTCTATCGATGCCGACAGCAACTCGGCGTCTTTGACGTAAACAATGACGAAGTCAAGTGCGATTCAGCATAAAGCACAAACTTACAATGGCTCTCTTACATTCGGTGATCGCGTTACAGACACAGTCCCATATTGTTATAATTCGGCACTCATGTTGCTTATCCTGTGTTATGAAAGCTAAGAGTAATCGTCTACATTACAGATTTTAATGAAACCGCTTCAACAATCAAGCTTTGTAAAGCTTTGTTAAAATTGAGCTTCGAGTTCTCAATGGTTCAGCTATTCAGTCTTAATAAACAATTTATAAACATTGGTTATTTTCATGGCCAATCAAAACAGTGTATCCAGTATGACATTAATGACTTTACATTAGTGATATTATGCTCACAGTTAAATCTGTTCTGTGAATTTTACAAGTCACAATAAGGCTTTCTGCCCAAAGCACTAAACTAAACTATGTTTCATCAGTCAACACTTCACATCTGAGTAGTCTTTTAGTTGGATGGATGGATAGGATTTGCCATGATATAGTATGAAGACTACATCACAATCTTATTAGAGCGAAACACGGTTTGCTCTTCGGAGCTCAACTCGTTACACCCATCCTGTAGGTACACCAGTAGGTACGCCATAATTATTATGCTACTGCTAGTTTCAAGCTCCAAACAGTTGGATACTCGTTGCTCTACTGTAACCGTTGTTAACCTTATCTCATGTTTAGCTAGCATTACGTTTGAATTCATTGAATTTAACCGAGGAGGAGTTCATGATTAAACAATCACAGCCACACGGGTGGAACCTCAAGGTATGTTATCCGCCTAGATCGGTCCATAGATGTGCGACCATCCATCACCTCACCCAGCAATCCTTCTCCGCGCTAAGAAAAACTCGCCAAGCCACCAGTCCCGACTGGCTCCAGCAGACCCCCGACAGCCGTCACTGGCAGTCAGTGGCAGTCAGTGGCTCGACAGTCTGACAACCCATTCCCCCAAGGGGTACCACATCACCCAGCACCAAGCGGGCTACAGTGGCCAGACAAGCTGCCGCCACAGGCACAACACCGGCTCTCAGCCGCACCGGCCGCACCGACCGGATACCAACCCCACACAGTTGGGAACAGGCTACTCAAATGACGACTTTTAAGTTTATTAGTGTCCTCTGATTTTTTCATATCCGAAATACTTTAATTTCAATCATTCGGAAAACATCGACACCTACTCTCTACGTCTCGCACTGACGTCGTATCTCCATTGGTACGTTTTTCGCTTTCATCGGAAAAGCACGTAAAATTAAACTTAACGGTCACAATGCCCAAAGGGGCACACAGAGGTGCTAAGCACACCCATCTTTTACTAAAACCATCAATACAGCGTTCCGCTACCTTAAGAACCTTCGAGATTCTCAATTTCAGTTCAAGTATGTTTCTGTTTACATTTACAACTCGGTAGTCATGGTTCAAATATCTTTCAGTTGGGATACATGAACCAAACATAAACCGTGTAAACACAAATTAATCATTCTAGCACATCAATCACAAATTCGAATTCACATTTCGACTCGGAAATCGATCCCAGAACCCCACACTCCGCAGCTGCCCCTGCGACCACGAGCTCAACTGGTAGATCCCAGTTGCACATTAGTTTTCAACATTCGTTGCAGTAAGTTGCATTATAACATCACGCCTGCAACAACAAGGGTCAGGCAGAGATGCACCCAACAGTACACAATCCAACCTGGGAATCGATCCCAGGATCGTCAAATAGTCGCGCTCGCGACCGCGATAACCCAACGGGCTAATAAGATCACAATAAAACATGATCACAACAACCAAGTGAAGTAGCAAGAGGTCTTTTCAAAACAACTCTCTTCACTCGCTTATAAAATGATAACGACTCACCGGATATAACACCTTTACTCGTTCTCACTTACACACTCTGTTTCACGTGTCTAACCAGACAGGCATCATGACGGTGGATAGTCACCTCATGGTATCCAAAATTCCAAACCCTCATCATCACAGAACTGTGCATAGTGCACATCTGTCTAAGGGAAACGAACCCAACGAATCAAAACAACAGCTCGGCCAGCTGTTTCGTGCGCGAATAGCTATCAAAGCAACTAGCACTGTTTATCGAACAGTTCACGCAATTGTCTATACACACAGTTTTCACTTTCAGGAGATTTCTCAACCCGCTCGCATCCCACTTCTGATGTCGCATCCAGGTACATAGGACGCTAGTCAGGAAGTACTAAATGACATAGATTAGATAGTGTCAAACAGTTGTGGGCACAGAAAGGGATACGGGTAAATGAGAGAAATAGCTTCTTTAACTTGTACACAGCTATTACATTACTGTACTAACTAATACTCTGAACTTAAAAGGAAACACCGAGCAGTTCCTAGATAGTATGTGTCGCGACCATGCCCGAACGATCACTGGCTGGCGATCCATGGGACTGAGGTCCGTATCCGACACCTACATCCAGACTCCGCACAACGCCAAACAAAGGCGCTTGTGTTTAAATTTAAGTGCATACTCATCAAAGATCCGACAAATCTATATTTTATCGCGTCGTAAAATGTTCAATAATCAAACAGCTGTGTGCAAAAAATTTACAATATCCATTAAAAACAAACACAGGTGTTGTGTACGGGACATATAAATGTTTACTGTTTGCAGCTTTACTTTACGTATCGGGAAATGATTTTAGCTTAGTAGATAATTATGTCAATTTATTACGTAAACAGAGGCTGCCTCTTGCAGCATACATAATAATATTAAAATCAATACTAATATTATAAAGCTAAGGAGTTCTAACTCAGGAACTACTGGTTGGAAATTTTATTATTTTGTGTTGGAAAGTGCATTTATTGAGGAAGGTCATAGGCTATATAACATCACGCTACGACCAATAGGAGCGGAAAAATGTTGCAAAAAACGGAAAAATTATTCCTTTCCTTTCTGTCAGTCTGTCTTCCTTACTTCTTTATTAGGATAGGGTTGACTTTGTTTTATACTAGTGATTTGCGAGAGCGAGAAAAAGAACGTACAGCCGTATACGTGAGAATCGAACCCAGGACCTTAGGCTCACCAGTCGCGCTTGCGACCACTAGTCCATCGAGACAATCCCACCACGATCTTATATTCTATATATATTCTTATATATATCTTATATTATTTAACTGAACTAATACGAGGATAGCCCACCCGGGATTAGGCTCAGGCTCCACGATGTCTTATAAAAGACCCATTTTATGATGCGGAAAATTAAACTATCTTACTTTGGCTGAGGATGGGAAACTATTATAATTTACAAGCAGCAGTGCCCCGCGACTATCTTTCGTTATTATACGAATTTTTCTAAAAATTTGAAGCGCTTTTTTTCTGCACGGACCCTTAGTCTTTCCTTTAAATAAAATAAGTTAAGTATTCCATATAATACCAGCTATCTACTCCAAACGCTCAACTTTGTATCGAAAATTAAAAATCTAACAAACGGTGTGCTTCATTTAACCACACCTCGGACACTCCATACAACGCCCGCAAAATAATTACCTATTACTACTACATAAACAAATAACGTTTGTGCACGACGTGCACGTGCAAATGTGTGCGTAAACTCTAGTAGGGTTGTCGTAGCCTAAAAAATGGCGCGGAAAGTGCAACGGTCTGCGTCGCGAAACGCGAACGACGACTAATACGAGCGCGAGCCATTGCTCAAGTGTCGACGACGAATACCTCGAAGTGCGGGGTGAGGTGCGGTATTTAATATGAGCGCGGGGAAGGGATTGCCCCTTCTGTACGTAGTACTATTATGTATTCTGTGATTTAACGCACGGGGTGGAAGCGCCTTGTTGTATTATATTATACTAGCTGATGCCCGCGGCTTCGCCCGTGTGGATGTGGTTATTGCGACCGATGTCGGTTATCGCGATCAAAAGCGTAGTACTATTATGTATTCTGTGCCAAAAGTAAAAACGTGACAGACAGAGAGTTACTTGCGCATTTATAATATTAGTAAGGATTATTAAAGCTCGTGCTAATAACTTACTAAAGGTGGCGATGTGGTCACTTATAACCTCCAAAGAGACGAGTCTACCTTTCACATTGAACAACTAGTGCAGCAGTGCATAGCAGTGACCGATATGGAAATCTTTGAACAAACTACGTGCTCAAGACCGCCGCTGCCGATCCAATTGGACTAGATAGACTACCCCATCTCGGATACAAGTAAAATGCGAGTGGAATGACACAGGATATGCCACACCACGTCGGGACTGCGGGTTATTCGAAAGAGATACCGTGGCGTCGACACAAAGGGCTAAGAAGGAACATGGGTGGTTTTTAGTTAGTGGAAGTCTGACACTCTCTAGAAGTGGAAATTATGTTTTTTCCTACTCCTCCGCTATTCTTTTCTGATTAATTTCGTTGCGGGATCCAAGACAGTAATTAAATCGCTTCTCTGGGACTTCGTCGAGCTTCATTGTCTCGGCGCTTTTCTTGTGATCGCCACTGTTGATTCTGGCTTACAGGAGTTACAGTGTCTGCCCAGAGCGGGAGAAGTCATTTGATGATTTCCCACCCCCCAAAAAAAAGGATATGCGACACCTCCGCTCTTATCCGTCATGCACAACTCACTGCACCTTCGAAGACTGTAATGACGCCAACGATAGTGCTGTCAATGCTGTCATACATACTTATTTATTTACGTCCCACCCATGTAATAGAAGGCGAGCCTATTGTCACCAACGGGGCTCAAATCCATACTCCATGGCTGCTATTGAGAAATTCTTGATGGAAAAACGCAATAATATTTTGCCCGAACCGGGACCACATGCATAATAGTCGCGTTTGCGACCACTAGGCCAACGAGGCAGTCACAGGCCGAAAAGAAGAAAAAGATGATAAAACAACTTTCCCAAATAAACTCATGAAACGTGAATGTAGGCTGAACGTGAACCTATCGAGGAAAGCAGACGCGATGATATTAATGCTACATCAAACTAAAGAGCAGAATGGCCTCATATCTCAACTTATGGAACCTATACTTTACCTACTTAAACCATTGCGGTATTCGCCTAATAAAACATCATGCATAACTTACCGATGCCCATAAAAACACGACGGGAATCACTAAAGCGTACATTTCAAGTACATTTGAACACTGTAATTTATCACAGTTACGTAGAAAATATTCTGAATCCACAAGGCATTTTGTGTTTTGACAATTCGTTTAGAAAATAACTGGTGCCAAAAGTTTGACAGAAACAAGAGTGATAAGTTCTGAAATCATACGAGAAGTTACATTGTACAATGAATGAGGTCGTATCGGAACCCGTCGGGGCTGCGGTTTGTCCCGTCGGGTCTGCGTGTTGTTCGAAAGAGATACCTCGACACAAAAGGAATAAGAAGGAACATGAGTGGTTTTTAGTCAGTAGAAGTCTGACAGTCCTTACCGCTCTGCCCAGGAAGAGTCATTTGATTTTGTCCCACCGTGGACACTGGAACCAATTCCTGAAGAATAAATCCTTTAAAATTTATTTACACCTTGGGAATCCGCTTCCAACTCCTAATCCGACGAAGCAATCATCCATTACTTCCGTGGCATTTAATGATTTAAAGAATCTTCTTCCGTGTGTTTGAAACTAACAAACCTATTGCTTATGCTCTGCCCTGTGGAATAACATTCCCTGATTGTTTGCTGCCCTCCCCAGTGACGCCAAAAGCCGAGGCCCCGAACCCCCATCGGGGTACCCTTAGCTCACTGTCACGTAGTCTATAAATTAATTTAAAGCCCTAGCTGAGGTCTTACACTCAAGACATCATCAGGATAGTCCGGTTAAGCAGATCAGATGCTAGCTTCATAGCTTACCTGCCTTTGCCTGGATTGAACTAGGTTAAGAAAAAATACAAACATTACGAATTTATTAAGTGTTTATTTAAAAGCAAAGTTTCTTTGATTGACTGAATATAATTAAGAATAAAACTTAATGCTAAAAGTGTAAGGGATAAATGACAGAAGGATCGCCACACATTGGGTTGATGAACTACAAATCTAATAAGCAAGTACATTAGTCTTAAATACAAAGTAAGAATTAAAAGGACTGCTTAGGGATAATACCTTTTAGGAGAATCCTTTTTCTATACAGGCACATGGAAACATATTATGTTGACTTCATTTATACAGGACTACTACAAGTAAATTATCAAAAAAAATACAGATGCATGAAAAAAATCTTAACTTAATATTATGCTGCTAGGATACAATATGTCTTCATTACAACCTAATTTAATCTATACTAGTCTATATCTATACTTCTATACTAATATTATAAAGAGGTAAAGTTTGAGTATTTGTTAAATCGTAAGGGGTAATCTCGGGATCTACTGAACCGATTTTAAAAATTCTTTCACCAATAGAAAGCCACATTATTGCTGAGTGTCATAGGCTACTTTTTATCTCTGTATTCCCACGGGAACGGGATCTACGCGGGTGAAACCGCGGGACATCCGCTAGTATCAAATATTATTTTACATTTTTTCTCATTTCTATCCTAGGACAAGATTGAAGTCAAGACTAGCGCAAAATAATATTAAAGAAAATAAATTTATCAATTAGCCCCAAAACCACGAATCCTACTCTTATACTCCTAACCAAAGCGATCGACGCACTCACTCATTTGTTCGGATAACCGGTTTGCCAAATGTAATGTTTGCGCGAGTTCGCACGACTATCGGTTTGGTTAGGGCTTAGGGCGTAGCCTTAAAAATATTTTACATACAAAGGTTTATACAATATAAACAAAACATATTATTTAGCTTATAATTTATGAACCATGATGATCCGTTGTTAATATACAGTGCGATTATTTAAAATAGGGAAAACAAAATCAGTAAATATTTAAACAAATGCTGCTGTCCTGATAATAAGAGCTGTCGATAAACACCCCACATACTACTCGGTCACATTAACTTGACGCTTGGCGTTTTGTCACAATAATGTCAAAAACAATATTATAACAACAATAGAAAACTAGCCAAATTATCGACGCGCGCATTCCAGAGATGCGTATAAGCACGGTATAAGTGACCGTGTAGTAGTTATATATACGAGAAAATATTCTTCGACCTACAGCAAAAATACGAAAATGTTTAAATTAATACCCTTCCTTTTGGGCTTCGCCGCAGTCGGGTAAAAATAACTAAAATTTCCAAAGATAGTTTTTCCGTACCGCTTATGTTTTCGGATTTTCTCATATTGTCACACTTAAATGAATCACACTGTATGTATACCTATATACTTGGTAGGTACAGTTATACATTCAACATTCTATTATCACAATTATGTAGCCACCATACACAATATAATAAACATTTACACTCATATTTATACCTACATGCTGTTAAGTGTTTACTGATTATCCCTACATACAATGCCTATGTTTTAATTAAATTAATAAACCACACAAAACCTATGCTATTATTTATGACACATTTCAGACTGAGTCTTAACATTTGTTACAAATTAAAGCTTAGTTATTATTAAATAGTTAGCAGTTTAGGTTTAATTACCTATTTATTTAAAGTAGGTCAAAAATATATTTGTTTATATTATTGCGATGGCTCATTTTGTTCTTGGTATTGGTGATAGTAAGGTTATATAAGGAACCTTCTGTAGGTACCTATTTAAAGTAACCTATTGGCTACTTACTAACTATTACTAACTCTACCACACGCTCAAGTTTCACCACATTACATTACATACATCATTTTATTTTCAGTTCAATAGATAAGGAGAACATAATTAAACCTACCTTAAAAATATTTCATAACATGGCAGCTATAAAAAATACCTAATAACCATATTTAATACATTGATTTTTATTCAATTTATTTTAAACTAGGTGTTACCAAAAATTTAAAAAAAAAAAGCAAAATTAAAAATTTTGAAAAAACCCACGACTGTTAAAAATTAATTAAAAAAAGGATAAAAATATAATAGAAAACACCCGCCTTAAAAAAACCCAAGAATGTCCGTCGGGGGCTGTCATTAAATGAACTAGTTTTGCAATGTTCAGCTCCCGACGGACATTCTTGGGTTTTTTAAGGCGGGTATTTTCTATTATTTTATCCTTTTTTTAATTAATTTTTAACAGTCGTGGGTTTTTTCAAAATTTTTAATTTTGCTTTTTATTTTAAACTTTTTACTTTTAGTTTTATTTTTTTATCTAAGAACATCCACCAATCAAACCTTAACCCATAACTGAAAACTGAATCAAAATCGGACTTGTAGTTTTGGAGAAAAATGGCAACTTTGATTTGCACAAAAAATGTTTGCTGCAGCGCCCCCTGGTGAGTTGTCACTGTAACACCTATCTAAGAACATGCACCAATCAAACCCTAACCCATAACTGAAAACTGCATCAAAATCGGACAAGTAGTTTTGGAGAAAAATGGCAACATGTATTTGCACAAACACACAAACAAACAAACAAACACACAAACAAACAACCTCTCACCCCAAACGCATATACCGTCTCCGTTCCGTCGTGGGTAATAAAAATATCCCACGTGAAGATAAAATCGGGATAAAAACTATCCCATGTGTTAAATCCAGGTTATAAACTATCTGTGTATCGTGGTTTTTGCATGAAAGAGTAACAAACATCCATCCATCCATACTTTCGCGTTTATAATATTAGTAGGAAGTAGAATTTAATGAAAATCCAATGTGTTGGTTAAAAAAATCATTTTCAAATAGATTGTTTTATGAGTATGAAGATGGTCCTGGAAGAGGCTCAAGAGCCGTATCAAGTGACGAGTTTCCTTGTTCTTCGTTCTCCCTATTCTCTCCTTCAATCATACGAAATAGCGAGTCGACTATCTCAGGCAAGTGGTAAGGCAAAACTTCCACCAAGGTGGTAAGATTTTCGTTGTCCTCACTGAGTCTTACTATTTTTTCCGTCAGCTCCTTGATTGGCTCACAAACTTCTTGCTTAAACTTCTCTTGTAATCCTCGCCCCATGTCAGTGTTCTCATATAAGGCAGTCAGTGTTTGAGATACACCCTCTATTTCCTGTGAATTGATAAGATTTATCAAATCCTTACTATCCACCATGTCAATACAACGCATCACTTCTACTGTTCGTTCTTTCCACTCTGGATTTCCTACTCCAATTATAAAAGCACTTGATTTAAAAATACTCAAAATTCCGTCTATATTATCATTGGTGACATATCGCCGAGCACTTCTCAACAAAAGATTAGTGACGTTAACTAAACCTTCCTTTATAGCAATATTCAGACAAGTTTCAGCGTCGCGACCTTCTATTCCAGCTTTCTTGTTTTGTTTTAAAATTAAATCGAATATAATCTTGTCAGTCTTTTCATTACTTGCCGCTTCCGCCAACTCAGGGTCATATTTTAATTTGTAGTCAAAAAGGTTTCTCACCCCTGGAGGGCAGAATATAAGAATTCCGTTTACTATAAAATTCCACAATGACTCCCATGTCATATGTGTTAAATTATCGCGATACATGCGTTTTAGCATATCTGAGGCAAATTCAACAATAAAATATTCGGCAAAGATTAAGTTGTAGAATTGCGGTATGTTATCAACGACACAGTCTATGTATGGAGATTTTATCTCCCCTGATTCTATTTTTTTTAGCATGCTTTTAACTTGAGATATTTCAAGTGGAGTTAGTACGTTAGGTATATCACACTCCTTAAATATTGCATATAAAGCAATTTTTCTATGAGTTTGATGAAAATCGTAACGAATTTGGTCTTGCTCTTTCTCAACATTTCTGTTCTCAATTTCACAGATGTGTTTAATATTATTTTTAAGGAACAGCTCGTATGAGCTAAATGCGTTTAAATATACCTTTGCTTTATTTATGATTACTTCCTTATCAAGATGTATTTCGAACTTATCTGTTATCTGTAATATGAAGTAATTTGCAGCTATGTACATATGCAAAGGTGTTCCCGCCAACTCCAAAGATTCGTTTTCGTCTTGTCGTAAAAATCGATCCACCGATGTAAAACGATTTAGTCCCCATTTCTTTTTTATTGTTTCACGAAGGAATCTGGGCGACAAGCTATTGATTTCATTTTTAAAGTATTCGACTACCGAAAGGTATATGATGTGGAGTGGTACACTTAATATAGGAGCTAAAGGTCTTTTAGTCTCATCGAAGATATTTTTTTTCGAATTGAATAGTTTCATGAAGAAATTAAGAAACATACCGATATTATTAAACTGTTGATGGTTTAGTTTTTCCAGTTTCAGGTTTGTTTTCCAGAATCTATGCAGGAAGCTTTCTTGCTCTTGCGTCTTCAATCTCTCTAGCTCGTACGAATCTCCTAGTTCATTCTCCAATATATGGACATTATAGCAGTTGCTTGTTATCCACATTCGTTTGTTAGCTTGTTTCAGCGCAAGTAATAATTCGATACCCTCCTTTGTGAAATGTGGAATAATTTTGTCAAATCCATCAAACAGCAATATTACTTTGCCTTGATTGTAAAAATGAATGAACCATTCTAATTCGTAAGGAATATCTTCCAAATTATCTTTGTTAAGAACAGCAGTCTGGTCGGTGCCCTCAGTAAATTTTAGTTTTTTAATTGTATCTATTGCTGTTGTTTTGAGTGCAGCTTTACAAAGAAATCTCATTACATGAGTCATATCTAATTTCCACCCCTCAAAATCATTGTTGTAAGCTGACATATTTATTCGTACAATCCAATGTTTCGGATCATTTTTTTTAGTTTCTAAGGATAAATGAGTAAGAAGAATAGTCTTACCCATACAAGGCTTAGATTTTATCAAGACGATTGTATCATCAATGTCATTGAACGTGTTGACTTCTTTTTCCTCGTCTTTCCGAACCAAACTTCTGTTAACGTAGTAATCTTTAATTTCATTATATTTAAATGAGTCTAGTGTTTGCCCTATTTCTATTTTCACTTTATTCAGTATCGACCACAACATTTTTGCATGTATTAAAGCTTTTGAATTATCGTCTATTATTGCATTTAATAGTACTTCCCTTCCCTGGTAACATACTCGGAATTCATCAAGAACTTTTGTTTGCGTTTCAGGATGTAAATCAATTAAGTTGATATTTTCATCATTAAAAGCAATGTGGTTGTTATTTTCGTATGTTTTTTCGTGTAATGGTTTATCTGTTATTATGATGATTCTTTCTTTGTAAATTTTGATTATTTCATTGATAGTACTTTGGTGCTTCTCATCTAAGGATGTTTCACAAATGATAATTAATGTGTCTGTTTTCATTTCGCTCAGTTCATTCATCAATTTATTTTTGTCGTTATCTGGAAGTATGTGTACATAATCTAAATTCACAAAAGTGTAGTTGTTTTGTAATTTGACTAACTGCATTATTTTATTGGCACTTAAAATGACAGCTACTGAGAGTATATTAAGTATTCTTTTACTTTTCATTAATTTCTGTAGATTTATAGAATGAATTGCATCTGTATCAAATTCAATGTCAAACTTTTTGAGAGATCTTATGAACATGATGTTCAGTACTGTTAACACTGGAATATTTATGATCCCTTTCTTAGCGTCATCAAATATAGTATCAGATTTGGTTAGGTAACGGACTTTTGATTGTTGTTTCCACCATTTTTGTATTTCATCATGAAATCTTAGAAAAATAGCGTCGGAATGCACCTTGAACAGCAGTTGATTTTGGCTTTTATCTAAGTTGTAGTGATGAACGATTTCGCTTTTCAGTATTATTTCCACTTCTGCTTCATTGGCTTGGTGTGAGTAAAACCATAATTTACTTAAAAAATCTTCTGCGTACTTGTTATCGTTTTCATTACTTTCAAAATAAGTACGTGGTAAGTTGTTCGTTTTGTCATTGATTTTATAACGAGTTAAATCCTCTTGTGTTAGTCTCTGTATTTCTCTAAGCATGCACTTTGAATTTATTCCAAGTGATCCTTCATTTGTATTAAATTTAAAAGTCTGGGTTTCTTTATCAAATTGTAGGAGATTTCCTACTGTACCGGCGATCCCTGTGCTATCAGTGACATGATTTAGTTCTAGTGTTTTTTCGCTGCCAACATTTTTATCACATATGCAAATTTCCACTGGATATATAATTCCCTGGTCATTATTACTACTGTTACTTTCATCTTTAGCTTCGTTTATTAACTTATAAAACTTATCAGCAATGAATTCTATCCTACCTTTTTTATTTACTTTTGGAAAGTCAAAGTTACCAAATGTACGTAGTAGTTTGAACGTAAGTTGCTTTAGTTTTTCTGTACCGATTTTATTAATAGCATCATTAACTATGGCCTGTGTGACTTGACATTTTTGCAAATATTGATTGATCTCACGTTGGTCCTCCTCTTTATACTCTTTTGGTAGTTTTTGCTCACTGAGATATAGCTTATTTCCTTTAGCATCAAATACCAATACCTCTCCTATTAAAGTGCAAATAGTTTCAGCAGATGGGTTATTTACGATAGTTTTAACTTTCTCTTTGACAACCTCTTTCGAAAGTCCTGTTTTTTTCGTTTGTTTCATCACTATCACGTCACAGAAAGTTTCTTTTAAAGTGACTATAAGTTTGTCATCACTTTCAAAGAACTCTTTACGGAATTTTCCTTCGAAATAATTAGGGTCACTACCTGTTAGTTCGATAACATCTCGAGCCAGAGCAGGGTGATAGATTTTAATGAACTCATTATTCATTATATCATTCATTTTGTTGACCTCACATTTCTTGTCACCACCAGGCAAAACAGAGGTCAAGAAATGTTCTCCCAGTGCCTTAATGCGTTGTTGTTGCATAAAGTTTGTTAAAGTATTTATTTCATTGATCCCATATTTGAATTGAAAGACATCGTCCTTGTTCTCACCAGTATTTATAAAATCATGCAATTTTTGACAAACTGGTTTGTTCCCGGTAAGTATTCTATCGAAATGCTTTTTAAGAGGTGTATACAGAATAAAATAACAATCAATTTCATTGAACTCACCTTCGAACATAGGATCACAGATTGTAGGATTGTTTTTTGTTTTTTTTTTAGGTTTATTGATTTCAGTATTTTTATTTACAAACTTCTGCTTTATTTTTAAGTAACTATCAAAATATTTTAATAAACTAAAGTCTTTTGAGGTACCAATAATACTCTCAACAGTTAGTCTGTTATTATTGGGGTTTTCTCGATGTTTAGCTTGCGTGAAGCAAATAACGTGTTTTGTCTTGCCATCTTCTTGCATTTTAAACCGGAAGCAAACGTCATCAAGGTCTCCTACGTCTTCTATGTTGGCTGCTAAGTAAAATTCTTCAATAACTGTATCATGTAATGCGCGATGCATGATCAAGCTTAACAGTTTACTTTCGTAGAACTGGCCGCTGACACCTGAAGTACCTTTTCGTTTTTGATAAAACACGCCTGCTGGCGTTGGTGTGATGGAGACAATGTTTTGAGATATTGAACGATTCAGACTAGTTTGCTTTTGAAGGTTTTTTGAACTCGAAACATCGATAGGAGCCAAATGTTTTCCATTCTTAGTTAAAATATTGAAGATTTCTTTACTGAGCTCTGTATTTTTTTCTTTTGCTATTTGCAATGGTGTTTTGTTATCCAAATTATTTTTTAAAAGAGCTCCTTTCTTCAAAAGGAATTCCACAACATCTTTTTCTTCCCGTCGCGTTGCAATATGTAATATAGTGTTGTCATTATCGTTGGCATCGGGGAAGTTGATGTAAGCACCATCTTTTAATATTTTCTCGATGTTTACAATTTTCTCCGCGGTTGAGCTATTTTGGCGCGCGTATACGAACATGGATCCATTTTTAACGAATGTATCGTCACTGTTTTCCATTTTGTTTTATCACATAACAGTCACTGGTTAAAGTGTTGATTTGGACGCGTTAACACATTGTGAGTTAATCGTATTTAGTGCGCATACAACACACACATACACACACTGTACACGATTAGCGCGGCGTGCGCACGGCGCGGCCGATCTTTGCGGCCGATGACCGATGACTAAACTACTGAATCGCGAATACGCGAGCTTGATTGTTTTTTTAGTCATCCTTGAACACAATCACCAACGACTCCTCAGTGATACCAGTCCTATTTTAAGCTTTATCTTTCAGTATTTAATTTAATGGTCCTTCATTTAATTAAGCGTCAATGGCGTCTATTTATAATTCATCATACTCATACTCCTTTGCACTGCTAACTAAGCGACATCTTTGAATGTCCAAAATGTATTGCTACAACCTGTGGCTACAACCTACAAAATTTATTTAGATGGCGTTTAGCTTCAGTTTAGGTCATTGCCATACAAGTTAAAATTTACCATAAGATCAGCGGATTTAGCAGGGAATTTTAAAGTTTTGCAACAACACCTAAATTTGTTGTTTATATTTTTTTTTTCCTACCGCAAGCTATCTATTTTTCCCTTGATATTGGGATATTGGACCAATGCTGTCTAGTCTATTAATTGTGTTTGGATGTGTGAGTGCGCATACAACTCTAAAGATTATTTTTATCAATTCAAACTTCTTTGTCTTTCAAAGTATTTTGTAATAAAATGTCTGGGTTTATGATAATTTAAAAAATGTAAGTACATCGCGTATGTAGCTCTTTGTATCTAATTCTCTAGTTTTAATAAGGTACCTTATTAATGTTAAATCTGGGTATATTGTTAAAAAATATTATGTGAATTGTGAAGAGCCTTTCTTTCTGTACGTATATGTACGATCGAAGACAGTTCCACCTGATCATTTAAAAAAAAATTCGCCCAAATCGTGCCGAGGCGCTGCCACGGGCTAGCGAGCGATTCTATTTCTTGAGTGCAAGCAAAAATGAGCTTAGTGGTGATCAGGCGCATAAGACCGCCATAGTACATAACATCACGACTGTAATTCCCGAAGGGTTAGCCAGGGGTGTACTTATTAGTATACCAAAATTTCGCCAGGCTTATTATTATTTAAGTTCCATTTAATAGGCGGTGATTCCTTGCCCCTAATGCCTACGTGCTCAAATTGGGGATTAATCGCCAAGTAATCTGATTGTTATTGAGAAATTCGTGATGGAAAAACCCAATACCACTTTTACCTGACACGGGAATCGATCCCAGGACCACATACTCAGCGTTCGCGCTTGTTCGACTAGAATGTAGACAAAACAATAACAAAACAGAAAATTCAAGCTTTTTGATACGCGATGTTCCTGAAAACAAGCAAAAAGTTTTGACACTACACAAAACTTTTTAGCTACAACCAACACACCATGGCAAGTAGACAGTTGCTGTCAAAATAGTGAACATGGAATAAATTAGTAAAATATTATGTTTTAATTGAAACACAAACTAACATGAATCTTAGAAGAAGAAGGAAATGGCGCACAATATTTGTCACGTATTGTTTTGGTTTAGTTTTTTGGTACGTATTTATTGGAGAAGAAATTATTTAACTAACTTACTGTAGAAGTTTATGTGAAATTATTCTGTGTGCACACAACAGCCATAGATTTAAATTCATAGATGTGCTCTCACTGTACCTCCGCACGAAAAACGGTTTAGTGAGCTCGCACGTCCCGCTTGAAACGATATTATACGGTGTGCGGTACGAGTGAGATAGATAAAACGATTAAAATCTCATTTTCAACGAAATGAAACGTGAACATTTTTTGGCGTAGTATGGCTAATCTATGTAAACAGCAAGATTCTGTGTGAATATAGGTACTATACCTACTAATATTATAAATAGGTTAAGTTTGTGAGGTTGTAGGGGTAATCTACGGATTTATTGAACCGGTTTGGAAAATTATTTTACCAAAATAGAGCTACATTATTTGTGAGTGTCATAGGCTCTATATTAACCCGAAAAGCAGATCACGCGGGGGAAGCCGCGGGTAGAAGCTAGTAGCTCATAATTAAAAGAGCAAATCGTTATTGATTTTTAAAGTGTGGCAATTTTTTTTGAACATGTCTGTGTAATATAAATATTCTGGACTATTCTGGAGGCTATAAGGTACCCTTGTACATTAGAAGGTGGACTGGTTATATTCTCCTAAAGGTAAGCTGCGTAGTAATCGTGATCACTTGTATGAAAGTGGACAAAGCTAATGAAGTATGTAGGGATCCGAGCTGGTCGCGTTCTGTAGGAAAAAAAGGCGTTCGTTTATGTATTGGTACCTAGGTACCTATCTATCCAAACTCTTATTATATCATTATGACCATTTTCTTAGTATTTTCCCAAACTATGTTGGTGTTGGATACCAGTAAAAAAAATTGCTGTCGAATAACATTATTTTACAAGAAGCGACTGCCTACCTGACCTCAATTTCCTAACAATTGGGTAATACTGATGAATGAGACTTGATACTGATATCCAGTCTTACTTCCAGCTCCTTTCTTTACATATTCTTATTTAATTTTTAATTTCTAGTGGCCGTCTTTATGCGTTGATTTAGACCTGGAGACAGATTTGTCAGAGGACCGCTGGATATTTAGACATTCGCCACAGGAGACACGGAAACAAGATAATGAGATAGCCTGCGCAGCTGTCAGACCCTCAGCAAGAGACATCGTGAGGAGGTTCTACGCGATTCTGCCTTAGTGAGTACAACTGGGGGTCTAAAATGCCCACTTTAGCAGATCACAATATGAATTATTGCGTGAAAGCGTAAAATGGTCTCTTCCTGTTAAAATGATAACAGTAGGTGGGGCCATAGCTGCACGGGTTCATCTTCAAGGTCAAATTGTGGCTACCAACGGGAAGTGATGGACGCTACCGAAAACGCTAAATTAGTATCTCAATTCTGGGTCGACACAATTTAGATTGCCATCGACACGCTAAGAAGAAGATTAGAAGAATGATTGCCTAGGTCGGTCCATCACATATTGATTATATTCGGGCACCGTACAATGCCAGCGTCTGTCATTTTTGTAGATCTCATCAATTGAATAATTTCTTTTCAGAATGATGTACTTGTTCTTCTACTTTTCGTATCGATGTTACTTATTATGTTGTAACACGGCTTGGTCCCAGTAGGTAGACACGTTTATTACAACGGCAGATGTATTCTGGTCGTCAAGTGTACAGGTATAAAGACACCTGGGACACTCCAGCATGTGGGGAATTCTTTTATCCGTCCTCGCACTCGGTGTTGGAGGAAACAATAATACCCCCACTTTGTCAGATTATGTTTGCGGCGGCCTACTTGGGTGCCCAATCAATTTAGGTCTTTCCAAATAGGCAACAGCAGTTCAATACCGGGACCCAGTTGTATTTCTCTCTCTTGTCATGGGCCCGTCAACACATGGGACTTAAATACATCGGGCAAAGCTTGGTTTAAGCTTGCTAAGAAAATTAATATTTTTATTGAAATATAAAAAAAGAATTAAAAAAAAGAATATTACTTACAAACAAAGATAGTCGCGAAAATCATTACCCTTTCCTTACAGTCGGTTAAAAACTATTGAATAAACTTACAAGTAACTAAAAAGGACATCAAAAAACTGCTCCTCAATGCTGTCAGCTTGTAATGTGCCCAAGACTAAAAAAGAGCCAGCCCTTGGGTCACGATAAGCGTCAAATAAGTGTTTCAGGCTATGAGCACTCGGACCTCACTGCCTTAGAGTTTCCACCCCAAACGGCTCAAAAATATATTGTGAAAGAAAATGAGAAAAAATTACAAGTTTCAGTAGGCCTATGTAGAAATAGAACCAACTAAACCTTCTGTTTATATCGATCATGTGATGTCCAAATTGCGTTGGCTGACGTGTTCAAGGTTATTTTTTTCGTGTGTTTTATTTTCGTTTATGTTTCGGGGATTCCCCGAATTGTATTGCGGTATTTGGATTGAAACATGTGATTTCTCGAAAGTATGTTTATTATCTATTTGTAGGGCACTTGAGGATCAGGTAAATCTAGGAGACGGATGTAATAAGCAGTAATGATAAGATAAGATAAGTAGTTACAGTGAATTTGTTTTTCTTCGCTGAGTACCTACCTTGTTATAAATAGGTATTCACCTAGGTACTATAACACTATTTGAACCTTACATGAAAAAGTTTTATGTATGGAAAACAAAGTTTAATTCAATTTAAGTATATCTTTATTACGTAGGTAGGTACCTAAATGTGTGTACAGTTGGTAGGGAAATAACAATATATTAGTCACAATAGAGAGGAGGAAGACTTTTAAATTTAAATTGATTTTGCCAACTAACATACCAATAACGAGGAAAAAAATACACTTTGATATTTATTTTCGTTTTATTATGTTGCCCCACACTAGGAATTTGTCTTGTATTATGGGTGTGTTCACAAAAATTAAAACTCTCATAAACAAGCTGAACACCCAGACCCGGAACAACTATCTGTAGGCCATACAAATATTTGTTCCGTGCGGAGATCGAACCTATACCAATACGCACCGCAGCAGTCAATGGATCAAACGTATTATTAGTATTTGTTTCGTATTAGTACGATCTTTCTGATACAGAGAAACCTCTCACAATGACAAAAGCTTCTAAGTATTGCACTGCCGATTCCGTAGTGCACTTTTTCTTGCTCGTTTTTAGGGTTCCGTACGTAACGGGACCCTAAAAACTTCTCTGTGTGCCCGTCCGTCTGTCTGTCACCAGGCTATATCTAAAGAACCGCGATAGCTAGACAGTTGAAATTTTCAGAAAATATGTACTCCTGTTGCCGATATAACAACAAAGAAAAAGAAAATAAAATAAATATTTAAGGGGAGCCCCCCTTAAATATTTATTTTATTTTCTTTTTTTTTTCTCCCATACAAAAAACACGATTTTTGTAAATAATGGTACTTACGGAATAGGTACTTCGTGCGCGACTCCGACTCGCACTCGGCCAGTTTTTATAAAGATATCTCTCAGTTTCCTACTCTAGTCCAATTTGTCATATCAAAATAACTTAAAAAATGTTTTTTTTTAATATGCATAGACTTTTTTTCCAATTTTGTAGCCATTGTCATGCTTTCATGTTTGTAACAGATTTTATGAAATCTCATCATCGCGCGTTCGTATTTCCGAATGTAAACGACTAGCCGTGGCCCGCGGTGTCACCCAGTGTTTCTCTTTTTTGCTAGGCACCTAAGGGTCACAGCGTAATGTTAAATAGCCTCAAACCTTCCTCAAGATTTGGGCATCATCATCAAAAACAAGCACAAAAGTTAAATCATCTGCGAAGAATTTTACCCGACCAACAAAAGAACAAACACAAAAGAACTAAAAAGTTGGAAATAAAAAAAGTAGTTAAAACACTAAAAAACCCGACTGAAAAAACTGAAAAGCAAAAAAAACAAACATATTTAAAATTAAACAAAACTTGGAAGCAGGCGGGGGTTCTATTTTAGTTCTATTTTTTTCATTTCATAATTTAATATTCAAATGAACCCCGCTTGCTTCCAAGTTTTGTTTACATACGTTACATACAAGTCAAACACATAAACCTCCTTTTGGGCTTCGCCGCAGTCGGGTAAAAACAAAACCACTGCTAGTTCCAGCTATTAGTGCGTTTAAACAAAAAAACCTTTTCAAGATTCTTTATTTGCATGAAACATGGTACATTACATTATGGTCTTACAAATTAAAATGTTTCACGTACATATTTCGCTTACCTACTTCATTCAGCGTGCAAAATTAAAATAAAATTTAAAAAAATCAGTGCAATGAGAGCAGCGGTGACTCAGTGGTGGCAGGCCCGACTTATGAACAGTTAGACGTGGGTTCAAATCCAGGCAGGCTCATTACTTTGTGTAATTTGTTTCATCACCACTGCTCTCAAAATCGGTGAAGGAAAACATCGTGGCATGTCTTAGAACCAAAAATTCGAAATCATGTCAAATCTACCAACCCGCATTGGGCCCGCGTGGTGGATTATAGCCCATACCCTCTCACAGAGAGGCGGCCTGTGTCCCAGCAGTGGGAACGTTATAGGCTGATGATTATAACCTGGTGCAATGTACTCGCATGTACAATTTTCAGCTTTATCAGTATCGATGATTCCCAAAGCGCGTACTTTAACCTGCAGATCTTTACCTTTTCTTTTATTTCAGTTTTGACAAGGACCATACGAACACAGCGTTCCTCCACAAGTTCCGGGGTACCATCTACAGTATGTCTGATAGTGAGGATATGCTGGACCGCGAGGCTGGCTTCTACGCCGCAGTTCTCACTCCGCTGGTCTTCCTTCAACAGTACAGGGACACCTGGTGTCTTTTAGAACGAGTAAGTGTTTGTAAGGCTACTAAGTCTACCATGGCCCAGTGTACTCGCAACGTCTCCAACCGGCAGAAATGGAAGCACATCGGTGAAAGAGCAGTCCTCGGGAAAGTCAACGACCCAACAAACATCTCGCCGTGTGCCTCGTCTGCGCAACCACGACCACTCTGACAAGAGTGTATCGACTAACAAGAAGAGAGAAGTGTTTGTACATAGATGGACCGATGACCTGGTGAAGGTTGCGGGGATCTACTGGATGCGAGACGCTCGAGAACGGTCAATTTGGCGACGTTTAGAGGAGGCATATGCCCAGCAGTGACGTCTTTTGGCTGAAATGATGATGATGATGTGTTTATACGAGGAGGAATACGGTGTGAAGTTCCTCCGTTGAAAAGGGAGGATTCTGCGACATCATTGAGATTGAAAACAACAGCACGACTGTAATTCCCGCAGTACACTAACCTGTAACCTGCCTGTTAAGTTAAAGCCCTATGTAGTAAGGGTGAGCCGGTTCTTCCAACCAGACACAAACTTAAGTTCCGGGTTGGTACTGAGAAAAACTCCCTGATGGAAAAACAATGTCATTATGCCATTTTTTTTGGAAATCATCTGATGACTCCTCTCGCTCTAAGCAGAGTGATAGGGAGTGACAGACTTCTACTGACTAAAAACAACCCATGTTCCTTCGTAGTCCTTTGTGCCGAGACCGCGGTATCTCTTTCGAACAACCCGTAGCCCCGACGACGGGATGTCATTATGCGTGACCTGAGAAACGAACCATAGAGTTCCTGTAACAATAGACTAGATTAAAGAGGCTCTTATAGTATTATAGGTCGAAGACGTAAGGATTCTACTGGATAGTTTGACATGTTATCGAACAGGCACTTTTTCTTCATTTTATTGCGATATCTTTTTTGAATTCTATAACGTCACGGTTGGGGCAGTGGCTGAGTGGTTGACTGGTGCGCTGCGTGTCGTGGGTTCGAATCCTGCACGAATAGGTAGTTGTTCCTGGTCTGGCTGGTTGTCTATGTGATTCTAAAAATGTTTGTAAACGTATTGACTATACTACAGGAGAAAATAAACGTTTAAAAAATACACAAAAGTATACTGCCTGGCTTCGAAGCCACATCTTATAATGATACGTACAGTCACCTGCAAAATTGCATGGATACTTTATTATTATTATTATTAGCCATTTGTGTCCCACTGCAGGGCAAAGGCCTCCCTTCCTTCTTTTCACCTTATCCCATGGATACTTTAGTGTGTATTTTCCTGTGAACGTTTATAGTCGAAAACTAGTTTACGTTAGGTGGTATCTATTCTCGCTTCACACGATTTTCGTTCTGAATTGTCCATGCATTTTTGCAGGTGACTGTACATAATATCCTTTAGGATCTCTATTAGACTACCACTTGAGTGTTTAATAAAAAAATATAAATTACATTTTTTTTTCAGTTTCACAGAGCAATACGATTGTATCAAATTTCACACCCAACTGAAAAGAGGTCCGCTTTGAAATTGCTGCAAAATTTGAGAGCAGTCAATCAAAAGGTAACAAGGTTAACATTACTCAGATAGATAGGTACTTCACTTTTGTTCAGTTTTAGGGTTCCGTAGTCAACAAGGAACCCTTATAGTGTCGCCATGTCCGTCTGTAGTTTGGCATGAATAACCGTTTGTAGTTTGGAGGAATACAGATGAATTACGTCAAGGTCCAGAGTTCATCGAACTCGTCGTCGCGCTTGCCGTTCGTTTCGTGTATCTTGCCACGGTCTTGGTCTTGTACCGGTCATCCTAGTATGATATACTGAATTCACCCCACCAGTCTACGGAGGGCTGTACCTTAGACCCTGTATACACACTCATCATCACTCTTGCCCTTATCCCAGTTCATTTGGGGTCGGCGCAGCATGTCTTCCTCTTCCATACCTCTCTGTTTTTCGTCATCTCATGAGACACCTCCTTTCTTGCCATATCATTCTTAACACAGTCCATCCATCGTTTCTTTGGTCTTCCTCTACTCGTATACCCTTCCACATTCATATTCAAAACCTTCCTTTTTTTTTGTGAGTGGAATATCATCAAATGACCCCCCCCCCCCCCGCTCTTGGGCAGAGCGAAGGGGAGTGTCAGACTTCTACTGACTAAAAACCGAACCCATGTTCCTTCTTTGCCCTTGCGCCGAGGCCACGTCATCTAGTACTAAAATCCGTGGCCCCGACGGGAAAAAACCTTCAAAACCTTCCTCACGACATTTTCCTCATTCCTCCGCATCACATGCCCATACCACGACAGTCGATTTCCACACAACTTTTCAGTCACCGGCGCCACTTTCAGACTTCCTCTTATGTACTCATTTCTTATTTTATCCATTCGCATAACACCACACATCCCCCTAAGCATTCTCATCTCAGCCACATGTGAATGCTTTTCATTCATCCCTTTTGTGGCCCAACAATCTGATCCCTGTATACACACTTTCGGGATAAAAAAGTTATAATTTCCAGGTTCGTGGATTCATATTCGAGTTGCCCGGACCGGAACAAGTCACGCGGATGACGTCACCTCCGGATGACGACGAGGAGATGTTGCATGACAATAAAGACATCAGGTACCTTAAAGAACTGATTAAAAACCTTGGGTAAATAACTGGAAATTTTATTAAATATGACTTAACTCTACATAACATAACACCTCGCCTGTAATCCCATCAATTAGGGCATTTATATAAGGTCCCATTAAAAAAGGTGGACAAATTTTAACACAGCGTTCAGTAGGTCTAACCAAAAATATCTAAACAACAAAAAAAAAACATTAAATGAAGAACATTATGTGTTTTTTTTTTCTTAAAATAATAAATTGCAGGCTCTCCAAAACAAATGCATCCTTTATGAGTAGGTACTTAAATCCGTTTTTATTCTTATTTTTTTTTTCTATCGTCCTTATTTTGGTGGTCTGAATGATTTTTAAAATTTTGTCCACCTATTTTAATGGGACCTTATATATTTAAATCTCATATAAAAGAGGGCGAGTCTATTGTTATCACCCGATCACAAATCCAGACTCCCGACAGGCTGCTTTCCTAATTGGAAAACCCAATAACACTTTGCCCGACGGTAATCGAAACCATGACATCATACTCAGCGGTCGCGCTTGCGTCCACTAAACCAACAAGGCGGTCTACACTATTCTATAAAATACAATATTTTTATAAAACAATACTTCGACGACACTATACTACAACAACAATAAATAAAAATACATATGCGTGCAAAATTTCAGCTCGATCGGTTGAAGATATCTGCTTTAAAATCGATTTGCAAGATTCCACCCAAACATGCATACATACAAGAGAGACCTAAGCTCCTCCTACACCTACAACTCTGCCGGTCAACTCTACTGCTTTACCTGTAACTGCGTATCTAAAAGCAAATTCGGTCTGGCCAGCCATTTAAGGGCACACGCTAGGAAATAGCTTGTAAGGGTCGCCGTTACCGAAATCGGTAAGGAGGACTATACATACATTGCAACTTAAATAAAAGCTTGTAAAAAAGGAATCTACGTCTAAAAGTTTTGATATCTTACGTCGTTGAAAGGGGACGTCTTGTCAAAGTAACAAGTGATCAATAGGATGGTTAATACGAACAGCATCACGGTAAACATAAGGAGCAACACCAGGGGATCTTCACAGGGCTTGTAATAGTCATACGTTGACACCAAACAGTCTACCGATCGATCCCTAGGCTTCTGCCCGTTCGGAAATGGTTTCTCATTGTTTAAGATCTTTTGAATCCCATTTGCATCGACTGACATTCTTGAAATCTCTTCCGAGTCGGTATTAGATGTTCTCTTAATAACTATTTGAGCTTCTGTAATTCTTGGAGTAACACGCCGAAGTTCTTTGGCGAAATATCTGAAAAGATAATTTGTGATATTTTAATTAACTTTTAAAAAAGGAAGAGGCTGTCTTTTCCACCAGCATACAACCATAAACATTCATAGGATTTCATACAGGAACACACACACATCTTCTAATAGCGTGTCTATAGCTTATCACTAAATAAAGGCTCAAAATTCAGCTATTCGAATTCTACTTGCAGTCATAAGATCGTCAAGTGTGCAGGTGCCAGGACATGCAGCGTAAGATGGACCCTGGGCCATTGTCTGTGGAGACACACCGCATACACACTTGAGATCTGAGCTATCCATGAAAACCCCCATTTGAAGAGATTGACTTTTCTTTGGTCAACTTGGATTTTCATATATGAAAGGTCACCGGGCAATGTTTATGGCGACATTTGGCCAGTAGTGATAATAATGATGATGATGATGATGAAAGGTTACCTGTAAAAGTCGTGTTTTTGCAGTGTGCTGGCGTATGTTTTTGTATTTTTGTAAGCCTGAGCAATACTGCTCAGACCTGTGAGTATGTTATCATCCACATCGCACGCAGTCTTCTTGTCTATATGCAAACTAAAAGTGAACGCGACTTGATTGTTGATCAGCTCCTAAAAGAAAAAACAAATTAAATGCGTCTATAAAAGGTGTCACATAATAAAACGCATGAACACCCATATATGGTATCAAACCAAACACCTTTTGTTCCATAACGTCACGCCTGTAATTTCCATAGGATAAGGCAGTGGTGTACCTAATAGTTGTACTATTAGGCAGCACCAATGTGTTATACTTAGCAACGTTTGAAAGCAATTTTCGCCTACTGTATTGATTTCATTTTCATATTTCGTAACCAAACTAATATTTTGGAACCCATATTTTCATAAAGTCAAAATCAAAATCAAAAGTCATTTATTCAAACTAGGCTGATAATCAGCACTTTTCGAACGTCAAAATTTACTTTACTTTTTACATTTTTATAAGACAGTCCCCCAAAACGCCCACCCATCGAAGTAGGTCATGTCCCAAAGTTGCAGTTAAATTCAAATTCAAATCGTTTATTGCAATCCATAATGTACATTTTTACAGGTGGTATAAAATAATTTCAGACACAATTATGGACCCTGTCGGGCACAGCAATTTTCTACATAAAAATATTTATTATTTCACGAGAAATTCGCGTTTGAACTTTGCCAAGTGTATACATGTTGGTGCTGCTTACTGTACACCCCGATTCACCAGTTATTTTTAAGTCCCATGAGCCTATTGCCATCAACTCCATACTCCGTGGCTGCTACTGAGAAATTGCTGATGGAGAAACCCAATAAAATGTTGCCCAACCCGGGAATCTAACCCAGGATCTCATGGTCAGCAGTCGCCCTTACGACCACCAGACCAACGAAGCATCCTCTTTTGTTCTATGACTTTGGAAATTCATAATATTTCTTTGAAACTAAAGGAATCTAGTTACGGCCACGACATAAATAGTAGATATATACTACATATCTTGTTTCCACAAATTTTGTTTGGCATTAGCTAAGATTGTGGCAAAAAGAATTTTTCTGTAGTGTACATAGTTTTTCAGGTACAAGTGGGCCCTCAATCCTCTATGTGAGAACTGAGGGCCCAACTTTACAGTCAATAACTCGCTCATATGACTTTCACAAAATCTGATTCAAACTTCCACAATTGTTGGGGAATGTACACTAAATCGTAAGCACATCTTCACAGAGTTTTAACATACGGGCCCTCACACCACACGCACATATGCCCGGTCACTGTCTTGAACAGAGCTGGTCGGACGCCAGTTTGTGCGACCAGACTTTCTTCCTGGTCGAAGCTTCTGCGACCAAAAGTCGTGGTCCTAGCCGTGTAGTGCATTACGACCCTTAGTAACTCATGGTAGGCTACCTGAGGGCCTGTAAAACCCAAGGTGCGAGGCGATTGTTTCTAGTTGTTTAAAAATTCCAGATTTCCCCCTTAAGGGGGATTATTAGGGCTGCGGGTTGTTCAAAAAAGAGATACTGCGGCCTCGACACAGGGCTAAGAAGGAACATGGGTGGTTTTTAGTCAGTAGAAAGTGGACACTCCCTACCGCTCCCTACTGCCCAGAGCGGGAGGAACCATTCGATGATTTCCCACCCTCCAAAAAAAAGAGGTGATTATCAGGGGGCAATTCTAAAGAGAAAGAGATTCCACTTTTCCCCTTTTTTTTTTTTGGTGGGTGGAAAATCATCGAATAACCCCCTCCGCTCTTGGGCAGAGCGAAGGGGAGTGTCAGACTTCTACTGACTAAAAACCAAACCCATGTTCCTTCTTCGCCCTTGTGTCGGAGCCGCGTTATCCTTTCGACAAGCCAGAGGGACTTTCAGAAAGGATTTGTGAAATAAGCCGATTTAAACGGACTCGTACAGTACCTGAATTCTCCCAGACATATCCCTCACCATGTGAACCAATGGTTAGTATGTTTAATCAGAAATCGAGCATTTTTCTCTTCGACGTTTGCGATTACTATCCACGCTCCAACTGTATTGAGTTTCTGTGCTATCTGAAAGTATAATTAAGAGTACCAATTATAATCATCATCATCAGATCAGCAACCTATAATGTTCCCACTACTGGGACTCAGGCTTCCTCTGTAAGAGGGAGTGGGTTATAATCCCACGCAGGCCCCAGTGCGGGTTGGTAGATGTCACATGTCTTCGATTTTTTGGTTCCAGGACATGCTGGTTTCCTTACGATGTTTGCACCGTTTTTGGGAGCCGAGAGAAACGGTGGATGAAAGAAATTATATAAAGTAATACGCCTGGGTTTGAACCTACGATTTATTGTTCGCAAGTCGGGGCCGCCACTACTAGGCCACCGCTGCTCTCACCTAATGCTAGAATTTCCGAGAATATTAGAACTACGTACACTACTATGCAGACGGATGGAGAGGGAGAGGCCAAAGAAAAGATGGATGGAGAAAGGAGTAAACGCCACCGTGATGTCTAACAGGGAAGAATGGAAGAAGAAAACGTGTTGCGCCGACCCCAATCCCATCTCATGGGATAAGGACAGGGAGGAGGGGATAAGGGGGGGGGGGTAAGGGGGGGGGTAAGGGGGGGGGGGGCACTCAGAATTGTATCTTTAAATAACATACTTGTAACAATGAAACCTTACCTTGCCCATATCACACTTGGGTGCACCGTCGCAACGAATCACAGTGTAAACTATATCCTTTTGTTTACGAAACAGTGCACTCAGTTCATCTTCAAAAGCAACGCTATATTCGGAGTCATCAGACACAATCGCCACTCTTTGCCAGCCCACGGATTGAATAAACTTTAAAAACCCATATTTCAGTAATCGCCAGGGAACCAGATTCATGGAATTAGGAAATTCATTCTTCTTTTTCGAATCCATGTACGGAGTTTCATAGAATATGGTTGGAACCAGAAAGTGGGAGATTCTCTCATACGTATACGGTTTGGGAGCTAGCACAGCTAGTAAACGATTTTTGTATTTGCCCTTTCTGTTCCTTTGGCGTTCTTCTTCTAAAAAGGGAGAATGTGGTTCAACATCAAAATAATATCGTAAATAATAATCCACAGTATAATCATCTCTGCGACTTAAATAATCAGGGCATTCATTATCTGGTACTTGTATCAGTTCTAAATCCTTTAAATTAACTTTTCTATACGGAATAATATCTTGTTCAGGCAGACAAAGGATTACTGCAGTCAGGTCAGACGTTTTACGCAAGGGCTCACAACTTCTTTCGGTCAATAATTCCACTTGTGCTTCATTCGTATTATACTCCATTGCCTGTACAAAGTTGTGGAGATGACCATCATTCATTTCGAATACTGATTTGCTAACAAAATTACCAAATTCATGACAGTCATACTCTACAGGTTTATCTTTAAGATTTGTTTTTTTAGTACAAGTAGCATCTCCATATTTGGTAACGTTCCCAGCGTACACGAAATTCTGCAGTGGTTTCTCATCGTTATGATCGGGGACCGCAAAATAGACGATATTACTGAAAAAAAAGAACGTAACATAAGTTCAATTATGTAAAATTCCCAATGGAAAAATCCCTAATGACAATTCGTCCGACCCGGGAGTTGAACCAGAACCTCATGCTGAACAGCCAGCAGTCGCGATTGCCTCCACATGATCACTGAGGCGGTCAATAAATTGCGTACAATAAAGAATCAATAAAGCCCTTAAACTCTTAATAAAACAACATTCAACCAGAGGCCATTTTATTTTAACTATGGGAAATCATCAAATTACTCCTCCCGCTCTAGGCGGAGCAGAAGGCAGTGTCAGACTTATACTGACTAAACATTTCCGTGTTCCTTCATAAACTTGTTGCATTGCAGGGCCGCGGTAACTATTTTGAACAAATTTCGCAACTCTGGCACTGGGCATACATAGCCCATCCCTCTCCTAGAGAGGAAGGAGGCCTGAATCACTGCTGTGGGAATATTATAGGCATGATGAGACTTAACTCAGTTCTACAACAAGAAAACAACTAGTACTCGAGATTGTTTGAGCAAATACCTATGGTTAAAAGTAAACTTACTCGTATGAGTTTGTTTGATTTCGAGGGCCGGTGGAAATTTCATAATAATCTTCACAATACTTTATAAAAGCGTCGTTTAATTTGTTCTGATAAACAGAGGCCACATCACTGTTGTTTTCTTGAATCAGGTATATCTCAGGTTTCTTTGAATCGTCTGAAATAACTGGAAAAAATATGTGTCTTTTAGCTCTATATTGTACACAATAAGTCATGTTTGAAGAGACAATACATAATTTTGAATTTGGTGACTTCTAAGCCGTTCTTAGGATCACTGGTCTATTGATCGTAAGAGTAAGAGAAGGCAGTGTTTATTATTTCAGTATTTTTGTTAATAATAGTATTTCAGTTTAGGGTTAACGTGATATGATATGATACAGATTCCAAAGCTTAATGTTGCGAAAGGAAATCCTCTATCAGGTCCTGGGGTACATCTCGAAACATTGGAATTTGAATACTATTGATCACTAACTGAGTTTGAATTTACGTTGAGTAAATATAAAATGCCCTGACGTGCCGTTCCCGTGTAGACTGGACTTTCGGGCCATACAAATGACAGCTGATACCAATGGCCTAACTAACCAAACCTTGGGGTGCCCCTGACGTCGACCGTCTAGGGTTGGCGTTTCCGTCAGCAGCTCGACGGAGCCCCGTGCTTTCCGAAACACGGCGGAAACTCGGTCTATGATAAGTGGTCACCCATTCACGGACTGGCCTAGATAAGCGCAGCTTAACCTAGGAGATAAACCCGGGTAACTACTATTTTATGAATTAAGATAAAAAGAAAAGTGTTTTCCTGAAGAAGACTCAAATGGACCAGAGAAGCATGAAAAAGAACAAAGTAGACGTACACTCAACTGTGGTTGAAACAAAACGGCGTCTGAATGCCGCCATATTGAATTTTCATTTCTATCATGTTTTAGTGACACTCGCAAGGATAAGACAACTGTCGTCGGGGCTGCGGGTTGTTCACAAGAGAAACGGCGGCCTCGACATAAAGGGCCAAGAAGGAACATGGGTGGTTTTTAGTCAGTAGAAGTCTGACACTCCCTTTCGCTCTGCCCAAGAGCGAGCCCTTGCGGGCCCCTCCTTGCTGACATCTCTTTGAGGCGCGCGTGGAACACGAACGCGCCGCCGACACGGTCTGTTGCCGTCATGACGACGGCCGGACGGCGAGCTAGCCCATTACTCACCGTCCACAGGCCCGCGTCTACGGTGGCCGGAAGCCATCACGTGGCCCCCGACGCCCGGAGCGCCTTCGCGTCTTCCGCGGCGGATGGGACGTTGAGAGGTTCTCTCCCTCTCTCGTTCCGCCACCTCCTTCGCTAGCATCACTGCTTCGCAGAAGGAGGCGACGGCGTCCCATTGCTCCTCGCCCCGGACCATGGCTTGCACCAGGGCCGGACGCGAGAAGTCGCCGCCGCCGATCATCATAATAGGCCCTTGTTTGGTCTTTAGAGCGCCACAAATGAACAAACATACATATTGGGTGTAAACCGTCAACGAAGCCGCAAGGTACTTATTTTCCCTGTCATTGTGATACTTTTTTTGTTGTAGACCACACCTTTACTTTAAATACCTTTTCAACACACTTGCTCATAAAGTGGCTATAATTTCACCGCAATTAGGCACGTAATGACACCTATAATCAAACTGTGACTTTTTCATTGCTATTATTCACTAGTGAGTTATAGGGTTTTTTTTTAAATTTTATTGGTTGAGTTGCTACGTTCATAAAAAAGTTTCGATACAAAAAAGATCGTGTTCAATAGTAAAAATAAATTAATGTACCTAGTGCTTCCCCATTTCATGCAACTTTGAATTTAAATAGATAATTTCAACTTATACGTTTTTAATAAATTAATCTTTCACTCAATTAATATAACTTTTGTTTTCTCTGTAATAAAGAAAAAAAATCCCCATTTTGTCCGTGGCTAAAACTCTATCCGCGAAAAGTCAAAAATAAAGAAACCACATTCTTTTAGTCTATGGCCGATCGTCATTGTTACAGTAGTGGCGCCACTGGTCAAGAAAAAATGCATCGCTACGTCAAACTTAGTACATTTATTTTAATTCCGCGTTTTCCCGCCTGCATAGATAACTTGGTAGAACTGTAGATGCGCGCGCATTAATTTTTGACGCTATTGTGAAAAAAAAAACAGAACTTGTTTTAATTGTTGAAGTTGGTAGAACTGTAGAGTTTTCCCGCTATTGTGAAAAAAAAAAAACAGAACTTGTTTTAACTGTTGAAGATGACTTTTTAGTATTATTTTCTTCACAAGTGTGTTGAAAAACGTCGTATGATACACGTGTGTATTGATGATTACCGTCCTCGGCTTTCTTAAGACCCTCACCTGACGGCTCGGGTCTCAATGGCGCCTCTGCGGTAATCACCAACGTTACACACTTATACCATAATGTACTATTACGACCACCGTACTATTCATACATCCACCAGCACAATGTATTGAGTGCGTTATATTGAGTCCTTTCGTAAAACGTGAACTTTCATCCTAAAGAAAACGTCGTTTCCCAGCAATAATATATTTATACATAATAATAATATATTTATTTTTGTTCGATGTACAGTATGCTCGGTTGACGGCTTTGTGAAGGGTCCGTGAACACCTTGTATATATGGGCTGATAAACAGTCATTACCATCCTTAGTCGAATTAAAACGCTGGATACGCCTTAGTTTCTAAACAAGGGACTCTTACACACACTGAAAGGTTCTTGAAAGAACTCATTGCTACTCTTTCATTTTGTGACTTGTCACTATCACTATCATATTAAAACTATAATAAGTCCTCCACCGCGTCTATCTGTCTGTTCGTGATTAACTCAAAAACTTCTGCACCGATTTTCATGCTGTTTTCGCCATTGGATAGAGTGGTTCTCGAGGAAGGTTTTAGTATATAATATGACCGACATCCAACAGGGTGAAGTTGCGGGCATTAGCTAGTTATTTATAAAAAAGTTACCTCTTGCGTGATTGGTGCACTGGTATCCGGGATCTGACACACTTAAATGTAGAACAGACAGTTTTAGACACAAGAAGAATATTAAAATCATTTTGTATCACAAAATGTTTATTGAAATTATTATTATGAAAACAACTGCTTTGACTGGTAACTTTATACTGTTTAAGGACAAAACTGATGTAATGTAATACGAAAATAGATTATTATACGTTTTTCCTCAAAACCAATAGGTTTAAATTGGTATTAAACAGGAAACAATTTGTTATGGTTTTAGTCATTGGATACATGTGGTTAATTATTTTGATTATTTATTGTAGATTAAATTTACATTACATGGAACTGGACTGGCCATCTGTTGCATGATGGAAGAGCCATGAGCTAAAGTAACCACACAATGGGTCCCAAACAACAGCAAACGGCAACGTGGCAAGCCCAGAAGAAGATGGTGGGACTAACTCGACTCTTTTCACAAGGACTGACATATAACAACGATGGATAGGATAAGTGGAAGGAGGGAAGGAAGGAAGGCCTTGTGTTTAAACCACAAATAAATGGTTGATATTAAAATAATATTTAAGGTCAATCTAGAGGTTAAGCCGCGCTTGCCTAGGTGGGTCTGTGGATGGGTGACCGTCCATTACATGTTGAGTTTCCAGCGTGCCTCGAAAAGCACGTTAACCTGTTGGTCACGGCTGCCGTACATAGAGTCGTTAGGGTGACCTAAGAGTCTGACAACCAGTCTTATCAAAGGATATTGTTTGTGGAGGTCAGATAGGCAGTCGCTCCTTGTAAAATACTGGTATTCAGCTGCATCCGGTTAGACTGGAAGCCGATCCCAACATAGTTGGGAAAAGGGTAGGCAGATGATGATATAATAATATTTACACACTTAGAACAATGCCGTTTTCGCTTGAGGGCAGGCATAAACTACAGGGCGCAGACAGAAGCTATATATTATCCTGAGTGTCATATAAACTAATATTATAAAGCTGAAGAGTTTGTTTGTTTGTTTGTTTGTTTGAACGCGGTAAACTCAGGAACTGCTGGTTGGAATTGAAAAATTATTTTTGTGTTGGATAGTCCATTTATCGAGGAAGGCTTTAGGCTATATAACATCACGCTACGGCTAATAGGAGCGGAGCATAAATGCAAAATGTTACAAAAACGGGAAAAGGTATTTCCTTTTTAAAAGCTTCCGCTGCGTGCGCTGCGAAAACGGTTTAAGTTACGCAAATATCATGTATGAAGGAATTGTTCCTCTTTAAAAGTTCTAAAAAAAAGTCCGCGACAGCATATATCTATATTTTAAGATTCACTTACTGTAACCTTTTTTTACTGATAAACTGTTAGGTTAAAAAGAATTATTTTTTGCGAAACTTATTAAACCCATATGGTATTAATCTATATCTAAATAATTGTGTTTGTTAGAACGGAAATTTAACATAGAATATTTGTGCCCTTTACTCTATGTAGTTTAAACAAATATCTTAGAAGATATCGCAATGTAAAAATATCCGCGCGGCAAAATAATTCGCGCGTCGCAATCGCAATGTAGGTACGGGGGATTCTGGCTGGCCTCCGGGAAATTCAAATTCAAAGTATTTACTGCATCATTATGTTTACAAGTACAGAGTGTTATAGTATATTTTTAACAGTAAGAGATACCTATAGTAATTCACACTTTAATATAATCTAAGCTAATCTAAACCATCTAAACTATGTATTTTAATAAAGAGGAAAGATAAGATTTTTTGTTTGTTACGATTTAGCTTAATGTCGGATAGTCGATATATCGAGAAAGGTTATAGCTATATTTATGTGACGCAGACGAAGTTGCGCGGGTCAGCTAGTACATTATATACATCATACATTATAAGTTTCAAAATATCCTTGGCGAAACCGAAAAGCACCGGCATCGTCCCTATCATTGCGATATTTTTTACGACTGCCTATCTGACCATGTGGCTCTGGTTGGCTGGACAAAACTTCAAAACTGCTCGCATTTACAATAGGGCAATAGGGCACTTTATGTGACGGCTAAACACCCCTATTTCAGAATAGGTTTTGTTTTGAAAAAAAAAACAAAAAAAAAAAACACCAATACTTATCTACTAAAAAGAGTAGATAGGTATCTGCACGTAAATAATCAATAACATTAAAAAAAATCCCCCCCCCCCCCCCTTCTACACTTTTGTCTTCTATTGATTTAAATATCTACAGTTGTTCGTATTAGTATCACCAATACGCGGATTTTCGTCCATTATAGAAAACACCTTAAAATATATACTATGTCCTACATAAAACCTACAATATTGGTAACTCTACAACAGTATCTGTATGGGAAAATTTAAATGATCAATATCTTTGAAACTACCCAAAGTTACTCCGTCACAAATTCAGGTTATCATTATCGTCCCTGTCACAACATTTTGATAATATTTTGAAGGTCGTAGATCATCAGGCAGCGGAGATACACGTGTCCAGCCAGCCTGAGTTCAAGATGGCTGGACACAAGTATAATTAAGTTTTCATTGATATCTCGTAAACCCTTACATGTGACGCCATAAATCAAACGTTATTACTGTCACACATTGCGTCACCAAGTATTAGTAAAGGAACCATATTCGAAAACGCTCCCGTTATGTGGGATTCGGAAGTGCCAGCCAAAAGTTTTTTACGTAAATTCAAGATGGCTGGACACAGTTTTTTGCATTTTTCTACTAAACCACTGTACGTATCACAAAACTTTTAGCTTGATGTCTGTCACATATTTATGTGACGCCCGTTGATATGCAAAAAGTCGTCAAAATCACTTCCGTTACCGAGATTGAGAGACCAGCGAAAAGTGGTTTTTCAAGCTGGCTGGACACGCTTTCGATCGATTATCTAAGATTCTGTAGCGTCACCTATTCTGAAATAAGGGTGTTTAGCCGTCACATAAAGTGCCCTATTGCGCTATTGTAAACGCGAGCAGTTTTGAAGTTTTGTCCAGCCAACCAGAGCCACATATCTGACCTACACAACCCAGTTAGTACTGGGTAATATCCCCTTGATAAGCCCCTTGGATTCCTGTTGGAAAGACCGGTTTTTTTTTTTAAAAACGTTGCCCCACACTAGGAATTTCTCCTGTATCGTGGGTGCGTTTACAAACATTGAAAACCACATACACAAACACGCCCAGACCCGAAACAACTATCTGTAGGCCATACAGATACTTGTTCCGTGCGGGGATCGAACCCGCGACACCGAGCGCAGCAGTCCAATCGCTTAGCCACTGCGCCAACCGTGTCGTCAACCGTGCCGTGCCGTGCCGTGTTGTCACTGGTGTAAGAATTTCGGGCCACTGACTACCTGTTACGACTGTCAGAGATTTACAAATAATAGCCGGGACCAACGGCTTAACGTGGCACGGAGGAAACTCGGTTTGTAATGGTAGGTCACCCATCGACAGACCAACCTAAGCAAGCGCAGCTCAACCTGAAGATTTATCTGAGCATCTGATATTCTTTAGCCACGAGCTCTTCTATTCTGTTGGTCTAACTATTCTTCCACATAACTGGTAATATTGGTATATTTGTTAATGATTAATTTCTTGTTTTGTTGACCTTGATTTTGTTAATAATTTAACTTGAATAGCGATGGAATTTGTTTTTATTAATTTATTTAGGTACTTTACTGTCTCTTATGTTCTTTTTTTGTAATTACTTTTGTTTTTTGTAACACATTCAGATACAATGTAAATTGTTATTGAATAAATGAAATGAAATGAAATGAAATTTCAATTGAGATTAGTGAGCCATAGTCGGTTATAAGATTATCTTACTTATGACTAGCTTTTGCCAGCGGCTTCGCCCGCGTGAAAATGACGATTTTCCATACAAACTTTCATCCCCTATTTAACTCCCATAAGGGTTGAATTTCGAAAAATCCTTCCTTATTCCTTGTCTACATTATAAAGGGAACCTCTGTGCAAAATTTCAGCTTTCTAGGTCCAAGGGTTTGGGCTGGGTGTTGATGAGTCAGTCAGTCAGTCAGGACTTCTCTTTTTATTTATATAGATTTGCAGGAGTTGATTAATGTAAATGTAGTTGGGTAGATGTAATAAAATGAAACAGTAATAAATGAATTTATTGGATACATCTTTATTTAAAAAATAATCGTTTTCCGAGAAAATAAAAGCCTTGTCTTTTATGAAGTATCAACGTATATTTACATATTATGTATAAACTTTATTTAAAAGGTTCCATCTAGTCTTGAAATAACTTTATGACTTGTTGATAATTATATAGTATTATATATATTATAGTAGTTAGGTTATTTCATGTTATATACGTGTAAGGGAGCGGTTTCTGCAGACTGTTGAGGTGAATTTAATTCAGTATTTCATACTAAGATGACCGTTATAAGAAATTACATATTTTAGTAATGTTCTGGGATTCCAATGATTTTGATTTGTTTTATTTCTTCATACGCAATGTATCGTTACCGTGACAAAATGCACGTAGCGAACGTCAAGCGCGACGACGAGTTCGATGAACTCTGAAACTAGGCAGGAAGTGAACAGCTGATTTCACGCTTTGTTCATTTCACATCTGCTGTTTTTTTTTAACCGTATAATTTAGAAAAAATTGAGTGCTGCATACAGAAAATGTAATTTTACATTCAAAAAAAGGAACTGAAATTGTCCAGCAGTTTACGTCTTATGGCTGATGATGAAAGGAACTGAAAAATGATGAAAAAAAATTTTTTTTCGGGATAAAAATTCGGCTGGAATAAGATTCAGAATAAGGGGCTGAATGCATCCTATCAGTTTACAGAGAGTCCCTGACACACTGTATTAAATTATATGTACGTACAGATAGTAGTTAATTTTGTATTTAATCTCGATATATAAATAGTGAATACGATATTAGAATTGTGAACTAAAGTGGTTTAGTTTCCTATAAGTTGCTGGCGGCATGTACTAGGGCCTTCTTGGCGGCAGCTGCAGCAGGACCCGGGTTTCCTTTCACGACGGCTATCGGGAACTGGAAAATAACATTGAACATTAAATATCTATAAAACATAACATCACGCCTGTAACCCCCGAAGGGTTAGGTTAGGTGTACCCTAATAGTACACTCACGTTTTTTGTTAGGAATTTAAGAAACACAAAGTCTAGGTTTGTAGACATAGCGTTTAATCATCATCATCATCAACAGCCTATTAATGTTCCCACTGCTGGGACACAGGCCTCCTCTCTTTGAGAGGGAATCGGCTATAATCTACCACGAGGCCCAGTGCGGATTGGTAGCTGTCACATGTCTTCGATTTTTTTGGTTCTAAGACATGCCGGTTTCCTCACGATGTTGTCTTTCACCGTTTTGAGAGTAGTGGTGATGAAATAAATTACACAAAGTAATGTGCCTGCTTGGGGCCCCTGCTTCGAACCCACGACCTACTGTTCGTAAGTCGGGGCCGCCACCACTGGGCAACCGCTGCTGTAGCGTTTGATACGTGGCAGTAACTCGCAAACTAGAAAGTTCTCAGAATAGACCATATTAAATTACGTTTCGTTTTCCAAGGCAGTTCAGTACATTTTTCTTCATATTGCATAAGCTACACTTATTCGCTATTAAATAAAAAGGTTATATCATTATACTCACTCGTGCAACTATCTCAAAGACGCCTTGAGTTTCGAAGACGCGTTGAACTGGTGGCAGAGAGGCTGCGGTGATGAAGGCTGCTGCATTGTTGCTGCTAACTCTGTGGCCGTTATACAGCCGTTTGGCAGCACAGTACTGCTCGTTCACAAGCCTGGTAGACATAAAACAACATGATTATGAGGAGCAGCAGCGGGGCTGGAGTTGTGGAGCGAAGGTACAAAAGAAACAAATGCCAAACGTGTAGGTATTGCTGATTATTGACGCTGCCGATGTACAGTGCTGTGGTGTGAACAGCACCTTATGAGTGTAGCATCAACATCCATGTAGCCCAAACAAGGATGGTGCTGCAACGTTGCGTTGCACTATCCCATTTTTTTTTTTTTTTTTTGGTGGGTGGAAAATCATCGAATAACCCCCCCCCCCGCTCTTGGGCAGAGCGAAGGGGAGTGTCAGACTTCTACTGACTAAAAACCAAACCCATGTTCCTTCTTCGCCCTTGTGTCGGAGCCGCGTTATCCTTTCGACAAGCCACAGCCCCGACGGGACGAGCCACAGCCCCGACGGGGTTGCACTATCCCTTAAATGGTTTGCACGAGTGCCACAGTGAGCAGGGAAGGCCAGTGTACATAGGTTGTAGGTCCATATCCAGGCAACCGTATCAGGCAGTTAAAAATTACCGAAACTCAAAACTGATTCGGGACAAAAAGAAAACAAATTCCTTTAAAACAGTTGATAGACTATGCAAGTATGAACATATTTGAGTTTCACATCCAAAGTTGTTCAGTGTGACGGGTAAAATCACTCTCTCTAGACCGATGATCATTACTTACTCATTGGCATCATTGTTCCACTCGCTGCTGAGTACCAACATGGTCCCTTTACTGGTATTCTTCCCTGGTCTGCTCAAGTTTTAACTAAGTCTTACCCACGATCTTCTAAATATCATTAACCCACCTAGCACCCTCGTCTGCTTATACTTCTTCTACCTTTTGGTAACCATTCAGTGAGACCTTTACACCCCTTTTTTTTTTTTTTTTTTTTTTTTTTTGGTGGGTGGAAAATCATCGAATAACCCCCCCCGCTCTTGGGCAGAGCGAAGGGGAGTGTCAGACTTCTACTGACTAAAAACCAACCCATGTTCCTTCTTCCTCGCCCTTGTGTCGGAGCCGCGGTAACTTTCCGATATCCGCAGCCCCGACGGGCGTCGGCCCTTGCGGGCCCCTCCTTGCTGACATCTCTTTGAGGCGCGCGTGGAACACGTACGCGCCGCCGACACGGTCTGTTGCCGTCATGACGACGGCCGGACGGCGAGCTAGCCCGTTACTCACCGTCCACAGGCCCGCGTCTACGGTGGCCGGAGGTCATCGCGTGACCCCCGACGCCCGGAGCGCCTTCCGCGGCGGCTGGGACGTTGAGAGGTTCTCTCCCTCTCTCGTTCCGCCACCTCCTTCGCTAGCATCACTGCTTCGCAGAAGGAGGCGACGGCGTCCCATTCCTCCTCGCCCCGGACCATGGCTTGCACCAGGGCCGGGCGCGAGAGGTCGCCGCCGCCGATCGCCGCTACGAGAACACGGCGGGGCTCTGCCCAAAAAGGGCACGTCTCCACAGTGTGCTCCACCGTACCTTTACACCCTTGACTGGTCTTCTTGTAGTCGTTCACTTTGGACGGAGTAGTCGTGGTCATATGGTGTCGCCCACAACTGCGGTCGCTGCCTTTGCGATCCTTTACCACCGGTTTCTATAGTCACATGGCGAGCACATTCTTAAACATTCATTAATTTCGTTGCGGGATCCAAGACAGTTAAATCGTTTCTCTGTGATTTTATGCAGCTTCATTGTCACGGTGCTTTTCCGGTGGTTGCCACTGTTGATTCTGACTTTCAGGAGTAACAGTGGTTTGGGAATAGTGTGGTGAGTTTGTCCAAGAATTCTTCCTTTGTCAGGTGCAGGTTACTAAATGTGGTCATTTAGTGGGGGTACCTTGTTTGTATTACACTAGCTTTTGCCAGCGGCTTCGCCCGCGTGAAGTTTTTCATACAAACTTTCATCCCCTATTTAAATCCCTTAGGGGTTGAATTTCGAAAAATCCTTCCTTATTCCTTGTCTACATTATAAAGGGAACCTCTGTTCAAAATTTCAGCTTTCTAGGTTCAAGGGTTTGGGCTGGACGTTGATGAGTCAGTCAGTCAGTCAGTCAGGACTTCTCTCTTTATTTATTAGATTAGAAGATAGATTGATTGCTGGTGACTTACCCAGCTGCAGAAGCGGGTGCGTTGGAAAGGATGGCGTCCCAAGCTGCTTCGAATTGGTAAGTCCTACCACCACCGTTGCAGTTACCACGGGGTCCAGTCTGGGGATAAAGTTTATCAATTAAGCAATCATTGCAACAAACTACCTATAAGAAACAAAATCAAAATCAAAATTCATTTATTCAAACTAGGCTGATAATCAGCACTTTTCGAAGGTCAAAATTTACTTTACTTTACTACAGTGAAACTTGGTTAACTGGGACATGGATAATTGAGAAATCTCTATAACTGGAACTCATACTGGGGTCCCATAAGACAAATTTGGATATCTGAGACACATTTAACCAGGTTTCACTGTATTTACATTTTTATAAGACAGTCCCCCAAAAACGCCCACCCATCGGCACTTCCTAGTGTTTAGCTGGAAAGAAGAAGTGGCGGAACAAACTCCCCAGCACACATCTGTCTGTTAGGTTGGTTAGAAGAACCAGACTCGATACAATAGCAAGGTGTCAGTTAAATTTAAGATTTACTACAGACACAATCAGTAATAATGTAATAAACAAAAGTATATACAAAGTAAGTGTAAACAATATAAAAAGAAAATAATAAATACATAACATAACAGTAAACTAATTTTGAAGAAAGAACACAACAAACATTGTCTTGTGTTCAACTCAGCGACCAACTATTCTTATCATCTAAGTAGTCGTTAATAGAATAGTAAGCTTTTAAACAAAGATTAGATTTCACTTTGGCTTTAAACTCATTAAATGGCAAGTCTAGAAAAGAAGATGGCAGTTTGTTATAAAATGTAATCCCGAGCCCTACGAATGAATTGTGAACTTTGTGAAGCCGGTGAAAAGGAGCGCGTAGTTTATGCTTATTTCTAGTGTTAAAGTTGTGGTTATCACTGTTTTTAGTGTACAGATGGATATTTTGTCTAATATATAAAATGTTGGCAAAGATGTACTGAGAAGCAACCGTGAGAATACCAATCTCCTTAAAAAAATCTCTAAGGGAATTTAGAAAAAATCTCTGAGGAAATTACTGGGTGTCGAGTTATGTCGCAAACTATGCTTAGGTTAGGGTTTACCGGGCTTGACAAGTTAAGGGTATTAAAAAAAAAGACGAGTATCGAAAAAACCAAAGTTTAAAAATAGAAAAATATCCGGCTCAAGACATTTAAAAATGGTAACCTCAATTATACTCCCTCGTAAGCTGCTGCTGAGCCTCAAAACATGCAGCTAAAGTCACCTCTGTGCTACGAGTGGAAGACGAAGCTACACAAAGAACAATAGTAACAAAAATTGCAAAACCCTTTGCATCTCCGGATCCATAGAGTTGAAAGTCGTCAGGAAAGATCTCGCGATTTTCTATGGAGTCTTTCATAAAGCATCCATGTCTACACTAACAAAAATAAATCTGTGATCTGAAAGATTTAAGCGGCTGTCTAGCTTTGCTTTCTAGGTCTAGAAGAATTCCGAAATGTCGAGTCTAGGCCCCTAGCCCACGGCGACTTTTTGTAGCGATGCTGTAGCGCTTTTGCATCGATACAGTCCCGACGCGATCGCTAGCTGTTTGCCCTCGCCCACAAAACTAACGTGTATTAGTAGCGATGCTGTCGAGTGTTTCGTAAACGCGCGACAGCATCGCTACAAAAAGTCGCCGTGGGCAAGGAGCCTTAGTAGGTACTATAGCTATACATAATTCAAGTGTTAGTAAGATAACACTCCAATGCAAAATATTTATATTTGCATGATAATCATCATTACAACGGAGAAGCGCACTTGAAATATTTCTTGTGAATGTGGGTACTTCTCGAGTATAGCTATACATAATTCAAGTGTTAGTAAGATAACACTCCAATGCAAAATATTTATATTTGCATGATAATCATCATTACAACGGAGAAGCGCACTTGAAATATTTCTTGTGAATGTGGGTACATCTCGAGTTTGTGAAGAGGTTTCTTCCTATTGATTTACGGCGAATCTTCAGTATTGAGTATTGTTATATATCATCATCATTCTCCTGCCCTTATCCCAATTCATTTGGGGTCGGCGCAACATGTCTTCTTCTTCCATACTTCCCTATTTCTCGTCATCTCAGCAGTCACCTCCTTTCTAGCCATATCATCCTTCACACAGTCCATCCATCGTTTCTTTGGCCTTCCTCTCCTTTTATAGCCATCTACATTCATACTCAACATTTTCCTCACAACATTTCCTTCATTCCTTCGCATCACATGTCCATACCACGACAATATTGTTTTAAATGATAACATAATTTAATAACATGTCTGTAATCCCCGAAGGCTGAGACAGAGGCGTATCTAAACTACCTATCATTTCGCCAGTTTAGTTTGAAGTCCCATGTTTGCAGAGGGCAAACCTTTACGGGCACAAATTCAGACTCCATCGCTGCTACTAAGAAATTTCTGATGAAAAACCCAATAACACTTGAGCTTGCCTGACTTGAAAATAGAACCCAGGTGTTCAAACTAAGCAGTCATTCTTGCGACTTCTAAATGAGGCAACGGCTACAACAATGAAGTGGTTATCAGTTCCATTAGTGTAGGGTTAGAAAAATAATTAATCTTTTAGGGTTTTCCTAGATTATTACTTACACGATTATGTTACTGTCTTCAGACTTTTCAGCCCTTTTTTTTTTTTTTTTTTGGTGGGTGGAAAAAAAAAAAAAAGTCAAATCATCGAATGACCCCCCCGCTCTGGGGCAGAGCGAAGGGGAGTGTCAGACTTCTACTGACTAAAAACCGAACCCATGTTCCTTCTTTGCCCTTGCGCCGAGGCCACGTAATCTAGTACAAAAATCCGCGGCCCCGACGGGGGACTTTTCAGCCCTTAATTAGCATTGTTGCAGGGTGCTGTTATTAAACATTTGTGAAATTCGTTGAAAATGTATTGTTTTTAAATGGCTGCAATAGATTCAATTTTGGCGAGTCGCTAAATAATTCTTCGACGCCATAAACAGAATCATGATTCGCATTTCCACCTAAATTGCTCAAAACAACCAATATTTCAGATCAAAAGAGTTCTGTCCACATCGATTTATCAAACATCGGGACGCGAGAGAAAAATCATCAATATCAATAACAACACGGGAAGTGGTCGAAATTGTTTAGACGATGGACAATAGTGGAACTGGTGTGGTGATTGATGGCCCACCTATGATTAATGGAGGGAATTTGATTACGTATGCATTGCGTGCGCTAGTCATCAAGCGTTTGGTTGTTTGCGTATAACTATTTGGAGTGGTTTTTGGAATAGAAAATAATGATCATTTCCCTGATATTAAAAGATGAATGAATTGAGGCAGAGGTGTAGTACACCTACATTTAGCCAGTTATTTTAAAGTTCCATGTAATGGGGGACGAGCCTATTATCAACTGGGCATAAATCCGGTCTCCGTGGCTGCTACTGACAAATTCCTGATGGTAAAATTCAATAACAATTTGTCCTGGGAATCGAACCTAGGACTTCAGCTCAGCAGTAGCGCTGACCAACGAGGCTGTCGAATGAATGAATGCTTAAATTTCTGCTAAACTTAAGATAATTTCAAAAGCTGTAGAAAGAAACATGCTTGGCTTAAAATGAAGCGACCGCTTAAAGAGCAGCGACATTAGAGCAAAGATCAAAGTCACTGCAGATACTTTATAATATATATGGCCGAGAAGGCAAAGTAGAATTGGGCAGGCCACATCGCGAGGACCGCAGACAACAGGATAGCTGCGTCGACAGCAAATAAATAAAAATATGTAACTATAGGAGGATGATCCCGGCTTATGGCCGATGATCTGTTGGTCCCAGCTGCCAAATACATATTATAGTTCTTTGGCAGTCGTTACAGTTATTCAGTGACCTAAAAGTCTAACAACCAGTCTTACTAAAGCATTGGGTATTACCCAGCATTAACTGGGTTGTAGACGTCAGATAGGCTAAGGTAGACTGGTAGAAAATGCCCAAGGCATTAAGTCCGCCTTTGTACGGTTTTACTACTTGTGCATAAAGTTTTAATAAATAAATAAATAAATAGGCGGTCGGTCCATGTAAAATACTGGTATTCAGCTGCTTCCGGTTAGGCTGGAAGCCAACCTCAACACAGTTTCGAAAAGGCTAGGCAGATGATGATGATGTATAGGCATTTGTATAGGAGGATGATGAAGTCAAACTCACCGCGAAGCGTAGCGAGTTAGGGTTGGTAGCCACTTGGACAATTAGATCGATGCTGTTCGTCAAGAACTTGATGAACTTGGCCACGGCTGCGCGAGCACCGTTTTTGTTGCCAGAGCGCAGGGCATGCACGTAGGCGTCGATCACCTGCGAAGAGAAGAATGTTAGAAGGAAGGGCACATGCAAAGCTTAACACACTCAGCGCCAAGGGACCTTAGAGGCAAAAGTAGTGGACTTTACAAAAAAATATTTTTTGCAGAATTGGCTTCTTCTCTAAACGTCCACATAAAATCTATGGTGTATAATTAACCTGTAATGTTCTCAACACTGGGACACAGGCCTTCTCTTTGAGTCACGGAGTGTGCAAAGATTTTTCGTTCGAAATAATAAAACTATTCCCACTTCTGGGACACGCGCATCCTCTCTATGAGAGCAAGTGGACCGTATCTTACCACGTGGGCCCAGTGCGGCATTGCTACTATACTTGCACAAATCCAGATTCCTGGCTTCTATTGAGTTATCCCTAGTGGATAGACCCAATAACGCTTGGCCTAACCTTGAAATCTCACTATAAATGCATATCTTGGATCTACTTACTTCAGCAGCCGCACAAGCGTCTCCTGAGATGCCTGAAGCCTCAACACCGAGCAAGCCAATAATCTCAGCAAGAGAGAGGGCTTGGCCATACTTGCCACCGTCGGCCAGGTCCTTGGCGACCGCAACAGACGTCAGGGAATACGCTGAAGACTCTCCACCATCCAGTACTTCTGTGAGTTGGTCGATCCAAAAACTTGAAAAATAATATTACTTATCAGGTAAGATTTTCACGCTTGTAGACTCAAAAGCACAGCTGGTGGCTGAAAATCCTAGGTGAAATCTTCGTGAAATCACTGACAGTGAATGAAAGCAGTTTTTTTAATCCGCGCTTAAGAAATGTCAGTGTTATAGATTGCAATGGAATATTGACACTTCTTAATGACGAGCTGATCGCGTTCAGAAAAAATCCAACCCAAGACCCAGTCTTGGGCGGATTTCAGGAGGCCTTAAAAGATATAGTAGGAGAAACTGGATAGAAGATGAGACAGGTACAAAAAAAGTAGGAGTGGCCTTATGCAAAGGGTAGGACATCACAGGCGAAAAGTCAGAAAAATTTTCAGAACTGCTGCAGAAATGAGCAAATGTATGAATAAGGACAAAGCAAAAGGAATATGTAAACTAATGTACAGATCGAATCACGTCGCACCATGTAATTTTCTGCCAACCTCCATGGAAAAAAGGCAAACATTTTTGTGTGTATAAGCATGAACAAAGCACAATAGGCCTGTAAAGTTCCAAGTGTTGGAACACAGGCACAGGTTGGCAAACTGTTTATATGACAGTACACGAATAAATGTACTCACGCAGACACTAATCCACCATTATGCTTCGGTGGTGCCACCTCGTTGACTGACACAGGATTCAATATTACGCCGGGGAAGGCCAAAGTGCTCTGTAAACAAAAGAAATATAATAATAAAAACAATAATTTTGTACCCTACCACAATGTTGTCTTATTTAACATTAAGGTTGACTGGTAGAGAATGCCTTGTGGTATTAAGTCCGCCTATGTACCACTATTGTGCATGAAGTTTAAATAAATAAATAATTTATAAACAAAACATCACATCACGCCAATAGAACACCCACATTTCGCCAGAGTAATAGAGCACGAGCCCATTGCCATCAACGTTCCAAATCAAATCAAGGGTCCAAATCCAGACTCCGCGGCTGCTACTGAGAATTCCTGATTGAATAACTCAATAACACTTTGCCCGACCCTGTAATCTCACCCAGAATCTCACGCAGCAGTCGAATCTCATTTAATATGTATTCAAATACAAACATTATCATTTAAGTAGTTGTCCCGTCTCCAATTCCTGGCACATTATTATAATCTAGAGTGATCCATACAAGACTCGATTTCAATATTTATTATGCTCTGTGAAACTGCCTCAGATGGAACCCTGTCGAAGTCACGGCTTCCATACATTTATTCATGGAAAATCTGAGATGACCAAATATTCCGCTGTGTCAGGATTTTGATTGACTATAGTCAACCGTTTTTGTTCATTTATGGAAAATTGTTGTTTAATTTTAGTAATCAAGTACTTGTCCAAATACTTTGTAGTACGATTGAGCCTGCTATAAAGATTTCATAAAATATTATTATAATTCAAAAACGATTGTCCTACGTCTTCTGAAGTATAGGCATTATTTTCATTTAGTTTCTTTATTTGCAGGTATACCACACATGTGGGAAAACGTTAGGCAGATGATGAAAAGATGATCACCACTAACACAATTTTGCATTATTTATAGTTAGGCACAGTTAACGTTAATGAAAATTTTTCATACGCAATAACGTCCAAATATGCGTTATTGCGTTTGCATTAATGGAATAGACATAACTTGCCATTTAAAATAATAATGGGCACAAATGTAATTAAATTGGTTCTGAGACATAATACTGTACCTACTGTCAGCTTTGAAGCTACCTTTCATAAAATAAAAGGATATCCTCGGAAACACATAATGTAAGGTGTTTCCTCATAAATCCGTCTATTCTCCGGTGTATTGAGAATTTGACTAAAGGCATTTTAGAGCACGGCATAGTGAAGTTGTTGAGTTTGTAATAGAGAGTAGGTTCGATTCCTGTATTGTCTATTCTTTACAATTAAGTAGTTATTTCAAACTTGATTTCATGTTTTTTAATATTAATGACACTGAATATTAATAAACATTTGAGATTTTATATAGTTATCAAAATAAACAAAAGGTTCCCCAAAGGGAGTGCTGTTCCCGTCGGGGCTGCGGGTTGTTCACAAGAGATACCGCGGCCTCGACATAAAGGGCTAAGAAGGAACATGGGTTTGGTTTTTAGTCAGTAGAAGTCTGACACTCCCCTTCGCTCTGCCCAAGAGGGGAGGGGTTATTTGATGATTTACCACCCGCCCAAAAAATAATAATAAAGGGGGTACTGTTAGCGCGCAGTCGCTTAGTCTGTAAGTTTTTGCTCCTGGCTGGAGGTCTTATAATCAGGGTCACAAGGTAGTCTGGTAAATAATAACATAAAAAATATGTAGAAAAGAAAATAACAAAAGTACTTACTGTAGCGAAGAGTAATACCAGAACGATAGGCAGCATTTTGCTGGTCTGTTGTCGACCAATCGGTATAATATACTATACACGAAAATGTCTATACACACCCACTATATATACATAACGACACAATGATAGAAAATAAAACCACAACTGGACAAACAGCATCAATTTGTAAACAGTTTTACAAGTTTAATTTTTACACTGAAACCTTTATTTATCCCTCTTATCATTTATAGTATTAGGTTGAAATTCCAATGGGTATTTATTTTGCAACTATGTACATAACTTGGCAGATAGGCTTCAATAAAGCTTTTAATTGAATCGTTTGTTTTTCTGTTTGTCTGTGCGAGCATTAACGCAAATTCTCTTTATTTTACAAATAATGTTAAATTAAAGCATTGTTATTATTGTTCATTGTTAGGTAAATAAGGAGACATAGTAAGGTTATAAGAGGTATGTATAGAGTTATATATAAAGGTCTGAAAGAAGACTCTGTTACTTATATGTTTCTAAAAACTTGCTAAGAACACCAATTTTTTTTTAATTGTGGGAAATCATGACTCCTCAAACTGCTACTGACTAAAAACTACCCGTGTTCCTTCTTAGCCTTTTATGTCGAGGCCGCGGTATCTCTTGCGAACAACCCGCAGCCCCGACGGAACCCGAGGCCCGACGGGAGGCCAGGAACACCTTGAGATTAATTTTTTGACTCTAAATATAAATGTTTACGAGACGGATGACAGAATCAAAATCAAAATCAATAGTCATTTATTCAAACTAGGCTGATAATCAGCACTTTTCGAACGTCAAAAATTTACTTTACTATTTATTTTTTTATAAGACAGTCCCCCAAAACGCCCGCCACCCACACTTCCTAGTGTTTAGCTGGAAAGAAGAAGTGGCGGAACAAACTTCCCAGCAAGGGGATTGAAATAAAAAAAAAAACAAAATAAGCAGTACTGTAATATTTTATATTTATATATATTTTATATTAAATATTTCCTGTACTTTCTACTGTGTGTACATAAATAGTAAAACAAATAAATAATAAAAACCGGCATGACCTAGAACCAAAAATTCGAAGTCTTGTGACATCTACCAATCCGCACTGGGTCGGCGTTGTAGATGATAGCCCATTCCCTCTAAAAAGAGAAGATGCCTGTGTCTCTGCAGTGGGAATATTGATGCCTGTAGCACACCTCCGCTGCGAAACAATTGCGAAACCGCTGCGCGAGTTTCGCTGTTCAACAGTACTACGGAGATGTAGACGGCTCCTGAGCAAATGAGCGAAATCGTGTTAGAAAGAGACAACATCATAGTCAGTTTTGTACGTTAGAGCAGGGAATTTCGCTCCTGTTTCGCCGCCAAGAACTTACAACTCACAGCGAAACTAATGCGGTTTCGCCCTTTGAGTTTCGCAGCGGAGGTGTGCAACAGGCATAATTAACTGATGATGATATAAAAACAAATGAAAGTGGTCATGTTCTGACAACTCAAATTGTGTAGCATCCGTGCGTTTTGACAGCCCAACGATATTCATTGTGTTATACGTTGTAAAACAAATGAATTCTCCATCTATGAAGCAATGGATAAGCAACCTAAGAACACGCCTGTAATTCTTGGACGTTAGGCTAAGGTGCAGTTTATAATAGCACATCCTCATTTCATGTAATATGGGGCGAATCTATTGCCATTACATTGAAGTTTCTTGCCATTCTTCTCATGAGACCAACGCTTTGCAATGGGCAACTACAGTACACTCACGAGATAATATGCCTTGTGACTGGGACTGTAGCTTACTTTATTTAGCTTCATTAGTTTAGTAGTTTACTGCCGCACTCGGAGAGCTTCGGTGGTTGCTTGGGCCGTCGCTTGGTAAAGGTTTTTGGCAGTTTAGTCATTCAAAAGTATGTCAGGCCTTTGCTGAGCAGGCTTGAGTAATCGTTGGATATCTCTGAGTGCCGCAGATTGTTTAATTCGACTATTCAAAAGTGCCTGTAACTGGCCTACTTGAAATAAATGTTTTGATTTTGATTTTTTGAGTAACGGGGCACAAATTCAGACTCCGTGGCTGCTACAGAGACATTCCTTATGGAAAAATCCAATAACAGTTTTACCCGACGAGGGAGTGTTGTCGCATGGGGCAGCATCAATGACGCGCTGTTTCCCACTCTAGATTCCAGGCTGCTACGGAGAAATTAATGGTGGAAAATTCGATTATAGATTACCCGACCCGTGCGTTGCGGAGGACAGAAAGGCAGTTGGTTCATGTAAAATACCGGTATTCAGCTGCATCTAGTTCGACTGGGAGCTGATCTCAACTGGGAAAAGGCTAGGCAGATGATGATGCCAAACTGTGATTGAAAGTGAATTCATCATCATCATCATCAGCCTATTGCAATCCACTGCTGGATATAGGCCTCTTTAATCTTACGCTACTCAGCTCGATTTTCGGCAACTCTCATCCAGTTGCTACCATTTGCGTAAGTCATCACTTCACCGAGCCTAAGGGTGTTTCACCTTACGCTTGCCTATTCGCGGTATCCACTCAAGAACACATGTACTCCAACACTCATCGGTTCTGCGGCTATTATGGTCAGCCCACTGCCACTTCAGCGTACTTATTCTGTGAGCTATGTCGACAACTCTGGTCCTCTGTCGGATCACCTCATTTTGGACGCGATCCCTGAGAAAGACTCCTAGCATAGCTCGCTGAGCGACTGAAAGTGTATATTATCACTACAAAATAGAACAAAATCATACGCCATATACTGGTTCTCATGCAGTACAACACTGACCGAAACAGTTTAAGTTCAAAACGATAGAACGTCAAAACGCAACAAAGTTACGTGAGGAACGGCATCCAAGTGACTGGAAAGTATGATGAGTTGATAGTTGGGCTCCTGAGACAGCGGGATTATATGTATAATACTAGCAGATGCCCGCGGTTCCACCCGCGTGGATGTTGGTTATCGCGGCAACCCTCTTTCAATCCCTTTTTCGCATTAAAAAGTATCCTATGTCCTTTCTTAGGCTTAAAACTGTCTGTGTACAAAATTGAATTTAAATCGTTTCAGTACTTTTGGCGTGAAAGCGCGACAGACAGACAGACAGAGTTACAGTTACTTAAGTTACAGAGTTAGTAAGGATCACGTCTGCTTCACTGAATGGGTAAGCAGAGGCATTCTCCTCATCTCCTGCTTTTATCCCAAATTACTTAGTCTAATCACACCATTACACTAAGTAATTTCCTTCGGACTGAATTGTCACTTGTTTGGGAAGGGAAACATCGTGAGGAAACCAGCATGCCTGAGACGTTTACTTCTCTATTAATCGCCATCTCTGCAGTAACCTCTTTTCTAGTCATATTTTCTTCTTTCTCTATTATAATTAGCCAGCCACATTTCAAAATTCACAAGTCATAATTTGCTGACGATATTTTCTTCATTCCTTCATCCCGCATCACATGACGAAAATCTCATGAGGCAAGCCTATTGGCATCTTCATTCATATTCACTCTTATAAGATTAGAGGAAAACCGAAAGAGAGTATCTAGACGTCTTGTGAGAATCGCTTAATTCTTACTAACTTTCAAACTCTGTTTTAACAACCACAACGCACAGCCATCATTCACCGCCGACTCATCATTTGCAGTAAAGCTACGAACACGTATAAAACCGGCGATGGACACTAAAATACTATGTATCGTTTTATGCTCTGCTTAAACATGTGACCATTATCTTTACGAGTGTGGAGTGTGTCGACAAATAGCTTTACTGTCTGTACATTGTAAAAATGGATTTTTGAACGAAAAGCTTTGGATTTGATTTCTAAGTGAGCTTTTCTTACAAAGCTGACTTTCATTTAATTTTTCTTTTATGGTTTTGTGTGCTGAGACTAAAAATCTTAGAGATTGTTCTAAGATCGTGGACAAATGTGTTTACATTGAGAGGAGCGATCTCGTACTTCCCGCTTCGAACGATAACTACGATTTTTAGTTCGAATCAACGAGATAAGACTACTCTAACAGGGGCTGCGGGTTATTCCCCACCCTCAAAAAAAAGACTACTCTAATGTCGTTGTCAACGATAAACGGAACAGTACGGTATGGTCACAGTATAAATATGGACAGTACCGAAACTAAGCCTAGTTGATGCGATAACTACCTACGCTCCATTGAAGCCATAGGGTTGTCCCTTTTAATGCGTATCTTTTAATGACAGTGGATAACTTATAATGTCTATCAAATAACTGTCAAATGGTGAGTTTTTAAGAAAAAAATGTACCAAACCATAACCAATTTACAGTTAATCTATGGACATTTCTGATAGCCACTGACGTTAAAAAGATACGCAGTAGCCCTGCTGAGCGGTTGTTGATGATATTGTTTTTTTTTCTTAAATATTTTTATTCTGTTGTGATCAATGAATCGAATTGAAATAACTAGCTTACTACAACTAGTGATGTGCAATTCTGCTATAAATAATTAACATATTATTAATATTAAGAACGTATATATTATTATATTGTTTTAAATTATTATTATCAATGAACTTTCCTTCATATTAGACACAGTACACACAGTTTTAGACTAATAAAATGTTATTATTAAATAAAGTTGGACCAGTGTAAAAAAACATTTTTTTTTTGGTGTTACGTGATTCTCACTTACATATCATGGGGGGGGGGGGGGGGGGGGGCATATTTATATTGTGGTATGGTTGAGTGAAACTTAACATTTAAAGACTTTTTCTTTCTTAGAAGTTTTCTCCTATTACTCTCCTCACATGCACATCGCCATTCTTCTGGTTAGCGTGTCGGTAAAAATTCAAATTAACCGTAAATGATGCTCGGAGTTAATGAACAACAGCTCTAAATAACAGAACAGGCAGGCCACGATGCCCGTCGGGGCTGCGGGTTCGAAAGAGATACCGCGGCCTCAGCACAAAGGGCTAAGAAGGAACATGGGTGGTTTTTTAGTCAGTAGAAGTCTGAAACTGGGATACCGCTCTGCTCTCGGAGCGGGAGGAGCCATTTTTACGATTTTTCACGCAAAAAAATAAAATATGTCCCATCGTTTGTTATGAAATTCTATGGGAAGTGAACTTTAATTATTTCTTTTTTGTGCGATTTGGACAAAAAATAAATCTTCTTCTTCTTATCGTGTGGGCAGTAAGGTCTAACGACCCCACACACCCTAGTGTCAGAGTTTCTAAACCGCCGCAAGGGCCTCTGACATGGTTTGACGACCGCCATTTGGCCGCTGGCACCACCGGCTTATACGTGCCTTCCGAAGCACGGAACCATCTTTTTATCAGACAATCAGGTGATTCAAGCCTGCAATGTCCTAACCAAACTGGAAACAACTTCACAAAGTATGCTTCCCGTGGGAATCGAACCCACGACCACCGGGTCACAAGGCAACGCCTAAACCACTCGACCACGGAGGCAGTGGTTGGCAGCAAAAAAGAAATAATAAGTAAGGACGATTTTTTAAATAGCACTGCAGCAAAGTATGTGTTATATCACCATCTGTTTTTTTTTGTATTAATACCTGCTTGCACATACCACACATTCCTCACTTGTCAAATAACACATACTTTGTACAATATTATTAGAAATATAAAGCAGGTACACATTGGGTCTCTACAAAACAATTTTACATAAGATTCGGATCCGTCTGAGATTTATGAAACAACAGTACACTTGGTAAAGTATTATTGAAGTCTTACAAAGTCAAATTCTGCAGGTAAATGTGGGGTCACAGTGATAGCGAGGAGTCTTATTATGACTCGTTTAAAAAAAAAAGACTAAGTAAGTTTGTTTGTGAAGTTAGTACATCAAGCTACCTGAAATTGTCACATTTTCTCAATTATGAACCTTAAACCTAGTGCTTTGGAGACGAATTTGAAAATCTATTAAACGCCCAAATACTCAAACGTCACTCAATTATAAGTAACCCTCAAAACTCCTGCTATCTCTGTCACTCTGCGTTAAACTAACAAAGACAGCACGAGATTTAAGTGCAACTTAAAATTGAGTGACATTCGAGTATTTGGGCGAAAGATAGATAGATTGTAGTATAATGTGCATGTCTCATTTACGTACCACTAATGGCTGCGAACCGTCCGTAGTATGTAATTAACAAATGATTCATACTTTTACAAAACTTCTGGAGGAGGAACGTATCTGGTGGACGATGAACCGGTGTCGACATCTTGATATGAATCATTTCTCTGTAAAAGCATCTGCATATTGTATACGATTCTAATCTGAATTTTGAGCCCCGACTTCCATTCGAACTGGAAGTGTTCTGTATTCGCATGACCGGGGTTCGGATCTAGTGCGCAACCTTATTAATGCCCTTTGGCCCCGAACAAATCACACAAAAATGATCTTATCTGATCTTAAGTAGAATTTAGCCATTTTGTTATGTTATGCAACACGAATAAACACCTTTTCTTTCTTACATGAACTCGGGAACATCAACGCTATCCACTCCTTGGTTGTCCGCATAATCAAAGATATAGCAGAGTGCTTCGTGCTATTAAACTAATGCGTGGAACATCGACAAGATGGTAACCTGCAGTACGTCTCGACTCCCGATGGTAGAAGGAATAAAAAGATTTGGATCGGAAGCAATCATCATCATCATTTAAGCCAAATGACGTCCACTGCTGGACATAGTCCTCCCCCAGGTGTCGCCACATTAACCCGTCTCGTGTGTCTCGCATCCGGCGGGTCCCTGCAACCTTCAGAAGGTCACCGCTCCACCTGGTGGGAAAGCCATCCAACGCAGCGTCTTCCGGTTCGCGTTCGCCACTCCAGAACTCTTCGGCTGATGTGATAACTAGAACAGTAGGACCCCAACTTTACGAGGTTCCAGTCGTAGCTTAAGCTGAAGATAATCCTGTCTCCCCGTGGGATCTACTTTGTGATTGCAAACGGGGACTCGAGAAACAAAGAAACTAGATACAGCTCTGAAATTGGTACTCTTGATGGGTACGGAGATGCTTTCATCATATTGTGTTTAGATACTAGGCTTGTAGACTATGTAGGGGTTTTGAAAGGTCTTCGAAATAATAAAACATCATTTTTGTAATACCTGAAGGGTTAGGTACACCTTGTCTATCTATCTTATATTATTATATAAATAAAAAGAGAAGTCCTGACTGACTGACTGACTGATTGGCTGACTGACTCATCAACGCCCAGCCCAAACCCTTGGACCTAGAAAGCTGAAATTTTGCACAGAGGTTCCCTTTATAACGTAGACACGACAAGGAATAAGGAAGGATTTTTCGAAATTCAACCCCTAAGGGAGTTACCCAAGTAACATTTTTGGTTTTAGAAAGGTTTTGAAAAGGTTCTAGAACCTTCATATGGAAATCTGCTCGTAAGTCTTAACAGGCTCAATAACGTTATATTAACCTTATATTTACCTCCTGAGTGCAAAAAGGGCCCACGTTTTAGAACATTTCTGAGAGCTATAGCAAAACCTATAGGTCAAATCCAGAACCTTTCGAATTACTTACACAGTACCCAAATATAACCTTCACAACCTTAATTTAACGTAAATATAACCTTGCAAGGCAGCTTTTAAGTTCTAAATTAGTCTTGTATGTAACCCTATGACAACTTAAAACCTTTTTGATGGACATGAAAAAATACCTTTCCAGGACTCGCAGGTTTTAAAATGTTTCTGTGTAAGATTTTTTTACACAGAAAGACCAATATAATGGCGCCACATTCGCTGTCATTTTACCAAGTTTCAAAATGGCTAACTGAGTATGTAGTAAGTATTTATAAAATAAATATAAGTATCTTGCTGAAGTCAGGAAGAACAAAAATTGTGCGACTGGCACTTCATCGTGAAACTTTAGGATAATAGTGCTAAATACGAGACGGGTCTTGCGTTAGTTTATAATTTTGAAGATATTTTAATGAAATAAAAATTATAAATATACACGGTTGGTGGTACGTTGCATTAGAAATAAAACTTCTATTCATTTAAAAACATATATTTTAAATGCTATAGCACAAGTTACTTATTTTAGCCTTATTGAATTAAAATATTGCCTTTTGTTTTGATTTTGTTATTTAAAATTGATTTTTTATGTAAAAAAAATGGCTGGCGTTAATAAATTACTAGAAAGCATTAAAATTACCAATTTCAGAACTGTTACAGCTAAAAGCTCTTAATGTTTGCCAAAATAAGAGCTAAAAGTAATCTCGCGGAGCTACTTAAAACGCATAGGCTGTTTTCGCAGCTTTAAGGTTATCGCTAGGAGTAATTCAAGACTTGCTAGTCGCGAAAACAACCCCTGCGCACAATCAGTTGCTTTTAGGTTTTGGTTGAAACAGGACGTGCGATCGACGGTTTGACAAGAGTGCTGAACAAACAGCTACAGGGTGCTTTTTTTCATCAACTTTAAGATCATGAAAAAAATCTCGAAGACATACTTCAAGCCTATAGTGCCAGTATTGACCGCCTTTAATATTTTTTATTTGCATATTATCACCACTGGGAGTATGTAGTAAGGATCTAGGATCCTTCGGAAGTTTCAGGATCGTTCGTTTATTAAATATGTCTAAAAGATCTTTCAAAGCAACATGTTTAATTTTGTGGGGGCTTTTGATAACGCGTGGTGGCCGATGCTACTCCTTAAACTGAAAATTCATGGTTGCCCTAAAAACATATACAATCTTGTTTACTCGTACTTCTTAAATTGTTCCGCGAATCTCAAACTCGGACATCATTCTATGTCAAAGTCCCTTACCATGGGATGCCCTCAGGGTTCGGTTATGGGTCCGTATGTATGGAACGTAGGCTTCGATGACTTCCTCGCGATTCCACTTCCATACGGCTGTTCATTAACCGGTTACGCGGACGACGGCCTGCTGCTCATTCAGTCAAGTAGATACTCGGGCTGGACTCGAAAATTTGGCTGATACTTGCCTAAAATTAATATCCCAGTGGGGTTGATTCTGGCTAACAGGAGTTACAGTGGTTTGGGAATAGTGTGGCGGGCTTGTCCCAAAAAAAAATATGTTTAATTTTGTGTTCTAAAGACCAAATTGTTAAATCCTTTGCAGTATCAACACTTGTTTCTAATGTACGAGCTTCAAAATCTTCACTATCTTCAGATAAACTGCCATCATCACCATAATTTGATTGACTGTTTTGTGATTCCTCAAATATTTCAGACGATGTCGTGTTATCTGTGGTTGAAACTGATTCCTCAAATATTTCAGACGATGTCGTGTCATCTGTGGTTAAAACTGAAGGGGTTTCAGAAGGTCGTGCATCTTCAACGGTGTCAATGATCTGTAAAAATAGTCAATATCGAACAACCGAACAGCCTAATTTTAATCCACAATGGGGTCACCCATTGTCAAGATGAGCCGTAGGTACTTCTGCATCTTTTTAAATTTATAAGGGCTCTAACAAATCTGCGATCCGACGTTCGCCGACAGACGGTCGCCGACAGTCCCCTTGTCCTAGGTGAGCGACGGGACGCGACACGTAGCGACGCAACGCGACGCGACGTAATGCGACCAATACATCACGCGACGTGTGTCCTATTTTATAGTCATTCGTAAGCGACAAACGTAACATGTATACTAAGTTGTTACTCGAAAATTCATAATGTTATAAATACTTTACCCTACAAAAACAACGTAAACAAAGAAGGAAGACAACAAATATCATGTATTTAGAAATAAATAAGTTCGGAGAGTTTTATCATTTATATCCGACATTAAGAAATAAGCCACGTTTGTTTAAGAGGTATTGTGGCTTATTACTAAGCACTTTCGCTTATATATTGTTGCAGTTGTTAGACCTATTTTTCAACTGTCAATAAGCAATTCACACTGCGTATCGTCGCGCAAAAAACAAATCCGCACTTCGTCGCGTTTCATCGCACAGACGCACACTGATTAAGGCGACAACACAGGCCACAAGAGTACGTACAACGACTATTTTGCCGTGTTTGGCGTTCAACTAGGACAACGGGTGACGGTCGCCGACGATCGCTAACGGTCGCCGATCTGTAAGAGCCTTATGCAGTTTTTACCAGTCACCACACTTCGTACCTTAATAAATAATAAAAACTTACCGATGTATTTATTATTCGTAAGAAATTTTTACGCACTTTACGTTTAAAATTTCCACTCCGTTTTTTTGACATCACCCTGTGTTGATTCATCTTCAAGACAACATAATGCTTTGAAGTAGCGGAGACAACTGATATTTTTTGAGGATGCCTTTATGGCTTTAAAATATTCTTGTAGGACGTTAATCATGCTTTCAGCTCATAAACAATAGCTTATTGGTTTGGGTTGTCACCACGCAGTCCTAATTTATTTGCCTAGACACTCTAAAACAACCTTAAGGTTTGAGGTAGGTTTTAAAAATTAGTTATAAGCAATTTCAACATTCCATAACTTTATGGTCATATCAAAGTTAAAACTTAAACCTATAGATCTCAATTCAGCATAATGCTAGCCTTTTCAGAACTTAATCAGGAGTCTACGACAGCTTTAAGATCCTAGGACTATATGCTCTTGAAACACAAGTCAAAATAACGTTAATATAAACTCTTGTCAGCGGCTCCAAGGTTGTAATATAAAACAACTAGTATTAGGACCTATTAATCATTCTCAAGTACTTAATATAACCAGATAGCAAAGCATTAACCTTTTTACGACCCTTAGAAAACCTAAAGGCATTTTTTACAACCTAGGCCCGAATGAAATGTTACTTGGGTATTTAACTCCCTTCGGCTTCGCCCGCGTGAAAATGACGATTTTCCAAACAAACTTTCATCCCCTATTTAACTCCCGGGTTGAATTTCGAAAAATCCTTCCTTATTCTTAATCCTTGTCTACGTTATAAAGGGAACCTCTATGCAAAATTTCAGCTTTCTAGGTCCAAGGGTTCGGGCTGGGCGTTGATGAGTCAGTCAGTCAGTCAGGACTTCTCTTTTTATTTATATAGATTGCCATCAACCGGGAACAAGTCCAGACTTCTTGTCTGTTTCTGAAAAATTCATCTGGTCATCTAATAAATTCTATTCTTATTATTTATTGCATCTCTGGTACATAGCATTTTAAAGAAAAGGATTTGTAATGACTGAAAAAATATTGTTTGGAATGAACAGTGAGAAATCGGAGTAGCCAGATAAGCCAGCGACATCGTCTATAAATAATTTATTAACTGCCGCTTTTTAGATGGGGCTACGAAAACCGCGATGTTCAGTTTTAATCATCATCTTCCTGCCCTTATCCCATGTCATTTGTGGTCGGCGCAACACATTTTTTTCTTCCATTCTGCCCTGTCAGTCGTCATACTAGTTATAATTTTTTCCTTTTTCCTTCATATATGTTCAGATTTTATAAGCTTAGTTATTTAACTCGCTTTACCTAACTACTAATTAGTGTGTATTGATCAAATATAGCAACTGAATTTCGAAACAGCTGCAATGTTGCACTCACCTTTGGTTCTGGACAGCATATTTTGTTGACAGACATGACTTTTTATAACCGGGATCACCTTTTTGAAAATTGTGTTTTACCTCCAATTTTTAGTCTAGCTAATAATTAGCCATTTTTAGTCTATTGGGGGCTTTGCCTTTTTTCCTTTTATTATTTTATACAGGATACAAATAGTTGACAGTTTTGAAAAGAAGGCTAATTAAAAGTTTTCACTGACAGTTTAGGGGAATAAGAAACAACTGTTTCTTGTGCAGTAGTTGAAATTTCTACTGACAGGCAAGATTAGGTAAGAATAAACCCCGTCGGGGCTGCGGGTTGTTCGAAAGAGATACCGCGGCCTCGACTCAAGGGCTAATTAAGAAGCCCGTCGGGGCTGTGGCTTGTCGAAAGGATAACGCGGCTTCGACGCAAGGGTGAAGAAGGAACATGGGTTTGGTTTTTAGTCAGTAGAAGTCTGACACTCCCCTTCGCTCAGCCCAAGAGCGGGGGGGGTTATTCGATGATTTTCCACCCACCAAAAAAAAAAAAAAAAAGGGCTAATTAAGAACATGGGTGTGGTTTTTATTCAGTAGAAGTCTGACACTCCCTACCGCGCTGCCTAGAGCGGGAGGACTCATTTAATGATTTCGCACCCCCTAAAAAAAAGCTATTCTAAGAAGGCAACCATCTTCACTACATAGTATATAACAAAGTCGCTTTCTCTGTCCCTATGTCCCTTTGTATGCTTAAATCTTTAAAACTATGCAACGGATTTTGATGCAGTTTTTTTTAATCTTTAGCTTATAATTGTTCCCACTGCAGGGACTCAGGCCTCCTCTCTAGGAGAGGGATGGGCTATAATCCACCACGCGGGCCCAGTGCGGATTGGTAGATGTCGCATATCTTCGAATTTTTGGTTCTAAGACATGCCGGTTTCCTCACGATGTTTTCCTTCACCTTTTTGAGAGCAGTGGTGATGAAATAAATTACACAAAGTAATGCGCCTGCCTGGGTTCGAACCCACGACCAACTGTTCGTAAGTCGGGGACGCCACCACTGGGCTACCACTGCTCTCACCAGTTTTTTTTAATAGATTGAGTGATTCAAGAGGAAGGTTTTAATACCTTTTTAGCACCCGTGCGAACCGGGGCGGGTCACTAGTATCTTATAAAGTAAGACTTAGTTTTCTCCCGCTATTCTCATGGCTCCACTCAAACAGTTGTGACTGCGCCTCTTTGTTCAAAAATTTTATGTTTCAGCAAACTACGGACGGATTCATTTAAATAATTTTAAATAAAAAAATATTTCTCTTTTGTAAGAATGGGTTTAATTCTCAAAGAAATTTCAATTCTTCTGTTGTTAGGCTTCTTTACTTTGCTTGGTGGATTACCTAAGCTATAGATAACTTGACACGGCTGTCAAGGACTTTAGCTAAAGGGATAAGCAGAGGTGTCCTTTACACATCGGAGACTTATTAGTGCTCGTAACTATAGTGTAAAAGCGTGCTATGCATGACGTCCTGGGTTAGACAAATCAATATCTCTGTAACTAGGGGGTTTCCAGGTATGCTCTAGTCTAGTCTTTGCTTATGTTAAAAATGTCTTTGTTTGGAAATTTTCTATATTTTTATAATCTTTGTTTTGTTTTCTCTCTGTTTATGTTACAAATGTCTTTGTTTGGTAATTTTCTATTGTTTAACAGCTTTGTTGTGTGCTGAGTTAAACTTAAACTTAGAAATGCACGTTATATCTAATTTAATTTGTGTTTTAGTTGTGTTGGTATTGCATGCCAACTTAATGGCGAAATGTGTCATTGCACTACTTATTTATTATTTTACCATCTCTTTTGCCACATTTGTTGCAAATAAATAATTTTGATTTTGACTTAACAAAAATAACAATCGCAGTGACGGGGAGAACAAGTGCCTTTCTGTTTCGTTAAGGCTACTTTTAGTCCCTTTGTAGGTCACCTGAGAATCGAACTCAGGATCTCAACCGTCGTAGGTACTCGCAAACAAAAGACCAACAAGGCAGTCAGACCACCTTTTTTATTTCTGAGGGTGCGAAATTATCAAAGGATGCCTCCCGCTCTGGACAGAGCGCTAGGGAGTGTCAGACTTCTACTGACTAAAAACCACCCATATTCCTTCTCAGCCCTTGTGCCGAGGCCGCGGTATCTCTTTCGAACAACCCGCAGTCAGTCAGACAACCTTAATCTTTCTTGAAAGCCACAATCAAGAGTGTTTATCGAAAACCGTGTAATAATTAACGTATACAAATCGTTATATGTATATCTAATGAGTATTTACACAGACTGAGCCAACCAAACAATAACTAGTGATTACAGAGACTTGTTTGTATTATATGGTAATATATGGTAAATAATCTTTAACAGATAGAGTAGGGATGAAAGGAGCTGGTGAGGATTTTTTACATTTCATTTATAATGATGTTTTGAACAATCCTACCAATTTTCAACTGGGTGGGAATGAATGTAACCTCGGATGTCTAAATTGACCGAACTATAAAAACAAAACACACCTTATCATCCAAAACAAACTCAAATTATGTCGAAACAAGTTTTCAATTCCAATGACAGAGTTGTCGGGACTAATGTCTCAAATTACGCGACTTCACCGAAGTTAGTGGCAATTAGGTAGGTTTTGCAAGATTTAGTCAAGTGGCGAGTCTTGTGAGAGCTAACTTAGTTGTCAGTGCGCTTAACTAGACGTCTCAGAAGCCTGGATTATGCCATTTGGAACTCGGAGAAGTTTTAGCTAAGATTAATTCGGCATGATCGATTACAAGACGTACTTATCTTGCAGCTTTTCTATGGATTTGTGCAGTTGGGATTTGACAAGTGTACTTTATTTCTGTGAAAATGATTGTAAAAACAAACACACTAGTATTTTTAGTCGGAGACTGAACTTGAGTCGGACTTGACACGCCTACATTCCGCCCCATTAGATTTAGAATATTGACAGCTACAGTTTGTTTATAATTTGACAGAACGCCCGCATTTCAATATAGAATGATTTTATCTAAGGATATTATGTTTTAAATACTTTCGTTATTTCAATTATATTTATTACTAGCTGATGCCCGCGGCTTCACCCGCGTGGATGTCGTTCAAATTATATACTAAAACCTTCCTATTGAATCACTCTATCTATTAAAAAAAACCGCATCAAAATCCGTTGCGTAGTTTTAATGATATAAGCATACAGACAAACAAACAGACAAAAATAGCGACTTTGTTTTATACTATGTAAGGATCTGGTGTTTATTTTTTGTCGGGGCAAGCCCGCCAAACTATTCCCAAACCATTGTAACTCCTGTAAGCCAGAATCAACATTGGCGAGCACCCGAAAAGTGTCGAGACAATGGAACTTGAAGAAGTCCCTTAGAAACCATTTAACTGTCTTAGATCCCGTAACGAAATTAATCAGAATTGAATAGTGAGGAGAAGGAAAGTCATAATTTCTACATTCCTCCATATCAGCAGGAGACAGAACAAAACGACGCCAATAGGCACAAAAGGACGTATAACTGGCATAAGCACTGTTACATAGCATCACGGATAAATATTATCATTAATTATCTGGTGACAACATACGGGGCTGAAACGTGGACACTAACGATACGGTTGGTCCATACATTTAAAGTCGCTCAACGAGCTATGGAGCGAGCTATGCTAGGGGTCTCTCTCAGGGATCGCATCCGAAATGAGGTGATCCGACAGAGGACCAGAGTTGTCGACATAGCTCTCAGAATAAGTAAGCTGAAGTGGCAGTGGGCAGGCCATATTAGTCGCAGAACCGATGACCGTTGGAGTAGACGTGTTCTTGAGCGGAGACCGCGAATCGGCAAGCGTAAGGTGGGACGCCCCCAGGCTCGGTGGAGCGATGATCTTCGCAGAGTGGCTGGTAACAACTGGATGAGAGTTGCCGAAAATCGAGTTGAGTGGCGTAAGATTAAAGAGGCCTATAACCAGCAGTGGATTGCAATAGGCTAATGATGATGATCTATCTGGTGATAAAATACTGTTCCGTGACGTCTGACAGGGAAGAATGGAAGAACAAACTGTATTGCGCTGACCCCAAATAGAATGGGATAAGGACAGAAAGATGATAAATATGCTGTTCTTACTTCAAAGTAAGAAAGAAAACATATGTATTTAGCACAATATGCCACAAGTGCACACAACAAACAATAAAAAAAAAAAGAAAAAACAAAAAAAAAAAAAGTGTGCATCTCACAGCTGCGCCACATAGGACCAGAAGGTATTTGGTCACAGAGATCAGATAGTGGTTGTCTCGACTGTAATCTCACAGTCTTGTATACTGCGCCTTCAATGCAACTAAATCTAGCGACTAATAATTAATTATCGTTAAATTAGAAATGGTCAAAGTTTCGTAATTATGCGTATTACTTTGTTAGTTTTAATTATCGTACTGACTCTCTCAGTTTCAAAGGCTTGACAGAAATAGAAGGATATTTAATTTTCAAGTGTGTTTTGCGTTAAATACTTTAACTTTTGTTTAATAATTGCGTGTATGTTGTTAGTATATCTAATACATTGGTATTAGATACGCTGGCACCACACACGCAAATAGGCATATAATCGATATAAGAAAGAAAGATTGTATAAAAACTAGTATTTCATAAGTTGCCGAGTCGAACTCTCTTAATTGAATATTGTAACTACTAGTTTATCTACATACAAACATTTAAGAGAAAATTAATTTGTGTACTACAACAGCCTTTGAAACGAATAAAAATCTAGGCAACAACTTTGATCGAAACCATTAATAACTCTATTGCTTTAGCGAAACGTTTGTTTGACTGTGAAAGAAACCATTTTAAAATGTATATGCAATGTTAGCGTAATTGTTTATAATTAATGTTGGGCAAATAGTCATTATGGTATTCTGAATATAGGCGTATAAAAAGAAAATTTTATTAGTCACGTGTCAGTATATTGATTATCCACCGTTATGGAATGGCTGACGTTCAAATTTTGTCTTTTAATTTGGGTAAGTACTGGTTTTTATATCTCCTTAAGTAGAAACCAAGCTAAAAAGGGTTGGACACAATGTGGGTCCCTGAAAACGCCATCAAAATCGAACTCAAACAATTTACTTTAATTAGGCTATTGAAAGACAAACTTTAATACAAAGGAAATAGAATTCATTATAATATTACTTATTCGCCCCTCCATCCATCGTAATCGTACCTGACTCACGTGGTGACGCTGGGAGAAACTTGATGTCAACAAGCAGGAATGCTCCACAGTATCCCAAATAGAGGGGATTCGAAAGTAGAAAGGTAGGTTTTTACCCTGCAATGCACACACACGCTAAAATAAATATGTAATATTTAACAAATATTGTGAAGTCCACTGCCTGGACATAGGACTCTCACTGTTTGTTTTTTTTTTAATATATAAATGGGCTTGCTCTTGACTTCAATCTTGCCCTAAGGGCAGAGATGATGTCGACGATGGAACGAGCTTACCCAGAAGAAGCCTGTTTACTCGCGACTTAAATAGATTAGGGTTATATGAACTCGGAAAAAACGACGCAGGCAGGGAATTCCACTCCTTGGCTGTGAAGAAAAAACGTGCTGTACCGACCCCAGATAACATATATGGGACAAGGGCAGGAAGATGATGGTGATGATAAATCGGTAAGTATTTAGTTCCCGTCATCATCATCATCTGCCGAGTCTTTTTCCAACTATTTTAGGGTCTGTTTACAGTCTAACTTGATGCAATAGATACCAGTATTTTACATGGAGTAACTATGTGCCTATCTGACCTCCACAACCCAGTTAGTACCTCGGTAAATGACTGGTCACCCATCCACGTAACTTAGGCAAGATTGACTTAACCTGAAAAATTACCCGAGCGGTTGTTATTATTAAGCCACGACCTCTTCTTAAGTAATTAATTTAAATTATCCTGAGTTGATACAGAACACCTGTTTTGCAAATTTTAACCAGTAACAGTACTGAAAAATAATTTTGCCACGAACTTGCGCATGCGTCGAGCTATGACGTCATAATATATTCATAACCATATTGTATTTAAACAAATTATTTAATTTTCAACCTTGTATCGTGAGGCGCAGAGATCAAAATAAGTAAAGTTTGTTATTGAGATTGTGATACAGGACAGATGTACAAACAGTTAAACAATACCTACTTGATTTATAAATTGTTTATTTGTTTTTGTGTTATTTTCATACAAAGGAAACTGTAAAGATTATTTAATTCTGTTTTCTATACTTCAGTCAATATGAAAGTGCACACAATAGTGTCAAACTCAAAGCATTTATTTCAATTAGACCATTGTAGGGACTTTTAAATGTCAGAAAAACAAATAAAACGAAGCTGCAGTCACAGCTACAAGGCATAATAACTTGGAAAAGTACTGTATTTTCCCATTCCCTAGCGTAGACCTCTGTGGAGAAGAACGTGCAAACTGCAAAAACTAATTATAAACGGTGTAAAAGTACCCTTAACGCAAACGAAGGGCATTTTTTCTCCCCACCACTGTGATCACTTTTTTTGTTCTAGACCGTACCTACCACATACATACGCTGCGGCAGGTTATACAGAAGACCGAAGAGTATAACCTGCCTCTCTGTTTAGCGTTTGTGGACTACGAGAAAGCCTTCGATTCGATCGAGACTTGGGCTGTGCTGCAGTCTCTCCAACGGTGCCAAATCGACTACCGGTACATCGAGGTGTTGAAGTGTTTGTACAAAAACGCCACCATGTCAGTCCGACTTCAGGACCAGACCTCGGAACCTATCCTTCTGCAGCGCGGTGTGAGACAGGGAGACGTCATATCTCCGAAACTGTTTACCGCTGCATTGGAGAATATCTTCAAGGTTCTGGATTGGAGAGGACTTGGCATCAACGTCAACGGCGAGTACATCACTCACCTTCGGTTTGCCGACGATATAGTGGTCATGGCTGAGACCATGGAAGACCTCAGTGCAATGCTCGATCACCTCAGTAGAGCGTCCGAAAGAGTGGGTCTTAAAATGAACATGGACAAAACCAAGGTTATGTTGAATGTTCATGTAACACCCACTCCTATCAAGATCGGAGACTCTGCGCTCGAAGTTGTGGACGATTATGTCTACCTGGGACAAACGGTCCAGTTGGGTAGATCTAACTTCGAGAAAGAGGTCAATCGTCGAATCCGACTCGGCTGGGCAGCGTTCGGGAAGTTGCGCGGTATCTTCTCGTCCAACTTACCCCAGTGTCTCAAGACGAAAGTCTATGACCAGTGTGTGTTGCCAGTCATTACATACGGGACCGAAACGTGGTCGCTCACAATGGGCCTCATCAGAAAGCTCAAAGTCACCCAAAGGGCAATGGAGAGGGCTATGCTCGGAGTTTCCTTGCGTGATCGAATCAGAAATGAGGACATCCGCATGAGAACCAAGGTTACCGACGTAGCCCGAAGACTAGCCAGACTTAAGTGGCAATGGGCAGGGCACATTGCTCGCAGAACGGATGGCCGATGGGGCCGAAAAGTTCTGGAATGGCGACCGCGAACCGGAAGACGTTGCGTTGGAAGGCCTCCCACTAGGTGGACCGATGACCTGGTCAAGGTTGCAGGAACCCGCTGGATGAGAGACGCACGGGACCGGTCAATGTGGCGACGCCTGGGGGAGGCCTATGTTCAGCAGTGGACGTCTTTTGGCTGAAATGATGATGATGATGATGAGACCGTACCTAGGAACCCCCTAGTTACGGAGATATTGGGGGTCAAAGTTCCAAAATTTTCACAGCTGTTTTTGTCACTAGCACAATGTTTTAAGAGTGTTACCGTAAAATGGGATTCTTGACCCCAAAAAAAAAAAGTAATTTCCCAGCAAAAAAATTTGCATAGGAGTACTTAGTTTGATGTACAGAATGCTTGGTAACAACACCCTGTATACCTAAGAAAAGTTTCAATATTGCGGGGTTCGGATATTGAATCGGATCATTCCCTCTAGTTCTACTGAGTAGTCCTACCGTAGTAGGTACTAGTGAGATTTTTTTTTCCCCACTACATACAGAAAAACATAGAAAAATTATATGTATGTTATGTGTATTCATGTATGAAAATATAACAAACAACGCAAAACAAATATATATGAAAAGAAAAACACGGAACAACATTTTGCGCGTGGTTTTAGACGGACCTAACAACGCCATCTTGTATTTTTAACCGTCTTCCAAAAAGGAGGACTTCTCTATTCGTGTCGATGTATCTTCAATACAAGTTCCACAGATAATTTTACAAATATTTTTACTTAAAATACGTTTAGATTTAAAATTTTAACGATCTGTTTTGTTTCAGATATTATGTGACTCAAAATCAAATTCACAGCCACAACCACAACCACAATTAAGTAATTCTACAAGTACAGGTCTAAGTAGTAAGTATTTTTTTCTGATAAAGCTTCATAACTAAAATGAGACAAAACAGGGCCAGGACAGGGTCTACCTGAAAAGCTGTGGGCCCGCATAAAATATCACAAAACTATAGCTCGTTTTTTTTTGGAGGGTGGTATATCATCATATATTATTCCCGCTCTGGGTAGAGCGGAAAGGAGTGTGAGACTTCTACTGACTAAAATCCGCCCATGTTCCTTTTTAGCTCTTTGTGTCCGAGTTTGCGGTATCTCTGTAGTATTATAAAAAGCAATTGTATTTGTTTATAAATACATGTTTTTCTTGAAGCTGCCTTTTCATAAATGATTGTAAAACTGGAATTAAGTGTGTAACAATTTATAGGTTGTTGGAGTAGTTGGCATCGAAGAACTTCTATACCTCGGTTGTTGACCTTGAACAAAGTCATACTTACGATGATTTCTCACTGATGTGAACATTGCAAAAATTTGGCAAAAATCCTCTTTCAAGGCCACTTCTTTTCCTAAGTTTCAAGATCAAAGGACCTAGATTTTTAAACGTATTCTGTCTACAGAAACGTCAACTACAGAAATAATCCCACTAAAAGAATGTCAAGACGGTGACTATTTCCCATCACCTGATGATGACTGCAATACCTGCTTCTGCGTGAGCAACCATTTTGTCTGCACTTTGAAAGACTGTGAGAGCCCTATTCCAGGTAGAGTCCAGGTAGAGAACTTGAAACAAAATGGCGTCGTTCTGCGCAGGTTCCCAGCTTGATTTGTATGGGACGTCTAAAAAACGACTACTGCGCATGTTCAACTTATATGCCGCGTGCCATAAATAAAATAAAATAAAAATAGCCTTTATTTACTCTGACCTTTTCACAATAATTTGTAACATAATTAAACATAAACTATACTAACTTTATTTTCTATACTAACAATATTGTTTCTACTTTTCTATATGTAACTATATCCTAACATTTAAAATCAGTTACCGGGTCAGGCTGTCTTGCGACATAGGCCTCCTCAAGTTCCCTCCACATTTGCCTGTCCATTGCTGTCCTTCTCCAATCCTTGGGCAGATCGTCTTCCCATCTTTTTTTCTGCCTTCCTCTACGTCTTTTTCCGTCCCGCGGGTACCATTCGGTTACCTTTTTGGTCCACTTTCCTGTTGTTGATCTCATCATGTGGCCAGTCTATTTCCATTTCAGGGTTCGTGTTTTTACTTTAACATCTGCTACTTTGGTGATGCTCCTAATTTTTGTAGCCTTCCATTTGTCTTTCAACCTTGCCGCGTGCCATACATGACTGTAAAATCTTCATTCTCTTGCCGAAGTTATTTGGGGTCAGTTCAGCAGCATGTCTTCTTCTTCCAATCTTCTTTATTACTTGTAGCAGGACTGAAGAGCATAAATTCTTCGGTTCGATTCACCGGTTGGGTAAACAAAACATTGGGTTTACCATCAACAGCCTGTTAATGTTCTCACTGCTGGGACACTGGCCTCCTCTCTTTTTGAGAGGGAATGGGCTATAATCTACCACGCGGGCCCAGTGCGGATTGGTAGATGTCACATGTCTTCGAATTTTTGGTTCTAAGACATGCCGGTTTCCTCACCAATAACCATTTTTTTAATACACCTCGGAGTTTGATAATATGGATGTATGCATGTTCGGTGGCAATAGACTCCCCCCTGTAACTTAGAACATAAACGTTATTGGCAATACGGTGTAAGCTCTGCGTAACTATTTGAGAACTACAGACGTGATGTTACATGGCGTGACGTGTTGTATAATATATTCTGTAATTGCACTAAAAAACTTTAATGGTTCTAACATTATCCTATTTAACTTTCCAGAATTCGGTGGAGGACTAAATGAAGAAATAAATCTAGATATTTTGGAGAAAAAAATACCTGTAGAACCGTTCATTAATATTTTGTCAAACAACTCTAAAATACCTCAGAAACAAATACACTCGCACACTTATAACGGATTCCAGCCAGAAATCAAAGTTCACTCCAGTCATTCACCAAAAAATACATCTCAGTTACTTAACGTTTTAGAAAATTCGCTAGATAATGCAGCGTTAGCTAATATTAGTCAAAACTTATCGACTACAAATTCTGTCTCAAGAAGTGATGACTCGAAGAAACCATTAACTAATCATTCAGTAGATCAAGCCCACCAACTAGGTGACGGAAACGTGATATCAGCTCAGTCAAGTAAACTTATAACTTCGGACTCTCAGAGTAATAAAACAATTTTAGTTATTCCTCGCACGGAACCTATCGATGATCAAAATTCTCCATCAGTGTTACCTGAAAGCAAACACGAAACGTCTTGGAAAATTATTTCAGTTCCTGCTACTTCATTTTATAATAATACCCAACAAATCGTCCCGCCAATCCTCCCGCCCCACAGTCAGGAAGAAAATGTTAATGAAAGTTTTTATCACAGTCCTCCTTCATTGATCACGCCCATTGGCACGATTGATACACCGAGTATACCTACTCAACCAATTTCCCTAATATTGCATCCTAAACCAATAAATATAAATGAAGATAAAAAGATCTATGGATCTTTCTCCCTAAAAAACAATTCAATTAAACCTGCTCATTCTGGTTTTGCAGCTAATCGCGATGAGTTGCCACACCTTAGTCTGTTTGAACTAACTAATCATAATACCAAACATACCTCGCCTACTACGGTTTTCAGATCTGGACATAATGTACTTAAACCAGATAACAAAGTTGACCCACAAAAATCAGTACAATATTATTTTGCACCAAATCCTTCTTTATATTCTAATCATACCTTGATTAGGATACTAAAAAATTCTCCACAACAGTTTCAGTTGAAAGCTAAACCAATTCCTTTACTCCCTATAAGTAACTATAATAATAAAGGCGTTTCGCTTCAACCTCTATTTTGGAACAATTCAAGTCAACCGATAGTATCTGCCAATCAATATAAACCACCGCAAATTGGGTTAAGCTCCGCTCTTCAATTGAACCCTGTTCTTACAAACCAACCATATCAAGAGGTGCGTATATCTACTAAAGATGGTGAAGCCCCCCAATTTGAACAAATTTCAATAGCCCATCACCCTAATACTTCAAATCCATTGCTAAATGAAGTTAAACAACAAAATTCACCGCAGTCTCAATTGATTCTTAACCCTATCTACTACAAAAATGATTATGAGGCGCCAAAAATAATTGAAGTAAACCCTGACCAAAATCAATTAACACTGAATTCTAAAATTATTAATAAACATACTGGAGACTATGACCCACTTCAGACTCTATCCGAGTCAGGCTATGAGAAATTTACTCAAGCGTCACCAAACAAAATCCGTAATAAAACTAATAGATATAATAACACCGACTCTCATTATGTCAAACATAAAATGTCTAAATATGATCCTAATGGCCCTGATGGTACACCTCTTGTTGACCATGATCTGAATGAGCAGCATGATGACCCGCCCAAAGATAGTTATGAATATTACTTTTCTGATGAAGACTCACAGGAATTAGATTTAAGTTATAAAAATGATTATTATTTAAATCTACCCTATCTTCAATCAGATCAAACTGACCCTGATCCTAAATTGGTGCAAAATTATTTAACTCCACCTATGCAACGACAAGATAACTCGCTAAAGGTATATCCCAAAATGACTGAAATTAACCAATACGATAAACATGACCCATGGAATATAACAAATAAGCAGTTTAAAAAATTTCCTAGTAAAAGTACACAAACAGATATTAAAACAAACCAAACCAGAACTTATTCTTCATCTCCTAATAGCTTCGCCATTATTTATCTACATAATCCTTCGAAGCCTCAATTAGTTGTTGCTGAAAATCCTATAGATTCAAGAGGAAACTTCCACAATCTCCCACTAAATCTATTTGAACCTGTCAAGACACGTTTACCGGGCGTGTTAGACGACCGTGATGATGGTGCTGCTGATGTTCTTCATTACCCATCTAAATCTGCAGATTTTTCATTACTCCCAAAAGATAAATTTAATGATCTTGTTATAAAATATGACCCCATTCAGAGCCCGGAAGAAGACTCTCCGTGGATAATTGGCAACCGTGATGGTTTCCGATATTTATCTACTTCTGCTGAAAATCCTTTGCTATCAAAAAGCAATGAACAAACTTCTTCACACCCACAAATGGGTCTATACCAGGCCCAGCAGATACCAGGGGTGTTTGAGGGCCATGGATTCACTAATGGATTAGAATGTAAATGTAATTCTGCTGTAAATCCTTTGCAACCAAAAAGCAATGAACAAACCTCTTCACACCCTCAACTGGAACCCAACCAAAACCAGCATATGCCTGGAGTGTTTGGCGACCGTGGATTTCAATATCCATTTCATTTTGCTAAAAATTCTTTGCAACCAGAAGGTAGTCACCAAAATCCTTCACGCCCTCAACTGGGTCTCAACCAAAACCAGCAAAGGCCAGGAGTGTTTGACAACCGTGGACCCGACTATGATTTTAAATATCCATCTCATACTGCTAATTTTTTTCTGCGACCAGAAGGTCCTCAACAAAATCCTTCACACTCTCATCTGGGTCCCAACCAAAACCAGCATATGCAAGGAGTGTTCGGTGACCTAGGATCCAGCCACGGATTCCAATATCCATCTCATTCTGCTGGAAACCCTATAGATTCAAGAGGAAACTTACACAATCACCCACTAAATCTATTTGGACCTGTCAAGACACGAATACCGGTCGTGTTAGACGACCGTGATGATGGTGCCGCTGATGTTCTTCATTACCCATCTAAATCTGCCAATATTTCTTTACTCCCAAAAGATAAATTTAACGATCTTGTTATAAAATATACACCCTATCAGAACCTAAAACAAGAAATACCGTGGACAATTGAAGACCGTGATGTACTCCAATATCCATCTCATTCTGGTGAAGATCCTTTACAAACAAAAGACAATAAACAAAATCTTGTACTAATTCAACTAGATCCCAACCAGGACCAGCATAGGCCAGGAGTGTTTGACAACCGTGGACCTGCTAATGGAGACCAACATCCATCTCATTCTGCTGAAATTTTTTGGCAACCAGAAGGTAGTCAAGAAACTTTTTCGCACCCTGAATTGGGTTCCTACCAGGCCCAGCAAATGCCAGGAGTGTTTGGCGGCCATGGATCTGCTAATGGATTCCAACATCCATCACATTCTGCAGTAAATTATTTGAAACCAGAAAGTAGTCAACAAACTTTTTCACACCCTCAATTGGTTTCCAACCAGGCCCAGCAAATGCCAGGAGTGTCTGACGACCGAGGATCCACTCACGGATTCCAATATCCATTTCATTCTGCTGAAAATCCTATAGATTCAGGAGGAAACTTACACAATCTCCCACTAAATCTATTTGGACCTGTCAAGACACGTTTACCGGGCGTGTTAGACGACCGTGATGATGATGCCGCTGATGTTCTTCATTACCCATCTATATCTGCCGAAATTTCTTTACTCCCAAAAGATAAATTTAATGATCTTGTTATAAAATATATTCCCACTCAGAACCTAGAAAAAGAATTACCGTGGATAATTGAAGACCGTGATGCTCTCCAATATCCATCACATTCTGCTGTAAATTATTTAAAACCAGAAAGTAGTCAAGAAACTTCTACACACCCTGAATTGGGTTCCAACCAGGCCCAGCAAATGTCAGGAGTGTTTAACGACCATGAATCTGCTAATGGATCACAGCATTTATCTCGTTCTGCTGAAATTATTTGGCAACCAGAAGGCAGTCAAGAAACTTCTTCACACCCTCAACCGAGTTATAACCAGGCCCAGCAATTGCCAGGAGTGTCTGACTACCGTGGATCTGCTAATGGATTCCAACATCCATCTCATTCTGCTGAAAATTCTTTACAACCAAAAGGCAATCAACAAAATCCTTCACACCCTCAACTTGGTCCCTACCAAAACCAGCATATGCCAGGAGTGTTTGGCGACCGTGGATCTGCTAATGGATTCCAACATCCATCTCATTCAGCTGAAAATCCTATAAATTCACGAGAAAACTTACACAATCTCCCATTAAATCTATTTGCACCTGTTAAGATACGTTTACCGGGCGTGTTAGACGACCGTGATGATGATGCTGCTGATGTTCTTCATTACCCATCTAAATCTGCGGATATTTCTTTACTCCCAAAAGATAAATTTAATGATCTTGTTATAAAATATATTCCCACTCAGAACCTAGAAAAAGAATTACCGTGGATAATTGAAGACCGTGATGCTCTCCAATATCCATCACATTCTGCTGTAAATTATTTAAAACCAGAAAGTAGTCAAGAAACTTCTACACACCCTGAATTGGGTTCCAACCAGGCCCAGCAAATGTCAGGAGTGTTTAACGACCATGAATCTGCTAATGGATCACAGCATTTATCTCGTTCTGCTGAAATTATTTGGCAACCAGAAGGCAGTCAAGAAACTTCTTCACACCCTCAACCGAGTTATAACCAGGCCCAGCAATTGCCAGGAGTGTCTGACTACCGTGGATCTGCTAATGGATTCCAACATCCATCTCATTCTGCTGAAAATTCTTTACAACCAAAAGGCAATCAACAAAATCCTTCACACCCTCAACTTGGTCCCTACCAAAACCAGCATATGCCAGGAGTGTTTGGCGACCGTGGATCTGCTAATGGATTCCAACATCCATCTCATTCAGCTGAAAATCCTATAAATTCACGAGAAAACTTACACAATCTCCCATTAAATCTATTTGCACCTGTTAAGATACGTTTACCGGGCGTGTTAGACGACCGTGATGATGATGCTGCTGATGTTCTTCATTACCCATCTAAATCTGCGGATATTTCTTTACTCCCAAAAGATAAATTGAATGATCTTGTTATAAAATTTACACCCACTCAGAACCTAGAAGAAGAATTACCGTGGATAATTGAAGACCGTGATGTACTCCAATATCCATCTCATTCAGCTGAAAAACCTATAGATTCAAATGACAAAGACAGTTATTTAAACTCGGTTCTGACAGCGTTAGAAGATACCGAACAGCAAGATATAAAAAAATATCCAGAAGATTTTTACGACCGACTGTATCCACTATTCATGGCTTTGAAAAAACTAAGTGAACCTTCTTATGATGATTCTGGTCTGAGTAGTGTTACATTTGAGATTTTGTCCCTCTATTGGTAAAGAAACAAAGTCCCAGATGCAAGGTGGGTTGGTATGGATATGCAAGGAAACAACAAAACAGTTCCAAACAACATAAGTTTATTTCAACAACGGAAATTAGCTTCGCGTGTCTATATCTAAGTACATAAAAAGATAATTAATGCCAGCCAGCTTAAACCTCAGTCGGTGGAACTATGGTGGTGGGGGGTTGGAGATAAACCCAGTTCTGTTCCTTTTTTTTAAGATTAAACCTAAGTATTAACAACTAAAATGTCAAGGTACAACCTTCCAGTTATTGTGAAAATGTACTATTATTAAATGGGCGCCAGGGACTTGAAGAGTCCCGGATCCCGGAGCCGACGAAGATGTTCAATATTTTTCCAGTTCTTGTAGGTGTCGAACCCGGGGTCCTCTAACTAAACGTAGTTGATGACCGGCTTCCAATGTTGAAAACCGGACTGGTAATAAACTGGTTCTTATATGAACCGGTAGAAAATAAATTAAAAGGAGTAAGTTTATATATATAAAAAAAAAACCGTCCCGCCTGCGCTAGATCGCTAGGCGGACTCTGCCACCGCACAGTCGTCTCCACAGGAGGCTTTGAGTGGACTCGAGGAACGGGTCTCACGTCCAGGTCCCAAAGGCGCCTCTAGATCCTGGCGGCGAGACGAATCTCTCGGGTTGCCTCACCTGGAATCGACAATACGGGGACCCTATTATATTAGGGGAAACTAAAGTACTTTCCTTGAGAAGGAATAGGGGTGACCGAGCTAGGAAATGTAAAGGCTAAAACATTAGCCGGTTAATATGGCCTTTTGCAGAAACGATACAATGACCTACGACAATAAGAAATAGGATTGCCCACGAGGCGTGTAATACTCACGGTTTGTTAAGGGTGAAAACGCTTAGCTGCAAGATTCGACCGGCTGGAGAACGGCGTCCGCCTAATTGATGCGCGAATCCTTTTTAAACGTGGAATCCTGTAATAAATATCCAGGGATCACTACAATATCCTTTTAACGACCTGGGAAGGACTCAGAGATCGCTTCCACACACTAATACACCATAATCCTTACCTTTTAAAACATGGGATAAAATTTGTTTGTAGCTTCTCAAGCGTGATCAAACGCAAATAGACGCTCGGGACCTTTCATTGTCCTGTCATTGCTCCAAACCGGAATTGGGCAGAGCACCTAGGAAATCACCCCTGTTTCAGGTAAAACTTTTATGAGCACAGATGACTGAATTACAACATCAAGATATTTAATTCCTTTATTCTATTTAAAATCCCTAACAATTGTCCAACATGAAGCCTTGACTCTGAAACAATAACAATTTTCAAGATCCAAGCCAATAAACTCATTATTTCTTATGTCGAACACTAAAGTTTGTCTTGAGTGGGTAACTTTTCCAGTAATGCATTTGGCGAATTCAGAATGTATGACCTGACAACACTAAAACATTGACAGACCACAGACTAAATATGGATTGTGTGCTCCTCGAAGCTTCTAGAATAATGTCTATAATAAAAAAATAATTCCACTTCCATTTAATGTATTTTAACCAAAAGCTGAAAATTATTAAGGGTTGGTCTTTACGATATTATTTCGATGGTTTCCAGTCAATATGTGAAAATTAACTAATATCGATTAAAACTACAACTGCGAATCGGCAACCGCTAGGTGTCGCCTCTAACTGTCAGAAGCTGACGTTCAACTGAATGACATTTGGCATGTCAACAATCGCAGCATAATAATACGATATTAAGACGGATCTAATTTATTGTGAAAACCTGTTTAATAGGATTTTTAAAAGTGATTTATCGTCATAAAGTGTTACTATAGAGTCCAGTGACGAAGTACAGATAAAGGAATGACTACTTTTACAAATTGAAAGCCAAAGTCATTTGCACAAACTACAATGAACATTTCATTTGGGAATCCTCGAGATCAATATTGGAAACCTCAATTTACAACGTATGCTAACAGGTAAATGTTATATACAAAAAAAAACAACGTAACAGTACCTCCCCAACCACCAGAGATTTGACCCGATAGGGCAAATCTCGACGCTGGCCCTCCAGCGTCAAAGCAGACTCAAAAGGACCAAGCACGCTTCCAACAATCCACAACCCTGAAAACAGGAACTGAGAAAGAAAAGTAAAAGAAAAAAATAAACGTAGATACCGGTGCACGATTCGGTAGTTAAGGTATATACCTACAACAATAAAGAATTCTGGTTACACTTCAAGTATGGAGTAACATACCGCTCCATTAGGCGACATTGTAGTAGGCTTTGGTTGTCGGGTCTACAATTCCGCCCGTGTTATGGCTTATTTTTAATTATCCATGTAACTTGTGAAACATAATAAATAGTGTTACTACTGGAGCGAGTCTAATCCACTTAAAAACATGTAAAAGACAAGCTCCAAAAAGAGTAGAAATGTGTAAGTATCTGCTGAAGTACTAATATCCTAGTCTGACCTACTATAATTAGATAGGAGACCACCCTACCCAATCGTACACCAACGTCACCCGAGAATAACGCTGAGCTGGTACACCAACAATACACCAAAAGAAATTAAAGCTAAATGCTACAAACGAATGATAATTGGCTAATCGTCTTCCTTAAATGGAATGTGACGGTTATTCGCCTCCTATATAAAAAAATACTATCTAAACCGTTTTCCATCAATGCAGCCTACACGCCCGCCATTAAGGCCTCCTAACTCAGGACTATCATTATGCTGCCTTACCAGCAATCCGGAGGTTTATACACTCTTCAAGAGTGTCAATCCTGCAACCACTAGTGACCAACAACAATTTTTAAAGAGCCGTCAATTGTTACTTTAAAAGTTGTTCACAAATGTGTACACAGTAGGAACCTGTGTAACACTACGAATCGCAAAAACAGTGTAAAACATATTTAATTGACAATGTTCTAACACCGTGGCATATACAGCCACCAATGCTAAAAGAAAACCAGCAATCCCAAGGCATATACAGCCCTCAAAGGACACTGCGACCATCTACTACAAGGTAATTCTAACACCGTGGCATATACAGCCACCAATGCTAAAAGAAAACCAGCAATCCCAAGGCATATACAGCCCTCAAAGGACACTGCGACCATCTACTACAAGGTAATATAAACTTATGTTTACATTAAAATAAAATATAAGAACAAGTTAATCCTCACCACATGGTGATTTAAAATCCTTGATATGCCATGTGCCAAGGTTTTTACCGGAACTACAGCCTTCCAATTCATACACTAAGGGTGAAAGTTTTTTCCTAATTATACATCTCTCATATTTAGGAGCTAATTTGGCCATAAAGAATTTTGAGGCGTCACTCTGAGGATATGTTCTCTTCCAAACAGTGTCGCCTACCTCAAACTCCGCGTGCCTTCTACTACTATTATAATAACGAGCACTACGTTTGTGTGATTTGACGAGCGCGTCCTTCACTTTATTGAGGATATCACTCAAACCCCCTAACTGATTGGCATATGAACTGCGGGAAGCGCAAGCTAGAGTGGGCTGTGCAACGGTATCATTGCCGAAGACATCTCCACTACTAACTGCCTCTCTGCCATGTACTAGGAAGAACGGGGTAAAACGAGTAACCTCGTTTGTGGAGGTGTTCATAGCGAACTGGATCTTTGAGATGTTAACATCCCAAGATCGATGATCATCCTCCACGAGAATTGATACCGCGGTCATAATGGTACGGTTATAGCGTTCCACGGTGTTCACGCTTGGGCAGTAACGAGGTGTGAAGTGAACTTGAGGTATTTTGTACCTCTCCAATAGTGCGCGTAACTCATTACCCGTGAATTGCGTCCCATTGTCTGCTATAACCGTACGGGGTATACCGTGTACCAGGAAAACGCCGTCTTCTAGTTTCTGTGCTATAGCCTTACCAACAGCTCTACGTAAAGGAAATAGTAAACAGTATTTCGTGAAACAGCACACAACAACAAAGAGATATGTAAATCCCGCTCTGGACCGTGGCAACGGACCCACCAAGTCCATGCTTATGGTTTCAAATGGCTTGGAACACTCTTTCGCATCACCCAAGAGTCCGGGAGGAGGCAATTGTGAGTGTTTATATGCGGCGCACGTATCACATTTACCAACGTAGCTAATCACGTCCTTATACATGTTAGGCCAGTAGTATCGGAGTGCAAGTCTTTTGTAGGTTTTAAATACTCCGAAATGTGGAGATAATTCGCCACTGTGGTGACTCTTTAACAATTCTAGTCGACTGCCCTCCGGTACTACTTGCTTCCAGTCATAGTCACTAGCCACCCCGAATTTATTTTTAGAGTAACGGTAGAGTTTATCCTCCTTAATAATAAAGTTAGGGCACGACCGGGGCGTACTGACACATTTATCCCACAATGCTTTAAACCATGTGTCATTAACGGGTACATTAATTTCCAACACCGGAACGCCACGAGATAGAGCATCTGGAACCACATTGTCCCTGCCTTTGCGGTGTTCAATGGTGAAGTTGTAAGGTGATAACCGACAACCCCAACGGGCCAATCGACCAGAAGGATTTGTTAAGTTAAAGAACCATTTTAAGCTCGAGTGGTCGGTTATCACTTTAAACGCAGGACCGCCTTCCACGTAGGGACGAAAGTGTTCGACGGCGAAGATCACGGCGAGGGCCTCACGCTCCGTTGCCGAATAGTTGCGCTCCGCCGGATTGAGCGAACGACTGCAATAGGCTATTGGGTGCTCCTCCCCATTTATAACCTGAGTCAGAGTGCCCGCTATCCCAAAACTAGATGCGTCACAATGAATCTCAAAAGGTTGAGAGAAATCTGGGCAAGCCAATACCGGAGCAGACACCAATGCCTCTTTCAAGGTTGAGAACGCGGTTTCAGTCTCAGCCGTCCACTGAAAAGGCGGCGCTTTTTTACTCGTACTCGTTAGCGCGTTTAAAGGGGCCGCTATCGTGCTAAAGTTTTTAATAAAACGTCTATAGTATGAGGCCGTTCCAAGAAACATTTTCACTTCCTTACGGGTTGTAGGGGTTGGAAAGTCTACAATTGACTGAACTTTCGACGGATCAGTGTGTAAGCCATGTTCGTCCACTCTGTAACCCAGATATTTTAATTCTCGTCGAAAGAAATTGGACTTTGGCAAATTAATTGTCAAATTAGCCTGCCTTATTTTGTCTAAAACCCGTTTAAGAAGCGAAATGTGCTCCTCGAAGGTTGATGAGCAAATAATAATGTCATCTAAATAAACGAACACCTTATTACCAAACTCTGGGCCGAAAAGTCTGTCCATTAATCGCTGTTGGGTAGCTGGGGCTCCCGTCAACCCAAAGCACATAACTTTAAAATGGAACAAACCTCGACCCGGAACCGTGAATGCGGTTTTTTCTTTGGAAGAAACGGAGTCCAATTCGATTTGCCAAAATGCTGATTTTAAATCAATCGACGAAAGATATCGCGCGTCCCGCAACTGGTCTAAGATGTGAGAGACGTAGGGTAGTGGATACGCATCTTGCTTGCTGACCGCGTTTAGCTTTCGGCTGTCCAGGCAAAATCGCCATTCCCCATTCGGTTTTGGAGCCAGTAGAACCGGGTTATTCCACGCGCTATTGCTGGGTTCCACCACTCCCATCTCCAACATCTCATCCAGCTGACGGTTAAGTTCTTTGAGGCGTTCAGGTGATAAAGGATAATAACGCTGTTTAATAGGAGGAACATCCCCTGTGTCTATTTTATGTCGCAACAGATGGGTACGACCTAATCCCTTTGCCTCAAAGGAAACGTTTTCGAAATCCTTAATTAATAACTCCGCTTTATTCTTTTGATCTGGTGTTAATTCGTCAAAAGGTTGTAAGTGCCTAACCTCCGAGATGCATGTATGGCCTCTATTGTTTGATAAATAACGTAAAGGTAATTTGTTAAAAATGTTTGGGGCCAAATTAAAGGCCTTCCAAAAATCAACGCCAAAAATCAACGGTGTGGTAATGTCTGGGATAACATAGAATTTAATAACCTTAGTCACTCCCATGAGAGACACTGGTAAATATAAATAACCCTCCACGGATGCCCGCGAGTCATTGGCAGTTACGATGTTGCCCAACTGTGTATCGGCGTGTTGAGTCGCACCAGCCTTTATGAATTGTTGGCCAACATCGGAACCCAGCACCGAGATGCAGGAACCCGAGTCGAGTAAACCATAATAATACTCATCGTATATGGAAACTGTTAAATGTGGACGACTATCATCCGTAGTTTTATATCGTACTGTATCTACCCTTAGTGTTTTAAAAAATAATTTTATAGATTTTAAATAATCGTCCCAATCGGACTTATCAAAATTTTGGCTGTAGTTCCGCAAATTTAGTTTTTTGAATTGCAGGTGGGACAGGACTGAGCCTCCTTGACCTCCTTCTGCTTCTTACTGCACGTAGGGCACGACGGTGCACGTACGCCCTTCTTGCCGCAACGGTAACACACAATTTCCGTGGATTTGCATTCTGATAACGAATGCCCCTTAACCCTGCAACGAACACAGAACAATGAACCAGAATCAGTTTTCACGGATTCAACTCGTTGTGAACCTTTTGGGGGTTGATATGCCAAGTCTGCTGCAACAAAAGAAGACGTTGGTTTGGGCGGTTCATGGAACTGAGCCCTGCTATGGAAACCTAGCTCCAGTTGTCTACACTTTTCTTTTAAGTCGTCCAGCGTGTTGACAGTCATTATTGTCAACCCCGTCATGTATTCCGGTCTCATGTTAAACTTGATCCGTGCTAAACGGTCGCGTTCTGTAACCTTATAAGATAGCCTATTGAAAAGATTCTCCATGACTGCTATATATATACAAGACAGCTCAGTTGACCCTTGCGTTCTGTTAGTTATTTCTGAAATGAGACGCATATCGTAGTCAGGTGGAGCGAAAGCTGTGAGTAACTGCTTCTTCAGATCCGCCCAATCAACAACCGATGCTTTAATTCCACGGTACCACAATAAGGCTCCGTCCGAGAAAAGATCCAGCGCAGACATATGTAAGGAGGCTTCGCTAATATCTCTGGCCTCGCAGAGCTCCTCAAGGCGCTCAATAAACGCTTTCACGCAACCTGTACCGTCAAATTTAATACCTAGGGTCTTAACCGTTTCTTTCTTGCAGGAAACGATTACGTCCCTTGACTGCAAGTCTGACATTACTTTCGGTGTCTCCTCGGCGGAAGTAAATGACTGATGGAAGCTCGCGTTAGCCGAATCAATTCTAGACAAGTAACCCCTAAGCTGATTGTCAATGACTGCATAGTCGGTACTAAGATCAGTTGGGGGAGTTATCCTACTCAAGCGATGATATAGGTGGAAACATAAAGCCTTAGCGCGGTTAAATTTTTTAAAACTGGAAGGATATTTATCTAGTACTTCACTAATTTCTGGGAGTTTGGCCTTGATTGTTTGTAATTCGCTTTTGGGATCTATGTCTGTCTCCACAATCTCATCAGAACATACCAATTTACTAAGTTCCCTAATCTGAACGCGTAGTTCCTCTACGGTTGAAGCGGGTTTGGCGTCTCGAACCAGTACTTCATATATGAGCTCGTCCTTGCGAAGTAAATTAAATGTAATGGGACGTTCCATTTTGTAAAATGAAAATAAATGAAGTGAACTGAACTAAAAACTGGCTGTCACAATGTACAATAATATTTAACAATGTGTAGATATTATCTATAGTAAAGGCAGTTACACAATTAGCAGTCTTATATTACTAGGTTCGTCTTTCCACGGACAAAAGTCCTGGTATAATGTTTTGGGGTACAGGTAAAACAAATTGTAAAGTGTATATAGCGGCAAAAAGAGTTAAAATTGTAAAAGGTAAAAGTAAATTAAAGTGTATAAAACAATACAAACATATAAACAAGAACACGTTAACAAAGGATTCTGCGCGACGGTTTTTTCTTCTTAAAAATAAAAAACTGGAAGGTCCTAGGAACAGTACTCTGGCTTGTAAGGTACAGCAATAGACGTAACCTCTATCTCCAACCAAGCCCCACGTTGGGCGCCACTGTTACATTTGAGATTTTGTCCCTCTATTGGTAAAGAAACAAAGTCCCAGATGCAAGGTGGGTTGGTATGGATATGCAAGGAAACAACAAAACAGTTCCAAACAACATAAGTTTATTTCAACAACGGAAATTAGCTTCGCGTGTCTATATCTAAGTACATAAAAAGATAATTAATGCCAGCCAGCTTAAACCTCAGTCGGTGGAACTATGGTGGTGGGGGGTTGGAGATAAACCCAGTTCTGTTCCTTTTTTTTAAGATTAAACCTAAGTATTAACAACTAAAATGTCAAGGTACAACCTTCCAGTTATTGTGAAAATGTACTATTATTAAATGGGCGCCAGGGACTTGAAGAGTCCCGGATCCCGGAGCCGACGAAGATGTTCAATATTTTTCCAGTTCTTGTAGGTGTCGAACCCGGGGTCCTCTAACTAAACGTAGTTGATGACCGGCTTCCAATGTTGAAAACCGGACTGGTAATAAACTGGTTCTTATATGAACCGGTAGAAAATAAATTAAAAGGAGTAAGTTTATATATATAAAAAAAAAAACCGTCCCGCCTGCGCTAGATCGCTAGGCGGACTCTGCCACCGCACAGTCGTCTCCACAGGAGGCTTTGAGTGGACTCGAGGAACGGGTCTCACGTCCAGGTCCCAAAGGCGCCTCTAGATCCTGGCGGCGAGACGAATCTCTCGGGTTGCCTCACCTGGAATCGACAATACGGGGACCCTATTATATTAGGGGAAACTAAAGTACTTTCCTTGAGAAGGAATAGGGGTGACCGAGCTAGGAAATGTAAAGGCTAAAACATTAGCCGGTTAATATGGCCTTTTGCAGAAACGATACAATGACCTACGACAATAAGAAATAGGATTGCCCACGAGGCGTGTAATACTCACGGTTTGTTAAGGGTGAAAACGCTTAGCTGCAAGATTCGACCGGCTGGAGAACGGCGTCCGCCTAATTGATGCGCGAATCCTTTTTAAACGTGGAATCCTGTAATAAATATCCAGGGATCACTACAATATCCTTTTAACGACCTGGGAAGGACTCAGAGATCGCTTCCACACACTAATACACCATAATCCTTACCTTTTAAAACATGGGATAAAATTTGTTTGTAGCTTCTCAAGCGTGATCAAACGCAAATAGACGCTCGGGACCTTTCATTGTCCTGTCATTGCTCCAAACCGGAATTGGGCAGAGCACCTAGGAAATCACCCCTGTTTCAGGTAAAACTTTTATGAGCACAGATGACTGAATTACAACATCAAGATATTTAATTCCTTTATTCTATTTAAAATCCCTAACAATTGTCCAACATGAAGCCTTGACTCTGAAACAATAACAATTTTCAAGATCCAAGCCAATAAACTCATTATTTCTTATGTCGAACACTAAAGTTTGTCTTGAGTGGGTAACTTTTCCAGTAATGCATTTGGCGAATTCAGAATGTATGACCTGACAACACTAAAACATTGACAGACCACAGACTAAATATGGATTGTGTGCTCCTCGAAGCTTCTAGAATAATGTCTATAATAAAAAAATAATTCCACTTCCATTTAATGTATTTTAACCAAAAGCTGAAAATTATTAAGGGTTGGTCTTTACGATATTATTTCGATGGTTTCCAGTCAATATGTGAAAATTAACTAATATCGATTAAAACTACAACTGCGAATCGGCAACCGCTAGGTGTCGCCTCTAACTGTCAGAAGCTGACGTTCAACTGAATGACATTTGGCATGTCAACAATCGCAGCATAATAATACGATATTAAGACGGATCTAATTTATTGTGAAAACCTGTTTAATAGGATTTTTAAAAGTGATTTATCGTCATAAAGTGTTACTATAGAGTCCAGTGACGAAGTACAGATAAAGGAATGACTACTTTTACAAATTGAAAGCCAAAGTCATTTGCACAAACTACAATGAACATTTCATTTGGGAATCCTCGAGATCAATATTGGAAACCTCAATTTACAACGTATGCTAACAGGTAAATGTTATATACAAAAAAAAACAACGTAACAGTAGCATCGATAAAATTAATTTTCTTCGCACATTGCTTTCCAATATTGCCAACATTCTAGACTATAATCCATCAACGGTACAAGACGATGAAGCGCCAGTTTTAAACAAAGTAATTAAAAAAGTATTTCCCTTGATAAAACTGAAATCTAATTTAAATCAATTATCTGATGACGATATTAAAATACTCAATTGGTTAAACGAACTTAAAGATAAAATTTATTCGCGTAAAATCATCAGTTCACTATTTAAATTAACGGCTAATATAATAAAACAAACTACGCAAAGTAAACCTTCTAATGGTTGTGATCCAGAAATAATAGAAGAAATTATGAATGATTTGAAAGATGACACTCAAACTGAAACACCTACTTTTCGTATTACGATTACAAATGACAAATACATTTTTTTAAACTCGGTACCGACATCATTAGAAGAAACCCAACTGCAAGATATAAAAAAACACCCAGAGGATCATATAACAATACACCAACATAAAGATGAAGTGAAACTCCCGCCATATATTGAATCTGATGGCGAAGCAAGTCTAGCTACCGTTAGGGGTTCTCAAGATATGCGTTCTCCTCTGTTTTCAAATATGATTTATTCTCGATTTGGACACAGACATAAAGATCTGAAAGACGAATGTGGAGATGGAACTCGATGGTTTAGTAATTGTCACTTTTGCACTTGTAACTTTGGTCACGCAAATTGTTCGAGCATACAAGATTGTAAATTGAGGCATTTTGGTGAGTATATGAAATAATAAGTATATAAAATTTTCGCTCAAAAAATGTATCTATCTAGTGAAGTTTAATTTTTTAAACACGAAATAAAAAAAACTAATTGGTACATAAAAAATTGAAGTTCTTAGGTAACAAACAAAAAAAATACAACCGAATTAAGAACCTCCTTTTGGGGAAGTCGATTAAAAATCCTGACACCACGTTAGCCGCTAACTACACGGTAAACAAAAGTGTGAATCTTTTAAATATTTCTTTTATCCATTTTGGACTGATTTCAGGTAAGCCGGGTCAATGCAAGCCGAATTCCAAATTCTACCCAAAAACGAACAGCATGCCTTCCGTGGAATGCTCGTGCAATGATGAAGGGATCCCCTCCTGTCCTGAGCCTGACCAGAAACACTGAATTCTTGGCAAAAAGGGTGATAATGAAGCGTCTACACTGATGATTGGCACATAATTTAATTCAAATTTTAGCCGACTTCTTGTTAATGTGATTTTAGAAGGTGATAAAAATAAGAATTAGAGTATTAGTCTTTTTGTAGGTCTACTGAAAGACTGAGAGGTACCGTTTGTACTTATTAAAGGGTGTCTTAGTATTTGGTATAGTACACACAATCGATTCATTTTAATCCAGTACCTACCTAAAAATAGAACCCACTGATTAGTAGGTCATCAAATTTTTGATAAAAATGAGATTAATATCTGTTTGAACGGATTTGGATAAAAGGTACACAGATAGTTTATAACCTGGATTAACACATAGGATAGTTTTTATCCCGATTTGATGTTCCCGTGGGATAATTTTCAAGTTGTAGGGGGCGAAACCGTTGTCGTAATTTTATTTTTTACTTATACTTAGTATCTTTATATTATAGTTTTTTTTTTAATTATTAAATGAAAATGAATCGGAAATTAAATTGCACTACAAAACGACTATTTCGGTAAAATAATAATATACTTAATTGTATGAAATAATTAATTTACTTTTTAACATTGAGGTATGTACTACGTAGTACATTATACCTCAATGCTTTTTAATAAATATACAACCAATATTTTTGTAAACATAAATATAGACAACGACATTGTTACATGGCGACTATAACTGTTATCCATAATGTGGAGGAATGCGGAAAATGTCGTGAGGTAGGTTTTGAGTATGAATGTTAACCCATCCACATTCTCATCTAAGAGTAGAGGAAAACCAAAGAAACGTTGGATGGACTGTGTCAATAATGATATGGTAAGAATGGAGGTGTCTCATGAGATGACCAGAAACGGAGAAATACGGAAGAAGAAAACATACTGCGCCGACCCCAAATGAATTGGGATAAGGGTATTGGATATGGGTGTCAAGAAAACAGCAGCAATTTGAATTTAAATACTTTGACTCGTTTATTATTCAAATATAAAAATACCCACAAGGAAGGTTATAGTAACTGCCTCCTAGCACAGTTTAGATAGAAGTGAGAGCTCGAGTAAAGGCAACCGTCCCTTTTATAAGAAACGTTGTGTTTGACGTTACGTGACGTTAGTGACTGTGTTGCCAGTATAAAGAAAATCAAAGATTAATTTTTGCATAATAAAATAGACTAAATATCAACAAAGGGCATGAGAAGGATGATTCCATAAGGCGTTAGCCTACTCGTATTAATGCGGTAAACGCAAAGATCGTAATCGTTAACCTTTAGATATACCGTAAGCATAACCAAACATTATGAATGTAACAATTACGTATTCGTGCCATCAATTGCTTTGGTTAGGGAGACAGCCTGTTTTTTTTTGGGGTGTGGGAAATCATCGTATAGCCCCTTCCGCTCTGGGTGAGTGTACTACGACTAAACGCCGACAGACATTACGCCGACAGACTGAACACCGACAAGACTTTACTTCGACGGGACTTTGCGCCGACAAGACACTTCGCCGACAGGACTCCTTGCCGACAGGGCTCATCAGTGACGCAAGTTATCTCCGATAATCAGATCAGATAGGTACACTCAGTGGAATAAGGCCACCAATGACAACATAACGTAACATCACGCCTGTAATTCCCGAAGGGTTAGGCAGAGGCCCCGTCGGGGCTGCAGGTTGATCGAAAGAGAAAAACTCCCTTCCGCCCACGGAAACTGGATTTGTGTCCGGTTTATTGCAAAAGGCTCACAACCTAAAAACCACCCATGTTGCGTCTTACTTAGCCCTTGTGCCGAGGCCGCAGCATCTCTTTCGAACTCGTATTACTATTACATGGGACCAAAATATAACTGGCGAAATGTGAGTGTACTATTCGACACACCTCTGCCTAACCCCTTTTTTATTGGAAATCATCAGTACACTCCTCTGGGTAGAGCGGAAGGCAGTGTCAGACTTCTACTGACTAAAAACCACCCATGTTCCTTCTTAGCCCTTGTGCCAAGGCTGCGGTATCTCTTTCGAACAACCCGCAGTCCCGACGGGTAGGAGACAGTCAGACAGCCTAAATGCTTATTTCCAAATCAGACGAGATTAATGCTTTTTAAATCTGTCCGCACATTACACCAAGCACCAGTTTCCAATATTTTCGATTAACAAGCTTAATATTTGCGCTACCAATAAATATCCTTTTATAACATCTACCCACAAAAGAAATTCAAGCTAAACCATTGTAAAAAGCAATTTTAATTTACTAACGAACGAGGTAGCCAATGGGCAATGGCTAGCAACTTTTATAAATAAAATAGCCGAAGCCTGCAAAATAAAAGCCATTGCTTTGGCCGTGTTCCCTTGGAACGTAATAAAAATGAATGTTTAATTCTTGCTCGAATGCAGTGCAAAAGTACTCTTATACATTACACAAAGTTTGTTTGTTCGGTTGTAAATTTTAAAATACGTGTATAATTTTTTTTGTGTTGATGCGGCTTGCATAACTGAAGATTATGCTGCTGAGTCAATATCACAAGGTAGAAAAAGAACAAACTTATGATGGGCGAGAACAGGAGACACACCACCACAGGAGTCGCACGCGTTGATTTCATCACATTTTAAAAATCTTTAAATGGACTACAACGTACCTTACTTATCCACGCAAAATGATTTACTTTTCGGTACATTAAAGGCTGGTGATGATGATCCGCTGCTCTCAAAACGGTGAAGGAAAACATCGTGAGGAAACCGGCTGTCTTAGAACCAAAAAATTTGAAGACATGTGACATCTGCCAATCCGCACTGGGCCCGCGTGGTGGATTATAGCCCATCCCACTCTCCTAGAGAGGAGGCCTGAGTCCCTGCATGATGATGATGATCCAGTACGTGGGCTAATAGTGGGGCTTGGTAGATGTCACATGTCTTCGATTTTTTGGGTCTAGGACATAAACCTCACGTTGTTTATCTTCACCATTTTGTAAGCAGTGTTGATGATATAATGTAGATTGCCCAAATTACAGTGAACCCAGTTAGGTTCACGCTCGACGCTCGTTAGGCGGGGCAGGTACCGGACTAAACAATATTCTTGCCAGGTTTATAATGATTATTTTGACTGTTTGACAGGCACATCAGATTTTTCGGATTCATGTGCTTATATGGCATAATAATTATCACTCGCCATGGTGAAAATCGTCGTGACAAAACCAAATCAGCATACCTAAGAGTTATTTCATGACGGCCGGTGGAAGTCAAGCCAAGAGGCCCGTGGGCGACATAAGAACTCTGGCACCTGGAGGCCTACTCTCCAAATCCGTCAACGGAGACACGGGCCCGTTCGAAAGTAGCCCGAAGCTTCCAAATGAACTCTACTCTCATAATATTCAGATTCATGAAGTGGTTTGGATGATTTATGAGGGAATAAAGCATATTACGAACAAAGAAAGGCGCGAAAAACATAACCCTTTCTTTGCAGTCGGGTATTAAAAATACATCCGGAGTACAACAACTATTAGTACAATAACAACAACTATGCAATAGTGTTGACATTCATTTATAGTTCGGGACCATAACTAATCTAAAAGTGATACAGATTATGAGACGCTCGTATCATCGGTCGATACTACATGGGTTTCGTGCTAAAAGAGTATACCTACAGGTTACACGAAAGCAGATTAAATAAATACCAAGTGAACTCACATGATATAAGCTAGCCAGGCAAACGGTAGCAGATGCAACAAATAAATATAAATTTTTGTCCAGTCGACGACACGGCAGAAGTAGTATGAAACGCATTGCGGCGTTCACAACCAAATATATTTTTAGTGCACAGTGATAAAATATAATGGTAAAACTCAAACAAATGGGGCTGTGCGCAGGTTTGTATGTGGCAAAAATAGAACTTTGTGGTTTTCATAATAGATGAATTTATAAGTCTTTATATTGTAGGATTGGTATAAATTCTGACACGCTGCAACTCTAAAGTGTTAAATTCCTTGGTCAGCTAAAGCGTTATTGGGTTTTTCGTCTATATGGCATATTCCAGTGTTACGAACACTGGACTTTCGACCGGCTGCTGGCAATAGGTTCGCTCCCTACTACATGAGAATTAACTTAACTGTAGTAATGTGGGAATCATATTCTGTGTTTCCTCCGTGCCTCAAAATTCACGTTAAGCGAATTGATCCTCCGCTATTCTTTTCTGATTAATTTCGTTGCGGGATCCAAGACAGTTGAATCTTTTCTCTGGGACTTCGTCGAGCTTCATTGTCTCGGCGCTTTTCTTGTGGTCGCCACTGTTGATTCTGGCTAACAGGAGTTACAGTGGTTTGGGAATAGTGTGGCGGGCTCATCAGTATCAGACTACAATAGTAACTGGATTGTGATGGTCAGATAGGCCGTCACTCTATTTAAAATTCTGGTATTCAGCTGTATCCTGTTAGCTGGAAGCCAACCCCAACATAGTTGGGCAAAGGCTACTCAGATGATATAATGATCTATCTTAATCCACATAACCCTTCAAGGATTGCAGTATTACATGCAATAAACAAGGAGAAAAAACACAAATTTTATAACTAACTAAAAATAAACATTAACGACTCAAATTAACAAAGTATTGTTCAAGCAGGTGTTACTGAAATGAGGTGGAGCAATTTCATCAGTTTAATGAAACGGCACCAGATGGCGCGAGTGATGACGACAGGTAACGGCTGGCAGGAACTAATGGATTTTATTGCAACTGCAGATTTTGTTGAAAAAATTAGTCTCTACTTTTAGTACTTTTAGTAGTGTAGTTCTTCTTATCGTGTAGTCAAAACTTCATGTTTGGAGTGGCACATAGGCGTACTTAATGCCTTAATTCTATTCTGTAGTTTACTTCTTTCTTTCTGCATCTGATTTTCCGGTGAAATAAAATTAATACTTAGGTCTATATCAATACTGTCTATAGATCTACCAATGACTCATCTTCTACGCTTTCTAACACTTGAAAGAGCTGGGCCCCGAGTCTGCTATTCAATAGTGTCAGAATGGTCGATCATTGATCTCATAATGGTTGATTTACGACAAGCCAAAAAGTACCTTAAGTCGACAGGCATAAGGTACTTTTTGACTTGTCATCAATCAACCATTAGGAGATCACTGATCGACCATTCTGACACTATTGAATAGCAGACTCGGGGCCCTGTAGGCTTAGCCAAGTTGACAATCTACAAGCGTAAACGTTAGTAGAAAACGACTCAAATGTATGGGAGTGACGTCATCGCAACGCTAAGTCACGTGGTCAGAACAAACGAATAGAAAATACGTAGCCATGTCGACAATTTATCATATCGTTCAAAATGATAGAATGAAATCTGATCCATTCTAAAACGTTGATCGCTACATCCCATATAAATGCTAGCCAAGTCACACTTTTGACAAGCGCAAACGAAACGTTGGTGTAGTATTTCAACGAAAGTGTAGCGTATGCCGAGACCCTGGAGATAACGCTAAAAAATGGCGTCTTTATACGATCCAGCTGTCTTGAGACCGAGAAGTGTTTTGTTTATTTATCTTAATTTTGGATTCTATGTGTCATTTAGCATTTAAAATCTATACTTTATAATATTATAATTATATATTGTGGTGCGATAAGGGTCAAACACAATAATTGTTTTGTTTATTTCGAAAGAAGTACCTAGTATTAGTTCAAGCCGCTTATCACGTCATTGTTTATGTTGTAAAGTTTCAAGTTCCCAATTATATTAGATTTTAACAAAGGAAGGTCACGAAATAACTATTAATGCACGTACCTTCCCATGAATTCCAATAAAGCTGCGAACTGTTCTGGGTCTGCTCGAGATCTCGATTCCATTTTATAAAAGTTATCACTTCATTTAAATATCTTTTATCCAAATGCAGAATATCATATTATTTCTGGACACAGTATTGTTTAAAATTACATTCCGCGCTGTGATATTATAATACACAAATTATAAGAAGAACTTGTCCTTTATTTCACTTAATTTTTTAACATTTAAAACAATTTATTCCTTTCTTAGCAATTCAAAACAAAACTTCAACCCGCGCATAATGTAAACAACTGTGTCTTTGACGTTAGTTTGACGTTAGTTTGACGGTAGTAGATACGCTCACCATAGACTAAAGTGTAGGTTTTGTCTACATTTACTAGAGAATGAGCGATCGACTCGACTCAGTTGTGTGAAGTTGGCTACCAACTTAGCGCTTTCTACAAAGCGCTTGCGCCGAAGCGTTCATTATTATAGAAAGAGAATAGATACGAAGCGGTTGTAACTTGTCTAGGCCCTCTGTTCTGTTGTTGTGACTCATTTTTATTTACGGGATTTAGATATTAAACAAAAAATACTTAGTTCATAGGTATTTTTTATAAAATATTGCACTACACTGTGTGTTCGGTATCGTGCTATGTCGTCATAGCGCACTGTCGCGTCTGCGTACAAAATCATCATCAGCCTATAATGTTCCCACTGCAGGGACTCAGGCCCCCTCTCTAGGAGAGAGATGGGCTAATAATCCACCACGAGTGCCCAGTGCGGGTTGGTAGATGTCACATGTCTTCGATTTTTTTGGTTCTAAGACATGTGTCTGTCTCGTACAACGGTACAAAGTACTGTAAAGGATTTCGTTGACAGGGATGTGCGAGAGGTGCAACAAAATTATTGATTTGTACTTATAACCCATGAGTTTGTCACTTAGTAGTTTTTTTTATTTAATAGTTTCCTTTGCATTTAATCTGATGTAAAATGTAGTAGACGAGAAATAATTTTCGGCATGTAGTTCTGAAGTATTTTAATTTGTTTTCATAAAATAATTCATAAAGCTTTTGTCGTATTTGTTTTCCTAACCCATCACTAGCTGACGTCTCTTCACATTGATGGCATAGATTTGCACGCCAAATGATATGTTTTGCATGTTGTTCTTAAGACGATGACAATAGCTATTGACTTCTGATGTTTCAGTATTTTTGGTCACGCCCACAATTTTTCCGATACCCTAGCGCCATACTACCAAGTAAGAAACAAATAGTCCAGGATCCGCGGTCCATTTTTGCACTTGATTACTATCAAGCTAATTTTGATGAGACGGCGAGACGCCTAAGAATTTCCTGCACGAAAACTCTCGAATTCTCGATTGTGGTAAGTAATAGGGGTAGCAGGGATAAAATATGTTGGTTTGATGATTCTCAAAAGTGTTAGTACAAACACTTTTGAGAATCATCAGCTGGGTTTTTTTTTTTGATAAATCTGATGATAATTATCTAAATTATTTGAAAAAATATTTGTCCTACAAAATGTAGGTATGGTTTTATCAAAGAGTCCCCTTCCTTCCTTCCAATATACAGTATCGATAACGAAGTCATTAAAAATGATTACTAACTGGGTTTTGGGGATTGGATATTTTCTATTAAACCCACTCTTTACAAGTTACCTACAAAATTCCTAAAATTATAATAAGTGTTTGGCACTTACTCCACGCACCATCAATACTCCTGTACATCATAAACAACAGGCTAATACACTTTCTGGAGCCACAAATTCCAGAAGAGCAAGCAGGTTTTGTTAAAGGCAAAGGCACGCGGGAACAAATCCTGAACGTTCGCCAAATTATAGAGAAAAGCCGGGAATTTAACAGCCCTGTATAGACATGTTTCGTACATTATACCAAAGCATTTGATTGCGTGGAGTGGGGCAAGCTGTGGGGGGTTCTTAAAGGCAACGGGAACGCCTCAACATCTTATTGACCTAGTCCGATGCCTCTACATCAACAACCGCTCTTTCGTCAAAATCGACACCGACTGCTCAAATGCGTTAGGCAGGGATGCATCCTCTCACCTCTGCTCTTCAATGGGTTTACTGTTGGTGGAAAGTGGATTTCCAATCTGAGGTACACTGACGACACCGTTCTCCTTGCTACAACTTTTAGCAACATGAAAGAGATACTGCACAGATTGGAAGTAGAAAGTGGCAAAGTAAGGTTTGCAATAAATAGGCAGAAAACCAAGCTTATGGTGGTAGATCGTGCGGGAAAGCTATCGGGCGCCTATAACATCTAAGGCATCTATACTGTGGACAGCTTCGATTAACTGGGCTCCAATATAAGTAATGAAGGTAGCTGCGTCCCAGAAATAAAACGGCGGATAGCTATGGCTAAAGATGCTATATTACGCCCCCAGAACATCTGGGAAAAACGTGGTGTAAGTTTTAAAACGAAGGCCCGTTTGGTCAGACCACTAGTTTTCCTGATTTTCCTCACAACACTCTCACAACAATCCAAACAAGAGTAAGACAGAGGATAGATGCATTCGAAATGTGGTGTTTTAGGCGGATTCTCCGAATTCCATGGACGGCCAAACGCAGAAATGTGTCTGTCCTTTACCAACTCGATATCAAGACTCGATTGTCAACAGTTTGCCTACAGCGTATTTTGTCTTATTTCGGCCACATAATGCAAAGAGGAGATAGCAGCCTTGAAATGCTGGTCATTGTTGGCAATACCGAAGGCAAGCGACCGCGAGGCCTGTCGCCATTTTACCAATTTTGAAGTGTCTGTCTTTCAAACGATTGGCTTTGAGAAAAAATTGTTTGTGGAACCTCAATGTCATTTTTAAAGACCTGTCTATGTCTATAGACACCCCACGCGTAGGTATAGGTTTGTTGAAAAAAAAATAGTTTCAGTTCCATTTATGACCCCATAAATCCTTTTTTTTATTTTTGTATAAAAATCGTAAAGCAGTTCACAGAATACATCTACCTACCGAGTTTCAACTGTGTAGTCTCAATAGTTTCCGAATGAAGTGGCTGTGACATACGGGTGGACAGACGGACAAACAGACATGACGAATCTATAAGGGTTCCGTTTTTTGCCATTCGGCTACCTACGGACCCCTAAAAAACAGCTGGTTTGTAATAATTTTTGATGAGCTCGTTATCAATACATGTTGGATTTAGATTTAGATAATGATCATCAGATTTAACAAAAAAAAATTTGTTAGTAATAGATTTTTGAAAATCATCAAATAAATATATTTATAATCAATATATATTTTATCCCTGCTGCCCCTATTACCTACCACAATCGAGAGTTTTCGTATAGGGTAATTTTGGCGTCTCATCAAAATGCAGCTGCTCACGGAAAATTAGCTTGATAGTAATCAAGTGAAAAAATGTACCGTGGATCCTGGACTAACATTGTGACGCGGTCAATAATAATTTATAGATGAACGGATAGCTGTCAGTGGGGCGCAAAGTGACATACGTCCGTCTAGCACCGCGCCTAAGCGCTCACTGTCGGTTAGAGATGGGCGATTGTGAATGACATTATTCGAATAATTCGATTGTTCAAGTCATTCAAACTATTCGAATAACCTTACCATTCATTCGAATTTGAAAACGAATGAAAAGTTACTAAGAATGTACTAGTTCATTCGAATATCAGTAATCTCATCTAAAAGTGAACTCTATAGTCTGAGAAAAAATACTCAATTTCGTGTGGCAAATTGAATCATTGAACCATCGAATTTACTAGTTCATATTCGAATAGCAGTTACCTCACCAAAAAGTAAACTCTATGCTCTGAGAAAAAGTAATCAATTTCGTGTGGCAAATTGAATCATTCAACCATCGAATTTAATGAACATTACTAGTTTGTATTCGAATAATTATTCATTCATAGTAACAACTAACAGTTTTGTTATGAAACTATTTTAATTGGGAGCACTTGGCTTGGCCTTGGGCACTTACGAAGTTACGAGTGTCGAGTTGAAGTGTTGAGTTACGTAGATAAGAAGGTAACGGTAAAATTGTAAAATAAAACATACGAATCTGTTCAATGAAAGTTTAAAAATAAATCACGATTTTATATTAAATAATTAGCTATGAATATGAGGTAACAAAAAGCTTTTTTTTTGTATCCACAACGTACGTTAAAAAGTAAGCCACCACCAGATTTTTCTTAGTTTAATGATTAGTTTATTTTAAATATTCATAATAAATATCGAGAAATATACAATTTTAAACTAACGTAAGTAAGCACTTTTAACCGCAAAATGATAGAATATTAAATAAGCAATGCACGATTGCACATGCACGCGTCTCTACTGGCCTTGACCTACTTACTTATTCGTTGGTTCCTTGTTCCTTGTTTTGAAGTGCACCTGTGGCCTCTTAATACACATAGCTAAATTCTAAATAATAATTGTAGCTGTGTGTGTGCGCGATAAGAGAAAAGGGCTTCGCGACAGTACTTAAACGTGACAACATTTTACTCGGAATAATCAATCATTGATCTTAAAAAGTAATCTCTATACTACGACAAAAAAGCTCAATTTTGTATGGCAAACTGAATGAATGAAGTAGTGGTTCGCAAAATAGTGGCTTCTTGCTACGAATATCAATTGAAAGTAGACTTTATTGTACGTCTAAACAGCCCAATTTTGTATGGCACGGGTACCGTAAAATGCTGCAACTTTGCCTGGATTTTGAAGTTTTTTGTTCGTATGTCTGAACCTTTTTATTGTTATGACTTTTAATGAGTTTATGATGGAAAACAGACCTTATATCTAGCCAAGTAGAACCCACATCTGTTTGAATCATGCTGTTTTTCCGAATTACAAGCACTCAAAGCCGTAGGCAAAGTTGTAGGTGAAAGACGCAACTTTGCCTAGAAGAATATCCCAATAAATAAAAGCGTTATCATTTTCAGTTTTTTTTTTTCTGGGTGCATAAGACACCGAGCAGGTCCCGGCAGTCAGATGATTCCCCTAACGGCATTATTCTTTTTTTCAAAGCTAATAGGCAAAGTTGTAGCAGGTACCTCAAACTTTCCATAGAAAATATCGTTGACTGTAGGGTTGTCTCAAACTACAAAAAAACTTTATTTTAAATAATACTTTTATTTAGGTACATGTTTTCAAAAATTTTACAGATTGTTACTTACGAGTATAAAATATATATAAAAAAACACTTAAAAATTATCTCAAACAAAATAGAAAATTATTAGTCCATTGAAATGTTACATTTAGCGTGCACTTCTTAGAGGACGCAATTTTTTTTTAGATATCTAGGTCAGTTTAAAGTAAAATCCAAGTTTATAATTGCGAGCTCCTGGTTTTCTCCGGCTTTGTTTTTTCTTGTTTCCCATTTTTCATATAACTGCAAATAAAAAACCCCATAAAATACAACACAATTCAAAATTACGCCTGTATTCTCGAATGGTTAGGCCTCTGACGGAATGTGGGTGTATCATACACAGAGATATGTGTATGATACACCCACATTCCGTCAGTTATGTTTTTAAGTCCCAGAGCGGGAGGGGTTATCTGATGATTTCCCACACCAACCCCAAAAAAAAGGGGTCGTGGTTGTAAGTCTAATTGTCACATAACAGGCACAATTTCAGACGTTTTGTATGCCATTCAATCGTTAATGATTTGTATTCTGCTTGATTGTCGGTAAAAAAAATATAGATTCAAGAAATCATACTAAAAAACATTAATTAATAAAATTCGACAAGAGACAACCCTAGACCCAGGCAAAGTTGTGTCACTCAACTTTCTAAAACAGTGCACAACATTGCCTACTAAGTTATTTTGATGAAATGGCGTCCTTTTCATAGAAATATCAAACAATACGGAAAATAGACAATATTTTCTTACCTTGGAATAACGTCTCTGCTTGAAAACACCTTTTCTCTATTTGAAACTGCAAAAGTTACAGGACACCAAAAACTTTCTCCCACGCGCGCCAGTGTTTGTCGCACAACTGACAGCGTACCAATGGAGTTACTGTTGTAAAAAAATAAAAATATGTTGCCCAAATAATGGAAAGTTACTACCAAATGGTAGAAAATAATAAAAAACTAAGCAAATGTGAAATATCGTAATCGAAACAAAACAGGCAAAGTTGGGTTTACTTGGCAAAGTTGCAGCATTTTACGGTACAGTAAATGAATGAACTAGCGGTTTTATTCGAATATGAGAACTAGCGATCGATTGTTTTTGTATTCGATTGTTAATATTAGTAGTATCAAATTATTCGATTGTTGGAATCAGTAACAATCGCCCATCGCTATGTCGGATTGCATACGTAAGAAAGAGAGCGCGATGACGCAACGCTCGAACTTCTTATCCTTACATAGTATAAAACAAAGTCGTGTCTGTTTGTTTGTTTGTCTGTATGCTTAAATCTTTAAAACTACGCAACGGATTTTGATGCGGTTTTTTTTAATAGATAGAGTGATTCAAGAGGAAGGTTTTAGTATATAATTTGAACGACATCCACGCGGGTGAAGCCGCGGGCATCAGCTAGTAAACCATATAATGATTAATTACTTTTAAATAATTTATTACATAATCAAAAATTAAAAACAACGAAATTTTGTATTTAAATTTTACCAACGTACGTTGATCAATAATACAGATATTTTTGTTGGAAGATCATTATAAGAGGTTAGTTTACCATTTTTTTGTATCGAGAAAACTTTTCAAAAACGCGTTTTGAATACAACGAAATTATCAGAAATATGTTCAAGATTAACATATATTTTTTCCGCCGTGTCAAACTGTATAGATTTGGCTAAAAAATTGTTCAATACAAGCCTATTTGGCTCTTGTCAGCGCCTTAATTGTGATTTTACCCAATACGGAGTGGCTAATTGTTACATCTGTGTGTAATAATATTATTAGGAATCAGAAGTGAAATACGTGAACAAAATAAACAATGTTTAATATCTTTTGAATTACACTTTTACAAAAATATCAAGACAAACATTTTAAACAATAATCAAATAGAAATAGCACTAGCAAATGGAATAATCAGTACACGAGCAAAAACATAAACCAAAATTAGCGAAACACACGATATAGTCGGGTAGCAAGTCCTTTCCGAGCGCCGTCCAAGCAAAAAGTGACCGCTGCACCGCCGCTCGCCTCGTTTTATGAACTTCTGTCAGTTGCCGCACGTCGACCGGATGCAAACCGCACGGCTACTGGCTGATGGCGTGACTTTGAGCCAACACGGCCTCTCCTGACGCTCTGACGTCCTCGTCAGCTTCCAACAAGGCGGCTGAGTCTTCGCTGTCTCCTTGATAGCGTGTCTCACAACGCCAGTGGGGCGCGCTGGCACAGTGGAGTGCCGCACACAACTGCGCCTGTAGGGCGCGCTGGCACCGTGGAGTGACGCGCTTAACACGTCAGTAGCGCGCTGGCAGCCTGGAGCTACGCGCTTAACACGACAGTAGCGCGCTGGCAGCCCGGAGCCACGCGCTGTACACGCCAGTAGGGCGCGCAGTCGGCCTGCAGCGACGCGCTCGGCCTGCAGCGAGGCGCTGGGCTTCAGCGAGGCGCTCGGCCTGCAGCGAGGCGCTGGGCTTCAGCGAGGCGCTCGGCCTGCAGCGAGGCGCTGGGCTTCAGCGAGGCGCTCGGCCTGCAGCGAGGCGCTCGGCCTGCAGCGAGGCGCTCAGCAACGTCAGAAGGCGCGCAGTCGCCTTGCAGCGACGCGCTCAGCAACGCCAGTAAGGCGCGCTGGCACCCTGCAGTGACGTGCACGTTCACGGTGTCATTGTGGCAAAGCCCTGGCAACCACTGCTAAGGCCAAGCAGCGTTGCGTTGCGTCCATCCTTGTGTAATGGTTACTCTGCAAACAAAAACAAACAAGTTTACAACAGAATTTTGTTCCGCTCGATCAGTCCTGACCAAACTTTAGTTCCATTGGGTGGCACCAAATTCGACTCTCATTAATTAAATCAAATGTACTGGAAATTATCGAAAATACAACACTACTTTGACTCAACTACCTTGAGTCATATACCATAGTCGTTCACACCAACCTTAAAAATTCTATTGCAACAAAAACTGCTGAAATCATCGAGTAAAACCTTTAACACCAAGGCTCTCTAACCGAGTAGTACAACAAGAGAGTAATCTCATTCATTAAGGAACATTCAAGTCGAGAATCAAATTCAAAGAAACATTCACCAAACAAAACTTGTCAGACAAGAATATCAATAGGCACATAGGGATGTATAAACACATTGTGAACACTGTAGGCATAGGCTCCAAGTTTGCATACCCCTCAGATGTCGACTTCCACACACACTGTAGGCATAGGCTCCAAGTTCGCATACCCCTCAGATGTCGACTTCCACACACACTGTAGGCATAGGCTCCAAGTTTGCATACCCCTCAGATGTCGACTTCCACACACACTGTAGGCATAGGCTCCAAGTTTGCATACCCCTCAGATGTCGACTTCCACACACACTGTAGGCATAGGCTCCAAGTTTGCATACCCCTCAGTGGCTGTTGACATAGACACATTGTTAGCGTATCACACAGACTTTCACACACGCAGCTGAGGCCACGCGCTTGACCAAACCACACGTTCATAAGTAATGGTTACTATGCAAAGAGACAAATCTACGACAGAACCTGACCAAACATCCATTAGGTCCCACTCTCGTTGATAAAATCAAACGCGACTAAACTGGAAATTATCGAAAATACAACAATCAACCACCCTGGGTCATGTACCATTGTTGTTTAAATCAATCTTAAAAACATTCTTGCGTCAAAAAAATGCCAGGTTCACAAAAATCATCGAGTAAAACCACAGATCTCTAACTGACTAGTAAACAAGTCTATCTCCCGTGTGTATCACTATTTGACTTAACACTACGGTCTTTCCAGACCCTGACCTCAACCAGAGCTAAACGCACAACGCACAACATACAACAAACACACCCACTGTCTACTATTACTGGTACTGTCTAACACAATACAGCCGATAGAATCTCTTGGCTTGCAACCACAACTTAACTTCATCAAAATCCTTATAAACATCAACTGATACGTAACTCATTGGCATCTTTCTTAGCCTATCATGTGTATTATAAAGCAACTTCTATAATAAAGCAAAACTTATCAGACTTTACAGTGCACCTGTATACGGCCTACGTCTTCACACGAAAACAAGTCAACTGATTATATTGCGTAGGGGTTTGCATTTACGCAGACCATGATTATTCGAGTTTGATGTGCCAACAACTGCACTTTTTGGTTTCAAATATACGGAAAACAAGACTTTTGACTGTATTTTGTTTTGTTCATAATTGCGGCTTTTATTTGAGCATCAGATATCACAAATCACAACGTTGCCCCTCACCAGGAATTTCTCCTGTATCGTGGGTACCTTCACAAATATTTAAACTCACATACACAAGTACCCGACTTAAAAAAAAACTATCTGTAGGTCATACAGGTACTTGTACTCGTAACGTCATTATAGCACAGTGACCATATCGACTTCACGCGGACACAATGACCGAAATTTGTGTTTAAAATGAGTCCACGTGCTGTTATTGGTCAACCAATCGTTAAGCGACGTATTAGCACCACCATGTAAATAACCACCAATGCGTCCGAGGCATTGCCAATCACCCCAGTGACCTTATAAACACACACATAACATCACGCCTGCAATCCCCGAAGGGTTAGGCAGAGGTACCCAGTATACCCACATTTCGCCAGTTATGTTAAGACATAAGCTTAACCATGTAATAGGGGTGAGCCCATTGTCACCAACAGGGCACAAATCCAGAAAATAACACTTTGCCCGACCCGGGAATCGAACCCAGAACCTTCATGCTCATAGTCGCGCTTACGACTACTAAACCAACGAAATATTAAAATGGTTCGATCTTACTTGTATCAGGAACGAAAGTAAACCAATCCTGTCCGGAGCGTCGCCTCAACCGCGAGAGCGGTTACACAGGACTTCGCGTCCTCACGCGGCTCCTACGACGATCTCGTTCGCGCTTGGAACGGCGATCGGATCCCGAAACTTGCTACGTACGTGAACTTCCACTCCGCTTATGGTGGCTACAAGATCGCTTAGAACGAGAGGCACTAGTTTTTGAACGCGAACAACTCGATCTATCCATTGCCAACTACTACCCGCTTTTATCTAAAATTAAAAGCCTGAAAACTAGTTTTTAACTTGTGGGCGAAAAGAATCCACTATCCCACTTCTGATATTAGGAATCAGAAGTGAAATACGTGAACAAAATAAACAATGTTTAATATCTTTTGAATTACACTTTTACAAAAATATCAAGACAAACATTTTAAACAATAATCAAATAGAAATAGCACTAGCAAATGGAATAATCAGTACACGAGCAAAAACATAAACCAAAATTAGCGAAACACACGATATAGTCGGGTAGCAAGTCCTTTCCGAGCGCCGTCCAAGCAAAAAGTGACCGCTGCACCGCCGCTCGCCTCGTTTTATGAACTTCTGTCAGTTGCCGCACGTCGACCGGATGCAAACCGCACGGCTACTGGCTGATGGCGTGACTTTGAGCCAACAATATAATAACTACCTATGTCTAAGGAATATTTTTTAGGAAAAATGAAACACAACAAACATATTTTTGTATATTTATTTTGAATTGCAAAAACGTGTTATTTACGAAGTGCCATGCTGTCCCAGGCGTTGTGAGCACGTTTTAATTTGACGTCCATAGACGTCCGTGGCTGTCAAAAAGTTAAAATCCGTTCTTGGTGTTCAAGAAGTAGAAGGTAACTACCGAAAAAGAAAAAAACTATTTAGTTGTAAGACAAGTTTCGTAAAACTGTTGATTTGTTTTCATCATCAGTTCATCCACATAAAATTATGATAATCAGACACAAATAATTGCACACAAATGCTGCGAAATAATACCCACTGTGCTACCAAATAATAAGGCCCTGACCAGAAATTATAAGCGTATTTATTGCTGTTTTATGCCTATTTATTGTTATTTTATGATAATTTATATATCGTGGAGACCTACGGAAAATTTTAGCCCATCAAAAGGTATTTCACAGAGGTGTGTGAAAGGGGCTAGGAGGGTCTGGCCGTTACTACCTGTTATTTCGGAGCAGCTGATTTTGGTTGTTCTGAGAAAATTTACCATTGCAATGTATATTTTTTTACATCATCAGAAAATAGAGATTTTGAGGAACAAAACATCCACTGACTTTAAAAAAAAGCAGATATTTTGATTTTTCGATATTAAGTCAATAATAAGGTGAAAAATAAATATTTTTAATCAAAAAAATGACAGTGTGTTTGGAATATAAAGCGGTAACTTTTCACTAAACTTCGTAAAAAAAATTAAAAGTTGTAAAAGATAAAATTACAAGATCAAAAACATATTTTTTTTGAATTTTTCACATAGGTATATTTTAAGGTTATGTAAGAAAAAAAGTTGTAAATCTGTTTATTACCTACAACTTTGCGGTTTCACTTTTTCCCATAGGATTCGTAGTTTTGCCGGAAATCGAGAACCGTTTTTTCCCTTTAAAAACCTCCCCACCCCCACTTACTGACCTCAGATCGACCATAATTTATTTTTCCTTTAATTTTTGTTATATTCTCTACCTTTTCCATTGGGTTTCATCCTACCATAATTTTATTTGTTTTTAAAAATTAAATACCCTGGTCTATACATGTATCTCACAACTTCAAAGGTAGAAGAACTGAATTGCGAGACTTGGTACTTTTAAAAGTTATATTTTAGTGGATGTGACTTTAAATGTTTGTCAACGCACCCACGATACGGGAGAAATTCCTAGAGTGGGGAACCATTAAAAAAATACAATAGGTACATACTTTTAAAGTCCTTCGAACAATTCTTTCGTGTGCATAATTCAAATCCATCATGACAAACGCAATAATTGCATTCGTCTACTTGACGATAGCTACCTTCAGCGCAAGCTCTCTCGTCTGTACTTAAATAATCTGATTTAGGCTTCATCGTCACCGTTGGTTTCGTTGCAATTTCTAAAAAAAACAAATAATTTAAAAAATTAAAAACACGCCTGCCATGTTAAAAAGTGAACTAAAAAGTCAAAAATAAGTCGAACGACTTCAGTGATGAAATGAGAACAAGGTCCCGTAATTGTATCCGAAAATGGAAAACTGAAAACTAAAATTTTAATTGCAGTCGGGGGACAGTTCGGTGGAATATTTCTTTACAGGTCCCCCGACTGCAATTAAAATTTTAGATTTCAGTTTTCCATTTTCGGATACAATTACGGGACCTTGTTCTCATTTCATCACTGAAGTCGTTCGACTTATTTTTGACTTTTTAGTTCACTTTTTAACATGGCAGGCGTGTTTTTAATTTTTTAAATTATTTGTTTTTTATTTAATACTTTTTAGTGATATACCGGCCTTCATTATACTGCTTTATTTTTCGGGAAAGCAATGTCGCGGCAAAGATAATGCAAAACTAAATCGTTTCAATCGGATTGTGGTTCGGTCATGTGGAGAGGATGAGTGAAAGTCGATTAACAAAAGGTATTTACAAGCCAGATGTAAATGGCAACGCCGGGACGCCCAAGAAAGACATACACTGATCTTAATGGTGCCGTTCTTCAGAAAGGACAGGTGCGTAGTACTCGTAACCGGCGTGCGTGTATGGACAGATATGTATGAATGATAATGTGGACGAGGCAAAAGGAATACGTAAGGATCGTAGCGGGTGGCGTTCTGTAGTTTCTGCCTACCCCTATGGGAAAAGGGCGTGAGTTTATGTATGTATGTAAATCGTTTATTTTTCGTGGATACTAACTTTGAGATTTTAGGTGGTATAGTTCTTGGAGAGACTGTTTATCAAGGGATTAGCTAACGTGGATCTAAAACGTAACTGTTTCACGCGTCTAGATTTACTATGCTTCTGTTCAATGTTACCGTTTGCAGCTTGTGCACTATCACGGGCCAACATAATCATTGTTTGCGTCGTTTGATTTTATTAAAATGTTTTATGAAGTGCTACCCAATGAGACTTATATACTTACGGGGATAAAAGGATTTAAAGCGTTGGTCAATTTTCCCTGGATTAACTGAAAATAGAAGTAGATGAACGTATTAAGCAGGACAGATCGGAGAAAGAACAGGATGGATGCGCGAGCGTAGCGAGCGCGAAAATTTTTGTATGATTCTTATTGGTTTTGGGTTAAGGGGGCGGGGGGGGGGGGAAAAGATATTGCTATCAGGAGGGAAGAGGACAAAAAGGCAGCGGTTCCATGTAAAATACCAGTTTTCAGCCGACTCCAAGCGGTGGATAACCATGCAGCTCAAAAGTAGTAAAATTTCAACATTTGAGCTCCACGAAGCTTAATATTATGTTTGTCCACGAACTCAGTTTATTAATTATGTAATGCAGATAATTTATTAGAGTCCAGAGGGACTTGAGTTTTTTTGTTCAGACCAGCAGAATTGAGAATAGAAGCATGTAGATAAGTCTGTGAAATGACTAGGAATGGCGAAAGCACGAAATGGGTGGATGCGCGAGCGAAGCGAGCGCGAATTTTTTTTGTATTGTTTTATAAAATAGGGGGGGGGGGGGGGGTGAAACCTAGCCGGAATTATTCTTAATAATTGCATTACAAAGATTATATTTGCTATGTACCTAGTTTGTTGTTCACAGAGTTTAGGTACTGATTTTGTTGTACATAATAAAAGTGAACTATTAATTCTGTATAACTCTAAACTTACCCTAAGTGTAAGGGGTTATTTTCAAAAATCAGGAGACGTATTTCTTCATTTCTTAGGAATCAACAGAAATTCAAGTATAGTGCCAAACAGTTTCAAGTAGGTATAGTACCTCTCACCAAGATGCTGGTACGGAACCATAGGTAACGGATCCAACTCGCACTTGCACACATCTATTGTTGTATTACACACGCAAAGCTTTATTAATTTGCGTTAGTAATGAGTTTAAAGTGTTTTCAATCTCGCACTAAGACTTTTCCATACAAAATTCAACCCTGAATATCTTTTTCCACCCTTTAAATGAGTGTTTTTGAAAAACCTATGAATGCATACATTATTATTTCGTTAAGTGGATATTCTTACCATGTTTCAAGTAAATTGATTCACGCTTATTGACTTTTCATACAAACTTTAAAACCATTCAGCTGCGGTCGTGGACGAATTTGGGAGTTGTAACTTAGCCAGTTTTATTTCTGTCATTACAAGGAATCTATTGATATATATCTTATTCATATCGAATCCCGGGTTTAAAATGTTAACATTTCATTTGTTGAGTAGTATTACTAGTACACAATAGATATTGAATACTACTGTGGTATATTTTTGTAATCTACTTAACAAGTTCTAGACGATGATTATATTTTTCATTAATATTTCAATAAAAACAAATTAAAAGTTCGTTTTATTTCTAAACCATGGCCACCCTATGATGTTTTTGGACTTTTTCTATAGCCTATGTCACCCGGGATAACGCAAAGAATCTAATGATACCACACACATCAAAATCGGTTCAGGCGTTTAGAAGTTACGGTGGAATAAAGAAACACACAAACATACATACATACATACATACATACATGAACGCTAAAAACATAACACTCTTTTTTTTGGGGCAGTCGTGTAAAAAACTAAAATTTTGAAACATTTCTAACATGCTAGGTAAGAGGGAGACGATAGAAACCTTCTTTAAATTAATGATGAATGTAAGTGTTCTTTTCCTGCGTTATCTTCTGCAATGTAATCTTACTAATATGACGTATGAGTATGTTTTTTTTTTACACAAAACATTATGATAGTGGTTGGAAGTCGATCCGTTTACATAACACATAGAATTTTGCGTGTTGGAATGAATTTAGATTTTGAAACATTTCTTGTTTTTTTTGGAGGGTGGGAATTTGGGAAATCATCAAATAACTCCTCCTGACGGAGTGTCAGACTTCTACTGACTAAAAATCACCCATGGTTGAAGATTTACTGTTCGTAGGGGCTCGTTTACGGAGACGCGGGGCGTCGCGCGGCGCGTGCAAAAGGCTCGTGTCGTGTTTTTTTATTAATTTACTGAGAGACGGGTCCACCGCAACAAACGCTGCATTTTAAACTAACGAGCGAAAAATCACTTCTCATAAAATCGAGTTTCTTTTTTTTAAATGGTACGTTTGAAATCGTTAACTTTTTCATAAATTACCAAGCGTTTCGGGAGAGCTGGAAAGAAATGGGGGAGGCCTTTGCCCAGCAGTGGGACACAATAGGCTAATAAAAAAAAAAACCAAGCGTTTGAAATAAAAACGCAGCACGCGCCGCGCGACGCCCCGCCTAGCCTGTACGTAAACATGCACTAAGTGGCGGCTGGCACCACTGGGCCACCGCTGCTCAAAGTATAGAAATATAAAGTTATACAACCATGCTGCAATCACTCGTATCCACAGCCCCTATTCGGTGTGAACAAGCCGTTGTACTTACTTTTGGAGCCACAGTTGAAATCGGTACAGACTCGCTCGCGTTCCTCATTGCAGAAGCAGTAGTTACAACTTTGATGAATCCTGTATAGTATCCTTTTCTCATCAGAATCGCAGAAATATCGAGCTGGTAAATACCTTGTCCCTAAAAAAAAAAATATAAACATCCGAATTGAGAACTTCCTTCTTTTTTTAGAAGTCGGTTAAAAATAAAAAAATTAATAAAAGCTTGCTACTATCATCATCTTGCTTCCAGTCTAATCGGATGCAGCTGAATACCAGTATTTTACATGGAGCGCCTGCCTATCTGACCTCCACAAGCCAGTTAATACTAGGTAATAGGTACGATACCTTTTGGTAAGACTTCCTGAAACGACTGCCAAATATCTGTATCTGTAACAGCCGGTACCGGTCCGAGGTACCTGACAAAGACCCGAACAGTCGTTACAGGTAGTCGGCAGTTACTAGAGGTATTGTATGGCTTGTGTTTAAACGCCTACCAGAAAAGAACCTATTTTACTACCAAAAAAATTCGAAATGCCGGCCAAAATGGATTAATGCTCACCAAATTGTGTTTTCTAAAGTATTGTAGGAATGAACCTATTTTCCTTTTTTTATTCTATACCATAAAGATTTATAAACGCCTTTAAAGTTAACTGCAGACCAAATATTTTATATATATATATTTTTTTTTATTATAAATGGGCTTGCTCTTGACTTCAATCTTGCCCTAAGGGCAGGTATTTTATATTATCACTAAATAGATGTCACCAATATTGTATTTCACGACTTTCAATTTATCTCCATGACGCGCGCTCGCTTCGCTCGCATATTAAATAACACTAATATCTTCTGTCCCCGAAGTACCGGGCCTCCGCCGGCCTCCTTCGTCGGCCTAAGGCCCGGTGCCCATGCCGCCCATAAAGGATACTGTCGCGAGACGGTCGTATTATAATTTTGGTTAATTGATTTGGTGAGCATTAATCCATTTTTGTAGGCAAAAAGAATATAAATACAACACGTACAATTATTCTGATGTGTCTAATTATTTTGGAACTTAAAACGTTTTTCTTTAGGCACCTCGGTATAGGGTGGGTTTATTTTATTTGAAGTTAAAATATTTTATTTGGCACTTTACTGTACTTTAGTCTAGGGTCTAAAAATCTTTTTTGGTGAGCATTTAAATTGTAGCCGTATTGTATTACCCAGTACTAAGGTAGGGTTGTGGAGGAAAATACTGGTATTAAGCTGCATCTGGTTATACTAGAAGACGACCCCAACATACTTGGAAAAGGCTACGCAGATGTTTGATTTTTAACAGGACAGCTGTAGGTATTTTTCGATGGTTAAAACTAAATACTTAATTATATTATGATCACGCTTTGCTACATGCTATAGAAGATTTAAAAAAAAAAACACTTACTAAATAACGTGTTTTTTTCGCACTTGTTTTTAGAACAGATGAGTTCTCGGTCGTAGTTACAATAGCAATAATTGCATACACCCTTTCTGAACCGCGATCCTACAACGCACAATCTGCCATCGGTTAAATTACCTGAAAATCATAAACATCACACTTGTAATCCCCGAAGGGTTAGGCAGGAATACACAATACGCCAATAGGAGCAGCGGTGGCCCAGTGGTGTCGGCCCCGACTTACGAACATTAGGTCGTGGGTTCGAACCCAGGTAGGCGCATTACTTTGTGTAATTTATTTCATCACCGCTGCTCTCAAAACCGTGAAGAAACCGGCATGTCTTAGAACCAAAAAATTCGAAGACATGTGACATCTGCCAATCCGCACTGGGCCCGCGTGGTGGATTATAGCCCATCCCTCTCCTAGAGAGGAGGCCCGAGTCCCTGCAGTGGGAACATTATAGGCTGATGATGATGACACAATACGCCCATCAGTAATGTTTAAGGCCTGCAATAGAAGGTGAGCCTATTGCCATCAACCTGGCACAAATTCAGACTCCGTGACTGTTACTGAGAAATTCCTGACGGAAAAACCCAACATCACTTTGGCCGATCCTGGTATCGAACCTAGGATCTTATGCCCCAGCAGTCGCGCCTGCGACCACTCAACCTTTTCAACACTCAATTTCTTTATCTTTATTGGAGTGTGGGAAATCATCAAATGACTCCTCCCGCGCTTGGTGGAGTGGCAGGGAGTGACAGACTTGCCGGGCTAGACCCGGGGAAGCATTGAAGATTTGTTGGTCTGATGCTGACCATGAAATATCGATATAAATTTATAAATACTTGTCACGCCGAAACTACGAATGAATATACACATCCAAAAATTGATAAATGTGCTCTTTTAGTTTACTTAGCTAAAAAGCTAGTTATTATTATTTATTTATTTATTTAAACTTCATGCCCAAACGTGGTACATAGGCGGACTTAATGCCACAAGGCATTCTCTACCAGTCTACCTTAGGGTCAAATAGGACATCATTGTGGTAGAGTACAAAAATAAATAAATTAAGAGAATACTAATAATAAAAAATAATTACTTCTGTCTTGATACGGCTCAACGATCTCTGTAAGAAAGAACACACTTTATTAGATTTTTTCTCTGAGTCTGCTAGCCTACTCTAAGAAAAAATATACACCCAGCGATCACCCATCACTGACTAACCTAGGCAAGCACGACTTAACCTGTGAGGGAGTGGGATAAAGCTATACAGGGCCTGCAGTCTCTACACTAATAACAGCGCTACGAATGTCGTAAAATCGAAAATTCGTAAACTTTCTTTAATAGATTTTCAACCTTATTCCGTTGAAATAAAGCCGAAAATCTATTAACGAAATTTGACATCGAGACGGCTCAGCGACATTCGTAGCGCTGTTATTAGTGTAGAGACTGCAGGCCCTGGAAGCATAGCTCTATCTGTTAACACTTACAATGTGGCAGATCTCCAGATCTGTGACGGTTAAATGAACTAAAAGACATACAGAAGTCATAGTGTTAGATTATAGGTTAGTGCATAATATTATTATTTTTAGCCTTCAGTGACCCACTACAGGGCAAAGCCTCCCTTCCGTCCTACCATTTATTTATAATTACATACATTACATTTTATCCAAACCAACAAGGTAACTCCTGAAATCCATAATTATCAGGGGCAGAACTGGGGCGAGACAATGAAGCTCGACGAAGTCCCAGAAAAATAATTTAAACTGTCTTGGGTCCCGCAACGAAATTAATTGGAAAAGAATAGCGGAGCTGTAGAAAAAACATAATACTCCACTTTTCTTTGAAATAGCTAATTTTCTACTTGAAAATTAAAATGTACAGACACCAGCATATCAAGCTACCTGAAACGGGATACCTACTTCACTGCGACAAACGTTTCATCGAGTATCGTTTCTTCGAAAACCTTTCACCGATATCACTATACTGCGATGCTTTATTAAACCGAAGACTTGTTACTGCGATGTTTCATTACATCGAAAATCTGTACTGCGAACGATTTTACTTCGTGAATATCATACTGCGAAGTCTTGTTTAATTAATCGAGGTCTTGTTACTGAGATGTTCTGTTATTTAGGAAAACTTACATTGATTGATACAAGTACATTGATTTTGTTTTCCAAAACAATACCAAATTTTTTTACATTTCTTTTAAGCGCCTGTACAAATTATGAAAGCAATTGCGAGTTTTGTTATAGCTATAGCAAAATCAATGTAAGTTTTCCTAAATAACAAAACATCTCAGTAACAAGACCTCGATTAAACAAGACTTCGCAGTATGATATTTACGAAGTAAAATCGTTCGCAGTACAGATTTTCGATGTAATGAAACATCGCAGTAACAAGTCTTCGGTTTAATAAAGCATCGCAGTATAGTGATATCGGTGAAAGGTTTTCGAAGAAACGATACTCGATGAAACGTTTGTCGCAGTGAAGTAGGTATCCCACCTGAAACTGTATTTTTTTTCCAATCAACCTTAAACCTTATGCTTTACTGATAAAGTTGAAAATATATTTGACAGACTGCAATAGCCTGATATACTAGCGACTGCACGGTTCATTGTGGATACGTACCCTTCAGTTTGCATTTGTTTTTGGAGCAGATTTTTTTGCCGTCCTCGTTACAATAACAATAGTTACAAACATCTACTCTGTGCCTTTCACCGACAGTGCATTCTTTAATTTCAAAACTTTCATTTGCCACCCGCAAAGACGTTGGAGCTGAAAGAATCATATTTTTAACGGCAGACGTGTACAGTGCACGATACCATCAACCAAGCATTGGTCATCATCAGCCTCTTCTCTAGGAGAGGGATTGGCTATAATCCACCACGCGGGCCCAGTGCGGATTGGTAGATGTCACAATGTCTTCGAATTTTTTGGATCTAAGACATGCCAGTTTCCTCACGATGTTTTCGTTCACTGTTTTGAGAGCAGCGGTGATGAAATAAATTACACAAAGTAATGAGCCTGCCTGGGTTAGAACCCACGACTTACTGTTTGTAAGACGTGGCGACATGACGTGAGTGGCGGTGACCACTGGACCACCGCTGCTCTAGCTACCTAACCAAGCATTATGAACATGAAACCAAACCCTTCGGAAAAGTTATTGCTGCGAAACCACTTTTTTATGAGTGAAAAATGTTGTTATGACTGGATATACTACCGTCCCGGTCTTTCTACCACCGACCACTTGCATACTATCTATCAAATAATAGAAAAAAAAACTTTTTGCAAAAAAAAAACAACCGACTTCAAAAACACCAAAAAGTGAAAAATAAACTTCAGAAGAAAAATCATATTCTGAAGTCGGTGACATTTGTTTGCTTGATTTGGCTTTTTTTGCCACCGACTTCAGAATATGATTTTTCTTCTGAAGTTTATTTTTCACTTTTTGGTGTTTTTGAAGTCGGTTGTTTTTTTTTGCAAAAAGTTTTTTATTTTTTCATTTTTAGTTGTGTATCTTATAGAAATATTTACTATGAAACCTATACTTGTATAGCGTCAGAAAAAGCACGAAACACGTAATACGTGCCTATGTTCGAGGGTTGCCCTCGATTTCTCTGGGATTCCATGACCAGGATCTGGTTTCTATATCATGGTAACACCCTTGAAATATCTCCGTTCCAATAATAAAAGAATCATCAAAATTGGTTCATAAACGACGAAGTTATTCGCGAACACACATAAAAAAACGAACGAAAAATGTTCATAAATTATAAAAAAAATATCATAAAATGAAAAGTACTGGGCCAAATCATATTTAATTTTTATGGGACCAAATGGCAACTATTCCGCATCAAACTAAAAAAGAATCACGTAAATCGGATCATAAATCGCAGCGTAATCGGTGTACATACATAAAAAAAAATATATATATATACCGATCGAATTGAGAACCTCCTCCTTTTTGGGAAGTCGGTTAAAAATCCCTAGAATTTAATATCCCACTATACCTTGCATTTGTAGACTACTCGAAAGCCTTCGATAGTTTAACGCACTCTGCCATCTTTAAAGCTCTTAGCAATCAAAATGTAGATTCCACCTATATAAGATTCTACCTATATAATTCCCCACTCTTACAAAATATTTATTACAGCAGTACAGCCGCTATAAGGCTAGAACGGATTGGTCCACAATCCGAATCCTAAAGGGAGTCAAACAGGGCGACCCGCTATCTCCAAAGCTATTTACCAGTACCCTAGAAGAAGTCTTTAGAACGTTAGCGACCGCATAAGCGTGGCTACCTACTGGGCCCAAACCGTATGAAGTAGAATCGATACGAAAAGAAGAAGAAGAAGAAGAAGCGACCGCATGGGAAGAAAGAGGTATCTGTCTCGGCGAGGCGAGGTTGACAAATCTACGCTTCGCTGATGATATTGTGCTTTTTTCTTTAACAGCTGAAAAATGCTTCAAGAACTGAGCGACGCAAGCCTTGAGAAAATATCACCAGTCAATGGGGACTTTAATATTCTACCAACAGCAACCCTAGCAAACTAAACTGATTTAATCATAATATACCTTGTGTTTGAATTATCGGCAACTGAATGTTTTAAGGAACAGTTTGTTTGTCGACAAACGCGTCCCCAGGATACTTAATAATCCCAGCCGCCGCGGGAAACGCTCTGGGCGTCGTCGGTGGCCACGTGATGGCTTCCGGCCACCGTGGCCACTGTGGAAGGTGAGTAATGGGCTAGCTCGCCGTCCATCCGTCTTATGACGACGACAGGCCGTGTCGACGGCGCGTTCTTGTACCACGCGCGCCTCAATGAGATGTCAGCAACATGGGAGGGGCCTGAAAGGGCCGACGCCCGTCGGGGCTGCGGGTTGTTTACAAGATACCGCGGCCTCGACATAAAGGGCCAAGAAGGAGCATGGGTGGTTTTTAGTCAGTAGAAGACTGATTCTCCCATTCGCTCTACCCAAGAGTGGGAGGGGTTATTCGATAATTTTCCAACCGCACTAATAATGGAAAAACAGGTCACTTAATAATACATCAGACGGTATTTTAATAGACCGTCAATTACCTTTCTTGTAAGCGAGGCTTTGTTTCTTCGATTCTTTTAGCTTCTGATGACAGGGTGGTCTCTTAGTACACCACCAAGCTCCTCCTGTGCATTTGCACCGAATGCAATCTTCCTTTCGGTAAGTCCCGTCAACACAGGTAGGCTCTGATCCTAATTGTAAACGAGCTGAAATTTAATGAACATCAAGTATATAAAGTGTAAGAATTGAGTCATTTGATGATTTCACCACACACCGAAATAATTTATTTATTTTATGCACATTTGTATACCGTAACCACTTTATAAGCAGAACTGTCTTCAAAGACAGTTACTAATTGTCCCAGATGACCCTATCCATTCCTCCAGGAAAGTAGGAGAGAATCCAGTATATTCAGGACAAAATAAGTACAGATTTTCGTCATACTTTGATTTATTGATTCATGCCCTCCCCGACCCTTGCTAGTGCCAGCCCGCGTTGCAGAGCCAGTAGAGTTAATCCAGCCCCTAAATAATCGCTCTCACATCCAGCCTGTGCCCTGGCTGCCCTCTCCCCAGTGACGTCCTAAGACGAGGTCCGTACCCCGCTTAGCGTTTAGTGACTTAGTCTTGTTATTTGCCCCAGGCTGGAGGCCTTAAACTCAAAGCATTCGGGGGATTTGCCCGATTACGCAGAAGCCAACCTCCTAGGTTGAACTGCGAGATGCCATACGCAAAAAAAAAAAATTGTCATTGATTAGCTAGAGGTTTCTGAGCGCGGTAGCTACGCAGCCAGCTCTGATCCCAAGTAAACCCAGTTCTTGAATAGCCACGCAGACATTAGGAACTAGACAGCTAGGATAGCTCTTATAGCTATCTAAAAAGAATTAGCCACGCAGTCCCTTTCTCCCCTCCACTTAGGCTGGCCACCTACTGTAAACTATTGTACCTAACTATAAAAATAATCTATGCAAGTTGCCGATAAAAATATCACCAAGTCAATGGGGGCTTTAATTCCACCAACAGCAAACCAGACTGATTTAATCATAATACCTTCTGTTTGAATTATCGGCAACTGGATGTTTTATGGAACAGTTTGTCTGTCGACAAAGGCGTCCCCAGATCACTTAATATCGGTATTTTAATAGACCTTCAATTACCTTTTTTGAAAGCGAGGCTTTGTTTCTTCGATTCTTTTGACGTATGATGACAGGCCATCTTAGTACAGCCCCAACCTGCTCTTGTGCATTTGCACCGGTTGCAATTTATCATTCGGTAAGTCCCAATAACGCAGGTAGGCTCTGATCCTAATTGTAAACGATCTGAAATTTAATGAACAACAAGTATATTGAATTGGCTCGCGAGGTTGTAGACGTGTCGGATGTGAACTTGGCAATCATTGTGCCAATAGTAGATTCAGCCAATGGTTTAATTACCAAGGTCCTCGACCAATACCTGGAGAAGGCCTGATTCAGAAGGTGGTACGGTACAGATATGGGTCGTATTGCTAGGAGATCCCTCTAGGAGCCCTGACCGTAGGGCTCCTAGAGGGAACCGGTAGGTTGGACGGACTTGGACCCTGTTCCTGAGACCGGTGAGCTATTTTATAATTTTTTTATACTTACCGTATTTAGGGGAATGTTTAAAATGTACAGTTCTTATTTTTTTTTAATTCGCTTGTTTTGTCCCACTCCTGGGCAAAGGCCTCTCTCCATTTTACTTCAACTTCTTGCGATAGTGTGCTTTTTCTTGCCAGTTGGTGAGAAAGCCACTAATTAAAATGATTTAATTAATTTAAATTAACAATTTTAAATATTGACTTTGATGTCTACAATCTATGGTTCTGCAGGTTTCGAGCCAAACACATTCTCATATCTTTAGAAAGAGTGTGTGCGAGGTGGACTCCTTACACAGAGATGTGTGTAGATGGACAATCACAACGCAATGTGTACAGAAAATAAAATCACTGTGTTATGAATATAATATAAATTATTAGTAAAATCATTAAAATATAATTATATTATTCAATTTATCTGTATAAATAGATAGATGCTGCATGCAACAAGCATGCTTAAGGCTGCAAACATACTGCAAGCATACCGCAAGCATACTGCAAGCATACTACAAGCATACCGCAAGCATACTAAAAACATACTGCAAGCATACCGCAACCATGCGGCAAGCATACCGCAACCATGCGGCAAGCATACTGCAAGCATACGGCAAGCATACTGCAAGCATACTGCAAGCATACTGCAAGCATACTGTAAGCATACTGCAAGCATACTGCAAGCATACTGCAAGCATACGGCAAGCATACTGCAAGCATACTGCAAGCATACTGCAAGCATACTGCAAACCTGGACACGTTTTCGGATGACAGTGATTTGGAGGAGTGCATAGGCGTATACACCGTGACTTGTTAGTCGTCTTACAACGGCAGCCCACTTCATGTATTCAATTATTAGTAAACGTTCATCAATCTTCTCTATACAGTATGTTAGTTTAAACAAGGGACATACTGAAACCCGGAATATGGCATGCTTACATATGATAAGTACTAATAAAATAATAAACAAAAAAAAATGTGACCTATAAAATGTACTAGTCTAAGTAGGTATGTACTATGTATAACAGAAAACATTACCATCGTCCGATGTGAACCAATTATGGTCATCGTTATTTGCTGCTCCAAGTGAGGCCTAAAATAAAGATAAAGGTTAGCTATCAACATCTTAAAAATAATATTCAGAAAGCAGTACTTTTGCACACTGCACCCATAGCGAGGAGGTTCCTCTCTTTAGAGCGCTTACCACCAGCAACTAAACCAAACGGTAGAGGTTTTTATATTAAAAAAAACTTTTTTGCTTTGTTTTCATATTAAAAGAAAAATCAGCTTCTGAAGTCGGTGACATTTGTTTGTTTGATTTGGCTTTTTTTGCCACCGACACCAGAAGCTGATTTTTCTTTGGAAGTTTATTTTTCACTTTTTGGTGTTTTTGAAGTCGGTTGTTTTTTTTTGCAAAAAAGTTTTTTTATTTTTTCATTTTTAGTTGTGTATCTTATATGTAGAAATATTTACTATGAAACCTATACTTGTATAGCGTCAGAAAAAGCACGAAACACGTAATACGAGCCTATATTTGAGGGTTACCCTCTATTTCTCTGGGATTCCATCACCAGGATCTGGTTTCCATATCATGGTACCACTCTTGAAATATATCTATCTCCGTTATATATCTCCGTTTCAATAAAAAAAGAATCGTCAAAATTGGTTCATAAACGACGAAGTTATTCGCGAACACACATAAAAAAAAACGAACGAAAAATGTTCATAAATTATAAAAAAATGGTCATAAAATGAAAAGTACTGAGCCAAACCATGCTAATTTTTTATGGGACCAAATGGCAACTATTCCACATCAAACTAAAAAAAAATCACGTAAATCGGATCATAAATCGCAGCGTAATCGGTGTACATACATAGAAAAAAAAAAAAAAAAAAAAAAAACATACCGATCGAATTGAGAACCTCCTCCTTTTTAGGAAGTCGGTTAAAAAAACATTCCCCTTAATTAGGAATTTCTTCTGTAGCGTGAGTAACATTCAAGCCCAAATACAGTCAGCCAAACCTAGAACCCCATGTAACATGATAAGGCGGGTTGCCAGACTTTCGGGCTACCCATGGCGGCTGAGATAGGTACTACACATGAGTACTGGCACATAATATTAAAAGGTCCTACTCTTGACCTCAATCTTGTCCAGAGGACAGAGATATTTAAATCAACGATGGAACGAGATAACTCAACAAATGCCTATTTACTTAAATAGATTCATTTCCACTCCTTGGCTGTGCCCATAATAAAAGATGGAGCAAAGAGCGAATGTAACACACCTGCGTCCCCACACAGAGCCGCACGGCTCGGCTTCGCGTGCCGCGCGGCTCTAGTGGGGACGCGGCTATAACCCGCAGTATGTCTAAACTCGCGAAGGAAGAGGAAGAAGATGAGAAAATGGTCTCTTGGAACTGATAAAATGCATATTGCGATCGTGGCTCCGGATGGCGGATGGTTTTTTTTAGTAGGGTTAATCTTCCAAAGGCGTCTTTGGAGGTAAGAATGGGTGAGTGAGTGTGGGATTTCTACCGTACTAAAACCACCCCGGTGGTCACCATCCGCATATGGGTGGAGGCACCGTTTCCTCTCAAAAGATATGTGCATCGCCGGTTATGCACATCGTTGTGACGATTCTACCCTGAGTCCCCCTGAGTACCCTGAGTTGAGGCCTACCCTGAGTCTGATTGTGAAAGAAAGAAGAAAGAAAACATATTTATTTAGCACAATATGCCACAAGTGCACACAACAAACAATAAAAAATGAACAAAAAAAGAGTGTGTGCATCTCACGGCTGCGCCAAATAGGACCAGTTCAGCAAACTGCCGAGCTGTGCAAATAGTATACACGGCAGCAGGTGATCATTGTGCCACCGTTTTTTCTAATGACCAATGTACTGAAGTGTCTATCGAAGCAATGTGTCCGCAGCCGACTTTAAATCTATCTGTACTGGTTAGACCTTTTATTGGAATGCGTTACTTGAACTGTTAGCCTGAGTTACCTCACTGCTGCACAAAATACTCCCCCAGGGCCTTTTTTTTTTTTTGTTGGGTGGAAAATCATCGAATGACCCCTCCCGCTCTTGGGCAGAGCGAAGGGGAGTGTCAGACTTCGACTGACTAAAAACTGAACCCGTTCCTTCTTTGCCCTTGCGCCGAGCCCACGTAATCTAGTACAAAAATCCGCGGCCCCGACGGGCATACTCCCCCAGGGCCTCCAAATTTTTCGATCCAATGTGGACCACTGTTCGTTGGTCCCACCATCATTTCTTGCGAGGTTTCCTAAAATCCGTATTAATTAATAGTTAATTTTCTTACCCAACATAGGAGCCACAGTATTGCCAACATGGTTGTCGAAATGATCGATTCTGATTATACACCGCGGAGATTTTAATTGGAACTAATTAAAAAAATTAAAGTTTAATTAAAACATGTTTTCTATTTCACAAAATATTTGTAAAAGTAAATGAGGTGATAAAAAATCCTGATTTAACGTTGGGGTATTTCCGTTAACTTGCAGCTGATTAGCAATTAGCTGCTAACCCACTTTCAGAATTTAGAATTATACCAGAACATATATTTAAACTTTCTTAAAACTCAAATATTTGTTTCAATTAGAGGGATTTTTAAATACATGCAGCATTTATTTACTGACGACACGGTTGGCGCAGTGGCTGAGCGATTGGACTGCTGCGCCGCGTGTCGCGGGTTCGATCCCCGCACGGAACAAATATTTGTATGACCTACAGATAGTTGTTTCGGGTCTGGGTATTTGTGTATGTGAGTTTAAATGTTTGTAAACGCACCCACGATATAGGAGAAATTCCTAGTGTGGGGCAACGTTTAAAAAAAAAAAAAAAAATTGAATTTTTGAAATGTCGATGTCCTCGTGGTTTAATAAATAATGACTGTAATCTCGATCTTTAGGTTAAGCCACCCTTGTCTAGGATGGTCTGTGGATGCATGACCGCCCATTACATAGGTACCGAGTTTCCTCCTCGCCTCGGTGCCACGTTAAGCTTTTGGTCCCGGCTGCCATATAAAGTCTGAAAACCACTCTTACCAAAGGGTATATTACCCAGTATTGTCTGGATTGTGGAGGTCAGATAGGCAGTCGCTCCATGTGATACTGGTACTCAGCTGCATCCGGTTAGACTGGAAGCCGACCCCAACATAGTTGGGAAAAGTGGTGAGAGGCATTTTTGAATGTTAGAAAACTACCGTCACAGTGACAAGGCGTAATAATTTGTGAAACTATTGAAATTACCCACTCCAAAGAAGAATGTTGAAAAAACACAAAGAACACTTAAATAAAATGAAACAGATTTTAGGTACATTCCAACTGCACTTCCACCTATTTTAGTAGCTGATAAAAAATGCAATCCTTAACGCAGAGAGAATTTTAAAAACTGCGAAGGAACGTAGAAAAAGCGCTATATTTTTCTTTTCAGCAAAAATGTGCTGTTATTGCGAACTCTGGCTTGATAAAGGCAGGTGTGATTCGCGAAATTGTCGACCGAAAGCTAGTTTTTGAAGTCGAGAGGTTTTTAAATAAAACATACTTCCTTTGCTTGCTTTAGGACTGTGCGAACTGAAGTGCTACTAGATGGACTTGCATTATGGAATATGCTTAGTGTATTTTTTACAGCACCTTTTTACCCGACTGCGGCGAAGCCCAAAAGGAGGGTTATGTGTTTGTTTTAAAGTTGTAATTTAGTATTAGAAACGTTTCCATCTTTAACTTATAAAGTATCTTGTACTGAAAGCCTATAATGTTCCCACTGCAGGGACCCAGGCCTTCTCTCTAGGAAAGGGATGGACTATAATGCTATAATCCACCACGCGTGCCCAGTGCGGGTTGGTAGATGTCACTTTTCTTCGATTTTTTTGGTTCTAATACATGCCAGTTTCCTCACAATGTTTACCTTCACCGTTTTGAGAGCCGTGGTGATGAAATAAATTACACAAAGTAAAGTACCTGCCTGGGTTCGAACCCGCGACTTACTGTAAGTAAGTCAGGGCTGGCAACTACTGGGCCACCACTGCTCTGCTTATCCTGAATGGGTTATGTTTCAGTCTTACGTAATCGGTGACGAGTCAACCGGGTACGAATGCAAACTCCATGGCTGCTACTGAGAAACTGACCTGGGAATCGAACCCTGGACCTCATGCTCAGCAGTCGCGCTTGCAATCACTAGACCAACGAGACAGAATTATTTTTTACGTTGTAAAGAAAGATTTCCATCTTTAGCTTTACGAAGTATATTGTGCTAAATGCGTTAATGAAATAGCCTTTTGTTTTTATTTGGTGGGTGGAAAATCATCAAATAACCCCCCCCCCCCCCCCCCGTTCTTGGGCAGAGTGGAAGGGAGTGTCAGACTTCTACTGACTAAAAACCAACCCATGTTCCTTCTTTGACCTTGTGCCGAGGCCGCGTTATGCCTCATAGCGTGTTTCACTGCTACTGTGAACGGACGTACCGATCGCGAGCGCGTGCTCTAGTTAAGAGTATTTTGCAGACGCATCACAACACCGTCGTCGCGGTGTACGTCGATCTATCGGGGCCACTGCGATGACCCAGTTACAAGTGCGGAAATCGTCATGAAGTGTTTATTATAATTGTTTAGGTGTCTCGCTCACCTTAAAACTAAATAATGGCTGCACAACAGTCTATTAAAATCAAAACTGATCTGGAGAAGCAGTTGTATGACTGTTACATCCAGGAGAAATCGGACAGAGAAAACCTGCAACAAATGGTACGTCAACTGAACAGCCATATACAAAGCTTGCAGGAACAGGTTCAAGATCTTCAAGGACAATTAAAATGCTTAAAGGTACAAAAAAAAGAAGAACCCTCAGATAAACAGGCCAGTGGGACCATAACACCTGCTCAGGCTACTAAAAGTGACGCTGAGTACTGCACGGATGAGGAAGAACTCGCCAAAGAGACTGAGTGGATTAGGGTGAAAAACAGGAAGAAAAGGAAGTTGAACACTTCCCTTACTCCACCACAACCACAACAAGCTACAACTAGCATTCAGCAGCAGCAACTCAACAACAAAGAGAAGGCAACCACTAAAAAAATTCTGGCACCGCCTCCAATCGTAGTGGACGGTGTTAAGAATTATCAAACGTTCTACGACTTTTTGACTGAATCTCAGCCAGTAGAAACATTTACCGCCAAAATGTTGAGCGGTAATAGTGTGAAAGTAAATGCCAAAACTGAAGAGTCCTACAGAGTGATCGCTCGTCGCTTAACAGAAAATAACTGTTTATGGCACTCATATGAGGACAAGCAGACCAGGCCAATAAGAGTAGTGGCGAAAAAATTGCATTCTTCCTGCCTACCGGATCGGATTAAAGATGATTTAACTTTGCAAGGATTTCAGATAGAAAATGCTATTAACAAGTTAAGCTGGAGAACAAAAGAACCGCTCAACATGTTTATTCTATCGTTCAAAAATGATGAAGATGTCAGTAAAATATACGGCATTAAACATATTCTAGGGTGTAAAGTTGAAATAAACCCGCTTAAGACATCAAAAATAATACCCCAGTGTAAGAGATGCCAGGCTTATGGTCATACTCAAAAGTATTGCTCAAAAGAGCCAAGGTGTGTTAAATGTACAGGTAAACACCTCACAGCTGATTGCAGCAAACCTGCGCAAGAAAAACCTAAGTGTGTTCACTGTGGCTTACCTCACCCAGCCAACTACAGGGGGTGTTTAGTTGCCAAGGAGATGCAAATGATTAAGAACAAAAAATCAAAAAATAGTCCACCTAACAACCCTGCCGCTAAGCAAATTGTTAGAAACACCGACAAACAGGCAACAAAACAAAGTGCACCGTTTGCAAAGACAACCGTGGCAAATGCACATACATCCAAAAGTGTCTCATACGCACAAGCAGTAAATCCAAGCACGAAACCATCAAGTCTTGAAGACAAGCTCAACCAAATCTTGAAGTGTATATCCTCATTTGACAAGAGACTAGAGAAATTAGAATCAAGCACCATACAAATCAGTCATGAATAACACACTAAAAATAATGGCGTGGAATTCCAACGGATTGCTGCAACAACAACATGAGTTGCAAGTAGTCCTAGACACAGAAAATATTGATGTGTGTTTGATCTCTGAAACGCACTTCACTAAACAGTCTTTTGTAAAGTTTAGAGGCTATAAGGTTTATCACTCGCTGCACCCTAGCAACACGGCGCGAGGAGGTAGCGCAGTTATTATTAGAGAAAATATCTGTCACTACGAACAATGTAAATACGAGGAACAAGACACGCAAGCTGTGGCGATATCAGTAAAAACAAATAAATTTAATGTAACAGTAGCGGCCGTATACTGTCCCCCAAGACACAAGATAAACAAAGAACAATATATTCACTTATTCAGACTCCTCGGACAGAGATTTATACTAGGCGGTGACTTTAACGCTAAGAACACTCATTGGGGATCGAGATTAACTTCAACTAAGGGCAGACAGCTTCTAAGCGCAGTGAAAGACATGCACTGTGAGGTCATAAGTACTGGAAAACCTACTTACTGGCCGACTGACCACCAGAAACTACCAGACCTTATCGACTTTTTCATAGTCAAAAATATATCAACCAACTATCTGAATGTGGAAGAGGGGTACCATATGAACTCCGATCACTCTCCGATATTATTACAATTAAGTCACAAAATATTACTAAGAGAAAACCACCTGACGTTAGTTAACAAGTATACAGATTGGGAAAGTTTTAGCTTAGAGCTACAAAATATTATTGACCTAAAAACTCCATTAAAAAGCAAAGATCAGCTCGATTTTGAAGTAGACCAGTTTAACATCAATATCCAACAATGTGCATGGAACAACACACCACAGCTTATAAAGAAGTTTAAAGGAAATACCTACCCAAAAGAAATAATAGACCTATTATATGAAAAAAGGACTCAAAGAAAAAGGTGGCAGCAAACTAGATTCCCGCAAGATAAAACTGTATTGAATAACCTTACCAAAAGACTGAAGAGAAAGATACAAACCTTTCAAGATGAGGCTTTAGATACTAACCTGCGTCAGTTAACCAGCGACCATACAACCCAATACTCTCTTTGGAAAGCGACAAAGTCACTCAAAAGGCCAATTGTACCAATTCCCCCTATCAGAGATGATAACGGAAAGTGGGCCATAAGCAATGAACAGAAAGCTCAAAGATTTGCACATCACTTGGAAGAAACCTTTCAGCCAAATGACGAGTCTGTGGACAACCTACAGTTTGCCAATATTCTGCAAGATCAAAGAATTAAGCTTGTGACCCCGAAAGAAGTTGCAAAGGAAATTCAAATCATTAGCCTAAAGAAATCGCCAGGATATGACCTTATTACGGGAGAAATCCTGAAACAGCTCCCGCGTAAAGCCATAATTAAGCTTACTAGGCTCATAAATGCTGCATTCGTGCTTAAGCATGTTCCTGAGCCATGGAAAGTTGCTGAAGTGATAATGATTGCAAAGCCTGGTAAACCACCTCACGAAGCATCATCATACAGACCCATTTCCCTGTTGCCTATACTTTCAAAGCTGTTTGAAAAATTGTTTTTAAAACGCCTAAAACCAATCATAAACGAGAAAAACCTGATCCCTGACCATCAGTTTGGTTTCAGAGAGAAACACTCAACAATAGACCAAGTACACAGAATTACCAACATCATCGAGAGAACGCTTGAAGATAAAAAAGTCTGCTCCACCGTTTTTTTAGATGTAGCACAAGCTTTTGATAAAGTTTGGCATAAGGGTTTGATATACAAGCTAAGACTAATGCTGCCCAATGATTTTGCCGATATCTTGCAATCATATATTACAGATAGAATGTTTCGAGTAAGGCACGAGGGAGCCTTTTCTGAGTTAAAAAATATTAAAGCTGGCGTCCCTCAAGGAAGCGTGCTAGGTCCAATCCTCTACCTATTGTACACGTATGATATACCAGAGCTGGAAAATAATACCATTGCAACCTTTGCGGACGACACTGCCATTATGGCTACAGGGTCATGCCATGCGGAAGCAATCAGAAAGGTACAAATTGCTGTAAATGAAGTTCATGATTGGGCACAAAAATGGAAAATCAAATTGAATGAATCAAAGTCACTTCACATTGATTTTACCAACAGGAATTGTGATTACCACCCAATTTTCATAAATGGCCAACAAGTGCCATACGCAAATACAGCGAAATATCTTGGCATAACGCTTGATGCGAAATTGCGCTGGAAAGCGCACGTTAAAAAGAAAAGACAGGAACTGGACATGCGATTTAAAAACATGTATTGGTTGATTGGACGAAATTCCTGCCTATCGATTCATAATAAAATATTATTATATAAGCATATTCTAATGCCAATATGGACATATGGCATCCAACTGTGGGGCTGTACTAAACCGACCAACATCAAAATTATTCAAACATTCCAGAATAAGGTACTCAGGAGTATTGTTAATGCGCCCTGGTATATAAGAAATGATGACCTCCATCGTGACCTAAAAGTGGAACCCGTCACCAAAATAATCCAAAAATTTGCTGAGGCCCATGAACACCGACTCCACCAACATGTGAACATCGAGGCAATTCAGCTGCTAGACCAGACAAATATAGTGCGAAGGCTCAAACGAACAAAACCTTTTGAATTAGTGTAGTGTAAAGTGTAATGTAGAAATAATGGTGACAATGACACTCATATAACACATGAACAAAGTGTTTATATTATAATATTAGACTCTAAGAAAGTGGAACGGACTTGTTTATATACAATCAGCACTATTCTGTTTTAAAATAATTACCACGTAAAAAGTTAAGTTAGATTAAAATTGCTTATTAGTCTTGTAGGCTAGATTGTAATTAATTATTAAGAACCTGGTTCTTTTTAATAAAGGATAAAAAAAAAAAAAAAAATGTTTCAGTCTTACGTAATCGGTGACGAGTCAACCGGGTACGAATGCAAACTCCATGGCTGCTACTGAGAAACTGACCTGGGAATCGAACCCTGGACCTCATGCTCAGCAGTCGCGCTTGCAATCACTAGACCAACGAGACAGAATTATTTTTTACGTTGTAAAGAAAGATTTCCATCTTTAGCTTTACGAAGTATATTGTGCTAAATGCGTTAATGAAATAGCCTTTTGTTTTTATTTGGTGGGTGGAAAATCATCAAATAACCCCCCCCCCCCCCCCCCGTTCTTGGGCAGAGTGGAAGGGAGTGTCAGACTTCTACTGACTAAAAACCAACCCATGTTCCTTCTTTGACCTTGTGCCGAGGCCGCGTTATGCCTTTCGACAATCCGCAGCCCCGACGGCGACGGGTGTCGGCCCTTGCGGGCCCCTTCCATGTTGCTGACATCTCTTTGAGGCGCGCGTGGAACACGAACGCGCCGTCAACACGGTCTGTTGCCGTCATGAAACGGCCGGACGGCGAGCTAGCCTATTACTCACCGTCCACAGGCCCGCGTCTACGGTGGCCGGAAGCCATCACGTGGCCCCCGACGCCCGGAGCGTCTCCCGCGGCGGCTGGGACGAGAGGTTCTCTCCCTCTAATGAAATAGCCTTGAGGGCTCTTTTATTATAAGCTTTTTATTTTTTAATATTTGAGAAAAAACACGTTACACTTTAAAATCAAAAGGCGTTTTTTGCTCTGATTTTTGTAAAAGGTCAATTTAATTTCTTCATCAATGCCGAACAAGTTTAAATATGTTTGCTGACGCTCCCTTTGAAGCCTAACGAAGATACCATCAGTAAACATAACTTAATAAACAAAATAAAGCTGTGACGAAGCAACAATTTTCCTTCAAAAATAAAAATAAATGGTAATTCTTGATTATAAAATAAATACGTCAACTAATTTATTTCATACTAGGTGTTGCCAGCGGCTCCGCTCGCTACAATTTGAAAATTATCCCACGGGAAGATAAAATCGAAATAAAAAACTATCCTATGTGTAAATCCAGGTTATAAACTATCTGTGTACCAAATTTTATCCAAATCCGTTATGTTGTTTTTGTGTGAAAGAGTAACAAACATAGACATCCATCCATCCATACTTACAAACTTTCGCGTTTTTAATATTATACTAGTAGGATTCCTGTTACAATTTTTTTTTGGTTACGTCGCGCGGTTGTAATTGTTGCAACAATCTGTAGTCTCTTGAAAACTGATAGTGTATGGTAGTGTATGGTGATAACATTACAGCAATCAATTCGATTTGTTGCGCTTTAAATTATCTCCTGTTATCTAAAATCATCATGGAGGCTAACAAAGCAATCAAATCATCATTGAATCTGCGAACCAACCTTGATGTCCATGATTCGACACCATCTTCATATCAAACAGAATGCACTGCTTCAAGAACTAGGCTTGATTTCCAAGTTATTTGTCCACTAGACATTTTTTTTTATTTCAGAATTTTCCTCCTCTGACTTTAGAAATTAGAGGGCTCTCCCTCTAATTTCACTGTCCACCTACCGCCTTTGTATCGTGATACGTGGCCAGCCCATTGCCATTTCAGTTCTTGGGCTTGCGTAAGGGCATCAGTTACCGTTACAGTTGGTTTTATGTCTAATGATTTCGCTTTTGATTTTGTGCCACTGCTTTTCTTATATAAAACTTATCATCATCATCATCAGCCTATAATGTTCCCACTGCAGGGACTCAGGCCTCCTCTCTAGGAGAGGGATGGGCTATAATCCACCACGCGGGCCCAGTGCGGATTGGCAGATGTCACATGTCTTCGAATTTTTTGGTTCTAAGACATGCCGGTTTCCTCACGATGTTTTCCTTCACCGTTTTGAGAGCAGCGGTGATGAAATAAATTACACAAAGTAATGCGCCTGCCTGGGTTCGAACCCACGACCTACTGTTCGTAAGTCGGGGCCGACACCACTGGGCCACCACTGCTCTCATAAAACTTATAGGAAAATGTATATGTTTGTAATTTGTGTATTGAGTGCCACCGCTAATATTATTGTTTAATTCGTATTTTCACATCACTCGCTCGCCTAACTTAACTATTTGGTGCCATCAGTCTCGGAGTATGACTTTTCGTTCCCATTAGTTCTACGATTTTGTACCACATTGAATCGTAGAAAAAAAAAAAAAGTTCCCACTAGTTCCATTGTAGGACTGTGCAGTAGAACTAGTGGGAATTATCCTAAAGTAGCTGTGATAAACGGACGAATAGGACGAATCTGAAAACCAAGGGTTTCGCTTTAGCAATAATTTGACAACGGAACTCTAATAGTATGTTTTCAAGAACACCACCCAATGTAATGCCTAAAAAAAAGTCCTCTTACGGATTGCATTTGACTAAATTCAACTGTGTAATAATATTATGTATTACTTGACGGCACGGTTGGCGCAGTGGCTGAGCGATTGGACTGCTGCGCTGCGTGTCGCGGGTTCGATCCCCGCACGGAACAAATATTTGTAAGGCCTACAGATAGTTGTTTCGGGTCTGGGTATTTGTGTATGTGAGTTTAAATGTTTGTGAACACACCCACGATACAGGAGAAATTCCTAGTGTGGGGCAACGTTTTTATTAAAAAAAGAAAAAAAAAAAATGTATTACATAAATTCATTCACATGTAGACACCAAATTTTTTTACGAAAACTGCTTATTACAAACAGTATTGGGCAGAACAATTTTGGCTTTTACCTAGAAAACAGGCATTTCTCTCATATATCCTATTCTTAAATTGTTACTGTTTGCAATATCCACTTGGCTAGAATACCTCGTGCTCCGAGCAAAAATGTCTAAAACGTGAAACAAATAAAAGCGGAGGCAGCGGGATTATTATTTCATAACTGTAAGGCATTCGTCTTGGCAGCTATGTGGTGGCTGCTAGCTTGAGTCACGTTACTGTAAAGTTGTGTGTACACTGTTTTGGTAAGAGGAGAGTAGAAATGTACCCTCACGGGTGATCACTGAAAACCAGCGCTGTGCTGTGGGTCCCCATAATACAGCACCATGATGAGTGGTAACCTGCTTGTCGAAGTCACAACGTACAAGCCTTCCTTTCTTTCCTTTTATTATCCCTTCTAGATGTATTTCTTACTATTTGTTATGCGTTGTATATGTTTTTTTTGTCTCCTTGTATGTTCTTGTTTCTGCGACAAATATTTTTTTTCTATCTTTCTCTTTCTTACCTACCTATTTACATTTCGCATAAAAACAGCTGTTTCCAGCAAAACTGCGGACGTCTTGACCACTCGTCTTTCGACTGCAACTAGTACAAAACAAATGGAATATGTGGCTTAGGCTTAGCTCATGCTACGAGTCACCGCGATCATAAAGGTGCAACTGTCGCTCCACAGGTCACGTTGTGGAGCGTCATTTGCAGTCTTACCGCAGTCGGCATGGCCCGGTTGAACAAGCTAATAAGTATACTATACAGGCAGAAATCTTTATAATTTTAGTACAGTAAAAGTATTAATTGCAATTTTGTTTTATAAAGCGTTTAGCACTAAGCGACTGATGTCAAAAGCTGTATCGTTTGACATTAGTAATATTATAGTATCTGTATAATCTTAAAAGTAAATGCAAGTTAGCTGGCTGTATACTTATAATTTTAGCTTATTCGACCGTACAAAATTTTATAATTTTACGCCGAATTACGATCCGTTACATAGTACAAGAACCGAAAAACTAAAATACCAACCCTAAAACATGACACTGCGATTCGAAATCAATCCGAGCACTCGTATAAGAGCTTCATGGATAGCCAAACAACTGTACTCAACCGTGGTGGCTATCCGAAATACTGCAACGTTTTTAATTGCCTTGCAGCGCAAGCCCGTACAAAGTTTTCAGTACAAAATGTACCAGGCCTTTATGAAAAGAGTGAATAAGTGAAATTCAGCGGCGCACCTCGCTTCGCGCTGAAACATTTACCCAAACAGCTTGTTTTACATTTTCAGAATACTAAACGTGGCCGATGTTCGCTTTGTGTGGATCTTCGGCCTTTCGATTAAGTATACAGCGACCTTCATTGATTCCATTCCAGTAATTATACAATTAGTTTCTTTAAATCAGGCTTTGGATGACGATGATGACGATTTTCTCAATTTATTCTTAACTAACTGATGCCCCAAAAAAATTCGAAGACATTGTGACATCTGCCAATCCGCGCTGGGCCCGCGTGGTGGATAATAGCCCATCCCTCTCCTAGAGAGGAGGCCTGAGTCCCTGCAGTGGGAACATTATAGGCTGATGATAATGATGATGAACTGATGCCCCTAGCTTCGCCCGTGTGGATTTTAATACTAAAACCTTCCTCGAAAACTACTCTATCCATTGATGAAAACAGCATGAAAGTCAGTGCTGTAGTTTTTGAGTTTATCGCAAACAGACAGTCAGACAGAAAGACGCGTTGGAGGACTTTCCTAGTGATAGTGATAATGTAAAAAAACTTACGTTTCTAAAGCAACATCCATCCTAAACCTTTCGTATCACCATCACGTTGTACATCCAGATCGCCAACAAATATTTGATATCAGACAGCTCGACATGCCAGCATCCGCAACACTTCTTATCCCGTATAATATTGTAGATATTGCGGTATCAACGTGCGAGCACTTTGTATCCACTTGTTTTGTGCTAACTGTATTTATGTATCAAACTGTATTTATGTCCTTTCTTTCTATTGGGTGCAGTTTAAAGTGAAGTTTCTGTTTGCATACGAATTGTTAGTTGAGTTTCATCTGGAGTCCTCCGGACTGGTGTTGGTCTAGTAGTCGCAAGTGTGATGGCGGAGTTTGAGGTCATGGGTTCAAATACTAGGTTGGGAAAGTGTAATTGATTTTTTACATAAGGAATTTCTCAGTAGCAGTCACAGAGTCCCGGTTGATGGCAAAAGGCTCGCCCCATATTACATAGGACTTAAAAATGTGGCAACAAGTATTTGATATCAGACAGCTCGACATGCCAGCATCCACAACACTTTTTATCCCGTATGGCGTATACTGTAGATATTGCGGTATCAACGTGTGAGCACTTTGTATCCACTTGTTTTGTGCTAACTGTATTTATGTATCAAACTGTATTTATGTATCAAACTGTATTTATGTCCTTTCTTTCTATTGTAGGGTGCAGTTTAAAGTGAAGTTTCTGTTTGCATACGAATTGTTGGTTGAGTTTCATCTGGAGTACTCCGGACTGGTGTTGTGGTGTTGGTCTAGTAGTTGCAAGTGTGATTGTTGTGCATGAGGTCTTGAGTTCGATTCCTATGTCGGGCAAAATGTTATTGGGTTTTCCCATCAGAAAATTCTCAGCAGCAGCCACGAAGTCTGTACTTGCCCGGTTGATGGCAATAGGCTCGCCTCCTATTACATGGGACTTAAATATAACTGGTGAAATGTGGGCATACTAATGAGTACACCTTTACCTAACCCTTCGGAGGTTATAGGCGTGATGTTATGTTATGTCATCTCCTTTCTAAAAGCACTTCACCCCATCTCACCCCATCCATTAAAGATGCTCCAGAACCTACATTTTTTATTTTGGAGGGTGGGAAATCATAAAAATTACTCCTCCCACTCTGGACGGAGGGAAGGGAGTGTCAGACTTCTACTGAACAAAAACCACCTATGTTCCTTCTTAGTCCTGGGCCGCGGTATCTCTTTCGAACAACCCGCAGCCCCGGATTTACAATAACCTTAACTTCTGTCTATCTCCTTTTTAAACTTCAACTCCATCCATCCAAGAAGCTCCAAAATCTACAACGAACGTGTTATTCCGGCAATTTACTGAATATTTGGCACAACCTCGGACATGGCTGCGCCAGGCCACACATTTTATATGGCCTCTTAGTATTATATAATTTATGGAGAGCTTAAATGTTATATTTTCTCCTCATTGAAAATTATTAACTGCAGCTGAAAATGTATGAGGAGAATTTGGCCAGGTTCCTTCGACCTCATTTGTAGGTTTATGGTTTTGGATAATTTGGTCGTTGTAAAGTAGTGGAACAAGAATTGGTAGAACTTGTTCTCTGTTATGCTGGTAATGGTGTTGTTTTAAGTTATTGTTTCTGAAAATTGCCCAAAGTAAAGGCTTATTTATGCACATTTTTATATTAGTATAACGATTTTACACTTTTAATTTTAAAAGGTGGCCCATTAGGTACCTAACGACACCAAAGGTACGATAATATACAATGCTAGGTGTTGCCAGCGGCTTCGTCCGCAACAACTCCAAAATTATCCTACGGGAAGGTAAAATCGGGATAAAACTATCCTATGTGTTAATCCAGGCTATAAACTATCTGTGTACCAAATTTTATTCAAATCCGTTCAGTAGTTTTTGCGTGAAAGAGTAACAAACATCCATCCATACAGACATACTTACAAACTTACGCGTTTATAAAATACTAGCTTTTGCCAGCGGCTTCGCCCGCGAAAAATGACGATTTTCCATACAAATTTTCATCCCCTATTTAACTCCCTTAGGGGTTGAATTTCGAAAAATCCTTCCTTATTCCTTGTCTACGTTATAAAGGGAACCTCTTTCTCTTTTTATTTATATAGATAGTGTAGCAGATAAATTACATAAGCTGCTACTAGTTTTTTCAACAGAACAAATAACATAGGTCAACAACATTTTGAGGTTATTTTAACAATGACACCTATGAATCCAAAATACAACAGAGAACGAATAACCAACATCGCAAATGAGACGGTTAGGTGTTACATAACTCAAAACAATATTTACTTCGAATTGATAGACTGTAAATACACAGAAATCATATAAACACCAACCAATGTCGGCAATATTGGCATGCAGATTATTCGTTGTCTACGGCACGGATTCGAGATTGAAAACCATCTTTGGAATCCTCATAAAGCATACAATCCAAATATAACAATAGTTATAGGATTAATTAAAACATTTGTTTAACAACAAAAACAATTATTTTATAGAGGAATGTGCGTTTCATTCCACGTAGCTGTCATAGACAAACGACTCACGCGCAGCAATTGTCTGGTCGCACTTCAAAAATCAATAACTTTATCAAAAGTATATAAACACAAACAATTAAGTCATGGTTGTGTATGGGATACGGCAACGTATTAATTATGATGTACTACTTTAAATTTAGAATTAATAATTATAAGAAATTCATTTGTCATGTTACCATTTTGAGTGGAATGAATAATCCCACTCGCAGATTTGTGAACTTCCGACTGAGTGGTGAAGGCAGTCTGGATCCCATCCTTGTGCGCGACTCACGCGCCGATCCGACTCACGGACACGTCCGGTTTTTTGGTTTTAAATTTCAAGATGGCAGAGTAGAAACTTCCGCACGCGCCATCAGCGCGTGTTTCTTTTTTCTTTATGTAAACATCCACGCTATTCTGCGATGGATTGCAATCTGTAGTCGCTATGGATTCAGCCTAATCAGTTCCGCGGTTCAAGAAACAGTGTTTTTGGACATGAGACCGCGATGAGATGTCGCGTGGCGTCATCAATGGCGTCGTTTCTGCTGTGATGCCGTGAGGACTTTGAAGTTGCGATATTATCGCTCGGTTCAGCTCATCAGCAAGCCAACACCATTGAGAGGCGTCCCATCCGTAGGGCTCCGCGATTGCGTGAGTGTCTGCCACCGTTCCCACGTGGTAGACGATCCCAAGGACTACACGTCGTGCCTGCTCTGCTTCCCGTTCCTGCCTTCTGTGCCGGCCTATGCGCGCCCAGGCGCGAGGCCACGAGGGTCGTTGTCGAGCACGCGCTCTGGCGGCCACCTGGTTCACCAGCCCCGTGAAGAACCACGACCACTTCGGCGAAAATATACGGCGTAGGGAGTGCGATCATGGTACCATGCGTAAGTCAATCTTTTTTACATAATCTGGCCAGAGAAAGTTAGAATCAGTGCGCGATTAACGTCAGAGGCCCGCTGCCTGATTTCTATGTCAAACTGTTTAGCTTTAAGGTGTAAACGGCATTGTTCGACCTTGCATGTGAACTGTTCTTATCAATTATACCATTGTTATTGTTCTAGTTGAATTTCATAGTTTTATTTCAAATAAATCCCTTAGTTTTGCAAAGCAAGAGGTCCTTGAACCAATAGTTCATTGCCCACTCCGCGAGCTTGAAAGACACTTCTTTTTATATACTTACAAAATCATCGTGTGTTCTACCTGTAATTTCAGTTAAGGCGCGTCCCCCAGCAAAACGTAGCTCTAGCCGTTTTTTATGCAGTTTTCTGGAGCCTATAACTCTTAAAAAAAAAGATATATCAACCAACAAAAAATACATTAAATTTCTACATACTCTTACCTTCAAAATGGTACGTTTTGTTTTTTTCTTTTTTAAGTAAAATATTTAATTAATCCCCTCACAACGAAACCACAGAAATGAGAAATAATTATTGAAAACATGCTACTTCTCCAAAACTAACAATTGTTTTTATTTTGTTTTTACACTAATGGATAAGCAATTTCATAATGAACATTATGGTACGATTTTTTTTTTCAAAAACCCAAAATTTGATTTTATAAAGATTTTTAGGCAAAATTCTGAGCGTATTCGCAACCGTATCTATTGACATTCAGTATGCCGCCAGGCCTCGAAGGGGGAACCCGTGTCGCTCGTCACCGCGCCGCGTTGGCTCATGCGCTCGCTCGCTTACGTCACATTATCAACAGATCTAAGAAGTAATTTCAAGTAATAGATATGGCATTCAATGAAATATTTTTTTATGAAATATTTATTGGTGCGTCCAAATACTTTTGGTCATTATGAATTCAGTTATTATACTCACGTCGATAAATAGGTAGGTACTTTCAACTTTTACTGTGATACAAAATAATATTGGCACGATTACGAAAATGAGCTCAAAATTAAAATCCAAGATGGCGGCTAGGAAAATTTTAGGTTTTTCCGTCATGGGTGTCGTTTTCATGGTTTTTGGGGTCGCTGATTACGAAAATGAGGTCAAAATGAAAATCCAAGATGACGCCGACGAAAAATTTTGGTTTTTCCGTCATGGGTGTCGTTTTCATGGTTTTTATGGTCGCTGATTACGAAAATGAGGTCAAAATGAAAATCCAAGATGGCGCCGACGAAGATTTTTGGTTTTTCCGTCATGGGTGTCGTTTTCATGGTTTTTGGGGACGCTGATTACGAAAATGAGGTCAAAATGAAAATCCAAGATGGCGGCTAGGAAAATTTTAGGTTTTTCCGTCATGGGTGTCGTTTTCATGGTTTTTGGGGTCGCTGATTACGAAAATGAGATCAAAATGAAAATCCAAGATGGCGGTAAAGATTTTTTAGGTTTTTCCGTCATGGGTGTCGTTTTCATGGTTTTTAGGGACACTGATTACGAAAATGAGGTCAAAATGAAAATCCAAGATGGCGGCTAGGAAAATTTTAGGTTTTTCCGTCATGGGTGTCGTTTTCATGGTTTTTGGGGTCGCTGATTACGAAAAGAGGTCAAAATGAAAACCCTAGGTGGCGGTCAGGAAAATGTTTGGTTTTTCTTTCACGGGTGTCGTTTTCATGGTTTTTGAGGTCAAAATGAAAATCCAAGATGGTGGCCAGGTAAATTTTTGATTTTTCCGTTATGGCTGTCGTTTTATATATATATATATATATAGTCGAAAAACCAAAATTTTCGTCGGCGCCATCTTGGATTTTGATTTTGAGCTTATTTTCGTAATCAGCGACCCCAAAAACTATGAAAACGACACCCATGACGGAAAAACCAAAAATTTTCGTCGGCGCCATCTTTGATTTTTATTTTGACCTCATTTTCGTAATCAGCGACCCCTAAAACCATGAAAACGACACCCATGACGGAAAAACCAAAAATTTTCATGGCCGCCATTTTGGATTTTCATTTTGACCTCATTTTCGTAATCAGCGATCCCAAAAACCATGAAAACGATACCCATGACGGAAAAACAAAAATTTTTGTCGGCGCCATCTTGGATTTTTATTTTGACCTCATTTTCGTAATCAGCGACCCCAAAAACCATGAAAGCGACACCCATGACGGAAAAATCAAAAATTTTCGTCGGTGCCATCTTGGATTTTCATTTTGACCTCATTTTCGTAATCAGCGACCCCAAAAACCATGAAAACGACACCCATGACGGAAAAGCCATAAATTTTCGTCGGCGCCATCTTGGATTTTAATTTTGAGCTCATTTTCGTAATCGTAATATTTGTATCACTGTAAAAGTTGAAAGTACCTACCTATTTATCGACGTGAGTATAGTAACTGAATTCATAATAACATTTCATAAAAAAATATTTCTTTGAATGCCATATCTATTACTTCTTAGATCTGTGAATTTTACTTGTATTCGTATGAAGTTCGCCAGGTGGCGCAAGTAATAGTTTACGAAGTATTGTAGAGGTGGGGTGCGGCAAAGAGGGAGCAAATGCTCAAGGTTATTTGCTCAGGGTACCACCTTAACCTCACTTTCCCTTTCAACCATACTTAACATCATAAATCATTTCTCTCTTTACAAATCTCACATCAATTATCAAAAAACCAATCTTTTTTTTTATTTTTTTTTTTCACACACGACAATGGCGCCCGAACATTTATAATATCGTTATATTGAGGGATTTGTTTGGAATATTTCCGGTATTTGTTTATTTTCAGTTTGAACTTATTGCGTTAACATACTCCAAAACAATTTGTAGTTAAAACTTTCTGGTGGCATCTAAACAGTGAATGCTTCGCATTATTTTTTTGTGAGTTTTTTGTTTTGACAAAGCAACACTTTGGCAGTTGTAAACATGTTTTTTTTTGTTTTTTTTTCAAGCAATATTTTACATTCATGTACTGACAGCTGCAATTTTTATGGTTGCTTCAACTATTTTCTCCGCAAGCACTGTTTGGTTGCTAACCAATTATTTTAGTTATTGATTCCTGTTGTGTTGTCACAATGACAGATCCAACAGAAAAATTTGTTGACACAGAGGAGGACGTGCACAAGCACGCTGAATCTGATACTGACAATGTCTCTCGAAATGTAACGCATAGACGAAAAGATGCATTACAGCAACCAATGTCAACCGCATCCCATGACACAAAATACATTGACCAACCTTCACATAGTCAATCGGTACCAGCAGTCAACTCGAATGTCACAACTTACGTAGTACGCGATGACAATTTCAGATCTTGGAATTTAAAGTTCACCGGCGACTCAAGTATAGTGGATTTCTTCTTGCGAATAGACGACTGCATGCGCACTAGAGACGTACCTGAACATAAAATTGTTAAATGTTTTTCAGATTTATTGGGCGGTAAAGCACTTGATTATTACAGACAAATTAGAGACTCAGTAGTCACTTTGGAGGATCTGCAAAATAAGTTCAGAACATTCTTTTCATCTTTTGACAATGATTTTACCTTAGAGAAACAAATTAGGGATCACAAACAAAGCTTAGGTCAGCCGTTGCATATCTATGTGCTAGACATGCAAACCTTGAACTCAAGACTAACATCACCGTTGTCAGAAATAACACTTATAGAAATTATAAAACATAATTTATTACCAACTTATGCACAACTCTTAGCTGTCAATGACATACAGACCATTGACAGGTTAATTTCACTTGGCAAACGTTACGAAGCATATGCTGTATCCACTCCATGTAACTCAGTCACAAAACCCAATAAGGGAACAAAACAAGTAACCGTCCTTAACACACACTTTAAGAAAAAGGAAAATTCATCGGTTACATGCCAGAAATGTAAAAAATCTGGTCATACATATAAACAATGCAGATCAATACCTGGCATTGTTTGCTTTAAGTGTGGGACAAAGGGGGTACTAACTTCTCGTTGTTCAAAGTGTAACCCACCCACAAACACCCACCCGGATCAAAAATTAAATTCAAAAAACTAGATCACCCAGGAGTAACTAACGCCAGTCCAAATAAACAACACTTAGGTACGGTGACTCCTGGTATAACATGTGGGAAATTAGACAACAGAATCTTTGTAGAATTTATAATTAAAGACAGAACTTACAGTGGACTTTTGGATACAGGTGCAAACCTCTCAGTTATAGGTAATGGTTATCATAACCAACTTTTGGATTTAGGATTTAAACTAGAAACAACTAACTGGACCGCAAAGTGTGCCAACGGTTCTCAAGTGAGAACGATAGGAACTATGTCTATACCTGTCAACTTTAAAGATAAAAACTGGGAAATCATATTTATGGTTATACCAGAAATATCGGACAACTTCATTTTAGGCATGGACTTTGTACATCAATTTGGAATTTTAAATTATTTTTATTTTGATAGCATACAGCTAATAGGAAAAAAAGACCCACACCCACAAGCTACAAAACAGCTGTGCGGTATAACGTCCAAACATGAATTATCGCCATTAGAAACAATAGAAATGGAAAAAATTATTAATAAATTTAAAACAATAAGTACAGAAGAGAAAGGTTTAGGCAAAACCGACATAATTGAACATAGAATTATAACAACAGGTTCACCAATTAAACAAAAATACTACCCTTTATCACCAGTGAAATTGCAAGCACTGAATGATGAAGTGGATAGAATGTTAGAACTAGGCGTGATTGCACCATCAAAATCACCTTGGTCCAACCCGGTTGTTATGACTCCAAAAAAAGATGGTTCACTCAGATTTTGTTTGGATGCTAGAAAGCTTAATGATGTAACTCTTAAAGACTCCTATCCATTGCCTTATATATCATCAATATTAGATAACCTTAAAGGAGCTCGTTATTTAACTTCAGTAGATTTATCAGCTGCTTACTGGCAACTACCACTTTGCGATTCAGATAATTTTGACGGTAATGGCACTTCTTGTCAGAAAACCGCATTTGTAGTACCTAACAGAGGACTTTTTGAATTCAAGAGAATGCCTTTTGGTTTATGTAACGCTGGTTGCGATTTGCAACGCTTAATTGACTCATTATTCCACCACAAGTATGGTGAAAAAATTTTTGGATATTGCGACGATCTTTTAATAGCAACTACTTCGTTTGAAGAGCATATTGCTATATTGAACGATGTTTTGGAAACATTAAGCAAAGCAGGTTTGACAATAAATTTTGAAAAATGCGAATTTTGTAAAGATCAACTAAATTATTTGGGCTATGTTGTAAGCTCAAAAGGCCTGCAAACAGATCCTAGAAAACTAGACTGTATTAGAAATTTCCCAAGACCAACTACAGCAAAACAGTTGCGAGCGTTCATAGGTTTATGTTCATACTACAGGAGATTTGTTAATAACTTTTCTACAATAATTGCCCCAATGACGGCGTTAATCGGTAAGAGAAAAGGAAAAGAGGCAATAGCTTGGTGTATTGATGCTGAAAAGTCATTCATAGCACTCAAAGAAGCACTTACTCAAGCTCCAGTATTAGCCTGTCCAGATTTTACAATACCGTTTCAAATTCATACAGATGCATCATCAGTCGGAATTGGTAGCGTTCTTGTACAAGAAATAGACGGTATAGAACATCCCGTAGCATTTCACTCCCGTTTACTCTCCAAAACAGAACGAAATTATAGCACAACAGAGCGTGAGCTGCTCGCAGTAGTTGATTCCGTTATACATTTTAGGCCTTACATTGATTGTGCTCATTTCATTTTGGTAACAGACCATATGTGTCTAAAGTGGTTAAAATCATTAAACAACCCGTCCGGTCGTTTAGCTCGTTGGGCAATGCAACTAGCTTGTTTTGACTTTGAAATTCGTCATCGGAAAGGAGCTTTGCACGTAGTTCCAGATGCGTTATCTAGAGCAGAACTCAACGCAGTCTCATTTACAGGGGGTACAAATTCAAGCGATGAGTGGTACAATAAATTATTTAAAAATGTACAAACCCATCCAATATATCATAAAAACTATCAAATTAAAAACAACATATTGTATAGATACAGCAAACCCTTGACACAGTTACAAGAGGAAAACTCATGGAAAATGGTTATACCACATGACATAGCACAGGACTGCATAAAGGAAAATCACGAATTAACCGCCGTGCATCCTGGTTCATTTAAAACTTTAGCAAAGATAAAGGAAAACTACTTTTGGAAGGGAATGTACGCAGATGTTAAGAGTTATGTGTCAAACTGTGAAAAGTGTAAGGCATATAAACACTCAAATGAAACACCACATGGACACATGACAAACCAGAAAAAGGTAGATCGTCCAATGCATACACTCTCCATTGACACAATAGGTCCCTTTGCAAAAGCATACTCAGGTCATGTTTATATTCTTTCCATCGTAGATGTATTCACAAAATATTGTTGGCTTCATCCCCTTAGAACTGCAACCACTAAGACGGTAACTTCTTTCATTGAATCTGAAATTTTATTAAAGGAGGGCACACCATGCGTTATTATATGTGACAACGCCACGATTTTTCAAAGTAAAGAATTTAAAAACTTTTGTACAAAATATTCAATTCCAAAAATTTTTTATAACGCATATTATGCACCACAATCAAACACTGTGGAACGCTATAATCAAACTGTACAAACTTGCTTAGCAATGTTAGTAGAGGAGGACCAGAGAAATTGGTCTAGGTACCTTCCTCAAATTCAGCTATTTTTAAACACATCTATAAATGTAGCTACAGGATACACACCATATTTTTTGGCCAGAGGTCGTGAAATCATCTCTGACGGTGCATTGCACACTTTGAAGGGCAATGCACCAGATTCAATTGATGATATTCAACTTCACAATAGGAACGAAAAAGCTGATTCCTTAAATGAACTCGCAGATATTTTCCAACGTGTAAGCTGTACATTGACCAAAGCGTACAAACAGAATGCGAACCGATATAACCTACGACGCCGAGAGCTCAGGCTAAAAGTTGGTGATATCGTTTGGAGGCGTAACTTTGTACAGTCAAACGCAGCAAAGTTTTTCTCAGCTAAATTAGCACCAAGGTTTGTCAAATGTAAAATAGTCGACAAACTATCCGATGTTGTTTACCAATTAGAGGAAATAAACACAAAAACTATAGGGAAGTATCACGTCAGTGGCGGTACTCCCATAGAAGCAGAAAAGCACAGCTTGCCTTAATAAACCAACGAATTAAAAAAAAAACGGTCAATACAAAAACAAAATTAATATTATAATCATTATCATCAAACTGCATGCCACGCGAAAAACGGAACGTATTGATGCGACGTTGTCAGGTTTACGTACTCAATAAACCAGAAAATACATTCGCGCGCAACTCGCACTGCGACGTTGCCAAACTTCTTCTAATATGTCTCCCGACTCCCGACCTCAGCCGATTGATCAAACAGATCGATCGGGCATGATCGGGCTCGACTAGCCCTTTCTCTGTCACACCATCCGATTTCGAACTGCTTTTCTGACCTCTCTATCCTACGAACATAATTTAGAGTTGTTTGTTTACATACTTTTTGCCGGGTTTACGACAAAATGTATAGGATTTCCAACAATTTCCAAGCATGCTTTGAACGTTTGAGTTTAAAGATTGCGATTGCGAGAGAATGTGAATGAGTGTGTGAATGCAAGTTCGCGACGCGATTGAACTTGTTTGAAGGGAATTTCGATTTAGTTCAAATTTGTCTTGAGCGTTGATGGTTGATGATGCAATAATACCTATTCTATTGTGATTTGATTTTTCCGTTTCTTGTTAGAATTTAACTATGTTTTGTGATTAGTTTTTGATTGAAGTTAGTTGATTAATACGAAAATGAATTCGAAAACGCAAACAATAGTTCCTTGTGATTAGTTGTGATGGATTAAAGAAGTGTGTGAAAGCGTTACTGGGCAAGGTAAATACTTTAAATTTTACAGATAAATATAATCTCTTTTGTTCACCTAAACCTACTCCTGATTTGAATATTTCTCAGAAAGTTAAAAGAAATACTAGGTACTAATCGATCAGCATACAATGTACAATGGGTTGTGGGCTGCTATCATAAAAACAATTTTTTCTGTTGGCCTTGTACCTATATTTTTTTCGAATGAAAAGAATGCTTGGAGTTTATCAGGTTACGATGATTTAAATAACTTCTCTGGTGCCATGAAAATACATCAAAATTCTCATAAACATTTGAATGCTGTTATTTCATTTTGTAGTTTTGGTAAAATACGAATTTAAACAGCTCGGTAGTTACAATATGTGTCGAGCGAGATTATGTATCTGTAAATCTATCTAGTAATAATTGCCTTCAGTGTGTTTTGTTGTTTGTCATCTGTCCATGGTAAAGAAGCGAAGAATAAAGAGTAATGGCTGTATACATTGTGAGTAATAACATTTTTTTTCATCTTTATGTAAGTCATCATCATCATCATTTCAGCCAAAAGACGTCCACTGCTGAACATAGGCCTCCCCCAGGCGTCGCCACATTGACCGGTCCCGTGCGTCTCTCATCCAGCGGTTTCCTGCAACCTTGACCAGGTCATCGGTCCACCTAGTGGGAGGCCTTCCAGCGCAACGTCTTCCGGTTCGCGGTCGCCATTCCAGAACTTTTCGGCCCCATCGGCCATCCGTTCTGCGAGCAATGTGCCCTGCCCATTGCCACTTAAGTCTGGCGATTCTTCGGGCTACGTCGGTAACCTTGGTTCTCAAGCGGATGTCCTCATTTCTGATTCGATCACGCAAGGAAACTCCGAGCATAGCCCTCTCCATTGCCCTTTGGGTGACTTTGAGCTTTCTGATGAGGCCCATTGTGAGCGACCACGTTTCGGTCCCGTATGTAATCACTGGCAACACACATTGGTCATAGACTTTCGTCTTGAGACACTGGGGTAAGTTGGACGAGAAGATACCGCGCAACTTCCCGAACGCTGCCCAGCCGAGTCGGATTCGACGATTGACCTCTTTCTCGAAGTTAGATCTACCCAACTGGACCGTTTGTCCCAGGTAGACATAATCGTCCACAACTTCGAGCGTAGAGTCTCCGATCTTGATAGGAGTGGGTGTTACATGAACATTCAACATAACCTTGGTTTTGTCCATGTTCATTTTAAGACCCACTCTTTCGGAAGCTTTATGTAAGTAAGTAGTTAGAAACTAATTTATTATTTTGTGTGCCATCTAGCGGTTTGCCCAAAGCGACTGTATACGAGCGAAATACGTATTGACTCAAATAGTTCAGTTGTTGCGTTTATGTCAATAGATGGCTCTTGTTAATATATTATTTTACATGATACTGACAACTTGATTTATTGAAATAGTTGTAAATTTTCTGACAGGATATAAAATACGAAAAGTGTTAGTCATAATTAAATATTAGAAAACAAAACCGGTGTTATTAAAAACCAGTGTCAGAATTCGGAACAAAAAGTGTTTTTTTTTTTTTTGGAAATTGTGCTTTACCTCCAAATAATTGCTGGCACGCCACTGTATCACGTCAAGGACATAATAAAAGTGCCATAAAATGGGTGTTGTTAATTATGCTCAATTTTGCGACCATTTCAAAAAAAAGTAGCACTTGCACATTCTAGGTCGAATTATTTTTTTAAAAGTGAAAAATATTTTTTACTCACTAAACAGAATTGTTCCCGTATCAGTGGCTCCCCATGGCCCTGAACTCGTTTGATTTTTCAAAAACAATTCAGGACTTTTCCCAAAACAATAGGAAATAAGTTTTTAAATGGGATATTTTGGTCAAAATAAACATTTTTAAAAGTGACTATTTTAGTCACTACACTGAATTGCTTTGGTATCAGCGGCTCTTTCTGACCCTGATCCCATTTGTTTTATCAAAATCAGTTCAGTACTTTTTTCAAAACAATTGAAAATAAGTTTTTTTGTGAAAATATGACCAAAATATTATTTTTTTTGAAGTGACAATTTTTGTCACTACACTGAATTGCTTTGGTATCAGCGGCTCTTTCTGACCCTGATCCCATTTGTTTTATCAAAATCAGTTCAGTACTTTTTTCAAAACAATTGAAAATAAGTTTTTTTTTGGGAAACTTTGACCAAAATATTTTTTTTAAAGTGACAATTTTTGTCACTACACTGAATTGCTTAGGTATCAGTGGCTCTTTCTGACCCTGATCCCATTTGTTTTAACAAAATCAGTTCAGTATTTTTTTCAAAACAATTGAAAATAAGTTTTTTTGGGAATCTAGACCAAAAAAAATATTATTTCACAAGTGCCAAATTCCGACACAACACTGAATTGAAACGGTATCAGCGGCTCTCGACGACCCTGATCCACTTTATTTAACAAAAAAACAATTCAGTATTTTTTTACCAAACAATTGAATTTTTTTATTATCTTTAAAAAAAACATTCAGTTAGGAATTTTTACCCACAAACCTTTTCACAAATTGTCCGCTTACAATTGAATTGGGCAACGACCCATATTCATCAAAAGCATTAGCAGTCACGCCAGTGACATGCTAAATTTAAACAATATTTTGAAGATAACACGTTACTATTCAAAAAAATTTCTACAGTTTACTGTTTCTAGACCAGTACTGTGGTTACTATCCTTTGTACATAATACTTAGTTACTTAGATACATAGATGATAACATCATCATTTAACATTAGGGGACACTTAGTAAATAAAAACACAAGTAGTCCAGTCACTATAGTTAGTATTAGTATATTATTAAGCTATCGTACACTTAAGAGCACCAATTCATTGGTCATATATAGTATAATCATAGGTAGTATACTTAGTTCATAGACCCGGGTCAATAGTTCATAAGCACTTAGATTATAGTAGACCAACAATAATTACTTGTTAGGTCAATGACTTTCAGTCAATAGTTTAATAAGCATACTTTACTTTACTTTACTATTCAAAACCAAAAGGTAGCTTAGATTTTAATAGAACGATTAGTTCGAATTTTCATAGTTCAACAATACTCACCATAGCCCTTTAACTTACTTTGTTCAACACAATCCCTACAGATTTCAGTGTTGATCAGTACATTTAAAAAAAAACTTTTCATGTACTATAAAAACTTTTTTCTCTCGGTTAGACCGGCTGTGTCGGCTAACAGGGTTAGCCTTTTTCCGCGAAGGGGGGTATTGTAGCAGATAAATTACATAAGCTGCTACTAGTTTTTTCAACAGAACAAATAACATAGGTCAACAACATTTTGAGGTTATTTTAACAATGACACCTATGAATCCAAAATACAACAGAGAACGAATAACCAACATCGCAAATGAGACGGTTAGGTGTTACATAACTCAAAACAATATTTACTTCGAATTGATAGACTGTAAATACACAGAAATCATATAAACACCAACCAATGTCGGCAATATTGGCATGCAGATTATTCGTTGTCTACGGCACGGATTCGAGATTGAAAACCATCTTTGGAATCCTCATAAAGCATACAATCCAAATATAACAATAGTTATAGGATTAATTAAAACATTTGTTTAACAACAAAAACAATTATTTTATAGAGGAATGTGCGTTTCATTCCACGTAGCTGTCATAGACAAACGACTCACGCGCAGCAATTGTCTGGTCGCACTTCAAAAATCAATAACTTTATCAAAAGTATATAAACACAAACAATTAAGTCATGGTTGTGTATGGGATACGGCAACGTATTAATTATGATGTACTACTTTAAATTTAGAATTAATAATTATAAGAAATTCATTTGTCATGTTACCATTTTGAGTGGAATGAATAATCCCACTCGCAGATTTGTGAACTTCCGACTGAGTGGTGAAGGCAGTCTGGATCCCATCCTTGTGCGCGACTCACGCGCCGATCCGACTCACGGACACGTCCGGTTTTTTGGTTTTAAATTTCAAGATGGCAGAGTAGAAACTTCCGCACGCGCCATCAGCGCGTGTTTCTTTTTTCTTTATGTAAACATCCACGCTATTCTGCGATGGATTGCAATCTGTAGTCGCTATGGATTCAGCCTAATCAGTTCCGCGGTTCAAGAAACAGTGTTTTTGGACATGAGACCGCGATGAGATGTCGCGTGGCGTCATCAATGGCGTCGTTTCTGCTGTGATGCCGTGAGGACTTTGAAGTTGCGATATTATCGCTCGGTTCAGCTCATCAGCAAGCCAACACCATTGAGAGGCGTCCCATCCGTAGGGCTCCGCGATTGCGTGAGTGTCTGCCACCGTTCCCACGTGGTAGACGATCCCAAGGACTACACGTCGTGCCTGCTCTGCTTCCCGTTCCTGCCTTCTGTGCCGGCCTATGCGCGCCCAGGCGCGAGGCCACGAGGGTCGTTGTCGAGCACGCGCTCTGGCGGCCACCTGGTTCACCAGCCCCGTGAAGAACCACGACCACTTCGGCGAAAATATACGGCGTAGGGAGTGCGATCATGGTACCATGCGTAAGTCAATCTTTTTTACATAATCTGGCCAGAGAAAGTTAGAATCAGTGCGCGATTAACGTCAGAGGCCCGCTGCCTGATTTCTATGTCAAACTGTTTAGCTTTAAGGTGTAAACGGCATTGTTCGACCTTGCATGTGAACTGTTCTTATCAATTATACCATTGTTATTGTTCTAGTTGAATTTCATAGTTTTATTTCAAATAAATCCCTTAGTTTTGCAAAGCAAGAGGTCCTTGAACCAATAGTTCATTGCCCACTCCGCGAGCTTGAAAGACACTTCTTTTTATATACTTACAAAATCATCGTGTGTTCTACCTGTAATTTCAGTTAACCTCACTTTCCCTTTCAACCATACTTAACATCATAAATCATTTCTCTCTTTACAAATCTCACATCAATTATCAAAAAACCAATCTTTTTTTTTATTTTTTTTTTCACACACGACAATAGATAGATAGATTAGTAGCGTTCCAGCTGCGGAAAGTGCGTTAAACCATTGGGTTTAACGCACTTTCCAACGCACGTAGAAAACTTGGTATGTACTGGGTGGTCACCCATCCACAGACCAACCTAGAAAAGCACGGTTTTACCTAAAGATCAACCCAAGGAGCATTTATTAATAAGCCATCAGCTCCTCCTAAAGAAATACAACAATAAGCTAAATTAATCCCAACCACTAATCACAATTTCTCTCATAAATAAATCTAAAATCCCCTCCATTTATTCCCCTGAACTAAAGATCTAAACCGTAATACTTGACCGGTCTATATTCTGTAAGAAGATTGCAACATAATCCTCTGAGATGGTTCAGAACGGAATATTAATCCAAGCTTTATTAATACCTTGCAAGCGAGGCACTGAGGTCTAAGCCAGTACGATGAAGCCTCTGCAATTAAGGTTGGTGATACATGGGGTATATAGTGTCGAAATTCAGGATAGGATAAGATAGTTTAAGAGAGCCCGATCCGATATTTGTGATGTGTTAAAGGCTCCAAAAGTGCATCAGAGTCTTTCTTTGAGACATTATTATAGGCTATCGGCAAATGCCTCTCCTGTATCACAAAACAACGAGATTGGGAGAGCCCAACCTCGTTGTTTTGTGCAACTTCTGGCCACGCTAGCCCCAGCAACATGGTTATTATAAAAGACATACTTATTGCCCTGCCGGGGTTGTTTGAAAGAGATACCGCGGCCCCGGACACAAATGGCTAAGATGGAACTTGAATGGCTTTTAGTCAGTAGAAGTCTGCAGAGCGGGAGGAGTCAGTCACCTTCCAAAAAAAAAGACATACCTAATGCACTTAATCCAAAAATGCAGGAAGACATCAGTGAGTTCACTTGAGCTAGAGCAAAAGTGACGATACCCGGTACCGATTACCTTTTGACAAGTCTCACACTATTCCCAAACCACTGTAACTCCTGTAAGCCAAAAGCTCGATGAAGTCCCAGAGAAACGATTTAACTGTCTTGGATCCCACAACGAAATTAATCAGAAAATAATACTAAACTATAACTTATTACCTTGCTGATTTGCTTCTCTAGGATAGGTTTAAGAACTAACCGAGAAAAAAAAAATCCTCTAAAGTAAGAAAATCTGTTGATTTTTCCCGCCCGTCTGGTCAAACCCTTAGGATTAAACTGTACATTTCTAGATCCTCTGGTCAGGGCTGCATCATAAGTTCATAACGGTGGTGTGACAAAGCGCAAAGACGATTGTGCATAATCGCAGAGTATTACGCAAATGCTTCGCTTGCACCGGACTTGTAGTACGACGATGTTTGCATTTATTACTTTGTACTCAAATATTTAGACAGACTTTGGGTCCATATTCTAGGTGAAGCAACGCTTGTTGAGGACGGTCCGCGTTTGGACGATTCGACAGGTGAGAACTCTCATATTAATATGATGATTGTGAACACCGGTAGCTAAGTTGCACTGCTTCCATAATCGAGTGGTAAGGCGTTTGCCTTGAGACCCGGTGGTCGTGGGTTCGATTCCCATGAGAAGCATACTTTGTAAAATGTTGTATCCAGTTTGGTACGGACATTGCAGGCTTAAATCACCTGATTGTCTGATCAAAAGATGATTCCGTGCTTTGGATTTTTGGAACGCACGTTATATAAGCCGCTGGTCCCGGCAGTCAAATGGCGGTTGTCTTTTTGGGACGGTTAAGAAACTCTGATACTAGGGTGTATGGGGTAGATAAAATGGGGTAAGAATAAAATACATCTCCCATCAAGGTGAAATTATTCCCCAAATTCTTTGTAAAAAAACTTTGCTTCGTTTTAAATTCCCTCAAGCAAAATCGTCTCGAAAGCCAAACTAAAACATACGTCGATAGATCGAGTCTATAAACTTGAATAAATCAACGAAAATCTACCAGCTGTTTGAGCGCTGTAATTCGGCCACTTAATAACTGGATTTAACCAGTTTCAACCGCTTCGTTCCAGTATAAAATGATTCAGTACGAATAGCCTCGGCTTCTGCCAAATCTACTTAGTGAAAGCACTTAGTTGGGGCTTTTTCTGCTCGGTGAGTAAAAGAGTTATAGCTCTGGTTATAGTCTGGTTTTTAGATCGAATTTGATTTAGTACCTATCTGTAAGTTTTGATCCTTTGATTTTATATTATTTAGGTACGGTCAGCATCAACTTGATTTATATTAACATTACTCAAAGTTTTGCTGCTGTTTTTTTAACAAAAACTTGTTAGATATTACTTGTTACTACATGTTATTGGAGTGTAAGGACTATTTTAACGAATAATCTTCTGAAACATTAAAAATAATAGCTAGAGTCCTGTAAGTACATAAAGGAATTAAAATTCCGAAATGTTCAGCTAATTCTGATGCTGACCGTACTCTGTCAAGTACAAATCGTTTTAGGTAGGTATCTATAACTAGCTGATGCCCGCGGCTTCGCCCACGTTGATGACGGTCAAATTGTATACTAAAACCTTCCTCGAGAAGCACACTATCCATTGGTGAAAAGAGCATGAAAATCGGTTTTGTGCCTAATTTAAACCCAAGACACACAACGACTCCGCGGAAGGCGCTACGGGCGTCGGGGGTCACGCGATGACCCGACACAAGGGCGAAGAAGGAACATGGGTTTGGTTTTTAGTCAGTAGAAGTCTGACACTCCCCTTCGCTCTGCCCAAGAGCGGGGGGGGGTTATTCGATGATTTACCACCCACTAAAAAAAAAAAAGACACGACGACGACCTGACGCAGAAACCTTAACAATAGCTCAAGAATAAAAGGTATTACGCAAGCACCTAAACAGCTTAGTTATTAATAAAAGAAAGAGAGCTAGGTCTACTATTTGCGGATGCTAATAAAAACACTTCTTTTAGCACGCTTTGAATTTAAATAAAAGAAAATTTACGGCCCTACATTAATCTGTATCCCCGGTTATGTCTGACGATTACTCTTTTAGCCACATTGTCTGAAAAAGTTCGATCTTTAGTACTAAAAGTTTTTGTCGTTTTGGCGAATGGTTTACTTATCTTTCGTCATAGACTTGATTGGATGGGCTAAAATGTAACTGATCAGCATTGATATATGCTGATCAGTGATCTTATTTCCGCAAGTACTTAGTTCCGCAAGGGAGTGTATTGGGTCCTTTGTTATTCATTATCTATATAAATGACTTGCCATTAGTAACTAATTATCCAGTATCACTCTTTGCCGACGACAGCACAGTCACTATTCATTCTATAAATAAAGATAGGTATGAACATGAAATTAATAATACAATCAATTCAATAATTAACTGGTTAGATAGCAATAATTTAAAAATCAATCTTGAAAAAACAAAAATTATGTTCTTCAGTCAACGTTTGGAAGCACCAAATATTACTGCTCAACACAAATTAACCGTTATAAAAAGGGTAGACACGGCTAAATTTTTAGGTGTAACCATTGACAAACGTCTGAACTGGAAAGCACACACAGAAGAATTAAATAAAAAAGTATGTTCTTCTGCCTATGCCCTCTATAAATTAAAACCTATTATAAGTACCAATGCGCTAATTACTGCCTACCATGGTATTGTCGGCTCCATATTGAGGTTTGGAGTTATATTTTGGGGAAACTCTACTAATAAAGAAATAATTTTTAAGTCACAAAAAAGGTGTATTAGGGCTATGTTTGGTTTGAAAATAACTGATAGTTGCAAACAGTATTTTATTAAATATAACATTTTAAGTCTGCCTTGCTTATTTATTTATGAAATAGCTAATTTTATAAAAACCAATCCTAACCTATTTAAGAAACAATCGGACGTTTATATTCGTAATCGACGGGATAATAATAAACTTTGCGTACCAAGATCAACCACAGCATTGATGCGTAAAAGTATTTTTTGTTTGGCACCACTCATTTATAATAAAATCCCAAAACCTATTAGACAAATGCCGACTGCTCTGTTTAAAATACATTTAAAAAAATACCTCATAAACAAGTGCTACTATACCATATCAGAATTTTTAAATGAACGCAATTAATTAACGAGATTCCTATAATTACGACATTCTTCACAATTTGAGTCACAAACAGTACTTACTTCGTTTTATTTTTTAAGTAATTAGCATTAGCAATCTTTTTTTTTTATTAATTTCATTGTTTGCTGTGTTGAGTCAAGTCATTTCTTATTTGTTTTATGGTTTATTCTAAACCAAAAAATATGTTATTTTGTACGCCTTAAATGGCAAAACATGCAGATCAACCTGTTTATTTTAAGACCTTGCACATATTATTTGATGTATACTCATGTTTTACAATAAAAAATACAATACAATACAATAATACTTATGTTCCTTCTGGGAGTTTCCTTACATTACAGGAGAATACTGGCGGTGAGTCAGGGCTCTAAAGTTAAGAAGTTCTAGGACTCGTAGTTCTGGGATAATATCTATAAGGTCCTCTCTATCTTAAAAACAAGAGAGTGTCTTCTATTTTTGTTTTCAGGTTTAGTTGCTGTGCGCGCAGGCGTGCAGCTTCACAAAAGGGAATTGCGACTTAGCACTTAATTCTTTGTTTTTATTCTAATTGTGGCTTATTAGGTATGTAGTTACATAATATCTTCAATATGAAGACAGAAAAAAAACCAAACATGAGAGGTCTTGGGTTTGTTTTTTGGGTCGCGGAAATTATTATTTGGTTTTTCTTGCAGGAATTTCTTAGTAGCAATAGGTTCGTCCCCTATTATAAAGAACTTAAGTAAACGGGTGATTATTTGAACATGTGCATATCTCGCGGCCCTCCCCAAATAACTACTTAGTTAGATATAAAGTTATGTTTTTTTTAATTTCACGTAAAACATAGTTCGAGCACTATATACAGATGTACATGACGACGGTAGCTCAACTATTTCGGGTACATCGTTGTCAGAGTCCAAGTTCAGCATGGCGGAGGTACGAAATAATAGTCTCAACACTGATTACAACCGCCTATTTATTTACTTCCGATAACAAATTAACAAAATCTCAAACGATCAAGCCGATGGAAATGGATTAAAGTACGGAAACGCGGTAAGTTCGATACAGCCAGGCAGCACAACCGTTCGCGCTCGTGTCCCACCAAAAAGTAACGTCCCTCAAGTCAAATGCGTCTAACGTCAACGTCAACCGACCACTCACAACTGACATTTGACATATGACAACAGCTGTCATCTGTCAACCGAAAACTGTCAAACCAGACCTGCCACGCTCTGTAACGACCTCACCCAAGCTCACTGCTTGACGTTTCCGACTTTAACGATGATAGATCCGAAAAACGATGATAGATGGCGTTATTCTAAATTGTCAACTCTAAATATTGTGCCTCGGTGTTGAATCTGCGACACGGCCATCTTGACATTTCACACGTCCTCGTGTGAGGTATCTGTAACAAGAAGTCACGGAAAGTAAATCGTCCCTTACTCGGCCTCCCTGACCAAGACGTCGAGGTATTAACACACACACAATTCAAAACAAAATTTTGTTCTGATCCATAATCTCATCAAATCTCATAAAGAAAATCTCAACATTGAAATCAACATTCTTCAAGAATCATCAACTTTCGACCAAATCTAGTATCCGATCAAATCCAGTATGCAATGCTCTGCTCGGTACCCAGCTTCGTCAAATACAACACACACAGTTTCCAACAGGCAACCATGGGACCTCCATTCGGTAGCCAACCTCAACACATCTCATTGCCTCCATCCGGCAACCATGGGACCTCCATCCGGTACCCAACATCAACTCAACTCAACACATTGCCTTTATTTAGCACCTTTAGCTACATTGCCATGCTGGACGTTGGTCACAGCCCTCAAATAAACACTTACACGCGTGCAGCAACGAACAGCATTGCCATGTATGCATTCTGAGTCACTTGCATACTACATTTGCATCTTTTACCTCTCACTTAAGGTCTGACCCCTTCATCATCACCATCTCGTTTTGTCAGTGTCTATCATGTCAAAGTCAAATTTACAGTCAGCAATTGCGTCACATGCCTCAATTGACCGTATTTTCTCAAATCGTATCTCATTTGATGACATTATGAACCGAAACCAATCTCAAATAATTGTCGGGTGAAACGTGAAATAGATTTCTAAAACAATTCAATTGGTCTCAACAGAAGTCAAAATTTGTACAGTTGGCCTTACAGAAGTCTGCTCAATACCAGTCGTTCGGCCATTCCTGGCCCAAGTGGGTAGGGAATAAAAGGTATTCTGATCAAAATCATTACAGGTTCTAATGAAATCAAAACAAACTCTTTCTCTCAAAGCTGACATGTCAAACAACACCGATACTCATTCAAATAATAGGAAACTCATTAAAATATTGCAGTGCTCATACTCTGACTTCCATCCAGTCTTCATCGTCACACTTATAGCCTCCATCCGGCCATAAGCATCAAAACAATCGACCTCCATCCGGTCTTCATCAACACACTTATAACCTCCATCCGGTTATAAGCATCAAACCAATCGACCTCCATCCGGTTACTAACACAACAGGCAACCTCTATCCGGTCACCTACACATGTAACCTCCATCCGGTTACATACACAACAGGCAACCTCTATCCGGTCACCTCCACATGTAACCTCCATCCGGTTACATGCACAACACCATCAAGATAATCATTTCGAGCCTTTATCAAAATAATTTTTAAAGTAGGGTTGTTCAACATGTTACTTTATTTTTCCTGTAACGTTACAGGATAAAAGAAAACTCTTACTATGCTAGGTAGGTACTTTAAATGTTAAGTTGACCACTTAGTATTCAACTAGTCTTGTTGTAATATGGGATCTAGAAATCACTAGTAAACAAAGATGAATATGCTGTCAATAGATTAATTAATTGGGAACGAAATTCTAACGGAACATCTGTATCAACTGTATTGAAATTAATTTGAATATTAGAAGCATTCTTGAGCTAATTTGAATATTAGAAGCATTCTTGAGCTTATTTGAAACATCACATAACCTAACAACCTTTTCACGACACAAAAACAACACTATCACACGTCTAACTAACATTAAATCCTTGTTGTAAAATCTCAACGCCAATTAAAATATATTTTTTTTTAAAACAACTATCCGGTACAACATGAAATAAAATCTCTAATAGTAAATCGATAATCATAACCTCAGTAAATAATTGCGAAGTACAAACTATCATGACCTATCCCGGGTCAATTTACAATGTTATTTACACGCTTGCCACTGAACTGTAACGAAACATTTTTGATCAGAGAGCATTCGGCAACAGAATCATAGTAAAATGGATACGACTCACCAGCTATTCATCAGCACACCGCTGGGATTGCTCACATAGCAAACTTCAACCGTCGCTCGCTATTTGCCTCTGCTGCAGGCTGCAGGCACTGCTTGGTCAGCCTGCCGCGCCGCCGCGCTGCCAACCACGCGCCGCCAAGCCGCGTCCCGCCGCCGCGCCGCCGGCGCCGCTGCCGAAGTAAATTCTCAGCGCACCGTGACGTCATCGCACCATTCTTCGTATTTTCTTCAGCTCGAGTGAATCCCGGTTCTGATGTCGCATCAGGGTCTTCGCGATCGTCATCGCCATACGGGGCTCTCCAGACTATAAACAGCTCCTTAAAATCACTCCATTTCATCCCAGGACAAGATATGGACGACCGCCATGGCGAAATTTCTCCCACGAGTCTCGTGGAATTCGCTGCGTTCCCTGTAGGCACGCCACAGCGCCGGTTTCACGGCGCTGCTGTCTTCACAGCACCCCGGCGGTCCATCCCCACCAGGTGAGACCAACGGTTACCCGGAGGAGGCCCAGCGGAGGACAACCAGCGACGGAGGTGCCGACTTACGACGCACCTACAGTGGATGTGTGACTCCCGTTCGTCCCGTTTATCCTATATCGGATCGATAACACACATGTCGGCTGTTGCCAACCAAGCACGCGGGACAATATTCCGTTTTTCAGAGTCAAAATGCGGTAGGCGTATATCCGTACTCGCAAAAGGTGTCTTCATTGCTTGCACAATAGCTATAAAGTTTTTGTTTAGCTGCTCGAACATAAAACACCACATTTCCGTTTCTATGTCACTTCCAGACGCACGCGCATTGTCTTTACACTTTTCCGGTCTAGCACTGTCACTTACACTATGTAGGCGTTAGAGTTACATACCACTTCTGATGACGACGGTAGGTCAACTATTTCGGGTACATCGTTGTCAGAGTCCAAGTTCAGCATGGCGGAGGTACGAAATAATAGTCTCAACACTGATTACAACCGCCTATTTATTTACTTCCGATAACAAATTAACAAAATCTCAAACGATCAAGCCGATGGAAATGGATTAAAGTACGGAAACGCGGTAAGTTCGATACAGCCAGGCAGCACAACCGTTCGCGCTCGTGTCCCACCAAAAAGTAACGTCCCTCAAGTCAAATGCGTCTAACGTCAACGTCAACCGACCACTCACAACTGACATTTGACATATGACAACAGCTGTCATCTGTCAACCGAAAACTGTCAAACCAGACCTGCCACGCTCTGTAACGACCTCACCCAAGCTCACTGCTTGACGTTTCCGACTTTAACGATGATAGATCCGAAAAACGATGATAGATGGCGTTATTCTAAATTGTCAACTCTAAATATTGTGCCTCGGTGTTGAATCTGCGACATACATAATATATTCCTATGGTTTTAAACAACTAAGTTATGTTCATAAACGTTTCTCAAATCTCATCACCATTCGTGTCCCAATTTCCAAATGTTAGCTGTTCATGCTCTAAAAGTTATAAAAATACCCTAAAGATCGTATTTTTAAGAAGTAATTTAGATAGTACACAACATGCTTTACTAATTAGCAAAAATATACACATTAAAGAACACTTTTAGGTAATTTGTAACGACTTTGAAAATTGTCCCAACACTTTATACTCACTACCATTTGTTCACACAGTCGCGGGGTAACTTTTTTCTGCGTAGTGTATTGCTATCTGTAAGAGTAACTCGGCGGTCGCGCTCAGTTCTGCGTCTCGACTCGTGCGGGTCACACGTCAAAAAGTGTTTTGGCGTCAACTCTAGCCTACCTTAATCGCCCAGAAATCGTGTTTGGCAAACAAAAATCTCCTTACCGTTCGGGTTTCCCCTGGCTTGTCTAACATTTTTATTTATCATTTTTATGTATTGTAATAGTCGCCATAGGAGACTCTTTGGTTTGATTATGTTCCCAATTTTTTAAGTTCAACAAAGAACGTATAATGTGAAAAAGTGTACAAATACCTAATTACCATTTATATAATTACCATTTTTCCCGTTCGTATTTTGGCGAACGGTAATGAGCAATTTGAAATGGTAATTAGTACCAGTTTAAGCGGACCTCTTATTATATTGAAACTCCTTACTCCGCTAGGCCAGCCCAAGATCGAATTTTTACTACCAACGCCTGATCGATTGTTGATCGTTCGGTGTGAACTGGCACTTCCGCAACAAAATAAACCTACATACCTAGAAAAGAAGAGAAAAAGAAAGAAAAAAATATATATATTATATTATATAAAAAACAGAAAAAAAATAGAAATTTAATAAATTATTTAAAATTTAAATTTTATTAATTTCAATTTAAATTATTAAATTTAAATTAAATTAAAAAAAAAATAGAAATTTAAAAAATATTATTATTTAAAATTTAAATTTTATAAATTTCTTTTATAGAAACAGCAAATCTTTTGTATTTTGTATTTGTTTGTGTTTGTTTTGTGTTTTGTTTTTGTTTTTTGTATTTTGTTTTTTTGTATTTTGTGGACAAGGAATAGGGAAGGATTTTTTGAGATTCAACCCCTAAGGGAGTTGAATGGGGGATGGGAGTTTGTATGGAAAATCGTCATTTTCACGCGGGCGAGGCCGCTGGCAAAAGCTAGTTTCTAATATTATTGACTATTTGACATGATGATCATTAGTATATTAATTTTGACTTTTGTTATTTAATTTTCTTGTAATTATTTTCTATTTTAATTTCTATTGTGTGGTTTATAATTTTGTGAATGTTGTTTGTTTTTAATTGAATTTATTGTTTTTGTAAAATTTTGTATGTGTGGGCGGGCTATTCTATTCTGTTTTGTAACTATTGATTTATGGATTGTATGATCTGAAATAAACTTTTTATTATTATTATTATTTATCATTTGCCGATTGATGATTGTGCAGATCTTCTTAAGACCAAATTATTTTATGTTTTAGTACAGCAGACGCCAGCACATCGAGCTACCCGAAACTGTCAAATTTTCTCAATCAACTTTGAAAATAGTGCTTTAGCGATAAAGTTGTAAATCTATTAAAGAAATTTGACAGATTGCTGTAGCTTGATGTGCTGGCGTATGTACATGAGCAGTTTCTGGTCATGAAAGTGAGACTTATAAATATTTTTTAAGTTTTTATATAAGATCTCATCGAGTTGAAGAAATATCTTAGATGGAACTTATAAGGTTTAAGCTCTATTTTCACTGAGTTTGATTTTATTTGAATTACTAGACAGATAATGTTATTGATTTTTTGGAAAACCGGTTGATTTTTGAGTTATTTTTTTTTATTCAATCACGTCGCTAAATAGCTAAGTTTGATGTCATATAATGTCACCTAAATCATTATTAAATATGTGATTCAAGTATATTGTTCATTTTATTTCTAATTGCCAATCACGAAGCATAATTACCATTTTTTAAATGCTAATTACCGTACGTTTCATAGCTCATCACCATTCGACGAAAATTTTCAGCTGTAAATTCAGACCTATAGAGCAGTTCAAATACTGTGCGTTTGATTTATTTGGTTAAGCAACACTATAAACTTTAGGTTAAATCCATAAAAGTTCTAATTGGAAGCATTATTTGACCTTAATTTACGAATCCTGAATATGCTTATCTTCAAATATTCACCCAAACATAGCTGACGAAATGTGGGTACTTATACTATTACACCTAGTACACACGGCTACACATCAAGCTATACATTTCCGGTTTACGCTGATCTCGCACTGTACGGAAATCCTATACAATGCGAGACCAGCTTATACTGGAAATGTATAGCTTGATGTGCAGCCGTGTGTACACCTCTGTCTAACCCTTTGGAGATTAGAAGCGTGATGTTATGTTATAGACATTTATCTTAATATTCAAACGAGCGGTTATGTACAATGATCGCGTGATATGGTGTCGTGAAGTGCCGCGTGTGTCGCTAGTGTCGAATCAACTCGGCCACACCGCTACTGCTCTACTCTGCCGCACCATTATCACGTTGTTTCTATTTGTTGCTGGTAGATGGCGCTGTAGTCGACATTAACAGTAACTAAAATGTAAAGAATATATATTATCATTGAGCCTATAATGTTCCCACAGCAGGCACTCAGGCCTCCTCTCTAGGAGAAGGATGGGCTAAAATCCACCACGCGTGTCCAGTTCGGGTTGGTAGATGTCACTTCGATATTTTTTGGTCTTAAGACATCCCGGTTTCCTCACGTTGTTTGCCATCACTGTTTTGAGAGGAGTGTTGATGAAATAAATTGCACAAAGTAAAGCGCCTGCCTGGGTTCGAACCCACGACTTACTGTTCGTAAGTTCGGACCGCAACCACTGGGTCACCACTGCACTCTACATAAAAATATATGCCGAGTTTAAACACGCACGAGTTTGCACATTCGTTGATCCCTATGATACTAAAAATCAACTGTCGTTGACAGATTTATAAACGGTCCACACCAGTACCTACAACATTTTCCAGCTTCTTTTGTGATTACAATAAGGAAAGAAAGATTAACATAGCGACACTATTAAAACTTTTCACGACAAAAATTGATTATCTTTGGACTTTTTCACTGAAAAGATCGGGCAGAAGGTACAGTCTGAACTTCATCTACATTGATCGTAAATGAAAAAAAAAATGGTTTGATTAAATTTGAATTCATCCAAATCCTGTATTTTTAAAAATCATTGATTTTTTTACTTAAATTTTGTTTTTTAACGTGTATTATTTATAAAAAATTATAATTATAATAATAATTCATTTAATTCAGACACAGTCCTTAAGACAGGGCTGTCCAAACTATACACCTTCGCGGGCTAATTAAATTTCATACAAAAGCTGGAGGGCCAGAAAAATATTTTGATTTGATTAAGTAAAAAAAAAAAAACTTTGTTCATTGTCTGTATTTACTTTTGAAAAAAAACTTGTCTGTTGCATTAGTTTTTTCTTATGCTCAGCCACAACAATTTTCCTTGCGTCACCGACATGTCCTTTATATTTTTCTTCGTGTAAAGTAGTATATTGGCGTTTAACATAAATTGTATTCTTTACTCACAGATAAAACTTGCATACAAATCATACACTGAATTTTATTATTGTTGTTGCATATAAAATAGTCAAGTTCCCACCTCTCATTAAATACTCGATGTTCATCACTTAATTTTCGCTTCTTCGTAGACATAATGCAGTTAGTTAAGGTTTTTTTTTTAAACTGCTGCTAATTACTTATTATAATGTGTAAAATTCAAAGCGGTGTAAGTAAGAAGTTCCGATACGAACTAAGTGGAAGCACAAACTTAACTAATACGGTCAACAGCAAATCCTCACTCGACAAAAACAAAATACTTTCCGGGAATTCCCCCAATAATAGTAAAAGTAGCTTCACTTTTAAGTGATCATGCGAATGGAATGTTGCAAGACTGAAGATAAATAATTATACCAAGTATTGAGTACATGTTTTGACAACGAATAATATTATCCAAACTATTTGTGTCCAAAACTATTTGTAGATTAAAATGTGTGTCGCGGGCCGCATGAAAACAAGCCGCGGGCCGCATGCGGCCCGCGGGCCTTTGTTTGGACAGCCCTGCCTTAAGATATAAAATTGGAATGACATAAAAACACAATATCCATAGGTATATAAATAAAATTACAAATACACATTAGAATTACGTAATCAATGTCAAGCACAATTAAATCAAATTAAAATCATCTAAAACACAAGTAGGTACAATAATCAATAAAAATAAAATTACACAAATAACCAATGTCAGATATAATTAAATTCAATCACAAATTTTGATGCTGCGCTGGAGGTCCTCGGTTTGATTCCGGGTCTGGCAAAAGAGGTTTTGGGGTATAAGTTTTTAAACTGACATGGTCACTGACACAACTATTAATACTATTAACGGGATCCGTGATCATGGTGCTTGTAACAGCGCCGAAATATCGGGAACTCGAAACAGAAAACATGGTAAATATCCCGTTAAGGTGGATGTTCCAGGGTAGACCGCGAAACTCAAATTTTCTTACGTTTTTAGCGATTTGCAGGCAAGTGCTAGGTTGTATGTTAGTGAAAATATGATTCGCGGCTGTAAGACGTATGCAATTACAGAATTATATTCATCAAAATCATAATTCCTACCCTCCAAGTTCATGTAACTGTAGAATGAGTATTTCATCAAAAGGTCATTCTTGACAGTTACATGAACTTGGTGGGGTTTCCATCAGAATCTACTCATAAATGTAGCAGCTAAGTCGTCCGGATTTGTGCCCAGTTGATGGCAATAGGATTGCCCTATTTCATAGGACTAAACATAACTGGGGGTGATGTGATCCTCAATGAAACTCATGAGCAGTCGTGCCTGCTCCTACTACTAGAACAACGAACTATTAAGCTATGAAGATACAAAATTTTTCGAATGAATATCCCCAGTACAATGATCGGCACGATTCTTGAGCGCTGACGCAAAAGTGAGTTATTGGGTCCCTTTGGTGGTATGAAGTGAGACGCGGGGCGGGGAAAGTGCAGTGATTGGCCCGTAGCGCATCGCGTCATAGCCGTCACTCGGGATTTGTTCTTTACTCCTGCTGCACTTACCTCACGACCAATAATTAATAAACGGGTGTGCGTTTTATTTGTCATAAAGTGTACAATGCGCACAGCGATCCCCACTCTTCCGCCGAGCGCTCAAGAACCGTGCCGGTAATAATACTTCTTAACCTTCCTCCCACATGCCTTGTTTGTTCCTAAAGCGAGCTGAAACTCCGTCCCCATAATACGGGACTTATGGTTTCGGACGGTAGACATTCAAACTTTTTGCTAGCAAATGATAAAAATAAGTTTACTTCAGGAGGGGCCCCGTGTCATTACACTGAAGCAAAGTTGTAATGAGAAATTGAGAATTGGGTGGAGTCTGCAAACATTTTGTGAAATTGTTTCCAGGCTTACAGCTTTGTTTGAGAGTGAAGTAGTACCTTTAGCTGTGGATTGAGATATTGGATTGGAGTATGTTGCGTGTAGTGGGTAGGATTTTACTTATGATTTTGCAGTGCTCATAGGTTAAGGGTATTTGAATGCCCCGTTGGGGCTGTGGTTTGTCGAAAGGTTAACGCGGCTCCGACACAAGGGCGAAGAAGGAACATGGGTTTGGTTTTTAGTCAGTAGAAGTCTGACACTCCCCTTCGCTCTGCCCAAGAGCGCGGGGGGGGGGTTATTCGATGATTTTCCACCCACCAAAAAAAAAAGAAAAAAAAAAAGGGTATTTGAATGCCAGGTCTGCGGGTTTTTCGAAGGAGATACCGCGGCCCTGGACACAAAGGGCTAAGAAGGATTATGGGTGGTTTGTATAGCCAGTAGAAGTCTGACACTCTCTTCCGCTTGGCCCAGAGAGGGATTTGATGATTTCTCACCCTCCAGAAAAAAGGGCTTTTGAATCCGCGTAGTAGGTAAAGTAGGTATAGCACTCGGCACGTAAGTTGAAACAAAATGGCGGTCGTCCGCATAGGTAAAATGACAAAAATAGAGTGAGATTCGAACGAAAATGTGCGACTGAGCATTCAAGATCATAATTCAACTTACGGGATGCAATCTGTAATACATTATCGGGTCTTAGTCGACTTATTTTCATGATTGTAGCTTCGCGAACGACTGCCATTTTGTTTCAACTTACGTGCCGAGTGCTATAACAACTTTATGTAGAAAACAAAACTTGGTAATTTTTACGAATGAAAATAATGTATTATTTTTCTTGAACATAGAATATGCTTAGACATACTATTAATACTATAAACGGGATATTTACCAGGTTTGCTTATTGTTTCGAGTTCCCGATATTTCGGCGCTGTTACAAGCACCATGAACACGGAATAGTAATGTCAGTGACCATGTCAGTTTAAAAACTTATATGCTTAGACATGCTTTAAAGAAGGATCTGGTATTTTTATAGTTTTATTTACAGCCCATAAATATCTGGCAAAACTTGACAAACTAACTAGGAAGTGGCTAAGAAGGAAGAGCTTTGCAACTTTTCCTTACTTTAAAATATAACTTCACTGCTATCCGTGGTGGCTCAGTGGTGGCCAAGTGATGGCGACTGCGACTTACGCACAGTAAGTCGTGGGATCGAACCCAGGACGGCGCTTCACTGTGTGTAATTCATTTCATCACCACTGCACTCAAAACGGTGAAGGAAAACATCGTCGAGGATACCGGCTTATCCTAGAACCAAAAATTCGACATGGACATCAAACCGCACTGGGCCCGCGTGGAAGCCGGTGGATTATAGCCCATACTCTCTAGGCCTGGAGTCCCAGCAGTGGGAAAATTACAGGCTGATTATGTTATGTTATCATCTCAGGAGGAAATCATAATTTCGCAGACAATTGTCATAACCACCATCCCGAGCTGGGCCACCATCCTCAGAAATAGCACGTGTGATGTTTTATTTAATTTTTCATCCCTTCAATTCGAAAAGTGTCGTTTTGTTCCTCTTTAAGTGCGAGCAAAGTAGCTCTTTTCTCCATTAGACTTTTTAGCGGGCAGTAATAAGATTTGAATTTAGAACATGAATCGTTCATTGAAATCGAACGCAAATTGTATTGTGTTGGCTGTACGGTGCGAGGAGACGCGGTAACTAAATTAAAAAAAAAACAAAAGCGCGCGGTTTACTTCTCTGTTCTAATAATCGGTACGGACTTTATTGCATTTTGTGCAAAAAAAATGAGCTCTACGTCGAGTTCTGAAAGTGATAGTGCATTAACTCCAGTAGCTCTACCATGAGTTGTCATCGAAAACTTAATCACTAACGTTGTACTCGCTAGCGTGCTAACGTGGATCAAATAGATTACGATTATGTTTGCACCATGAGATTTACGGAGTCTTACGCAGGCGCTAAGGTAAGCTCGATAGATTGTGTCGTCTAGCTAACTTCACTCTATTCATGTTTTGTTTCTTTCTTTTCCACTAATAAGAAGAGAGAACGGTATCTACACAAATAAACCGACGAAATTGGAAAGTTGACAGATAGTAGACTACACATAGTGATAAGTGGTTTTTGAATTTTTATTCCTTATAATATGTCACTGTCGTGTATTCAATTTGTAATTTTGATAGTTGACCTTGAGTGTTGCGTGCTTGTGTGAGCTGCGTTGTGTAGTTTAAAAGTTTACTATAGATTCAAACAGATTATTTAATACAATGAGGACCAGTGTCACACAGTTCCAATTGTTGGTAGAGTTTATAGAAAGGTAAGTTTGAACTTTCCTCAAAATTATATTTTCCAATTGGTATCTAACATTTTGGCTTGAAATTCATGTTATTCAAGTCGTTGGTCTTCAAATTTAGCGACCACTGACATATTCCATGCTAAATAACCACTTGCAGACATTATTTTGACTATATTAGACTCAAAAACGTATATAATTTTAATGTAAACATATGTTTCACACGCCAAAAGGCTAGTGAGCTACGTAACTACTAAAGTAAGCGTCTTACTCGATAGGTTCAGTGAAATTAGTGACTCATGGTACCGTTTTGTACGGTGACAGCTGAAGAACGTTAGTGACTATCGAATAGATTACTCTAGGTGTTTAACCTATCGTAATCTATAGTGCTCATGGTGTGAATTTTAATTCTTTCTGTGACCGCTAGGGGCGCTGTACAATATTTCATACAACTAATTTACGGAGACGCTAGCGAGTTTTTGCTGTGTAAACTCATGGTAGAGCTACTGAAACAATAAAAATAGAAGCTAATAACGTCATACAAAACTTAATCCCTACGAAATCCCGGGAGAAATATTGAAAGGCATACGACAATTATTTCTTAATAGGGAGTAGAAGGTTGTTTATTTTGTGGTTGTCTTGTGTGTTGTGTAACGTAAAACTGGACACATATTCGTAATTAATTTGTCTGATGGATTTAAACGTGTCGTCACTCTATTTTTATTAAATAATAATATTACAATAAAAAAATAAAACCGACTTCGACAAAAATAAAACACAAAAAAGTGAAAAATAAAAAATCTGCTTCTGAAGTCGGTGACTTTTGTTTGTTTGATTTCATATTTTTGCCACCGACTTCTGAAGCTGATTTTTTATTTTTCACTTTTTTGTGTTTTATTTTTGTCGAAGTCGGTTTTATTTTTTGTAAAAACAGTTTTTATTTTTCACTTTTTAGTGGTTCACATGTGCTTACCCCTTCACAACGTACCGGCGTGATGTTATGTTATGAACTGGTGTAAACAATAGGCAGTCATGAGATTTCAGCAATCCCAGTCCATTTGCTATCATTAATTGAGGAGTTCCGTTGCCTATCTCCGAAGTTCTTCATCAGATCTTCACGTGGCGTGATATTATGTTGTGTGATGGCGTAAACAATGCTTAGATATGCTATAGCAACAATCGCGGATAATCTGCTGTTATTTATTGAAGAGTTCCCCCGATTTCTACAAGATCCCATCATCAGATATTGAAATGGTGACAATGGGACCACACGGGAAGCACCAGCTTTCAAATGAAAAAAGAATCATGAAAATCAGTTCACCCAGTCGCAAGTTATGAGCTTACAAAAATAAAAATAAAAACCGTCGAATTGATAACCTCCTCCTTTTTTTGAAGTCGGTTAAAAATATGAGGCGCCTTTTATTTTCTCATAGAGGGTGATGAAAAGTCGAGTGTATCACTCGGGTGCAAAATATATTTTGGGCTCGGGCGACGTACTTTGAATCCCTCGCTACGTTCAGGATTCTACTAAAGAATCCCTATCCCTCACTACGTTCGGGATTCTACTCTAGAATCCCTCACTTCGCTCTGGATTCAAAAAAGCGCCCTCGCTGTAAAAATATTATTTTGCTCCCTTATGATACAATCTACTATTGTCTCACTCACTGTCAGTAGCGACATGCAAATAGAAAAGCGATAAGTTGAACCTAACGACAGAACAAATAAATCACAAAGTCCAATAGCTGTTCTTTGTGAAGCACCTAAATTGGAGCAGTCCTTAAACTAGGACAGAATAGAATTCCTGTCTGAAAGCGGGTAGTTCCAACTAGCAGACTAGCTGTGGGACTGGACTGTAACACTGTATTGTTGAAACTTAATGAGTGTGGTGTCCGTTGAAAGGGACTTGATCCATTTGAGCTTTACAACCAGCTTGGCCTTTACTGTGGACACTTTATCGTGCTACATCGTTCTCACATAATATACCATCTCAACATGAATGATGTAACCAAGATTTTGTAACAATATTCTGATTTAAAACAGTGTTCATGGAGTTTCTTGCCCGTTCTTCTCCATAGATAGGGAATCTCTCTAGGGAATGGGCAACTACAGTACACTCACAGGTATTATGCCTTATAGCTGGGACTGTAGCTTCTTTTATTTTGTATTTGTTCGACTATTCAAAAGTGTCTGTAACTGGTCTACTTGAAATACATATATGTTTTGATTTTTACCTGTCTGTTCTGCTGTTTGTACATTACCTACTTGAAGGACGCTAATGAAAACCGTTTTTTTTAACGTACATACCTAATATCGAGCATCTAATCTCAATGGGTTAGGCAGAGGTGTACCTTATAGAACACCTTTACCAGTAATGTTCAAGTCCCATACAATAGGGCCTAGGGGGCGGGCCTATTGCCATCAACAAGGCACGAATCCAGGCACCGTGGCTGCTGCTAAGAAATTCCTAATGGAAAAACCTATTAACTATTTCACTGACCCGGAAATCGAACTCAAAACCTTAGACTCAGCAGTCGTGATTGCGTCCATTATATACCGTATTAAAATTGAGCTAGCTAAATAATGGAAAAATAAAACTGTCATATACACAAAAATGGATGTGTTTTCTTTAAATCCCTCTTTTATTATGTTAGTACTGCCATTGAAGGCCCTTCTGTGCAACGCTTGGTAGAGCACATCCGTTTTTTTTAATTTTTGGCGGTGGGAAATCACCAAATAATCCGTCCCGCTCTGGGCAGAGCCAAAGGGAGTATCAGACTTCTACTGACTAAAAACCACCCATCTTCCTTCTTAGCCCTTTATTTCGAGGCCGCAGTATCTCTTGCGAACAACCCGCAGCCCCGACGGCACATTCCTTGGGAGACAAAAGAGGGAGTGGAGCGGGAGGAGGCGGCTACCAATGCAGTATTCTGGACCTCCAAAAGCAGTTACATAAATTATCACCAAAGACAACCCAGATACACCCCATTTAAACCCACCCCAGAGGACCAACGAGAAACGGTTATTACATGTCGGTGTGACAAACTTAACGGCAATTGTTCGAATTAATGACAATCGGTCGCAATCAATTTGCGGTAAAGTCGGACGACAAAGCGAGTGGCAAGTCGCAGTAGTGATTAATTCCTCATCGTTTATAGGTTGCACTGGGAGTACTGTTTCGGGAATTTGTAATTTTGTTTGGGCGTAGTTCGAGAGTGTGTACTTGCCTACATGTTGTTGAAATTGCAATGTGAATGTAAAGCAATATTGGTCTATGAATATTTTTAACTTTTGCCAGATATATTTAAGGCCGGATATAATAGAAGGCAAGCCTACAGCCATCAACCTTGTACAAAATAAAAAGTCTATTAAAATTAGGCTGATAATGAGAACAGTCTTATTTAACGTCAAAGTTTACAAGAGACTTGAAGAGACAGCCCCCAAAATCTTGACACTTCCTAGTGTTTTAGCTGAGAAGCAAAGACAAACTTCGTGGGAAACTAAGAAACATAACTGGGCGAACCATAAAATCTCTGACACCAGATTATAATAGGCACGAACCACATGATAATAATAAATCGATGGCAAATTGCTCGCCCATTTGCCATCAAAAGGCACTAATTCAGACTTTGTGGCTGCTATTCAGTGATGATGAAAACACCCAATCAAACTTTGCCCAACCAGAGAATCAACCTCATACCCAACAGTCGCACAGACTATATGAAAGTGGCGTACACATGAAAGTAAAAAAAAAACACATGTGGCACTCGGAGACTGCCGCGGTAAAGCTATTGCATAGCATTTTTTTTATCAACTAATGCAAATAATTAATTATTTAATTTGACAACCTCAGTTGACAGCCTTGTTATTTTCCGTAACCATAGCAACCTGGTTGAAAATATTTTCGTTACGGAATTTCTGGATTCGCTCTCCACGCTCAAGGCCCGCGATAGAAGCTATGCAATAGCTTAAAAACAAAGAAATTCAGAATCTAATCCCAAAATCCTTTTAAAACTACAATCTAAGTAGCCCCATTACTTCCTAAGAGCACTAGAAAGGTAAAATAAAAACCTATAATAGAATTAAAGTCCAGGCTACGTACTACGGAATCCTGTTAATCGCCTGCCATTAGGGAGGTAGTTGCATTTCCTTCAGGCTAAAGTGTAGGCTACAAATTGTTCTAGAACGTGTTGATGGCTTCGGTAATGACCTTTCTAGAGAGGAGTACAGGTTGTATGCGATTTTAGCAGTTCTAAAGAAGTTTTTTTTTTTTTAAATGTCTTCTCTTTTCTCTAGCATCACGCTTGCAATCCCCGAAGGATTAGGAGGAGGTTTTAATTGCAAATTCAAACCTCTGCATGAAGTGTCCATAACTAACAACTAACTAACATAACTTTAGTTCACTAATACACAAGTGCTAATTTACAACCAACTAAAATCTAGACCAAACGTTCCATTCATAGCACACACTCAACGTGGCAAGGTAGTACGTAGTCAGAAAGAGACAGGCGTACGTGTAGAAAGGAGACAGCAGCTTTGTCATGCGTACTACGACCCTCTCGGCTAGGGATCGCATGTTTCACGACTGTCTTCAGCGGTCCCATGGTGTAATGGTTAGCACTTTGGACTCTGAATCCAACGATCCGAGTTCAAATCTCGGTGGGACCTTACCTTTTACTACAGTTTGTTAGTTTTACTCATGTTTTACACCTTCGGGCAAGCATTTATATGATTAACTAAAACTTTTTTCAGTAAACCTGTTCGCATTTTGTCTCGCTTTACAACATTTGCTGTGTACTCTATTTTGAACTATTAGAGCCTGATTTCATACGTTATCATACAATCTACGATTAAGTGCCCGGTAATTTACTTGACAGGTAATTTGGTACAAATTGTGTTTAATTTCTGATTTAATTCGGTGAATAGTGGTTATTCGGACATTATGAAACAAGCCCTTAGAAATATAATTTGTTTTCTTTTGTTAGTTAGTAATTTTGTTTTATTTTGATGCACAATTTAATCAAGTTTTCATATTGAGCTAAGCAGATGAGAGGATTTTACAACAACTTCTAAGATGGACTGGCTGTTGTTTGCATAGAAAGGAAGCCAATTCGTTTCAGTGCAATAATGGGGGGAGAAGTGAAAGATATTTAGTATAACGAAGGGCAGGAGGTGCCGCAGTGCAATTACCGCGCACTTGGGGCGCGATACTATTGAAGCGAGAACTGATGCGGATAGGGTGAGGTTATACTGACAGCGGGTTTTAAGACGGACCGTTTTAACCCGTAAATTTTCACATCACCCGGGGTCGCGTAAAGCGGTCTGTTATGTACACTTATCATCATCATCAGCCTATCATGTTCCCACTGCAGGGACTCAGGCCTCCTCTCTAGGAGAGGGATGGGCTATAATCCACCACGCGGGCCCAGTGCGGATTGGTAGATGTCACATGTCTTCGAACTTTTTGGTTCTAAGACATGCCGGTTTCCTCACGATGTTTTCCTTCACCGTTTTGAGAGCAGTGGTGATGAAATAAATTACACAAAGTAATGTGCCTGACTGGGATTCGAACCCACGACTCACTGTTCGTAAGTCGGGGCCGCCACCACTGGGCCACCAAGTGCTCCCTGTACACTTATATACGAACAATAAAATAGTGGCAGCAGTGTATTGAGTTCTGATATTTATTTTGACCAGTAGGGAAGGGAATTATCAAATTTTTAACTAGGCCATCAATTATTTATGTCTGTCTACAATGAAATAGTGGTGGTAGGTGTGAAAGATATTTAGTTAAAGGAATTGCTGATGCAAGGGTCGCAGCGCAATAGGGGATCGGACTGAGTCAAAAAAATCTGATTCTGTTTAGTCCGTCAGTTGGATTATCGAAAAATATTGGATACGTGTTTTTTGTTTTAACGAATCAATGAAAATTGACGAAGATAAAAAGCGTCGTGACGTCACTTGTGGGTTAAAACTGTACTGACATGTAACGTTTTCGAGGAGTTCACGAGTTTTCGAAGCACTGTATCGTCTTCATTTTTTGTTAATGTGAAAAAAGAAAAAATAGGTGTTCAATATTTTTTGGAAATCTATCTGACGGACTAATTAGTTTTTTTTTGTCCGATCCCCTATTACCGCGCACTTGGAGCGCCGATACTATTGGAGCGAGAACTGATACGGATAGGGCGAGGTTATACTGACAGCGGGTTTTAAAGAAGAGTGTTTTAAAAAAGGTCTCTGTAGATGACGTCTCTTGTAAAGATTTTGACGACGCGAGATCCTTGTAGGTGAGATTACTTTACTAACAGCGATTACAACTTTGAGTTGAATATTTTATCACCAATAGTCTTGAAACATTACTCAGTAAACTGCAACCGTGCGAGATCCGGGGCGGATCCGGGGCGGGAGCAGATCAGAAGCTTTCAATAAATGAAGAGTTAATATACTTAATGTTAATTGGAATATGTAGTTAACTTTCTTTTGGTATAGTTTGCGGTCTTGTTAGGTAGAGGCCTCTTACGTTACTCGGAAAAAGCTACAATGAACATGTCATTGTAGCTTTTTCCGAGTTTTCACAAAATCGCTATCTGTCTAACCGCGTCCCTACCAAAGCTATTTAGTTAGTTAAGAAGAAAGAATAGGTGCCGCTCTCTTTGCATTTTTATTGGACATTTTCTTTCGTTCCGACGTCGGATTTGAATAATACTCTTTAACTCAGACAGGAGAACAATTCACACTTCTTTGGAATAAATATTAATATTCTATGTCGTTTTTTGCTTGCTATGTTTAATGTTATACAATTGTAGTGGAATTTTAGTCTGCAGGTGTGCTAAACATTACCAAATTATCTTTAAGCGAGCTAATTTCCGTGATAATTCCATCAGTTAAGATTTTATCTTTTTAGTCATAAAGCACCCTAAGATCACCTCAACGAGTCTGTATTTGTGACCTGTTGATCGCAATAGGCTCGCCTATTACAGGGAACTTAAACATAACCGAAACGTGGTCGCTCACAATGGGCCTCATCAGAAGGCTTAAAGTCACCCAAAGGGCAAATGGAGATGGCTATGCTCGGAGATTCCTTGCGCGATCGAATCAGAAATGAGGATATCTGGATGAGAACCAAGGTTACCGACATAGCCCGAAGAATTGACAAACTTAAGTGGCAGTGGGCAGGGCACATTGCTCGCAGAACGGATGCCCGATGGAGCCGGAAAGTTATGGAGTGGCGACCGCTAACCGGAAGACGGAAGGTGGACCGATGACCTGGTGAAGGTTGCGGGGATCCGCTGGATGCGAGACGCACGGGACCGGTTAATGTGGCGACACTTAGGGGAGGCCTATGTCCAGCAGTGGACGTCTTTCGGCTGAAATGATGATGATGATGAAACATTACTGGTGAAATGTGGGTGTACGAATAGGTACACCTCTACCTAACCTTTCGGGGATTACAGGGGTAATGTTAGATGTTAGTCTTCCCAAAATTATAACTTTTTAGGGTTCCGTAGTCAACTAGGAACCCTTATAGTTTCGCCATGTCTGTCCGTCCGTCCGTCCCACAGAAGAGATAAAAGAGGTTAGAAAGGAAATAGTTCCTGATTTGTATTAGAACGCGTGTCGCCGCTTGTCTCCCACTCTCTATATCCACTACATGCAAGACGCTAATAAGTACGCGAATTATGCACACAAATAAACCGCACTCACTTAGATCGCGAGCTTGCTACTGGTTGTCACACTAGCGCAAACATTGCGTTTGACGTACACTCACACTTGCGTATATTTCTCATACATGTTACGGTGACCAAAAGGTCGATAATGTATATCGATAAAATTACTTGAGTTTTGTTACTTTAAGTTTTGCAGTTTTTGCTTTAATTTCGGGACGGGACAGAAAGAAAGAAAATAAGAAAGCAAAAATATTTATTGGTCTCTCACACATAAAAATTTAAAGATAAAAGTAAACATAAATGATTTTTTTCAAATATTGAACATTAAGTACTTGAAATTCAATTTCAATTCAGATTTTATTATTGTCTTGAAATAAAACGTATTTATTAAGTAGCAATAGCATGCGCTTGCTATCTTTCAAATTCGAATTTTTCAGAATAAAATGCAATCTCACACTAATATTTTTCTAAAATAGCTTTAGTCAGGTCCGTAACATATCTGGATCTGTTGGAAACCTAAAAATAAAATTTAAAATGTATGTTTCGATTTATAAATGGCTAACCTCAAAACAAATTTTAGATGAAAAACAATCAATAAACAATAATAAGGTATTGATAGTATGGGATAAACAAAAGTTATTTTAATCATAACATAATAATCATTTGAATGCATTCACACATACTAAATATCGACATTATTTACAACTTGGTACAACACTATCGAAACGCAAAGAGTAGGCAGAATTTAAGCTTTGGCTCGTCGCACGCGACGTTCGCAGTGAACGAAATGCATTGCGCAATCGCCCACGTAGTACAAGATGGTACCCACGTATTGCAAGCAATGTACATAATTTCGTTTCTGCTTGCGATTGTATCATTTTTGTCTGCGAACTACATAATACTATTGTAATAATTACAAATATCACTTGTATTTTAAGGTTTTTAGACTTACCGATGAAGAGAAATCCCTTCTCGAGTCACACTGCACACCTGGCTTCTTTTCCGACACGTAATAATCGCGCAACACGGCATAATTCTTTTTTTTTCGCGGAGCTCCGTTCGCTGTCACAATATGAGCGCGATTGTTGGTCAGTAAATCAAATTTTGTCGACATATGATCGTCTGATCATATATGCGGCGCGCGTGCCCCGCCCACATGGCCTTTCTAACCTCTTTTATCTCTTCTGTGGTCCGTCCGTCCGTCATCGCTTAATCTCTGTGACCGTTAGCACTAGAAAGCTGAAATTTGGTACCAATATGTGTATCAATCACGCCGACAAAGTGGTAAAATAAAAATTGGAAAAAAATGTTTTATTAGGGTAGCCCCCCTATATGTAAATTGGGAAGTGATTTTTTTTTTAATTTCAATCCTAACGTGTGATATATTGTTGAAAAGGTATTCAAAAATGAGTAGGGGTTTACTAAAATCATTTTTTGATAATGTCAATAATTTCGGAAATAATCGCTCCAAAAGTAAAAAACTATGCGTCCCCCCCCCCCTCTAACTTTTGAACCATAAGTTTAGAAAATATGAAAAAAATCTGAAAAGTAAAACTTTATAAGGACTTTCTTGGAAAATTATTTTGAACTTGGATGGAAACAACAGATGGAAACAGCAGTTAACCAATATAATTTGGTGCCTGAATCGTATGAGCGCCTATACAATTCAGAGGTCAAGTTTCATTGGCCAGTAGAAGAAATTGTATAATATAGCATACCGTTTTGGTACGGAACCCTTCATGTGCGAGTCCGACTTGCACTTGGCCAGTTTTTAATAAATTTATTATTACCGCATTTTCACCTATAATCTTTTATCACTTTTATTACAAAAGTATCCTATTATTTAGATTGTCATTAAACTGAACGAGTATGGCCCTCCTCCAGCTTTAATCATTGCAAAGAGTGACAGAATTCACTTTTCTTTTTTGAGTGGATTTTCTTGGATACCTACCCTAATTTATGGACCCTCTGTACGTTATTGAAAAAGCTCTCTGTCTTTTGGAAGTCCTTCTGAAAGTAGGGTGTCCATATCGTTTTACATATTGAGGAAAGACCAAGTAATCGAAAGTTCATCGGATTAAAAATCGCTGAGTTGGTAGTGTTTCGACGATGAACTATTTTATTAGCACTGAACTGCCACCCAGCCTTCAAAATATAAACTTCTGCGTAAAGGTCTCACTAACTTTATTTATACTATATAAAGCTAAATTACCACTGACTGACTCACTCACTCACTGATTGACAGAATTGTTCTCCCAGATGGTGGATGGTGAGGTGGGTATATTTTGACAGATTCGTAAACAAGTAACTCTGGTGAGTATGGGAAAAGTCCGAAACCCCCCCTTTTCCCCCCCCTTCTCCCCCCTCCCTATCGTATCTCGGAAACAAAGAGACTTGAAGTGTTTTTTATTACGGATTCGTATAGAGGAGGCTCGGTAAAGTAAAAATCATTTTTCAAAGTGGCCCCTCTTGCCCCCCTTCTCCCCCCCTTTAGGCGGATCTCGGAAATAAAGAGAATTTACAAGTTTTTTTTTAGGGATTCGTATAGAGGAGGCTTGGGGAAGTAAAAACCATTTTGAAAATTTGACTCCCTTGCCCCCCTCCACCCCCCCCCCCCCCTTCGGATCTCGGAAGTTAAGAGACTTGGAACATTTTTTTTTCCAGATTCATTGAAAGGGGCATAGAGTTAGTCGAAATCATTTTTCATATCTCCCCCCTTCTTCCCCCCCCCCTCTTCACCCCTTTTTTTCTATATTGTTTACGGATTCGTATAGAGGAGGGTCGGGGGAGTAAAATGGTGCTACCGGTAAAGCGAAGGGGGGAGCGGGCGAGCGAAGTGAGCCAGCGACCCCCATAGCGTAGGCATAATGTCATGATAGCTTTCCGGTGGTAGGGAGGTTCTGAGTGGAGCGAACCTGCGAGACCGAGTGGAGCGAAGGGGGGAGGTGGCGAGCGAAGCGAGCCGGCGACTTCCTTAGCGTAACGAAGGTTGAGTGGGTGAAGCGTAACTCAGGGGCGACGACAAGCAAACTTTAGGGTAATGTTTGTTTAGTGGTAGTAGGAGGTAGTAGGTAGGTAGTAGGTAGGTGATAGGTAGGTAGTAGGTAGGTGTAGGTAGGTAGGAAGTAGGTAGGTGTAGGTAGGTAGTAGGTAGGTGTAGGTAGGTAGGAAGTAGGTAGGTGTAGGTAGGTAGTAGGTAGGTGTAGGTATTTTTCAAAGCTCCCCCTCTTCCCCCTTCACGACCCGCGAGCTGCGCGCAGCGAGCGCAGCCACGCAAATACTAGTTATACTATATAAAGCTAAACTACCACTGACTGACTGACTGACAGAATTGTTCTCCCAGATGGTGGATGGGGAGGTGGGTATATTTTGACAGATTCGTAAACAATGAACTCTTAATCCTATGGGAAAAGTCCGAAACCCCCCCTTTTCCCCCCCCTTCTCCCCCCTCCCTATCGTATCTCGGAAACAAAGAGACTTGAAGTGTTTTTTTTTAGGGATTCGTATAGAGGAGGCTCGGTAAAGTAAAAATCATTTTTTTAAGTGGCCCCCCTTGCCCCCCTTCTCCCCCCCTTTAGGCAAATCTCGAAAGTTAAGAGACTTGGAACGATTTTTTTCTTCAGATTCATTTAGAGGGGCCTTTTCGTTAATCGAAATCATTTTTCGAGACTCCCCCCCTCACCCCCCCTTCAACCCCCCCCCCCTTTTACCTCTTTTTTTCTGTTTTGTTTACGGATTCGTATAGAGGAGGCTCGGGAAAGTTAAAACCATTTTTCAAATTTGACCCCCTTGCCCCCCTTCACCCCCCCTTTCGGATCTCGGTAGTTAAGAGACTTGGAACATTTTTTTTTTCAGATTCATTGAAAGGGGCCTATCCTGTGGTGGTACCAGTAAAGCGAAGGGGGGAGCGGGCGAGCGAAGCGAGCCGGCGACCCCCGTAGCGTAGGGATAAAGTCATGATAGCTTTCCGGTGGTAGGTAGGTCCCTCCTTAGCGTAACGAAGGTTGAGTGGGTGAAGCGTAACTCAGGGGCGACGACAAGCAAACTTTAGGTTAATGTTTTTTAGTAGTAGCAGGAGGTAGTAGGTAGGTGGTAGGGGTAGTAGGTAGTAGGTAGGTGGTAGGTAGTAGGTAGTAGGTAGGTGTAGGTAGGTAGTAGGTAGGTGTAGGTAGGTGGTAGGTAGGTTTAGGTAGGTAGTAGGTAGGTGTAGGTAGGTGTAGGTAGGTGGTAAGTAGGTGTAGGTAGGTGGTGTCATTCGTGAGATTCATATAGAGGAGGCTCGGGGAAGTATAATCCGTTTTTCAAATTTGAACCCCTTGCCCCCCTTCACCCCCCCTTTAGGCGGATCTCGGAAGTTAAGAGACTTGGAACATTTTTTTTTCAAATTCATTGAGAGGTGCAATGCGTTAGTCGAAATCATTTTTCAAAGCGCCCCCTCTCCCCCTCTCCACGCCTCGCGAGCTGCGCGCAGCTCGCGCACCCACGCAAATACTAGTTATACTATATAAAGCTTAAATACCACTCACTCACTTATTGACAGAATTGATCTCCCAGATGGTGGATGGGGAGGTGGGTATATTTTGACAGATTCGTAAACAATGAACTCTCAATCCTATGGGAAAAGTCCGAAACCCCCCCTTTCCCCCCCCCTTCTCCCCCCTCCCTATCGTATCTCGGAAACAAAGAGACTTGAAGTGTTTTTTTTTAGGGATTCGTATAGAGGTGGCTCGGTAAAGTAAAAATCATTTTTCAAAGTGGCCCCCCTTGCCCCCCTTTTCCCCCCCTTTAAGCGAATCTCGGAAATAAAGAGAATTTACGAGTTTTTTTTTAGGGATTCGTATAGAGGAGGCTTGGGGAAGGAAAAACCATTTTGAACCTTGACCTTTGACCCCCTTGCCCCCCTCCACCCCCCCCCCCCCCCCCTTTCGGATCTCGGAAGTTAAGAGACTTGGAACGAATTTTTTTTCAGATTCATATAGAGGGGCATTGCGTTAGTCGAAATCATTTTTAGAAACTCCCCCCTCTCCCCCCCTTCACCCCCCCCCCTCTTCACCCCTTTTTTCTGTTTTGTTTACAGATTCGTATAGGATAGGAGGCTCGGGGAAGTAAAATGGTGGTACCGGTAAAGCGAAGGGAGGAGCGGGCGAGCGAAGCGAGCCGGCGACCCCCGTAGCGTAGGGATAATGTCATGATAGGTTTCCGGTGGTAGGTAGGTCCTGAGTGGAGCGAACCTGCGAGACCGAGTGGAGCGAAGGGGGGAGGTGGCGAGCGAAGCGAGCCGGCGACCTCCTTAGCGTAACGAAGGTTGAGTGGGTGAAGCGTAACTCAGGGGCGACGACAAGCAAACTTTAGGGTAATGTTCTTTTAGTGGTAGTAGGAGGTAGTAGGTAGGTAGTAGGTATGTGTAGGTAGGTAGTAGGTAGGTGTAGGTAGGTGGTGGCATACGTGAGATTCATATAGAGGAGGCTCGGGGAAGTAAAATCCGTTTTTCAAATTTGAACCCCTTGCCCCCCTTCACCCCCCTTTTAGGCGGATCTCGGAAGTTAAGAGACATGGAACATTTTTTTTTTTCAGATTCATTGAAAGGGGCAATGCGTTAGTCGAAATCACTTTTCAAAGCGCCCCCTCTCCCCCTCTCCACGCCTCGCGAGCTGCGCGCAGCTCGCGCACCCACGCAAATACTAGTCTTCATATAAAGCTGTATTTTGCTGCTTCTTCTTCTTTTTCTTATCGTGTGGGCAGTAAGGTCTAACGACCACACACACCCTAGTGTCAGAGTTTCTAAACCGCCTCAAAGGCCTCTGAAATGGTTTGATGATCGTCTTTTGCTTGTGTCTTGTCTTTACATAATCAATTTAAAGTAAACTAACTGCCAACCTCGCTTTTCTAATTAGAGTATTTCATTGTACAATCAGTAAATCTCTGTAACCGGGCAAAGGTTCTTAGATTAGACGGTTCTAAAATTCCATTGCTTAAAACAGAAACAGTCACATAATTCATCATCATTTCAGCCGAAAGACGTCCACTGCTGGACATAGGCCTCCCCTAAGTGTCGCTACCACCGGTCCCATGCGTCTCTCATCCAGCGGATCCCCGCAACCTTCACCAAGTCATCGGATATATGAATCCTGAATCAAAATAACATCATTGTCACCCTATACAAAGGTGAAACTGGTTTTAAATGAACACAGCAATCTCAACTGATTGGAATTTTGGAGTGATATTATCGAGATAATGAATAGGGATTGCAATCCGGATTCTTCGAAATTCGAAAATGACTGAAAAATCCGGATTTTCATGACTTTTTTAAATCCGGTTTTTAATACTCAAATCCGGTTTATTCGGATTTCAATCAAAACCGATTTTGACGGATTATATTTGTATTTATCCACAAATTTTTAGTGTAAGTAATCGGTAGATCGATATTACCTACCTAGTCTACCTACTGTAACGTGCAAATGCAAGTGTGGGTAGTGATCATCACCAGTCAACGAGTGTGATCAACGCAACTGATTTGCCTTCAATGATTCACGTTGAAATGGCGTTATTTGAAAACGGTGGAAGTCGAGGAGAAATCCTAAAAAAAGCTCTGAACAGTGTTGAGTCCGAAAGAGCTTTTTCTACTGCAATAAAATAAGATCGCGCCTAAACGATGAGACTAGCCCCCTGCAAAAACCGGACGGGTCGCTCACTCCGCTACCGAGAAGGCAAATTTATTTGCATCTCTGTTTGCGAGCAATTCGCGTCTAGATACTGGGTCAAAACAGCCACCAACGATTCCTCGCTGTGATTCTTCAATGCCCGAGATCACAATACACTTGCAAGAGGTTCGTGAAGTACTTCAGTGCCTAGACGTGAATAAGGCTAGCGGTCCGGCCGCAAGGGTCTTAAGGAACTGTGCGCCTGAGTTGTCTCCTGTGCTGACACGCTTTTACCGCCTCTCTCTCAAAGCCCAGAATAGTGCCGAACTCCTGGAAGGTTGCCAATGTACGACCAGTACCCAAGAAGGGTAGTCGTGCCGACCCCTGTAACTATCGACCGATCGCCATCACCTCCATACTTTGTAAAGTAATGGAAAGGGTACTCAACGGTAAGGTGCTGGCGCATCTTGAAGCGAACGATCTACTCAGCGACCGTCAGTATGGTTTTCGCCAGGGACGGTCAACTGGGGATCTTCTGGTGTTAGCTACGCACTGCTAGGGCGAGGCCATCGAGAAACACTGCGAAACCCTTGCCGTGTCGCTGGACATCTCGAAGCGTTTTGACGGTATGGCACGCAAGTTTGTTGAGAAAACTTCCGGCATACGGCATTCCCGCTTACTTTTGCTGCTGGATATCTGACTTCCTGAGTGAACGGTCGATCCGAGTGGTCATTGATGGCTGCTCCTCTGACCTTATGGCTATCAATGCCGGAGTTGGGATCTCAGGGGTCTGTTCTCTCCGCGACACTTTTCCTGCTGCACATCATTGACCTCCTTGTTCCTGGTATTGTTGGGTACGCAGATGACAGCATTGTCATGGAGAGTTATACATCCAGCGCTAAAACCGGTGGTGATGAAGTACGTTCATTGAGAGAGGCCATGGTAGAGCGAACGAATTCAGCCTTAATACTTGTCTCCGACTAGGGTGACGAGAATCTGGTTGATTTCAACGCAACCAAAACGCCAAGTGTGTCTGTTCACCGCCAAAAGGAGTCCGTTTATTCTGGCCTCTACTTTCTGGAGTGCGTCTGTACAAGTTACTGACAGTCTCGAGTTTCTTGGCACGAAGTAGACCGCGAGTCTGAACTTCGGCGCCTACATCGAGTCGAAAGCTCAAACTGCGGCAATAAGCTAGTCATCCTAAACAAGGTATTATATAAAGCTCAAGTCCGGTCCGGCATGGAGTACTGCTTTCACATTTGGGATGGCTCAACCAAATACCAACTTGCCACACTCGACTCTGTGGAGCGCAGAGCCAGGAGGCTAATTGGTGACGTTAAGCTGGTTGCCAAGCTACATAGCCTGGCCCACCGCCGCAAAATCGCATGTCTGTCGGTCTTCTACAGACTGTGCTTCGGAGAGTGTGCTCAGGAGCTCCATGAGCTGATTCCACCATCTCCCTTCTTCCATCGGGAGACTAGACGTACTGCAGGTTATCACCCATACCTAGTCGACGTTCCACACATTCGAACGAAGCGCTTTACTAAGTCCTTTATTATGCGCACAGCCAAGGAGTGGAACTCCCTGCCTGCGTGGGTTTTTCCGAGTCCATATAGCCCTAATCTATTGTCGCGAGTAAACAGGCTTCTTCTGGGTAAGCTAGTTCCATCGTCGACTTCATCTCTGCCCTTAGGGCAAGATTGAGGTCAAGAGTAAGCCCATTTATTAAAAAAAAGACTACTCGCTCATGTTCGTTTTCTATAGAAGACTGATTAAAATACGTATTACTGTTATGATATGACTGACTGATTTGATAAAAATGAAATTGAAATACGTTAAATTTTTTTCGTGAGACTACATTTTTATAAAATAGGAGGAGGAGGAGGATACGTCAATTATCTTAAGTTTACGTTATGTTACCTAATTATTTAAAGTCACAGAACAGTTTATGTTAAATGTTACTTATGTTTTTAAAAATTTTTAGCGGGAAAAATGACGTATACCCTAAGTTTTGATGATTATTTCAGTTGATTTTATTCTGTCGTGCTGTGATTTGAGCGAATAAATACTGATTTTAAATAATTTATGCTATTTAATTCCAATTTTATCAAATCAACTTAAAACACTCAAAACTTCGAAATATCCGGATAATCCGGATTTTACTTGGACAAGAATACACAAATCCGGATTTCAAAAAAATCCGGATTTTGCAATCCCTAATAATGAATATAATACAACACTTTTCAACTTTGCCACTTTCGTATTGTTTCAAGAACAATTTGAGACTTTTATTAAAATAGACATTGGGGCTGAAGGAGGTACTTAAAGACTTTGTTATAAATTATTTATTATTTTCGATCCAAAAAAGATGACTGAAAAGCTGAAAAGTTAAGGGCTGACCAAGCATCTTGTTGGGTCTGCGGGTTGTTCGAAAGAGATACCGCGGCCTCGACACAAAGGGCTAAGAAGGAACATTTGTGGTTTTTAGTCAGTAGAAGTCTGACACTCCCTACCGCTCTACCCAGACCGGGAGGATCTGCTTCTGGAGGGATGGGGGCTGCTTGGAGTAACGGCCGCCATAACTAAGGACCAAGTGCGCAAACTAAATTCCTGACTAAGGATATAGAGGCCGTAACAGTCACCCCCCCCCCCCCCACTCACTGGCGAACACACTAAGAAAAGACTCAAGCTATGGTGAATGTATCTTTACCCAGTTCATTTGTTCCACTTCAAAATCCCAATAACACTGCGCAACATGGTAATCGAACCCGTGACGAAATGCCAACAGTCGCTACTTAGGCTACGCTACTTAGGCTACCCCTAAAACACCGATAGGCAAAATAAGAGTCTCTTTAATCCCATCATAATATATCCACATAAAATCCCATATTCCCATAACGCCATCAACAAACAAGGAAACACGGAACTCCTTAAAATAAAAATCCATTACAGGTTTTCATTATACTCTGGCAATATTTTCCCAGCAATCATATAGCACGGAGCAGAGTACACTGCAAACAACGTTGTCGTGACAGTTTGCATATTTTTATTTATACCGGTAAAAAATTACCGGTATTTTTAACCGGTATTCAAACTACCCAGTTCGTGTCGAGGAACATGGATTGGAAAATGAAGTATTAAAAGTAAGTAACAGAGTGAATAATAAGGATGTTACTTGGTAGTTTAATTTTGTTGGCATTTTTTTAGATAAATGATGAGATTTTTTTTTTATATGACAGATTTTATAGTATCGGAGGAACTTGTTGTTAAATAATAACACTAAACTGCACTTGCTAAGGTTGATTTGTGGATGGGTGACCGCCCAATACATACTGAGGTTTTTTTTCCGTTCTCGTAAATTCCGTCAAACCTTCTTTTTTTTGTTTGAGGGGTGGGAAATCATCAAATAACTCCTCCCGCTCTTGGGCAGAGCGAAAAGGAGTGTCAGACTTTTACTGACTAAAAACCACCCATGTTCCTTCTTCGCCCTTGTGCCGAGGCCGCGTTATCTCTTTCGATAATCCGCAGCCATTCCGTCAAGCCTTTGGTCCCGTCCGCAATTATTTATTTTTGTCAAGTTGTAACGTACTTTAAGTGATCGCGTTTAAATGTTTATATTTAAAAATGGTGTAAATGAATTTAAAACGAAGCGTAAACGCACTTGCTCTCCTCGTCCTTGGTTTTTTTTTGTTCTGGATATCATTCCTAAAAACCTTCTAATTACGGATGTTATGGAAGGTCAAAGTTTCAACCTTTTCACAAACTAAAAAAACGAAAGATTAAAAACCTAACTAAACACTACTTTTAGAATTAACTACCTGCCTTCTACCTCTATCCATTGATGAAAACAGCATGAAAATCGATGCAGTCGTTTTTGAGTTTATCGCAAACAAACAGACAGACGCAGCGTAGGACTTTGTTTAATAGTAAGAGTAGTGATGATATCTCTCTCCTTCTAATTCAAACATATTTAACTATACAGTAATTAATATTTATAAAGACGAACGTTCTGAAAATAAACCTGAACTGAGCTTAAAGTAATTAACTAAATAAACAGACTTCCATTACATTTTTGAAGCTAAGAGCAAACTCGTTAATCTACGTTAGTGTTTTCTTTAGTTAGTTTCAGAGAATCCTCACTTTAGTTAGTTATCTGAGAGGTTAAAAATAAATACGAGAGAGCGAATTTAATAAATAATTGTACTTTACAGGAGTACGTTTTATAACATCACGCTAGTTGTCGACAAAGTTAGGCAGAGATATACCTGTAACGAAGAGAGAGCTTCATGCCCAGCAGTGGACAGTCGATGAATGGCTGTGTATAATAATACCTGTAACAGTTTATAACGAACTAAGACACGCGCAGTGGCTCGACGATTAAACTGCTGCACTGCGAGTCGAAGGTTAGGTCCTCGCACGGTGTCAACTACCCTATTAGGGTAGTTGACAAAAAAAGCCAATTAGTCCGTCACATAGATTACCAAAAAATATTCGACATGTATTTTTTCTTTTTGCACGTAAACCAAAAATGAAGACGATACAGTGCTTCAAAAACTCGTGTGACGTCACATCGCACTACATTTTTTACCACGTAGTGCCGTCAAAAGCCCCCACTCCTGATCTTTGACGCGTTATAACTTCGCCAAATTTTATTAATTTGGTAAAACAAAAACACGTACTTATCTAATATTTTTCGATAATCTAACTGACGGACTAAACGGAATCATATTTTTTTACCCATGACACATCCCTATAATTGTAGGGCCTACAGATAGTTGTTCTGGGTCTGGATGTTTGTGTACGTGAGTTTTAATGTTTGTAGACGCAACCACGATACAGGAGACATATCACATACTTAGTGTGGTAAAACTTTTATTTAAAAAACACTACCTTGAACATTAACGTTGTGCATTTTTGAATGTTTATGAATGGTTAGGGTTAAAGTACACCCACAATTCCCCAAATATGTTTCAGTCCACTGTGATAGGGATGAGCCTATCAGCGTTACTGTAAACAATATCACTAGGTACGGTCAGCATCAGAAGTATATTAACATTACTCAAAGTTTCGAAGCTGTTTTTTTAATAAAAACTTGTTAGATATTCCTCGTTACTACATGTTATTGGAGTTTCAGGACTATTTTATCGAATAATCTCAAACATTAAAAATAATAGCTAGAGTCTACATAAAATAATTAAAATTCCGAAATGTTCAGCTACTTCTGATGCTGACCGTACCAAATCTGGAAACCGAACCCAAGACCTTATGCTCGGTAGTTACGCTTATTTTATTTTTATTCAAATGGAACAACAAACGCTTGCTACGACAAAACCAATTTGGCAGGAATATATATAGCGAATGCGAGGGATTTAAATTGTATTTAAGTCTTGTGTAAGTCTATGTAGTGAAAATACTAATATTTCTTATATTTCCTAATTTGAGTTTTATATTGTGGGATGAACTTACGAACTTGGAAAGGGCACTGAATTACATGAGAAAAAGTTATGGTAAAATATTTCAGTTGCGTTTACGTACCTTACATATTTTAAATATTATACCTACGGTTATCACTTCGCAATTTTTCAACAAACTTTCAATAATTCACTAAAACACAACTTTTTATTGAAAATATAACCTTTGTTTTCTCACAGTCGGTTTAAAAGGGCGATAAGAAAAATAACTCGAGGTACAAAATCCGCACGAAATCGAAATAACAAAAATACCTATAAGCTACAGAAATGCTTGTGACTACAACTTACTGATGGGAAAACTCAGTCACATTTTGGGAGTATGAACCACGGAGTGTGAAATTCTTTTTCCTCCTTCGAAAAGAGAGGATCCTACAACAAGGGTCCGTATTTTTGAATCAATAGAATTCCAAATCGTGTACGAAATCGCAGAATTCGTATGCGAATCCGTACGAAATCGCTATTTTTGAATATTCATACCCGTGAATTTTGCAACGAGTGGTCCGCCGTCCGACCCACTCGTTTCCGATATTCTACCAGAAGAAATGACGGAAATGACGTGATGAATTCTGCGATTTCGTACACGATTTGGAATTCTATTGATTCAAAAATACGGCCCCAGGCGGGTGTACCCAGCAGTGGTTGACGGGTTTTCCTATAAACTCTTAAGGCTGCCTGTCCACCGGAGCGGAGCGAGGCTGCGGAGCGGAGAAACGCACAAATATTAACCAATAGGATTGCACACTGGGACCGGAGCGGAGATTTTGTGCAGTCCTATTGGTTAATATTTCTCCGTTTCTCCGCTCCGCTGCCCGGTGGACAGGCAGCCTAAGGCTGGTTTATTTAATCACTAGTTAACTTTTATTTGCCCAATAAGTTTGTCATTTTGACAGTTTTTGGAGAGACCATCTGTCAAAACATCACATAATATTCCTCAGGTAAAAGTTAACTGGCGATGGAAAAACCGGTGTGATGTTAGTTGTATCATCTATATCATAGATGGCGCTGTAGTACTTTTCATAGTGCCGATACAACAACTTTCCTCGTCCTTCGAAACACTTTAAACTAACTTACTAAACTAACGATCCAGTCAATGTCTGAGAGGACTGACAGCTCCTACTCTTTACATAAAAACTGACCTGCAAATTGCAAAACGCGTGAGATTTGAATTTCGCGGGCTACCTTGGAGGTTCCACCTCAATCGACTTACTTGTTACCTAAAATTCACTTATATCTGACGCGAGTTTAAAATTTTTTACCCATTCCAAAAAAAGTGCACATCGCCCGCCGCCGCTAAAGCAGTTTTCACTTCGAAAAACTAAAAATCGAATAATCTGTAGCGAAACAAAAAGGTATCCTATTAGAGTAAGATCCCAGAGCAATCAGACATAACTTATTTTCACACGGATGAAACCTGAAGTTTTCAGTAGCGTCTCGTGTGCCTTGAATACCTACGCGCTTTGTAGAACTTGCCGAGTGACACCTGGGCAGGTACCAGGTGAGAAAGGTGACTAAAAATAAGAATTATTTAACTTAAATTCACATGGCTGATTTTTATATATGTCATGTAGAATATTATTTTAAAGTTAATATCATAAGTGTCAGACACTTTTGATGGACCAGAGCTTTTGTCAGACGCTTTTAAGCTTGGATTTTGGAGCGCCTGACCAAAATAGCATGGCAATATCCCGATCAATTAGCTTTAAGTATTAAATCATAAATTCATAAGGAGTTTAGTATTATTTAAAGCGTCTGTTAGGCAATACGGCCGACGGAAAGTGTCTGGCAGTAGAAAATATACGTAAAAAACAGCTTGGAGAAAATACTTCACGTATTTTCTCCAAGCTGTTTTTTACGTATATTTTGGGAATTATCCTTAAAAATAAGTCGCAAATACTCCCAGACACTTTCCGTCGGCCGTATTGCTTAACAGACGCTTTAAATAATACTAAACTCCTAATGATTTAATACTTAAAGCTAATTGATCGGGATATTGCCATGCTATTTTGGTCAGGCGCTCCAACATCCAAGCTTAAAAGCGTCTGACAAAAGCTCTGGTCCATCAAAAGTGTCTGACACTTATGATATTAACTTTAAAATAATATTCTACATGACATATATAAAAATCAGCCATGTGAATTTAAGTTAAATAATTCTTATTTTTAGTCACCTTTCTCACCTGGTACCTGCCCAGGTGTCACTCGGCAAGTTCCACAAAGCGCGTAGGTATTCAAGGCACACGAGACGCTACTGAAAACTTCAGGTTTCATCCGTGTGAAAATAAGTTATGTCTGATTGCTCTAGGATCTTGGACTATATCTTCTGGTTAACGCACGTGAAGTAACCCTACGAACGCCCGAAAGGTAATCTCTTAATAAAACGGCCTAACTTGTAACTACGACGGGTGACGACCAAATGACGTACAAAATGTATCCACCTTCATATATACTAGTCTGTACGCCCCTTTTCTGCTTCCACTAAAAATACCGTGAGAATTTCTGTTGGACCTTTACAAATCCCATTCTGCTACGAAAGTTTAACTTGTCAGCTCATACTGTGTGGTATTAAGGTTGAATTTGCCGTGACAAACAGTTTTTACGTGGTTTTTATCGCAGTCAAAAGACGTGACCGTGGGATTTTGAATGCGTGGGAAATAACTACACGGGGTGAATTTTTTTGCGGTGCGTGAATTTAAATGTTGTAAGATATCTAGTGGAATATGTAGCGGTAACGAAAAAATTGTAAGGTTAAGCGTGAGAATGCGTTAACCTTTCCTTTTTTCAATTAAGGGACAAAGGGAAGGAAATAACTATGAAACTTAAAACTAAATAATTATATAAAGGACCCCTTCTTTTATATACCTACCTATTTAGTTTGCAATTTGTATTTGCAAAACTTGGTTAAATAAACTTAAGGCCCATTTTTAAATCAAATATTATTTACGACATAAATAAAATAATAGGGGATCGGACTGAGTCAAAAAAATATGATTCTGTTTAGTTCGTCAGTTAGATTATCGAAAAATATTGGATACTTACGGTGTTTTTTGTTTTGACGAATTAATGAAAATTGACGAAGATAAAAAGCGTCGTGACGTCACTTGTGGGTTAAAAATGTACTGACATGTAACGTTTTCGAGGAGTTCACGAGTTTTCGAAGCACTGTATCGTCTTCATTTTTTGTTAATGTGAAAAAAGAAAAAATAGGTGATCAATATTTTTTGGAAATCTATCTGACGGACTTATTAGTTTTTTTTTGTCCGATCACCTATTATGATGTATCGTATAACCCAGACTAACCCAGTCCTAGCTGGGTTGTGCAGGTCAGATAGGCACACGCTCCATGAAAAAAATAATGGTATTCAGTCGCATTCGTTTAGACGGGAAGCCGACCCCAACATAGTTGGGAAAGGCTGGGCAGATGATGATGAGTTAAAGCTAATAATTCCAATGAAGATAACTTTGCCTGAAATTGCTGTTTTTAAAACACTACTAAACTATTTTCTGAAGCTTTACGAACTTATCTTTAGAACGAACTTCAAATTACAAGAACTATGCATTTATTTAACAAAATAATATTTTATTAAAAAAATATTCAACCCTTTTAATGCGGTGCGGAGTCTGCCAAGGTCAGCGATCAAAAGGTCAAGGTCAGTAAGTAGACGAGTTACTGGGGCGTGTATACTCGCTTCAGTACTACCCCACCGATCATTTATCTGTATTTGGGTTATTTTGCTATGTTACAGACAAAGGTCGATATGTAGCCTCTTCGCGGAATGTCTGGTTTATCTTAGGTCTTGACCGACGCGGATGCCTCTTGGCAAACCAAATAGATTCCAATTTCGGCCTTTGACTAATGAATTTTTAGGTACTTATAGGTACTTAGAGCACTTAACAGTAACTTTGCCTAGTCCTTAATGTTAAGGTATTACGAAGTAAGCGAGCAGTGCCATCTAACTATGTGTTTTCTAAGTTTGGTTGTTGTGTCGCGCCGCTAGCACGCACCGCATTGTTGTCATCAAAACATCTTAAAATATATTAAGTTACTGGTTTATATGTGTTTAATTTACCCTAACCCTTCAGGTTATGGGCCCAGGGATAGTCAGTGAGTGAAAACAGGACATATTAGTGAACAATTGCAGTGATTTGAACTAAAACAGTTCATCGTAATAAAAGTTATAAACGCGTGAAGTTAAGTGAAGGCTAATTAGTGTAACGCGGACTTGCAAGTTTACGTTTTACGTTCGCCGACGCCGTTTGTTTACTACACGTTTGTTACGAAGACTTTTATTCATTGTTTTTGTTTTGTTTTGGAGTTGAAGAAACTTCATTATGGCTACATCTATAAAGATTGATCGACTTACTGGTGATAATTACGATACATGGAAGATTCACATGCGAGCTATATTAATTAAAAATGACTTATGGGAATTTGTTTCGGGATTATTTCCCAAACCGCAGTTAAGTGATCCAAAATATGCTGAATGGTTGAAAATGGACAGAAAAGCCGAAGCCGACATACTGTTAGCGGTAAGTCCAAGTGAATTGGCCGCATTGGATGGTTTGGAAAGTTCCAAGGCTATTTGGGAAAAGCTGAAATCTATGTATCAGTCCAGCGGTCCTGCTAGAAAAGCCTCTTTGTTGAAGAAACTGGTACTGAATCGTATGCAAGAAGATGATGATTTGAAGAAACACATCTCTGATTTTTTTGATGCAGTTAAGAAATTGAGAGAAATCGGTTTGATTGTTATAGACGAACTATTAGCCATATTATTATTGTACAGTTTACCGGATTCATTCGCCATGTTTAGAACAGCAATGGAATCACGCGATGATTTACCATCAACGGAAACATTAAAAGTGAAGATTATCGAGGATTATGAAGCTCGTAAATCCAAAACAGTTGATCAAGGGGCTATGTTCGTCAAACGTATCAATAAAAATAAAAATGCCAATCTGAAGAAGAATCATGACAACGACAACCACGGTTATAAAAATAATGTCGAATGTCATCGTTGTGGTCGTCGTGGGCATTTAGCAAGAGACTGCAGAACTAAGCATAACAACAAGCATAAACAAAGTGCACAGAGTTTGGAAAATAAAGACGACAAAGAGCAAAAGACAACAATGTTATTGAGTACTACCGAAGAGGTTATGCAAGGTGAGAAAGTAAATCCTATTTGGTGCATTGACAGTGGATGCACAGGTCATATGTGCAATGAGAAGCAAATGATCGAGGATTTTACGCGGCTAGATTCAGAGCTAAATTTAGCTAATAGCGACAGAACACAAATTACTGGTACTGGTAATGTCAAGATTTATGTAGACACGGGCAGTGAAGAACGCCAGATTAGTATAGAAAAAGTGTTCTACGTATCTGACTTACGAACAAACCTATTATCAGTGGCTAAGATGACAGATCGCGGGTTCGAGGTTCACTTTAGGAAGAATGATGCGATTGTGATTGACGATAATGATAAAATTCATATGCGTGCAGAAAGAGTTGGAAATCTATATCATGTTCGAATGGGTAAGAATTCTGTTAATAATATTGAAGCAGTTAAGAATTCAATAGACATGTGGCACCAACGACTCGGACATCTCAACGAACGCGACCTGAAAGCTATGGCGAACAATAGTTTAGTACACGGGCTAACATTCAAGGGCGACGAAAAGTTATCCCAATGTGAGATTTGCATTAGTGAAAAACAGACATGCACACCTTTTCCAAAGAAAAGAGAAGATAGTACCACTGAATTACTAGAAATAGTACATAGTGATGTTTGTGGCCCCATGAATCATCAGTCGTGTGGCGGTAAAAAATATTTTGTCACTTTCATTGATGATAAATCTAGATGGTGTGAAATCTACTTCATTGCAAGGAAAAGTGAAGTCTTAAGCGTGTTCAAAACTTACAAAGCCTATGCAGAGAATTTAACTGGGAAGAAAATAAAGAATCTTCAATCTGATAACGGTGGAGAATATGTGAATAATGAGTTTGATGATTATTTGAAGAAGGCAGGAATTAGAAGAAGATTGACGGCGCCATATACGCCTCAACAGAACGGAATTGCCGAAAGGAAGAACAGGACATTGGTCGAAATGGCACGATGTATGATGCATCAAGCCGGAAGTCCTCCTTCATTTTGGGCTGAAGCTGTAAATACGGCTAATTATATAAGAAACCGTTGTCCAACAACAGCCTTAAATGGTCAAATACCTTTTACACTGTGGAAAGGAAAGAAACCTACAGTCATATACATGCACGTGTTTGGCTCGAAGGCTTACTATAAAGATAAGGGAAAACCAAAAAGAAAGTTTGAGTCACGTTCACAGCTAGGAATATTTATGGGCTATGATATTCAATCTAAAGCTTATAGGATACATGATCCTGCAACAAGAAAGATTATCATTACCCGCGACGTGAAGTTTATGAATGAGACAGCGTTTAGGCATGAATATAAAGAAATACTTGATGACGAAGAAGATACTGATGAAGAAGAAGTGAGAATAGAATTTCATGCGTCTGATAAGAACAATAAAAGAAAGGAAGATAAGTGCAAGATATTAAAAGCTAACAAAAATGTTGCTAGATCAAGAAGATCACTTGAAAGAATTCTAGAACCACAAGAGGATAGAGATAGAAGTCAATTATATGGAAAAAGAAAGTCAACTGTTTCATGGGAAAACTTAATAGAACCCTCTAAAAGAGGAAGAGGAAGACCCCGCCTACTTCGTACTGGTCACGCGGGCAGACCGCGGAAAGAATATCACACAGTGAACGAGAATAATACTACAGATAGTAATAATGAATCAGATGAATCTGATGAATCCAATGAACAGATAAGTGCAGGGATAGCAATAATAGAACAAATGACGTGGAAAGATATAGAGAAGAGAAGCGACTTGAATTTGTGGACTTCTGCTCTAGAAAATGAGTATCTGTCTCAGATAAAGAACAGAACCTGGGAAATTGTACCACGACCAAAACAACGCAAGGTTATTGGAAGCAGATTCGTGTTTAGTACCAAAAGTACTGGCAAGAAAGTACGCCTTGTCGCAAAAGGATGTTCACAACGGCCAGGGGAGGATTTTCATGAGACGTCTTCGCCCGTTGTGAGATCGTCATCCATAAGACTCATAGCTGCTCTGTCGGCTGAGTTAGGATTAGAAATCCATCAAATGGACGTAGTAACGGCTTACCTGAATGGTTCTTTAGATGAAGAAGTCTATATGGAAATCCCAGATCAGTTAAGAGACGTTCTAAAGAAAGTAATTGAAAAAGAAAAGGTCGGTTCGCAGAAAAATATAATAACAGACAAGGACATACTACAGACAGCTAAACGCTGGCATGAAACTCTTGATGAATGTGTGGATAGTGTGTGTTTGTTGAAAAAATCTTTATATGGCTTGCGACAATCAGGTCTGCAGTGGTATAAACGGTTAGCAAGAATGTTGAATGATATTGGTTTTGAATCATTGCCACAGGAACCTTGTGTGTTTGTTGCAAGAAAGGGTGAACGACTAATGTTGATAGGTATATATGTCGATGATATAATTCTAGCGACAAATGATAAGATATGGATGCAAAATGTAAAGAAACAGTTAGGAAGTGAATTTGAAATGAAAGATATGGGGAAAATATCTACTTGTTTAGGAATTGAATTTAGTCGTGATGATGAAAATAGAGTTTACTTAAGTCAAAAATCATATATTGATAAAGTGTTGGAACGCTTCGGTATGAGTGAGTGTAAACCTGCTATCACGCCTATAGATGTAAATGTAAAACTAGAGAAGCCTGAGTGTGTAAGAAATGATGTAATGGAACAATATCCGTATCAGAGATTGATTGGCGCCTTAATGCACTTAGCAGTGTCAACCAGACCAGATATCGCGTATGCCGTTAATTTTTTAAGTCAGTTCAACACAAATTACGACATTGCACATTGGAAGGCTGCTAAACGTGTGTTAAGATATTTGCGAGGTACATCAGATTACGGACTAGTGTATGAAAGAACCGGCTTGCCTCTTTTTGGTGTGGTTGATGCCGACTGGGCAGGGAATGCAGTAGATCGTAGGTCCTATTCCGGTTTCGCATTTATTTTTGCAGGTGCTCCCGTCAGCTGGGAAGCGCGAAAGCAACGAACCGTTGCTTTATCCAGCACCGAAGCCGAATACATGGCTATATCCGAATGTACTAAAGAAGCCATGTATTTACGTGATGTTTTGAATAGCATTGAGATTAAGTGTGAGTGTGTGATTATATTCAATGATAACCAGGGTGCGATTAAACTTGCCCAAAGTAAGAACTACCATTCACGAACAAAACACATTGATGTACGGCACCACTTTATTCGCGATAAGTGCGAACAAGGTGTAATTGATCTTAGATATTTGTGTACTGATCGAATGCCTGCTGATGTTTTGACTAAAGGTCTGAGTGGAACAAAACATCATGTATGTCTGCATAATTTAGGGATGATGGATGAATGTATGTAGATGTCGAGGATCTGCTCCCAACTTCGAGGGGAGGTGTTAAGGTATTACGAAGTAAGCGAGCAGTGCCATCTAACTATGTGTTTTCTAAGTTTGGTTGTTGTGTCGCGCCGCTAGCACGCACCGCATTGTTGTCATCAAAACATCTTAAAATATATTAAGTTACTGGTTTATATGTGTTTAATTTACCCTAACCCTTCACTTAATCTTTCCGGCCCTTTTGTATTTATAAATAATTTTATGAGTTGAACGATAATTTATTATTCATTTATTTTTTATGTCATGTTATTATGCAGGCATTTATCGCAGATACTCTTATTGTATTTGCAATAAATAAATATTACTTAAGTAACCTACTTAAAATGAATGATTTTATTTGTTTTTGTTTTTACACTTGTAGTAGAGGTATGCCTAGTCAAATCAAGGATCGTCGAATCTTCTATATTTGACTCTCACAGCTAGATAAAGACAACTTTTTGCTTGAAAGTCCATCTATTGTGTACGTCTGTTGAATGTGTATCTTCTATTTTAGAAAAGGTCTATATATAATGTCTGGATGTGAAAGATAACATGACCCTTAGTAACTTACTGAAAGTCTATTCAATTTAGTTTTGTGACAAATCTAGAGTCAATTTACTTTATTAATTTTGGACACAATATGAGTTATTATAACAGGTTTAAATTATGAGTACCTAAACATCGATAATTTTGCGAGTTTAATGTTAGGTCAAAATTGTCACAATTCCAGGATGGGTCAGTAGGGCTATTGCGTATCTTTTTAATGACAGTGACTATCATAAGTGTGCATAGATTTACTGTAAATTGGTTATGGTTTGGTACATTTTTTTCTTAAAAACTCACCATTTGACAGTTATTTGATAGACATTATAAGTTATCCACTGTCATTGAAAGATACGCAATAGCCCTGCTGGACAAATAGGCCAGAGTTGTCACACAGTTGGTACCCGAAGACGGTTGTCGAAACCGAGGCAAGCCCAATAAACGCTGGCGTGGCAATTTAGACTCGTTCCTGACTGATTGGTAAGACGAGGCAAAACACCGAGAGCGTTGGAACGGAGTGGGGAAAGCCTTAGCCCAGCAGTGGGGCAGAAAAGGATAATTTTTTAATTCATTTTTTTAAGACCCAGCTGCACTTGATCATTTTATAAAAAAAAACAACTTGAATTTACAGCTAAAACCATAGACAAATTGTCATTCAGTCAATAAAAAGTAAACATAAAGGCTATGCAAATATCGAAAAAGCTTTCTTATTTTTTCTGTTTGATTTAAATATTTAACCCTACGGTCGCTGAGGTGGTCTACTCTGACAGTAAAGGTCACTGTGCAGATGAGTTAGCGAAGGTGAGAGGTCGTGAGAGCGAGATTAATCTACGTTTGTCTGACTGTGCCACCTTTTGTATGTAGATAAAACACTTTTTGAATACATTAATGTCAATCTCTGGTAGATATTTTATCAAAAAACTATGTTTATTTTTACATAATTTTAAGCGATTGTAATCCCCGAAGGGTTAGGCAGACGTGCCCCTAATTGTACGCTCACGTTTCGCATAAAAGCTTAAGCAAAATATAGTTTTCCTTGACGGATTACATTATAAAGAAAAAAATATTTAAAAACATTGAAATAAATAGTCAGAAACTTAATTTATCCTTATAAATATACTAGCTAATACCCACCTTTGTCCGCGTGGATATTGGTCAGATTATTATACTAAAACCTTCCTCGAAAACCACTCTATCCATTGCTGAAAACAGCATGAAAATCAGTACAGTAGTTTTTGAGTTTATCGCGAACAGACAGACAGACGTGGCGGAGGACTAATTATTGTTTAATAATATGTAGGTAGTGATTTCTATTTGAAAAAAATCAATGATACAAGGCTACTCTGACTTTTAAAACTAGAAATAGATAAACCACAAGTTATCCACTCAACGTATTATCAAACACAAAAGTGAAGAAGATTCGATTCACCGTGCTATCGCGATCATGGTCAAGGTCGAGATAAGCCGGGCGTGGGAACCGTGTGAACTTGCCCTCAACCCGTGGGAAAACATTTCTTAAGTCAGAGTATAGTAACATGAGAGAGCCCTGTATAGAATTATTGATTTTTACACATTTCGCTGCCCTGTTGGTCTTATGATCACAAGTGTGGGTTCGAATCCCAGGTCATTCAAAGTGTTATTGGGTTATTCCATCAGAAATTTCATCGGCGCCATCTTGAATATAGGAGAGCTAAGTACTGTCTATTTGATGGTAATTATATATTTACTACATTGAAATGTTCGTAAGTGTTTTGTCTGTGACGCAACCGGTGGATGCAAACGGCAGGCTGCCGTTCTATGGGGGAGGCCTTTGTCCAGCAGTGGACGTCTTATGGCTGATGATGATGATGATGATGATGTTTTGTCTGTGAACATGATCATAGTAATGAGTCTTTGGTCAAATGGACCCATATTAAAACTATGAAAAAAAGTCTACCAAAGACTCAACAGTTTAAAATTCCGATGGGTCATTGCACTAGCATAGTTCATTCAAATCAAGGCCGCGTAGGGCAAGTAACTAGCGCGTGTGAACTCGACTGCTCATGAGACCCGATCATTCAGCACAATTAACTATCGGGGACAGTGGGGTGATTAAGATACGGAGCTCCCTTTTTAATTGCTTGCTAAGAGTTCAGAAAGGAAAGTTTAATGTTAGGCTATTTAAGTTTAGTCATGAATAATGGCACTATTAAAGTTTGGGTGACTGGATATTTTGGTATTATAGTAAATAATTGTATTTGATAGTAACAAGAAAATTACACACCACCTAATCTCGTTATTCGACAATCATTATTATTTCCAACTGAGTTTAAAAAGACATAAATCTATAATTTTGTGAAATATGTTCTCCACTGTTAATATTGAGTTATTTTTTATCAAACTATCAAGTGGTATCCAGCTTACTGCCATCCCAATTTAATGTATACAAGAATAAAACACATTTAAAATAAGAGAATTAACATACTTAATATTTATTTATTTTCAGGCAACTCAAACAATTCAAAAGGAAAACAAAAAAAAAAACAATTTGTAGATATAAACAATAACAACATTTTATCATAAGATAAATTCATTCATTAGTCGTTAAATTTTGTGTAAGATTCACACGGTCACACTGGTTTACCAAAAAACGAAGAAAAGAAAAAAAAACAACGTAGGTACCTGCCTTCCCATCTGTTATGCCAGTGCGAGCTGAAGGTCGTGATGGGCAAGTTACTGGGGCGTGTGAACTTGCCAGGCAGGCGTGGGAACTGAACGATCATACATTATTTTACTATGGAGGGAGAGTTTCGATGAATATTATTTTTTTTTTTTGAGTCTCAAGTACAAATTGATTGATAACAATAGGGTAGTTGACAAAAAAAAAAACTAATTAGTCCGTCAGAGATTTCCAAAAAATATCATTTATTTTTCTTTTTTCATGTAAAAAAATAAGATAATACAGCGCTTCGAAAACTCATATGACGTCACATTCCAGTACATTTTTCACCACATAGTGACGTCACAAGCCCCTACTCATGATCTTTGACGCGTTTTATCTTCATCATATTTTATTAATTAGATAAAACAAAAAACACGTATCCAATATTTTCCGATAATGTAACTGACGGACTAAACAGGATTTCGTTTTTTTTTGTCAGGGAACATCCCTATTATAAAATACCCACCGAATCTTAAGATTCACACCGTATTGAAAAAAAACAAGAGTATCTGTTAAGCCAGTGCAAGTGCGAGTAAGTTGAAGGTCGTGATGGGCGAGTTACTGGGGCGTGTGAACTTGCCAGGCAGTCGTGGGAACTGAACGATCATACGTTATTTTAAAAGTTTCGATAATTATTAAATTTGGTTTATCTTGCAAAGTTGCTCTAGGACATTTGCCGATTCATCTATAAGTATAAATAGAAAAACTACCATTCGAATTGAGAACCTCGTCCTTTTTGGGAAGTCGGTTAAAAAGAGATGTCCTGACTGACTGACTCATCAACGCCCAGCCCAAACACTTGGACCTAGAAAGCTGAAATTTTGGACAGAGGTTTCATTTGTAATGTAGACAATGAATAAGGAAGGATTTCTCGAAATTTAACTTTATTTGATTTTTTGTCAAAAGCTAGTAATACATACAAAATGCCCACCGAATTCACACCGTATTGAGAAAATATAAAAGGGTAGAAAAATAACTGATGTATGTAAGTATTTGACAAGCCAGTGCGAGTGCGAGTTAGTTCAAGGTCGTGATGGGCAAGTTACTGGGGCGTGTGAACCCGATAGGCAAGCGTGGGAATTGAACGCTCATTTATTATTACTCAAAGATAAAGTTGCGTTAGATAATAGAATCAATTATTTATAAAACTTTACTTACATTATTCATAGTTTGACACAATATAAGCATCTAACTGAAATACATTGTGTTTTCGTGGAAGCGTACCACGAGGGCTGGTTCGAAGGCGGCCGGCATGCGGCATAGGAAAAGAGCTCTTTGAAGGAATTGGAGAAGCCTTTAAAATAAAGAAAAAGTATTATTAAAATAAATAGGTATAGGTATAGTAAAAAAACTTTGTTGAATAAAACTGCTAAACTAGTATTGCTCAGCAGTGGGACGGAACAAGATAATACTAAAATACAACTAAAGTTATTTTTTACCGGGCCGTGGCGTAGGTATTATAGGTACTGCTACTAATAATAATGGCTGAATACAAAACCCGTCCCTCCACAATATTTTTGCAGCAATGTAAACATCGCATTCCAAGTACCAACACTGTTTATTCAAATCTGATAAAAGATGACATTACTTTGACAAAAAGTCAAACAACTGTCAACATACCACCTTACAACATGCAAAAAATACACTAACATTTATAAAACACCTTATTTCTTTAACATTAACATTAAAATTCCTTTAACACGATGACACGATTCTGTGGGTTATTAGTATTCCCACAAAGAATTTTTCACATGAGAATGGAAATTTTGTGGGAACATTTTGTGGTATTTGAGGGCCCCAGCACGTGCCGAAGGGTTATCGGAGCGCATTAGAGGGTTAAGTGTTTAATGTTCATCAATTAGGCGTGTGTGATGTATCTGTAGGTTTGTAGTTTAAAGGGTGACTGTTAGTGACACTATGGGATGATCACTTAGATAAGTGGAGCCGATAAATAATAATTTTAGATGTTTAATTAACTTTCATCATCATCAAACAAAATTGTGTGTAACACAGTACCTACTTAGATACAAATTATGGTATATTTTTTATTGAATTATCATTCCTTTCGAATTGAAGTGATTCAATCTTATTACATTTTAAGTTATAACGTCTATTATAATTATTTTTATTACTTTTGTATTATTTTATTTATTGGCTAAAAAATAAATCGGAATTCAAGTAACTCATAAAATAAATAATAGCCAAGCCAATAATGTGACTGTATAGGTACTTCTTTTTATAACATTTCATAGAGTATATTTATTTTTACTTAAAAAAACTCTTACAAAAAATTAAAAATATCAGTAGTTATATTTACTTTAATTTAACTTCCCAGCAAACATTAGAACCACAGCTAAAATATTCACACGACAAATTCCTGCTTGTATAAATATTAACTTCAAAAGACCCCATTATATATTTTTTGCCCCAAATGATGGTGTTATCATGTCATTGTGGGGTCAAATACAAGGTCTTGGTGTTCCCATGGGAGTCCGGTGTTTCCTATGTGAACTGTATCGTCATGGGAATGTAATTTTTTATGGCTTTTTTTGACCTGAAAAAGGGTGTGGGTTTAGTGATTGTGGAAGTGGTAATTAACTTTGGTTTAGTGGAAATTGAGACGTGATCTGTTCATACATATAAATAAAATTCAAGTGTCCATTTATCATTGCAAATGCAAAAGCGTTAAAAAAACGCTTTTGCATTTTAAAACGTATACGCTGTTAAAAACAACAATTTTTTTTTAATCTGTTCATCTGTTTATCTACGAAACGGTTGGACAGATTTTGACGGGTCTTTTACTGGCAGATAGCTGATTTTATAAAAAGTAACTTACGCAAATTATATTTTAGAAAAGAATTAGGGTTTAGCGCAAATAAATCAAAACCGTCGTAATTGTTAAAAAAAAACGAAAATTAGTGATATTTTTTAAATAAATTTTATAAAGTATCACTATTTCAAACACAACCAACCTAAAGTTGCCTTCTGCACATGCCACTACACAGCAATACAAAACTAACTCCAACCAGAATTCTAACCTTCGCCCTTGTACGTAATAGACATGTTAACCCTCCGCCCGCCACCCGCTACGACGGGGTCTGTTAATAAAAATTCCCGCGCGCCAGACGCGTTTCACACGCAAAAGCACGCACAGTACATTTCAGGAATATTCGATTTGTAAAAAATAAATAATTTATAAAAACAAACGACTTTTTTGTGTTTGGAATATAATGCTCTGATATTCTTTTTTTTATGAAATCTGTGAGCAAATTGAGTGTTTGGATAAATATTATACTGTCATCAATATGATGCGGTTGTGCAGATGTTTTTGAATGAAATATTGACAGTTTTTCAAGAGCCCAATAAATAATAATAATAATAATATTCCACAACTATCACACAACGCCATCTAGTCCCAAGCTAAGCAGAGCTTGTGTTATGGGTACTAGACAACTGATAAACATATGACGAAGGTAGGTCAACTATTTCGGGTACATCGTTGTCACTGTTGTCAGAGTCCAAGTTCAGCATGGCCGAAGTACGAAATAATAGTCTCAACACTGATTACAACCGCCTATTTATTTACTTCCGATAACAAATTAACAAAATCTTAAACGATCAAGCCGATGGAAACGGATTCAAGTACGGAAACGCGGTAAGTTCGATACAGGCGGGCAGACCAACCGTTCGCGCTCGTGTCTCACCAAAAAGTAACGTCCCTCAAGTCAAATGCGTCTAACGTCAACGTCAACCGACCACTCACAACTGACATTTGACATATGACAACTGACAGCTGTCATCTGTCAACCGAAAACTGTCAAACCAGACCTGCCACGCTTTGCATCGACCTCACCCAAGCTCACTGCTTGACGTTTCCGACTTTAACGATGATAGATCCGAAAAACGATGATAGATGGCGTTATTCTAAATTGTCAACTCTAAATATTGTGCCTCGGTGTTGAATCTGCGACACGGCCATCTTGACATTTCACACGTCCTCGTGTGAGGGAGGTATCTGCAACAAGAATTCACGGAAAGTAAATCGTCCCTTACTCGGCCTCCCTGACCAAGACGTCGGAGTATTAACACACACACACAATTCAAAACAAAATTTTGTTCTGATCCATAATCTCATCAAATCTCATAAAGAAAATCTCAACATTGAAATCAACATTCTTCAAGAATCATCAACTTTCGACCAAATCTAGTATCCGATCAAATCCAGTATCCGATTAAATCCAGTATGCAATGCTCTGCTCGGTACCATACAACACACACAGCTTCCAACAGGCAACCATGGGACCTCCATTCGGTACCCAACCTCAACACATCTCATTGCCTCCATCCGGCAACCATGGGACCTCCATCCGGTATCCAACATCGACTCAACTCAACACATTGCCTTTATTTAGCACCTTTAGCTACATTGCCATGCTGAACGTTGGGCACAGCCCTCAAGTAAACACTTACACGCGTGCAGCAACGAACAGCATTGCAATGTATGCAATCTGAATCACTTGCATACTACATTTGCATCTTTTACCTCTCACTTAAGGTCTGACCCCTTCATCATCACCCGATCTCGTTTTGTCAGTGTCTATCGTGTCAAAGTCAAATTTACAGTCAGCAATTGCGTCACATGCCTCAATTGACCGTATTTTCTCAAATCGTATCTCATTTGATGACATTATGAACCGAAACTAATCGCAAATAATTGTCGGGTAAAACGTGAAATAGAATTTCTAAAACAATTCAATCGTTCTCAACAGAAGTCATCATTTGTACAGTTGGCCTTACAGAAGTCTGCTCAATACCAGTCGTTCGGCCATTCCTGGCCCAAGTGGGTGGGGAATAAAAGGTATTCTGATCAAAATCATTACAGGTTCTAATGAAAATCATAACAAACTCTTTTTCTCAAAGCTGACATGTGGAACAACACCCATACTCATTCAAATAATATGAAACTCATTAAAATATTGCAGTGCTCATACTGTGACCTCTATCCGGTCTTCATCATCACACTTATAGCCTCCATCCGGCCATAAGCATCAATACAATCGACCTCCATCCGGTCTTCATCATCACACTTATAACCTCCATCCGGTTATAAGCATCAAACCAATCGACCTCCATCCGGTCATCAACACGTAACCTCCATCCGGTTACATACACAACAGGCAACCTCTATCCGGTCACCTTCACATGTAACCTCCATCCGGTTACATACACAACAGGCAACCTCTATCCGGTCACCTCCACATGTAACCTCCATCCGGTTACATGCACAACACCATCAAGATAATCATTTCGAGCCTTTATCAAAGTAATTTTTAAAGTAGGGTTGTTCAACATGTTACTTTATTTTTCCTATAACGTTACAGGTTATAAGAAAACTCTTACTATGCTAGGTACTTTAAATGTTAAGTTGACCACTTAGTATTCAACTAGTCTTGTTGTAATATGGGATCTAGAAATCACTAGTAAACAAAGATGAATATGCTGTCAATAGATTAATTAATTGGGAACGAAATTCTAACGGAACATCTGTATCAACTGTATTGAAATCAATTTGAATATTAGAAGCATTCTTGAGCTTATTTGAAACATCACATAACCTAACAACCCTTTCACGACACAAAAACAACACTATCACACGTCTAACTAACATTAAATCCTTGTTGTAAAATCTCAATCAAAATATAATTTTTTTTAAAACAACTATCCGGTACAACATGAAATAAAATCTCTAATAGTAAATCGATAATCATAACCTCAGTAAATAATTGTGAAGTACAAACTATCATGACCTATCCCGGGTCAATTTACAATGTTATTTACACGCTTGCCACTGAACTGTAACGAAACATTTTTGATCAGAGAGCATTCGGCACCAGAATCATAGTAAAATGGATACGACTCACCAGATATTCATCAGCACACTGCTGGGATTGCTCACATAGCAAACTTCAACACGTCGCTCGCTATTTGCCTCTGCTGCAGGCTGCAGGCACTGCTTGGTCAGCCTGCCGTGCCACCGCGCTGCCAACCACGCGCCGCCAAGCCGCGTCCCGCCGCCGCTGCCGAAGTAAATTCTCAGCGCACCGTGACGTCATCGCACCATTCTTCGTATTTTCTTCAGCTCGAGTGAATCCCGGTTCTGATGTCGCATCAGGGTCTTCGCGATCGTCATCACCATACGGGGCGCTCCAGACTATAAACAGCTCCTTAAAATCGCTCCATTTCATCCCAGGACAAGATATGGACGACCGCCATGACGAAACTTCTCCCATGAGTCTCGTGGAATTCGCTGCGTCCCCTGTAGGCACGCCACAGCGCCGGTTTCACGGCGCTGCTGTCTTCACAGCACCCCGGCGGTCCATCCCCACCAGGTGAGACCAACGGTTACCCGGAGGAGGCCCAGCGGAGGACAACCAGCGACGGAGGTGCCGACTTACGACGCACCTACAGTGGATGTGTGACTCCCGTTCGTCCCGTTTCTCCCATATCGGATCGATAACACACATGTCGGCTGTTGCCAACCAAGCACGCGGGACAATATTCCGTTTTTCAGTTAAAATGCGGTAGGCGAATATCCGTACTCGCAAAAGGTGTCTTCATTGCTTGCACAATAGCCATAAAGTTTTTGTTTAGCTGCTCGAACATAAAACACCACATTTCCGTTTCTATGTCACTTTCAGACGCACGCGCATTGTCTTTACACTTTTCCGGCCTAGCACTGTCACTTACACTGTGTAGGCGTTAGAGTTACATCCCACTTCTGATGACGAAGGTAGGTCAACTATTTCGGGTACATCGTTGTCAGAGTCCAAGTTCAGCATGGCAGAGGTACGAAATAATAGTCTCAACACTGATTACAACCGCCTATTTATTTACTTCCGATAACAAATTAACAAAATCTTAAACGATCAAGCCGATGGAAACGGATTCAAGTACGGAAACGCGGTAAGTTCGATACAGGCGGGCAGACCAACCGTTCGCGCTCGTGTCTCACCAAAAAGTAACGTCCCTCAAGTCAAATGCGTCTAACGTCAACGTCAACCGACCACTCACAACTGACATTTGACATATGACAACTGACAGCTGTCATCTGTCAACCGAAAACTGTCAAACCAGACCTGCCACGCTTTGCATCGACCTCACCCAAGCTCACTGCTTGACGTTTCCGACTTTAACGATGATAGATCCGAAAAACGATGATAGATGGCGTTATTCTAAATTGTCAACTCTAAATATTGTGCCTCGGTGTTGAATCTGCGACACATACTTATTATATTTCTAAATACATAATATATATATATATATTTTTTTTTCTATATATATTTTTAAATAGATACAAAACCTAGTTTTCTATTTACCTATTTATTTTTAGAGTCATCGTTCTCTTGCCCTTATCCCAATTCATTTGGGGTCGACGCTGCATATTATGCTGAAAAATTATCTTCTTCCATACCTCTCTGTTTCTCGTCATCTCATGATACAACTCCTTTCTTGCCATACCTATCTACATAGTGCATAACTATTTTTTTTTTTGGTGGGTGGAAAATCATCGAAAGTCTGACACTCCCCTTCGCCCCGCTCTTGGGCGGAGCGAAGGGGAGTGTCAGACTTCTACTGACTAAAAACAAAACCCATGTTCCTTCTTCGCCCTTGTGTCGGAGCCGCGTTATCCTTTCGATAATCCACAGCCCCGACGGGATCCACAGCCCCGACGGGGATAGTGCCTAACCTGTCGTCAGTTTTTATGCCGGCCATGGGCCCCTGACTTTGCTTTGTATCTGTCAAGAAATATCTCGCAGGCATGCTGGTTCCTCTCGATTATTTCTTTCAACAGAGCAAGTCAGCAAGTAAAACCACAGGTGCGTGTCTCAGGTTCGAACTTAAGACCTATAACGTGGCTGTTCGACAGTCACACTAACACTGCTATAAAGCTCAATAATCTCATGTGACATCTCCTTTCTTGCCATAGAAAATTAGACTATTACTACTTTATTATCTATGTACAGCTTGATTGACAGCTTTGTATTTAAAAAGTGTCTGTTTACACCTTGTAGAAATAAGCTACAAAATAACACAAAATAACAAAGCACGTAAAAGTTTCAAGTCACGCACGGGGTCAGTACACTGAAGTTATCGCTATGTAGGTAATGGATTTTCGGTTCAAACGTTTGACCCCAGAATTAAAACGTACAATGATACCCCTCTGACCGGTGACAGGTTAACACAGTGACGTGTTTGCAAAAGAGTTTGTATTTCTTAAGTGAACAATGTAGATAACGATTCTATAGGGTTCTATTTACGTCACAATTTAAGGTAGAAGGTAGGGTTTACGAGAGGTGTACCTACCTTACACACACACACACACACTGTAGGTACTTATTATACTAGTTGCCAGTATTGTTTTAGTTCCATGTAATATGGTCCGAAATGATAATGAGCTTTTTTTTAAAAGCGTTGTTCCACACTAGAAATTCCTGTATCGTGGGTGCGTTTACAAACATTTAAACTCACATACACAGACACACCTAGACCCAGAACAGAAATATCTGTAGGCTGCACAAATCTTGATGGAAACCCCAAACAATGGAATCGATTTCCAGGTCCGATATTTTGCCTGACCCGGAAATTAAACCCAGGGCCTTATGCCTAGCAGCCAAGCTTGCCATCACTAGACCAACGAAGACGTAAAGAAAAAGAAAAGAAAATTCCAACAGACAAAGGACATCAACCACTTTGTATGGCGTTTGGGCTTGAACACGGACATAAAAATATCGCACTATTTTATTTAAATTTTATTGAGTGGCTTACAGTACACAGAAAACATATAATTATAAACTTAGGTAAGAAGTTTTTATATATAAAAAAAGAGTATGGTATCAAATTGATAAATATAATACAAAACAAAAAAAACTTCAATATTTTGAAATAAATTGTTTATTTGTAAAACTATTCATTTTCATTATGTTAATAAAACATGGTCTAAAAACTGCAGGTGGAGTGACATTTTAATACCTAGCCCAGCGTAAATACCATACCACAGACATGATAATTATTATTATGAGCGCAGCAACTTACAGTCCTTCGACCGACTATGCAGTTGCAGCAATCATGTTTAATAGCTCGGATTCCAATTATTATTTATTTTGACACTCCCGAATAGAGACCAATGTTTTCTATATATTATTACTAAATTATTCATGAATTTATTTTTTCCAAATACGGCTGTTCACCGGCTTAGCCCATTTTGGTTGATGTCCTTTCACCTAAAATAGTTGCAAACTTGCAACGCATTTAAAACTAGTTTCCAAAAGGGGTCAACTTTATAAGGATATACACATTTTCATACCAATCTTATTAAATCATAATACAGTTATATTATTCATTGCAAGGTTCTCATAACTTGCTTGTTCCCATACTACTTCCCGTGTGAAATGTAAAAAAAAATTGACCTTTTTTTTCCTGGGATTTGTGACTTGCCCACTTAAAAAGAGGGTATGGTATCCAACGATAAAAAGTTGTAGGACAATTCTCGCGACTGATATTTTTGTCGCCAAAGTTTGAAGAAAAAAACTTTGAAGGAAGTTAAATTAAAACCAAAAAATATTGTACGTGTATTTCCATAAGTTTTAAAGATTAACTTCGGTAACAAAATATATTTAAAGTAAAAACTTACCAAAAGTCAGTCTAAACCTTATGTTTATTCTGACAAAACTTGTTGTAGAAAAACAAAATGCTTTCAAAGAGACCGCTATTGGAATAATTTGTGCCATAACACAAAGCTTTTTTTTTTTTGGTGGGTGGAAAATCATCGAATGACCCCCCCCGTTCTTGGGCAGAGCGAAGGGGAGTGTCAGACTTCTACTGACTAAAAACCGAACCCATGTTCCTTCTTTGCCCTTGCGCCGAGGCCACGTCATGTACAAAAATCCGCGGCCCCGACGGGCATAACACAAAGCTTCAAGACAAAAAATACTTCAAGAAGTCAAACTGACTAGGTATCTACAAAAAAAATCCTTTTTCACAGTCACTCTATTCGTAAGCTGATTTCATGGGTTTTAAAATTAGGGTGGAATAAAAAAGTCGCGTGCCATGTCTCAACAATGCCCCGCTTTGGTATGTTAATACACACGTCATGGGGTCGTAATCGTAATCATAGTAATTTGGGGTCTGAAGGGGTAATCATAGTGTTATTATAATTTAACTTACCTAGTTGGATTGTGTGTTAATTGTGTCGGTGACGGGTGATTGAAGGGTGGTTGAACTAGGAGTGCAATTTAATTGGCTCTTTTGATGAACAAAGAATTTAAACTCGAGGGAATTTTGAAGCTGTACGCATAAAGATACCGAACTGGTACCTAAAACCTAACAAGACGTAAAAAATTGTTTAGAGTTAATCACATAATATTAATAAGTTAAAAACATAACCCTTATTTGGTAGTTGGGTAAAAAATGTAATCCAATTTTGGGTTAAGCTTTCCATTGCATTATAAGCTATATTATTACAATTTATGTAGGTATTTATATTTTTTTTGTGTAGAATAAAGAATAAGAATTAATTATAATCAAAGCACGCAGTAAAATCTTCCCGCATAAACTTAATTACTGCTTCAAACATTAAAGACGATGACGAATCAAAATAACAATGTAGGAAAAAAAAGTATTCCATAAAAATATATCGGAAACTCTCTACTTCTTTTATACAGTTAAATTACTACTCTTTGGACATCGTTATTCTTCTATGTCATTTAGGTCAAATTAACCATTATTAAAATAATAACCAACACTAATTTATGTTATAAATCTTTCCTAGAACTTAACCTGTTTTTGCTACGTACTAAAAATATTTTCCCAGGACACTGTCTATTAAGTTTTTTTGTCAAAACACCATAACTTTCTGTTCCCATGGTTTGTGGTTCTCTTGCGAACTGCACTTTGGGAAGGATAGCGTGGGACAATTTTAAGGGATCGTTATTTGGGCCACTAATGTAGCGGTTTGTAGATAAAATTAAAAGTTTTTTTTTGTGGCGCAGGTAATAATAAATAACTTCTTTATTATTTTTTTAAAAGTACAAGATTATTTTTTTACATCATTTTGCAAATTACTTTTAAATGATTTTGAAATATTTTTGTAATAATTTCTTAGTTTAGAGTCTTAGAAATCCAGTTGAATATAGGCTAACAATTACCTTTAGTACTCATCATATCTACCCATTGTGAATATTGAATAAATAATAACCTCAATAATATCGAATTATCAACGTTTCATTTTCTCATAATTTACATTATGGCGGATATTGTAACAAAATAAAACCTAAATAAACAAAATAACCCTCCTTTTGGGCTTCGCCACAGTCGGGTAATAAAAAACATTACTCTATTTGTACAAAATGTTTAAAAATCTCGTCATCTTCCTCTAAGCGAGGATCTTCTTCTAAACTATGTTGAATCGGCTTGCATTCTAACCGGTAGAATCATGCCCGCTTATTCTATGGCCCCTCATTACAAGGACAACAGCATCGCGTGCCGAAGCTTTCGTGACAATTATCACAATATGTCGAGGGCTACGGGTAACCATGGGGTTCCTACCGTAACACCAGAATACCTTAACAAATATTTGTTTTACTGGTTTACACAGCAGTTACTATTTGTTTTTACAGCACTAGTGCCACTTTTATACCTAATTATTTCGGTGAGCTTTTATTTCTCACTTTGTTAGCTCAAACAAGGTTTATTTGGTCATATTTTAACGAAGTTATTTATGTTTTTCTTTTTTCTTTTTCACAATAAACATTTTTAGTTGTTACCTTGTTCATTTGGAGATAAAGTCATAAAAACGTCAAATGGTTTGTTAATGATCCCAGAGGTAATTAAGCGTGCTAGTGATAAAAGGCAGGTAGCAATTCAATTCCTTGGACCCTTCCTTATTCTCACGGTTTTTTTTTGTACAGACTTTGTAATTAAATCCGTGTTAGTTCACACGAGATTTTGTTGGTTCCCAGAGGAAAGATTTTTGTGGTGGGAATGGGAACTGGGAATTTCGGCGGTCGACTGGCGCGTGGCGGTCATAGGGTTAAGTAGGCGTGTATTTATTTAAAGGTCATTATTGAGAGATTTGTGGTTTGGAATGGGGTTTTTTTTCGGTTATTAACATTATTGTTGAGACTAGTTTTTCAGTTTTAATTAAAACAAGTATATTTTGCCACAAGTGGGCAAACTTGCCATTGTAACCGAGGCAGAATATAGTAGTGACAAATACCCAATACACAAGTATGTAAATCAAACTCATAACTGTCCTTTTGGGTTTTGCTGCAGTCGGGTAAATAATAGAACGATAAGTATTTTCGTCATCGGGTTTAAGCACCGGGAACTAAAGGCCCTCCTACGATTATGGACCTGAAATATGAACTGCAAATTATGTAGGCACACCTCTGCCTTACTCTGTGGAGATTACATAGGTACGTGATTTTATGTTATGATTTTTGATATTATGAGCCTTGTGTCTAAGTTATAAATTAAAGAATTATGTCTGATGGTAATTTTCCAAAAATACCTTTATGTGTATTTTTGGTGACTTCTTGTCACCAAAACAGTAAGCAGTATGGTTTTGTGGAGGAGCAGGACGAACGTATGTTCGTCCCTTCCTCTTTCTCACGGTTTTTTTCTACTGACTTTTAATAAATTAAATTCGTATTTAGTTCACACGAGATTGGTAGGTTCCCATAGGAAAGACTTTTGGTGGGAATGGGAACTACGCCAATCGCCACGTGTCGATCATAGGGCCAAGTGAGTCAGCGTAAGTAATTATGTATATTGAGAGATTTGTTGATTTAAGTTTGTTTTTCAGTTTTAATTAAAATATGCACATTTTTATACAAGTGGACAAATTCAGACATTAGTCAAGGCGGAAATGTGATGACGTATCAAATAACGGTTTTCCATACATTAATTTACAAACAAATACAAGATTAGAATTACTTACAAGGAATCTTGCCTTTTATTATTATGATAAAGGTTTGACTTAATTTGAGAGGCCAAAGTATGAAGCCGCATAACAATATCGTTTAAAACGTAATAGACAATACTAATTTTATTTGAACACAAATAAATGTCAATGGACAGCATTGACATTTATTTGTGTAAAAGTGTAAAAGAAAATATTTGTGTGTTAATCAAGTCATAAAAACCTTGTTGCAATTAAATAATTTCGGCTCTTCCCTATACCAAATCCATTTTACTTCACACGACGTTAGTTCCCATAGGAAAGACTTCTGCTGGGAATGAGAACTGTGAACAGGAGCTATCGGTAGGCACGTGGCGGGCACAGGGTTAAGTGGGTGCGTGTTTATTTCACGATCATTATTGACAGATTAGACGAGTTTAGCATTGTAGTTCTTTTTCAGATATTTACATTAAAATGAATGAGACATTTTTTTTGGTTAAAAGAAAAGTTAATACATACCTACTTCTATATCCCCATGAGTTAAATATAGGTGTCCGTGTACCTAATAGTACACCCACAATTAGCCATTCGCATTTCTCGTGAAATTATCATGAAAAAAATATTACTTACCTTTTTAATGGGTGATTCATTCTGAGTTACTTTTTCCAAAACTAAAAAAAATATGAATAAAACAAATTTATCGGGTAATCTTTATTATAATACAAAAGAACCATTCCTTACATTTACTTTTTAAAGATTATTTCTTTCAAATGTTGTCCGTAACTGCGATTAAGGTGGTCCATTCTGGAGTTCCAGTTTTCGATGACCCGACCGAGCATTTCCAGTATTTGGCGAATAACGCGAGTAATGTTGGCTTCCAGTTGATCAATCGTACGCGGCTTAACCATATAAACTTTGGACTTTACATAACCCCACAGAAAAAAGTCTAAGGGTGTGATATCACATGGGTGTGATAAACTTTTCGATGGTATAGCGAATAGTGCGTTCGGTAGGGCGATTATGTGGACCATAACAGCGTTGTAAAAACAGCGTTCTACGAGGAATGTGTAGTGCACGAAACACATTCCTCGTAGAACGCTGTTTTTCGTAATAAAGTTGAATAATTTAATTTCCATGATGAAATGTCAAACTATAGTGAATGAAAATATTAGGATAAGTAAGATAAGTTGTCATGACTGACGCTTTATCTGTCAAAAAATGCATAGACAAAAAAGTAACTCCAAATGAATCACCCGTTAGTTGGCCCAGGTGGTGGCGGACCTTTTTTTTTTTTGGTCGGTGGAGAAATCATCGAATAACCCCCCCCCCCCCCCCCCCGCTCTTGGGCAGAGGAAGACATCGTGGGGAAACCGGCATGTCTTAGAACCAAAAAATCCGCACTGGGCGCGCGTGGTGGATTATAGCCCATCCCTCTCCTAGAGAGGAGACCTGAGTCCCTGCAGTGGGAACATTATAGGCTGATGATGATAACCTTTTTAATTGTATCATGTTATTTTAAGGGTCTAATTTTTATGCATGGGACCATACTTTATTTTCTAAAATAAAAGTAATCTACGTTACACCTTATCACATCAGCTATAAATCAGTAGAAGTCCTGTCAATACCATTTTAATCAATACCTGTCGTCGATCACACAGTCCACCCATCGTTACTTTTAACCTTCCCCTATTCTTAAACCATGAACACAAAAAGGAGGGCTTTTTGGATAACTCAGCATGCATTTAAGATTATTTTTTGTCATCTTTAATAAAATTCTCAATTTCTCACGGTAAAGTTTAACGAACTTTTTTGACATATTAAATTCGTTTTCAATTCACACGGTACGAATTCGGTTCTCACCGGATATACGAGTATCTTAGGGTGGGAACTTGGGGTAGAACCCGGCACGTGACCATATTTGTGGTTTCATTGATAAGTGTATCTTTTAAAAAACTTTTTACTTCAGAAACTGATTTATTTGTGACTTTTTTGTGTTTTTTTTGAAGTCTGTTTTATTTTTTGTTAAAAAGTTTTTATTTTTCACTTTTTAGTGGTTCACATGTTCATGGGTCATAATGTGGACAATGTAGTATTTTTTTTGAGTTTTGTTGATTTTTCAAAAACCGCTTGTCCGATTTCGATAAAAAAAATATGGGACCATTTGGGAAATATACCCTTTCCAACAAAAAAAGAATTTTTCAAATCGGTTAGCAAGTGACGGAGTTATGCCCGAACAAACATAAAAAAAAAACAAACATCCGAATTGAGAACCTCCTTCTTTTTTAACCGCTTCTAATTCCCAAAGGGTTAGGCAGAGGTGTACCCCATTAGTCACCCATATTTCGCTAGTTATGTTTAGTGCAATGTAATAAGGGGCGAACTTATTGTCATCAAACGATCACAAATCAGACTCAGTGGCTACTACAAAGAAATTCCTGACTGAAAACTCAATAAAACTTTGTCCGAATTGGGAATCGAACTCAGGACAGCATGCCTAGCAGTCGCGGTTGCAACCACTAGACGAACGAGGTCGTAATTAATGTAATTATAGGTGTGTATTTAAGGTCCCATTAAAATAGGTGGACTTAACACAGCGTTCAGTAGGTCTAACCAAACATATCTAAACAAAAAAAAACATTAAATAAAATGATATTTTTTTTTGACGACTTAAAATAATAAATTGCCGGCACTCTAGAACAAACTCATCCTTTATGAGTAGGTAGTAGTAGTTATTTTATTTATTTTTTATTATTTGTTTTACCATCGTCCTTATTTTGGTGGTCTGAATTATTTCAGAAATTTTGTCCACCTATTTTAATGGGACCTTATATAAAAAGTATTCGATGTCCTGAACTGGATTTTATTATAATAAATGTACCTGTATGATAATAGTATGGTGCGCCGTTAAGATGCAAAAAAATAGACAGACAAACAGAGCTACTATTGTAAATTCGTATTATAAAGAAAACGTTTATTTTTCCCACGAGTACACACGGCTACACATTAAGCTATACAAAACCAGTTAATCTTGGCCTCACTTTACTAGATCTTTTCGCACAATAAACGATCAGATTATACTGGTTTTGTATAGCTTGATGTGTAGCCGTGTGTACTTGTTAGGTCTCACAGGAAACAGAATGGGGTGGGAATGTGGGGTGATATCGCGGCGCGTGCCTTTACTTGACGCATTCGTAGGGTTAATTTTCGGTGAAAAAATTATTTATCATCGGTAATTCTAATTTAGACAATGATATTCATAAATTAATAAAATAAAAGTGTGTTTACAATAACAACCCTGTAACCACTGTCTCACAATAAAGATCTTTGACTTTGACTTTGAAATGAAACAGTTAAACCCAAGAGTTCTACGGTAAATGTGATTTCAACAAGTTGTTTTTTTTAGTGCAATAGGACGTTGTATAATTGTATATCTCACGAGACCCCCTAGGTTCTCACGGAAATAAATCAGGTCGGAAATTTGGGGTAGCACCGCAGTTCACCGCACCGTGACCAGTGGCGGTAACTGTCGCATCATAAATGTTAATAACCCATGAAATTATTTGATTACCTACCTTTGAAATTGGTATTACGTATGATGTTCGGAATGCAGTGAATTTTACACTCGTGATTTTTTCTTTTAGTTTCACTAGATTTAATTTTGCCCACAGATTTTTAATCAGAGCCAGTTTTCAAGGAAATGTATTTGGAATATTATAACGCTTTTCTGACAATACCTGCTAGCGTCTTAAACACACCCTAAAAGCCGGTTCAATTAAATTCTTTCATCTCTTCTTTCCTGTAACAAATTCGTTTTACTTCCCACGAGATTTCGTTTTCCCATCGGAAAGACTTTTGCTGGGAATGTGAACTGTACCCATCAGCTATCGGCAGGCACGTGGCGGTCACAGGGTTAAGTGGGTGCGTGTTTATTTCACGATCATTATTGACAGATTAGACGAGTTTAGCATTGGGGTTCTTTTTCAGATATTTATATAATAATTAGACGTTCTTTTTGGTTTACAAAAAATATGACGGCTTGCGGTTCCACTTGAGTTTTTACGTTGCCCTTGGGCCTCCAACTTGGCTTTACATGCCTTCGAGACATGCCATATCTGTCAGGGATGCTGATATCTTTATGATTATTTCCTTCAACGAAGCAAGGTTCGAACTCGAGACCTATGACTTGACATTCAGACAATCACACCACTATCACTGTTAAATACCATCAAAACATCATCGTCCTCAACATTTCTTCTTTTGTATTAATTAATCGTCAATCATCCTCTTTCAAACCATATCAACTTTCAAACAGTTCACCCAACATTTCTTTCAATCTTCCCCTACTCTAAAACCAGAAACACCAAAAGGCACAGCCAATTCAGCATGCATTTAAAATACTATCCTCAATTTCTCACGGTAAAGTTTAACGAACTTTTTTGACATATTAAATTCGTTTTCAGTTCACACGGAACATATTCGATTCTCACCGGAAATATCTCGGGGTGAGAACTTGGGGTAGACCTCGGCACGTGACCATATTTGTGGTTTTATTGATAAGTATGTGTGAATTATATTAACATAACATCACGCCTATAATCCCCGAAGGGTGAGGCAGAGGTTTACTCTATTAGAACGAAATGTAGGTCATTTCGCCCGTTATGTTTAAATCCCATGGCATAGAGGGCGAGGTTATTGCCATCAAACGAACACAAATCAGACTCTGTGGCAGCTATTGAGAAATGAATGTGGGAAAACCCCAATAACACTTCCCACGCTGGGAATCACACCCAGAACCTCATGCTCAGCAGTTGGGATTGCAACCACTAGACCAACTAGGTGCATTCCCATGGGAATCTAACTACTGTGTAAGCTTGTGATAGATGTTGGGTAGCTGATGAGGCGCTGGTACGTTGGTGCCGGGGAAGATTCAATAAAATACAAGAATAATAAAATGTACGTCTGTATTGGACCAGTGTCGCAGATGGAAGGATAGTGTTGTCACTATTTACATGAGGATTTACATTTAATGTTGGTGTTGCAGGATAATAATTAAAATCTCCAACAACTACTGGTTTAAAAATTAAACGATATCCTTAATTATAAATTATGTATTATTCCTGCATGTTAAACTCTGTCTATATCTATTGGGACGATAAGATGTAAAAAAACAGACAGATAAACAGAGCTACCTATTGCAAATTCGGATTATAATGAGAACGTTTATTTTTCCCACGAGTATTTGTAAGTTCTCACAGGAAATAAAATAGGGTGCGAATGTGGGGTGATATCGCGGCGCGTGCCTGCACTTGACGCATCCGTAGGGTTAAATTTTGTGTGAACACATAATTCATCATTGGTAATTATGCAAAACATCTAACAACAAAATACTTTAAATAAAAATATTTTATTTTTTGGTACATTTTTTTTATAATTAAGTTCTAAGGATGCATAAATCGTTTTTGGCTTTGCGTTTTATAAATTTGGAAAGAAAGAAAGAAAGAAAAATGATTTATTGGTTTCCCACAGGACAAAAAACAAATTGAGGTTTTTATCGTCATATAACCTTCCATTTTTTACTCTATCAATATGCTTCAATTAAAGAACCTGGGAGATAATCGGCTAACTTTATTTGGTAGTGCTCAATAATAATTGAATCGCTTGTTTTCAAAACAGCACTTATCCAAAACTATGTTTTTACAGGAGGAACAAAAAACAAGATAGCAAAATATTTTTCACGACGACCCATGATTATTGTCAATTGAGAACAAATAAAATATATATTTTTAATGATTAAGCAAATAAAATAATTTAAAAAATGATATTTTTACCCTTTTTTTTATATTCAAAATTTTGGACATGTGCTGTTTGGAAAACAAAAGTGGACATGTGTTGTTTAGGCAATAAACGTAATACTACTCATATTAATATTTTATTTTAAAATAATACAATTTGTAGGTAATTTATGAACCTTTATTTTTATTTTTATTTTACATTAAATTTTACATATAAAAGCAAGTTTTTAATCATCTTCATTGTCTACAACATCGGCTTGTGTTGTTGGCCATGCCAATATTTCGGTATAAAAATCTTGATGAATATCAGGAATATAACTCTTCAGCTTATTAATATCTTGAATTTTCTTTGAGTTTATGGGGTTAACACCCTCATATGCCTTTTTGTGTGGCAGACGTACTCTTTGGGCATAACATAACTTAAATGTACTTTTTACAGGGTTGTTTATGAACTCATGTGCTTGAACAAGACCTGGCCTTTTGATTGAATGTCTAAATTCTTTGAAGGCAGTGGGCTGGAAATATATTTTCTGGGGTCTGCTTACAGCCCTGCCTTTGGTTTCTTCGGATACTGCTGTTTTGGAATAAAATGATGGCCACCAGTTCTTGAAATCCAAAAAGATCTCACTGTCATTTAAAAGCTGTACCTCCAATCTGCCTATTGTATTTACTGAATTTGTAATGATTTCGACATACTCCATAGGTACATAAATTCGGTCACTTTTTGACAAGTCCCTTTTTATTGTGCCAAAGACCCTGTCACAAGGGTTAAATGAATGCCCTCTCACAGGGAAATATTCCCTCACATTGTTGAAACGGCCAGTATCAACAAGTGCAGCACAATATCTAACCATTGTGTGATTTTTATTTTGGCCGGTACAGCCGTCCGAGAACAATCTTAAATTTTTCACACTTGCAGGTATGTAGTTTTGAATATAATCATGTATCATGGAACACACGTCATTTGCTCCTTTTTTTGCTATACCTTCATGATATACATAGGCCACCGACTGTCCAGTTTTGAGATTATGAATTAAAAATACATTCACCCACAGCTGTCTCAGGTAAAATACATCCTGTACAGGTATGTGAGGAAGGGGCAAATTTTGCATGTAATCAAAACAGAGTCCGACTATATCATTTCTTCGTTGACATAAATCTTTAGTGTTCTTAATACAGCTATAAAACTTGTTTGCCCTTGCTTTATGCACTTTCAGATCTAACTCGGCTTGCTTTTTCACAGAATCACTCACATGTGAGTTTTTTATGGTGATATTCAGTTGCTCACACGTTATACATGTATCTACCTGGGGTCTACCGAAGTGAAGGTCAAAATGTTGTTTGAAAATGGCATAGTACAGACCATATGTGACATTCAGTCCGGGATACTTAGTTTTGAAATAAGTATGCATATCTTTTATTGTTAGCCTGGGGTCCAGATAAGTGTAAGTTCTATTCGAGTAGTGACTTACATGTGTAGGGAAGGATTTTATGTGTTCTTTTACCTTGTTTACTATTTCAGCTGGGGTTGAACGATGTGTATTTCCAAGGTTTTTTCGTTTTGGAACCTTGTCAGCTATCATTAAAGCCTGCAAACGTCTAATTCTTCCCATTTTTATATCATAGGTATTTAGAAATGTAGTTTTGCAAACCTTCTGTTTGTTTCCACTGGCGGCAGTAGGTAAATAATATGTAAACGTAGCAGCTCGAGGTTTACTTTTCTGTGAATTTGCTCGTGGCCGTTGTCTGACGATATCAGTTCTAATGATCAATCCCAACAAATGAACATCTTGTTCAATGCCTGTCTCATATGAATAAAATTTCACAAATTCTGAATTTTGGTCATCCAATGTGAGCTTAGAAGAACACTTGTATCTGCATCCAACACCACAAAAACCTTTAGCCGAACGTCTTGGTGCAGTGCGTCCTGATGAAGTAGTGTATTCCGCTCCTGAGACACGGGCGATCTTAATCCTGTTTTTTGCATATTCCAAGACATGTGATACACCTTTCTTTCGCTTTCTGGAAGTCTCGGAAGAACTTCCCGATGCTTCAACGGGGTTTTCAGCTTCAGGCTCCATGTATTGTATCCAATCTTATCAGAGAAATAAATCACACGACAGGACAAGAGTTCACAAGAGCGGCAAAATACGATGAAGTTGACAAGTGTCAACTGTCAATGTCAGTGACTGATGTTTGTTTTCCATAGAGCATAAGTCCCGGACTAAAGATGTTTGGAAACTAAACGCATTTTACGTAGCCCTTAGAAATCTGATAGAATGTATGGGACTAGTGTAGTATTGTTTCAAAGAAAGTTGAACAGTACCGAAAAAAGAGGGTTACAGTTAAAAAAAATTTTTTGGAATTTTGGACAAGTGCTGTTTTGAAAACAAGCGATTCAATTAAGATGACGACAAAACCAAAATATATAACGTTAAAACCAAAAACAGGTTTTGTGTCAAAACTATTTAGAAAAAAAAAACACAAAAGGAGATTACGAAAAGAGAGTCTTTTCATTTTTAGTACTTACATTTAATAACTCATATTATCTCCATCTTAATTCTCACACACCAAGAAGTTTTTTTTTGTAAAATACGATAATTATTCACACGAGACCCCTTAGGTTCACACAGGAAATAAATTGGAGTGTGAATTTGGGGTAGCACCGCATCATAAGGGTTAATAACCCACGAAATTGTTTTGAGCACCTACAAGTGCTTAGTGTAACTTTAAAATTGATATTTTACTTAGTTTTATAATTTTGAGAATGTGTTTTTAAACATGACACACTTAAATTACGTAACTATTTACAAAATAGCAAACAAAAATAAAAATAATAAATTAAAATTAAAGTAACCAATAATTGAGCAAAACAAAACTAAAATAATATATTGAACAATCGTAAAATGCTAGTCTTTTTTGTTCAAATTACTGAATCGACCGAGTAACCCTTTGTTTATATCTTTTCCCCACTATTTATTGAAATCTCAAACAATAAATTTTCCCACGTGAACATTGTTGAAGCCACAAAAGTACATAAATTACCCGAAAACCTTTAAAGCGTATTGATACCCCACATTTCGTTTTAATTCCCACACAAATTTCAACGGATCTTTTACCCACAAAATTCGTTGATGTTTCGCACGGGTCACGCTGGTTCCCACTGGAAAGTTCTGCGGTGGGAAAAATGTGGTGTGTGCCAAAATGGGTCGCGGTTGACGGGTTAAGTATCTGTGAAATTGTTCTATAGTAAGCTGTAATATTGAAACAATACCTAGGTTGCTTGAGTGTTATTGTTGGGGACAATTTACAAGGAGTAGATATTTTGTGACAGACTATAATTATTTAAACTTGTTAAAGGATGATATGGCAAGAAGGAGGTGTCTTAAGAGGTGGCGAGTAAAAGAGAAGTATGGAAGAAATGAATTAGGATAAGATCAAAAATGATATTGATGTCCTTAAACGTGTCAATTTAAGATAATATTTTATGGATGTATAGACTATCATTTCTCTAGCTTTTACTTTAGCCAAGGAAGTGACGAAGAGAAAGGAAGAGAGAAGAGTTTTGAAGGACCATATTCTCTAATTTAGGCGTTCAATAAATGCTCGTTATCAGTCTGAGTAGAAATTCAATGTCATTTTGATCAGCTCACAAATGCAACACATTTTGATTTATTTACTCCGTACTCAACATTTTCCTGCCCTTATTCCATTCCATTTGGAGTCAGCGCAACACGTTATCTTATTCCGTTCTCCATTTTTTACTTCCTACTGCAACTCTGCAAGTACACAATTATCTTATTCATTATACCGTACAACAAAAATGTACCTACCTATCTGACACTTACCTTTAATTTAAGGCGCGGCCCCACCGCGGTGCACGGAGAGGCTACGCACGTGTAGTATGCTTCGCTTTGTAAGAAAATGTATGTGGTTGTGTCCACTGCAACCCGCGGAGAGGCTACGCATGAATTGACGTCATTGATACATGCGTGGCTTGCTCGAATAGGCGGTTACATAGCTCAACGCTGTCGACGTGGGTCTACGTTTCCACTGAAGTACACGCATATGACCCACGACTATGCACAGCTCGCTTATCGATGTACAATCGCTTATTGTGTTATCGTAGCCTCTCCGTGCGCTGTGCCACGCTATACATAGTCGTTGGTCATATACGTGTATTCCAGTGGAAACGTTGACCCACGTTGCCAAACAAATTAATACACGCAGCTAAAATGCGCCGCGTGCCCGTGCACAGCATGCGCCGCGGTGGGCCCGCGCCTTTATTCTTCCCGATCAATAGTCCCACGATAATTGTAACGAACTAAAAGTCCGTTGATTGTTCACACGTGAATGTGACAGTTCCCAGTAGAAAGGGACACTGGTGGGAACTTGGGGCTGCGCGTGCTCCGTGTCATGTCGCAGTTGCAGGGTTTAGAGGCTGCAAATAATTCTTCAGTATCTAAATAAACTCAGTGACCAGTGGGGATTGCATTAAGCTATCGCATTTGTTGTTTTTTTCTATTTTTTTTTTGTCCATATTTTGTAGGTTTATGTACCCTAAAGGTAACCAACGGGATCCCATTCCCGCTCTATCTCATTATTCGTAATAGAAGACAGTTGAAATGTTCAAAAAATGTGTATTTCTGTTGTCGCTATAACAACCCATAATCTATACTTACTAATATTATAAAGCTGAAGAGTTTGTTTGTTTGTTTGTTTGAACGCGATAAACTCTGGAACTACTGGTTGGATTTGAAAAATTCTTTTTGTGTTGGATAGTTCATTTATCGAGGAAGGTTATAGGCTATATAACATCACGCTACTACCAATAGGAGCGGAGCATAAATGAGAAATGTTGCAAAAACGGGAAAACAAAATTCCTTTCTGAGAGCTTCCGTTGCGTGCGCTGCGAAAACGGTTTAAGTTACGAGAATATCATGTATAAAGTAATTATTCGTCTTTAAAAGTTCTAAAAAAAAGTCCGCGACAGCATCTGTCTATCTTTTAAGATTGACTCACTGTAACCATTTTTTATTATTAAAATGTTAGGTTAAAAAGAATTATTTTTTGCGAAGCTTATTTAACCCATATGGTATTAATCTATATCTAAATAAATGTGTTCGTTAGAACGGAAATTTAATATAGAATATTTGTGCTCTTTACTCTATACAGTTTAAACAAATATCTTAGAAGATATCGTAATGTAAAAATACCCGCGCGGAAAAATAATTACGCGGGTTGCGTCGCAATGTAGGTACGGGGGATTCTGGCTGGCCTCCGGGAAATTCAAATTCAAAATATTTACTGCATCATAATGTTTACAAGTACAGAGTGTTATAGTATATTTAACAGTAAGATATAGATTTTATAGTAATTCACACTTTAATATAATCTAAGCTAATCTAAACCATCTAAACTATTGTAATAAAGAGGAAAGATAAGATTTTTTGTTTGTTACGATTTAGCTTAATTAATGGACTTAATCGTCAACTGGCGAGCGCGAATCTCGCGAGCGCGCGCGAGTTGGCACTTTTCGATTTTGCCTACTTTTTTTGTCGTCAACTCGCGCGTCTATATAATTTGATGTTTTAATGTATAGTCAGCTACAAAAACGTTATAACAAATTTAATTTAGTTAGGTACTTACCTACTATAAATGTATAAGAAACTTTATGAAATTTGATGCTTTTTAAAAAAAAAAACTTTCATTCCAGGTTTCAATACCTCCTTCCTACTTCTGGTGTCCTGGTAGTTTGTGGGACTTTACCACCTATGCTTTATAAAAAAAAAACTTTAATTCCAGTTTTCAATACCTCCTGCCTACTTCTATTCTCCTGGTAGTTTGTGGGACTTTACCATCTATGCTTTAAAAAAAAAAAAAACATTCCAGTTTTTATTAAGTACCTCTTTCCTACTTCTGATCTCCTGGTAGTTTGTGGTGGGACTTTACCATCTATGCTTTTTTTTTAACTTTCATTCCAGTTTTCAATACCTCCTGCCTACTTCTGATGTCCTGGTAGTTTGTGGGACTTTACTATCCTTTTTTTCTCATCTCCTACTTGTCCACGCCAATGCCGTCTGAAAATGTAACCTTAGGGGGGAAAAGTGGAATAACTCAAAATGATAAGGGGGATTTTTGGAATGATTTTACATTCGAGTTCAGTTTTCCACCCCAAAGTATTCTCTCAGGGGGGATTTGTGGAATAACTCAAAATGCCAAGGGGACTTTCTGGACATGTTTTACATCCGAGTCCAGTTTTCCCCCTTGAGGGGGATTTTCTCAGGGGGGAAAAGTGGAATAAGCCCAATTGCTCATAGCGCGCCTTCTCACGGGTTAATAGTTTTTGTTTTCAATCTCTTTTTATTTGACTGTACTTTACATAGACGCGCGAGTTGACGACAAAAAAAGTAGGCAAAATCGAAAAGTGCCAACTCGCGCGCGCTCGCGAGATTCGCGCTCGCCAGTTGACGATTAAGTCAATTAATGTCGGATAGTCGATATATCGAGAAAGGTTATAGCTATATTTATGTGACGCAGACGAAGTTGCGCGGGTCAGCTAGTTAAAAATAAATTAAAGATTACCTAAAATATCTTGTACGGAAGTGTGGGTTATTATTAAATCATTCATTAATAGTAAATAGGTGATCAGGTTATTATTTATTTAATAGATTAGTATAATCTATAGCCTATATTCCTAGCTATACTATATTGAATCATAATAACATTATCAACGAAGCTAATAGGAACAAAGATTAAAACCGACAGTATTATCCTGTAATGCTAGGCTTGGTTATCAAAACCAATTATACGCCTATCAGCATGATTATAATTGGTTGAAAGTGAACATCATAGTGAATTTTAAATAATGAGAATACACTTCGTGACACATCAAGCTACCTAAACAATAGGGATGTTTACTGACTTTAAGAAATATGATTCTAGTCGTGCTTGTGAGCACCATCGAGGCAGTCATCATCATCATCAGCCTATAATGTTCCCAAAGCCAGAAATCAGGCCTCCTCTCTAGGACAGGACATGCCGGTTCCATCACGATTTATTCGTTCATCGTTTTTGAGAGCAACGGTGATGAATTAAAGATTTAGTGTACAGAAAGGAATGCGGCTGCCTGGGTTAGTTTGTAAGGGCGCGTTGGGGCTGCCATCACTGGGCTACCACTGGGCCACCCCTGCTCATACCACGAAACAGTCAATTCAAATGCATTTAAAATCCGTTGCTAGTTCACAGTTTCACACGAACCGAGTTTGGTTCACACAGGAACGTATTTGTCACGTTTTGTGGGAAATTGGAGCGGCGCGTGCCAACAGTCATCAACGTTTTAATCTGCAACTCATAATGATTTGAATAAATACATAATGTTATCATAACAATGAAATATCGCAAGTGCTTAATTTATTTCGTATGGAAAACAAGAGTATGACTTATTGTCAATTTATTTTGAAATTTATTTCATCATTATGTGGCTGTAATCATCATCACTGTATGCTTTGTGGTGTAATTCAACCAAGGCTGGCGCGGGCGCGGCTTAACCTAAGGATCGACCCGAGTGGCAGTTACTATAAGCCGAGCTGATCCGTACGTATTCCGTAAGGTCAATAATGGCTACTTAATTTTGATCTCGTCATTAATGGATTTGCAGCAATAAAAGTCATCGTGAAATGATAGATATCCTGTCAGGGCTGCGGGTTGTTCGAAAGAGATACCACAGCCTCAACACAAAGGGCGAAGATGGAACATGGGTCGTCTTTAGTCGGTAGAAGTCTGACACTCCCTTCCGCTCTGCCGCTCTGAGCGTTAGGGTTATTTAATGATTTCGACCCCAAAAAAAAATGGTAGATAATATTGAAATTGAATGGAATAATAATAATTAAATTGTGTGATATGAAAGATACACACACAATAATTGAAAAAGTCTACTTTCGTTTCGTGAATTTAAAAAACATTTTCGCCTATGCCTGTACAAAACTTTTCAATAAAATTTCAATGAATCATTATATCCGATTAGTAGGTTTGTTACAATTAATACTTTCTTTCAAATCGCCATTCATAAAGTTGCAAAATGAAAGTCATCGTGAAATAGTAAATAGATTTTAAACACTAAATGAATCATCCATTCGATCGTTAATCCGATTTGTAGGTTTATAATCAGGAACAATTTTTACTGACGAAAATGAACATAATTTTTGTTCTTTATGATTTGTATTATTAGCGTACCTACTGAAATGCAAAACGTGCAAAATATACAATAGCATTATATCATTCTCTTGCTCTTATCCCAATTCATTTGAAGTCAGAACAGCATGAATTGTTATATATCTATCTCAATATTAGTATATATTAGTATATATATCTATATAGTATATATATATAGTATAATATTAGTATATATATCTCAATATTAGTCATCTCGTCAGACACCTCCTTTTTTACCATAACTACAGTCATCCATCATCACACAGCCCATCCATCGTTTCTTTGTTTAAAATGTCACTTACGGGATATCTTCCGTGATTTTAATGCCATGATCGCGGGTGGACTGGTCAGTCCACCCGCGATCATGGCGCTTGCAACAGCGTCGAAATATCGGGAACTCAAAACAAATTAAAATCACGGAAGATATCCCGTAAGTGACATTTTAAATATAGTTATGAACCGTGAAAGCTTAAAACAGTGATCGTTTCTTTGGTCTTCCTCTACTCAAGTCTTATACCCTGAATGGTCATATCGAGTATTTATACTCAAAACTTTTCTCTCGACATTTTCCACATTCCTCCGTATCACATGCCCATACTACGACAACCGATTACCACACAACTTTTCCAAATATGTACGCATTTCTTACTTTATCCATTCGCGTAACACCAATCGTCCTTCACAATATATCTTTCTTCCTCCTCTATATTTTAAAACCATTTAATCAAACAATAGACGTATAAAACGTTAAAATTCCGTTAACAATTCACACGAGACGAATTTAGTTCACACCGGTATAATATGTCCCTTCGTCACGTCAATGGGAAATAGGGGTGGCGCGTGCCAATAGCTACCGTTTACAAGGTTAAGTGGTCGCCATACTTGTAAACAAATACACTTGGTTGCTTTGTGTGTATAATTGGGGTTTACAAATATAAACAGTCAGAATATATTAGAGAAACAGAAAATGTTAAAACAATTCGGTATGTAAAGTATTTTTTAGGTATTTTTTTTTTATTTTTATTTCGTAAAACAGTTAATTTTAAGCAACTAATTTTAAGCATTTTGTTTTCCCATTAACAGTTATTTTTTTATGATTTTTTAAAGTAATATTCGTGATGACGTCATTTCGTATCCTGAATAGCTTTATGTCTTTGCCACGTTTTCAGTACATACAAAAAACACTTAGAACTTCAAACTTGACATTGCCAACAGTTAACACTTGACAGATACCTTACCTACGATTTTTTATTTTGTTGTGAAATGTTAATGCTGTGATCGTGGCTGTGATTTCCTACGATTTTTAGCTTTAATTTCCAATAATTAGCCATGCTGCGTATCCGTGCAATGAATCGGTCATCGATAACTACTGCTAAACGCTTCGTACCATCATGTAGAAACACTACAAATTCAAATTCAAATTCAAATTCGTTTATTTAGCTTATTACAACAGAAATCTGATAGGATTAACAACGGGTCCCAAACTAGGCACAGCCTGTATCTTGGTGACCCAGACGCTTGACAGAGTTAACATTCTCATGGTTCTGCTAGCGCAAGCAAAATAATTAATATTAATAAGGAAAATTGAATTACAGATATTAAATTAAGGCGAGTAATTAGAAACATTGAATATAACTTAAATTAACAAACAAAACGTGATTCGAAAGAAAATAAAATGAAAAACAAATAATAATTAATAACATTGAGAGTAAAAAGAACATAATTATATACCAATAAAACAGTTTAGGTGAGTAGGTGTGGAGTGTAGGGTGTGTGCGTGTGTATGGGTGATTGTGAGGGTGTGTATGTGTTGCATCTTAGTGTGTGGGTACTTGGTACTAGCTTCAGCAGTCAACCACAAGGTAAACCCTCGATTTCCTCATAAGTCCGGCCAAGCAACCAGTCTTTGAGTTTAATTTTGGCCTCAGAGTAGTTGCTGGGAACACAGAAGGTTTTGCTTATAGCGTTAAACACTCTGATAGGGAGGTACGATGAAAGCCGGGCCGCGAAGAGGGTTTTTGTTTTTGGGAGGGGGATTCTTTCCGCGATTTTCCTACCTCTCTTACTGTAATTAGAGCGATTTTTGTTGACTTTTATGAGGTTTAAAAGTGACCCTAAGACAAACAGTTGACGTACGCGTAAGACCCCGGCCTCCTTATACAATTCGTCCGTGGAAAAACGACGCGGCTTTCCCAAAAGTACTTTAAGGACGGCCCGCTGAGCGCGCTCCAACTCTAGCATGCACGACTTTCCAGCGCTACCCCAGATAACGACACAGTATTGCAGGACAGACTGGCACAATGAGATGTAAACTTGTATACCGATGTTTTTTGGAGCACTGGCTCGTAAGAGTTTAGCGACGTAAATGAACTTACGAGTCTTTTTTGCGAGTGTCCGAATGTGTGCTTTGAAGTTCAGGTTCTGATCGATTATGACGCCTAGATATTTCGTGGTGTCAACTCTGGCAATGGTGCTGCAGTCACAGTCGATGGCGGAATCGGATGCTGCTGCTGAGGCGCTGCACTTGCTGTTATGTATTTTAAGCGAGTTAATATTTGGCCTACTCGATTGAGTGATATGAAAAGTTAATAGGTTTGTTTTACTTAAGTTTAGTGTTAAAAGATTTTGTTCCAGCCATGTCCTAATTATCCTCATCCCCTTTTCAGCTGCAACCATTGCCTCTCCCCACGTAGCACCGTGAAAAATTATAGCAGTGTCATCTGCATAGCAAATGACCTCCGACTGCACCATACTGAGCCTCATAATATCGTCCATGTACATGGTAAAAAGTGTAGGTCCCAATATACTACCCTGAGGCACGCCGAAGGCCACCGGGAGGCTTCCGCTAAAAATATCCCCAATTTTCACACACTGATGTCGATCAGACAGATAGCTGCTGAACCAGTTCAGGGAAAGGCCTCTGACACCGAAGGATTCGAGTTTTTCTAGAAGTGTAGGGACTGATACTGTGTCAAAGGCCTTCGCAAGGTCTAGGAAAACACCAACTGACCGATGGCCTCTTTCCATGTTTGAGGTAATGATGTTAGTTAGGAGACTCACAGCTTGCTCAGTAGATTTCCCACGTCGAAAACCAAACTGTCTATCCGAGAGTAAAGAGTGCTTGTCCAGAAAACTTACAAGACGCTTGTTTACTAGTTTTTCGAGGATTTTCGACGTCACACAGAGCAATGATATTGGTCTGTAGTTGTCTGGCGCATCCTTGGCACCACTCTTGTGTATGGGCGTAACAACAGCAGTTTTCCAATAGGTGGGAACGACTCCAGTTTCCATGCTAAGATTACATATGTGTTTTAATGGTTCCAGTATATGTATTTTTATTTGTTTGAGTAACTGAGGCCGAAATTCATCGAGGCCAGGAGCACTGTCGTCTTTAAGGTTATCTATGATGTCACTTATTTCTTGATTGTCAGTTGGATTTAGGAACAGTGAGTCTTTAGGTGAGTTCCTACTTTTAGTCCCGAGGCATCGATCGTCTCCCGTGTGCTGCCGCTTCTTTATGATGTTAGTTGCTAGGTTCTGACCAACTGAGACAAAAAATTCGTTGCACTTATCAATAGATATATTGCTCTCTCCTTTTTGACTTAGCAAACTACAACAAATAGCCGACACAAATTGTTTGTAAATGTGAAAGAAACGCTAAAAAAGAAGTGGTGCGAGGAGGTAAATATGGAATACAAGCCTGGGCGTCGTCTTTTTTGTTGCGAAGATCATTTGAACGTAATATATTACAAAAAAAGTACCTATGTAAAAACGAAGGCGAAAAGTAGGTAATAGAATCCTACCAAAAAATTCAGAGAACCATGTCGGGTGGTCAGGGCTCTCGAAATGAAAATTAAATCTCGTGAACTACTTTTATATTAGAACAATTTCAGCTTTCAATTTACTTCAAGCCATGTTTAACATTCAATCTTTTTGCAGTTGGAAGAAGATCTAGAAAACTACCAATAATACAAATTAATGAAAGGAAGACCTGTACCTACTCATTCAGTAGTCAGCCACAAACATGTTGGATACCTAGATGCTGTAGTGTTAATTGCATGTGGTTTAATAATTTACAAAGTGAAATAATAAAGACTGATTAAATAACATTATCGTTTTATTTGTAATAAGCACTAAACAGTAAGTGCTTGGCCAGACTGGCAGCGCGGTGCGGGGAGCGGCGCGGGTGCGGGAACGCGCGCGATTTGCCTGTCCGCAGTGAACCGTTTGAAGTTTGCAGTCTGGCCAAGCACTAAATACTGTTGAATTTACAAGAAACGAGCATAATAGACCTGTACAAATTACAATACCTTATTTTACACCTTATAATATTCTCTTTATTTGTTTCACTTACATAATAGATTACATTTTTCTCATTGGCCGTTACGACTATCGGCACAAAGCTAGCCGAGTTCACATACCACATATCGACAACCTCATGTGCGAAGTCCAGACATTTTATTTGTTTCTCCTTCTCAGCTTTCACGAGGTTCTCGTTCTGTCATGAATAGTCCTGTCAGTCATGATAGACTGATCCCAGTACAACGTTACATGGTCTTTTTAGTACAAGTTAGTACAAGTTTTATGTCTTGGCAGTAATAATAATCTTTTTGTATATAAATATTTTCCAAAATATCAACGCTTTATCAATCAGGTCCCTATTGTATTGATGATGGTTCACTGCTCCTTTTTTCCAACCAAAATAAAAACACCAGTGTATGTTTGCATCCACCGGCAGAAGCAGCACAGCCATCACAAGTTGCTTGCAATATGACTTCATCCTTTTCGTTGAGAGTTACAGTTACCATGTACTGCTTATTTGACACTCGGTGTTCTGGAACTACTTTGGCCCTCATGATGCACTTGACTTGGTCTCTTTTGACTTCAACATAGCCAACAGCAGAGTCCACATAGGAAGCGCGAGACGACCTGGATTACCAAAAATATATTAGTTAAGCAGTAAAATTACTAATGTAAATGGGTGCAAGGTATTTATAAATATAGGTAGGTACAGCAGTAGTTACATTGTTACTTACATTAGAGCTTTAGTTCCTCGGATTTCAGCGATGTTATATTTATTATCATTTTTCATGAACTCCAGGATCATAACATTATCCAATTTGGGCAAGTTATTGGAGTCGCTGCGTACAAATTGATCCATATTTAACTAATCCAAACAATAGGCAGGCAGTTCCGTAAAGCGTGCAATGGTCGATCAATGGTGCAGTAAGTATCAAAGTCCAACGGGAAAGCAAGGTCTGTCGTGTACAAAGAATAAACGTAGAGAAAGAGAAATTAAGGCAGCGCGCGATCCGTCCATATCTAGCATCTAGTATTGACACTGACAATGACGGACTGACAACAACAGTTTTTTAAATTTTTTCTTGAAAAGCACAGGAAGTAGTCTATTCAGGAAACTTTATGACGTCATTTAGAGGTCAAATGAAAGTCAAATCGTTACAAGTATTATTGTGAAAATAAACACAATCTTGTGATATAGAGAGCTAAAAGTAGAAAAATAAGACATAAGAACTCAAAATCTCCAAATGGTTTTGGAATCAGCGTAGGTTAATTTTTACTTTACATACCGAATTAGCAGTCCATCCATCGTTGGTATTTACTTTTTTTTTTTTTGGTTTTTTTTTTAGAGCTGTCTCTACATACTCAATAATTTTCTCACGACATTACTGTAAGCTGTGAAGCTACCTTGCATAAATAAATAAATAAATATGTATGAATAATAAATTAAACGAAACTTAGAAGCAGGCGGGGTCCATTCTATTTTTCATTTCATAATTTAACATTTAAATGAACACCGCCTGCTTCCAAGTTTTGTTTAATTTAAAATGTGCTTGTTTCTTGTTTTTCAGTTTTTTCAGTCGGGTTTTTTTAGTTTTTTAACTTTCTTCGCAGATGATTTTTTAACTTTTGTGTTTGTTTATGGGATTTGTCACTTTGAATTGGCTTTAAACATATAAGTGTAATATATTTTTGTAATCTCCTTTTAAAACCCTTCATTTTGATACCCTATTCAATGGTAAAAAGTCTTTGTTTTTTTAATTTTAATGTAGCCAGAGACACTCGCGCCATCAAGACGAATCTAACGACGTATAATTCATTCAAATCCCTTCATCTTTTTAGGAGTTATGAAGGAACAAAGAGACAGACATACATACATACATAGATACACACACGTCAAACACATAACCCTCCTTTTGGGATTCGCAGTCGGGTAAAAAAACAGGTTGCTCTTTTCTATTCTATTAGAATGTACACTCAAACAAGCAAGTTTACTAAAAAAAAAAATAGTATGTTATTGCGCGTTTTTCGTGCTGTTTTCAGCAAATATCGACTGGAGGAGTGTTCCGCCTACTTCCTGACCATTTTGAATTGACAACGGGCACGATTATTTTTTTTACAAAAAAATAAAATACTTTATTTTTAAAAAGGAATAAATCTACCTTCAAGATTTTCGGAAATTCGCTTGGCACACTCGGCAATCGAACTGGCTCCAAATTGAAAAGCAAAAACTAAAATACTAAAAACTAAAATGAATATTAATTATAAAGATAGGTTATATGAATGGGGTGTCGCGTTGTAATAGATCGCGTTTGCAGGGTTGAGTGGCCACTATGGTAGTGAACAAATAAACATGTTTGTTCCGTTTTATATCATTGGGTTCCGTCTCAATTGCATACATAAATATGTTGTTGAAAGAAAACCTTCTTGAAAAAAAAAACAATTCCTTTAATTGTTACGGAAGTAAAGAAAACATCGTTTAATGTGAAATCCGTTAACAGTTCACACGAGACCACTTACGTTCTCATCGAAACCAAATCTCGATGGGAATTAGGGGGAAGCGTGTGAACTTGAGAAAGAATTTTAGACTTATAAGCATAGGTTTTTTGCATGTAAACTAAAAACTTGTCCAATTTTTTTTTTGTATCTACAGTTATGGTATAAGAAAACAAACCATATAATTATTCGTACAAAAATATTTTACCGAGTAGGTAATCTATTAGGTATCCTGTAAAAGACTTATAATTTTCAGTTCTATATTAATATGTCACTGTTTGACCACTGCTTTTGTTACTTATAAGTTATTTATTAATTTATACTATGGAAGACTTACAGCTAAGATAAATAGATTAACAAATAGTATGTGAGACTGACAGCCAATAAAAAGTCCTTACTTCTAAATACAGATTATTAAGAAAGAGTGTAGTAAACTTTCACAAACTAGGTACCGCTTATTATCATTTTTAAATGCATCTAAACTCTAAAAACAATGAAATCCTAACACCATCACAAAAATAAATAAATAATTCAGGGATTTCACACGAATTTGTAACGACCCTTTTATCATAAAAGCCGTTTGCGGTTCACACGGTACCGTTTCCGATGAGAAGAATTCCGTCTGAGAATATGGAGAATGGGGTGATTCGTCGCTCGTGCCAATTCCCGATGCGTTCGCAGGGTTAAATGTTTTATTGAAACGAATACTGTTAACATTGATGAGTAATTTATAAGCGAAGTGATGTAGACATCTTTGGATTTTAAAATAGGAAAGGGTTTATTGTATATTTTGATTGTTAATGGGTTCTTTGTACAATAAGTCTTCCCGTGTTTGTGTACCAAACAGAAGAAAAAAGTCCATTCAGCGATTTTAAGTCATGAAAGAGTCAGACAGTCCAACAGATAGAGTACCAACTCTATCTGTTGACTTGTCTGATTCTTTTACAAAACGTTAATAATATTATTAAGGATTTTATTTTGAGGGTAAAGTAATTCCCGTCGGGGCTGTGGTTCCCGTCGGGGCTGTGGTTTGTCGAAAGGTTAACGCGGCTCCGACACAAGGTTGAAGAAGGAACATGGGTTTGGTTTTTAGTCAGTAGAAGTCTGACACTCCCCTTCGCTCTGCCCAAGAGCGGGGGTGGGGGGGGGGGGGGGGTATTCGATGAATTTCCACCCACCAAAAAAAAAAAAAGGGTAAAGTAATTGTTCTATAGCTGAAAGTAATGTTTAGCTGAGATAACTCATGCAAATATTGGCAAATTGTTTTCTGTACCTACCCGCAACTCAATAAAGTCTGTTTATACTTTTTTGAGGGATAGGTATACCGGGTGTCTATACCGGGCTGTATAATGATAATAATTTATATTATCATGATAACTAAACAGCATCTAAAAAAATATTTCAGGTACAAATATTTCCGATTAATCGTAGTCGTAGTATAATAAAGATTAATTATAAATTGTTGTTGTTAAGAGCTATTGATCGCAATTTAATGACAGTATAAAAACTTCTAATCAGTGTGGCTTGATAACTAAAAATATAAAATGATTAACGACGGTCTACAAAAAATACTTTAGATATTTGTTACCTGTACTGATACTCGTATTATAAACAGATACTGTTAGTAAGGTTAGATGTAAGAAGTAATCTCTGAAACTACTCATAACAATAAATCACGTCCCGAAAGATTGGGTAGAGGTGTGCCACAAGAGGTACTTACACCCACACTTCACCAGTTACGCATATTTAAGTCCCATGTCCAATGGCGGGCCTATTGCCATCAAACGGGCACAAACTGCCCGGCGTCATGTCTTTTCTCGTAACGACTCAAACATGAGTAATGACATGAGATTTTCAATTGATGTCTTACGATATTTTTGTGGCATAACAATAAACTTAACGCGAGTGAAGACCCAGGTAGAAGGTAGTTCGTTTCTCATTCTCACGGATTTTATAACGAACTTTTCACACGGGATGGTTTTACTGGTTTTGGGGTGGTACTTTTACTTCATGGGGTGACGCGTGCCAATAGCTCGCATTACAGGGTTAAGTAAGCGTGTAATAATGTGGAAATAAAACGGTTGTTTAACCATTTTTATTTCATTATTCAAATTGCTTCCATTTTTCACACCATTAAACGTTTTGCTTTGTTTTACTTGTTATAGAGTTTGTCATCGATTTTTGTTAATGATTTCGATAAACTAAGTCGAATTTCTAATTACGAAAAAAACTCTCAATGTCTATAATATACTAAATAAATTTTATAAATAGTGAAAGCATCAGAACGCAGTTCAGACGTGCTGATCGCGATCACTTTAATGGTGAATGAAACTCCATAAAACCAATAGCTTAACACGTTAAGAAGAAACAGCAAAGTTTGCTAAGCAAACGAAATATAAGATCAAGTCAGATAAATTCAAGAGGTCTTTGGCAAAGCACAAAAAGAAATGTAAAAATAACAATGTAAAAAAGGAACTTTATTGTCAACGATAAAGAATGGCTCCAGTCAATAGTTCTCAAGAGAAATCATCTTGTAAAAGAATAACGAAGGGGACAAAGATGTTTTTATTATTATATCCAGTTCACTTGCTTCAGATACAAGTTTTACATACCGATGGTGATTTATAATATAACAAGCTTCTGCCCTCGGTTTCGCGAATTATCCCACGGGAATGCAGTTCCGAGATATCCTATGACCAGGTCAAGATCAATCTGTTTACCAAATTCAGCTTTAACAAAAGATAACAGACAGATATACATACATAACATACACATATAATATATTGTTTCTCCGAGACTTCGTCGTTTCATTGGTGGTGGTCGCCTCTGTTGATTTTGGCTTTCTGGAGTTGCAGTAGTTTGGGAATAATGTGGCGAGCTTGCCTCAATATTAGACGAATAGACAAAGGATTTGCTCTCCGCCGCTTTCGTGCGGTACAGAGGTAATAATATATCTATTTCACTGCTCAATTTGTAAACATCCCTTTGAGGCTATGGGTCTTGGTCTGTTCTATCTCCAACTTGATATGTAGGGAAGTGGAAATTATGTTGTTTCCTACTCCAGCTCTATCCTATTCTGATTAATTGTTGCGGGACCCAAGACGGTTAAATTGTTTCTCTGAGGGTTTTTTGGCGGTCGCAACTGTTGATAAAAAAGATAAACATTTTACACTTTTTCAGTAATTAACTAAGCCGTAGAACCAACGATCTTTGGAGTCAGTGGTACTCCCTCAAACTAAGTGGAGAGGCAATCTTCGCGGGGCAGCTGGATGAGATTAGCCGAGAGACAAGCTGTGCGACCTGAAACTGTGGAGAAATATGAGCAGCTCCATTGCTGCTGAGGTAAAAATAAAATGACTCATGAAATTAAGATATAAACAAAATAATAGAATTATACAAAGTAGTAAGAATCGCCCTTTATATAAATGGGACTTAAACATACCTAATTGGCAAAATGCGGGTGTACTATTAGGTACTCCCCTGCCTAACCCTTTGGCGATTACAGGCGTGATGTTATGTTATGTGAATTAAGAAAAGTGGTATTAGGTTTTCCGTTTGAAATTTCTCAGCAGACACAAAGCCTAGATTTGAGCCAGTTGGTGGCAATCGCCCGCTATTATAACCCAAAAATATAACTAGCGGAGTGTGGGTTTACTGTTAGTTCTCTGTCTCAGCCTTCAGAATTACAGCCGTGATGTTTTGACTAACATGAACCGTATCTCGAGACCTTTTTATTAACAATAAACTGATGTATTTAACTATTTAAGCTGTAATGTTCCCGCGAGAGTTAGCGCAGACACGACCGGTAAGTGACGTCAGACTGGAATGATGTGGCGTGGGGCTCCTAAACTAGCGGTGATACAGGTAAACACTACCTCGCTCATTGGCAGTCGACTACTTTTACGCTTATGCCCGGAGTAATAAGGTTGAAAATTACTCGTCTTCTTAGCAGTCACCTCCTTTCTGGCGATACTATCCTTCGAAATCACAGAACATGCCATCATTTCAGCCAAAAGACGTCCACTGCTGGAAATAGGCCTCCCCAGGTGTCGCCACATTGAACGGTCCCGTGCGTCTCGCATCCAGCGGGTCCCCGTAACCTTATGGTTTTAATTATGTTTGTTTGCAAACCAAAATTCTTTTGTTTCTGTCGCTTCATAATAATTAACCCATCACATTTTTTTAATCACGAACCATAAATTATTAGCAATATGTATTGTTAACATTATGAGTAACTAATAAACATACCTACAACTTATTGTTGTTGTGGAAACTAAACACCTCGACACAAAGGGGAAAGAAGGAACATGGGTGGTTTTGAGTCAGTAGAAGTACACTCCCTATTTTTGCCTCTTTTTGCTACCTGAAACTTGTCATGAAAAGGCATAGTGTGTATGTTTTTCATGAGTGAATACAATTAGTTTAATACGCGAGTCAAGAAGTTTTCTCTTCGTTTTTTCATTCCTCATTCATGTCAAATAATATTATTATATCAATCCGCCGTCCGCTGACGCTGAGTTATCCGCTGACGCTCAGCTACCCGCCGTCTTAGCGGGCCGACAGTTAAGCGCATACAACATTAGGGTTTCGGGTGGTTGAGTTCGCTATGCGCTATATAATTGTTAGCCTGGCTCGGTACGCATTACGTCACGACCGGTTAGGTAGGCAATGGGCAGACTGCATGCTTGTCAAACGTTAAGGTGAATGCGACAAGGTAGCCCGCGAAATTCGATTATTTTTTGCAATTTACTGATCAGTATCAGGTTGTATGTTAAATAAAATAGGATTCGCGACCATAACAAATGTGACTTTACAGAGTAATAATTATTAAAAACACCAATACAATCCTCTCAATTCATATTAGGTACTTCCTTGATGGACTATTTTTGATGAAAATTAGCAAAAAAACTAAGAAAATTCGAATTTCGCGGGCTACCTTGATGGATACACCATAAAGTCAAATTATCAATACAAATGGCCTTCAAATAGGAAATATTTCACTAAAAATTGCTCCAAAATATGATCACCATATTTTTATTCTAACAGAAATCAATTCGTAGTTCAGTCACTTGTACCCGGACTTCTCTTACACTGTATTTGGGCCACAATTTGCTCTCTCAGATACATCTCATCCGTGGAAGTTTCAGACAAAATCCCTCTCTCCATCAAAATGGAAAAGCTACTCTATTTGTTCTGCCACAGAGTTGGTTTTGCAACGGTGTTGTTTAAAAATTTTCAAGTATGTTATATGCCTCGAAGTAAGAAATTTCATTTGAGACGATTTTGCGATTTCCCTCACTTGTTTCCCTCAGGACAGGCCGTTGATTTATCAGAAAGAATTCTCGCCTTTTTTATTCCGAGGAAAAAATGTTTCGCGCCCCGCATCGTGAGAGTATTTCGATGTGTTGTAAAATTAAAACTTCTTACTGTTATGAATTTTAAATTGTCTTGTTCTTCTCCGTCTTATTGTTTCCTTGTCTTGTCTTTGTCAGAATATGGAATGTATGAGGGAGTTAATATTTTATTAATCTGTCTCGTTTTGCTTGAGGAGAGACATATTTCTTGTAGGTTTGGCGAGAAAATGGGATATTCATTGTTCATTGTGTCATCTCGCAACGTTCTTACCTTCAGGAAATAACAGAACATAACATCACGCCTGTATTACTCGAAAGGTTAGGCAGAGGTGTACCTAGTAATAAGTAAACTCACATTTCGCCAGTTAAGTTAGCTTAGCGAGCCTATGCAATCAACACATAACATTCACATTAGTCCATTGTGTGTTAACATTCATCCCCAGTTTAAAAAAAAAGTGACTTGTGAAAGTGTTTGTAAAAACGCATTTCAAAAATAAACATCATTTATCATTTAGTCATAGTTTTTTTACCCCTACTCTTATAACTCATCATCATCTGTCTAATCTTTTCACAACTTTGTGTAGGTTTACAGTCTATCCGGATGCAATCTACCTGACCTCCACAATCCAGTTAGAACTAGGATATACGATGCCCCCTTGATGCTAAGATGCTTTATGCTTAAGTTAAGTGATTTTTTGAATGACCCTATGTGTGACATTTCAACAGAATTACAAGTATTGACATTTTTTTTTAATATCTACTCTGAACTTGACATAAAATCATTTATTTGTATTTTATTTGTAATTGCTTTTTTATTATTTCATAGATTTATTCACAATCTTATTATACTTTTGATACAGTAAATTTTTTATTAGTTGTGTGATTCTTACTTAATATATTGTTATACCTGTTTGTGACATTTCAGCAATCTAATATTATTGACATTATTAAAATATGCTTCCTATGACTTGTTAAAATATGTATTTCGAATTGTAGGTTACTCATTCTCTTTATTATTTGATAACTCACAATATTATTGATACTGACATTATTAATCTATCTGTTAAATTTTGCATGCCAAAACTCAGTCAGAATGTACCCGGCTCACTGTATTTTTATAACAACATTATTGTATTGTACCTACATTCTATGCAAATAAATGTTTTGATTTGATTTGATAAGACCGGTTGTCAGATTTTTGGGACACAGAACACTACACTGTACTAATCTTAGGCCCGGCTTCCACCAAAGCAGATACGAGCCTCAGAGCAGAGAGTAGATGTGGCAAATTTGACACATCACAGGAAGGGTGAAAGACAAGATATAAATTTTAACTAATGTGATTGTGTTTTGGTGGAAACCGGGCCTTATAACAATCTGTTGAAACTCCGTGAAATGAGAAGGTACGCTTATGTTGTTGAACCTTACCTATAACAATAAACTAAAAGTAATGCTAGTAGGGTATCCATTAACGATGTAAGTCTGGGCATATTTTATAGGTCAACAGCGTTCCCTGAACAACTGTGTGAACATAATGCTTGCAAAGACGTAAAGCCGCCTTTTCACTATGGGATGTAATATTCCTTCAAATGACCTCTAAATATCGCTCGCATACATTTTGTACGTGACCGTTCACACTGTGCTATAATATATATTTACATCCCAAACTATAAAATATTTTTTCGACCGACTGAGCTATATTTAGAGGTCATTTGAAGGTGTATATTTTACCTCACGTCCCCGGACAGCGCGCTCCCCCCTGCACCGTTCTAAGTTTGAATGGCGAAGTTCGAGTGCAAGGGAAAAATCACTACATACCTAGTATAAAACAAAGTCGCTTTCTCTGTCCCTATGTCCCTTTGTATGCTTAAATCTTTAAAACTACGCAACGGATTTTGATGCGGTTTTTTTTAATAGATAGAGTGATTCAAGAGGAAGGTTTTAATACCTTTTTTGCACCCGTGCAAAGCCGGGGCGGGTCACTAGTATATAATAAACTGAACACGTGTTTTGAATTTTTGGTTTTATGTTACCGTAGATAGAAGTATTTTACCTTTATTTAAATAAAGTTATTTGAAGTACCTACGAAATCCTTAACCACGGATTAAATAATTGAAGATTTTATAGAAAGTGTTCACATAATTCACATTTGATTTTGTTGATACAGGTGAAATTTCTATGGTGGGGCAACGTTTAAAAAAATCTATATATATATATAAAAAGATCAGTCCTGACTGACTGATTGACTGACTGACTCATCAACGCCCAGCCGAAACCCTTGGACCTAGAAAGCTGAAATTTTGCACAGAGGTTCCCTTTATAATGTAGACAAGGAATAAGGAAGGATTTTTCGAAATTCAACCCCTAAGAGAGTTAAATAGGGGATGAAAGTTTGTATGGAAAATCGTCATTTTCACGCGGGCGAAGCCGCTGGCAAAAGCTAGTGTAAAATAAAATTGTAAACATGGCATGAAGTTCGAAAAATTTTGTTTTATTCAAACTGTAGTAATTAAAAAACTTTTCTTCATCGAGTTCATTAAAAAGCCGAAAACTTCAATCTTCTCTAAGCCTAATAGGTATGATTCGGTATCCAGAATCGACTTTTATTATATTTTCTTTTATTATTTCTTAATAATGATACATGTAAATCGAATACAGCATCATCGTCGTCTGAAGAACTATTGTAGGAATCAAGCAAAACAATCTCCATATTATCCATTTTAAATAAAGAACGTGAATTTTCATTAAAGAACGTGTTGACACAGCGGTGACCGAAGCTGTACTGTTCCAAAATATACATCTTACAGTGTGAACAGCAATCGCGAGATGTAATATATAGCTCGGGATGTAATATATATTACATCCCATAGTCAAAAGGCGGCTTGACTCAAATAGTCTTGTGTAGAGTGACCATTGTTTTTTTTGGAAAAGTGGGATTTCCTGTACCTAGTTTTTTTATAGGAGTGTGATGAACAAGGGGTCTAAAATGGTATTGGCCACTTTATCAGTTCATAATAATTATGAATCATGATAAATGCATCATAATATGAGTTACGAAAAATTCGTAAAATGGACTATTCATAATTCAATGCCTTTTGGCCTCGTACAGGATCAATTTTAGCTTTATGTTTTTTTTATTTTTTAGCTTTTCTTATGTTTAGTTTTGTAGTTGTATGTTCTGTTGTTATTTTTTATTATTTAGTTCAGTCATGTTAGTTCTTCGTTTGCGGCACAGATGGCATTGTAGTACTCACTTTTGTAGTATGTTGCAGTAGTGCTTTTTATAGGGCCGGTACGTTTTCAATACCTACTCATATTGTAAAAAAGCTGTGATGTGTAGATACTTACGTTTAATATTCATTACTGTGTTATTTACTGCATTTTTTGTAGTTTCTGCGTTAAGCAAGCACTGTACGCTGTAGCTACTGCACTGCTTAGCATGATCCTTCGATTTAACTGTAAGCAAGTTTTTCTAGAAGATTGTACAAACTCAGACTTTGGTTTTGCTCCCGGTTGCTGGACTTAAACATTTAGTGGTATGTGCGTGTAGTCTACCTCTGCTCAAACCATTCCCTGAATGATTTGACCAAAGTTTTCCTAATGTACGGTATAATCAGCCCATAACATTCTCAATGCTCGGGCACAGGCCTCCCCTCTATTAGAGGAAATGGACTATAATCCACCACGTGAGCGCGGTGATGTAACATGTTCCCGATTTTTTGGTTGTAAGGCCGGCTTTCTCCCAATGTTTTCCTTCACCGTCTTGAAAGTAGTGGTGATAAATACATTGCACAAACTAATACGTCTGTCTGGGTTCTAACACACAACTTGCTGTACGTAAGTCGGGGCCGCCATTACTGGGCCACTATTATTCTACGGGCGTGATGGACAAACCCGTAAACTTGGTCACTCTACTTTTACGATACCTTTTATATGTGCGATGCACCTTCATCACACAAGACATAAGAAACACCAGCTTCTGTAACAATATAAGCTGCTTCTTATCACACCGGTATACAGTTCTAATTTGTGTGGCAACCAGTTTGCGAAAAGTAAAGTTAAGTTTGTCGATCGGACAACGCATTGGACTCTAGGGTGTAGTATCCGATTATAGTCCGACCATCTCATAGTTTTTGTTTTATATTAGAGCCGTTATGTTTTGTAGAAGATTGCTATAATATTATGACTTGGCGAAAAAGACAGTTTTGCAGAGTCGGAATTATGTTAACTAAGTAACTAACTAAGCAATTTGCAGAAGTATCTTTCTTATGTTAGTAAATTGTTTTTTTATATTAATTACGTAGGTGCTTTCTATTTTACCTATTATTCCACAAAACTTTAGTACCTACCAAAGAGTTAATTTAAATTCCATAAATTTAGTTCAGCTCGTGGATAAATAACAGCAGCCTTGTTTTGTCTAGGTTGGTCTGTAGATGGCTAACCATCCACTGCATTCCGTATTTCCTCCGTGCTTCAGAAAGCATGTTGCTTGCTTATCGAGTTATTCCGGTCTGATCCCAAAACCAATCCACGGCCAATATTTTTCTTTTGTTTATTCCTTTCTGATCCCCTGTAATTTACCATTCCGTTCTGATCCCCTTTCTTTTTTTAATGGACGCAAGTACAAGTGAAGTACAGTCAATCGAAAAACAGTTGTTAATGAAAAAATAATCAGTTTTTATTTCTATAACTTACAATCGTACGATCATCTCACAAACCACCAGGAGAACAGAAGTAGGAAGGAGGTATTGGAATCTTTAAATCAAATCTATATTATTTATTTCTAATACCATGCACTTTTTTTGTTGGAAATAGGAAACCAGGATAGTAAAGTCCCAGAAACTACCAGGAGAACAGAAGTAGGAAGGAGGTATTGGAATCTTCTAAATCAAATCTATTTCTTTCTAATACCATGCACTTTTTTTTTGGTTGTAGATAGGAAACCAGGATAGTAAAGTCCCACAAACTGTAGATTTTTGACAATCATTACAAGTAGTCAGTGGCCCTAAAGTCTGAAAATCAGTCTTACCAAAGGGTGTCATTATCCAGTACTAACTGGGTTGTGGAGGTCACATAGGCAGTCATCATCATCATCAGCCTATATTGTTCCCACTGCAGGGACTCAGGCCTCCTCTCTAGGAGAGGGATGGGCTATAATCCACCACGCGGGCCCAGTGCGGATTGGTAGATGTCGCATATCTTCGAATTTTTGGTTCTAAGATTATGCCGGTTTCCTCACGATGTTTTCCTTCACCGTTTTGAGAGCAGTGGTGATGAAATAAATTACACAAAGTAATGCGCCTGCCTGGGTTCGAACCCACGACCAACTGTTCGTAAGTCGGGGCCGCCACCACTGGGCCACCACTGCACATTGGCAGTCGCTCCTTCTAAATTACTGGTATTCAGCTGAATCCGGTAAAACTGGAAGCTGACCCCAACATAGTTGCGAAAAAGGCTAGGCAGATTATGAAATCACTTTAGCCCTTTCACAAAAAACGAAACGAAGTCGAAACGATGATTTTAGTGACTTAGGAATCAACTTTGATTTTTTACAATTTTCTTTATGCGGATCGATAGAGCTCATTAACCTCAATAATAACTGTTCTGAGGCTTTTTTTTCTAAACTTGCTCTTTCGGGTGGAAAAATGCATTTTGTTATTTTTTTTTGTATGGAGCGGATCCAATTAAATTAAATTCCGCTTTGAAACTATATTTTTCTTAAAGCTTGTCCAGTCTACTATCATTTAATGCTTTGAACATTTGCCTAAAGTTGCAACACTGTCAAATAAATGGATCGAAAAAAATTAAAAAATACATTGAATAAAATGCTGAAAAATGTTCTTTTAAGTTATAATTGATATGGAATAGTAAGTCAAAGCACTTAATAATTCACATAATTACATAAAGACTAACGACAATACATTTAAAAGTCTCTAATTTGCTTGAATTTACTAAGTAAGTATTATTTAAAAATGTGGATCTATTCATTTCTATTTGTTTATTTAATGAACTCATACAATCTTTTAAATTAGATTTAATACTGAATAGTAAGTAAAGATACGTGCAAATAATGCAAAAAATGGACTTGCAGAGGCGACGACAAAGAAAAACTGTCCCTCAGAAAGAGTAGGTAGTAGGTATACAGGAAGCATGTCATGTATGAGGGAATGCGGTTTACTCATCGATATAGTCAAACAAGGAGTAGGCACAACCAATGATGAAAATACTGCCAGAAGTTTTTTCAGGGATGCAGCAACAACAGCCCGCATAACAGGGATTCCTGACGATTTGATAGAAAGGTTTAACGTGATTCTTCAAACCGTTACATCTAGTGAACGCGTGGACCTTTCTAAATATATACCTTCCAGTGTACATAAATTGTTGGTACCTGCATGGGAGTGATATAATAAAGAACTTCGGTGTCATACCTATAGGGAAACTATCGGAAGAGGCAGCGGAAGCTCGTAATAGAGATTTTTAAGAAATATAGAGAGTGTCATTCTAGAAAGGTAAGTAGAACTGTGACAAATGAGGACATTTTACACAATCTTCTTTTGTCGTCTGATCCAAAGATCACAAGTCTACGGCATCGATTGGCAAAACAAAATAGAATGGTTCTCCCTCCAAAAGTCAAAGAGCTTCTGCTGAGTTTTCCTTCAGAATCCGATTTTGATTTTATTGATGTAGATAATTTACAAGATAGTCATAGCGATAGTGAATAAGATTATTGGTAGATTGTAAGTTCCTTATTTTTTTAATTTAAATATAATTTAAAATGTTTTATAAGTTCATTATATAGACAAATAGAAATGAATAGATCCACATTTTTAAATAATACTTAGTAAATTCAAGCAAATTAGGAACCTTTAAATGTATTGTCGTTAGTCTTTATGTAATTATGTGAATTATTAGGTGCTTTGACTTACTATTCCATATCAATTATAACTTAAAAGAACATTTTTCAGCTTTTTATTCAATGTATTTTTTCATTTTTTTCGATTCATTTATTTGGCAGTGTTGCAACTTTAGGCAAATGTTCAAAGCATCAAATGATAGTAGACTGGACAAGCTTTAAGAAAAATATAGTTTCAAAGCGGGATCACTCGCCATATAGCAGGAATTTAATTTAATTGGATCCGCTCCATACAAAAAAATAACAAAATGCATTTTGCCACCCGAAGGAGCAAGTTTAGAAAAAAAAGCATCAGAACAGTTATTATTGAGGTTAATGAGCTCTATCGATCCGCATAAAGAAAATAGTAAAAAAACAAAGTTGATCCCTAAGTCACTAAAATCATCGTTTCGACCCACTGTGCGACGGGCAGACAAGTTACTTTCGCATTTATAATTTTAAATGGACACTAAAAATAATTTCATTTTTCGTTTCTATAAACAAAATTACGTGACGCATGGACACCGATACGAAAAATGGATTCAGGAAAAAAAAAACTAAACAAGGAACTCCCGGAAGAATATCCCTGGATATGATTTGGTCCCACCCAAGAGACCTACCCCTGGTCTTTCCTCGGATTACAGACGACACAGGTATGAAATAAAATAACGATATTTATCGTCACGGAAAACTGCCATGGGTACTTTTATTTGGAGCTGGCTGTAAATATTGACTGAAATGTATTACTTACAGGAAAACGAATGCTAGGTTTGTATGTTTTGTTTGTAAGTCAGACTAAGGCATTATTGTGGTTTGAAGATAAACAACAGTGCTGCTTGTGCTCGCGGCCTCGCGTGGTGGGTTGCAGCTCTTATGCAGCTGTGAAAAATGTGGAATTTTGACCCCCTATATCTCCATAACTAGGGGGTTCCCATAAGTATCTGTTTTCCAATATGTATTGCAGTTTTGTTTTTCAAAAAATCAGCTCTCCTAGATATTTTCTATTAGCCATTCAACGTGTCTGTTATTGCGACTGTGTCTTGATTGTCACTTACTACTTACCTACACTACTTGCTCATGAATTCCACTTTTATTCGTCTTAATTTTGCTTGCTAAGTTGATCTCACTGACTACGGTACTATTTTTATTCGCAGGGAGATGAGTTAAAACAATCAATTATGATTGACTACCAAGCGTCGAAGGATAACAGTCCTGTAGTCGATCTCCTCTACATGATCTTCAACTGCACTGATCATGAGACCAGGTCTAAGAACTACTACAACTGGTTGGACTACTATCATACTGAATTAGACAAATCTTTGTCGATTTTTGGCCTGAAAGCAAGCTTGGTGTTTCCTAGGGAGCAGTTGGATGCCGATTTGAAAAGATACGGTGAATTTCTATTTGGTCTGTCTCTAATGTTAGCAAATCTTTTGACGAGGGATGCAAAAGAAGCCAGCAAGTTTATGGACGCGAGACAGCATACTGATATAAGCGGTGCGTTGGACGCACTCAAAATGGACGCCATGCCTGATGAAACTATGGTTCGATTCAAAAAGAGAGTTATAGGACTTATTGATAGCTTTACAGAATTTGGTTTATTGTAATATTTGAGTAAAGAGGTGTCTGATGAGATGATGAGTAAAAGAGAAGTGTAGAAGAAGAAGACTTACTACGTCGAACCCAAATTAAATGGGATCAGGGCAAGAGATTAATGATGGTTTATTGTAAAAGTGTAATTTAAGGTTAAAATGGTAATAAATTATTTTTAAATATTAATACCTGGTTTCAGTAATCCCACATTGATTAGAAGGACCTTTAAGAAAGGGATTCTTATGCAACTTGTCTTCATAAGTCATCATAACTTAAATGTTAATGTTCAGGGATAGCGCCGCCTGAAGTTCGCAGAACAGTGGCAAGCCATAGAGAAAAAGCCAAAATGGCTTCAGACACACGACACCCATTACACCTAAACAGCCTTGTTTCGCAAAGGCTGAAAAGTCGAAACAGCTTTCTGAAGTGTGTCACCCCACTCACTGGCGAGATGTATACGGAAAGATTAAAGCTGTGGCAAGGTAGTGCATCCCTACCTTACCCATTTGTTCCACCTGCTGAACACCTCCCTCCTGGACAAGAGTTACCTTAGCTGACCTGGAAGTCTTTAAACAGACTCCGGACCCAGGTTGGTCGCAGCATAGATAACCTGCTGAGGTGGAGATACATAATGACTCTGCACTGGAGTGTAAATGTAGTGCTGTTCCTCAAACAATGGGGCATTTAATATCGTACCCTGCGTGTCCTGCTGACTGTTCACTACAGGAACTGATGGACGCTACCGAAAGCGCCAAACTAGTAGCCCAATTCTGGGCCGACACAATTTAGATTGCCATCGACACGCTAAGAAGAAGAAGAAGTAGTAGTCTCCTTTCGTGTGGTGTCTCCTCGCAGTCCACAGTAGGACATAGACCTCTTAGAAGCTGCGTGACATTATCCTGTCACCGGTTTACCGCATCTAGCCTGTCCCAATCATCTGTCACTCAGCTCGTTATGATTAAGACCCTAAGGCCTTAGCCTCGAATTTTGCGGGCAGCGGGGCGGCGCGGGGCGGCGCGCGGCGGCGGCGGCGGCGGCGGCGCGGATTGTATGGAGTGCACCGCTCGTTGCCCGCCCTCGCGCCGCTGTTTTCGAGAACCGGTCCATTTGATTGTACGCATAAGATCCTGCCGCTCCCGCGTCGTCGCCGCCGCCGCCGTCCCCGCTGCCCGCAAAATTCGAGGCTGAGGCCTTTTTTTTTTTTTTTTTTTTTTTTTTGGTGGGTGGAAAATCATCGAATAACCCCCCCCGCTCTTGGGCAGAGCGAAGGGGAGTGTCAGACTTCTACTGACTAAAAACCAACCCATGTTCCCTCTTCCTCGCCCTTGTGTCGGAGCCGCGGTAACTTTTCGATATCCGCAGCCCCGACGGGCGTCGGCCCTTGCGGGCCCCTCCTTGCTGACATCTCTTTGAGGCGCGCGTGGAACACGTACGCGCCGCCGACACGGTCTGTTGCCGTCATGACGACGGCCGGACGGCGAGCTAGCCCGTTACTCACCGTCCACAGGCCCGCGTCTACGGTGGCCGGAGGTCATCGCGTGACCCCCGACGCCCGGAGCGCCTTCCGCGGCGGCTGGGACGTTGAGAGGTTCTCTCCCTCTCTCGTTCCGCCACCTCCTTCGCTAGCATCACTGCTTCGCAGAAGGAGGCGACGGCGTCCCATTCCTCCTCGCTCCGGACCATGGCTTGCACCAGGGCCGGACGCGAGAGGTCACCGCCGCCGATCGCCGCTACGAGAACACGGCGGGGCTCCGCCCAAGCAGGGCACACCTCCACAGTGTGCTCCACCGTGTCCTCCGGTCGATCCTCGCAGTGGAAGCATCCGGGCGTTTCCTCCCGTCTGATTCGGTGCAGGTACCTCCCGAAACACCCGTGTCCGGTGAGGACCTGCGTCAGACGGTAGGTGAGGGCGCCGTGGCGCCTCTCCAGCCACTCCTCAAAGAGGGGACTTACCGCCACTATCGTGGCGTGCCCTGCGCTGGGTTGCGACAGTCGCTGTCTCCATGCCGCCATGAGATCGCACCGGAGGTCTGTCCGCTGCGCAGCAATGTGCCGCGGCAGCAGAGTGACCCCCCGGTGTAGCGCCTCCGCGCGCCACTCATGTAGGCGCGCGAGGACTATCGCCTCCAGATCCCACGGCGGCAATCCGGCAAGGAGAATCGCCGCCTCGCGGGAGATCGTGCGGTACCCGCGGACAAGCCTTACGGCCATGACCTTTTGGGGCGCGTTCAGGTAGTGGACGGCCCGCTTCCTCACGGCACGCGCCCACACCGGGGCCCCGTAAAGGGCCATGGACCGCACGATCCCCGCATACAGCCTACGGCAGGAGGCGTTTGGCCCCCCCAGATTGGGCAAGAGCCACCTAAAGGCAGCCGCAGCCCGCTCCAGTCTGGGAGCCAAACGTCGGAAATGCTCCACGAAGTTCCACCGGCTGTCGAGGACGAGTCCTAGGTACTTCAAAGTACACTCGACGCCGATGGGAACCCCTCCCACCATTAGCTGGGATCCCGACGGTAGCACATTCCCACGTCCATGGAAGCCCATGGCCTCCGACTTGTGAAGTGCCACCTCGAGACCCAGCTGCCGGATCCTCTCAACGACTATCGCAACCCCGCGTGTCATGTTTGCGGCCGCCGCCTCGTGCGACTCCCCCCGTGCCAGCACCAGCGTATCGTCCGCGTAGCAGACGACGCTGACGCCGTCAGGGAGGTCGGCACGCAACACCCAGTCGTAACCGATGTTCCACAGGGGCGGCCCCAGAACCGAACCCTGCGGAACACCGCACGACATCTCTCGCCGGTTCCACTGTCCGTCTTGACCAGGGTAGATGACAGCCCTGTCTGTCAGATAGTCCCCGACTACACGACGAAGGTAGGCCGGCACCCGGTGATACCGGAGTGCCTCCCTGATGCAGCTCCAGGGCATGGTGTTGAAGGCGTTGGCGATGTCGAGAGACACCGCCAGGACCACACCGCCCCGAGAGACCGCATCCCCCGTCGTGAGGGCTCTCACGCGCATGATGGCGTCCACCGTCGAGCGCCTCTTGCGGAAACCGAACTGGTGTTCCGCAAGATCCGGACCCATTCCCTCAAGGTGCTCGGCGAGGCGGTTTGCAATTACTCTTTCAAAGAGCTTGCCCACCTCGTCGAGCAGCACAATGGGCCGGTATGCGGACGGCGAGTCCGCAGGGCGCCCGGGCTTCTGAATGAGGACCAGCTTCCCCGTCTTCCAACGACGCGGGAACTGGCCTCTCTCCATGCACGCGCTGAAGAACCCCTCCAGTCGGGGCCCAAGAGCCTCTGAGGCCAGGGCCCAGGCTTTGCCAGGCAAGCCATCGGGCCCCGGGGCGGTATTTTTGGCCTTAAGCCTCCGTACCGCCACTCTCAGGTCTACCCCAGTCACCTCCGGAATGTCGTCATCAGATCCTGATTGGTCCGCTTCCGGCACCGCAGGTGGCGGAGCCATTGGCGGGGGACGATGCTCCCCTCGCGAAGGGAACAGAACGCTCACCACGTCCTCCACGAGCTCAGGCCGGAGACTCTGCGTCAGCGGGGGGCCCCGGGTGCGGAGTTGATTCCGCACCACCTTATAAGGGCGCCCCCACGGATCTCTGTTGAGAGTCTCCAGCATCTCCTCGCGGGCCTGATCCTTGGCCCGCCGACGAGCCTCGGAGAGGGCGGTCTTCGCCGCTCTGTACCCTTCATACAGCTCCGCCTCCACGGCTTCCGCATTCGGAGGACGAATGCGGCGCCTGCGATGCCTGGTGTACCGGCGCCGCGCCACCACACACTGCTGACGCAGGTGCGACAGCTCTTGCGACCACCAGTACACATGACGCCGGGCGCTTCCTGGCCGGACTCGGGGCATTGCCATGTCGCATATCTCGGACATGGCCTCCTGGAACCAAGCCGCCTCGGTGTTGACGTCGGCGGGCCTGGCTGGGGATGACCCCCAGGACCACACGATCGCGGCCTCCAGGAGGAGCTTCCGGTCCAGCTGCTTCAGCGCCCAACGCGGACCACTCGGGGTCTGCGGGACCGGCGCGCTTGGGGACTGGGCAGAGACCTCAAACCGGATATACCGGTGGTCGGAGTAGGTCTCCACCCCCTCCATGACGCGCCAGTCAGCGACACGCTGCGACAGAGCGGGGCTGGCGAACGAGATGTCCACCACCGACTCGCCCCGCATCCGCACACACGTGGCCACAGAACCCCGATTCAGGATGTCCAGGCCTGTTTCCAGAGCCCAGCACTCGACCATCCTACCCCGCACATCCGTGTAACGAGAACCCCAAGCCAAGTTCTTGGCATTGAAGTCCCCGAGCACAAGTACGGGAAGGGAATAGCCTCCGATGACGACACTCAACTCCCTGAGGGAGTTTTGGAACTCGGCGAGAGTTCGGCTCGGAGAGAAGTAGACTCCCGCCACTACTATCTCCCCGAACCGTGCTGCTACGCACCCCTGACCCTTCCTGACCATCTCAAGGGCCGGGGTGCCGGCGGCGGCCGACGCAATGATGGTCACTGAGCCACTGAGGTCCTCCACCCAGTCTGGCCTGGGCGGGACGAAATAGGGCTCAGCGACCACGGCGATGTTGATCGACCACTGCGCCATGCTCTGGAGCAACAGATCCTGAGCGCAGGCGCAGTGGTTGATATTCGCCTGGAGGAGGCTTAATGGGGCCATTAATGGCAGTCCATTTCAGCCCCCTCCGGGGTCTCCACAGGCTTGGCGGCAGCGGCTTTGGCAGCAGCGGCGGCTTTAGCGGCAGCGGCTTTGGCGGCAGCGGCTTTGGCGGTAGCGGCGGCGGCGGCGGCAGCAGCAGCGGCGGCGGCGGCAGCGGCGGCGGCGGAAGCGGCCGCGGCGTTGGCGTTGGCGACGGTGGGGGTGGTGGCGGAGGGCCTCCCCTTTCCCCTGGCCTTGGCGGGTGGAGCGCAGGCCTTGCTCCCTGCCCGGTGCTCGGCCGGCTTCCCAGCCGCCGCACATGCGTCGCAGTGCGGCGTGGCCTGGCAAGCCGCAGCCCAGTGACCGGGCTGACCGCAGCGGAAGCATAGTTCGCTGCGATCCACCTCCGAGGTGCAACGGCACCCTACGTGCTGCCCCACGTGGCAGCGAAAGCACCTCAGAGGTCTGGGCTCCAGGAGCTTGACCTGCGCCCTAGACCAGCCCACCTTGAGGGTGCGACCCTCCGCAATCTTCTTCGCCACCGTCACAGGGCAGCTGACCGTTACAGTCAGCATGCCTTCGCGGTCCGGGCGCAGGGTGCCCGCCTTGATCTGCTCGGCAGAGCACCCCCCAGCCGCGGTGACGGCGGCCAACACCTCCTCCTCGGAGACCGAGTCGTCCAGACCCACGATGCGCAGGCTTGCGCACTTGATGGGCCTGGACACCCGGACCTCGTCCGCATTTAGGAACGCCCTGAACTTTTCAGCCAGAGCGTCCGCCGACGAGGCGCTTGAACCATCGGGGAGCTCCAACAATCGAGCCCCTGTAGCGGTGGGTCGAACTCGGAGGCCCCCGATGATCCCGAGCTCTTCGAGGTTCATCTTCGCCTTCAGCCCATCGAGAACGCTTCCGTACTCCATGCCCTTACTGACCGCGTTTGGCTGCAGCGTTACCACTACAGCCACGTTTTTCGGGGCACGGAGCCTCGCCGCAGCGCTCCGCTTTTTCTGCCGGCGCTTGCGTTCCCTCCGCCTGGCTTTCTGGGCCGCCTTTTGCTCCCGCCGCTTTTCCCCAGCCACCTCCCAACCTGACTCGCCCTCGGAAGGCTCAGGGGGTGGAGGGGGTGCCTTGCCCTTCTTCTTCTTCTGGGCCGCCTTGCACTTTGGAGGGGTAGGCTCCTTGTCCTTCTCCGGTGCGGACGCCTTACCCTTCGCCGGGGCAGGCACCTTGCCCTTCGGAGCGGGTCCCGCCTTGCCCTTCTGAGGGGCAGCCGTCTTACGCGGTGGCGCTGGGGCCGGCTTCCCACCTGGCTGAGCCCCGCCTTCAGGCTGGCTGGGTGGCCCTGCCTTAGGGTTACCGGCTGCCGCGTCCGCATAGGACTTCGCCCCCAGGGAGGGCCGAAGAACAATGCCCTCCAAGAGGGAGTGCCCCCTCTCCAGGTCAGCCAGCCTCTGCAGAACCAGGTTCAGGTCCCGGTCCCCGGCAGCCAGGGGCTGGCTTTGCCCGCGCCCGTCTTGACGCACCTCCTCAGGGCAGGCTCCTCGGAGCTTGGCCAGGTTCGCCTGGAGCCTCGCGTTCTCCTTCTGGAGACGCTCTATGGCGACCGCCTGGCGCGTGACCTCCGCCCGCAGAACGGACACCTCGTCCGACGGAGGTCCACCCCACAGCGCCTCCGCTGCCGCCACAATGGAGGCCGAGGCCGCGGCGATCGCGGCCTTCTTTGAGTCGTTGGTCCTCTTTAGAGAGACGCCATGTATAGCGGCCCCCACGATCTCCGCAAACCCGGCCAGGCGCTCACCAACGGAGCCGCCGCCGGTGACCTGGTCACCACCAGTGTTGGCCTCAACACCGGTCTCTGGCTCACCAGGCTCACCACGTTCCACCGCTCCACCAGTCTCCATCTCGCCGCCAGAAGACGACGACGAGACGACCCTTCTGCCGAGATGGAGCCCTTCCCCGGCGTCCACCTTGGCTCGCCGGGCAGCCTCCAGGGAAGCGGCACGCCTTCCCCGAGGGATTTTTTTTGCCTTGGTTAATCGGTCCGATCCGCCGGACGACGACTCCTCGGCTCTGGCTCCGGCTCTGGGCCGCTTAAGGAAACGCTCTGCGTTTTCCGTAGCAGCCCCCGAAACCTCGCATCTGGAGCCCGCCAAGTCAGCGCCCGACCCGGAGTCAGAGTCCGACCCCGAGTCGCTCAAGCGACTCCCCTTGAGCGTGCACCCCCGCCAGAGTTTGCCGGGAGCCTTCTCCCGGCACTCGCCCGACACCTTGTCAGGCCTATTAAAACTACCGATCGCATCATCCTCAGATGGAGATCGGGAGCCTCCTCGGCTCATGTTGCCAGTGTTGCCACTGGCATGCGGTATGGGACTGACGTTGCCCCCCCCAGAATACGAGGGGCTTGACGATCCGCTAGGGACCGTGGCGGATTCTCCAGCTGCTGTGCAGCTGGTACCGCCCTGGGGTAATACTATTCCGTTAGTCTTTTCCATTTTTTTTATTTTCCTTTTAAAGGGTGTGGTCCCTCCCTTCACCTATCTTCTCTCCCTCCGCCTACTCACTGCTCTCACAGTCACGTCTGATGAGCAGACGCGAACCAGAGAGCAGCGAGTAGGGTTTCCTCCTGCGACAGGCACACCGCCCGAGAACCCGAACACTGTTCACGTCCCCGGGCGGTGCGCCCCCCGCGAGTCCCTCTTTGTCTGGTCTCTCGCCTTGAGCCTTTCCGGCATGAGTATATCTACCGGCAGAGCCCCAAGGGTCATTGAGACACGCAAGCCCCACCACGACGGCAACGTGGGAACACTCCGGTGGGGAGGCTGAGGCCTAAGACTGCTTTTCCACCAATCATACTCATTGGTCCACATAGCACAGCACTGGTGGAAATTTCAACTTACGTTTTAATAATGAAAGATGCGTGCTTATGGATGCAATCTATGAAAGCAAGCTATGGATGTGTAGCTAAGTGTCTTCCCTATTGTCGATACGTCGAGCTGCGTATCGTCCTCGCATTGGGCACCTTGCGTTGGTGTATTTTCATGGCACACCTTGCTCGCTCGGGTACATAGCTCAGCATCAGTGGAAACAGTCACATAGTTTCATAGCTTGGCTTCTACATTCTCACAACATAACTGTATAAGCACATCTCTGGTGGAAACGCATTCTAAGTCTCAAATAACGTATTTGTTAATTTAAATTAAATCAACCAGCAATGTTATCTCTTTCAATTTCGCTTACGTGAAGTTAAGCATGTTTTTCTCACGTGGCCCATTACTCAATGAGCTTATCGATTGTTAACAGCTCGATAAATTATGATTAAGATAAGTAAATCATGAATAATTGTTGCGTGTATTGTTGCTTTTAAGCATGACATGCTAGAAAAATAACAGACATTGTTAAAAACAATCATAATATTGCTGAGCTGACTTTCTAATGAAAATATCCATGAAATACTCAGGGCCTGTTTCATCACCTACAATTGCGTTTCCGTTAACTTACTTGGCAGATAATTTCATTATGTTCCAGTTTTCAAATCCATCGGTAAGTTGTGTCTAATCGGACATTGTGGAAAGGCCTATAAAAGTTACCTATATTCTGTAAATGGCTCATTGATTGTGATAGCCTAGTGGTGTCACAGTTGGACAGTTAAGTCATAGGTTTCGAGCTCGACCTCAAGGCCTATGATTTTCGTATTCATATGCGTATTGTATATTTTATCACTTGCTTCCGTGAAAGAAAACATCGTCAGTAACACCAGCATGTATGAAAGATATCTCGCGACGACTTGTAAAGCCAAGCCAAAGGTCGATGGGCGATATAAAAGCTCTGACACCAGGTTTGGCACTGACTACACCATAAAGAAGATAATCTGGCGGAACATACCACTTTATTCTTTTTTACTACATTTATTTTATTTTATTTATTTAAGGTTCACCAACAGTTGCTACGGACATTTTAAACATAAGAATATAAATATATAATTGTGCCTTAAATCTAACTGCACAACCAATTACAAGCAAACACCACATGCACGATGCTCCTTGTAATCGTAGATTTAATCTAAAGACTTAATATTATTATTAACGAAAAGGGATAAGGGATACAATTAAAAAAAACAAAACCAAAGAGAATAGAGACTAAAGACTTAATGTAAGTACTTAAATACATACAAGATCGCCTTATGATCTACTCAGCAAAAAGTTCATCGCTTCAACCACTAAACCTAGAAACATGAAGGCAGAGGTGTACCTAATAGTACACCAACATTTCCCCAATATATGTTCAAGTCACATAATAATAGAAGGCAAGCCTATTGTCATCTACTGGGCACAAATCCAGCCTCCGTGGCTACTACAAAGAATTAGTGTCTAATGAAAAAACTTGCAAAGTGCAACACGGACTTGCACACGAAGGGTTCCGTGCTTAAACTTCTTATAGGTTTTCCTGTAATCTATACGTGTTTAACTAGTTTCTGTATTTTTTTTCAGAATTTTAGGTTCAGTAGTTTCGGAAATGAGATCGGGGGGGGGGGGGGGGAATGGTCGGACAGACAGACACACGAGTGATTCTATAAGGGTTCCGTTTTTTTCCTTTTAAGGTAAGAAAAAAAAAGGTACGGAACCCTAGACACCCAATAACATTTTGCCCGACCTGGATCAAACCCACAACCTCATGCTCAGTAGTCGCACTTGCAACTTCTACACTAAGGCCCATTTAGACGTAGTACTGTTCTCAAAATGACACAAAAATCGTTTAAATTTGGTACTGCTGTTATTGTTAAGTTTATTGAAATTTATAGAAATTACGAGTGTTTGTGGGATAAAGTATTAGAAGCTCCAAGAGTGTTTCTTCTCGCTATCCATTTTTTAACCCAACATCTTTTTTTCCGTTTTCGCTTTAATAATTCTTGTCTTCTTGCAGATATAATTAAAACACCCTCGCGCACTGCACTCATGGTAGCGACTGGCACAAAATCTCGAAATACAATTCTCGAAACAGCTTCTGTTTACACGGAGATAGATAATATTCTATTGCGAGGCAATTGTCGCCCAAGGGGAAGGGCGATAAACGTGAATGTTTATACGAAGAAACTTTTTTAATGTTCTTTCGATAATATTGTATCTTCGATTCGAGAAACTCTCTCCATCTAAATGGGCCTAACAAGGCTTACGTTGTCAAAAGTTACGTTCTAACCTTGAAACGATCAAGCGGGCATTGAGTCTAGCTACTTTATTATACACAACAATTAGTCACATCTTATCAATGAATTAATTTATCGATTAACAAGATAAGTGTAATCACCTCATTACAAATTTAGGGCAACGAAATATTAGTAGAATTACGTCAGATATTATAAAAAATATCGTATGTTTTTGGTAATGTTTTCCTTTATGAACACCGAGGCTTTTCTTTGCCGCTCTTGACTTCGATCACGCCTATATTTATTAGCATAACTTAACGGTATTTCCGCTGTATTTGTCAAAAAGTTTCCAATAAGTGCACGCAACATGAAAAGGTTGTACTTTTGTAGATCTTGTTGAATGGAAGTACGTACGCTTGTGACGCCTTTGCTAATCATTGTCTACAAAAATCTCAAGGGCATTTTTCAACGCAGAAAGAGATGTTTGTATGTCAAGGCTAGTTATTTTTGTTACTTCAAAAAGCGGCTTTAAAACTAGATATTTTTTTCTTGTAATTAACAATTCCGGTTGATACTCACAGTTCACACAAAAAACAAACACTTTGATTATCTAATCTTAAGCAAAAAATCCACAACGCAACCTACGCATAGATAAAATAACTTTATAAATTAAAGTCCAATCAAATTATATATTTAGTTAGTTCCTATAGCGTGTAACCATGGCACAATATAACTTTGAAGGAGATATCGAAAACATTGGTGAACGCCAACTTGAGTTCATCAATAAAGTGATTCAAGAACAAGACTTAAAAATAAGTAAAGTGGTTTTTGCTCCAGTTGGAAAACCTGGCGATAACTTTGTGGCAAACGTCAAGAGGATCACTATCGAACATGAAGATGGAACTTTGAAATTGATCGTCAAAATTGCACCTCCATTTGAAATAGTGCGGAAGATGACTAACACTGGTGTCTTGTTTAACAATGAACAAACAATGTACGTAGAGGTGTTACCCAAACTAGTGCAGCTACAGAAAGACGCTGGCGTACCAGAAGAAGAACAACTAAAATTCGCCAAATGCTACGGATCTCTGAGTGAAGCTCCTAACGAGGTTGTAATCCTAGAAGACCTGAATGAATTAGACTACGTTATGTTGAACAAGTTCGAGACCCTATCTGACGACTGTGTGAAAAGCATTTTAAAGAACTTTGGTATACTCCATTCTCTTTCTTATGCGTTGAAGAAAAAAGAACCAGAAACTTACGATCAATTCAAAAATAAATTGACAGATATATGGCTACTTATGGCAGAGAATCAAGAAATGCAGAGTCACATGCAAACATTTGAAGATGATATTTTATCAGTATTCGACGAGGATCATAAAAATATACTAAGAAATAAACTAGCGAGTATATTGAAACTGTCAGTGAAGGCTGCAAAGGGCAGTGATAACAGATATTCGGTTATTCAGCAAGGCGATGCCTGGACGAATAATATTATGTTCAAATTCGTGGTAAGCAAAACTTTTCATGTTGTGTTTTTTGTGTATTTTAAATTGATCAGTACTATGACGATGTTAATGGAAGGAAACAAATTCAGAGCTATCGTTACATAATTCTTAGAAAAATATCAGGCTCTCACATAACAGGCATTGTTTGTTCCTTGAACAATTCTGATCACATAAATCAACTTGTGTTTCTCATGTGTTTTTTTGTTGTTGTTAAATTGAAGTAACTCATTTTTTGTTTTCAGGGAGATGAGTTAAAAGAATCAATCATGATTGACTACCAAGCGTCGAAGAACAATAGCCCTGTAGTCGATCTCCTCTACATGATCTTCAACTGCACTGATCATGAGACCAGGTCTAAAAACTACTACAACTGGTTGGACTACTATCATACTGAATTAGACAATTCCTTGTCAAACTTTGGCTTGAAAGCTAACTTAGTTTACCCTAGAGACCAGTTGGACGCAGACTTGAAAAGATTTGGAAAATTACTTTTTGCACAATCTGTAATGTTAGCTAATATTTTGTCAAGAGATTCAGCAGAAGCCGGCACTTTAATGGAATCCTGGAAAACTGAAGATGTGGGGGAAATGTTAGATTCAATGAAAATGGAGACCGTGGCTGATGCTACTATGGTTCGTCTCAAAAGAAGAGTTATTGGACTTATTGACAGTTTTACTGAATTTGGTTTATTGTAAAATTATGATTGAGTTAATGGTAATAAATAATTATAATTTATATTTCAATTATAGTTTTTTGTCATTCCAGTGTAAAGCATAGGTTTCTTAAGTAAATATCAAATTGTGTGAGTTACATTTAACGACATGAAACATAATAAAAATACCTTGGTTGGAAAATAGGAAATACAGAAGAATAGCATTTGAACGTTAGCTCAATGACGTAGTGTGCAAAAAAATTGAATGTGGCCAGCCGACCACTGCAGCTGATCAGGAACCCAGGTATTCCCAGGACATTAGGCGAAAAATCATGTACGCGTATGTCTGAATTATTAAATTCAGATTATGGTGGAACAATACCAACCAACGGAATTGTGCCAAAAAAGTACATGTAAAAATAATTAAATTCTAAAGCAACCTGAATCATCAACCGATCTAGGTGTTATCGGAATGTGCCAGATAATTATGTAATAAAATTTGATTGTCACCAACGCGATTGCCGTGATAATTACGAAAGCTAATACCAACTAGCCAACAAATAAAAATTATCTAATCATAATACATCCTACCAAGAGTGTTCACCGTCACTCCGATATAGATTAAAACATTGTGTATAAATTATATTACAATACTAATTTGGACTTAGTATCCAAGCAATCATGGCACAATTCAACTTTGAAGGAGATGTCGTAAACATAAATGAACGCCAACTGGAGTTCATTAATCAAGTGATTCAAGAACAAGAGTTACAAGTAACTAAAGTGGTTTTCAGTCAAGTTGGACGGCCTGGCGATAATTTTGTGGCAGACGTAAAGAGAGTCAGCATAGAAGGTGAAAATGGTAGCTTAAAATTAATTTTGAAAGTGGCATCTGGAGTGGAAATTGTTCGCCAGGCTACAAACACACATCTGTTGTTCACCAACGAGCACACGATGTATACAGAGGTATTGCCAAAGTTACTGCAGCTACAGAAAGACGCCGGAGTACCAGAAGAGGAACATCTAAGATTTGCAAAATGCTTCGGGTCGCTAAATGAAGAACCAAACGAAGTCATAATTTTAGAAGATCTGGCTGAATCAGGTTTCTCAATGTTGAACAAGTTCGACTCTCTATCCGACGAATGTGTTAAAAGCATCTTAAGGAATTTTGCTATTCTTCATTCTCTTTCCTACGCATTAAAGAAGAAAGAACCAGATACTTTTGATCTCTTTAAAGGCAATTTGATAGATGCATGGTCACTGATGGCTCAGCTACCTCAATTTGTACAACATTTGGAACTTCTCGAAAATGAAGTCATTTCAATCCTGGACGACGAAGATCATAAGAAAATTGTAAAAAATAAAGCAGTAGACATTATCAGATTGGCAGCAAAGTTATCAAAGGAAGACAACAGATATTCTATAATTCAACAAGGCGATGCTTGGACAAACAATGTGATGTTCAAAATCGAGGTAAGTACTTTTAAATTACAGTGTGTCAAAGATTATTGTCGTACTTTGGACGTACATTGGAATGTGATGCTTAGTAATTAAGAAGATAAGATAATCTGTTCAACTATCACTATCTGATCTGTACTGACTTAATTGATCTGTTTTGATTTTAATACTTTAAGTTTCATGATATTACTAGGTATTCGTACGTAGTACTTTTCGGGTGGGGATAAACTTACGTATGCTTGCTCCCTCGACCTTTCCAAAGCTTTTGATCTGGTCGCTTACAGTATCCTCTGGAGAAAGTTACAGGAAAAAGGAGTTCCTCCAGAGCTGATAAACAGTCTTAAATGCTGGCCAGATCAAGCAGGTACGATGAGCAGGGGATTTTTCAGAGCCATATAGATTGATTTACGGGTACGGGGTGATGCAGGGGGGCTTAACTTCGCCCACGCTTTTCAATCTATATAATTATGTCAATAGGCTGATCGAGGTGCTCAGCAAAGATCGTGTCGGCTGTTACATTGACGAAGTATGTGTTTCCAACAATAGTAACGCTGATGATATGGCACTGCTGAACGTCTCGGTTTTGTGGTCTGAAGAGATTGGTGACCATTTATGAAGAATACCTATGATTTACTTCATCACATTCGTGTAGGTTAAGTTTACTAACATAGATGTTAAGAAATATTGTTATTAACATTTTGAATCTATGTTACTTGTTCATTAAATATAAATAAAGTAGATAAATATTCAACAAAATCTTGAGTTTCTGTTTAAATAATATTATACCATGTTATACAATGTCGCTTAAAATATAATATGTTATTTCTATTTCCAGGGCGATACTCAAGTTCAATCAATCATGATTGACTACCAAGCATCCAAGAACAGTAGTCCTGCAGTGGATATCCTCTACATGATCTTCAACTGCACCGACCATGAGACCAGGTCTAAGAACTACTACAACTGGTTAGACTACTATCATACCGAATTAGACAATTCCTTATCTAACTTTGGTCTGAAAGCCAACTTTGTATACCCACGAGACCAATTGGACGCAGATTTGAAAAGATATGGCAAATTGATTTTTGGCCTATGTCTTTTGTTATCTAATATGTTGATGAGGGATTCCAAAGAAGCTGGTGCGATTATGGACAGCTTAAAGGATCAAGGGATGGATGAAGCAATTCAAGCAATGCAAGCGCAAGGCCTGGAGGGAGATACAAAAGTCCGGCTTAAAAAGAGACTTGTAGGACTTCTTGATAGTTTCACAGATTTCGGTTTGTTGTAAAATGATGAAATGCTTAAATGGTAAAATGTTGATAACTGCATGTTATTATTGTACTGCAGGGTAACGATTTCTTATCGTAATTGATTATTGATTAAATTCTTATTTATTGATATTGTTTTTTTGTGCTGATTCGTGGCTTCGGTTGTTACCTTGATATTGTATTTAAAATGTTGATCTTTTAATTAACATAGAACAACTACCCATGTAACCTCTCCTCTCCTGATCTGAATGCCTCTGAATTCCTTCAGTTGGAGGCTGTGAGGAAAGGTTAAAAGAGATCGAGATCACTCTCTTGTCAGTAGTCGTAATGGGCGTCGACGGAAGGCGGGCAATGCCCTCTTCCGGCCTCTCTAAGCGGGTCCAGAGGGTCGTTGGACTTGAGGATTTCCAACGCCCTTCCCCCTGTAAAACTGGACGCGAGGCGGGTGCGCCCGTAAGACTTCGCGGGGCAGTTATACACCGAACACCCCCCACGGTCTTGATGAAGCCCGCACTGACCGGAGATCGTGGAACTAGTTCGCATGATTCCCAGTGCAAGTGTGAGATGGGAACACCCAGGTAGTTTTTAGTCACGTAGAGTCTGACATACCCCTCTGCTCGCCCCAGGGCGGAAACATCCATGAGGATGAAATGAGACTTGATGCTACAAGATTGAATTAAATTAAAAATGAGTACTTATGAGGACATCGTATAGTGCCGTTAATGACTGAAAAGTTGTGGAATCATTGTTCATGTAAGGAAAGTTTTGAATATGAATGCAATATGCTTGCACCCTGCTAACGAGCCCCCCTAGCTGGCGAAATATGGTTGCATTATTATGTACCCCTATGCCTAAGCCTTTTAATTAGGTGCCTGAATCACAAGATATTTAAGAAGCATATAGGCCAAACGTACATGACAGCTAATTATTTTCTTTGACACTTTAAGTGACACGTTAACAGTGTACTCGTAACACATTAAAGAGATTATTAGAAAAACAAATATTTATCTTAAATATGTATATTAACGAACTTAGGATCTTAAACTATGAGCTTGTCGCTAGGAAACCTTGAATTAATTTTTACACAGAGATAAAGCTTAAAGATATAAACTTGGAATTATTACAGCAGACCAAATAAAGTGAAACTTTCAATCAATCCGATAAGTCTTTTCTTTAAAAGAGTCATAGTATCACCGTGCATATCATTCATCAAATCGATCATTTCTTCAGTTCTTTCGTTTTCAATCGCATCCTTCATTTTAGCAGCCTCTTCTGGTCTTATTGTAAGTAAAGCAGAGATGAGAACAGCGAAAGAAAAGCCAAGTTTGCCGTATCTTTTCAAATCAGCGTCCAATTGCTCCCTTGGGTAAACGTCGTTTATTTCCAGACCATGGGTTGACAATGATTTCTCAAGTTCGAAATGGTAGTCGTCTATCCAGTCGTAGTAGCTTCTGATTCTAGACTCGTGGTCGGTGCAGTTGAAGATTAAGTAGAAGAGATCGTACACTGGGCTGAAGTTCTTGGATAATTGGTAATCGATTAACATTGACTGTTTCAAGGTCTCCCCCTGGAAGAACAAAATAGAATATTTTATTAGAGTAATTGCATTATGCTTAATCATGTCGAGCAGGCATGTACTGTGTGAAACCTGATGTGCAAACAATAAAACAACCTAATGAAGGAACGTAACAGTAAACTTACATAGAAAAACGGACTCAAACATATCATGGGCTTAACTGCTGGGCAGATGACGATCAGTTATGGGAAGATGCATAATTTCTCAGTCTAACTAGATGCTGCTGAATACTTGTGTTTTACAAGGAGCAACTGCCTATCGGATCGTCACAAGTCAGTTAGTGGGTAATACTGGTAGTTAGACTTTTAGGCCACTGACTACCTGAAGTGACTTTCCAAGGCACGGACGAAACTCTGTATGCAATGGATCACACCCACACACAGACCAACCTTGCCTAGATTGGTCTGTGTGTGTGGGCACAGTTTAACCTAAAGTTCGACTCGAATAGTTGTTACATTAAACAATGGACTCCTTAAAAATAGAGAACGGAATCAAAAGTTCAAATAAAATTATTGTAAATATAAGTATGAAACTTTTTAAAATACTTGCCTCAAACTTGAACATAAAATTGTTTGTCCAACAATCTCCATGTTGAATCACTGCATATCGGCTACCATGTTCAAATTTCATCATTTTGACGGTACGACGCATACATCCACCGATTTCCACTTTTTTGAGGATGTTCTGATGTTCTGGATTATCGAGTAGATTTAGAGAAAGACCTTCAACACGAGAAAATAAATCAATATCTCCAAAAGATCCTTCATCCATTGCTCCCATTACATCCGACAGATTGTCCCTATAATAGTTATATGTTTCGGGTTCCTTGCTCTTCAAAACGTAAGAGAGTGAATGGAAAATAGCAATGTTTTTCAATATACTGGTCACACACTCTTCGGGAAGCGGTACCAATCGATCCTTCATAGCAAAACCTGACGTTCTGAGGTCCTCTATCAGGATAACTTCATTAGGTGCTTCGACATACGTTCCGTAACATTTTGGGAATTTTATTTGATCTTCTTCTGGTATATTGGCTTCTTTCTGTAGCTGCAGCAACTTTGGCAGGACTTCTGTATACATCAGATGCTCGTTGCTGAATGCTAGAGGAACATTCGACGTTTTTCGAACGAATTCAATCGTTGGTGCAATTTTGGCAAAAATTGACAGGTTTCCGTTTTCACCCTCTATGTTAATTCTTTTTACATTTGCTCCATAATTGTCAGCAGCTCCTCCAACGTTCTCAATAGTGGCTTGGCTGTCTTTGAAACCTTCTTTTTCGATTACACTTTTGATGAATTCTAACTGGATTTCAGATATATTTTCAATTTCACCTTTAATATTATGTTGTGCCATTGTGGTGCAATAAGGTAAACTAGAAGCTTTTGGTATCACTTCGTTTTATTATATAGATACGTGTTTATCTGTGAGATATACAATCACACGCCAGCTAGGGTATGTGAATGTTTATTTTTAATTTGATTGGGTGATAGGTGTAATTAATTAATAATAGCGAAGAGATTACTGTGATAGGTACTATCCAATTGGATACGTTTTTTCCATAGACAACAATATTTGCACTCGAACATAACATTGTAATATCAGTAATTCAGTATTTTTAATCATTTAATGCGCATTATTTTTTTCATGTCACCGTGAGGTAGACATAGGTCACTAGATACCTAACAGGATGCTCTATCTGGGGGAGGGGTGCCTCCCTATAAAATAATTACTGGGCGACCGCTTGAACGTGAATCCATGCGCGTTTGGTCCTTTGTGGTAGACGGGAGAAGACATGTCGACCACAGATTTGGGTTGCCTATTGCACTATAATTATTGCACCCAGAGCATATGCATATTTCCTGCTTGCTGGCTTTGCTGCATTCTCCTTCTAAGCCTAGATCTGGTTTCAGCAGAGTTAAAAATAAATGTTGGAACTGTGTAACTTTTTCTCGCCATTGCCATATAAGGTCCCATTAAAATAGGTGGACAAATTTTAACACAGCATTCAGTAGGTCTAACCAAAGATATCTAAAAAAAAAAAACATTAAATAAACTGACTTTTTCTTACTTAAAATAATAAATTGCCGGCACTCTAGAACAAAGTCATCCTTTATGAGGTACTTAAATGCGTTTTTCATATTATTTTTTTTACCATCGTCCTTATTTTGCTGGTCTGAATGATTTCTGAAATTTTGTCCACCTATTTTAATAGGACCTTATATATTCAGACGTTCCTATGTAGAAGCAAAATAAAAGGTAGATTGAGATACAAGCTAGGTTAAACTTGTTATGTTTGCCTGAACTGTTGCACTGTCCAGTTAAACTTTGCAACATACACGCTCCGTATGTTGCAAAACTGTGCAGGTTTTCTCAAGACACCACTCAAGCTTACCTGACGGGATTACCTTTACAGGTAAACCTGTCAGGCACACTCTTGCGTGTATGGCTGAAAGCCTGATAAAAATTGTATAAAAATATTCACTCATGTGGTTTGTTGTAATACAGTGAAGTACTTTTGTTACCAAAAAACACCCACAGCATTTTCTCAATAAATGCCAGTGTATCCTACTCTCATTTATTTGCCGAATTTTTCGCAAAAATACTCAGATGTTTTCATTCACGTGGACTAAATTGCTTGAAAAACGAATTTCAAAGAAGACGACGAAGAAGCACCAGGCTTTATTAGTAACGGCGCCTGACAATATTAAATACTTTAAAACTATTGCAACTACAATTGCTATAACATTTATAAAGGCGTTTTAAATTTTGCTGTCAGCATTCATAACGGAACGGAAACTAATTTAGTGATAAGCCCGCCACACTATCCATCTACTACAGCTTCTAAAAAACAGAATTACCATTTACGTCAGCCATCAAAGCATCGGGGCTACGAATCTCGAAGAACCCCCAAAGAAACAATTCAACTGCCTGCCAAAGAAAGGTAGGCAAAGCATCCCTACACTCAAATTGTTGTAGACGTTCATTGAAATAACGAAGAGTTGATTCTTGATAATATTATTATGATTGTGGTTGTACTATTATGTACAGTTCTGCGTAACCGTTCGAGGATTAGGTACAGGCGTAATCTATACTAATATTAGAAAGCTGAAGAGTTTGTTTAGTTTGTTTTTTTGAACTCGCTAATCTCAAGAACTACTGGTTGGAATTTTTATCGAGCACGGTTATAGTCTTTAAGACATCACGGTACGACCCATATGAGCGGAAGATAATAAGAAATGTTGCAAAAACGGGAAAATTATTTCTTTTTAGGGTTCCGTAGTCAGCATGGAACCCTTATAGTTTCGCCATGTCCGTCTGTCAGTCTGTCCGTCCGTCCGCACTATAGCTCAAAGACTCCTTGTACTAGAAAGCTGTAATTTGGCATGAATATACAAGTTAGGTTCTTCAACAAAGTGCCAAAATTAAATATTGATTTTTCTTTAGGGTATCTCCATACACTTTAGAAAAAAAATCATCCCCACTTTAATAGTGGGGATGATTTTTTATCTCACGAAGTCCATTGTGTGGGATGTCGTTAGATAGGTCTTTAAAATATTGTGAGTTTTCTCAAACACTTTTTCGATTAAGGGATTCGTTTGTGAAATAATAAGCTTTAAAGTGCATTTTTTTTTAGACTCAAGTGTGGCTACCTGAACCACCTAAACGGGTTGTGTTTGGGCGTGTGAAAAAATTCATGGTAGTACCATATATTATAACGAAATTAAAAGTAAAACTATCACAGCTAAGAAGATTTACAAGGTTACGAGTAATAGTCGACGAACTTATAAAATGTAGGACTACTTGTATAAAATATTTTCCTTTAAGTGACAATATACATAATGTATGGGAGCGCTGGTTTTAAAACTGCAAATGTAAGTTGTTCTCGGGGAGATGAGTTAAAAGTATCAATCATGATTGACTACTAATTAAAACAGTCCTGAAGTCGATCGCCTCTACATGATATTCAACTGCACTGATCATGAGACCAGGTCTAAGAACTACTAGAACTGGTTAGACTACTGTCATACTGAATTAGACAATTCCTTGTCAAACTTTGGCTTGAAAGCCAACTTAGTGTACACTCGAGACCAGTTTTTTAGGGTTCCATACCCAAAGGGTAAAAACAGAACCCTAAAATATGACTTCTGTCTGTTGTCGGTACGTCTATCTGTCACCAGGCTGTATTTCACGCAATATAGCTAGACAGTTGAAATTTTCACTAATTATGTATTTCTGTTGTTAAATATTTATTTTATTTTGTTTTTATTAGTATTTGCTTTTATAGCGCCCATACAACAAATGCAATTTTTGAAGATAATGTTACGGAACCCTTCGGTTGCGAGTCCGACTCTCACTTGGCCGGGTTTTTTTTTATCAACTTTGCCCGACACTGGGAAAATCTCCTGTATCGTGGATGCTTCCACAAACATTTAAACTCACATACATAAACACCCAGGCCCAGAACAACTATCTGTAGGTCATACAAATATTTGTTCTATGCGGGGATAGAAACCGCGACACGCAGCGCAACAGTCCATTGCTTGAGCCACTGCACCAACCGTGCCGTCAAAGTTGGACACAGCCTTGCAAAGATATGGCAAATTACTTTTTGCACAATCTGTAACGTTAGCTAATATTTTGCCAAGAGATTGAGGAGAAGTCACCTTAATGGAATTCTGGAAAACTGAGATTTGGAGGGAAATGTTAGATTCAATGAAAATGAAATCCGTGGCTGATGCTACTAATAGGCCAAACAAACACAGACCAACAAACAGGGCCTTGTTGAAAGTTTTACTGAATTTGGTTTATTGTAAAATTATTGAATCATCAAGCGTACTAGGTGTTATCGGAGTGTGCCAGGAACTTAATTATTACCTACGCGATTGCCGTGATGATTACCAAAGTTGATTGATACCTACTTGCCAACAAATAAAAATATCTAATCTTAATATCACCCGACCAAGAGTGTTAACCGTCACTCCGATATAGATAAAAACATTGTGTATAAATGATATTACAATACTTATTTGCACTTAGTATCCAAGCAATCATGGCACAATTCAACTTTGAAGGAGTTTTCGAAAATATAAATGAACGCCAATTGGAGTTCATTAATCAAGTGATTCAAGAACAAGATTTACAAGTAACTAAAGTGGTTTTCAGTCAAGTTGGCCAGCCTGGCGATAATTTTGTGGCAGGAGTAAAGAGAGTCAGCGTTGAAGGTGAAAATGGAAGCACAAAATTGATTTTGAAAGTGGCATCTGGAGTCGAAATGGTGCGCTATGCTACAAACACTCCTCAGATGTTCAGCAACGAGCACACGATGTATACAGAGGTATTACCTAAGTTTCTGCAGCTACAGAAAGACGCAGGAGTACCAGAAGAGGAACATCTAAGATTCGCTAAATGCTTCGGGTCGCTCAATGAAGAACCGAACGAAGTCATAATTTTAGAAGATCTGGCTGAATCAGGTTTCTCAATGTTGAACAAGTTCGACTCTCTATCCGATGAATGTGTTAAAAGCATCTTAAAGAATTTTGCTATACTTCATTCTCTTTCCTATGCATTAAAGAAGAAAGAACCAGATACTTTTGATATCTATAAAGACAATTTGATAGATGCATGGTCACTGGTGGCTAAGCTGCCTCAATTTGTGCAACATTTGGAACGTCTCGAAACTGAATTCATTTCGATCCTGGAAGACGAAGATCATAAGAAAATTGTCAAAAATAAAGCAGTAGATATTATCAAAATGGCAACAAAGTTATCAAAGGAACACAACAGATATTCTATAATTCAGCAAGGTGATGCTTGGACGAACAATGTGATGTTCAAAATCGAGGCAAGTACTTTTTATTAGCAGTTTGTTAAATATTATCGTACTTTGGACGTACGTTGGAATATGATACTTAGTAATTAGGAAGATAAGATAATCTGTTCAACTATCACTATCTGATCTGTACTGATTTCTTTCTTAATTGTTATAAACGATTTTAAATTTTGTGTGATAGGTTAAATAATTAAAAAAGCAAAATTAAAAATTTTGAAAAAACCCACGACTGTTAAAAATTAATTGAAAAAAGGATAAAATAACATAAAACACCCACCTTAAAAAAACCCAAGAATGTCCGTCGGGGGCTGACATTATGAACTAGTTTTGCAATGTTCAGCTCCCGACGGACATTCTTGGGTTTTTTTAAGGTGGGTGTTTTATGTTATTTTATCCTTTTTTCAATTAATTTTTAACAGTCGTGGGTTTTTTCAAAATTTTTAATTTTGCTTTTTATTTTAAACTTTTTACTTTTTTTTTTTTTATCTAAGAACATGCACCAATCAAACCTTACCCCTAACTGAAAACTGAATCAAAATCGGACTTGTAGTTTTGGAGAAAAATGGCAACTTTGATTTGCACAAAAAATCTTTGCTGCAGAGCCCCCTGGTGAGTTGTCACCGTAACACCTATCTAAGAACATGCACCAATCAAACCCGAATCCATAACTGAAAACTGAATCAAAATCGGACTTGCAGTTTTGGAGAAAAATGGCAACTTTGATTTGCACAAAAAATGTTTGCTGCAGCGCCCCCTCGTGAGTTGTCACCGTAACACCTATCTAAGAACATGCACCAATCAAATTCGAACCCATAACTGAAAACTGCATCAAAATCGGACTTGTAGTTTTGGAGAAAAATGGCAACATGTATTTGCACAAACACACAAACAAACACACAAACAAACAAACAAACAAACACACAAACAAACAACCTCTCACCCCAAACGCATATACCGTCTCCGTTCCGTCGTGGGTAAAAATCAATGTCTGTACTGATGAACAGTCATTGATTTTAAGATTCATTGTGTTACTATTTGTACATGGTACTATTCAGTAAGGAAATCACCTATGTGTGTTGTGTTGTTTCTTCGACTTCTCGAAACCTTTTGATCTGGTCGTTGACAGTATCCTCTGGAGGAAGTTAGAGGAAGAAGGAGTTCTTCCAGAACTGATAAACACTCTTATATGCTGGTATAGACGCCACATCAATCAGGTACGCTGGGCCGAGGCTTTTGCAGAGCCGTATTGGTTGGAGTGCGGGGTGATGCAGGGGGGCTTAACTTCGCCCACGCTTTTCAGTCTATATGTCAACGGGCTTATCGAGGCGCTCAGCAGAGAGCGTGCCGGCTGTGACATTGACAATATAAATAAAATAAATAAATATTCTGCAAAATCTTGTACCAACTAAGTCTCTTAAATACCTTCTGTTGATATGTCATTTTTGGTTTCAGAATAAGATGATACTAGCTAGGTTAAACAATGTCGCTTAATATAATCTTTTATTTTTATTTTCAGGGCGATAACCCAGTCCAATCAATCATGATTGACTACCAAGCTTCGAGGAACAGTAGTCCTGCTATAGATCTCCTCTACATGATCTTCAACTGCACCGACCATGAGACCAGGTCTAAGAACTACTACAACTGGTTAGACTACTATCATACTGAATTAGACAATTCCTTGTCAAACTTTGGCCTGAAAGCCAACTTTGTATACCCTAGAGACCAGTTGGACGCAGACATGAAGAGATGTGGCAAATTTGTATTTGGCCTATGTCTTTTGTTATCTAATATGCTGATGAGGGATTCCAAAGAAGCTGGTGCACTCATGGACAGCTTAAAGGATCAAGGTTTGGAAGAAGCATTTCAAGCAATGCAAGAGCAAGGTCTGGAGGGAGATACAAAAGTCCGTCTTAAAAAGAGAGTTGTAGGACTTATTGATAGTTTCACAGATTTTGGTTTATTGTAAAATTATGAAAGGTTTAAATGGTAAAATGTTTGATACCTGTTTGTTATTATCGTACTCCATTGCATCGGTTTCTTATCCAAATCGATTTTCGATTAAATTCCTATTTATTGATACTTGTTTTTATGTGCCTTGATATTGTATTTAAAATTTTAATCTATTGATGTATATACTGTTACTATAATCAGTTCAGACCTGACTGTGGAAAGGTTGTAGATATCGTAGTTTGAGTACATAGTTTGTCATAAGCCTGTGTTCTAAGTCTATTCTGGTTCAGTATGATTCTGCATGACCTAGTGGAGCGATGTCCTAGTGAAGGTTGCGGGGTCCCGTTGGATGCGAGACGCACGGGACCGGTCAATGTGGGGACTCCTGGGGGAAGCCTATGTCCAGCAGTGGACATATTTTGGCTGAAATGATGATGATGATGATTCCGCAATCCAGTCTGTCACACTATGACTCAATTTGATCGCACCGAATAAATAAGCCAGCTTTCCCTGGATGTTACAAAAGGGTATTTTCCTGTTTCCACATTTACTCTTGTAGTTGTAACACCTAAAGTAACACCTAAAATTGAGGAGCTCGTGGCGTAATAATAACTGCCACTCGGGTCAATCTTTAGGTTAAGCGGCGCTTGCCTAGGTTGGTCTGTGGATGGGTGACCGCCCATTTCATACCGAGTTTCCTCCGTGCCTCGGAAAGCACGTTAAGCTGTTGGTCCCGGCTGTCATATATAGATCTTTGGCAGTCGTTACAGGTAGTCAGTGACCTGGAAATCTGACAACCAGTCTTACCAAAGGGTATCGTATTACCCAGTATAAACTGGGTTGTGGAGGTCAGATAGGCAGTCGCTCCATGTAAAATACTGGTATTCAGCTGCATCCGGTTAGACTGGAAGCCGACCCCAACATAGTTGGGAAAAGGCTAGGCAGATGATGAGTTGTAACACCTAAAGAAAATTTCAGCAGCATCTTTAATTGCCAAATGGTGATTCATTTTCACTCCTGCCTACTTTTTAAAGGTATTTGTACAAATAGCGCCTAATAAAAGTAAATAAGTACTTACTTTAAAACTTTTGCACACACAGTTGCTATAATATCTATAAAGGCGTTATAGATTTTACCACACAAGGTAACTTCACTTAAGGTAACGAAAATCTGTTTTGGGGCAAACTCACCACAATATCCATCTACTACAACTTCTTAAAACCAAAACCGACAGTCACCAAAACAGCAGTCGTATTAACTGCCTTATAAGTGTCGGGGCTGTGAAACTCGAAGAATCCCAAAGAATCGACTTAACCTGTGGACTTAACTGCCTGCCAAATATGAAAAATGGTAGAATTGCTTGCTTTTGCTATTTTTCACGACGACCAATCAAGCTAAATGACTCAGTTTATACGGATCACTCAATGTACGGGAAATCTAGACAAACGAAGGCCATGTTATACTGGGAAGTGGGAACGCATAGCTTAATGTGGCTCCGTGTGTACAAAGGGACTTTGACAATGCTTCGAGATCTAGTAGTTCAGACAATGCAGTTTCTTTCAGTGAGTTAGAGTTGATTGGTAAGGAATAAAATATAACCATATTCTCAACACACTTTAATATAAACAATAAAAGCATTTTCTATGATATTATTACTTCAAACAGAGGATACATAATCATATGTTACAAAAAATAGATATCTAACTGACCTGACTGACCTGACTGACTTGACTGGCCTGTTGGTCTAGTGGTTAGTGACCCTAACTGCTATGCCGGAGGTCGTGGGTTCGATTCCCACCCAGGACAAATGTTTGTGTGATGAGCACGATCATTTGTTCTGTGTCTGGGTGTAATTTATCTATAATATGTATGTATTTAGAAATATATAAGTATGTTTATCAGTTGTCTAGTACCCATAACACAAGCTCTGCTTAGCTTGGGACTAGATGGCGTTGTGTGATAGTTGTGGAATATTATTATTTAGAGTGTGCTTTTGCTTCTCAGCTTTACTGGAGCTTCCAACTACATCTACGGGTCGAAACCAAAGTAAATGCAGCGTGTGGTGTGTTATGATTTTATGATGAGGGTGTGTTATGATGAGGACCTATTTCGTTTTCTTCAATTTCCATGAACTTTCTGACAATTCGACAAGTATTTAAAATTGCAGCTTTTTGTAAGGTGATATAGAGCGTTTCTTTGAGGTTTAATAATTTGAGGCTATGGAGTAAATGATTCGGAATAACACCTGTTGTTGAGAGAACTATAGGAACCACATACACTTTTTCCTGTTCCCATATTCTTCTTACTTCCTGTTTGAGTTCTGCGTATTTACTAATTTTTTCGGTTATTGTTTTTTGTATGTTGTGTGTGTTGGGTACAGCAATATCTATTAAGTAAGTGAGTTTATTTATTTTATCTTGTAGTATTATTTATTATTATTATTATTATTATCTAAGTTTCTAAACTGACATGGTTAATAACAGTATTATTAACATTGAAAATTGGATATTTACCATGTTTTAAATATACGTGATCACGGTGATTTTCACGTGATTACAAACAGTAAACATGGTAAATATCCCGTTTTCAGTGTTAATGATGACAGATACTTAAAGAATGTGTGTGTTGTGTGTCCCTTCAATTTATTTAGAAGACCACAGCATACACTTAATTCAAAACTAGTCGTAATTCAAGATTATAAAAAAGAAAAATATTTTTCTGTACTTTTACAGTAACATCATTTAGTTACAAGTACAAAATATCATGTTGAAAATAACATATACGCTCTGGAACATCAACATTGACATTCATTTTGTTTATTAGACTTTTTCGGCAGTTACCTCTACCTCTTTTGACCTCACATCCTTGGAGGCCCGTTTGCAGTACCTACAAATAATTTATAATTAGAATTCATAACACGCGTTCAGCTATATTTTGATGTATTGTTCTGTATACCTATATGTCATCATTAAGTGTGATGACAGAGACAGAATATGTGAATGATTTAAATAATACACACATAAAAACACGCCTCTAATACCCGAAGATATAAGTAGAAATGTACTAAGGTAGGTACATCTCTGCTTAATTGTGTACCTAAGGGTACACCTCTTTCTACACAACAAGTGGGCGAGCCTAATACTATCAACTGGGCAAAATACCAAGAGACCAAGGTATAAAATAACTATTTTGAATCTCTACTAGTTTCCTTTACAACAAAAAACTTTTTTACAAAAAATAAAACCGACTTCGACAAAAATAAAACACAAAAAAGTGAAAAATAAAAAATCAGCTTCTGAAGTCGGTGACTTTTGTTTGTTTGATTTCATGTTTTTGCCACCGACTTCTGAAGCTGATTTTTTATTTTTCACTTTTTTGTGTTTTATTTTTGTCGAAGTCGGTTTTATTTTTTGTAAAAAAGTTTTTATTTTTCACTTTTTAGTGGTTCACATGTGCTTACCCCTTCACAACGTACCGGCGTGATGTTATGTTATGAACTGGTCAATAGACAGTCATGAGATTTCAGCAATCCCAGTCCATTTGCTATCATTAATTGAGGAGTTCCGTTGCCTATCTCCGAAGTTCTTCATCACCTTTGTAGTGAGTACAGGCGTGATATTATGATGTATGATGGCGTAAACAATGCTTAGATATGCTATAGCAACAATCACGGTTAATCTGCTGTTATTTATTGAAGAGTTCCCCCGATTTCTACAAGATCCCATCATCAGATATTGAAATGGTGACAATGGGACCACACGGGAAGCACCAGCTTTCAAATGAAAAAAAGAATCAAGAAAATCAGTTCACCCAGTCGCAAGTTATGCGTGAACAAACATAAAAAAAAAAAAAAAAAAAAAAAAAAAAATACAGTCGAATTGATAACCTCCTCCTTTTTTTGAAGTCGGTTAAAAAGAAGTTGTAAAGACTAGTTGCATCCAAAATTTAAAAAAAAATTACTATTGTTTGGAACAACGCATGGTACTATGTTATAAGATGCATCAATGTATAAACAAGTATTTAAATATTAAAAACTGGTATATACAGTGTGTCTGGCGGTAATGTTACTCCTGTAACTTTGTATTATTTTTTTTGGCTTATATCCTTAGACAAAAATATTGATTACCCAATATAATATCTGGAATCTAATTACGAGTAACATAATATTTAAAAATAAACTGTTTAAAATTAACAATAACCACGACAAATAATCCTTTTGGATTTTGACGCAGTCGGTAACAATAATATTCCCAGCTCACAGCAGACCAAACAGTTTAAAACTGTCAATCAAACCAATGAGCCTCTTCTTAAAGAGGAACAGGGTATCAGCGTGCAAATCACCCATAGCTCCAGCCATATCCTCGAGCTTCCCGCTTTCTATCGAATCCTTCAATTTAGCAGCTTCCATAGGATTGATAGTCAGTGCACCAGACATTAGAACAGCACAACCGAAGCCCAGTCTCCCGTATCTCTTCAAGTCAGCATCTAACTGGTCTCTTGGGTAAACGTAGTTGGCTTTTAGGCCAAAGTTGGACAAAGACTTGTCCAGTTCAGAGTGGTAGTGGTCCAACCAGTCGTAGAAGGACTTCACTCTAGTGTCATGGTCGGTGCAGTTGAAGATCAAGTAGAGAAGGTCGTAGACAGGACTGAAGTTCTTCGCTTGTTGATAATCAATTAACATTGATTGTTGCAAGGTCTCCCCCTGGAAGTACAAAATGGGAACATGTTAGTAAAAAGGATTTTGATAGCGGAATTCTAACACACCAGATTACTGACGTTGTTCGTAAATCAGCTAAGTATAAGAACAGGGCATGTCTGCTGCGAGCCCAAAGATCTGTGGGCCAAAAAAAAGTCATAGGCACGGCAGACCTCGTAGAAGATGGCGGAATGATCTGGACCAGACTGGCTACCAGTGATCCACATTGACCTTGGATTGAAACAACTGGAAGGAGAGGTCTTCGTCCAGCAGTGACATAATGCAGCATAACAGTATCAGAATTAGGTAAGAAACATTTGAGTACTGGGGAAAAATATTAGGAAATAGTTACGTTATGTTTAAAAACGAATGGGTTCCAATGACATGCCATCATCACAGTCTCGCTACTCTAAGGTCCATAAATTGGATGATTGAGGATGATTATAACGCAATAACAGGAGACGGGACACATGCTTGTCATTGAACCGCCTGTCATTGAATTATTTCTATAAATAGAATTGTTTCTGTTTTATTATTCGCAAAATTGCTGGGAGCAAAATTGCGTGTAACTTCTCCTTTAGGCACTTTATATCGAACAAATTAATATTTGAATATAAAATCAGTCAGGCACATACTAAAAAACATTATGCTTAATCGCCGCGTTTTACTGCCCTTTCGTCTTAGCGTGTCCATGGCAAATTAAAAAAAAAATATTTTGGCTAAATTTAATATGCTTTAATGATTTTTTTATTATTTTGACTGCCCCTTAGTCATATAAAAAATTGCCAGAAGTGTATCAGTCAATTCAGGAAAATATTAGTTTCCTAAAACACACCTAGTTTAGGTACATTGACTTTCCGTTATAAGCCATATCCGTTTACTATCTCCCGCGTGCGCATATAAATAGATTAGATACGAATATTACCTATACAAAAGAGCTTATCCTCACATTTTAGGGTTTTGACAATAATTATGTCAAAAGCAGTTCTTCGAAACGATAAAAAACTAACGAATAACTATAGCAAGTTTCGGCTGAACACAGTTAATTTATAAATACAACCCATCACAATCTACAGATGACATAGGACTCTCCCAAGCTTATCCCTTGTTTTCCCCCGGAACAATCTGGGTTGAAAAGTCCTAATGGATGTCCTCCGCCCTGGGGCGAGCGGATGGGATTGTCAACCTCAAACTGACTAAAAATCGGGCAGGTGTTCCCTTCTCAACTCAAACATGCACTGGGTATCATGGGAACTTGTGCGCCTTCCACGGTCCCCAGCAAAGAGATACAGTACTCTGTCAAGTTGTGCGAAGTCTATCCCAGACACCTCGTAAACTAAACGTAAAAAACACGCCTGCCATGTTAAAAAGTGAACTAAAAAGTCAAAAATAAGTCGAACGATTTCAGTGATGAAATGAGAACAAGGTCCCGTAATTGTATCCGAAAATGGAAAACTGAAAACTAAAATTTTAATTGCAGTCGGGGGACAGTTCGGTGGAACATTTCTTTACAGGTCCCCCGACTGCAATTAAAATTTTAGTTTTCAGTTTTCCATTTTCGGATACAATTACGGGACCTTGTTCTCATTTCATCACTGAAATCGTTCGACTTATTTTTGACTTTTTAGTTCACTTTTTAACATGGCAGGCGTGTTTTTAATTTTTTAAATTATTTGTTTTTTATTTAATACTTTTTAGTGATATATGTACCTACCGGTATTTTACTTTTTAGTGATATACCGGCCTTCATTATACTGCTTTATTTTTCAGGAAAGCATTGTCGCGGTAAAGATAATGCAAAACTAAATCGTTTCAATCGGATCGTGGTTCGGTCATGTGGAGAGGATGAGTGAAAGTCGATTAACAAAAGGTATTTACAAGGCAGATGTAAATGGCAACGCCGGGACGCCCAAGAAAGATACTGATCTTATTGGTGCCGTTCTTCAGAAAGGACAGGTGTGTAGTACTCGTAACCGGCGTGCGTGTATGGACAGAGTTGTATGAATGATAATGTGGACGAGGCAAAAGGAATATGTAAGGATCGTAGCGGGTGGCGTTCTGTAGTTTCTGCCTGCCCCTATGGGAAAAGGGCGTGAGTTTATGTATGTATGTAAATCGTTTATTTTTCGTGGATTATACTAACTTTGAGATCTTAGGTGGTTTAGTTCTTGGAGAGACTGGTTATCAAGGGATTAGCTAACGTGGATCTAAAACGTAACTGTTTCACGCGTCTAGATTTACTAAGCTTCTGTACAATGTTACCGTTTGCAGCTTGTGCACTATCACGGGCCAACATAATCATTGTTTGCGTCGTTTGATTTTATTAAAATGTTTTATGAAGTGCTACCCAATGAGACTTTTATAGGGGGATAAAAGGATTTAAATTTAAATTAAATTTTCCCTGGATTAACGATTTAGAAACAGAAATGAAAATAGAAGTAGATGAACGTATCAAGCATGACAGATCGGAGAAAGAACAGGATGGATGCGCGAGCGCAGCGAGCGCGAAAATTTTTGTTTGATTTTTATTGGTTTTGGGTTAAGGGGGCAGGGGAGGGGCAAAGATATTGCTATCAGGAGGGAAGAGGACAAAAAGGCAGCGGTTCCATGTAAAATACCAGTTTTCAGCTGCATCTAGTTAGACTGGAAGCCGACTCCAGCATAGTTGGGGAACTTATCTAGGTGGATAAAGCGGTGGATAACCATGCCTGAATGGAGCTCAATAGTAGTAAAATTTCAAAATTTGTGCTCCACGAAGCTTAATATTATGTTTGTCGACGAACTCAGTTTATTAATTATGTAATGCAGAAAATTTATTAGAGTCCAGAGGGATTTGAGTTTTTTTGTTCAGGCCAGCAGAACTGAGAATAGAAGCATGTAGATAAGTCTGTGAAATGACTAGGAATGGCGAAAGCACGAAATGGGTGGATGCGCGAGCGAAGCGAGCGCGAATTTTTTTTTGTATTGTTTTATATAATAGGGGGGGGGGGGGGGGGGGTGAAACCTAGTCGGAATAATTCTTAATAATTGCATTACAAAGATTACATTTGCTATGTACCTAGTTTGTTCACAGAGTTTAGGTACTGATTTTGTTGTACATAATATAAGTGGACTATTAATTCTGTATAACTCTAAACTTACCCTAAGTATAAGGGGTTATTTTCAAAAATCAGGAGACGTATTTCTTCATTTCTTAGGAATCAACAGATATTCAAGTATAGTGCCAAACAGTTTCAAGTATAGTACCTACCAAGATGCTGGTACGGAACCATCGGTAACGGATCCAACTCGCACTTGCACACATCTATTGTTGTATTACACACGCAAAGCTTTATTAATTTGCGTTAGTAATGAGTTTAAAGTGTTTTCAATCTCGCACTAAGACTTTTCCATACAAAATTCAACCCTGAATATCTTTTTCCACCCTTTAAATGAGTGTTTTTGAAAAACCTATGAATACATACATTTATTATGTCGTTAAGTGGATATTCTTACCATGTTTCAAGTAAATTGATTCACGCATATTGACTTTTCATACAAACTTTAAAACCATTCAGCTGCCGTCGTGGACGGATTTGGGAGTTGTAACCTAGCCAGTTTTATTTCTGTCATTACAAGGAATCTATTGATATATATTTTATTCATATCGAATCCCGGGTTTAAAATGTTAACATATCATTTGTTGAGTAGTATTACTAGTACACAATAGATATTGAATACTACTGTGGTATATTTTTGTAATCTACTTAACAAGTTCTAGACGATGATTATATTTTTCATTAATATTTCAATAAAAACAAATTAAAAGTTCGTTTTATTTCTAAACCATGGCCACCCTAAGATGTTTTTGGATTTTTTCTATAGCCTATGTCACCCGGGATAACGCAAAGAATCTAATGATACCACACACATCAAAATCGGTTCAGGCGTTTAGAAGTTACGGTGGAATAAAGAAACGCACAAACAAACATACATACATACATACATACATACATGAACGCTAAAAACATAACACTCTTTTTTTTGGGGCAGTCGTGTAAAAATCCAAATTACTAATATTGTAAAGGCAACAAAATATTTAAAATACTGACCTCAAACTTGAACATAATATTATTGGTCCAACAATCTCCATGTTGAATCACTGCAAATCGGCTACCATGCTCGAACTTCGTCATTTTGACCGCACGTTCTATAACTTCACGGACTTTGTTTTTCACGATATTCTGTTGCTCTGGTTCATCAAGCAGACCGACAGAAAGATCCTCGATTTGATAGAAGAACCCAAGTTGTTCAGGACCCGCTTGAGTTAATGCTCCTAACATATCTGCCATGTGGTCCTTGAAATAATCGTAAGTTTCAGGTTCCTTGTTCTTCAGCACATAGGAAAGAGAATGGTATATAGCCAGATTTCTGAGTACACTGTACATATGTTCATCGGTAAGGGATTTAAATCGGTCCAGCATAACAAATCCTGAAGCTTTGAGATCTTCTAAGAGGATAACTTCATTAGGTGCTTCCATGTTCGTTCCGAAGCATTTTGGGAATTTCAATTGGTCTTCTTCCGGTATATCGGCTTGTTTCTGTAGCTGCAGCATCTTTGGCAGGATCTCGGTGAACATCAGATGCTCGTTGGTGAACATCAGAACAACGCCCATGGCTTGACGAAGCATTTCGAAGGACGGCGCTATTTTGGCGATCATTGTCGAGGTTCCATCTTCACCCTCTATGACGATCCTTTTTACGTTTGCTCCGTAATTGTCAGCTGCACTTCCTACAGCCTCAATGCTCACTTTATTGGGTTTCAAACCTTCTTTTTCAATCACATTTTTGATGTATTCTAACTGACCTTCAGTTATGCCTTCGACTTGACCTTCAATCTTTAGTTCTGCCATAATGGTGTGTTGACGAAAGCCGTTTTGAGTAAACTGCTGCTCGAATTGTTTGATATCGTTGTATTATATAGGTACGTATTTATCTGAAAGATAAGATGAGCTTAAAATAAACAATCACACCACCAACCAGGATGTGTGATAGTTTATTTTCAAATGATTAGGATAGGTTCAGGTGCAGTTATGTAATAATACTGCATTGCTGCTCTCACATAAATTCTACGTTTTTACGGTTATTTTTACTATTAAATATATATAAGTTTACGTATGTTTTTTTCCTTAACCACCACATCCAATATCAGCTTTATAGCATTTTTTTTTTAAATATAATAGTGAATACAAAGAAGATACACGTGTCTTCAATTTATCAATAGTACTTATAAACAAAAAAAAACTCAAACAAACATGGCAAATAAAAACTATAAATGAAAAATGTACTAACATAATAATATAGCTTGTTCTATATTTGCTATATTTTTGTTCATGAATTTATTTATGACTAATATCGTAACGCGGCTTTTTTAACTGAACGAAAAACAAAAAACGCAAACTTCGGATTTACTAAACATTTTCAACGAAGCTTCATAAAATGGCTACCATCACAATAACAACGCCTGAAATAGAAATGAGTGCTATACAATTTGCGGCCGTTTTCGAGGTACTGAATACATCATCATCATCTGCCTAGCCTTTTTCAGAACTATGTTGAGGTCGGCTCCCTCCCAGTCTAACCAGATGTAAATTATAATACCTACCTGTTATTTTTACATGGAGCGTCTGCCTATCTGACCTCCACTACCTAGTTACTTAGTATTGGCTAATGCGATATCCTTCGGTGGGGTCAGAGTCACACACGAATGACAGTTGCGAATCTCAGTAGGTATATAATGTTGGTCATCCATCTCCGGACCAACCTCGGCAGCCCGTGCGGCTGTTATCATTTAGCCACGAGCTGCTGAATGAATCTAGTATGTTTTAAATATTAGTGATCGTGAATGAAGAAACATCCGGCTAAGCGTGTGTTGGTGTCGCACAGTGAATGGTTCCGTGTTATCACACTAATATTATAAAGGTGAAAGTTTGTGTGTGTGTGTATGTTTGTTACTCTTTCACGGAAAAAACGGATTTGGATATATTTTGGTACACAGATAGTTTTAGTTTTTATCCCGATTTTATCTTCCCGTGTAGTGTAGTATAATTGTAATATAATAACTCTTACATGAACAAAACTAAGTCATCTTTTTGGTGAATACTCAACCAAAAATAAAATAGAAACTAGTATTCAGCTGCAACCGGTTACACCGAAATACCAACCGTAACATTTGGCAAAAGAATATAGGCAGATGATGATAATAATATATTAATATGTTTTCGTCATTTCTCTGTACTGTTGTATTTTTCTTCTAAATTCACTTAATTTAATAAACAAACTTGGGGTGTAATTAAATCGATTTAATAAATTGTTACACCTTTCGCGCTTCATTGATATAGCGTAGAAGTCAACGAGTAAAATGGCTGGGGCCCCCCAGCCATTTTACTCGTTGACCAGACTCACGCTCAGAGTGACAGACAATTTAAAAAGGCAAAATATTGGTTTTACCATGTGGCTACGGAACCATAAAATAGTATATTTATAATAAGTGCGGAAAGCCTGTCATTGCAAAGAGTTCCGACAAATGTCTACCCGAGCCTAGGCACTGCCGACGGCGAGGGTTGACAGTCTGAACAAGTTGCAATGACGGTTCCGCACGTGTACTGAACAACTATTTTTAATACAGTTGCGAAAAAATGAAGCAATTTAATAAAATAATAAAACCGTAATTAAACTCGCAAAGAACATTTTTGAAAATGGAGCCAACCGTAAAAGAAAGCAGAGTTTTATTTGTTTTCTTCACCCATTCTGGGTAGGCAAAGGGAACTATGCCCATACAGCCAAGTCTTCAGTAGATTTTTTTATTGTTATGAAATGAAAATGAAATTAATGAGATGAAATGGAATGAACCTTTAACTCATTTAATCAAATAATTAAATCTGATATTGAAACAAATTAGTAGCTTCTTTAGAAGTATTTGCATGAATCATAAAAACTTCTATGATTTTTTTTAGTAAAAACTTCGTGGTTGGTTTTTGTTATTGGACATTATTTTGACAGTTGGGAAAGAGAACGCACGTGTTCGGGAATGGTAAAGAAAAAGCACGAGTACGTAATAGCCCACATCCCGAACGCTATACGTCCCTGCAATATGCCACTTTTTGAGCAACTGTATTAAAAATATATTTTATATAGGTCTGCAATATTATGTTAACGTTATACAATACTATTATTTGCACTCAAACATAATACACTCTTAAACTTCTTCAACCTATTTTAAAACTTTAAGAAGATATCTTTATAATCGTAAGTATGATTATTGTAAGTCACTGTGACGTTAACCAGGATGTGCCGGTTCTAATAATATCTACAAAAGTAAATAAACAAAGTTGTTTGTCTATGAATTTGTTTCCATGAAAAAAAAATTGTTAAAGTTATGAATTGAAATTCAAAAAAGTCAAGATCAATGAAGGAGAGGAAAACAAGACAATACATTATGAAACAGAAAATCTCGAGCAGCATAATATGAAAACCGGTGTTACCTCATAATCGTCAGTATCATTCTCCTGCCCTTATCCCAATTTATTTGAGGTCGGTGAAATATGTCTTCTTCTTCCATACTTTCCTATTAGTCATCATATTATCATCCTTCGCACAGTCCATCCATCGTTTCTTTGGTCTTCCTCTTCTCTTATAATCATCCACATTCATCCTCAAAATTCTCCTCACTATAATTTCAATTATTACCTTATATTCTATGACAATAACACTTCGATCCGTGAAAAATCTCCAGTGAATTTCCACAAAACTCACGAACACTAGCCACAACTACTCAACAAGGATAGCCAATAATGTTTGTACATTTAATCCATCGCTTTTCAACCTTGAAATCCCGTATCGTACTTTTTGGGCAATGACGTCAAAACAGTCTGTGTTTTTATAGGCAAACTGCGCGCACAGATGGGGCGTGTGTAAGCGTCGATGGTTAGATTGTTTGCGTTTTTGAGTTGAGTGTTGCCAGTTAGTTAAGTCACAGAAAGGTTGAAAAAAATATATTTATTCGTCGCAGATAATGCGAATGCGATAAACGTGCATACAAAATGATATTAAACAAATAGCGCATAACAAATATTTAATTAAGAATATCTACACAAAAAAAAACAGTTTGCACGTCGCGACTGCGACAACCCGTGGGTATAAAATGGCCATTTAGCAGATCATAATATGAACTGCGTCTGTGATCACTTTACGATTTTAAATTATTTTCCTAAAGACGCAGTTACTATTAAGAAAGGTTCATTTTACGGTTTTTAACGCACTTCATATTACAATCTGCTAAAGTGCTAATTTTAGAACCCCAGGCTACCAATCAGAATGATGCTGTGCCATGGGTGGCCCACAGCACAGCGCTGGTTTTGAATGGTCACCCATGAAAGAACGTACTGCATAAATATTAATTTGATAACATGAATAATCATAATAAAATAAACAGGATCAGATTGTTTTTTCCTTATTTTTGTGGTGGTTTATTAGTTACTTATTATTTTCTTATTATTTACTAGCTGTGCCCGCGACTTCGTTCGCGTGGTTGTCGAAAACTAAAATGCGTCGCTTAGACAAAAGTACATAGAAATATTGCCCTGCGTTAACTTACTGACGCTGTAGAAAATTAGAAAAGGGGAATGCAAAGCACTGACTTTAAAATGATTAACCACGCCAGAACGGCCGAACGGATCTTGATGAAATTTGAAACAGAGGTAGATTATATAGTCGACATGCCCTGTCGTTGGTGCGTTCGTGTACCCAGCAACAATGAAAGCGCCCCAAAGGGACGACACGTCTGCCGGGGCTGAGGGTTGTCCGCAAGAGATACCAGGGCCCCGAAACACAAAGAGCTAAGATGGAACATGGGTGGTTTTTAGTTAGTCGAAATCTGACACTTCCTTCCGCTCCGCCCAGAGCGAGAGTTCGACTGCGGGTTGTTTGAAAGAGATACCGCGGCCTAGACACAAAGGGCTAACACCATACCACATCTATATGATGGCATGATTGGCGCAGTGGCTTGACGATTGACAGTAGCACTGCGTTTCGCAGGTTCGATTCCCACACGGAAGAAAAACAAATAAGTCGTGGGTTTTATTTGATTTTACATTGCAATAGTGCGGACGGACGGACGGACAGACAGACGAACATGGCGAAACTATAAGGGTTCCTTGTTGACTACGGAACCCAATTTTATACTGTGTAATTGGTCACTATTTATTTGATGACTATTCAGAAACATTTTAATTAATTAACACCGCGGTTCAGCAAATGCATCAAATGAACAACGCCATCTATCGAAGACGAATATAAACTGCTAAAATTGAATGCATGGAAAACGATCAAACACACTATAGGGTTTAAGCTATGTAGGTTTTTAAAGCAGCGTCATTTAGACTAATACCTAAACCTACAGAGTACCTTTTGCTATCATAACTTTTTTAAAGTTATTTTGTGAAGGTATTTATTAATAAGTACCATAATCGTTTAATAGATGTCGTTGCATGTCGCATTCTTGATCATAATGACAAAGTTCTTCTTGAAAACTATAAATTCATATATCTTTTGATTGAGAGCACCGATTACGATGAAACAAAGACTAAGTAATACCCCAAGTTACGCACAATATTTATGTATAAAAGTTACCTGTATTAGTTTCGTAAGTTTTACGTGATGCCTAGTCATCGAAACAGACAAACAGACAAACAGATAAACAGACAAACAGACAAAAATTTCAAAAATGCCGGAAATGAATTCTGTTGGTTATACTCTAACACCCTGACAATTTCTTTTTTAAATATTTTCGATGTACAAAAATATTTTTTCTACAGATTTATTATATGTATAGATAACACCGATGTCTGTTTTTAAAAACAAACACAAAAATAATGAAGGACGTGTTAATGGATGGTAACTTGATAGTTGTTTGTTTTTTCGTCAATGACGCCTAGCTGTATTGGTTGATGAATATCCGTTACAGCTACACATTGCTTTAGTAATATGACAAGGCGTTTGTTTACTTTTCGTGTCGTATCGAATTGTTTACAAACACTGTTTATCGTATACCGTAATGATTTTCACGTATCGTGAATGCTGAATAAAGGAACGTGGAGATCGAATAAGCAGTCGCTCCATGTAAAATACTGGTATTCAGCTGCATTTGGTACTAGACTGGAAGCCGGCCACAGTTGGGATATAGGTAAGTAGGTACACAGATAATGATTACACCGCGCGCTCATGCTAGGTAGGTACTCTGATATGAAAATAAAACATGCTGTTTCCGTCTCCTATGCAAATTATTTTATCTGTCAATATTGATACTTAGACAGAATCTTCTCTTTGGCCTCCCTTTGCTGCTTATTTGGTCCGCGAAATATGTCATTTTAAGTAGGGATAAATCATATACGTACATTATTCTCTTTCCACACTCCGTTTTCCATTCAACCATTTCTCCACAAAGTAGAATAGAAACACATATAAAAGTCTCATGTACCTACCTACCCTACCGCAGTGTTTGTGAACCTTTCAGCCGAGCAAACAAACCACAGTCTTGTCCAAGATTACCTATTGATTTTCAATGAGATTTATAGTGGGCAACGGTGTGATTTAAAATGGCGTCTTCTTTTAGGAATATACTGAACTGGGTTAGGAATAGTACTACCGGTATCTATCATCCTAAATTAACATAACATCACGCTTGTCGTCGTCTGAGGAGTACGGTATAGGTGTACCTAATAGTAGGTACACCCAGTTTTCGCCAGTTATGTTTAAGTAACATGTAATAAGGGGCGAAACTATAATTGAAACTGGGCACAAATCCAGACATCATGGCTGTTACTGAGAAATTCCTGATACCCAAAATCCAAAATCACTTTGCCCAACTTGGGAATCGAACCCTGGACCTCATGCACAGCAGTCACGCCTGCGATCCAATAGACCAACGAGGCAGTCTATCTATATATTATATATATATATATCTATATATAAATAAAAAGAGAAGTCCTGACTGACTGACTGATTGACTGACTGACTCATCAACGCCCACCCCAAACCCTTGGACCTAGAAAGCTGAAATTTTGCACAGATGTTACCTTTATAATGTAGACAAGGAATAAGGAAGGATTTTTCGAAATTCAACCCCTAAGGGAGTTAAATAGGGGATGAAAGTTTGTATGGAAAATCGACATTTTCACGCGGGCGAAGCCGCTGGCATAAGCTAGTCCTATATAACTCTTCTTTAAGTACACGGTGAAAGCTTCATCAGCACTAAAACGGTTTCATAATATTTCAGAGGGCAGAGCAGAGCAGTTGTGGACTAGTGTTTGCGACCCTGACATACGGAACAGTAAGTCGTGGGTTCAAACATAAGCAGACGCATTATTACTTTGTGTAATTTATTTCATCACCTGCTCTCAAAACGGTGAAAGAAAACATCGTGAGGACACCGGCATGTCTTAGAACCAAAAAATTCAAAGACATGTGACGTCTACCAACCCGCATTCGGCACGCGTGGTAGATCACTCTTTTAGACAGGAGGCCTGAGTCCCGGCAGTGGGAACATTATAGGCTGACGATGATGATGATACCTTTTTGATTTGAGCTCCGGATATTTCGCGCTGTTACAAGCACCATGATCACGGATAAACTGAAGTTATTGCGGGTCCTCGAAGCAAAAAGTAAACATGGTAAATAACCTGTTTTCGGTGTTCGTGGTAAATGTGTGTAATAATAATAATAATAATTCGAATATTTAAAAATGTATCAAATTTGTTCAAAACTAAATAAAGGGAATATTAATTCATTTATTTCAATCACAAGTGATCATAATTAGCAATTAGGTACATTCAATAAAAATACTAGAAAAATAAGACAAAACACAATTACATTAGAATTTACAGATTAAATTAAAATTAAAAATAATCATAAAGTCACATTTAAAATTAAAAAGTAATAAATAAAAAAAAAGTTAAATTAATAAGTAATGTTAAGTGTTAGAATATATTTTTTCAACACACTTGCTCATAAAGTGGCTAAAATTTCACCGCAATTAGGCACATAATGACACCTATAATCAAACTGTGAATTTTTCATTACTATTATTCACTAGTGAGTTATAGGTTTTTTTTTTAATTTAATTGGTTGAGTTGTCGCGAAATCTCTTAAGCGAAAATCCTATCCCTGATTCAGTCAGAGTAAAGTTTGGGTGTGTGGTACCTAATATGAAAGATTGAGTGTGTGGGTATGTGTGACGACTCTATTGTAACAGACTAACTTATATGAAATTAATACACCACGAATTTCTATTCCTGATTCATTACGGTCGCACCGTCTTCTTGACAGCATTGCCGTTGGTATGGGACTCCTTGTCCCTAGAATGGCCTCCCAACACCCCTTATAGCCATCCCTGACCGCCGCGACCATTCTTAGGCCGCCTTTCATTGTCATTTATACACACAAGTAAAACACTTACCGAGATTGCTTCTATCTAGCACTCATTTCTGTCTCTTACCGACCAATGACCCTTTCCTTGACTTCTCCATTCTTCCCTTTTTTCTTCACTACACCAACACTCACTCTCCACCGTCCACCTCATTCTCCTTTTTCTTACCCCCCCGCCCCCTTTTCCCCTCACCTCCCGCCTCCCGGCCGCGTCCCGTTCCGTTTTACGTGTCATATACTTCGCGTTCGCGACACTCCCCAGCCGAGGATGTGTTGACAGAAAAGCATTTAAGTAGTTCCTAAGAACTTCCAGAATAATTTATGTATGTAAAGTTATGGTCATGTTATAAACAAGTGAATAGTAAAGGAAATATATTTTTAGAATAATGAAAGTGTCATGAAGTTATTACTTTACTTTAGTTATAGATGTGTACCTACGGGAAACCCTATAGGGAAAATAAATAAAATTATAATTCCATTAACATTGTGTATTCATGAACATTTCAATTAACAAATCAATCAATCAATACTCTCTTCGTTTTCTTTAAATTTATATCCCTCATTTATTTAATTTTATTTCTCACATTTCTCCTCCTACTTTAAGTTTCGAGTTTCAAAAATCGCATACAGTAGTTTAGTCCACTCATTTATTTTAGTTTTGGCATCCTTAGACGCTTTCCTTTTAGGTCTTTCATTACATGTATCCTTTACTACCTCTTCTTCTGTAGATAGTGTTTCATGCCTTTCCTCTGTTTCTGCGGTGATGTAACTTCTTTGGCTGCCAGTGTCTAATAGCACCCTAAGTTTATCCTTTCTTCCAGATTTTCCATAAACTTCTACAATAGCGGTTTGAAGGACAGTCGTATAAGATGAGACCTCCTTCACATGCATCACATTAGTTTTGAAATCAGTTTTCCTTTTAGTACAAATAGCAGAATTATGGTTTTGACTTTTACAGTGATAACATTTCTTTTCCTTATTACACTTATTTGCTTGATGATCCTTACTAAAACATTTATAACATCTACCTTTTAAGAGGGATTTCCGTTCCTCCAGTGATTTACTACATTGGTCATTAAAGTGATTTCCGGAACAAAAAATGCAAGGATTGACCTTTCTCATCTTCCCAGTATGTGTAGATAGTGATGACGTGCTTCTTTGATTAGTAGATGTGTTCTTTCTCTTTACAGATTTTCTCCCATTTCCTCTTGGTATGGACTGACGAAATTCGTTGATATGTAGTGTTTCAGTGGTAATGACATCAGTCTTTGTAGGCTCATGATCAGGCAACCTCGCAGTTATTATGTGTTCCAGTTGCTTTCGGATATTGTCTACACTTTCTTCCTCTGGTTTAATTTTAGACTTTAACTCGTGCATGAGATCATCAGGAAACTTACTTAATATGATCGTTCGTAGGTGATTGTGGTTGACATCCTCTCCCATACTCTTTAGTATTCTAAGGTGTCTTTCAATATCATTATAAATATTTAAACATTCCTTGGGTTTCGAGGATGCACGTTTCAGGTTGGACAATGCTTTGTAGTGAGCATCGAGGACAAGTCCAGGTTTGCCATAACGGTCTTTTAATAGTTGAAGAGCAATGGGATAGTTTCCATTTGTACAGTCGAGCCCTTGGATTGTAGCTCGAGCTTCCCCAGTCAGCGAGGACTGGAGATACGAAAGTTTGTCTGCATCTCGTAGGCTGCGACAATCGACACTTGCGCTGAAACGGTCCCAAAACTCTGACCATTTCAGAATGTTGCCTGAGAACTTGACGAGTTCTATTTTTGGGAGCTTACTGTATATTACAGATCCCTCGTCTAGACGGGATGATGAGGGAGATGGCGATGACAACAATTCGGCTTCCATTTGTTTGCCAGTGTATAATGTTATGTCCTCTTCATCAAGCTTGTCCATATAAATGTGGGTTTCTTTGATAAAGCGTTCATTTAATATATAAAGCTTACGAATGCTGTCCTTGTTTGTGTTCTGCTTACAGTCCTCGACCGCAACTGATACCTCGCTTTGTAGGAGTGCAAGACGCCGCTTCCAGGCTGGAATCGGAGGCGCTCCGTTTCCTCGTGGCATTTCGTATAGAAGACAAACTCCTTTCTATAAGTCGCGGCGTCGTGAGTGCGCCCGACAGCATAGATAATTTAAATTATGGGCCGTCCTATTAGCCTCGTAAGTATCTGTAATAATTGTAACACCTTTAAACAAAAACCCGACAAACTAAGAGTGCTAAAACAATGACACTAACCCGCTAGGTAGTCATAAACGTGAAATAGTGTTTATAAATGTTAAATCTCACTTTATTACAATAATGTCCATGCATCAAACGACGTGAAATAATTTTTCCGATGCCCATGCATCGATGTCACGACATTGAAACCAATAAAATTGTTCCAATTATTGGTCTTCATTCAAGCGCCCGCCATTGTTTATGTACCACCGGTACCCTAGGCCGCTCAAGCGGTTTGTTTACAAGAAACCAATTCCACAATATAATCAACACTAACAACTTACCGTTTTAAATAGATAATTTTCACTTCAGGGATAGCAATTTTACTCACTCACTTCACAAGAAGAAATACCTAGGTATCACAAACCAAAGGTATGTAACTTTATCACAAACGACGCGGCGAGGGCGGCGCAGACGTCTCTATTTTTGTGAAAGTAAAAATTATTACGATTGGGCGGAAATGACAATATCCCGTGTTAGATCCGTTTCACTATCTCTGTCTAGCGCGTGCGATTTTGTGTAACGTTGTCTTATTTCCTCGGGGGCGCGCGCGGGCACGATTTAGAACTAAGGCAAGGAGATTAGGGTTGGGACCCGAGTCACAATCGATATCAATTCCACTATACTGTTATTTCGTCAATTCGTTCGGTATGACGTTCTTATAGTCATGGGTCATTTTTGTTACTCGGGTAAACCAGAGCTCGCATTTAACTGACACTCCTCTGTGCCATGCGATTAAACCAAAGCTCGCATTTAACTGACACTTCTCTGTGCCATGCGATTAAACCAAAGCTCGCATTTGACTGACACTTCTCTGTGCCATGCGATTAAACCAAAGCTCGCATTTAACTGACACTTCTCTGTGCCATGCGATTAAACCAAAGCTCGCATTTGACTGACACTTCTCTGTGCCATGCGATTAAACCAAAGCTCGCATTTAACTGACACTTCTCTGTGCCATGCGATTAAACCAAAGCTCGCATTTAACTGACACTTCTCTGTGCCATGCGATTAAACCAAAGCTCGCATTTGACTGACACTTCTCTGTGCCATGCGATTAAACCAAAGCTCGCATTTAACTGACACTTCTCTGTGCCATGCGATTAAACCAAAGCTCGCATTTGACTGACACTTCTCTGTGCCATGCGATTAAACCAAAGCTCGCATTTGACTGACACTTCTCTGTGCCATGCGATTAAACCAAAGCTCGCATTTAACTGACACTTGGTGTTCCTTATCCAGCTGTCCTCGTAAGCTATGACAGCTAATAATATACTTTCACGGTTATCTTTCATCATTCTATAACCATCTTTCTGTCCTTTCGTGACTGTCTTTCAGCATCCTACAGCCCCCTTTCAAACCTCTCTCCGCGACTATCTTTCAACATTCTACAGTCGCCTTTCACACGCGAGCGATATTCCTTTCGGCTAATTCTAACAACATAATTTCATGGTTATCTTTCGACATTCTATAACCATCTTTCTGACTCTTCGTGACTATCTTTCAACATTCTTTAACCACCTTTCAAAACCATTCTTTCATAACCCATGGTTTCATTTAATCGAATCCATAAAGTAACTGTGATAGCATATATGTATCGGTAACATGAAATCATGTTACAAGTGGCACAACACTATCCTTCAAACCATTGACTACAATTCCATATGTCAGTCGAATAGCCTCGACACTCGGTCACTTCCGGAATCAATGAGTCAATTGAGTGTTTATTAATGTTGTAAAAAACCAATTAAACAAAGTTTAAATATATAAAAAAAAGGAATAATGAAACTAAGAATTATTAAAAAAAAAATCGATCCCAGCATGCTCCACCATGTCGCGAAATCTCTTAAGCGAAAATCCTATCCCTGATTCAGTCAGAGTAAAGTTTGGGTGTGTGGTACCTAATATGAAAGATTGAGTGTGTGGGTATGTGTGACGACTCTATTGTAACAGACTAACTTATATGAAATTAATACACCACGAATTTCTATTCCTGATTCATTACGGTCGCACCGTCTTCTTGACAGCATTGCCGTTGGTATGGGACTCCTTGTCCCTAGAATGGCCTCCCAACACCCCTTATAGCCATCCCTGACCGCCGCGACCATTCTTAGGCCGCCTTTCATTGTCATTTATACACACAAGTAAAACACTTACCGAGATTGCTTCTATCTAGCACTCATTTCTGTCTCTTACCGACCAATGACCCTTTCCTTGACTTCTCCATTCTTCCCTTTTTTCTTCACTACACCAACACTCACTCTCCACCGTCCACCTCATTCTCCTTTTTCTTACCCCCCCGCCCCCTTTTCCCCTCACCTCCCGCCTCCCGGCCGCGTCCCGTTCCGTTTTACGTGTCATATACTTCGCGTTCGCGACATGAGTTGCTATGTTCTTAAAAAAGTTTCGATACAAAAAAGATCGTGTGCAATAGTAAAAATTCATTAATACATGTACCTAGTGCTTGCTCATTTCATGAAACTTTGTATTTAAATAGATAATTTAAACTTAGTACGTTTTTAATAAATAAAACTTTCACTCAAATATAATTTTTGTTTTCTCTGTGTTATATAAAAATTTGAATTCCCCATTTTGTACGTGTTTCCAAACACTATCCACGGCAAGCAAAAAAAAAAACCTCTTTTAGTCTATGGCTGATCGCTTAGAAAAAAACATAATATTTTCCCGCTTTTGCGAAAAAAATACACAACTCGTTTTCACTGTTATTATAGTTATTTTATTAGTTAAAATGTCTAGTTTTGAAGAAAATGATTCATGTTGTACACCGCCCGATGTAAGATTTGAAGCCCTTAGCGTTATGGAAAATTTGCTACCCGAAAACTACAAGGAGAAATATCTATTAGCGTACCAAAATTTCAAGCAGTGGCAAAACACCAAGAAATCGCAGTCATTTTCTGAAAATGTGTTCTTGGCGTACTTTAAAGAATTATCTTCTAAGTACAAACCTAGCTCTTTGTGGTGTTATACTCAATGTTAAAAAGTACAGTCCGAACGAAGAATGGAGTGGACTTAAAAATATACTCTAATTTGTCAGCTTAGCTAAAAAGACTGTCAGATGGATTTAGAAGCAAGAAATCAAAGGTTTTATCGTCTAACGATGTTGAAAAATTTATAAAAGATGCTCCAGATAACCATAACCAATATCTGGTTACTAAGGTTAGTTAAACTAATTTTAAATATCTATCGTGACTTCAGCTTCAGCGTGTTGTGTGTTAAACTTAATAATTATTTTTTCCTTTTTTTCAGGTTGCTTTAATATTTGGTGTAACTGGTGCATGTAGGATACAAGAATTAACAAATATAACTGTAAAAGACATACAGAACCATGGCCAGTAATCTATCTGAAGAGACCGCTACGCCATGAAAAACAATTAATTATAATTTTACTACAACTGCACATTTACTAATTGTTTCTATAAATAAACTTTTTATCTACTAAATAAAATGTTTTTTCTTGTATTACTAAGCTATTGCATAGCTTCTATCGCGGGCCTTGAGCGTGGAGAGCGAATCCAGAAATTCCTTTTCGAAAATATTTCAACCAGGTTGCTATGGTTACGGAAAATAACAAGGTTGTCAACTGAGGTTGTCAAATTAAATAATTGATAAAAAAAATGCTATGCAATAGCTTTACCGCGGCAGTTTTCGAGTGCCACACGTTTTTTTTATTCGCAAGTGTGTTGAAAAACGTCGTATGATACACGTGTGTATTGATGATTACCGTCCTCGGCTTTCTTAAGACCCTCACCTGACGGCTCGGGTCTCAATGCCGCCTCGGCGGTAATCACCAACGTTACACACTTATACCATAATGTACTATTATCAAAATAGGAAAATGATTTGATAATATTTCCGTGAAAAATCGATTTATTTATCGATACAACACAGTCTCTGTATATAATGAAAATTCAATGCAGTTGATTATTTTCATACGTAGGATTAAGTCGTAAATCGAAATGAACGTGGGTTTAACGTTATTTGCAATTATTTCAGTAAGTGTGTTTTTGTAATTTTTAATCAGCGTTTTTTCAAGTTCTTTGTAGTTTATTGAAGCAAGCATAATAGAAAAAAAATACTGCCGTCTGTAAATTTTGAGGGCATGTCGCCTTTTTTTTTGGAGGGTGGGAATTTGGTGGGAAATCATCAAATGGAGAACCATTCTGCTTTGGGCAGAGCGAGAGGGAGTGTCAAACTTCTAAAAACCACCCATGTTCCTTCTTAGCCCTTTTTGTCCGGGGCCACAGTATCTCTTTCGAACAACCCACAACCCCGGTAGGCGTCGGCACTTGTGGGCGGGCCCCTGCAATGTTGCTGACATCTCCTTGAGGCGCGCGTGGAACACGAACGCGCCGTCAACACGGCCTGTCGTCGTCATAAGACGGACGGACGGTGAGCTACAGGTTATGTCGGCTCAAATGCTGTTACAGTGATGACACGATAGATTTTTCTTTGTCATGTCTGTGTTTTTAAAAATGAATCATTATATAACTTTGACTATAAGGAAGTTAAGAGGAGCTCTTGGCTAATTAATAACAGCTGCTCGGGTCGTTACAAGAATAGGAAGATGGTGATGATAGTCAGGTGGAGAAACATGTCGATATTGAGATTATGTGGGAAGGAGTGGCCTGGCCAGTGCTGTGTTCAACATTGTCTTATCTTTATGAGGTTTAGGTTTCCGCACTTAGTCCTTGAAGTGGACCATTGTGCGTGAGCCATGGTGGCCGATTACTACAACCAACCCATCTCCCTCGAAGCAGATCAGACTTCCCGGTCTCCGCAGGGCATCCGCAAGGGATCGTGGTGTTCCCAGGGTCTCCTCACGAATCTTGGTAACGCCTGTGCACTCAAGGAGCACATGCGCCACAGTTTCCTCCGCCTCCATGCATGCCCTGCACAGGGGACTGTCAGTGATTCCTAGTTTCTATTTCCTAGTTCAACAGTGTCGCTTTTATGATGTTTACTTCTTAGTTATTTTGTTGCAGTTTATCACGACTGTAAGCGCAAAAGTTACGCTTGACGAAGATATGTTACTGTATTGGAGAAGGAGTAAGTATAAAAAGCTCTTATTTCATATTTTTTACCTGTCATCGAAACATATTGTGTTAGACCAGTATGCACTGCACTAAAATGTGCTTAGAGTAAATATTTTAAGGGCGAGTGGCTATGCAGGATAGGCAGGACAGGAGCTGGGGCATATCCTGCACTGGCTTTTGGTTTGGGATGGATCGAGGTTACATGGGTACCCCAAAGTGTCACGTTATCGAGATATTTGAAGGTAAAGATCGACATATGAGTACAATGACCACATAAAAAATAGACCTTTTACTTGTCTAAAGGCGTTTATTATTATTACTGTTTATAGAAAGAGAGTAGGTACATTACATACTAGTACCTACTAGAAGCACGAGAAAACTATTCTTTGACATAACATAGCGTTTCATTGCGATGCGAAGCGGTTTTCTCGTGGGTATAATAATAATCAACCTGGGAACTACTATTTGGATACAATTTGACGCTTACACACGTAATAAGTCTAGTACGTTAAACTCATTTGTCGATCTTTACCTTCAAATACCTATCTTGGTAACTTAACACTTTGGGGTACCGTGTCACGGGACATTTTCTGTTCGTCTATATATTATGTCCTTTATTTATGCATAGGTAGGTACCACTTTCATCATGGGCCGCGATTTCGAAAAAAAAAACAAAATGGCAGGTTGATATGCCACATTGGTTCTATCCCCTTTCATTTAGTTTTCCTCAGACTTAAATTTTTAAACATTTAGCTTAATATTTTAACAATCTGAACAATAGTGTATCCTTTTATAACATTTAGTACGCCTAGCAGATGTTAATATACTCGTACAGTGTTGTTAGTATTTGATTTACTGATAGATCTAGTAACTCATTCAGAGGCAGCGGAGAGGTCTCGAAGTCCCGGGTTCAAGTTTTTTGATCGGGTCTTGATGGGTTATTCTACCAACATTTTTTTGTATCAGCCCTTTTTTTTTTTTGGTTGGTGGAAAATCATCGAATAACCCCCCCCCCGCTCTTGGGCAGAGCGAAGGGGAGTGTCAGACTTCTACTGACTAAAAACCAAACTCATGTTCCTTCTTCGAAACTACCGAAGTTGCATGCTTCGCAAACTACCGAAGCATGCAACCTATTCTCTGGGTATTACGGTCGTTTCTTAATAAAACAGTCCAAATAACAGTGAAGTTTTCCTTGAGTCAGTGATATGTTCCGTGACCTCAGTGTAAGTGCAGTGAGAAGGGTAAATGTAGACTAAAGTAGGGTAATCGCGTGCACTGTTCTAGACTTGGAATACAGAACTTATTTCTGTAATCCAAGTCATGCTGAGAATTTTATTGTTTCGCTTGAATAAATATACGTAAAAAGCTTGTCCATTCGGAGTCACCCACGAATAAAGAGTTGAATACATAGCACGATGACACAGACGCGAATCTATTTATTAAATAACCATATCTTATGGACCTTCTGACGTTTTTTCGTGTATCGAATTCTGTGTCAATTTCAACTCCTGACAGTTGTTTGTGTAACTGCCCCAATAGGGGATCGGACTGACTCAAAAAAATATGATTCTGTTTAGTCCGTCAGTTAGACTATCGAAAAATATTGGATACGTGTTTTTTGTTTTATCAAATCAATAAAAAATGACGAAGATAAAGCGCGCCAAAGATCTTGGAGTGGGGCTCGAAACGTCACTTGAAGGTACAAAATGTACCTTCAAGTGACGAACCTTGAAGTGACCTGTATGTGTATGTGTGTGCATATGACGTCACACGAGTTTTCGAAGCACTGTATCATTTTAATTTTTTGTTTACGTGTTAAAAGAAAAAATAGGTGGTCAATATTTTTTGGAAATCTATCTGACGGACTAATTATTATTTTTTTGTCCGATCCCCTAAAGTGGACAAAGCGATATTTCAATTTTCCATCAGGAATTTCTCAGCCAAATTCAAATTATACTAATATTATGCAGTACTACCTGGGTTATGAAGGTCAAATAGACAGTCACTATTTCAAATACCTACTGGTATTTAACTGCATGCGGGTAGAGTATATCAGACTCCAAACTAACTAAATAAATAATAAAAGAATAGATAGACAGCTATAATATTAATAGAATAAGTAAATAAATATAGCTAAATAGATTAATAGATAGGTCCTATATAGAAAAAATACCAACTTAATATTAAAAGAAGCAAAGCGCTCTTCCTCTCTCTAATTATTTTATATAGAAAATTGCTGTGCCCGACAGGGTCCATAATTGTGTCTGAAATTATTTTATACCAAATACAAAAAATGTACATTACGGATTGCATTAAATGATTTGTATTTGAATTTCCAATATAGTTCTTAAAAGGCTAGTCAGATGATCATGAAGCTATTATAAATTAAAACATTTCGTTTAATTTGTTAGCAGGTGATACTTCGACATGCGAGCCATTCACAACGTACTTCATAAACTGCAACAAATGTGTTTGCAGTGCTGATGGCACATCGTACTGCACTAGGATGGCTTGCTACAAGTCTCCCAAGTTCCTCACAGGTACAGCATTTAACATATAACATGATACCTGTTATCCCCGAAGGGCCAGGCAAAGTGTACCTTATGATATATGCTAGCTCTGGGCGTCGGAGGCCACATGATGGCTTCCAGCTACCGTAGGTAGCGGGCCTGTGGACGGTGACAAATGGGCTTGCTTACCGTCCGTTAGTCCAATGACGATGACAGACCGTCGACGGCGCGTTAGCGATCCACGCGCTCCTCAAAGAAAACATTGCAGGGCGACGCCTGTCGGGTCCGGGCTACGGGTTGTTCGAAAGAGATACCGTGGTACACAAAGGGCTAAGAAGGAACATGGGTGGTTTTTAGTCAGTAGAATTCTGACACTCCCTTCCGTTCCGCCCAGACTTCTACTGACTAAAAACCACCCATATTCCTTCTTAGCCCTTATGCAGAGGCCGCGGTATCTCTTTCGAACAACCCGCAGCCTGGACGGTTGTATATCGAAGCCTTGATAATGCGACGTTACGTTCAAACTATGACATTTCAGGACTTGGGTTCTTATTCAAGAACTACGGGCGCCTGAGAAAAATGTAAAGCTGAATGTTTCGTAACGAGGGCGGATTTATTCGTAATGAAGGCGAAAAAACGACCAAAAGTCAACCGACCGAAAACGCCTTCCTAGAATGGAGGCGTTTTACGCCTTAAGCGTAAGGCGCAAAAATTATGCAGCAATATACTCTCTTATGTGTATTTTAGACGTAATTATTAACAGATAATCCTTAATTCAAAAACTATAAACGTGGTAAGTCAGATAGGATCGACTGATTGACGATGAGATTTAACTTCCGGTAAGGCGATATAAACGGTAAAGGGAGGTGCTCGGGTCACACACATAAAACTTTCCGACGTATCATTGTCCCAATTGACTTCTAGTAAGGCGTTTTACGTCTTTTCTTACTGTGGTTTAATTTGTTCACAAAGTGTTTTGAATGTTTATTTGCTGCTTCTTATGTCTTAATAGACTTCTAGTAAGGCGTTTTACGTCTTTACTTACAGTGGATTTAACCTGGTCACTAAGCGTTTTCAACGTTTACTAACTCGTAATCGACTTCTTATAAGGCGTCTTATGGTCTTTTCTTACAGTGGTTTAACCTTTCCACTAAGTGCTTTTAACGTTTATCGACTTCTAGTAAGGCGTCTTACGTCTTACCTTACTGTATTTTAACCTGTTCACTGAGCATTTTTAACGTTTCCTAAGTCGTAATCGACTTCTATTAAGGCATCTTAAGTCTTTCTTTACCGTGGTTTAACCTGTGTACTAAGCGCTATTGATGATTTCATAAGTCGTAATTCACTTTTAGTAAGGTATTTTACGTCTTTACTTACAGTGGGTTTAACCTGCCCACTAAGCGTTTTCTACGTTTACTAACTCGTAATCGACTTCTTATAAGGTGTCTTATGTCTTTCCTTACAGTGGTTTAACCTGTCCAATAAGCGCTTTTAACGTTTACTAAGTCGTATTCACCTTCTAATAAGGTAATTTATGCTTTCTTTTCGAGCAGAAATGTTTTATGAAGACCGGAAAAAAAGTCTTCTAACGGCTAGTGACGCTTTTCCCTAAGGGCATGATTGACTTGCTTTACTATCAGTTATTAGTTCATATTAAGGGCATTGGGCCGCTCAAAGTGCGCGTTCACTCTAAGGTAGCACGAGCTAATATCCTTCACATGAACTTCATGCAAATGCCTTCAGTGAACAGCGTAACCTGCTGTTCTCAGAAAGCTGTTCTCCCAGTCTTTGTAAGCTTCTGCAATCAATAGAACAAAAATGTATACTTAAATTAAAAAGAATACCATACCTATGTGTTTTAACAGCCCAACCCAACATAGTTGGGCCAGCCGTAAGGTCTGGTTTTGGTAAGAAAAACAAGATAATATACCAGTGTTTCATAATTTATTCTAGATCAACCAGTCACTATTACAATGTCTGATATATAAATCTAATTTAAAAAACTAAAGTAAAAAGATCTGAAGGATCCAATATGTGTTGCTAACATCAGCAAGAAACAAATATCTAGAAAATACTAGTTTCCAAGTAGGAAACTTACGTAAATACTTACTCACATATGTGCTATACATTTAGATAATTAACATACTAAGAGACTTAATTAACAATAAGAGATTAGAATAAAAGCATTACAGTTTTTACAAGTGTTTACAAAATAAAGATGGTAAAATAAAAAGACAATTTCTATTCTATAAAGGTGTACAAAAATAAAACTCAACTAATAAGTACATCTATTTATGCTTAATTTAGGAAAGATGGTTATTAGGTGATTTCAAATTATATAATAGAGTAAACTAACTACGTTTAAACATTAATAAAACTATTAAATTATAAAGTAACTAAAATTAAATATGTTCAAGTCTTCTAACTAATTGTTCCCTTAGAACCCTTCCTCTGATTAGGTCAGAAGTTTGAGCACCTATTACTCTCTCTGTGGGAATGGGCTTATTATGTTGTTCTTCATGGTGCAATCCTAAAAATATAAATAATTTAATATTCAATACACATTTGTGTCATTGATTTTCTTTTCGAATTATAAATTTATTAATACCAACCAGTGATGTCCGCCTCTTCTGCAACATTAAAATCAATGCCAATATTATGTAGAACGCAGCAGGCTTGTATGATTCTTGCATATTTGAGTGGCTTGTAGTGGAGCACTCGATCTTTGTTAAGACATCGCCATTGATTCTTCAACCGTCCAAATGTATTTTCTATGACAACTCTGGCTGCTACATGCTTATGGTTGTATTTGGCTTGCAAGGTCTTCGGAGCAGCGTCTAAAATCGGAGTCATCAGCCATGGTCGTTGTGGATAACCAGAGTCTCCTACAATGATGATCAATGTATTAGTTTATTGCCATAGCCTAATGCACAATGTTGTTCAAACAATAATATATAATTGGGTAGAACTTACCTAAAAGCCACACTATCTCCCCATTTTGGTGCAAAGACTGGATATAAGGGTGGATGTCAATGTTTTCCCAAATAAAAAAATCGTGATTTGCACCTCCAAATTTGGCATTTACATTTAAAATTCTATATTGGTCATCACATACCTGTAAAATAAAACAAACCAGTTAAGAAAAATAATTATTTAAAGATACCTATATGAGTTTGATTTAATCTTACCTAGATTAAATCAAACTCGTATAGGTATCTAATTAAATTATTATTTAGGTACCATTTGAATATTTATTGAATGATAGTGCTTACGGCAATAATATAGATGTTCTTCATCCTTTGGCGGTCCAAATATTCTAAAATGGCTACAATCAATACACCCAATTAGTCCGGGTATTCCATATTTGTCACAAAACCTGAAACAAACAACATAGGTACATAATAATTATGCTTTTCATATTACAATGTCATTAATATTGTATAATAGTTACATTAAGACTACTATGTATGTCAGCAAAGTTATAGGAGACCTTACCTTTGACTGATTGTTTGCCTGGTAATTGAAGTATAAGGAAATCTAATGTATTTTTTTTGTATGTTCTAGTGTGTCAGAGCCTAAGTAACATCTTCAATGTAGACACTGCACATTTTTTGTGAAACGTTTTTAGCCACTCCCACTGGGCGCCGGAAAGACCCAGTTGCATAAAAAAACCGGACTGTAAGGACCTAAAATAATAAATAAAGAAAATTAGGACATTGAGCCATTTTGAGATTGAAAAAAGTGTTTCAAAAGTACACACTGATACATTACCTTATTTTCCAAGGACACCCGTTGAGTAGACTTTAAACCAGCAAGCTGCTTCAGCACTCGACACAAAAACCTGAAGGCTGCCTTAGGAAGCCTACATCTTCTCTTAAATTCAGCCTCCGGAAGGTCTCTAAGCGGATTGCTCGAGTTACGTGCTCTTGCACGACCAATGGACATTAAATTACGGTCATCTTGTGCTCTCGCGGTCTCAAACATCCTCCAAGTGAAATACAAGCGAGATGCCATTGTAATTTACAATCACAAATATGAAATTCAATTCAATAACTTTGTTATTACACCACTGTCACGACGCTCTCACCACAAAATCACAAGTGACAATCAAACGCGTTGCAAGGTGACTCGTTTTCTTATTCGAACATTACGTCATATAACGACGTACATATTTGGTCAATGCAGCCGTAAATTTGGCAACATTTGTCTTAATAAGGCGAAATATGCTTAGATCACGACGGATCAAATGGTAACCTTAGGTTATACAACGACGTACATATACGGCAAATATAAACGTAAATACGGCAATATTCACCTTATTATAAGGCAAAACATGGTCAAGTTACGACTGATTGAACGGTAACATTACGTCATTTAACGCCGTACATATTTGGTCAATGCAACCGTAAATTTGGCAATATTTGTCTTATCATAAGGCGAAATACGCTCAAGTTACGACTAATCAAACGGTGAATAACGTCTTATAACGACTTACATATAGGTCGAATGAAACCGTAGATTTATGGCAATATTGACCATTAGGATAAGGCGAATGATACTCGAGTTAGGTACAATTTAATCAAACGTTTAAAAAGTCTGATAACGACTTATTCGGCTAATAATTATAAGCGTAAATTTATCAATATTTAAGGTTAACCTTTCTAACCTTTATGTAAGGTATAAAATTTATTGGTTGTTGTAAATCAGCAATATCATCGGGGGGCACGGCAGTGCCCCCGCCGAGTCGAGCGCGAAGCAAACACTGCCGTACCATCCTTTACTGGAACCATTTCGCCACATTATCAGGCCCCTATTTGAGGACCTCTGGATAAGATCAGAACACTGAAATTTCCGTCATCCAGTAAGCTATAAAAACACACTTAAAATAAAAAGTTTCAAGTCTGTAGGTCATTAAGTTCCGAAGTTAAGCGAAAGCAAAGTTTCGTATTTATGACACTTACTCACTCACTCACTCATGATCATCAAAATAGAACTAGTACTTCCCATAAACTCAGGGAGCTGAAATTTGGTACGGAGTGAGGGTTTAATGGCCACATAAAGGGAAAACTATAAAAAGTAGGATAATCGAAAATTTAAAAAAAAATACTACTTACAACTTACAAAAAAAAAATTGTATTAAATAAGAAAATCTAGTAAAATAAATCAATATGCCCACGTTTCTACAAAAAGAAGAGAAATCCCAACAAAAACATTCTGTAAAAAATAAGCCAAGTCTCGATGGAGCTGCTTGTTTATCTCTAAAAAGTAATGAAATCTAAACAAAGTCGTGCCAAGTCTAAGGTTCCTTATTGCGATTTCTTTATTATTATAGTTAATGTTGTGTGACTTGGCCATTGTTCGTTTCGTTTAATTCTGCTACTTTTTCTTCTTGGCATCCAATTACCAATACCAGGGTGCTTACTCTGGAATATAATTCCGATACATCGACATTGGTCAAACGTCAGTTGGTTGAGTTAAACGTCAGGGATTGGCTAGACTCAGTGAGTCCAGCCAATTGCTGACGTTTGACTGACAATTCCAATGTCGATCTATCGGAATTATATTCGAGAGTAAGCACACAGTATGGGTCATTACCTCGCTTAATAAACATAGGTAGTTACAACAGATATAACATTACGTATAAACAAAATTGACTTGTACCCACTAACGGATAAAGAATGTTCAACGTCCAAGTCACACAACATTAACTATAATAATAAAGAAGTCGCAATAAGGAACCTTAGACTTGGCACGACTTTGTTTAGATTTCATTACTTTTTAGAGATAAACAAGCAGCTCCATCGAGACTTGGCTAGTTTTTTACAGAATGTTTTTGTTGGGATACTACTTACGTTAAACATTATGTCGAAATATACACAGCGCGTTGAATAGACACAAACACACTATAAAACACTAAAAATATAAAATATTATATTAAAATGTAATAGGTACCTATTTCTTATCTTGTATAGATATGTAGTATGTACACACGGCTACACATCAAGCTATACAAAACCAGTTAATCTTGGCCTCACTTTACTAGACCTTTTCGCACAATGAACGATCAGATTATACTGGTTTTGTATAGCTTGATGTGTAGCCGTGTGTACCTAATGATTTTATGATAGGAAATAAAAAATATTTATTGCTTTGTCATAGGTAGGTAAGTAGGTAGGTACCTTAGAAAGAACATTACATTTATCATTAGACAAGTTCGTATCGTGGGTGTTAGGTATTGGTTATTTACATTTTGTAATGTAGGTAGGTAGGTAGTGTTAAAAGACCTTAGGTTAGAGATTACATTTGACAGATAACAGGTTTGGGTTCCTCGCTCGCTTTATCTAAGTGGGTACAGGCACCACAGTCTTTATTCTGTGTAGGTACAGGGCTTGTGTGTAGAAGCGAGGGCTCTGCCTCTGGCTGGCAACAAGGAGGATCATAAAGCCACAGAATAAAGATCATAAAATATCTAATATGGTAGGTATAGGTACCTACCAATACATACCATATTAGATATTGACCTGAAACTCACCAATTTACTTAAGGTCCTTTGTCGTACCTACATAATACACCTACCCAGTTCAAACCAACGAGTTCTGTGTTCCACACTCAGTTACCTACTCAGCAGGTAGATATATTACTTAACCTACTTATATTGTTTCTATTTTTAATATAAGTAGGTACTTATGTAGGTGCCATAATATAAGTAGGTTTGTACGGTAAGCCTCAGTGCGCTAGTCGAATTGCACTAGGCCAGGTTTTTTAACCCTAATTTGCCGAATGCGTAAGTCGTTAGACTTTGTAAACGTTTGAATAAATTATAAATTGTCACCATCATAAGATAACCGTAGATAGATATGGCAATAATACCTTATTGCCATATCTTTCTACGGTTTCATTCACCAAATATTATGTAGGTACGTCGTTATTGACCTTAAGAAAGGGGAAATATTGCCAAATTTACGCTTATAATTATTAGCCGAATAAGTCGTTATCAGACCTTTTAAACGTTTGATTAAATTGTACCTAACTCGAGTATCATTCGCCTTATCCAATCAATATCAATCCAATCAAGGTCAATATTGCCATAAATCTACGGTTTCATTCGACGTATATGTAATTCGTTATAAGACGTTATTCACCGTTTGATTAGTCGTAACTTGAGCGTATTTCGCCTTATGATAAGACAAATATTGCCAAATTTACGGTTGCATTGACCAAATATGTACGTCGTTATATGACGTAATGTTACCGTTCAATCAGTCGTAACTTGACCATTTTTTGCCTTATGATAAGGTGAATATTGTCATACTTACGTTTATATGTGCCGTATATGTACGTCGTTATATAACCTAAGGTGACCATTTGATTCGTCGTGATCTAAGCATATTTCGCCTTATGATAAGACAAATGTTGCCAAATTTACGGTTGCATTGACCAAATATGTACGTCGTTATATGACGTAATGTTACCGTTCAATCAGTCGTAACTTGACCATTTTTTGCCTTATGATAAGGTGAATATTGCCATACTTACGTTTATATGTGCAGTATATGTACGTCGTTATATAACCTAAGGTTACCATTTGATTCGTCGTGATCTAAGCATATTTCACCTTATCATAAGTCAAATATTGCCAAATTTATGGTTGCATTGACCAAATATGTACGTCGTTATATGACGTAATGTTACCGTTCAATCAGTCGTATCTTGACCATGTTTTGCCTTATGATAAGGTGAATATTGCCATGTTTACGTTTATATGTGCCGTATATGTACGTTGTTATATAACATAAGGTTATCATTTGATTCGACGTAATCTAAGCATATTTCGCCTTACGATAAGGCAAATATTGCCAAATATACGGTTGCTTTGACCAAATATGTACGTCGTTATATGACGTAATGTTCCCGTTCAATCAGTCGTAACTTGACCATATTTTGTCTAATAATAAGGTGAATATTGTCATATTTACGTTTATGTGTGCCGTATATGTACGTCGTTATATAACCTAAGGTTACCATTTGATTCATCGTAATCTAAGCATATTTCGCCTTATGATAGGGCAAATGCGGCCACATTATACGTTTATATTGCCGAATACATACGTCGCTGAAAAACTTTATATTTACGTTCAAATTTTTGTGACTGAAGTATATTCCGCCTTATTATAAGGTGAATATTGCCATGCTAAAGATTATTTATGACGCTTTCGAAAGTTTGTTTATGACTTATGTTTACGTTTGTTTAGTTTTTATTGAAGTAATAAATCGCCTTAATTTAAGGTAAATATTGCCTTAATTACGGTGATATTCACCACATACTCGACGTCGTAAATTTAAAGCGTATTATGTAGTCCATTACTGCTGTTTTAAGAGTATAAAGTTGAATTCCAAGACTGCCTTACGGTAAGACATTTTTGTCGGTTAGTGTTTATCATAAAAGACGTACCATTTTAACGGAAACGCCTAGCTAAGCCAAAATAACCGTAAGCGTTACAAAATCGCCTCGCGTCATTACAATTTAGCCGTCGAAGGCGGAATACACCTTAAGCCAGAAATCAATTTTTCTCAGTGTGACAAGAGCCAAATAGGCTTGTTTTGAACAATTTTTTAGCCAAATCTATACAGTTTGACACGGCGGAAAAAATATATGTTAATCTTGAACACATTTCTGATAATTTCGTTGTTTTCAAAACACGTTTTTGAAAAGTTTTCTCGATTCAAAAAAATGGTAAACTAACATCTTAAAATGATCTTCCAACAAAAATATCTGTATTACTGATGAACGTACGTTGTTAAAATTTATAACAATAACGTATCATATTTAAATACAAAATTTGGTTGTTTTTAATTTTTGATTATTTAATAAATTATTATTTTATAATTAATCATTATAATATGGTTTGTAAGAAGTTCGAGCGTTGCGTCATCGCGCTCTCTTTCTTACGTATGCAATCCGACAGTGAGCGCTTAGGCGCGGTGCTAGACGGACGTATGTCACTTTGCGCCCCACTGACAGCTATCCGTTCATCTATAAATTATTATTGACCGCGTCACAATGTTAGTCCAGGATCCACGGTACATTTTTTCACTTGATTACTATCAAGCTAATTTTCCGTGAGCCAACATTACCCTATACGAAAACTCTCGATTGTGGTAGGTAATAGGGGCAGCAGGGATAAAATATATATTGATTATATATTATTATAATTATTTATTTGATGATTTTCAAAAATCTATTACTAACTATTTTATTTTTATCTGATGATCATTATCTAAATCCAACATGTATTGCTAACGAGCTCATCAAAAATTACTACAAACCAGCTGTTTTTTAGGGGTCCGTAGTCGAATGGCAAAAAACTGAACCCTTATAATATTCGTCATGTCTGTTTGTCCGTCTGTCCACCCGTATGTCACAGCCACTTCATTCGGAAACTATTGAGACTACACAGTTGAAACTCTACAAGTATTCTGTGAACCGCTTTACGATTTTTATACAAAAATAAAAAAAGGATTTAGGGGGTCGCCCCATACATGGAACTGAAACTATATTTTTTTTTTCATCAAACCTATACCTACGTGTGGGGTGTCTATAGACATTAGACAGGTCTTTAAAAATGACATTGAGGTTCCACAAACAATTTTTTCTCAAAGCCAATCGTTTGGAAGACAGACACTTCCAAATTTGTAAAATGGCGACCGGCCTCGCGGTCGCTTGCCTTCGGTATTGCCAACAATGACCAGCTTTTCAAGGCTGCTATCTCCTCTTTGCATTATGTGGCCAAAATAAGACAAAATACGCTGTAGGCAAACTGTTGACCATCGAGTCTTGATATCGAGTTGGTAAAGGATAGACACATTTGTGCGTTTGGCCGTCCATGGAATTCGGAGAATCCGCCTAAAACACCACATTTCGAATGCGTCTATCCTCTGTCTTACTCTTGTTTGGATTGTCCATGTCTTAACTTGTGGGGAAAAATGCTCCTTCCGAGAAGCCTGTGCCTGAAAAGGAACCGATCCAGGCTGATGATGGTTTCGTGACGGTGTTGAGGAGGAAGCGCCGTCAGCGAACCATCAAGAACCGCTGCAGCACGGCTCCATCGGAGCCCAATGTGCATATTCGTGCCGCAAAGCCGAACACTCCTTTGTACCTCTCCCGTCTACATTACACCACTACGACGGAGGACATCGTGGAGTACGTGCGCCAGAAGATCAAGTACGTGGCGAGAGTGCAGCTGCTCGAGTCGCGCCGCAACGTCAACTTTAAGGCGTTTGTGGTGCGAGTACCGACATGCTACCTGCACCTCGTCTTGGAAGAGGACTTTTGGCCGCAGGGGGTGGTGTTTCGACGCTTCCGCGGGCAAGTGCCACATGATCGCACAGTGACGTAGTGCAACTGTAGTGATACTAATATAGTTTTAAGGTTTTGTTTACTAACACAAGCTGTCAATTATATCGTATGTATGTTAGTCTGTAAGGTATTTATCTATGGGCCAAAGTAGCCTGAAAATAAATAAATATTATTATTATTATTATTAACTCTATGGAGGAAAATCAGGAAAACTAGTGCTATGACCAAACGGGCCTTCGTTTTAAAACTTATACCACGTTTTTCCCAGATGTTCCGGGGGCGTAATATAGCATCTTTAGCCATGGCTTTCCGCCGTTTTATTTCTGTGACGCAGCTACCTTCATTACTTATATTGGAGCCCAGTTAATCGAAGCTGTCCACAGTATAGATGCCTTAGATGTTATAGGCGCCCGATAGGTTTCCCGCACGATCTACCACCATAAGCTTGGTTTTCTGCCTATTTATTGCAAACCCTACTTTGCCACTTTCCACTTCCAATCTGTGCCGTATCTCTTTCATGTTGCCAAATGTTGTAGCAAGGAGAACGGTGTCATCAGTGTACCTCAGATTGGAAATCCACTTTCCACCAACAGTAAACCCCTTGTCCCAGCCCTAAAGAGTCTTGAATGATATTACTCTTCGTACATATTGAAGAGCAGAGGTGAGAGGATGCATCCCTGCCTAACGCATTTGAACAGTCGGTGTCTATTTTGACGAAAGAGCGGTTGTTGATGTGTAGGTAGAGGCATCGGACTATGTCAATAAGATGTTGAGGCGTTCCCATGTCTTTAAGAACCCCCCACAGCTTGCCCCACTCCACGCAATCAAATGCTTTGGTATAATCTATGAAACATATCAATACAGGGCTGTTAAATTCCCGACTTTTCTCTATAATTTGGCGAACGTTCAGGATTTGTTCCCGCGTGTCTTTGCCTTTAACAAAACCTGCTTGCTCTTCTGGAATTTGTGGCTCCAGAAAGTGTATTAGCCTGTTGTTTATGATGTACAGGAGTATTGATGGTGCGTGGAGTAAGTGCCAAACACTTAATATAATTTTTAGAATCTTGTAGGCAACTTGTAAAGAGTGGGTTTAATAGAAAATATTCAATCCCCAAAACCCAGTTAGTAAGTAATCATTTTTAATGACTTCGTTATCGATACATATTGGAAGGAAGGAAGGGGACTCTTTGATCAAACCATACATTTTGTAGGACAAATATTTTTTCAAATAATTTAGATAATTATCATCAGATTTAACAAAAAAAACCCAGCTGATGATTCTCAAAAGTGTTTGTACTTAACACTTTTGAGAATCATCAAACCAACATATTTTATCCCTGCTACCCCTATCACTTACCACAATCGAGAATTCGAGAGTTTCGTGCAGGAAATTGTTGGGCGTCTCGCCGTCTCATCAAAATTAGCTTGATAGTAATCAAGTGCAAAAATGGACCGCGGATCCTGGACTATTTGTTTCTTACTTGGTAGTATGGCGCTAGGGTATCGGAAAAATTGTGGGCGTGTCCAAAAATACTGAAACATCAGAAGTCAATAGCTATTGTCATCGTCTTAATTGTTTATGGGTGCTAATTAAACCGGCTTCTTTTTAATAGCATTATTTGCATCAAAAAATCTAACTTGCCTTCTAAATTACTAAGTCAGCCACAATTAACGAGCATCTAAATAATACTATCTTAGCCACAAGTTATCTTTTTTAAAGCCACTCTAAATACAACTCAGCATCGTGATTATTTTTTAGCATCTAAATTTGTAACATGGATTCAAACAGTAAACTTCTAAAATATTAAAATATGGCATCAAAAAAATATTCAATTAGCTTCTAATTTATTAACTCAGTACGTTTAAATTATAACTCATGCCACATTAACTGAGCATCAAAATTTAATTAAAATTGTCATCAAATATTATATTATAGCCACTAATAGTATGTACAAACTCCTGTCGTGTCATTGAAAGGCTTAAATATAGAAGTTCAGAGTACTTAATGACCTAAATATTGTAGTTCAGAGTATCGAATGTCCTAAAGATCGATTTTATTTACATGTTGTGCTACAAAAGTTATCGACAGAATCGCTTCAGAACTTCATATTTATCGGAAAAGTAGACAATAAATTGTGAAAACATTTCTGCATGCAACTCGGAAGTAGCGCTTGCCGGCCGCTGCCGCGGCACCGCTCGCTTCGCTCGCTCGGCTCGCGCGCGTTTGGTCACAGTTTTAACCTAACCTAACCTATTTCCCTCAGTTTACAATAACGAATCATACAATCTGCCTGTGACTAGTCAATTAGACAATGGTTAAAACATTTCTTTGACTAATAGGTATTCTTCCACTGCAGCGGTCAGGCAACTGCGGTTGCCTAGGACTTTTTCCAGTGCAACGGTCAGGCAACCGCGGTTGCCCAGGCGCACTGTACCATTCAAACGCATTTTTATCCATGAAAAAGTAAAAAATTAGTTGATATTTTTTGCCACGATGAAACTCGACTAAATTACGCGTCCATTGGTACCAGCAACACTATTGAACGCACCCGAACGGAATAGAAAAAAAAAAAACAAACGTCATGTCATTCGGGTCTCCATTTTGTTTACGTTACGTACGCGGACGTGCTTGCGATAAGGATTGTGATTTATTATTCGATTGTGTTGAGTGTATGTTTATTTAAATAGCTAAGAGTGTTAATTCTTATCGTTTATGTGCAAACAGAATTGAAATCGGAGTTGTAAAAGTTATCTAAATCAGTGATGAAAGTATGTCAACAATGTGCGTAATTTCTAACGATTGTTTTGGTAAGTATTGCATGATTTAATGTATATTTCAGTGCTAAAGTTGTGAAATGCTTCTTCTAATAGGAAAAACAGTTCATTATCAATATAAAAGTAGACTTAAACCAAACAAATACGATGAAAATAGTTATTATTTCACGTTTTTAAAATTTGTGTTCCAAATTTTTAATTATGGCGTAACATGGGAAGGGGTATTTGTTTTGATTTATTGTGCTAATACTGTACGTTCCAAGTAATGATGTATTGGTATCAAAAAATAGCTTATATAATCTATTTTGATAATACATAAGTTCCGTTGAGATATGTTACGAAATATTTCGTAAAAACTTTTATAAACAAAAAACTTTACTCAAATTTAACCCGTATTGGCGTGGTTCGTGCCGGTTATTTCGATAAGTTTCTGAATGATATAGTATTTAATCAGTAAAAACTTGTTATAATAGGAAAAAACAGCTCATTATTAATGTAAAAGTAGACTTAAACCAAACAAATATGATGAAAATAGCTATTATTTCACGTTTTTAAAATTTGCGTTCCAAATTTTTAAGTATGGCGGGACACGGGAATGGGTATTTGTTTTGATTTATTGTGCTAATACTGTACGTTCCAAGTAATGATAAATTGGTATCAAAAAATAGCTTATATAATCTATTTGAATAATATATAAGTAACATTGCGATATGTTACAAAAAGCTACGTAAAAATCTGTTAAATCCAACAATTTTACCCAAATTTTACTCTTAGTGTCAACTTCAACATTTTTTGTGTGCGTTTTCGTTATGAGTCGGTTTAAAGTATATTATATGTATCGATTCCCCGCATTTCTCGCTATAAACAGATATTTTTTGATACCCGGACGTTTGAGCATATTTTTTGTAAAAAATGTTCTCCTACATCCCGGACACAGTTGTGTCCCGCTACGCGTCGCCATTTTGTCCAGCGAGCGTTCAAGGGTACGTCAGCTGTCAAACTTGGACGTTTCAGTGGTTCGTAAATATAATAATCTAATATACGTTGGCGCTCTCTGATTGGTGCAAATGGCCGGTCGCTGTCGTCTCGCGCGCTCGCGCCAAATCTTTCTGTTGCTATTTTCACGATAAAAGAATGTGATGTATTATTTTACATGCGAAGTTATAATAAATGATGTTGACTACGGTCGCTTCATTTATATTTTTTTGAGGGCCTTGTGTTGAAGCTGTAAAATGTAAAATGGTGGTGAGATATAAATTCCGTGGCTGAGTTAGTAAATTAGGTGCCTATGTATAAATAACAAGGACAAGTTAATATAAATGTTGATCGTCACTTGATGCTTTCTATAGAATATTTAGTGGGCGTTGTAAAGAAGACGAATTAGTATATTAGAGGCTATATAATTTTCCCGTGGCTTAGTTATAAAATTAGAAGTTTGATCCTGTGGCCAATTAAAAAAACTGCGGCTCGATTAATTATTTCTCATTGTTTATTGACTTTCAGATTTGTTTCAGGTGCGCCCGTCGAAATAATACCTGTAAACGATTTCAATTCATCCAGTCAAAGCGATGACGACGACGACGGTCCAATAGATAGTGTACGAGAATAATGTGGTGGTGGTAACAATTAAACCTTGAGCTGGCCTAGTAAGGAGTTTTAATAAAATGTGAGGTCGACTTATACTAGTTTTGTTTCTATAGATGTGCCTGTGTATGTAGTATGAGATTTTCGAATAAATGTTTTTTTGTGCTTTTTTATTTCACAGCGATTGCATTTTAACCTAGTAACAAGACCATGCTAGTTGATAATGATAAACCAACTCGCAAGTTGGCTGGTCAAGCTCTGAAGTAGGAATAGAAGTCTCATCTCTTTTTTCATCTGGACAAATGTTGATTTTCTCACGATGATTTCGACATTAAAAATATGCTACTTAAAAGCAGTTACCATGTACTCAGTACATCATTCTGAACCCAACCCATACACAATAACAGCTGTTCCTGAACTATCTATGTCTCCTCCATCCTCTATAATATGCTGAAATAAAGGCCCTATCAGTACGGATCCCCTAAGGTATCAGTTTTAGGGGATCAGACCGGAATAACTCGTATAATAGGATGTCGGTTCAGTGCCAATTAGAATGACACGAATTATTTTCGTATTTTTGCAATAGTTACGATTTAAACACCTTGACAAATTGTCATAGCAAGTATTACAACAGATACAAAACAATCATTCATTTTAATTTTACTCCAGGCGTTTTTTGTGTACTAGCTTTGTACTTCTTAAATCTTTAGACATAGAGATATCAGCAGCGTAACGGATTCTGATATTTGTTTTGGCCACTAGCGAAGGGAATTAACTATTTCTTATAAAAAATATTTATTTATTATAAAAAAAAAGAAAAAAAAAATCGCGAAGGAGCTGTGGGCTAAAATATCCACACAATTACAAAAACAGCAGCTAACGGCAACGCGACAGGCCCGGGAAAAGCCATAATAATAAGCATGCCATGCACCCAAACGTTTTTCGCGAAATTAAAATTTTATATTTTCCAAAACATCTAATTCAATTTAATTAGCAGTGAACACTAATTCATTGACTCAACTTATATCTCAGTCATCGATGTGTTATTATCGTATAAAAATTAAACAGCCGTACAGGTCTTATCGTTCAGATAAACACGAACCTATATATTATAGTGAAGTAATACACACAACTACTAGTTCAACTTATCAAACCACCATGGAGCATACCAAGTTTGAAGGCGATATTGAAAATATAACTCCAGGCCAGTTAGAATTCATCAAAAATGTGATCGAGCAAGAAGGCTTTACAGACAGCAAAGTTACATTTGAAGTTGTTGGAGCCGCTGGTGATAATTATGCAGCCAGCGTGAAAAGGATCCTCGTTGAAGGAGAAAATGGCAGGTTGTCGATCATCGCGAAACTAGCGCCTTCACATGAAATTATTCGCAAGAACTTGAATGCTCCTCTTATGTTCAACAATGAGCATCTGATGTTCACAGAGATCCTACCAAAGTTTCTGGCTCTACAGAAACAAGCCGAGGTAGCGGAAGAAGACTTGCTAAAGTTCCCAAAATGTTACGGATCGAACGTTGAAGCACCTAATGAAGTTATCTTATTAGAAGACCTAAAAGATTCCGGTTTTGGCATGCTTGACAGATTTACTCCCCTTACGGATGAGTGTGTGAAAAGTGTACTGAGAAATTTAGCCATATTCCATGGTCTTTCTTACGTGTTGAAGAGCAAGGAACCCGAAACATACGATTATTACAAGGATAATCTGCAGGATATGTGGGGAACCATAGGTCAAGGAGCTCCTGAACAGCATGCTTATTTCAATCAAATCGAGGGTTTGTCTTTGAGCATGCTTGAAGACCCAGAGCATCAGAAAGTAATGAAAAACAAAGTCACTAACGCAGTCGTCTTAGCAACTAAAATGAACAAATTCGAAAATGGCAGCCGTTATGCCGTCGTTCAACATGGAGATTGCTGGACCAACAACGTTATGTTCAAGTTTGATGTAAGTACAGTCAAATATTGTATTAAGTTTACAAAATTCGTTTTAAAAATAGCTATATGGAGATGGTTTCTTCCAAAACGTTTCCAATTTTCTGCAGTCACTGACAATGCTAGGCGTAAGTATCACGCTATAATATTTTTCAACCTAGCCTTCGTTCTAGAATTCTTCATTTTCTCTCGTTAACAGTGCTTCAGCAAACATGCTAGGTAGCCTACATCCACGTTTGCTTATAATAAATAACCCTATAGGCTGTGTTGGTGACATCATTTCCATTATGATGCAATCAGCAACAACCTCAGACCAACAAAAAAAGGAAGACGACGCGCCACGAACATCAAAAGTGAAGCCAACTTTTTATCTATGTGTGTAGACAATGTCTCGTGAAGTCGTGACGTTCTAGGACAAATGCGTGTGGTTTTAGTGTAGGTGTGTGCGTGAGCTTGTATGTTTACTTGCTATAGGCGTGTGGTTTTGTGGCTTCACTGTTGGTGTTCGCGGCGCGCCGTCTTTCTTTTTTTCTTGGTCTGAGGCAACAACTGCATTAATTGATAATTTAAATAAACTACAGGAAAATGTTATTTTTTTAGACCTTCTATCAGCCGCGAGTCCACGTATGAACAGATTAGATTAGCACATGTATGTTGTGTTATTAAATAATACCTACACTATACTTATGGACAAATGCGTTATCGCAGATTAATAATACGATAGTGTAAGCATAGTAAAAAACGGAATAGCTGTATGGAATTTCCAAGATTGAAAGGTAGCAAGAAAATTAAATCATGACGACTTCATATTTGGTATATGAAAATACGAGTAGTCTTTTCTTAACAAAAACATTTGAAACAGGTGACATGTCACTGCCTAAGTCTCAAATTATTAAATTATATTTGGACAATTATTATGCTCCACAATTATTTTAAGATAAACGACTAAATACTCTGTAGCTCTGTAATGAAAATCTCTTGTTATAACTCATTTTCACTTTGTGCTTCCAGGGGGAGACTTTGCAAGAGTCAATTCTCATCGATTACCAAGTCTGCAAGAACTCCAGTCCAGCTAGCGACCTCCTCTACTTGATCTTTAACTGCACCGACCACGAAACCAGACTCAAGTCCTTCTACGACTGGTTGGACTACTACCACTCCGAACTTGACAAGTCTTTGTCCAACTACGGTTTGAAAGCAAACTACGTTTACCCAAAAGACCAATTGGATGCTGATGTGAAAAGATACGGCAAACTTGTCTTTGGTATTGCTGTTATCACCTCCGGTGTACTTACATTAAAGGCAGAAGAGGCTAGTAAATTAAAAGAAGCATTCGCAACGGATGTCGAAGGTGTATCTGGAGCAATGATAGATGTGCACGAAGATACTTCGGCTCTTTTTAAGAGTAGGCTCACTGGATTAGTTGAAAGTGGTGTTTCCTTCGGTTTATTGTGATTTGTTGTTATTTGTCTGTTACTTTTAGCTTTAAGAAACCTTAGATATTTATTTGTATTTCTGAGGCCGTTTAAATTATTTGCTTAAGTTATTGCTTTTTTAATAAATGTTTCTTGTTTATATGTTTTTTTTTGTGTGTGGTTTACCGAGCATATAATATATATAGTATTTTACCTAGAAAATGTGAAATCACCATTCTTTATTCCCTTTTTCTTAATAACTTTCTTATTTCTCGCTAACTACTTATTATTATTATTATTATTTGTAACATTAGTTAGTATACTATACCAAACAATATATTTGAAGTTCCTACTATATTCATTTCCAAAACACTTACATATAAAATAAATCAAGCGTCTTCCATTCCCTCCACTTCTTGAAACTAAAAATGATTTATAAAAATAAAATTTCGCAGAGAGAGCTGAAACTAATTTAAGAAGCGGAACGTATCTCAGCGGAATGAGATAAAAAATAGTGGAAAATCTTCCAAGTTATCGGCATCTCGCCTTCAGAGGTTTTAAAGTAAGAATAATTGGCCCCGGGCCACGGGCTGCAGACTTCTAATTAGTTAGAACTTGTTGAAAAATTATATACAACTTGATGCTATAGGTGGGCTATGGAGGGAAGAACATGTTGCTGGGATCTTATATGGAGATGATAATACACCCTCGTGGGTTTAGCATAAGTATTATATTTGATTGTCCAATGTATCAGGTCTTGACCTCGATCACGCCTGATGGGAAGGTCTATGATGAAACGAGCGTGCCGAGAAGATGCAAAATCAGTCTTAATCAGTCAGAAATCAGAATGAAATTCAGTCTTACTAAGGAATATCATATTATTCAGTTACTGGGTTGTGGAGGTCAGACGGGCAGTCGCTTCATGTAAAATACTGGTATTCAGCTGCATTTGGTCAGACTGGAAGCCGACCCCAACATAGTTTGGATAAAGGCAGATAATGATAGCATAATCAGTCTGTAATGTTCCCACTTCTAAGAAACAGGTCTTTTGTCTATTAGAGGTATTGGTTTTAATCCACAAAGCAGACTCAGTGTGGGTTGGTATCATGTCAGATGACTTCATATTTTTGGCCATAACATGCTAACACCGTGAGGAAATCGCCATGATGTTTTCCTTCATCGTTGTGAGCAGGTATGAACTGGTGATAGAATAAATTACACAAAGTTATCGAGTCATTTGGTAAGATTGTTCACGAGAACACAATTCAGTCAAAATTGCTCCCACCAGTTGACAATATCAACTTACAACTAAATTAGATGTTGTCACCTGGTGAATATATTCATAAGAACAATATTGGTATCAACATAAAAAAAAAAAAACTATCAGAAATTACAATCTTTTTCCCTATTTCATACGAATTTAAAGTAGGTATTCATATCGTTAAAATTAAGCATTACTCATTAATTTCGTAATTGCTTTTATTATCAGCTGATAAACGTGCTTATCGTAGCATTGCAGTTTTTTGATAATGTCCTTCGAAAAGGTAATTATTATTTACTACTCTGTAATTTGAGTGCTTATACACTTATGATTATTTCCTTGGCCTTTTCCCAAATAAGTTGGGGTCGCCTTGTAGTCAAATCACACGAAGCTGATAACCAGTATTTACATGGAGCGACTGCCTGCTGTTGACTGACTGCTCTCAAAACGGTGAAGGAAAACACCGTGAGGAAACCGGCATGAAGAACCAAAAAATTCGAAGACATGTGACATCTGCCAATCCGCACTGGGCCCGCGTGGTGAATTATAGCCCATCCCTCTCCTAGAGAGGAGGCCTGAGTCCCTGCAGTGGGAACATTATAGGCTGATGATGATGACTGCCTGTCCGACCTCCACCACCCGGCCGTGAGTACTGGGTAATACTATTAAGACTATTTTTTACTAGACCCTTAGTAAGACTATTAATTGTCAAACTTTCAAGCAACTGTAGTGACGTGGTGTGACTGTCAAGGATGTATGATGAATAATGACAGTCAGGGCCAATAGGTTTACGTGGTTTCCGAGGCACGGATGGAAACTTAGACTACGTGTATGCATTTTAACTCAATCTGAGATGACTGTTTTATAATTTAGTTGCAAGATTTAACCTTATGCACATACAAAATAATTGCGAATAAATAAAGAGAGAAGTCTTGACTGACTGACTGACTGACTTATCCACGCCCAGCCCAAACCCTTGGACCTAGAAAGCTGAAATTTTGCACAGAGGATCCCTTTATAATGTAGACAAGGAATAAGTAAGGATTTTTCGAAATTAAACCCCTAAGGGAGTTAAATAGGGGATGAAAGTTTGTATGGAAAATCGTTTTTAACGCGGGCGAAGCCGCTGGCAAAAACTAGTACAAGATAATTGCGAATAAAATGAAAAATTCTAAAAATCAGGTTCCAAGACTGGTATCATCGCACTCAACAGAATTCCCAATTAGTAGGAGCTATTATCGAAGTTCTCTGTGGAATCTACTACGTGTTGTAATTGCCTTTCAGACATTCCGACTGTACTAGTAGCGATAGCATATACATACCGGTGTAACGCGGAATTAGCTGCTGACGGTACAGGGATTAAGTTGAAGGTTGTGGATGGTTCTGGGAAAGTGAGAGTTGAAGAGAAATCTACATAACATCACGCATGTAATCCCCGAAGGGTTAGGGGTCTGCCTAAGAGCTGGAGGGGTTATTTGATGATTTTCCACACGCCCAAAAAAAAAACAGAAGGGTTAGGGCAGAGATGTCCCTTATTATAGTAAGTACACCCACATTTCAGGTTACATTTAAGAAAGAAAAGAAAGAAAAAATATTTATTCGTCGCAGCTTAACAAGAACATACAAGGAGAAACAAATAGAAAATAAAACAATATATCGCTTAATAAACAGTAAAAAAAAAATAGAAAAAGGATGAATATAAAATAAATGGTTAGCATCGTGACTGCGACAAAGAGGTAACCACTCAGCATGGTGCTGTGCTATGGGGACCCATTAGCACAGCGCTGGCATTTGGCATTTAAGTCTCATGTAATTTGGGGCGAGACTATTGCCCTCAACCGGGTACAAACCCAGACTCCCTGGCTGTTACTTAGAAATTCCTAATTGAAAAACCCAATATCACTTTGCCCAAGCTGTGGGCAAAATAAAAACAGCCGCTTTTGTTGGGCTGTGGAGGCCAATGTGAACCACTGAGTCTTATCTAGCTAGATCGTTCTGCCATCTTCTTCGATGTCTGCCGCGACGCCTCCTGGCTGTGCCAAGGCTCTTGAAGATATGCATGAAAAAAAAAGAATCATCAAAATTGGTTCATAAACGACGAAGTTATTCGCGAACACACATAAAAACAACGAACGAAAAATGCTCATAAATAATAAAAAAATGGTCATAAAATGAAAAGTACTGGGCCAAACCATGCTAAATTTTTATGGGACCAAATGGCAACTATTCCGCATCAAATTAAAAAAGAATCACGTAAATCGGATCATAAATCGCAGCGTAATCGATGTACATACATAGAAAAAAAAAAAAAACATACCGATCGAATTGAGAACCTCCTCCTTTTTGGGAAGTCGGTTAAAAATGATGATCTATCTTTACCAGTTCGACTAGCCTGTTTATCTAATAGTGCTGCTCGTTTAACAACGCAACATGAGCGATTCACGTACACGCTTAAACGAGAGATGAAGACTATAGACAGTTACTCCCTTGAGAGCAATTTTATTTTCAGTGCCTAAGGCTTCTGTCTCACTGTCGACGAAGACGCGATAAAGCAATCAATTGTTTTCACGCTCAAGAAACGTACTTTAAGTTGTAGGTCTTGAACCGCGCTTTCACACATTTATGCACAAACAAACGGAAACGTTTATTATTTTTTAAATGTATATGTTGAAGGAAAACTCTTAACTCAGTCAAAACTACTTTTGACTGGTTTCAGTCAAAACCCTGAATCGCGTTTATTCTAATGAAATAAATGTTAGCTATCGTACAATGTTATCCAAAGGGTAAAAAAAAACCTAACAAATGTAATAAGTTTCCTAACGACATTTAGGTTATTATAATTTAGTAGAGAAATAAAACAGAAACCACCTAATAATAGTTTTGACCGGTCAAAAGTAGTTTTGACTAGTCAAAAGTAGTTTTGCCCGTGACATATATAACGCAGACACGAAACTTTGTGTATGTGGTATACACAAAGTATAAGCGGCATATAAGTTGAACATGCGCAGTAGTCGTTTTTTAGACGTCCCATACAAATCAAGCAGGGAACCTGCGCCGAACGACGCCATTTTGTTTCAAGTTATTTGCCTGGGAGTGTACCTACGTGTATAATGTTGACAGATAAATCTTATTTTCTAACAAAACCTTGTTTTTTTTAATAAGTTTAATTTATTAGTCGCCAGCTCCAACCACCCTTATCTAAATCGCGAGCGGTGGGACATATGCCTAACAACAAAAGTAAGACTTTCACAACTGAACAATACCTACTATTTAAGCTATAAACTGAAAGGAAATAGAACGCGTACAACGTATCTGCTTTTATTTCTTGCAATAAACGTGTAAATCTCTTCACAGATTTGAAAGAAAGTCATAGTGATGTCACGCTGCAAGTATAATTGCAAAAGTTCTATTAAATACATAATATTAAAATAGGGCTTCCGAATAACTGCCACTCGAGTCGATCTATAGGTTAAGCCGCACTTGCCTAGGTCGATCTAAGGATGGGTGACCGCCCATTACATACTGAGTTTCCTCTGTGCCTCGGAGAGCACGTTAAGCTGTTGGTCCCGGCTGCCATAATTATATAGATCTTTGGTATCGTTACAGGTACTCAGTGACTTAAAAGTCTGACAACCAGTTTTATCAAAGGATATTTACCCAGTATAAACTGGTGGTAACTGGCAGTCGCTCCATGTAAAATACTGGTGTTCAGCTGCATTCGGTTAGACTGGAAGCCGGCCTCATCATAGTTAGGAAAAGGTTAGGTAGGTACACCTACGTGTAGGGTCACTAGAACTCAGGTGTTCTTGGATTCAAACTAAAGACTCGGCAGTCCAAAAAATATCAGTAGTCTGAATAATAGGAGCTGTTATTTTATTGCCAACATAAGAGAAAAATAGAGAATAAGAACGGTTTTTTTAGCGAAGCATTTAACTTTATAGCCTTCTAGATTCTTTAGATCCATTGTAAATGCCACTGCCTGTCACCACCAATTCAGTACTGCTAAGTTCTTGTACAGATTGTAACTTCTGCAACTCCACTTTACAGTGTAGTAATATGGGCCAGAATGGCGTCAGAAAAACTTTTACGACGCATAACGTTTTTATAGTCATGATAATACTTCAGTAGCCATATGCTTTGATCTGTATCTGTGTGTTGCAAATTGAGGGTCAGAGTTAATAAACGATATATTTACTAGGCACATCAGATCAGAGAAGACTCAGTACTAACTGGGCTGTGGAGATCAGATAGGCAGTCGCTCCATGTAAAATAGGTACTGAGTATATTAAGCTGGATCCGGTTAGACTGGGAGCTGACTCCAACATAGTTGGGAAAAGGCTAGGCAGATGATGATAGCATCAATAAAGACGCAGTGGTAACGTGGCACTTATGCTTATGTAAATTACAATAAGAAAACATTCTGAGGAAACCCGCATGAGGAGCTAAAACTCCTCATGCGGGTTTCCTCAGAATGTTTATGTTCCACTTAGGTCAATCTTCAGGCTAAACCACGCTTGCCTAGGCCCGGGATGGGTCGGGATTGATCGGGATTGGTCCGGGGATGAGCGTGTCATACCGAGTTCCCTCCATGTCTGGGAAAGCATGTAAGGCTGTTGTTACCGGGGCGCAGCGGCGGTTATTTTCCGATCTTTGACAGTAGTTACGACGCACGTTAGCTACCCGAATTGATCATCATCAGCCTAAACTGTTTTAACTGCAGGACTCAGGCCTCCTCTCTAAGAGAAGGATGGGCCATAATCCACCACGCGGGTCCATCCTGTGCAGGTTGGTAGATGTCACATGTCTTCGAATTTTTGATTCTAAGACATGCAGGTTTCCTCATCTTGTTTTTGTTCACCGTTTTGAGAGGAGTGGTGATGAAATAAATTACACAAAGTAATGCGTCTGCCTGGGGTCGAACCCACGACTTATGGGCCGCCACCACTGGGCCACCGCTGCTCACTGTCTGTATTAAATTACCTAGTACCAACTGGGTTGTGTAAGACAGATAAATGGAATTAAGAATAAATAAGGTGACGTTATCGGACAGTGACTTATTAGAAATACATTAGAAAATAGTTGTTACGATAACACTCCAAGGTTAATTGTTCTTGTCTCACAAAAAATTGATAATTTTTTATCAGTGTGATTGTTTAAGGGTATTTTTACACCCTTTAACCCTTCGTGTGCCGGAACGTAGATCTACACGAGACACAATCACTTTTTAATTGTGTCCATATACGCGGCATACGAAAGGTTAATTAAGACTACCTCATGAACTTATGAATCTAGATTTTTCTCCCAAAAAATCTGCTTATAGTCACCCCTTCATTATAAACGTCTACTTATCCCCTTGGAAAATACAGGGGTGTTGATATCACGAAGATAACTAAAGTGCCTAATTTTTACGACTTATTATTAGCATTTATTAGAAAACCGATTTTCCAGAATTCTGTTACTTTAAATGTAATGAGTGAGAGAATATAAATCCTGTTCACATTATATGTAGGTAATGAGACAATTATCATGATTGACATATATAGATTCAAATGAATGAAGTAGATACGAACGAGAATGATACGTAACGAATGACTAATTTGAATTACATACTCAGATAAAAAAAACAAGGAAAATTTTACAGGTATTTTATTACCGAAATATTTAAGGAAAATATGTAAATGTTTCTAAAACACGTGCCCTGGAATTTACAAAAGCGGAGATTTTCGAATTGGAGAGGGGAGTAGTTGCTTATATATACAAAGATACAAAACTAGCTTTTGGAAAGGTACAAAGATACAAAACTAGCTTTTGCCCGCGGCTTCGCCCGCGTGTATGTCGAAAACTATCCCAATAAACATTCATCCCCTATTTTATTATCTTAGGTACCTACTTACAGAATTTTGAAAACGATTATTGTACCGAAACCTTCCCCGAAAAACACTCTATCCACTTGCGAAAACAGCATGAAAATGCAGTCTATTTTGAGTTTATCGCGAACAGACAGAGAGACAGACGCGGCGGAGAACTTTGTTTTATTTATGATAATATACATGTCGCAGGTTTTTCATAAAATTAGGTTTTTGATCAAAAACCTAGGTTTTTCATCAAAAACCGGAAGATGACACATTTTAAACTCAATTTCATCATAAACCTGTAACAATCCAGACTAGTTCAGATTTTTGATCAAAAACCTGAACTAGTTTGGGTTTATGATAAAGTTCTGTGTCGCAGGTTTTTCATAAAATTAGGTTTTTGATCAAAAACCTAGGTTTTTCATCAAAAACCGGAAGATGACACATTTTATATCCTTTATGGCGGCATGGGCACCGGGCCGTAGGCCGACGAAGGAGGCCGGCGGAGGCCCGGCACTTTGGGGACAGAAGACATTAGTGTTATATAATATGCGAGCGAAGCGAGCGCGCGTCACGGAGTACTACTGGGATTTGTTCAATTCACTAGATTTGTTTAGGGAAATGATAAAACCGTGTTGTTATTTTATCTTCCTCCGTGGTTTGATCAAATCCCTTAGGTTTTTGATCAAAAACCTAATTTTATGAAAAACCTGCGACATATACACATAATATGCAAATAATAAAAAGAATAAAGAGTAAAAGAAAGTGCTAAACTCGTCCCCAAATTCTGGGCCGACTTTTTTTTTTTTTTATTATAAATGGGCTTGCTCTTGACTTCAATCTTGCCCTAAGGGCATAGATGATGTCGACGATGGAACGAGCTTACCCAGTAGAAGCCTGTTTACTCGCGACTTAAACAGATTAGGGTTATATGAACTCGGAAAAACCGACTCAACTTGAATTGTCATCGACACTCTAAGAAGAAAAGGAATAGAGATGATTTTACTCATATTGTAGAAGTTGGTAGAATAAGTTTTCGTCGGTAATGTCGTACCACACACCTGCATATAGCTAATAAAGAGATTTTTTGAAACATTAAAAATCAACCTGCACAAAAGCAATAAAATTAACAAAAAACAAATGGAATACAATTAATACCAAGACCAAGAAATTTAATTTATTTATTATTATTTTGATGGTATTGTTTAATATTAATTTTAAATTCTATTAATTTTAATTCTATTAATTTTAATTGTAAATTCTCTTAATTCTTACATGTTTGACTATAACTTCTGACATTACAATTTTAACTTTTGAATGCTTTGTACCGATTTTTATTTTAATCCTGTGTATTTAATTTCTGAATTTTATTATTATTTCCTAACTGGTCTGTTAGTTTTGTATAAAATTTTGTTGTGCATGCTGTGGTCTCCTGTAAGTGAAGGAGTACACTTACGCGATACTTTTGTCGTCCACTAAATATACCATGATCTGTGTATATTCTTTGTTGGAGATCCTAAATCTATCTATCTATCTATATATAAATAAAAAGAGAAGTCCTGACTGACTGACTGACTGACTCATCAACGCCCAGCCCAAACCCTTGGACCTAGAAAGCTGAAATTTTGCACAGAGGTTCCCTTTATAACGTAGACAAGGAATAATGAAGGATTTTTCGAAATTCAACCCCTAAGGGACTTAAATAGATTTTTGTATGGAAAGTCGTATGAAGTGTCGGGCGAAGCCGCTGGCAAAAGCTAGTATATAAATAAAAAGAGAAGTCCTGAGGGACTGACTGACTGACTCATCAACGCCCAGCCCTAACCCTTGAACCTAGAAAGCTGAAATTTTGCACAGAGGTTCCCTTTATAATGTAGACAAGGAATTAGGAAGGATTTTTCGAAATTCAACCAACAAATCGAAATTTTCACGCGGGCGAAGCCGCTGACAAAAGCTAGTAAATAAATAAATACAGGAACGTGAATTCAAATGCATTTCCAAAACAACCGGATGTAGGTGTCGCCGGGGAGCGGAACATGTGTGCGGAAGTAATTCTTGACAACTGCCCACTGAACCGGATCCGTACGGATATACGGAATTCACGGATTTCAGGTGCAGCCTTCGCTCTAATAGCATTGAGATGCGAATCCGGAAATTGTTGTTGTTGTAGTTGCAGAGTTTTTAAGTGAATGTTTTAGTTTAAATAGAGTGGTTTATGAATAGGTAGTTGAACTAATTGATAGAAAGAAAAAGTATTGAAAAACTACAGAAATCGCAACAGTTACGGTAGGAAGAAGGAGGCGTAGCTACCTATTTATGTTTACCCAGTTATGTTATGCTTAAGTCAGTTAAGGCTGAGGCTACATTAGGCCGCGACGCGAAATGCGACACATGAGCGATTAAAACAAGTAAATGAATGCTCACGTATATGGCTACACCGTACATCAATTCAATTCAGTTAAAAAAATTTCGCTCGTCCAGTCGCATCGCAAATCGCTGCCTACTGTAGCCTCAGCCTAAGTCCAGGCTCTGGGTAGGAACTAAGGAATACTTAATTAAAAAAAATCAATAACACTGCTCGTCCTAAGCATTCAAAGACAAATTACTATGGTACAACTAAAAAAAAAAAGAAGGGTGACACGTGTGGGGAGAACACGTGCCTTCCCTCATCATTATCACTGCGGTTTTTTTGTTCTGAACCATTCCTGAGAATCTTCTATAGTGCGCGCGGAACTATGTAGTTGGCCGCGCCTTAAGTGGCGAAAGGGGTGAGGGGGCGGGTTGCCTACAGCTCGCAATGCACAGGAGACTATAATTAGACAGTGATGACCAATCTCGAGATATCGTGAACAATAATTGTTCAATTTATTGAAAAGAATACTTAAATAAAAAACAAAAACATGCCTAATAGTCCGGTCAATATAGACATTTGAAATAACAATAATTCCCACAGAGCCAAATATTGGTGGAGAGCTGAGGTATACCATTAAAAACAAAGCCTTAAAAATCCCCATTGATCCTATGTGTGCTACAAAAGTTATTTGGGGTCAAAGGTCAAAATTTGAGGATTTTTTAATTTTTCTCGAAAGCGGTAAGTTTTATCAAAAAAAACCTCAATCCAAAGTTGTAGATCATAAAATTTTCTACAAAAATGTTCTTCATCGTTATTTTCTAAGAGTTACCATTCCTGAGATATCGAGATTCTAACAGTCACATTATTCTTTACATAAAAGCGAAAGGTAACTCACTCCGCACGAAATCTCGAAAACCGCTGGACGTATAAATATGATTTTTGGCAAGGAAGTAGTTTATAGTTAGTGGACGTCCGCTAAGAACGGATTTTGCGATAGGGCCGGATTAGGGTGGTCTAAGGGCCCACGCAAGTTTGTATGAATCAGAACTTGCAAAAGCTCATAGACCACCCTAATCCGGCCCTGTCAGAAAATTAATTCATAGCAAACGTCTACTGACTATAAACTACGTCTCTGCCAAAAATCAAGATTGTAGCACAAAAAATGAAGGACTTTCATACAAACTTGCGTGGGCCCTTAGACCACCCTAATCCGGCCCTATCGCAAAATCCGTTCTTAGCGGACGTTAACTAACTATAAACTACCTCCTTTCCAAAAATCATCTTTATACGTCCAGCGGTTGTCGAGATCTCGTGAGGAGTGAGTTACCTTTCGCTCTTATATAAAGAAAATATAATGTGACTGTTAGAATCGCGATATCTCAGGAATGGTAACTCTTAGAAAATAATAATGAAAAGCATTTTTGTAGAGAATTTTAAGATCTACAACTTTGGGTTGCGGGTTTTTTTGATAAAACTTACCGTTTCGAGAAAAATTCAAAAATCCTCAAATTTAGACCTTTGACCCCGAATAACTTTTGTAGCACACATAGGATCGATGGGGATTTTTAAGACATTGTTTGTAATGGTATAGGTACCCCAGCTCTCCACCAATATTTGGCTCTGTGGGAATTATTGTTATTTGACCACTACTTTTATGTCTAAATTGACCGGACTATAAGGCGCGGCCAACTAGTTCCGCGCGCACTATAGTTACGTAGGTATTGAACACAGGGTCTAAGTTACAACTTTTGTTCAAGTTTTTTTTATATATCAATTTATTCTTCTCTCTTCGAAGATATACCATCATTCATTAAATACCTTCACAACTCCCGTTCTACTCAAATAATCCATCAGGATATGTTTTTAGTGTGGTATTTTACCTAACGTAATTTTTCAGACCAGTTACTTAGTATAGTTTGATGTACAGATTGTTTGATTGACGGCTCCTTGAAGAGTCCATTTCCACCTTATATACCTACATTACCAACCACAACACGATATACCTAAAAAGGAAAAACAATTTCCACTCCGAAGCTCAAACTACTTCGCCTGACCTTTTCCGAAGGTCAGCTAAAATAAACTTGTCTATCTATTTCTGGTCAAGCGAGAGTGTTACCGAAGTTGAATGGAAACCCAAATATAGGGCTTTGAATTTATTATGAACTGTTCTGGACTATTTTGTAGCAGGTTCAATGGTAGCAAGGGCAGTGGTATTAGTGCGTCTAGGTAGGAAAAGTGGGTCTATATTAGTTGGTTTTGTTAAGGGAAATTCGTGTTGTTTAGATTTAGCTGACTGTCTCGTTGGTAGAGTCGTTATTAAACATAATAAACTGCCTGCGTAGTCGAGTGGTGTAGGCGTTTGGATCGATTTATATATCATTGGATCGATTCCCATGGGAAGTATACTTTGTAAAGTTGTTTCCAGTTTGGCTAGGACATTGCAGGCTTGAATCACCTGATTGTCTGCGGAAGGCACGTATAAGCCGGTGGTCCCAGCTGCTAAATAGTGGTCGCCAAAAGAAACAGAAAACTTGAAACTCAGAAACTGACACTGGGTGTGTGGGGTCGTTAGACCTTACTGCCTACACGATAAGAATAAGAAGAAGAAGGAATGTGAGTAGACTATTAGGCTCATCTCTACCTAACCTTTCGGGGATTACTTATAGACTTGATGTTATGTATGTTATGTTATACTGACTGTCTCTTTGGTTGAGTGGTCGTTGAGCGTGAGGTCCTGGGTTCGATTTTCCGGGCAAAGTGTTATCCGGGTTTTCTATCAGGAATTTCTCAGTAGCCGCCACGAAGTCTGAATTTGTACTCGGCTGATGGCAAAAGCCTCGCCTCTTATTACGTGGTACTACGCTGCGGTTTCTGTTTTAGTAATGTCAACTGCCAATTTGTAAAATAATCGACGTGGTTTTAATTATTTCTTGTTGTTTTTTAGCAGAAAAGTATTTTCAGTTGCTATAGCAATGTCTTATTAGTTATCACTGATAAGTGATTACTTATCACCGGTGCACTACGTGGTTGACGTCAAGATGATAGGACATTCCTAATACAATAATCATGATATAATCGTAAACGATTACACTAATAACCCCGCCTTCCTCCCTCGATGTCTCAAGGCCACATATAAGGTAAATGTTTATTAATTAATGCTTCATTTAGATAAGTAGTCACTAAAAAGATTTTTTCAAACATGACCAAATGGATCGCAAATCTACTTTTTCTTTTTAATTATACGCACTTGGGATGTTAATGTGTTGACATGCAATCGCTTAGAAGGTCCATCTAATAAATAAGGCATCTATTCGACCCCGTCGGGGCTGCGGGTTGTTCGCAAGAGATACCGCGGCCTCGACATAAAGAGCTAAGAAGGAACAAGGGTGGTTATTAGTCAGTAGAAGTCTGACACTCTGTTTCACTCTGCCCAAGCCCTCCCGCTGGAGGGGTTAATTGTTGATTTCCCCCCTCCCCCCCAAAAGGCATCTCTTAGACATCTGCAATCCCAGAGGCACCAAAGATGATTAACTTTATGTCACCATACGAGTTGCCTACTCCTCGGACATACCTATATTGCCTGTAATTCCAAAAGTGTTAGGCAGAGGTGTACTTATTGGTAACATGTAATAGGGGTCGAGCCTATTGCCATCAAGCGGGCATAAATCTAGTGTTCGTGCATAGCAATATATATAACAGCAGAATAAGGCTAGGCATAAAAATCTGCGAGTATTTCATAAAACACAATTCCTAAGAGATGTCAAAAGGTCACCCAAAGTTTCGCACAACCAGCGTCAGGAGGCAACAACTAGCAAGATATATATTCATAAATCTTCAAGTGCTGAAGTTGAACCACTTACGACAACTTCAGAGACACCCTGAGTTTACAAAGTTCGCTCTAAAGCAATTTCCTGAATAAATTATAAGTTTAAAATGGCCGTTTCAAATATTTGCATAAGAATGAGTGAAACACTATTATATTATGTAAAATTGTTTTAAATTTCAAAGTGAATTTGTAGGGAGGGCAACACTAAGATGAAGTTACTTTTTATCTTTAAGTTGAGATGTGAAAGGTAATTTAAAATATTCATTGTTTTGTATATGAAGATTAAGCTTTAAAATCAGCATTTAAAAACCTTACAGATTCTTCAGTTCACTTGTGGAGCCGGTGTATTTGTTCTCATAGAAATAGAGGAGAATAAATAAACCAATAATTAATCAAGATCACTTTATTTATGAAGTATGATTGTATCGTGGTTTTTTTTTTTAATTTGTTTTATTTGTGATGAGCTTACTCTTGACCTCAATCTTGCCCTAAGGGCAGAGATAGGAAAACCGACGCAGGCAGGGAGTTCCACTGTTTGGCTGTGCGCATTAGAAAAGAATTGGCAAAGCACTTCGTTCGAATGTGTGAATGTGTTCGTGTGAATGTGGTTAAATAATAACAGTCACTCGGGTCGACCTTCAGGTTATGCCACTATTATCTAGGTTGGTCCGTGGATGGGTTTCCACCCATTACTTATCGAGTTTCCTCCGTACCTCAGAAAACACGCTAAGTTTTAGGTTTCGAGTGTCATTGCAGATATTTGACAGTCTTTATACAGGTAGTTTGTGTGTGACCCGAAAGTCTGACAACCAGTCTTATATTACCTAGTACTAACTGGGTTGTGGAGGTCAGATGGGCAGCTTTATCCATATAGAATAGAAACCGAGCCCAACATGGTTGAGAAAGGATTAGGCAGATGATGATCAAATCAAATCAATTTATTTCTTTGCAAACATGGGTAATGTACATAGATGATATTTTTTTATAATAAAGTTCTCCATATTTTACCTTTACGTATGCATGCAAATATTAGGTTTACAAGTTATATAATATTGGAAATAAGTGGCATGGCAATGGAATTACATACAATAATAGTACATTGTTACCTTAGGGGTGAAAGGAACTTATTTAGTCTCCGAGACGGGGTTTGGCGCCTGAGCGCAGCGAGGGCGCTAATAGTTCGAGGGACTAAATAAGTCTTTAACCCGAGGTAAACACTGTGCTTTTCATTACGAATACAAGGAAAGTTGATGGGAATAGGCTTGCGCCCAATTACCTAAATCGAAAGAATGAAGAAAGAAAAGGTATTTATTGGTTTCAAAGAGGACAGAAAAAAATAAAAAAGTAAACATAAGAGAAAAACTTAAAATCGGTTAAATCTAATCGGTGGATGGCAATAGGCTTGCTCCTAATTACATCGGTTGATGGCAATAGGCTTGCTCCTAATTAGATTGGTTGATGGCAATAGGCGCACTCCTAATTAAATCGGTTGATGGCAATAGGCTTGCTATTAATTAAATTGTTTGATGGCAATAGGCTTGCCCCCAATTACATCAGTTGATGGCAATAGACTTGCTCCTAATTAAATTGGTTGATGGCAATAGGCTTGCTCCTAACTACATTGGTTGATGCCAATAGGTTTGCCCCTAATTACATCGGTTGATGGTAATAGGCTTGCCCCCAATTACATCAGTTGATGGTAATAGGCTTGCTCCCAATTACTCAAATCGGTGGATGGCAATAGGTTGCTCCTAATTACATCGGTTGATGGCAATAGGCTTGCTCCTAATTAGATTGGTTGATGGCAATAGGCCCACTCCTAATTAAATTGTTTGATGGCAATAGGCTTGCCCCCAATTACATCAGTTGATGGCAATAGACTTGCTCCTAATTAAATTGGTTGATGGCAATAGGCTTGCTCCTAACTACATTGGTTGATGCCAATAGGTTTGCCCCTAATTACATCGGTTGATGGTAATAGGCTTGCCCCCAATTACATCAGTTGATGGCAATAGGTTAGCTCCTAATTACATTGGTTGATGGCAATAGGCTTGCTCCTAATTACCCAAATCGGTGGATGACAATAGGCTTGCTCCTAATTATATCGGTTGATGGAAATATGCTTGCTCCTAATTAGCTTGGTTGATGACAATAGGCTTGCACTTAATTACATCGGTTGATGGCAATAGGCTTGCTCCTAATTAGATTGGTTGATGGCAATAGGCTTGCCCCTAATTACATCAGTTTATGGCAATAGGTTTGCTCCTAATTACCCAAATCGGTGGATGACAATAGGCTTGCTCCTAATTATATCGGTTGATGGCAATAGGCTTGCTCCTAATTAGCTTGGTTGATGACAATAGGCTTGCACTTAATTACATCGGTTGATGGCAATAGGCTTGCTCCTAATTAGATTGGTTGATGGCAATAGGCTTGCCCCTAATTACATCAGTTGATGGCAGGCAATAGGCTAGCTCCTAATTACATCGGTGGATGACAATAGGCTTGCTCCTAATGACATCGGTTGATGGCAATAGGCTTGCCCCCAATTACATCAGTTGATGGCAATAGGCTTGCTCCTAATTACATTGTTTGATGGCAATAGGCTTGGTCCCAATTACATCAGTTGATGGCAATAGGCTTGCTCCTAATTACATTTGTTGATGGTAATAGGCTTGCTCCTAATCACATCGGTTGGTGGCAATAGGTTTGCTCCCAATTACAACAAATAATTTGACAGCTGTCAGTAGAAAGTGATTCTCCCTAGGGCTGAAAAGTAGTACTTTCAACCCGCTCCGCAGGCATGTTCTGACCTACTTTCAGAGTATGAGTAATGAAAAAATATAAAACTGTCAATTTGGCCAAAGTAAAACAGAATTAAAATATTATCAATAATGTCACGGAAACTGATATAAATATGCCAATGAAACAATAAGTAATTCAAATTAATTCAATGAGTCAGTAGTCAGTTAAATACAAAAAAATAAAAAAAAATAATTAGACAATGTCAATCTGGTCAAAGTAATAAAAATTTAAAATATTTCATGTCAAATGGAATAAAATGTGCCAACTAGAATAACAATAATTATGTCAATTAGAGTAACTACAGTTAAAGAGAAGAAGTTAAGAAGATTTATAAATCAGTCAACAACAGTGGCGTAACCGTAAGTTTATCAAACAGTCAGTCAACATCAAACCACATCAGTAAAATCTTTTTCAGCTAGAAATTCTGAGACACTATAATAAGTTTTTTGCAAAAGAAAATTATTAAGATGCCGCTTGAATGCCTTACTGTCCAGCTCCTTCCAAGATTTAGGTATTTTATTAAATATAGTCGGCGCCATACAGACGATACTTTTGCGCATGAGTGCCGTTTTTGCAGGATAAACTCTCAGAATTGTCCTATCCCGTCTGTTACGCGGTACCACGTCCTGTAGACGCGGAAACAAATTGGGGTTTTCGAGTATATACAAACAAGGGAGAGTCAATAGATTGTACCTTTTAAAATATGGCTTACATGTATCGATCGGTTTTAGCCCAAACATAGATCTAACGCATCTCTTTTGGGCCTTAAACGCCGTGTTAGCGTCGGTGGAATTTCCCCAAAATATTCCCCAAAATCTTAGGTGTGACGCAGCTAAGCCATGGTAGGCCACAATCAGGGTGTCTACATTCACAACTGCAGCTAGAGAGTGCAATGCAAATGCAGAACTACAATTTTTTTTTGTAAGGAACTCGATTTGAGATTTCCAGTCTAACCTTTTATCAATTAATAGTCTAAGGAATTTAGTAGTATTTACAATGTCAACAATTTTATTATCAATATTTATGTTCATATTTTCTATAGTCAGTCGTTGGTTAAAGTGTATAATTTTAGTTTTATCTAAGTTAATCTTTAAATTATTATTGTTTAACCATTCTATTATAGATGTCAAGGTTTTGTGGATGTCAAGTTTATATTGGATCATGTCATTGCTATTATTAGAAATTGTAACCGTGCTGTCATCTGCAAATAAAGTCAAAGGGTGTGGAATTGATTTTGGCAAGTCATTAATATACAGTGTAAAAAGTGGAGGTCCCAATACACTGCCTTGAGGAACACCAAAAGTAGTTTGACGTTCACCTGATAGGTATGTCTCTTCCTTTTTAGTGATTATATTAATTCTAGTGATTTCTGTCATTTGCTTTCTATTGTCTAAATAGGTTTTTATTAAACTATGAACATTCCCTCTTATACCATATGCTTCTAATTTATTCATTTAAATGTTATGATTTACGTAGTCAAATGCTTGCGTCATATCGCAGAAGATAGCACATACCTGTGATGTTTTGTCCATTTTTGTCAACACAGTGTATAAAAAGTCGTAAATTGCCATATTTATAGTTTTATTTTCGCGAAAACCCTTCTGCTCATTGCATAATATATTATTTTTTTCCATGTACCCGTTTAATTCCTTTTGAATGAATTTCTCAAATATTTTCGAGAAAATAGGAATCAGAGAAATAGGTCTGTAGAATTCCATGATCTCTCTATTCTCTTTCTTAAATAAAGGTTTAACAATCGCTATTTTTAGTGCATCAGGAAACGTGCCAGCTACAATACTTAGATTTATAATATGAGACAAATGGTTGCATATTTCAGCTGCTACAGCTTTTACTACTTTGGTTGATATGCCATCGTAGCCCACGCTATTTGTACTTTTTAAAGCCATTATAATTGCGTGTACCAGCTGCTGTTGCGTGTGGGTGCTGTTGTGGTGTGCAAGGTGCCATAAACATCGAGTTTTTGTTGGTTATGATGGACCGTGTAGTTTTATAACTGGACTGGATAGGTTGTATTTTATTAATAAAATAGTTATTAAAATGATTAGCAATTTGATCCGCATCCGTAATTTTGTCGTTATTTATTTTAATTTTCATAATGATGATGATGAATGATGAAGATGATCAAATACTAACAAGGCTAAACTTACTAACATGGCAATTTAAAATAAATTAAAGTAGTATAGGTACTAAACTCCATATTGATACTTATCCCTATACCAGTCTAGGATCAACTAAAATAAATATTTTATTTAATTATCGATACATTTAGCGAAGTTCTAAATAATTCATGAGTAAAATCGGCTATGCAGCATGAAATAAAATAAAAAATACGATGAAAACTAAAAAAGTGCTGTCAGCCAGTCAAAAAGTTTGACGGGCAATCGTGTGGAGTATTGAAAAAAAGAAATAAAATATTTATGAATATGAAATTCAAATAGAGACCGGCTTTTGTTTAGGAATATGTTAACGAACGTCATATTATATGACGTCATGATAAAAGGATGGGTTATTTATCTTTTTAGGCTCAGATGTTAGGTGTATATTGATCCTGTCAGGGTTGCGAAATTTGTTCCAGAGAGTTACCGTGGCCCTGGAGCGCAAAGAGCATTAGAAGGAACACGGGTAGGTTTTAGTCTGTAAGATTCTTTCACCTCCTTCTGCTTTGCCCAGAGCGTGAAGAGTCATTTGAAGATTTCCCAGTCAAAAAATAGTTGTATATTGATGATTTTAGCGAATAAACAAGTAGTATATCATTTGGTGAGAGGTTAAACAAAGAAGGTGAAGAAAACGGTGAAGGAAAACGTCGCGAGGAAACGTGTTAGAACCTAAAAATTCGAAGACAATTGTGACATCTACCAACCCGCACTGGGCACGCGTGGTGGATTATAGGCCTCTCCTAGAGAGGAGGCCTGAGTCCCTGCAGCGGGAACATTATATGCTGCTGATGATGATATCATTTACTGGTGTAGTGGTCGCAACCGCACTGCTGAACATGAGGTCCTGCTTGCGATTCCCAGTTTGACAAAGTTTTATGTCCCATCAATAATTTTTTTCTCGATTACAGTCTGGAGTTTTTCTCAACTTCTTTTTTTAGGGTTCCGTTCCTGAAGGTCAACCAAATAGGGCCCTGTTACTAAGACTGCGCTGTTCGTCCATCTGTCTATCATCAGGATGTATCTCATGATTCGTAACAGCCAGACAGTTGAAATTATCACAGAATGTGTATTTCTATTACCGGTATTTAAACATCGAATCAAAAAATGAAAGAGGGTTCCTCTACTATGACAGCACAACACCCTTCATACGCAAGTTTGGCTCGCACATGTGCGGTTTTTAGCACAAAAATGCCTCTTTTGGCCTCCAAGGATTTTAAAACAGAAACCTAATATTTCTCTTGCTCTTCCAACTAACAGCCAACTCAATTTTCCTCCCGTTAGCATAAAGCAAACAGGATAGTTATTATTAATCAGTTAGTGTAGTTGGCTGTTTCAATACAGTTACGAACTATGCCAGCCAAGTTCCCGGGAATATGACGGCAAAATTCTAACTAACTTTGTTCCCAGTAATTCGTTTACATAGAAATTGATTTTGAAAACAAACGTTGCTCTCGAGTTGCAGTTTGTTTTGCTCATGTGGAGGTTGATTTCATTAAATTTTGAGTAAAAGGAAAATTGAGATGGTTAGAAATTTCATTTAGAAATACGTAGGAAGGTCGTGGAAGGTGCACATGTTCCCATCATTCCCATGAATTTAGTTAAGGCATTACGTGAGCAGCGGTGGCCTAGTGGTGTCGGCCCCGACTTACGAACAGTAGGTCGTGGGTTCGAACCCAGGCAGGCGCATTACTTTGTGTAATTTATTTCATCACCGCTGCTCTCAAAACGGTGAAGGAAAACATCGTGAGGAAACCGGCATGTCTTAGAACCAAAAAAATTCGAAGTCATGTGACATCTGCCAATCCGCACTGGGCCCGCGTGGTGGATTATAGCCCATCCCATCCTTATTATTATATTATTATTATTATAGGCTGATGATGATGATTACGTGCATACTGACTATTACTGTAACCTTATTAGTAGTTACAGCTTTGAGCCGTTTGGGGTCGAAACGCTCGGGTCATGGGGCCCAAGTGCACATCTCTTTTTTAAGGAAGCTCGCCGGATGGTTTACACTTCGTGGGACTAGAGGGCTGGTCTTTTCTTTGGCCAAAGAATAATTATTAGCATTGCCATGAACGTGGCGATGCTGCCAGTCTTGTGGCCACGTTTCCGAGTGACAGCGATGTTGAGGAAGTTAAGTAATTTAAGTTAGTGTTTATAAATTAGTTTTTTTTTAATATTAAGTTTTAATAAAATTAAGTAAACACCTTCCACCTTCATTTAGTTTCCTTTTTTACTTTTCTTGCTTTTTGTTCTTTCCTTCCTTCTTTTACTTTCATTTTCCTAACATACCTTCCTTCTTATGCTTCGAAAGATTTGCGCCATTATTTTTTCAAAATATCAGTAAGTATCCCGTCCCGTACAAAAGTTTTGAAAGAATATGTAAAATTCACCTAAAAGATAAATACATCTGGACTGAAAGTCTGAATTTCAGCTCAAATTAACACACATGAGAACTATCCATTGAATTTCATCGCCGCGAATCTCTGGAGCATAAATATCTGTGACGTCATCCCCGGCCATCTTCAGAGCGCGCCCGTCCACACGAAAACTCACTACGTTGCATATTCTATACGCCGCTGTTCAGGGGTCCTATTGTGGAAACTACTCACAATAGGTGGGGCGTGGGCCCGATATGTGAGTGAAGAAAATTTAACGTTGTGAAGCTGGAGATAGAGAGCCTAAAAAACTGGACAAGTGCGTTTTGCACTACTTATCTCTCGTTTTTTTTTTGTTCTAAAACATGCCTGTTTCTTAACGATGTTTTTTTCACCGTTTTTAGAGTAGCGGTGATTAAATAAATTACACAAAGTGATGCGGCTGCCTGGATTCGATCCCAAATAAATAATAACACTATCTAGACAATCTACCATATCAAACAGTAATAACTATTCTGAGTCACGAAGTAAATTAGTTTATTCTATCAAGGTTATGTTAGGCAATTCCCTAAATTCAAGTGAATCATTTTCAATTAACCATTCTATTGCTGAACACATAAAGCTCACAAATGTTTGTGACTCATTGTGTGATGAGTATGACTCACGGTTGGGAAAGTAAGTATGGACCTATGACGAATACCCTGAGGGGTGCTATACATATATTAGGGTACAGACTGACATATGGAATGACACGTGGTTATACTTCAGAAAAAACTGGAAAAACCCAGTCAGTACTATCTGAGTTGTGAAAATCAGATAGGCAGTCGCTCCATGTAAAAATACTGGTATTCAGCTGCTTCCAGTAAGACCCCAATAAATTTGGGAAAAAGGGTAGTCAGATGATGATAACTTTGGGAAAATCTGCTTGACACTATAATGGAATATTAATTCGTTACCAACACTCAATAATAAGCAACCCTAGTAGCATTTTTTGTTGGCATTTAGTTGGGCCACATACCTCTGGTTAGTTGGCAAATGCATACAATTGGCGGGCAGTTTGCGGGTTGGGCCCAAAACTGATGGCCTACGTGGATTTGCCTACGAAGGCCCAACTTGCGATAGTGCCAACATGCATTGCCCTACAGAGGCCCGAGGAAAACGTGTTATGGGTAGGCCCAACGACACATAATACATGTAGGCAAGCGGTTGTATGTTTGTTGGTTCTATAGCTGGTTTCATAGCGACGCGTCTCGCCAGCGCCGGCCGTACGCGTGTCGCTGAACATGAACTTTATCAGCTTCATAATAAGTTTGGTTTTTGCGATGTTTTGAAAAACCAACCTTATTTTAAAGCCGATAAGGTTCATGTGCAGCGACGTGCGTGCGGCCGGCGCTGGCAAGACGCGTCGCTCTGAAACCAGCCCTAATAGGCCAACCCAGACGACGACATACAAAAGTCACCCACCAAACAGTCGTCTCTCTTTTGCACTTTGACGTGAGTACATGAGAGGACGTTGTGTCGTCTGCGTTGACCTATTATACTTTGTGTTAATTAACTGAAATTAAATGAAATACAAATTATGATAATTGAATATTTATTTATTGTTATATTATGTTATTGACAAAATGAAGACAAATTTTACACAATTTGGAGACGGTAGCTCTGCAGTAAAACGATACGACACCGTACCTACTATGTATGATACATTGATAGAGTACCTACCTACTTTTACAAAGTTACACTTAACTAAAAAAAAAACGCTAAGTTGTTGTCAAAGATTCGTTCAAGGATTCTTCTTGTGATAGGACCAGTTTTGTTCCCACCAATGTAGGTTAAGTACCTAGTTTATCTGCAACAAACACAACACAACCCATTATAGTAAAACAACAAATACCTACATGCAATGCCTTATGCCAGTAAGGATAAATTATAGACAATTTTTTGTTAGGTTATGTGCGAATTAACTTGAGACCGGGCCGATGATTCAATTTCAATTTAGGTATGTTGTGCAAAATGATGCGTCGTAGTATTTTTTTTAGCTAGAGATTTGCACGAGATTTATTAAGAACAAAATAAGATAGTATTTCATAAATAATAGCATAGTCCCAGGTCTCAAGGTAATTCGCACGGGTTCTAAGTAGATAAATACCTACTTATGAAAAACTTACCCGTTTCGTAAAATAAACGTTTTACAGGACATAATGTCCATGTTATCTTAGTTGGAGCCTCGTTACTGCTAAGGCATTTGTTGAATATTATTGCAGTTTTAGGTATATGGAGGCCACATGCAATGCGTCTTCCGTGGCGTCATCCAGTTATCACGCACCACACCGAGTTCCCCACCGTAACCATCTTCATCGTCAAATTCCACAACTTTAAACATTTTTATCACTGCCTGTCAGGCTAATATTTTATATAGGTAGGTATATAAATAAAACAAATACTCCGCAGCCGCAAGCGCACCCGGCACCGCACAAATGAAATAACAAACTGCAAAATGGCGGGCGGGCCGGGCGACGAGTGCCGCCGCCCGCCCCCCGCGCACCCCGATACCACCCCGTAGGAGCAGCAAGTAACAGGGCCATTGAAGGGTATCTAAGTTGGACCGATGTTGTTATCATAACTTAAATCCCTACAAAAATCTCCCAACAGTAGCAATAGAAGCAGCAGGCCCGTCGTTAGTTGGCCCAATGTTGTTTTAGTAACATAAATCCCTACAAAAATCACCCAACAGTAAGAATAGTAACGCAGGCCCGTCGTTGGCTCTTCGTAGGGCAAATAGTGCATGTTTATGACAATGGGCCTATTTTAAGTTTGGGTTGGCGGAATAACTAACCGTCTGCCAATACATTCCCAACTGTTGGCGTATGGAAGCCAACGGCAATTGCTACTAGGGAATATTGGTTGGTTCAACAAACACTGCCGAAACTAATGCGAACAAGAAAACGTTACACTTTTAATTTTGTGACCTTAAAGCAACAATGCATTTATTGCATTTTAAAAACCCTTTTCCAATGCTACTTCAACTCTCCATTCAAAGTCGTATACGACATTCAAAGCGTCGCATATCTCTATAATAGGGCCCCGAAAACGCGTTATCATTTTTACAACTTTTATGTATGTGCTCTGAAGCGATCAAATCTGTGAAGAATATGCCGTGCGAAGGTTACCTAAGGCGTCAATGGGTAGATATTTTATAGAAAAACCTTATCTTCACTTGAATTGTCAAACATAATGAGAACTTTCAACGGAGCTCTCAACGGAATCATAATTTTATCGGTTCAGTAGTGTAGTGCTATTGTTGAGAGCATTTTCTTTTGATTTTGTGAGACTGAAAAGTTGAAGCTGCACAATAAAAAGTTTAAGTTACAAAGACAGGTAGTTTAAGTAAAAGAACACAAACATATTATAACATCACGCCTGTAATCCTCGAAGGTTTAGGCAGGTGTACTTACGTAATCATCATCATCAGCTTATAATGTTCCCACTGCAGGGACTCAAGCCTCCTTTCTAGGAGAGGGCCTTCCCTCTCCTAGAAAGGAGGCTTGAGTCCCTGGACGCGTCGCCCGTGGCCCGTGGGCGCGTGACCCGTGGGCGCGTGGCCCGTGGCTATAAGGGCGCCTTCAAATTAGGGCGTTAGCAGCGCGGCAGTCGCGCGACTATAAACAATTATCAACGGGTTGTTACGGCTGTTCTTATAAAAATGTGCTGCAGCCGCGCGACTGCCGCGCTGCTAACGCCCTAATTTGAAGGCGCACTTATTCACCACGCGGGCCCAGTGCGGGTTGGACTTACCTAATAGTACACCCATATTTCGACCGTTATGTTTAAGTTCCATGTAATAGGTGCGAGCCTATAGCCGTCAATTAGGCACAAATCCTGAATTTGTTACGGAAGTCTGAACTCCGTGACTGCTGTTGATAAATTATTGATGGAAAACCCCAATAACACTTTTCCCGATCTGATAATCGAACCTATGACTTAATAACGCTGTGACTACTTCGCAATGAGCCAGGACATGCCTGAGAGATATTAGTACAGTATTAGGGCTCGTTTACGGAGACGCGGGGCGTCGCGCGGCGCGTGCAAAAGGCTCGAGTCTCGTGTTTTTTTATTAATTTACTGGGAGACGGGTCCACCGCAACAAACGCTGCATTTTAAACTAACGTACGAAAATACATAGCTTCTCGTAAAATCGACGATTGAAATCGTTAACTTTTTCATACATCGCCATGTGTTTGAATTAAAAACGCAGCACGCGCCGCGCGACGCCCTGCCTGTACGTAAACATGCAGTTAGAGTATATTTCTCGACGGTATGTAAAGTCAAGTCAGAGGTCCATAGGCGGCATAAAAACTCTGAACCCAGGTTAGGCACTAACTACAAGATAAACAAGAAGAAAATCCTTAAGAATTACCCAAAACAACATCAAACTTGTAATAAACACGTAATTCAGTAAACAAGCAACAAACAAGCTGTATCATACGATATTCGAGGCTGTTAGCGGCACCATAAAAGGTCCGGCGACGCCATGAATTTGTTACTAACGCACCGGGCAGGCTGTAGCGTGAAACATTAACGTGGCCACGCACTGGGTGGGAGTGACGCTGCGGTTTTTGACAGGAAGTTTTATGAATAGTGGTTCCGTACCACTGTTCACAAAACGACCTTTCTCAATTTGGAAGTGTTTCATTATAATCATCAACCATATCTCAACTTTACCCACTGCTGGATATAGACCTTTCTTCGTTTGTGCCAAGCTCCACGCTCTTGTACCAGCTTCATTCAGGTGTTCCCGCTGTGACAGCAATCGTTTGCCCAAATCGCCGCCGGACGACCAACACTTCTCTTTTCATTCTTTGGACGCCACTGCGATATTGTTCCAATGTTTACATTAGATTCAATCGAAATCATGTGTTTTTTGTTATTTCCCCTTATATCGTAGCTGTTTTCATCGAATTGGATTGATTATAAGGTATACGATAGCCGTATTAGAACTTAGCTTTTTGCTTGATCTTTTGAGATGAGAAGTGTTTTAAATAGGTAGGGTGTAGGTACAACATTACGAAAATCATACATCATTTTAAATTACCGTACAACCATTTCTATGTCCGAAACAAAACCGCACGTCAAACCCGCCACGTTTACCTTTCCTAGTGCGTACCCCAAGCCCGCGGCAGCCACTACTAAAGTCCATAATTCAGGCACACAAGCGCATGACTTCTGGATTACTCTCCAGCACTCTGGAGTTCTGGACTCGACGTAAATGTTTGAGCAACAGGTCCCAGCTTGTGAGTTGTTAGTTGTTGCTGTAAGAACAACAACGGGATATGTGTTTTGGTTTTTATTTAAGTAGCGAATTGGTAGTTGGTTCGTATGGCAAAATCTATCTATCTATCTTCTTATAAATAAAAAGAGAAGTCCTGACTGACTGGCTGACTGACTGACTCATCAACGCCCAGCCCAAACCCTTGGACCTAGAAAGCTGAAATTTTGCACAGAGGGTTCCCTTTATAATGTAGACAAGGAATAAGGAAGGATTTTTCGCAATTCAAGCCTTATGGGAGTTAAATAGTGGATGAAAGTTTGTATGGAAAATCGTCATTTTCACGCGGACGAAGCCGCTGGCAAAAGCTAGTAACGAATATGCCAGTTTAACAGTTGTTTCAGGTAGTCAGTGGACCGAAAGTCTGGCAACCAATCTTACCAAGGGGTATCCTTTTTATCAGCATCTACCTAGTATATTCCCAATTATGTTGGGGTCGGTATGCAGTGTAACTGTATGAGGCACTAGACCTTCACAACCGAGTCATCATTCATCATCATTTCAGCCGAAAGACGTCCACTGCAGGACAATGCGTCCCCTAAGTGTCGCCACATTGACCGGTCCCGTGCGTCTCGCATCCAGCGGATCCCCGCAACCTTCACCAGGTCATCGATCCACGTAGTGGGAGGCCTTCCAACGCAATGTCTTCTGGTTCGTGGTCGCCACTCCAGAACTTTCCGGCCCCATCGGGCATCCGTTCTGCGAGCAATGTGCCCTGCCCACTGCCACTTAAGTTTGGCAATTCTTCGGGCTATGTCGGTAACCTTGGTTCTCATGCGGATGTCCTCGTTTCTGATTCGATCGCGCAAGGAGTAAGTACTGAGTATTAATTGTCAGACTTCTTAATCTTACCAAGGGCTTTCATTTTATTTTATTAAAAAAAAATGTTGTGGAGGTCAGATGGGCAGATTATCATCATCTTCCTGCCCTTATTCCATGTCATTTGGAGTCGACGCAACACGTTTTTTCCTTCCATTCTGCCCTTTTAGTCGTCACGTTATCATTTATTCCTTTTTCCTTGATATCACTCTTCATACTTATCTAAATTCGGCTACATCCAGCAATATAGGTTAAAATCGAGGCCGACCTTGAAGATAATGATGAACAAGCTCTATATTTAATACAAATACAAACAACTACTAAACAAACACGTTTAGGAATTTCGTTTGAACGAATATTCCTAGAAGTCTATGGCAGTGGAACTTGTATGGAGTGCGGCACGGTGGTGGAATGCCTTTCAGTGTTGGCTCGTAGGGCAGCGGGAATGCCTGCTGAATGTGGAAAATAGTTGATAGTTAGGAGACTAGGTTTTGATGCAAGTGGAGTGTGTTTATTTTGTAGAAATTACTAGCTTTTACCCGCGGTTTCGCTTTCGTTGTAGTTGAAAATTATCTTACGGGAAGGTTTTAAGTATATCCTATAATTATATAGTACTCGGGGATAATAAATAAAAAATCCAAATAGAGAAAAAATTACCAGCAATTTAATGAATGAGCAAAAAAGAAATTAACGTCCCTGTGTGCCTATTGGCCTTGTTATGTTCTGTCTCCTGTTGATATCAAGACAGGTAGAAATTATGTTTTTTTATACTCCTTCGCTATTATTTTTATTGCGGAATCCAATACAGCTAAATTGTTTCTCTGGGACTTCATCGAAATTCATTGTCTTTGCACTTTTGTGGTGGTTACCACCATTGCAGTCATTCTGGCTTTCAAGAGCTGCAGTGGTATGGAAATAGTGTGGTGGGCTTGTCTCAAAACTAAAATAATTTGCCTCCAAATGACAGTTTCGATTTTCTATGGTAAAGTGGTTTCTGCGCTGCAGTACGACAACTAAATGTTCAAATAGTTAATTTATAACATAATCGTAAGTCAATTTCATGGCCACACGTACAGATGTCTCTAGCTATGCTCTCGCTCGTTATAATTTCTATTTTAATATGATTCTGTAAAGTAATAACACGATATATCTTAACTTAACAACTTCGGATCATCGGATGAATTTATAGTATACTAGTGACCCACCCCGGCTCCGCACGGGTGCAAAAAAGGTATTAAAATCTTCCTCTTTAATCACTCTATCTATCAAAAAACCCCGCATCAAAATCCGTTGCGTAGTTTTAAAGATTTAAGCATACATAGGGACAGACAGCGGGAAGTGACTTTGTTTTATACTATGTAGTGATTTTGAAAGGTACTTCTGATTATGGAAACTGGACAATTAGGTACTGCCGTACTCAGTACATTGATAATTATAATGTCGATTTAAATTACGATGACTATTATCATACGATAACACCCTTTTGTATTATCATATGAATGATTGCACATAATTAAGAATCATTGGGATGATTCCTTAATATGTAACTTATTAAACGGTTGAAACATATTTTCTTTTCAGGGTTTCATCTTTCACCAATATATTTTTCAGGATTCAAAGACATGAAGTCTGTGGTTTGATTCCCAGGCGAAATGTGGGTGTCATATTAAGTTCACCTTTGCTTCAACCTTCGTTAATTACAAGACACGACGTGCTGTTATGTTATTAAAATTTACATATTACCTGAAGCGCAAAAACCGCTCTTTAATAAAACCATTACTATACTGCACCAACAATAAAACCCTCAAACAAAGACCACAGTTCTTATTCAAACAAACCAATAAAAACTCAATCCAGGTAGCGTTGGAATAAAGTCATGAAATAGTAAGGCCTCACTCTAACGGGAGGCCCGGAGGCCACGGCCATAACAAACCGTCCACCAACCGGATACGGTCGGCCGCGGGATCACTTTCAGCCGGAAACAGCGGCCATTGCCGCGTGGATCTATTTCCTGCAGTTTCAACGACAAACTTCATTCACTATATTGAATAAGGAATAGTAATGTTGCGGTTTTTATCCGGTTTATCTGAATTCTACCTTATTTTCTGTCAGATAAGGTTAAATTTTGAGTGTGACTTTGCATTTGAATGATGAAAAGTCTATTAAAGTTGGTCTGGGTTTTGAGATTTGAGAAATCAGTCTGTTCTATGAGTTTTCCCAGCGTTGGATATTGTATTGAAACAGAGAGAGAAAAATGAGAAATGTATTTCATGTTAAAAGTTTAATAAAAGTTTCCAGGAAGGATCTACTACTAAAACTAAAAAACAGCTGTTCCACACATTTTGACCGTGTGGGTTAGTAGGAAACAGTTTTTTTTAAACTGACGAGAAATCTGTATGTTGCCCGAGGTTCACCCGCATTCATCACTTAAACATCAATCTCTTGCCCTAATCCCAATTCAATTGGTGTCGACCATGTGTCGACCCAGTATATTATCTTCTTCTTCCATACTTCTCTATTTCTCGTCATCTCATCAGACACCTCATTTCTTGCCATATCTACAGTCCATCCATCGTCTCTTTGGTTTTCCTCTACTTTAACATTCATACTCTAAACTTATCTCACGACACTTTCTTCATTCTGCCGCATCACATGCCCATACCACGACAATCGATTACTGCACACACATTTTCGGTCACCGATGTTACTTAGCTATTAGCTACAAAGCTGCAATAAGTAGGTTTTTTTTTTTGGTTTGGCAGGATTGGGAAGTCCCCACCGTCACCTCGACTACCTCACAGGCTGTGGGATAGACGAGGTAGTGCCGGACTCAAACCGGCTAAAACCCACTCCTGCCCCACCAGTGTCCCTCAGACGTGGTGATCCCAGCCCTTGTGTACTGTGTTTGAGGCTTGTTTTTCGGATGGTTTATATTATAAGTTATTATTCTAATCTAGTCTATTGGTTATAGGAAATTGCTTTTTTTTTGTTTTAGCCTTGCTATCTCCTTCACCTTATAATCTACCTACAAAACATCAGGCTACTCTTAAATAAATCAAATACAACAACAAAACAGACGTTTTAGCTAAATTCGTCATCAAAATGCAAATCCTAATACCGGATATAACGTTGTTACTAGTTAGAGTAGTTACCTATAACGACGTTATATAGCAGTTATGCCACGGTTATATAGCAGTGTTATAATTGCGTTTGAGCGAGCTAGTATCCGGACTGACGGACGGCTTGAAAATCCGATGAGTAGGGATGTTCTGTGCATCGGAATATGAAATTGGTATCGATAGTTTTGGACGTGATTTAAATGTTGTTGAGAGTATGAAGTAAATATAATAATTTATTATAGTATCGAAATAAAATAAAATCACGCCTGTAATCCAGGAAAAGTTAGGTAGAGGGGTACCTTATAGTACACCCTATACCAGTATTTTAAATGGAGCGACTGCCTGTCTGACCGCCACGACCTAGTTAGTACTCATCATCATCATCATAATTTCAGCCGAAACACGTCCACTGCTGGACATAGACCCCCCTAAGTGTCCCTACATTGACGCTCCCCCCGCTCTTGGGCAGAGCGAAGGGGAGTGTCAGACTTCTACTGACTAAAAACCAAACCCATGTTCCTTCTTCGCCCTTGTGTCGGAGCCGCGTTATCCTTACGATAATCCACAGCCCCGACGGGAAACTAATACCCCTTAGTAAGACTTTACTTTCGGACCACTGACCACCTGTCAAACATCTACAATTTGGAACAACATGGACCAACGGCTTAACGCGCTTTCTAACGCAGGACGGAAATCGGAAACTCGTATATAATCGACGGTTGCCACGCGCGCTCATGTTGATCACGCCCGCGCCGCCTGCGTGTGCCGTCTGCGTGTGACTGTTGGGTTCGATTCCCAACAGTGTGGTCACCCATTAACTGACTAACCTAAGCAACCGCGGCTTAACCTGAAGATTGATCCCACATAACCACTCATGAACATGGAAAATCACAGCAACCCATACATTAATACTCTACCACGCTGCACGGATGCAAAAAATAGTTATGGTGTCATAACTTCCCTTTAACACCCTTCCACTACTAAAATTTTTCCTCTATCACACCCATATCAACCCTTTTTCGCTACTTCTCTATATCTTTATCACCCTTACTAGATATATCAGTAGGTTATTGAGTCGCGTAACTTGGAAAAGCCAATTTACAAAACGAGGATGTTTAATGATGCTTATAAGCTTTTCAATTTCCGCTTGAATATATTATGAGCTACCATTTTGTCTTGATATATATCTCACTGAGAAGTAGGAGCTCGTGGCTTATTAAGCCAGCTGCTCAGGTTGATCTTTAGGTGCCTAGGTTGGACCGTCGATCGGTAACCACCCATTACATAATGAGTTTCCTCTGTGCCTCCGAAGAACGCATGTTAACGACATTATTTTGACAGTTGTTACAGGTGGCCTTAACGTCTGAAAACCAGTATTATCAAGAGGTACGTAAGTCGAGTAAGTAAGTCGTATTACCTGAAGGAGAGCAATAACGATTGAATTATGGAGGTCAGATAGACTCATCCCTCATCATCGCCAAGCTAGAAATCTAATACACACATCCGCACACAGAGATGTTTAATAGGGGATCGAACAAAAAAAAAACTAATTAGTCCGTCAGATAGATTTCCAAAAAATATTGAACACCTATTTTTTCTTTTTTCACGTAAACAAAAAATGAAGACGATACAGTGCTTCGAAAACTCGTGAACTCCTCGAAAACGTTACATGTCAGTACATTTTTTACGCACAAGTGACGTCACGACGCTTTTTATCTTCGTCAATTTTCATTAATTCGTTAAAACAAAAAACACGTATCCAATATGTTTCGATAATCTAACTGACGGACTAAACAGAATCATATTTTTTTGACTCAGTCCGATCCCCTGTTATTACTTAAGCCTTCACTTACTGCCGCAATCAGAGACGTTTAATGATTACTTAAGCCATAACTTAGTAAAGATTTTGACACTATTATGAAGGTTTTGTATGTCAAATCTTTACTAAGTGACGGCTTAAGTAATCATTAAAGATTTGACATACCAAACCTTTCTAACTGACGGCTGAAGTAATCACTAAACGTCTCTGAGTATGGCTGTACCATATATAATATATACCATATATATATATAAACCATATAATAATATATTATACTATTATATTTATTTGCCATCCCTGTATAATAAATACTACATCTATGTTAAGTGAAATGCAATTAGAAACGATCAAAACTTCATCTTAAACCACAGTAATTTATACGCCAAAATCTCAGTGACCACAAACTGGTACCCGAATACCAGCAAAACGTTCCTTGATTAATTCAAAGCTAAAATTGTTTCCTTGTTACCAACAATAATTCGTTTTCACTAATTTATATTGTGTCCTTAATTCCTGAAAGTTTTCTTCAGGAGACGCTTTCTTGCTCAATGTTTTATTAGTTTGCAACACAGATATAGATAGACCTAGATAACGCAAGTATCACGATCTGTATGAAAAAAGCTAAATTTAAAATTTTGAAAAAACCCACTACGAACACGTGAACATCGCAAAACTAGTTCATTAAATGGCAGCCCCCGACGAACATTCTTGGGTTTTTTTAAGGCGGGTGTTTTATGTCATTTTATCTTTTTTCAATTAATTTTTAACCGTCGTGGGTTTTTTCAAAATTTTTAATTTTGCTTTTTATTTTAAACTTTTTACTTTTTTTTTTTATCTAAGAACATGCACCAATCATACCTAAACCCATAACTGACACTGCATCAAAATCGGACTTGTAGTTTTGAAGAAAAATGGGAACATTGATTTGTACAAAAAATGTTTGCTGCAGAGCCCCCTGGTGAGTTGACACCGTAACATATCGCACACCTAGTTAAAGACTAGCTCAACTCAAAATATCACTTTTTTCAGGAATCGAAAAAAACGATTTACTTCATTTCTATTTAGTATTGTTGGCTCAAAGTCACGCCATCAGCCAGTAGCCGTGCGGTTTGCATCCGGTCGACGTGCGGCAACTGACAGAAGTTCATAAAACGAGGCGAGCGGCGGTGCAGCGGTCACTTTTTGCTTGGACGGCGCTCGGAAAGGACTTGCTACCCGACTATATCGTGTGTTTCGCTAATTTTGGTTTATGTTTTTGCTCGTGTACTGATTATTCCATTTGCTAGTGCTATTTCTATTTGATTATTGTTTAAAATGTTTGTCTTGATATTTTTGTAAAAGTGTAATTCAAAAGATATTAAACATTGTTTATTTTGTTCACGTATTTCACTTCTGATTCCTAATATCAGAAGTGGGATAGTGGATTCTTTTCGCCCACAAGTTAAAAACTAGTTTTCAGGCTTTTAATTTTAGATAAAAGCGGGTAGTAGTTAGCAATGGATAGATCGAGTTGTTCGCGTTCAAAAACTAGTGCCTTGCGTTCTAAGCGATCTCGTAGCCACCATAAGTGGAGTGGAAGGTCACGTATAGCAAGTTTCGGGATCCGATCGCCGTTCCAAGCGCGAACGAGATCGTCGTAGGAGCCGCGTGAGGACGCGAAGTCCTGTGTAACCGCTCTCGCGGTTGAGGCGACGCTCCGGACAGGATTGGTTTACTTTCGTTCCTGATACAAGTAAGATCGAACCATTTTAATACCTATTTCGTTGGTTTAGTAGTCGTAAACGCGACTATGAGCATGAAGGTTCTGGGTTCGATTCCCGGGTCGGGCAAAGTGTTATTTTCTGGATTTGTGCCCTGTTGGTGACAATGGGCTCACCCCTATTACATGGTTAAGCTTATGTCTTAACATAACTGGCGAAATGTGGGTATACTGGGTACCTCTGCCTAACCCTTCGGGGATTGCAGGCGTGATGTTATGTGTGTGTTTATAAGGTCACTGGGGTGATTGGCAATGCCTCGGACGCATTGGTGGTTATTTACATGGTGGTGCTAATACGTCGCTTAACGATTGGTTGACCAATAACAGCACGTGGACTCATTTTAAACACGAATTTCGGTCATTGTGTCCGCGTGAAGTCGATATGGTCACTGTGCTATAATGACGTTACGAGTACAAGTACCTGTATGACCTACAGATAGTTTTTTTTTAAGTCGGGTACTTGTGTATGTGAGTTTAAATATTTGTGAAGGTACCCACGATACAGGAGAAATTCCTGGTGAGGGGCAACGTTGTGATTTGTGATATCTGATGCTCAAATAAAAGCCGCAATTATGAACAAAACAAAATACAGTCAAAAGTCTTGTTTTCCGTATATTTGAAACCAAAAAGTGCAGTTGTTGGCACATCAAACTCGAATAATCATGGTCTGCGTAAATGCAAACCCCTACGCAATATGATCAGTTGACTTGTTTTCGTGTGAAGACGTAGGCCGTATAAAGGTGCACTGTAAAGTCTGATAAGTTTTGCTTTATTATAGAAGTTGCTTTATAATACACATGATAGGCTAAGAAAGATGACAATGAGTTACGTATCAGTTGATGTTTATAAGGATTTTGATGAAGTAAAGTTGTGGTTGCAAGCCAAGAGATTCTATCGGCTGTATTGTGTTAGACAGTACCAGTAATTATTGTGTAGTCGTAGTCTGATTAAAATTGAAGGTTTTTGAGGAAACTCGAGTAGACAGTGGGTGTGTTTCTTGTATGTTGTGCGTTTAGCTCTGGTTGAGGTCAGGGTCTGGAAAGACCGTAGTGTTAAGTCAAATAGTGATACACACGGGAGATAGACTTGTTTACTAGTCAGTTAGAGATCTGTGGTTTTACTCGATGATTTTTGTGAACCTGGCATTTTTTTGACGCAATAATGTTTTTAAGATTGATTTAAACGACAATGTAAGGGTGGTTGATTGTTGTATTTTCGATAATTTCCAGTTTAGCCGCGTTTGATTTTATCAACGAGAGTAGGACCTAATGGATGTTTGGTCAGGTTCTGTCGTAGATGTTTGGTCAGGTTTTGTCTCTTTGCATAGTAACCATTACTTATGAACGTGTGGTTTGGTCAAGCGCGTGACCTCAGCTGCGTGTGTGAAAGTCTGTGTGAAAGTCTGTGTGATACGCTAACAATGTGCCTATGTCAACAGCCACTGAGGGGTATGCAAACTTGGAGCCTATGCCTACAGTGTGTGTGGAAGTCTGTGTGATATGCTAACAATGTGCCTATGTCAACAGCCACTGAGGGGTATGCAAACTTGGAGCCTATGCCTACAGTGTGTGTGGAAGTCTGTGATGTCAACAGCCACTGAGGGGTATGCAAACTTGGAGCCTATGCCTACAGTGTTGTGGAAGAAGTCTGTGTGATATGCTAACAATGTGCTTATACATCCCTATGTGCCTATTGGTATTCTTGTCTGACAAGTTTTGTTTGGTGAATGTTTCTTTGAATTTGATTCTCGACTTGAATGTTCCTTAATGAATGAGATTACTCTCTTGTTGTACTACTCGGTTAGAGAGCCTTGGTGTTAAAGGTTTTACTCGATGATTTCAGCAGTTTTTGTTGCAATAGAATTTTTAAGGTTGGTGTGAACGACTATGGTATATGACTCAAGGTAGTTGAGTCAAAGTAGTGTTGTATTTTCGATAATTTCCAGTACATTTGATTTAATTAATGAGAGTCGAATTTGGTGCCACCCAATGGAACTAAAGTTTGGTCAGGACTGATCGAGCGGAACAAAATTCTGTTGTAAACTTGTTTGTTTTTGTTTGCAGAGTAACCATTACACAAGGATGGACGCAACGCAACGCTGCTTGGCCTTAGCAGTGGTTGCCAGGGCTTTGCCACAATGACACCGTGAACGTGCACGTCACTGCAGGGTGCCAGCGCGCCTTACTGGCGTTGCTGAGCGCGTCGCTGCAAGGCGACTGCGCGCCTTCTGACGTTGCTGAGCGCCTCGCTGCAGGCCGAGCGCCTCGCTGCAGGCCGAGCGCCTCGCTGCAGGCCGAGCGCCTCGCTGAAGCCCAGCGCCTCGCTGCAGGCCGAGCGCCTCGCTGCAGGCCGAGCGCCTCGCTGAAGCCCAGCGCCTCGCTGCAGGCCGAGCGCCTCGCTGAAGCCCAGCGCCTCGCTGCAGGCCGACTGCGCGCCCTACTGGCGTGTACAGCGCGTAGCTCCAGGCTGCCAGCGCGCTACTGACGTGTTAAGCGCGTCACTCCACTGTGCCAGCGCGCCCCACAGGCGCAGTTGTGTGCGGCACTCCACTGTGCCAGCGCGCCCCACAGGCGCAGTTGTGCGTGGCACTCCACGGTGCCAGCGCGCCCCACAGGCGCAGTTGTGCGTGGCACTCCCCCGTGCCAGCACGCCCCACTGGCGTTGTGAGACACGCTATCAAGGAGACAGCGAAGACTCAGCCGCCTTGTTGGAAGCTGACGAGGACGTCAGAGCGTCAGGAGAGGCCGTGTTGGCTCAAAGTCACGCCATCAGCCAGTAGCCGTGCGGTTTGCATCCGGTCGACGTGCGGCAACTGACAGAAGTTCATAAAACGAGGCGAGCGGCGGTGCAGCGGTCACTTTTTGCTTGGACGGCGCTCGGAAAGGACTTGCTACCCGACTATATCGTGTGTTTCGCTAATTTTGGTTTATGTTTTTGCTCGTGTACTGATTATTCCATTTGCTAGTGCTATTTCTATTTGATTATTGTTTAAAATGTTTGTCTTGATATTTTTGTAAAAGTGTAATTCAAAAGATATTAAACATTGTTTATTTTGTTCACGTATTTCACTTCTGATTCCTAATAGTATATTAAAAACTTTCTTGTATGTTCTTGTATGTAATTTTATGTTTATATTTATTGTAATAATGGTCTTCCATCAAATAACAGTAACACTGTATAATTCCATTTTTTTGAGTTAGGTTGGTATTTAAGTCAAAATGATTGTTTAATATTTTTACTAAATCGAATTAAACTCATATTAATGGCTTTTTTTTACTTAGTGTACTATTAATCTGTATTTATTTATCAAGTATTAATCAAAAATATTAGTGTATCTACGCTATAATTGATTTATTTTCTGTACGATTATCACAATAAAACAAATATCTTATTAAAGAAATTACCTTTATTTAGGTCACAAAGAAATAAAGAAAACTAGAAACAAAACTTTTGAAAATCTCGAGAAAAATCCTGTAAACCTACGAATAGGTTTTGGTACATAAACATTATATTTAACGTTAATTATTGTACTTAGCAAAGTATTTAATTAAAAAAAATACTTAAATCAGTACAAAAACAGTAGTAGTAGTAGTAGTAGTATCTTCTTCATTAATAAAAATAGCATGTTCCTAGTATTGTTGGGTACACAGATGACCGCACTGTCATGGAGAGTTTACATCCAGTGAAGCCGGCGGTGATGTAGTACGTTCATTGAGAGAGGCAATGGTAGAGCGAACGAATTCAGCCTTAAGACTTGTCTCCAAGTGGGGTGACGACAATCTGGTTGATTTCAACGCCACCAAAACGTAAGTGTGTCTGTTCACTGCCAAAAGAAGTCCGTTTAATCTGGCCCCTAGTTGCCGGAGTGCGTCTGTACAAGTTACTGACAGTCTCGAGCTTCTTGGTACGAAGTTGAGCGCGAATCTGAACTTCGGCGCCTACATTGAGTCGAAAGCTCAAATTGCGACAAAAAAGCTGGGTATCCTAAAACAAGGTAAGGCGGTACTTCAAGCCTGGACAGCCGGTTCGGCATGGAGTAATTATACTGTCACCTTTGGGATGGCTCAGCCAAATACCAACTTGCCACACTTGACTCTGTAGAGCGCAGAGTCAGGAGGGTAATTGGTGACGACAAGCTGGTTGCCAAGCTACATAGCCTGGCACACCACCGCAAAGTCCGCATGTCTGTCGGTCTTCGATAGACTGTACTTTGGAGAGTGTGCGCAGGATCTCCACGGGCTTATTCCACTCCCTTCTTCTATCAAGAGACTAGATGGACTGCAGGTAATCCTAGTCGATGTTCCACACATTCGAACGAAGCGCTTTGCTAAGTCTTTTATTATGCGCACAGCCAAGGAGTGGAACTCCCTGCCTGCCTCGATTTTCCCGAGTTCATACAACCCCAATCTATTTAAGTCGCGAGTAAATAGGCTTCTTTTGGGTAAGCTTGTTCCATCGTCAACCTCATCTCTGCCCTTAGGGCAAGATTGAGGTCAAGAGCAAGCCAATTTCTAATAATAAAAAAAAACATTTCTTCAACTACTTTTGTGTTTGTTGAAGGTGTTGCTGTGCACTGTTGCGGTTCTATTTCCATATCAGTGCCCTATGGTTCACTTGCTAAATTTATCTCATGATCGAGGGGCTAGTTGAAGGTGTCGGTGTATTCTCGTGCAGCTCCTGCTCGTTATCATTGCCCACTAGCTCATTTGCTATGGCTTTTTTGTCATTGTGGTGCTCGTTGAAGGCGATGATGTGCATTCTTGAGGCTCCAATTCTACATCATTGCTCTCAGATTCATTTGAATGAACTGCCATAGCCTTTTTTTAGCAAAAGTAGACCACGACCCTTCATCTTCTGAAAAATAAATCATTAAATTGATTTAGTCAAGAAGACTGCACTAACTCAAAAAACACCCATAACTCGAAGTGGACACTTCTTAATATTTTTTTTTTTATTACTGCGACAAATACAACTACAACACAAAATATTCCTATATTCAAACAAACCGTAGCAGCTATTATTACAGTTTTAAGGGCGATTTTCATTTAACCAGCAATACTCGCCTAACTCAAATAATTTCAACAATAGTAAACCATTTTTAGTTAGTAAAATAAATATACTTACATTTGTAAACAAACACTCCACTAAGTCAAAATAGTCAAAAAATCGGTCTTAGTTCATCAAAAGTTTGACCACGAAGATCAGCGTAACTAAAAATAATTAACTTATTCAAACGCGTTTACTCACGAATACACGACCAACTCGAAATAATCCGGTCTTTACGTGTACTAACAGCACCTATCCCTTAGTCAATCATGTCACATTTGGTGATGCGTTAGTATTGTTGGCGGGGTGTGTGGACCAAGCCAGTCCGCAATACTAGCCTAAAGCGTTATCATAACTTCATTTATGGAACTATTTCTACAGGTGTCTTTGGAGATTACGTAGTTTTGAACACAGATTCCGGTAGTAATAATAAGTCGTTTTTGAATTATTTCGAGTTGCGCGAGTCTTTAACTAGGTGTGCGAATATATCGAGCCATTACCGCCGTCTTATCGTAAGCGACATTTTTACTTAAACAGCGTTTTTTATCGCAGACGACTTTTTAAACTATAACGGACTTGTTCTTCGACTTTTCCCGCCAAAATTACAAAGTTATAGCAAATGCTAAATTTATCGTTAGCACAACATTTTTCTATATTTTACAGTAACCGACATAATCAAAATTATCGTAAGTTGCGTAATTATCTAAGAATTGCAGCGTAAGCGACCCTACTTGTTATCGCAACCGACACAGTACATCCAAATTTTGTCGTTTACTATAACAAAGTGGCAAAAAACGTGTAGTGACGTTTTTTTGAAAATTTTAACCGTTACACCTAAGGTTTCAAAAATCATTATTATACGTCAAATTTCAACTTAATAGCGCAATTATTTATAAAGTTATTCAAAAAAAACCTTCTCCTGTAAAATTTGGTTTTTGTCGGTTACACTAAGTCGGCGGTAATGGCTCGATATCTAAGAACATTCACAAATCAAACGCGAACCCATAACTGAAAATTTCATCAAAATTCGACTAGTAGTTTTAGAGAAAAGTGGCAACTTTGATTTGCACAAAAAATATTTGCTGTAGCGCCCCCTAGTGAGTTGTCGCCGTAACACCTACCTAAGAACATGCACCAATCAAACGCGAACCCATAACTGAAAATTTCATCAAAATCGGACTAGTAGTTTTGGAGAAAAGTGGCAACTTTGATTTGCACAAAAAATATTTGCTGTAGCGCCTCCTAATGAGTTGTCCCCGTAACACCTATCTAAGAACATGCACCAATCAAACCCAAACCCATAACTGAAAACTGCATCAAAATCGGACTAGTAGTTTTGGAGAAAAATGCCAACATGTATTTGCACAAACAAACAAACATCATCTCACCCCAAACGCATATACACTCAGTCTCCGTTCCGTCGTGGGTATAAACCAAGCGTGCCATTTTTTGACTACCTATTATAACGTCACAAGCACTGAAAATTGAAAAATCAAACGATTCAAAGACGCCATCGCGTACGGCGCCTCCTTCGCCCCAACCCTTGCATTTTGCACCAGCGCTGACGTCCGCCTAGCGCTATACACCGATGCAGACTGAGCGCGAAAGTGGCTACTTACGATTTTTGTACGTAAACTAGGCATGACAAAAGGCATGGGAAGTAGTTGTTCTTGCTTTATCTAGGTCTATCTATATCTGTGGTCTGCAGGTAAAACTTGGACAGAGATCCTAATGAAAATTTATACAGTTTTAATTAATACGCATTTATAAATATTTATGAATGTTTATTAATATTTATAGGTGTAAAGTTTTGGATTTTGATTGGGTTTAGACTGAGCTGGATTTGGATTAGGAATGATATTTTTTTTTTTTTTTTAATATTCCACAACTATCACAACGCCATCTAGTCCCAAGCTAAGCAGAGCTTGTGTTATGGGTACTAGACAACTGATAAACATACTTATATATTTCTAAATACATACATATTATAGATAAATTACACCCAGACACAGAACAAATGATCGTGCTCATCACACAAACATTTGTCCTGGGTGGGAATCGAACCCACGACCTCCGGCATAGCAGTTAGGGTCACTAACCACTAGACCAACAGGCCAGTCAAATATATCGATATGTTTTGGAATCTATTTTAGCGAGCATATAATTCGATTTTGTATTGCTGTTAGGTTGGCAGTCGCTCCATGTAAACTACCGGTAGGTATATAGCTAGATTAGTAATTCGCTAGTTCGATAATTCGTTAGCTGGTGGTTAGACTGGAAGCCGACCCCAACATTATTGAGAAGAAAAAAAAAAAACATACCGATCGAATTGAGAACCTCCTCCTTTTTGGGAAGTCGGTTAAAAAGGGAAAACAGATGGTGAAAGCTGTCAGCTGTTTTCGCTTTTTGATATCTCGTAGGTCTATTGGCCGCAAGCACTACTTTTAAGGGGCTGACATGACCTAATTTGTTGAAATTGACGTTATTTAAGCAGTTTTTTAAGGAAAACTGTTTGTTAAAAAAGTTATTAAAAAAATATATGATAATATTCATCATATTTCAAAGACCGTGGACGGACTCGATACATAATTAGACGAAATTGGCTCGATAGAAAATAATTGCAATGATTGGTCTTAAAATCATCATTAACGGTTCTATGTCTTTATGTTTTTGACGTATTGGTCTGCAATTAAAAACATGAATTCAACATATTCATACCTAAACCGCTAACGAGTCATATTTCACAAATAATCCACACTTTTTTTAATTTCAATATTTAATCATTATTTTCTTCTCAGTAATAGTGACGTCTCGTTTACTCCCATACAAATAGACAGTGTGCGCGATTTTGGTGTTGACAGCGCCTTAAGCTTGAAGTCTTATATTCGACTAGCTTTTGCCAGCGGCTTCGCCGCGTTAAAATGACGATTTTCCATACAAACTTTCATCCCCTATTTAACTCCTTTAGGGGTTGAATTTCGAAAAATCCTTCCTTATTCCTTGTCTACATTATAAAGGGAACCTCTGTGCAAAATTTCAGCTTTCTAGGTCCAAGGGTTTGGGCTGGGCGTTGATGAGTCAGTCAGTCAGTCAGTCAGGACTTCTCTTTTTATTGATATATAGATAGATAGATAGATTCAGAGGCCTGGAATAATTATTGAGGATATAAATCAGATATTTTTCACAATACCCTGAAAGCTGGATTCAGGCCCGGTTGCTGGCAATAGGCTTGGAAATCTTGTTGCGAGTAGTTGACTCTATTTGCTATTTATATATTCGGTCTTGATTTTAATCTGAAAATTTTCACGAAATATATCATGGATGTAAGACGACTCATCGGAGTTTCCACGATGAGTCAAAGGTGTGTTTCATTTTGGGTAACTTTTGATGACTCAACAAGTAAGTATCTGCATTTAGGTTGAACTGAAACCATTTAAACATGAACTACAAACATTATCTGCCTAGCATTTTCCCTATTATTTTGGGGTCGAATATACGTGTATTTTACACGGAGCGACTGCATGTCTGCCCTCCACAACCTAGTTAGTACTAGGTAATACGATACCCCTTGGTAAGAATGGTTGTCAGACTCGCGGGCCCTGTTAAGACTATCACTGATCTATAAATGACATTTGGGACCAACTGCTTAACGTGCTGTCCGAGGCACAGAGAAACGTTAGTATATAATAGGTGGTCCACATCGAGTTTCTTCCTTGCCTCGGATAGTTATACCACTAGACCAACCCTTTATTTTAAAACCAATATAACCTTCTATTCAACTATTTTGCTAAGTAAAAAACCTTCTTTCAGTATCAAATCAGGCACCCACTGAAATGTCCCGTAAGACGCCGTTACTGAAAAGATTCTTATCAAATTAATTAGCTCCCAGTTTCAACGTAATATTATTCTAATTAGTCAAAATGAATGAATTTTAATAGACTTTGGTTTTAAGAGTTTCTTTTTAATGGAGTCCCTTTAGAAATGGGAACACCTGACATTTGGGTTGAAAGTGGAATGAGGGAGAGGTACGTATTTCATTTGAAGTTGAATTTAATTTGGTGTTGAATAAATAGAAAACGTTTAAAAGAAACATTAATAGCTTTTAGAATATCCTATTACCCAGTTATTGCGTTGTGGAGGTCAGTTAGGTAGTAGCTTCATGTACCTAATGTACAGTAGAATCCCGATTATCCGAACCTTCTTCAAAAGACATGTTAAGGAAGACAGACTTCTTCTTTGACCTTGAGAGTACACAAAATGCCCTTCAAAGTAAACCAGCTTCACAAATATCTAAGTAAGATCACAAAATAAATGTTTACGTTGAAAATAGCGAAATAAGTAAAAAAAAACTCGCTTAGTCACCTAATTTGCTCATCCAATTTGCGTCACTCAAAGCTTACACATAGTTTTTTCCGAGGGTTCGAGTCATCTGCTAAAGGGGTGGTATTGCCAGTTACGTAAACAGAAAAACGTAGATATAGAGGCTCTTATTTATGTATGAAAATGAAAAAAATATTCACCGAAGTCGTATCAAACAATTCAGCGAATTTTAAATGGGAGAATTCATTTTATTGAAACATAACATCACGCATGTAATACCCAAAGGGTTTGGCAGAGAACTGATTACGCTTATGCTAGTGAAAAGATCGAAATGGAGACAGATGTAAGATCTATGAAGGACTTTCATCAGGGACACGACCTTCAGTAATGAAGAATACGACTACAAAGATGTGAAAAGATGTCGTACGGAAATACTGTACGTGTGTAACTACAATTAACTCAGTTTTTGTGAGCCTATTTTGCCTTATTCCTAAGCAAAGGCCTCCCTTCTGTGCTTCCATTTGTCGCAAACCCGCGCTTCCTACTTCCAGTTCCGATGGAACCTATCAAGTTTGTCAGCCGTGACCACTTTTTCCTCCAATCGACTTGTCAGAATTTTTTATTTAAGATTTTGTTTCCTATCACATTGAAAAATAAGCTAGTCATCATAAGTCATCATGGGTTTGAATAACCTCAACCTTTACGTGCTCAATAAGTATCCACGTATTCCAAAATATGACTAACAACCCCCAAAATTCTAAATATAGCAACACTTTGTAAAAGATGAGTCAGCAGTATCTATTCCCGCGTAACATCCCACGGCCACGCGTGGGGTGGGAATAAACCTGATGCGTCACTGTTGCGTAAATGTGAACGCGGGGTTTTACGTCGTAGTAAGATGTCCTTAGTAAGGAGTACATCATGAATGTGACCAAAGAATCTTCGGAGAATGATCGTAAGTAATTATTACAGAGCGCAGCGGTGGCCCAGTGGTGTTGGCCCCGACTTACGAACAGTAGGTCGTGGGTTCGAAGTTTGTGTAATTTATTTCATCACCGCTGCTCTCAAAACGGTGAAGGAAAACATCGTGAGGAAACCGGCATGTCTTAGAACCCAAAAAAATTCGAAGACATGCGACATCTCCCAACCCGCACTGGGCCCGCTTGGTAGATTATAGCCCATCCCTCTCCTAGAGAGGAGGCCTGAGTCCCTGCAGTGGGAACATTATAGGCTGATGATGATGATGAATTATTATGTGTTCAGAAAGTCTCAATATTGTTGCGAGAAGTTTTCTCGCAACTATATTGAGACCTTTTGAACAAAAATTTCAGTTTTTCTTAGCTTTTTTACCTAGCAAAGGTCCGAAATCAAGACATCTCTGATTTTTAACCGACTTCAAAAAAGGAGGAGGTTCTATGTTCGTGTGTACGTACATATTTTTATTTTTTTTATGTATGTTACCTGATTTCTCCCCCATTTGTGGACCGATTCTCAAAATTCTTCTTTTATACAAGAGATATACAATGGAACTCTTCAAAAATAGACGGCAAATCTGTCGTAATTGCTGGAATCGCTTGGATGTTTATTGAATACCTATACATTATCATGACGTAACATCACGCCTGTATGCTCTGAGGGGGTATGCAGACGTGTACAATACACATTTGATGTATGTTCACCAATTTCTCCCCCATTTGCAATAATAAGGGAATCTTGAAAGTTAAGGGTATATAGTAAACTAGCTGACCCGGCAAACGTTGTTTTGCCATATAAATAATTTCAGAAAAAAAAAGATGAAAAATAGATGTTGGCCGATTCTCATAGATACCGGATAAGCACAAAAAATTTCATCAAAATCGGTCAAGCCGTTTCGGAGGAGTTTGGCATCGAAAACTGTGACACGAGAATTTTATATATTAGATATTTCTATAAAATATAACAACTAAAAATGAAAAAATAAAAAACTTTTTTCAAAAAAAAACACTTTTTGGTGTTTTTGAAGTCGGTTGTTTTTTTTTTTTTGAAAAAGTTTTTTTTGGAAATCATGTGCGTATTTAATTATTATCACTTGCTCTCCGGTGAAAGAAACCAGCATGCTTGAGACAGATTTTTCTCGACGGCATGTAAAGCCAAGTTAGAGGCCCAAGGGCGGCGTAAAAACTCTGACACTGGGTTAGGCACTCTGCTTGCTTTTTACCCGACTACGGCGAAGCCAAAAGGAAGGGTAATGGTTTTGGCAGTCTATGTATTTATGTTCCACCGTAGCGCCTAAACTGCTGAACAGATTTTAATAAATGAGGTGTCAATAGATACATGTTACATGTTTGGTATCAAATGAAAAGTCTTGGTGGGCACATTACAAATATGTATATTATATTAATATAGTTTTAGTCAACATAGACCGCGGTTTGTAGTCGGATTTTTAAAAGAACATTATTGTGTTTGAATCAGTTTGAATGTTCGGAATATCCACATTTAAAAGGATTCATTAATTTATTGATTGATCCAAACCTTCTCACACCAAAATAACTTTCTAATCGCACCAAAAACCGACCTATCCCAAACTAACAAATTGGTGAACAACCCCACTGAAACGTACGTTAATGATTAAGTTTTCAATAAGCACAAACGGGCACAAAACCACGGTCGGCACCGGACGTTGGACGGACAAATTGGTCGCGCGGCAGTGAGACCACAAATGCCACTGGGAGGTAACCCTGTGGTATTAGAGGAGGGACGTAGTGTGAGCGGGATTGGGGTTATAGTAACCTAATGTGCATGAAATTAGGATTAAATTGGATTACCTATGTTACTTGGAGTTTTTCGTACAGCTAAGAAAAGCGCAGTGATGCTCAAGGCTTTACTGCTTTCGTCGGTGATAGACCAGATTATCTAGAACTCTTGGTTAGGTTATAAAATATAATATTTGAGCTTACATATTGATAAAAAGAATTTAAATTACATAAATCAAAAGTAACCTTCATAGACTAAGCCAGTAAGAAACTATGAGAGAAAATTTAAAAGAAAAAAGTATTGACAGCTTGACAGCCTGACGTAAGTGTCATAACAATGAAAAATATGAAAATTATTTATTTTATTCTAGATATTTTAGAAGGAAACGAATCGTTTTAGACCGATTCGCAGAATAGTAATGCAAAAACCAATAAAACGTATGATAGATGCGAAGTGTAAGTAGGTATATGATGTAAAATGTATTACGATGTGTGGTAAGTGTGAATAAGGTGAACACTACAGCGCACTCAGTGAAATAAATAAAATACGTGGTTTAGAATAGCGAAATACCACATTCGGGAAACCCTTGTCAAAGATAACCATGGGTCCCCAGATCAGCCTCATTTAGGAATTTTTAAAACTTATAAAAAAATATTATCACTTCTATATTACTGGCCAGCTATGTTTAAGGATATCGCTAAAATAATTTCTATCTGTGAAAACTGCTTAACTTACAAACACGCAAATCACTCTCCCTTTGGCCTTATGGGTAAACCAAAAATTTGTTCCAGGCCCTTTCAAACAATTTCTTTAGATCTAATGGGTCCTCTACCTATGACTAGACGTAGAAATCAATTTATCTTAGTAATTAACTGTTGTTTTACTAAATATTCCCTGATCTTTCCACTAAAACGAGCTAATAGTGCTAACATCATCTCTAACTTAGAAAATTTTGTTTTTCTAATTCATGGAATACCTCAGACTATTATTATGGACAATGGATCGCAATTCCAATCCCAAGAATTTCGCAACTTCCTGGGCAGATATAATATACCATTCATATTTTTCTCTCCTCACTATTGCCCTCAAGTAAATCCCACTGAAAGATACAATCGTACTATAATCACAGCTTTGTCGTCTTTGGTTGGTGAAGATCATAGATCTTGGGACATCTATCTACCTAAAGTCCAATTTGCTATGAATAGTACAATAAATACTACCACTGGTTTCTCTCCTAACTTTTTGCTCTTTGGAAGAGAAACAGTTACTTCCGGCTCACTTTATACGCCAATTAATAATCTTGATGAAATCGTGTTTTTACCTCGGGACATCTATGCTACTAATATAGGTTTATTGTCTGCAACTTTCGATAAAGTTCAGATAGCCCTCCATATTGCTCATGCTCGTAACTCTTCTCGTTACAACGAAACTCATTCCTTTAAAGAATATAACGTAGGAGATACAGTCTGGCGAAGAAACTATGTAAATAGTCAGGCTGGGACTTATTTCAGTGCAAAATTAGCACCAAAATATGTGAAGTCCACTGTGTTGCAGAAACTGTCCCCATTAGTTTATATACTAGAGGATCCTAATGGCAACCAAGCTAAATGGCATATTAAAGATTTTAAAATATAATGTAGGTTTATAATTATGTAAATAATTTCATTCTTCATTTACTACTCATGACTCATCTCTATCTTTTTCTTTCTTCTAACTATAGAGTTCTTTTCGGATTTCAGAAGTCTATAATGCATTTTTTTTTCTTTTGAGCGGTAGCAACTCATTAAATAAGCCCCTAATGCATTATCTTTTCTTAGAGGTATTTAAAAAACCCTCTAAACCTTAAACTCAAGTTTCCTCTTGAGCTCTAAACTCAAGTTCCTCTTGAGCTCTAAGCTCAAGTTCCTCCTGAGCTCTAAACTCAAGTTCCTCTTGAGCTCTAAACTCAAGTTCCTCTTGAGCTCTAAACTCAAGTTTCCTCTTGAGCTCTAAACTCAAGTATCTCTTAAACTTGAGGTTTTTCTTAAACCTTAAACTTTTCGAGCGGATAAGCAACTCGTTAAATAAGCCCTAATGCTCTCTTCTAAATTGGGTTTTCAAACAGGTGCGGGTTACGACACCTAATTAAATAAAAAAGCCTTCGTATAATTACAATAAATATTTCTTTGTTGGAGTATGCGTCATTGAATGTGAACCATATCTCCTACGTGTGATTGACTGAGTGTTTGATGAAAGCATGAAAGATGTTGTGTGTTAGATCAAGGACTTATTTTAACCTTCAAAATTTTCAATGGAGTTGAAAATTTTCCGGGGTTGTTGAGGAAATGTGGTATTTCGCTATTCTAAACCACGTATTTTATTTATTTCACTGAGTGAGCTGTAGTGTTCACCTTATTCACACTTACCACACATCGTAATACATTTTACATCATACACCTACTTACACTTCGCATCTATCATACGTTTTATTGGTTTTTGCATTGAATAAAATAAATAATTTTCATATTTTTCATTGTTATGACACTTACGTCAGGCTGTCAAGCTGTCAATACTTTTTTCTTTTAAATTTTCTCTCATAGTTTCTTACTGGCTTAGTCTATGAAGGTTACTTTTGATTTATGTAATTTAAATTCTTTTTATCAATATGTAAGCTCAAATATTATATTTTATAACCTACTTATCTCAGATATTGTATTTTATAACTTAAATATAATTAATTAACACGCTCTCAGAATTCTACGAAAAGGTTTTGGGATTGAATATTGCTGGCTGTTCTGAATACTGGCAAGTTGCATTTCTAAGACGAAGAAGTCACTATTTTAAAATCTGAAAAATGAACTGAAAAAGACAAGCTGTGGATCTATAAAAGCTGAAATGATTTCACACGCGGGACTTCTATTCTGGATCTGATCGAGGAAACATCTCCAATACTCTAAGTTCTATACTGGTTCATTGTTGCTGCTGGTCCTCCTACTCAAGGTGACGCTGATACTGCTGCTGGTCCTCCTACTCAAGGTGACGCTGACACTAAAGAGGACCATCTTAATCACAACCAGAGTGACCTGCACTGCCATGGAACCATAAAGCCAAGGATAACCACAACCGTAAAGTTATTTAAAACCTCCTCCCTCCTCCCTTCTGAGAGTGTGCCCTTTTTTATAACTACTTTTGTATTTTTTACTTTCCCCTCAATATTATAATGTTCAAGTCTACTGTCTCAACTCTTTTATTCCTCTAAATTCAGTAGATTTGTTACAACACTAACCTCCGTACTTGGACACGTGACGTCACAGGCATTATATCATAGTCGTTCGCAGTCTGCTGAGATTGCAGAACCAGGTAATTAGCTGGTCAGATTGAGTAAGGTATGGTACGACACGGAACGAAAAGTTTAGAAGTGGGAAAAGTTTAGGAGTTGAGAAAATTGAGTATTTTGGTCCTTTTTTTAGTTACACAGCTAAAAGTAAAAAAAAATTTCGCGGTCATTTAAGTCGGTAGGTCAATAAGTTTGAAGCTGAGGTCATGGAAATACTAACAGCTGCATGTATCGGCAGTTCTTGGCAAAGTCGGTCCGTGGATAGGTGACCATCCTTTACATACCTTTTCTTCCGTGTCAAATAGTATGTAGTCCAAAGAGGTTTGACTATAAGCAGTGATTGCGACCATTACATCAACGTGATATAACATAATAAAACATCACGTCTTGTTATCCGCGAAGAGTTAGGCAGAGGTGTTATTAATAACATAACGTACCTTTCAAAACCATTAAAAACCGTGCTCCACCATCAAAAAACTCAACAGGTCAAAAATTGGCGCGATATTACATTTTGAGCTCACCCCAAATTGGCAACATTGGGTGTTTGGGAGCACCGTAATTGTGGCAATAATGGCCATTTCCCCTGCAGTTCTGAAAGGCAGTAAAACATATTTATGGTAGTAGCAAAACAGTATTAATAATGTTAACTTGTTTTGGCACAATGAAAATGCATTTTTTTTCTGCTAACGGTAATTTGTGATTTAGCCTTTTAGACTTTTTAAGTAAAATGGATGGAAATGGTTTAAATAAATTGGTTAAATGACGAGGGTGTCATAAAAATTGCTAATGGGATTGGCTTATGGCTTAGCGCCGGTGTATCCTTAATGATACACCGGGTGTTTTGTCACCGGCCAGTGTATCCTTAGAGATACACCACACTGCCCCGTCTTTGGAGGCCGATGTATCCCTCAGTAGGTATACACCGTTTCATACATTTCAGGGCGTTCAAAAGCGTTGGCCCTGGAGAATTTGCCTGTGTTATAAAATGTTAAAATTGTATGGCGCTGTATGGACCGGTATTCATGAACATTACTATGAGGTCTCACAGTGCGCGTGGACGCACAGGGTCCCAAAAACATATTCTTACACCCGTATTCAAGAACGCTACTTAAATGAATGTGTTAAGGTGACGAGGTAGCGGGGTCATTTGGGTCAGGTAGTCAGTTACCCGAAAGTCTGGCAACCAATCATGGCGCCATGTTTTTTGTTCTGGTTCTTACCTGCGAACCTTCTGGTTACGATTTAGGATCCATTCACACAGACCGGATTGGAGATGAGGGGATTTTTTATCACGTTTATAACTGAGCTTTAAGTAATTGTATTAAGATTTAATTTTACATTACGTAACTTCTTTTGTTCTTGAATGTAGTGACAAGAAAAAAATTGTCCATCCGTAGGTATGTCACCATTTTATTCAGAAACTATTAAGACTACTTATTTGAAACTAGGAAGGTAGATGTATTCTGTAAGCCGCTTTACGATTTCTACACAAAAACAAAAACTAATTAAAGATCAAGGGATTAAATTAAAGAGGGAGGGAGGGAGGGATTTGTATTATTTGTACCCTACTACAATTAGGTACGAAACCGTTCATGTGCGAGTCCGACTCGCACTTGGCCATTTATTTTAAGATAAAATTATATAATAATTTTTGCGAACTTTGTTCCAAACTGGGTGCCCCTTAAAACACCTCTCTTTTTTCTTCTTTCATTTTCCATTTGTCTATTTTAGATCTATTCTAGATTAACAATGTAGAATCAAAATCCACAATCGCGAACACAGCATAAAGCTAGTGTTGTCTCACAAAGGCGAGGTCCTCACTCTGCTTTTGACGTCGGCCGACCGCAGTGTTGGATTCGTCCTCGGCCCCTCAGCCTCTCGACTTGACTGATGTTTAGCTGTACTTGCATGCCGGTCTGGGTTTAACAGATTTCGGTAACAAAAGGTTAGAATAAAGATGACAAGTTATGTTGATCTTAAGTTATCACTAAAAGTGAAACAATACAATTTAATCTAATAGTTGTACCTACTCAATTTACACTAGTTAATTAGAGAAAGAACAACGAGTGTTAGTTACCACTGCTAAGTAGGCACAGGTGTTTTTGGGTAGAAATAATAAAGTTAATCATCATTTCAGTATTTGTTAAAGATTATTTAGAACAAACATAGAGACCAATAAGAGCAACAGATAAAATATTAATCTCTGACGATAGAATAGGAGAACCACTTCTTATGTAAGTCACATTTTGTCGCAGGTTCGATCCCCGCTAGCTGCAATTCTTTTTGTATTTTTATAACGTTTAGGGCGAGCGTAACTAGCGCTCAAACGGCACCCTTCGAAACTAAACCGACCCTTCGTCTCTCGCACAATAGAATCCTGCATCGCGCTATCAAAGTTTTCACAGCTCGTAACACAAGTACGACATTTCGCGCGTCGTGTATGGGGAGTCCGTATCTACTCAGTGAAACAGTGACCGGGGTGGGCCAGGTAGCTCAAGACCCTCCCTCCCTACCTGGTTGAAGCAATATGCAAGTTGTCAGCTATTGTGGAATACGGAGTTTACCGAATAAGCAAATTTGAGATGTATTTGCCTAATGTGTAAACTACTGTGTGGTTTCGGTCAACGTGTGATTAGTCCTCAGTATGTAGGCTATGAAACGGAGGAATATTTGGTCCTCCACCCTGCAGTAGATAATTTGACTTCCTTTTGTCACTTAATTTTGTTTTTATTTTTTCATAAAGATAGATAGATAGAATACTCTTTACACCAAATTACAAAAAAATCAATAGTAAAACATTTTACAAGGGGTGACACAATCCTTTGGATGGATGTAAGGGAGAAGGAGAAACAATACTGCAGGTAGCCTGTGGTGTACCATTTACACAATTATATACAATAAATACACACATATACATAAGTACTTAAAACATATTACACCTATATAAATTTACACTATAGACAAGTGCGAAGAACTAAATTAAAATAGCTAACAAACATTAAGCTTAAAGAGACAAAATAATATTTTAAGAGGAAATGCGAGTGCTGTCTCTTTCTACTATCGCTGTCTCTCTCCGTCCTCCTGCCCTCAAACTCGTGCGATAAGGACAACTATAGAAAAAAGTTAGAATTCGAGGTTTGGCTCTCGCCTATTTCCTCCTCCAATATTGAACTAATTAAAAAGATATTTTAGACAATGAATAAGGAGGTTATATACTACGCCGCTATTTTTTTCTTTTTTCGTTAATAGTTGTCAAATTTGTACACTAGGACTCTGTTAACAGCGATCTAAACAAGCAATTTTGAGCATTTTTTGAGGGTTCTAGTGCTTATAAAAATAATTTATCACCAAAAAGGAAAACATAGGGGCATAGAAATAGTTAATATTTATTATTCTGTAAAAAACCATTGCTCTAGGGTCATTAACCAAAAAGAAAACAGGCGAGAGCGTTTGTATGGAGAAAAGACCACTCGCGTTTCCTCTTAACAAAAACATATTGCGAATGGCCGAATTCTCCTGCGTAAAAAGGAAGGCGACAAATATACCGTTGTCAAAAGCGAAAACACTTTTCAGCAGCTGCGGGAAACCTACAAAGTTAACAATTAGAGTCTATTAGTTACAAAAACCGCAATGTCCATAAAAAATGAAAATGACTTTATTATGGTACAAAAATCTAATGTGCGTGTGAACTGAGGGACCAAAAATAAATCCGCAAAATGAATATCCTAGGATTTAGTAGTACACTTAAAACAATTGTAGAAGGAATCTGGGAATTTGTAAACAAATATATCGAAAACTACAACCCATAAAGTGTGGTCCCTCAGTTCTCACAGACGATTAGCCAGATCTCGGAAAGTATCTTAAAGAACAAGATTTTGTGAATACAGACATTTAGTAGAGAATTTGAAAAGATATTTACAAAATAACAGACCACAAAGCATTAAAGACAAAAAAAATATACCGACTGAACTGTGGTCCCTCAGTCCACATAACAAAGATAAACATTTTAGCGAATCTTACTGAATAAAACCGTTCTTTTTCTACATAAAGTTTCAGTAGAAGTCTTAAAACATATTGTAAAAAAAAATGGAGCTTAAATATCGAAGCATTTTGAAGATAGCAATGATTAATACTGGTCCCTCAATCCTCACATCCACTGACATATGTGCGTGTCCTAGCTGCTTGACGAGAGGAATATCAGAAAGTCTAGTGTACTTAACTTTTAGTAGTAAGTTTCTTCTAAATAATAGGTATCTAAAATTGTGTATTTCTTACTTCTTAACTGAGATAATACTATTTTTTTAATCCTATGAGAATGTATAGAGAAGTGTGACCACACAATTAAACGAAATGTAGACAGTACTATTATACTTTATTTAACACTATATACGATATTAGTGTCATAAATCAGTTGTCAATGTTAGTCATTTCCCTGTTGAAAATATCGTGAGATAAATAATACATATTAATTATATATCTTGTTCAGCACAGGTACTTATATCATTTTCGTTAATTATAATAGGTTGATTTTCACGGAGATTAAAAAGTAGTAAGGTGATTTTGAAATTGATTTTCGCCTCAGAATTTGCGTGTGATATCATAGCCTCATAAATAGCTTTAAATTAATAATCATCGTAAATCGAAAATGGTGCCCTTATAGGTTCACTCGTGTGTCGGTCTGTCTGACCGTCTGTCACAGCCAATTTGCTCAGAGTCTAATGAACCGATTAAGTTGAAAGGGGTTTGAACTTTTTTGAATGGGATATGGGAGCTACAGGGACCCACCGCCATTTTGATTTTTTTGAAGGTCAATTAATTTTGAAAAAGCTTTCCACACCCGCAGACGATGGCGTCATGTTGTCGGATTTGAAATACGAGAATAATACATTTGACCACAGAGGAAGTGTAAATAATATCCTACGCAGTGTTGCCACAATCGTCGACAAATAGAATGGATTATGATATCTTGACCGAAGACGAGCGAGTGTCTTGACCAAAGATGTGCTTGCGCATTAAAAATGAATTATTATTTTTATTTTTCACTATCTGTTTCATAAAACTCGCCTAGGTATTTGTTTTTGTTGGGTGGGATATCATCAAATAACCCCTCCCGCTCTTGGGCAGAGCGAAAGGGAGTGTCAGACTTCTACCAGACTAAAAACCACCTATGTTCCTTCTTAGCCCTTTATGTCGAGGCCACGGTATCTCTTGCGAACAAACCGAGCCCCGACAGGATGTATCTATTAAGATTTGTTGTTTTATCGTAATTCTTATTAATAACTAATAAAACACTATTTGTTCCTTACTGTTTTTCACAAAATCTCTTTTTGTGAACAAATTGTGCATTTTTGTTGTTGTTTTTGTTTGGTTTTTATTTTGTAATATACTTATGCATTAAATTAACCGTACAACCTGTTTTTTTTCTTTTTGGGGCATGGGAAAGCATTAATCATCATCGAGCGGTATAGGCCGTGTCAGACTTCTACTGACTAAAAACCACCCATGTTCATTCTTAGCGCTTTGTGCCGAGACTGCGGTATCTCTTTCGAACAACCCGCAGCCCCAACGGGAACCATACAACCTTGTTTTCGTTTCGTCTAAAAAAATATATCTATCTATGTTCTATCTATATAAATAAAAAGACAAGTCCTGACTGACTGACTGATTCATCAACGCCCAACCCAAACCCTTGGACCTAAAAATCTGAAATTTTGCAGAGATTCCCAGTAATAAGGAAGGATTTTTCGAAATTCAACGCCTAAGGGAGTTAAATAGGGGATGAAAGTTTGTATGGAAAATCGTAATTTTCACGCGGTCGAAGCCGCTGGCAAAAGCTAGTGTTAAATAAAGTATAATAGTACTGTCTACATTTTGTTTAATTGTGTGGTCACACTTCTCTATACATTTTCATAGGATTAAAAAAATAATATTATCTCAGTTAAGAAGAAAGAAATACACAATTTTAGATACCTATTATTTAGAAGAAACTTACTACTAAAAGTTAAGTATACTAGACTTTCTGATATTCCTCTCGTCAAGCAGCTAGGACTCGCACATATGTCAGTGGATGTGAGGATTGAGGGACCAGTATTAATCATTGCTATCTTCAAAATGCTTCGATATTTAAGCTCCATTTTTTTTTACAATATGTTTTAAGACTTCTACTAAAACTTTATGTAGAAAAAGAACGGTTTTATTCAGTAAGATTCGCTAAAATGTTTATCTTTGATAAGTGGACTGAGGGACCACAGTTCAGTCGTTATATTTTTTTTTGTCTTTAATGCTTTGTGGTCTGTTATTTTGTAAATATCTTTTCAAATTCTCTACTAAATGTCTGTATTCACAAAATCTTGTTCTTTAAGATACTTTCCGAGATCTGGCTAATCGTCTGTGAGAACTGAGGGACCACACTTTATGGGTCGTAGTTTTCGATATATTTGTTTACAAATTCCCAGATTCCTTCTACAATTGTTTTAAGTGTACTACTAAATCCTAGGATATTCATTTTGCGGATTTATTTTTGGTCCCTCAGTTCACACGCACATAAAATCTATAGATAAAATAAATAATTTTTATATTAGTCATAAGAACCTAATTCCGCATAGTCCAATAGAAAACGGCTGTGAAACTGTAGAGTTTGTTACAAAATCAGCATTGTCCCCGTTCCTGTTTGTATCAAATAACGCATAGTCCATCGCCACCAATCACGTCACGTCTGTCAATATGGCGAATTCTTGTGTGCAGTCGTAAATCCATGTTGTTTTTGCAACAAAAACCGCAAAGTCCTGCCGAGTGTTACAAAGTCAGCAATGTCCATAATATTTTCCTGATTATTGTTCTAGTTCGTAAAGATTTTTCATGATTAAGTTTAGTAATTGATTAAATACATTATTTTTCATCAAACTTAAACGTTTCCAATATAACCACAGGCGCCCATAATGCGTACTACGAAAATAATTAATTACTCACAATTTCATAAAACGGACATTGTGGTTTTTGTAAATAATAGACTTTAACGTTATGTGTAGTGTAGCTGTTCGTATAATTATAGCACTAGGTATAATGTTAGTACACAGACTTGCCCTTATGGTTAAGTCCTGCATGGTTATCCACAAACTATTTCCTAACACACAACAATCAAACACACTTAACAAAACACACTACACTTCTCTATCACTCCACCACACCACGATTAATATATTCAATATTACGCTATTACTTACGAGATATGACCGATTCGGTATAAATCCAAGGCTTGTTACTCCCCAACCTTATATTAATTATCAATGGCTTCCATAGACATTATTAACAAGGAACTTGATAATGTTCAATTAGGTAACTCATATACTTGTGAACCTGAGGATTGCTTCAAGTATATTAACAAATCCGATTGCAACATAAACTTATTACACATTAACATACGTAGCGTAAACAGAAACTTCAATCAACTGCAAGTTCTGTTGAATATGACGAAAATCAATTTCGACATGGTTATCCTAACGGAATGCTGGCTCAGTAAAGTCAATAATTTGCCTGTTTTAGACGGATTTGAGTCTCATTCGACTTCTAGACTAACCAAAATGATGGTGTCATAATTTACACGAAACAAGGTTTAGGGGGTTCTGTGTGGGAGCCGGCTTTTGAGGGTGGGAACTGTCTTATTTGTCAAATTGATAAAAAGTTGGCTGTTCTTGCCATCTATCGCTCTCCATCACTTAATTCTAAAGAAAAATTTGATATGTTCACCGAAAGTCTTGTTAATACGTATGATAAAATATCCTCCTGTACTAGTGTTGTTCTCGTAGGCGATCTAAATATCGATATAAGTCCAGGTAAGGTGAACGACCGGAGCTTCGAGTATCTAATGATAAACGCCTCTTATGGGCTCATACCGGCACACCTATTTCCTACCCGACTGGAGCACTGCATTGATCACTTACTCCTTAAATCAAACCTACGCGCAACCACACTAGTTCTGGAATCTCACGTTACGGACCATAAACCAATCCTTTTATCATTGGCTAACGTAGCTCCACGACGGAAAATTTGCCCAGTCAACACCCGTCTTGATTATGATGCCATTATACTTGAACTAGAAGAAGATACAGATTTCACTATTATATACCAAATTAAAGATGTAAACGCATGTATGGCCAAATTTATTAGTATTATTCAAACCGTTATTTTAAAACATTCAAAATTAGTTACAATCCCTAGACAAAAAAGAACAATAAAGCCATGGATGACTACTGGGTTATTAAAATGTATAAAGAATCGAGATAGAATGCACATGAAAACAAAAAAAGATCCAAATAATTTAATTTTGAAGACCACATACACTCGATACAGGAATTTCTGCAATAACTTACTTAGGAAATTAAGAATAGCGCACGAAAAGAGTGAGTTAGAAAAGGCTAAAAATAACCCCAAAAATATGTGGAAAACCATAAAAAATATCACCAACACACAAAAGGTAAATGCCAGTGCTTCTGAGCTGCTTAAATTACGTGACGACCCAAAATCTTCAGTAAATGAGGTAAATCTCTTTTTTAGTAGCGTGGGCAAAGATTTGGCTGCCAAAATCATGTCTCAGGCACGTACTACCACTACGACCAGTAATTCTTGTCCTCCTACCCCGGTCCAGGATAATTCTCAAAACTCCCCAGTCGACTCTCTTGTATTACTAGAGGTTGATGAAGCAGAAATAGAGTCTATTGTGCTTCAGTTGCGAGATGATTGTGCTGTGGGATGGGACGGAATATCGTCTAAATTGCTTAAGATATGTCGTCATGTATTGGTCCCATTATTGACGTACCTCTGCAATCGTTGCCTCCAAACAGGTGTATTTCCGGATGCTCTAAAAAAGGCAATAATACACCCTATTCATAAGGGAGGGAGCAGAACCGGTGTAAGTAATTATAGACCAATATCAGTCTTACCCGCCCTCTCCAAAATTCTTGAAAAGATCTTAAACAAACGTCTGAAGAGCTTTCTAGATAAAAATAAAATAATTGCTGAGAATCAGTACGGATTCCGACAAGGTGTGTCGACAGAAGATGCCGTATTGGATCTCACGCAGCAAGTTGCTAGAAAGCTAGATAATAAAACAAAAAGCCTCGCTATTTTCCTTGACCTCGCTAAAGCATTTGACACCGTTTCTGTTCCCAAACTTATCGATAAACTGGAACTGGTCGGTGTACGTGGAGTACCGCTTGAGATGTTCAAAAACTACCTCAAAAATCGAACACAAGTGGTCAAAATTGACACATATTACAGCGACGAAGAACCAATAACATATGGCGTGCCTCAGGGAAGCATACTTGGTCCTACATTTTTCCAAATATATGTGAACGACTTGTGTAGGATGTGCCTTACCAACTGTAACATCTATGCGTATGCTGATGATACCGCGATTCTTGTTTACGGACTTTCATGGGATATGGTCAAGGCCACTGCAGAAGAAGCCTTATGCAAAATAATGGCATGGCTTAACTCAAACCTCTTGACACTCAACTTAGGCAAAACGACTTACATCCCTTTCGCAATTCGACGCAACACTGCACCTTCTCATAGCTTCACCATAGTTGCTCATTCTTGCTCAAATTCAATTGGGCCCTGTGTCTGCTCAGCACTCACCAGAGCCGACTGCACAAAGTATCTTGGAGTGCAGATCGATAGTGGCCTAAGATGGGACAAACAGATTGAAACTGTAACCACAAGAACAATGCGCCTTATCCACATCTTTAAGTCCCTTAGAGATTCGGCTGATCTTGACACATTGAAGATGGTTTATTGTGCTCTTTGTCAGTCGGTTCTGGGCTACTGCATAACTGCATGGGGCGGTGCTATAAAAACCGGTGTTTTGAAGGTGGAAAGAGCGCAAAGAGCCATACTCAAAGTCATGATCAAAAAACCCTACAGATACCCAACTACGGAATTGTACTCTGACTGCAAAGTTCTGACTAGGGGTCGCAAACCGGGATCCCGGATACCGAAAATACCGGGATACTGGACCAAAAATGGTCCTTCACAATACCGGTATTGAATTTTAGAATACCGGGATTTACGATATTTTCGGTATTCATCACAGAACGATGCAAATCGCAAATCACGGCACTTTTCCTGCACCGCCGCCACTTTTCCTGTACTAGTTCTAACGCGTTGTTGCAAGAAGAATGTTGATTATTACTATTATAATAGAAAATATTATGCTTGTTATAATTTAAGATTTTACAGATTTAATTAAACGAAGAATATTGATTACTTAATTCATTTTTGTTTAATATGGCTTTCATTAGCGCAGGTAGCGATGTTGCAATTTCGATGGGAGGGAGATAAATCGTATTCTTTGTTAAAAAGTCGATTTTCTTTTAATTGCTGACTTCCCAAAAAGAAGGAGGTTTCTATATTCTACCCATTTTTGTCGCGATGTCGAGAGACACCGCCAAGGCCACACCGAGAGACCGCATTCTCCATCGTGAGGGTTCTCACGCGTATGCTGGCATCCACCGTCGAGCGCTTCTTGCGGAACACCAATTTGGTTAATTCGGACCCATTCCCTCAAGGGGCTGGGCGAGGTGGTTTGCATTTATAATCAAAGAGCTTGCCCACCTCGTCGAGTAGCACAATGGGCCGGTATGTGGACGGCGAGTCCCAGCATCTAGATGAGGACCACCTTCCCCGTCTTCCAATGAAGTGGAAATAGCCTCTTTCCAAGCATGCGCTTAAGAACCCCTCCAGTCGGGGCCGAAGAGCCTCTGAGGCCAAGACCCAGTCTTTGCCAGGTAACCCATCGGGTCCCGGGGCAGTATTTTTGGCTTTAAGCCTACGTACCGCCACTCTCAGGTCTACCCCAGTCACCTCCTGAATGTCGTCATCGTCTCCTGAGTGGTCCGCTTCCAGCATCGCAGGTGGCGGAGCCATGCTGATGCTCCCCTCGCGAATCACCACGTCCTCCACGAGGTTAGGCCGGAGACTGCGTCAGCTGGGGGGGCCGGGTGCGGAGTTTATTCCGCAAATTCTTATAAGGGCGCCCTCACGGATCTCTGTTGAGAGTCTCCAGCATCACCTCGCGGGCCTGATCCTTGGCCCGCCGACGAGCCTCGAGGAAGGCGGTCTCCGCCGCTCTATTCCCTTCATACAGCTCCGTTTCAATGGCTTCCGCATTCGTCCGCATTCGGAGGACGAATGCGGAGCCTGCGATGCCTGACGTACAGGTGCCGCGCCGCCACACACTGCTCACTCAGGTGTGACAGCTCTCGCGACCACCAGTACACCTGGCCGGACTCGGGGCATTGCCACGTCGCATATCTCAGACATGGCCTCCTGGAACCAACCCGCCTCGTCGTTGACGTCCGCAGGCCTGACCGGTAATGGCACCCAGGCCCGCACGATCGAGGCTTCTAGGAGGAGCTCCCGGTACAGCTGCTTCAGCGCCCATCGCGGAACACTCGGGGTCTGTGGGACCAGCGCGCTTGAGAACTGGGCAGAGACTTCAAACCGGATATACTGGTGGTCGAAGTAGGTCTCCACACCCTCAATGACGCGCCAGTCAATGACACGCTGTGACAGAGCTGAGCTGGCTAACGAAATGTCCACCACCGACTCGCCCCGCGTCCGTACAGAACCCCGGTTCAGGATGTCCAGGCCTGTTCCCAGAGCCCAGCACTCGACCATCCCACCCCGCACATCCGTGTAACGAGAACCAATCAATGCCAAGAGCTTGACCTGGCCAAGCTCTTGGCATTAAAGTCCCCGAGTACAAGTACGGATGCTTAGTTAATATTTATACATAAAGGATATTGCAACTAAAAAGTAACAAAATAAAAAAGCTTTTTTGCAAAAAACCGTTGAAGTCGGTTTTAAACTTATATCTTTTTAAATTCTCTAATTTACCATATCACTATAGATACTATAAAAAATATAACGGAAAGAAAAACTAATAAAACAAATATAATTTCTATAAATGCCGAAAATACCGAAATTACCGGGATCCCGGTATTGTCCTAGACTCAATACCGAAAATACCGGTTTCGGAAAGTGGTACCGGTATTGCGACCCCTAGTTCTGACAGTACGGCAACTCTATGTGCTCCGAACACTTCTTAGAACACATGTGTGTCTGCCTCCGCCAAATCCAAACAAGCGAGTAAATCTTCTTCCAAGATCCCAGCATAAAACCACCTTTGCAACGCATCAATTCTACACACTAAGTACACACATTTACCAACAAATTAATTCACAATTAAATATCATAAGTTTAAACACAAACAAACTAAAACCCAAAGTAACGGAGTGGCTACTACAAAAGGACTATGCCTACACGGAGTCTTTACTCACATACATCAAGTAATAACATTGATACATACTGCATAACATACACTTACATTAAAAGGACATACATTACTATATCTCCCAACCAAAAACTCGTACTTGCACTACATTTCATACACGCACAAACATTCACACACACACACACACACACACACACACACACACACACACACACAAACACACACACTCACACACACGCATACTCACACTTCACACAACCAATCTATGTAACATCTATAACAATTATAATGAATAATCTTTGCACCTTCACCTGTTGTAAACTAATGTTTAAGGAACTGCTCGGCCGAACACTGTCTCTTAAAATACAGGTTAACCTAGTTTAAGAGGCAGGGTTGTATAAATTACTGTACAGAAATTGCAACATTTGTTAATTGTTTTCGTGATGATAATCTGTAACTGGTTGGTGAATAAAATATTATTATTATTATTATATTACGGAAATAATGCAAAAAGTTCAGTAGTTTGTACCTGTACGACAAAACAGGGTGTCCTTGCATTCCCTTTTGTTATAGGGAGTGAACATGGTTCATAAATTAAACGTGAATAATTCGTTTCAAACTGTACAATAACCTGGTAACGGCGTATCTTTGTGAATGTTTTCCTATTAGTTTTATATACCCTGCATTCTGCATGGGCTTGCATACGATAAGCGGGTGGTTAATATCTTATCTATTATTAATATTAACCACCCGCTTAACGTATGCAAGATCTTATCTTTTATTAATCTTCTTTCGCGAAGATTTCATATTATTCGACTTAGTAAATACTTTTTTTTAATCATCAGGTTCACAAATTTTAATCCAATGTATTATTTGTTATGGCTGCAGTTACTGTTCAATGAAATACATTGATACATTGATTATTTGATAAATCCGTAAAATAGGAATGTTAGCGAGAAATAACTATTTTATCATCGCTGTTTTTGTGACGCTAAATCTGTTGGCGACAACACGTAGCACCGGGAGCCACTGCGACGAGGAGGGCGACAGTGGCTTGCGGAGAGCAGGGTAGGTACGAGGTGCCGACTTAGATTAACAGTCCGCTATTTTATTTATATCTACCACCTCTGAGAATCACCAACAAAATCAACTTAATTTAATTTGTAATAAACTCGTACAACATAAATATGTTGATCAAAGAAAAGGATCAGCTGAAATATTACTTCTTTTAAAAAAGAAAACCAAACGTGGTTTATTATAAATTAAAATATAAATAAAAAAACAACAACAGCAACAGGCTGCAGGCTGCTGGCTGCTGGTTGCTGTTTTAATATTATTGTCGCACATTAAAACCCCGCTAGTTGCAATAGGTACCTACTTTTAAAAAAAAAACGATTTAATTTTTCGTGAAGTTTAACTAGGTACAGTTGAACCAGTTAATAAGTATACATTTTGCAATGTGTGAGTGAAGTCATAGGTATACGCACACACACTAAGTAAAACGAGTGAACTATGTTTCTAATAGTGTGCGTTATGTGCGTATAAGTCAAAACTGGCCTACCGCAGGCCGACTTTACATCACGCACTCATCGGTAACTTTTATTAATATTGTGTGGGTATACGTATTAAACATACACGGGTAAAAAATCAAGAAACGGGCTCACAGTGAAGGAATATGACCCAATATTTTAGATAAGTGTAGTAGAACTTCCGTGGCAGAGTGGTGTAAGCGCTTGACATAGTTATTAGTCTACGCTCGGTGTCGTGAGTTCGATCCCCACCGAGGAATTCAGTTTTACTGTTTTTTACCTTTTTTTACTTTTTGTTTTATAAAATTAAGTTTGTGACCAATAAAATCACTTAAACAAAAAGTAGAAAGGTAATTAAATAAAAACAATAAAATAATTTGTTTTATTTTTATTTATTAGTTAGACTATTCATTTGTTGCTTAAGGATGGACGTAAATAATTTTTTGAAGTAGGGTGGTATCTAAATTGAATCGAAAGTAAAATTAGCTGGGAAGTGAATCAACATGTTAGATAGTAAGAAATTATGGCAACTTCTATCTGCATAACAATAACATCACTTCACCAGACTTTTAACAATACGAATTGTTGTTTAAAACAGAGGAATACCGCAAGTTGTTTATAATAATATAACAAATAAAAATAATGCTAAGTTTTACATTTGTTCACACAAACATGAACATTATGTATATAACGATAAGGTTCACAATCGTTTAATATTTAAAATAAATTCTACTAATTTAGTTAATACATTCATTACAATTATCTTTCACCACCTTTTCTCCATAATATTTCACGCCCATCCTTATTCAATATAAAAGTTTTTTCGTCGCTACAAATCACCACATTGTTCTTCCAATCAAAATTAAAATAATTATGACCTAGCGAACTGTAGTCGGCGTCGTCGATGCGCAGTGGACAGTAAAATCTTTCGCGCTGGCTTGCTGCAGCGTGAACCAGCAGAACGCAGGTGATTTCTCACCGTTTGTAAGCACACATTGTGTGCTGTAGCTGTGACGCGTGTTGGCAATCTGAATGAACTAGCTTTGTGCTTTGCCACGATGTCATGGTGTCGAGCTGATGAATTCGTTTTTGATTTTGGCCCACGTCGAAGATTTTCCACGTCTCCAGAATCCGCATATCGGTGGACCCATAATTGCTCGGTTCATCTCTGTGAATATAAAACAAAACGGTATTTAAAATACCTACTTCTACTAAAATACATATGATAATAGTTATTTTATAGTAAATAGTAATATTTATGTATACTTAAAAATAAAATTATGCTTTCATATAGGTATGTCGCAGATTCAACACCGAGGCACAATATTTAGAGTTGACAATTTAGAATAACGCCATCTATCATCGTTTTTCGGATCTATCATCGTTAAAGTCGGAAACGTCAAGCAGTGAGCTTGGGTGAGGTCGATGCAGAGCGTGGCAGGTCTGGTTTGACAGTTTTCGGTTGACAGATGACAGCTGTCAGTTGTCATATGTCAAATGTCAGTTGTGAGTGGTCGGTTGACATTGACGTTAGACGCATTTGACTTGAGGGACGTTACTTTTTGGTGAGACACGAGCGCGAACGGTTGTTTTGCCCGCCTGTATCGAACTGACCGCGTTTCCGTACTTTAATCCATTTCCATCGGCTTGATCGTTTGAGATTTTGTTAATTTGTTAACGGAAGTAAATAAATAGGCGGTTGTAATCAGTGTTGAGACTATTATTTCGTACCTCCGCCATGCTGAACTTGGAATCTGACAACGATGAACCCGAAATAGTTGAGCTACCTTCGTCATCAGAAGTGGTATGTAACTCTAACGCCTACATAGTGTAAGTGACAGTACCAGACCGGAAAAGTGTAAAGACAATGCGCGTGTGTCTGAAAGTGACATAGAAACGGAAATGTGGTGTTTTATGTTCGAGCAGCTAAACAAAAACTTTATGACTATTGTGCAAGCAATGAAATCACTTTTTGCGAGTACGGATATTCGCCTACCTCATTTTGACCCTGAAAAACGGAACATTGTCCCGCGTGCTTGGTTGGCAAGAGCCGACATGTGTGTTATCGATCCGAATAGTCAAGGTGCATCGTTGATGATTGCTTTGAACCGCGCACTCATGGGAGAAACGGGACGAACGGGAGTCACACATCCACTGTAGGTGCGTCGTAAGTCGGCACCTCCGTCGCTGGTTGTCTTCCGCTGGGCCTCCTCCGGGTAACCGTTGGTCTCACCTGGTGGGGATGGACCGCCGGGGTGCTGTGAAGACAGCAGCGCCGTGAAACCGGCGCTGTGGCGTGCCTACAGGGGACGCAGCGAATTCAACAAGACTCGTGGGAGAAGTTTCGTCATGGCTGTCGTCCATATCTTGTCCTGGGATGATATGGAGCGATTTTAAGGAGCTGTTTATAGTCTGGAGCGCCCCGTATGGTGATGACGATCGCGAAGACCCTGATGCGACATCAGAACCGGGATTCACTCGAGCTGAAGAAAATACGAAGAATGGTGCGATGACGTCACGGTGCGCTGAGAATTTACTTCGGCAGCGGCGCCGGCGGCGGGACGCGGCTTGGCGGCGCGTGGTTGGCAGCGCGGCGGCGCGGCAGGCTGACCAAGCAGTGCCTGCAGCCTGCAGCAGAGGCAAATAGCGAGCGACGTGTTGAAGTTTGCTATGTGAGCAATCCCAGCGGTGTGCTGATGAATATCTGGTGAGTCGTATCCATTTTACTATGATTCTGGTGCCGAATGCTCTCTGATCAAAAATGTTTCGTTACAGTTCAGTGGCAAGCGTGTAAATAACATTGTAAATTGACCCGGGATAGGTCATGATAGTTTGTACTTCACAATTATTTACTGAGGTTATGAGTAACGATTTACTATTAGAGATTTTATTTCATGTTGTACCGGATAGTTGTTTTTAAAAAAATGATATTTTAATTGGCGTTGAGATTTTACAACAAGGATTTAATGTTAGTTAGACGTGTGATAGTGTTGTTTTTGTGTCGTGAAAAGGTTGTTAGGTTATGTGATGTTTCAAATAAGCTCAAGAATGCTTCTAATATTCAAATTGATTTCAATACAGTTGATACAGATGTTCCGTTAGAATTTCGTTCCCAATTAATTAATCTATTGACAGCATATTCATCTTTGTTTACTAGTGATTTCTAGATCCCATATTACAACAAGACTAGTTGAATACTAAGTGGTCAACTTAACATTTAAAGTACCTAGCATAGTAAGAGTTTTCTTATAACCTGTAACGTTACAGGAAAAATAAAGTTACATGTTGAACCCTACTTTAAAAATTATTTTGATAAAAGCTCGAAATGATTATCTTGATGGTGTTGTGCATGTAACCGGATGGAGGTTACATGTGGAAGTGACCGGATAGAGGTTGCCTGTTGTGTATGTAACCGGATGGAGGTTACATGTGAAGGTGACCGGATAGAGGTTGCCTGTTGTGTATGTAGCCGGATGGAGGTTACGTGTTGATGACCGGATGGAGGCTATAAGTGTGATGATGAAGACCGGATGGAGGTCGAATGTTTTGATGCTTATGGCCGGATGGAGGCTATAAGTGTGATGATGAAGACCGGATAGAGGTCAGAGTATGAGCACTGCAATATTTTAATGAGTTTTCATATTATTTGAATGAGTATGGGTGTTGTTCCACATGTCAGCTTTGAGAAAAAGAGTTTGTTATGATTTCATTAGAATTGATAATTTTATTCCACACCCACTTGGGCCAGGAATGGCCGAACGACTGGTATTGGGCAGACTTATGTTAGGTCAACTTTACAAATTTTGACTTCTGTTGAGACCGATGAAATTGTTTTAGAAATTCTTTTTCACGTTTTACCCGACAATTATTTGCGATTAGTTTCGGTTCATAATGTCATCAAATGAGATACGATTTGAGAAAATATGGTCAGTTGAGACATGTGACGCAATTGCTGACTGTAAATTTGACTTTTAAATTTGATTTGAGATCGGGCTTAAGGTCTAAGATGCAAATGCTGTATGCAAGTGATTCAGATTGCATACATTGCAATGCTGTTCGTTGCTGCACGCGTGTAAGTGTTTACTTGAGGGCTGTGACCAACGTTCAGCATGGCAATGTAGCTTAAGGTGCTAAATAGAGGCAATGTGTTGAGTTGAGTCGATGTTGGGTACCGGATGGAGGTCCCAGGTTGCCGGATGGTGGCAATGAGATGTGTTGAGGTTGGGTACCGAATGGAGGTCCCATGGTTGCCTGTTGGAAGCTGTGTGTGTTGTATGGTACCGAGTAGAGCATTGCATACTGGATTTGATCGGATACTAGATTTGGTCGAAAGTTGATGATTCTTGAAGAATGTTGATTTCAATGTTGAGATTTTCTTTATGAGATTTGATGAGATTATGGATCAGAACAAAATTTTGTTTTGAATTGTGTGTGTGTTAATACTCCGACGTCTTGGTCAGGGAGGCCGAGTAAGGGACGATTTACTTTCCGTGAATTCTTGTTGCAGATACCTCACACGAGGACGTGTGAAATGTCAAGATGGCCGTGTCGCAGATTCAACACCGAGGCACAATATTTAGAGTTGACAATTTAGAATAACGCCATCTATCATCGTTTTTCGGATCTATCATCGTTAAAGTCGGAAACGTCAAGCAGTGAGCTTGGGTGAGGTCGATGCAGAGCGTGGCAGGTCTGGTTTGACAGTTTTCGGTTGACAGATGACAGCTGTCAGTTGTCATATGTCAAATGTCAGTTGTGAGTGGTCGGTTGACATTGACGTTAGACGCATTTGACTTGAGGGACGTTACTTTTTGGTGAGACACGAGCGCGAACGGTTGTTTTGCCCGCCTGTATCGAACTGACCGCGTTTCCGTACTTTAATCCATTTCCATCGGCTTGATCGTTTGAGATTTTGTTAATTTGTTAACGGAAGTAAATAAATAGGCGGTTGTAATCAGTGTTGAGACTATTATTTCGTACCTCCGCCATGCTGAACTTGGAATCTGACAACGATGAACCCGAAATAGTTGAGCTACCTTCGTCAGGTATATATAATTAATGTTATTTATATACAATAATTATATAAAATACTTTTAAATTTATACCTATTATATACCTTATACTATATATTATACCTCTATTAGCAAACAAAATGGGCTATTATAACAATGGCTAATGCACTTTAGTTAACTTAATGTATACCTATCTATTAAATGATGAAATAATATTAATTTGGTTTATATGTAACTATATATACCATATATAAACTATAATACATACACACTTCTATATACACCAAATTAATATTATTTATTTTCAAATACTACACAAGTTAAAATAATTTTAGATAAGGTTTAAATATACATTATGCTATTATAACAATGTTAATGCACTAAAGTTACGTTAATTTTATTAATTCCTACGTAAACATAAAAGTTATAGTATCTGTTACTTACCGATATCATTAAGCGCCTTGCAATTTCACTAATAAATAAGGTTTGCTCATGCAAAAGAACGATTTCTGCCTTTTTAACGTTGTTTAATGATGCATGTTTGGATTCACAGAAATAAATTACAAACGAATATATTTAGAGTAATTCTGTGTTATCAATAAACTAAGTAATGCAAATAATCGTAGATTGACCACTAAGACTGCAATTTTTTTATAAATGAAGGTGTTTGAAAACAATTTTATTTTTAAATTGTCGGTAGTTAGTTTATAAGCAGCCGAAATAAAATGGACTGAGTGTCGTAGTTCTCAAACGTTGCAAACTTCATAACTCATCCATGAACGGGATTGAATCGTTAAAGATTCTACTTTAAATAATGTTTTAACAAAATAATGATTACAAAAAGAAAAGCAGCACCCGTGGTTTGATCTTACGACTCCTCGTTCGTTAACCAAAGGTGTTAACTATTGTGCCAAGATTGCTAGTAATTGCATTAGCGAAATATTAAATCTGATTCAGTGACAAATGAATGATTACTATATATTGGTATTATGGTATTATTGATGTGCCGCACGCACACTAATAAAGACAGAGCTCGCTTGCTTTACTCAGTCTTTGTGTGGCATAACTATTTCACACATGTAAAGTGTAAACTCATTAGCTAGTGTGCGTGATGTATACTTATTAGCTGTGCAGACTGTACTATTTACATGATTATATTTGTTTTTATGACAAAAAGAAATAAAGCTAAGTCCCAAAAAGGAGTCAAATTGTCTACTACAGTGGAGTGGAGGGTCATATTCCTCCTTCACATGCCCCGACGTACTGAGGACTGTTACACATTTCGACTGTTCACAACGCAGTCTTTACACATTGGCCAGAATGGCTTCACATTGCCCACTAGGGGAGTTTCATCTCGGAGAACAGGCTCGGCTTCACTTTAGTTACGATAGCTTTCACTTATGGCATATCGTTTCCAGTAAGGGTGGGTTTAGAACAGCCCCACCCCTGACCACTGTCTCACTGAGTAGACACGGACTCCCCATAAACGACGCGCGAAATATCGTACTTGTGTTACGAGCTGTGAAAACTTTGCTTGCGCGATGCAGGATTCCATTGTTCGAGAGACGAAGGGTCGGTTTAGTTTCGGAGGGTGCCGTTTGAGCGCTAGTTACGCTCGCCCTAAACGGTATGAAAATACAAAAAGTATTATTGCAGCTAGCGGGGATCGAACTTGCGACCAAATGTGACTTTTAAGAAGTGGTTCTCTATTCGACAGAGAGTAATATTTAGATGTAACTTGTTTTGTTGATTCTATAAATATGAATACAGGGTTTTCTTATAATTTGTATAAAGAAATGTTTTTTTACAGTGAATTATTTGTTGTAATGTTTTGTTATTTCGTTTTAAATATGCATGAAGAAACAGTTAATGCTTTAAGGGAAAAACGTGTGTCATAAAGCGCTAAATAAATTATTTCTAGGGTTAGTATTTCTTCCAACAGAGGCAAAGGTTTGGAATACAGGTTTTTAGGAATACAGATCTTTGTCGCATATTTATAACTGTTCCCACTGTTCGATGATCTGTAAGAATATTCTAAGTAAAACATTTTAATATAAAGATTCAGTAATTTTAGCATTTCATTTACAAAATAACAATTTTGTTGGTCAATATAAAAATGATTTTCCTTTTGTGAATTTTTAGATCTTAGGAACCTAGGCTCTACCACATTTTTTTAGCGCATTTTTTTACCCAAATCATTATTTTAGTTTTTTTTTTGTACGGATAAAATTAATATCACAAAAAGGTAACGTTTTCTTCATCCGTGGTGTTTGTTCCTGTTTCCTCAACACAACAGCGGATAGCTTAGCGCAGCTTATCCCAAATCTGCGTCACTGCGAAGAAACGGACTCCCACCCAACAATTTATAGATTGACAGCTGTTGTATTGCATCGTGCGATGAAGTACGTAAGCTTTAGGGATGCAACTTTGTAATTTAATGAAAGGACATTAAAGATCTCCCCTTTTGAACAGTGTGCGATTTGGGAAATGATTTTACTTTATAAAAGGAGAGGGTCCCGCTTGGGCGTTAGTTATGCGCACCCCAAGCGTTATACCTGCGCTAAGGGTTCCGAGTTCTAGCCCCGGATTGAACAAATTATTTTTGTGATTCTCTATATTTCGATACAGATTATTTATAACATTAATTTTGACCGGTTATTATTGATCGGAAGTTTATCTGCGGTAAACAACGCTACTTCTTTTGGTATATTGTAATTTTTTGTGTAGAATTACCTAACTGCTATTTATAAAAACTTCAGCCATATGTGTAATTTAAGAACATGGAAAAGTAATAAAACTCCGATGAAATAAAAGAAAAAGATCAAGAAGAAGAAGAAAGAAGAAGAAAAAGAAGATCAAGTCCTGTTGTGAAATCAATAAATACTTTTTCTTTCTTTCTTTCTTTCAAATTACTTCCTTAAATTAAGATGAACATCAAACGAAACGATTTACAGCAAAAAAAAACAAAAATAATTGATATCAGTGGGGTTCGAACTCGAGACCTCCACGTAATACCAGTTCGATATTTCGTGCGTCTCATATGGGGAGTCCGTGTCTACTCAGTGAAACAGTGTATGGGGTGGGGCTGTACTAATCCCACCCCAGGACGAAGCAATATGCTTAGGGTGAGAGCTATTGTGGAATACAGAGTGCAGTGCAGTGAATCTGCGTCTCGAGATGAAGTCCCATTGGGCAATGAGAGCCGTTCTGGCCAATGTGTAAACGACTGCGTGGTGACCAGTCGACATGTGAATAAGTCCTCAGTATGTAGAGGCAAGTGAAACGGAGGAATATGGTCCTCCACCCCGCTGCTGTAGACAATTTGACTCCTTTTGCCACTTAGCTTTGATGAAAAACAAATATCTAAGTAACCAATAAACTCCGAGTGCTCATATCCTGTTCAAGGAAATCTCAAAACGCTTAGTTGACGCTTCTCTTGACCCAAGGGCTGGCTTTTACCTTGGTCAGGGGCTAAGTGTATACAACGTGACAATGTCGCCAGTCTTTTGGGCACATTACCGGCTGACAGCGTTAGGGAGAACAGTTTTTTGATGCCATTTTATAGTTTCTTGTTGGTTTAGTTTTTTTAATTAGTTTTGTTTAACGTAGGTATATTATAATTCTTATTAGTTTACTCTAGAATAAATGTTTAATTGCGAGTAAACTTAACAAAAATTATTTCGATAAAATGCAAAACGTATTGCATCTGATCATGAGTTCCTGAGTTTGATTCCGAAAAAGTGAAAAATTTCTTTTACTTCTGAAGTCGGGCACTTTTGTTTGTTTGATTCAGTTTTTTTTGCTACCGACTTCTATGGTAAAGTTATTTATTCACTGTTTTTGTTTTATAGTAATATTTCCTTTTGTATTAAATAAAAGCTATATTATCACTAGACAGCTAAGTTACCCTGGGAATATTTGTAACCATAACGCAAGGTTTAGCCGTGCTTGCCTATGTTGATCTGTGGATTGGTGACCGCGCATTACCTACATACCGAGTTTTCTACGTGCTTCGGAAAGCACGTAAAGCTATTGCTATAAATAATATTTTTGTTTGAAAACCCTTTTTATTAATATAAATAATATTTATGGCGAACTCCGTTCCAAACCGTTTCTTAAAACCCCTCTATATTTTTATTTTCTCCCATTTTACAATTGTTTTTTACCATGAACATTGTCCAGTTTAACAATGCATCGTCAAAATCTACGATCACGAACACAGCATGAAGCTAGTGTTGTCTCACAAAGGCCGAAGTCCTCACCCTGCTTTTGACGCGCGCGTTCGTCCTCGGCCCCTCGACTTAACTGACGTTTAGCTGTACTTGCATGCCTGTCTGCCTGGGTTTCCTACAGATGTGGGTAACGATAGGCTAGAGTAAAAGATAGGAAGGTACGAGCAAGTGCCTAGAAAATAAATAAAATTATAAATCTTTCTTTCCCAGAACTCTGAAGACACTTGTATCTTAAGTTTACAACTTTACAAAAAGGAGTCAAATGGTGCAGTGGGATGGAGGGTCATTATTCCTCCTTATATCCCATAAAGAACAGAAGATGTCTATATTGATCTTAAGTTATCACTAAAAGTGAAACAATTCAATTTAATCCAATAAGTTGTACTTAATTAAATGTTCTTATTAACTTTTTTTACACTAGTTAATTAGAGAAAGAATATTTATATTTTATTATAAATAATCTTTTAAAAACAAACATAGACTAGATCAAATAAAAGCAGCAGATAAAATATTACTCTCTGTTGAATAGGAATTCTTATACTGACATATTGTCGCACGTTCGATCCCCGCTAGCTGCAATACTTTTTGTATTATATTTCCATACCGTTTAGGGCGAGCGTAACTAGCGCTCAAACGGCACCCTCCGAAACTAAACCGACCCTTCTCTCTCGAACAATGGAATCCTGCATCGCGCAAGCAAAGTTTTCAAAGCTCGTAACACAAGTACGATATTTAGCGCTTCGTGTATGGGGAGTCCGTGTCTACTCAGTGAGACAGTGTTGGACAGGGATGAGGCTGTTCCAACCACCCGGTTAAAGCAATACGCTATGGATGTCAGCTATTGTGGAATACGGAGTGCACTGGATAGACAAAGTGTGCCGATATGGTCAATGGGTCCCTTTCGTCGTGTGATTAGTCCTCAGTATGTAGAGGCACATGAAACGGAGGAACTGCAGTAGACAATTTGACTTCCTTTTGTCGCTTAGCTTTGTATTTATTTTCATACTAGCACTTCGCCCGCGTGGATATCGGTTATCGCGACCAATAGTATTCATAAAATTATAATAAACCTTACTCGATAATCACTCTATCTATTCGTGACCGACAGACCGACGCGACGGAAGTCTTATAATCCGATAGGTGTGAGTGATAGTAATTGGTTTAGATTTCAATAGTAAAAGCAGTAATTGTGAGTTATCCGTTAGAGATAGGCGTTCGATGTGCTATTTTTTAGGGTTCCGTAGTCAACTAGGAACCCTTATAGTTTCGCCATGTCTGTCTGTCTGTCTGTCCGTCTGTCCGTCCTCGCTTAATCTCTGTGACCGTTAGCACTAGAAAGCTGAAATTTGGTACCAATATGTGTATCAATCACGCCGACAAAGTGCTAAAATAAAAATTGGAAAAAAATGTTTTATTAGGGTAGCCCCCCTATATGTAAAGTGGGAAGTGATTTTTTTTTAATTTTAACCCTAACGTGTGATATATTGTTGGAAAGGTATTTAAAAATGAATAGGGGTTTACTAAAATCATTTTTTGATAATGTCAATAATTTCGGAAATAATCGCTCCAAAAGTAAAAAACAAAGCGTCCCCCCCCCTCTAACTTTTGAACCATAAGTTTAGAAAATACGAAAAAAATCTGAAAAGTAGAACTTTATAAGGACTTTCTAGGAAAATTATTTTGAACTTGGAAGGAAACAACAGATGGAAACTGCAGAAACCAATATAATTTGGTCCCTGAATCGTATGAGCGCCTATACAATCCAGAGGTCAAGTTTCATTGGCCCGTATTTCAAACAAAAAAAGAATTATTACTACGGAACCCTACACTGAGCGTGGCCCGACACGCTCTTGGCCGGTTTTTAAAACATAATATTGATATGCTCTCTAATGTTGTAGCACATTTTTTTGCGCTGTCACCAATACTTTGAGCAGATGAAAGACGTTTTACGGAAAAAAATACACTTTGGATTACTTCATTCAAGTTTTCTTAGAGATCCCTAATTATTTCTGGAAAAACTTATAGCCTATGTTACTCGGCTTTTCTTGTTTTCGTATCGATTCGTGGCTACCTACTGGGCCCAAACCGTATTATGTACATACGGTTTGGGCCCAGGAGGTAGCCACGTTTATTGCAGCGGCAGAAGCGCTGTTCAGGTCGTCAGTTTTTGAGTTAAATCGGTACAAACCAACAAATCTTTCCTCTTTATAATCTATACATATAATAAAATGGTAGGAAAGTCAAAACTGTACATTGAATATTTTTAAAAAAGAATACTTGGGATGTGATCTACAATCGATACCGAAGCCAAAAATATAGTTTTTAGAATTTCTGTCTGTTTGTCTGTTTGTCGGTTTGTCTGTATGTATGTCCGGGATAAACTCAAAAAGTAAGTACTGCATGGATTTACTTCAAATTTGGCACGAATATTACTTAGGAGTCGGGTCTACATATAGGCTACATATTATCACGCTATCACCTACGGGGAACGAGCAGTGAACCTTTATTTCTTCAACGCATTCTGTAAGAACGTGTAATCTAACGACCCATATTTAAATGTTGTTATTATGTTAACCATGCTATAAGCTAGCTTCACACTATAAAAAACACGCAATAAAAGTAACTTAGGCCGATAAACATAATTAAATGAATATAAGTAGTACCACGAAAATTTTTAAAGCAGCGCCATCTATGGAATTTCAAAAACATCAAGTCGAATTACATGTGTAAGCCTTTTTGGGTATAAATAATTTAAATTTGATCATGTTGGCGAGCTTAATAGTTGTTTTTAAAAGTCATAGATGGAGTTGTGCATGTTCTTAGACGTCCATCTGGAGAACAGCCAGTGCATATATTTTGATCCCGACAACGTTGCTGAGCGCTTGGAAAATCCGCGCCAAACAACTGTCTTGGCATTTTTCAGGCTCTGTGAAATCGACCAGTTTGCGAGGTTCCTTACGTATGACGAAGTGATATTACACATACGACAAGCAAAGGGGTGTAATAGTAATAGTCCTCCTGACCGTTTTCGGCCACGGCGGCCAATCTTAGCAGAGATTAGCCAACTGCGCGGGAGATATTATAGTGCACAAGTGTGTGCGCACGTGCGCAGGCACAGGTGCACTCTCTGTTCCTTTCCTCTCATAGTCCGATGGGACGGCAATCCGACACGACCGGAGAGAGATCAGGCGCAGGACCAACGGCTTAACGTGCTTTCCGAGGCACGGGGGTACTATAACTACTATACCGCCAACTTCCAAACTCCGGCCTACTACTGGGAAATTTCTAATGAAAAACCCAATAGCACTTTTTGTCCGACCCGGGAATCGAACCCAGGACCTCATGCACAGCAGTCGCGCTTACGACCACTAGACCAACGAGGCAGTTCAAAAAAAGAAAGGGAAAGGGGTGTATTTAACCGACATCGACGAGGACGTGCTGTGGAAGGTTTTCCGGGAATTTTCAAGGATACCGCATTGGGTAGAGTCTATACCGTGCACGGTGCACCTGAATAATGGTGAATGCTATTTTCTGCGGTTGTTACTTCACACGGTCCGAGGCCCAACGTCTTTCGCCTTTCTGAGGACATTTGATGGCGTGGAGTATCCCACTTACCGCGCAGCCTCGAAGTCACCTTCTCGACGGTGACCAAAACTGGGATGACACCTTCACGGAGGCGAGCGTCAGTAACAGTCCCAGCCGCATGCGTCATCTGTTTGCCGTCATCTTGGTGTTTTGTGGAGTCGCAAACCCGGTAGCATTGTGGGAGAAGTATCGCCATCATCTGTCTGAAGATATTCTCCGAGCTTTTGAGGCGTGCTACTAGAGACGAAGTCGAAGTAACTGATGAACGCGTGCTGAACGCCTGTCGCAGTTCACTTCAACACGTGGTCATTTCTATCGGCGGCAATCCACTGGTCGAATATGGGTTACCAGCTCCCCAATCATCACCGCATCAAGACCGCGGAAATCAGGAGTAAAACGCTGAGGCATTTTACGATCCGGGTGTAATGACTACCATACGAAATGACCATGTCGCTTTGTTCTCTTCAGAGCGAAAACAAATTTATGACATCGTCCTTGAAAGCGTTGGGCAAAACCAGGGTAAAATGTTTTTCTTGGATGCTCCTGGTGGAACAGAAAAAAACATTTGTTACAACTGGCATACTTGCAGAGGTCAGGAGGCAAGGCAAAATTGCCATTGCTGTAGTGTCGTCGGGAATCGCTGCCACACTGCTTCCGGGTGGCAAGACAGCACATGCCATGTTTAAAATTCCTATCGATTTAGAGAGTGCCGAAACGCCTGTTTGTGGTGCGTCACGTAACAGTGATAAGGTACCCGTGCTCAAGGATTGCTCACTGATCGTATGGGATGAGTGTACGATGGCCAATAGGAAGGCAGTTGAGGCCGTGGACAGAACCCTGCAGGACATCCGCAGGAACGGACATTTGATGGGTGGTGTCACAGTTCTGTTCAGTGGCGATTTCCGACAAACGCTTCTCGTGGTGACGCGGGGATTGAGGGCTGACGAGGTGAATGCTTCATTGAAACGATCTTCATTGTGATCACGAGATCGCACTCTGCGCTTGACCATTAATATGAGAGCTCGGCTCGGCGGCAATGCACGTGTTCAAGAATTCTTCGATGTCTTTCTAAGTCTTGGCGAAGGCACTCTACCAGATTAGAGAGGTGGGCAGGTGGTGCTTCCAGAATCTCTCATTATAGTTGTATCCATCTAAGAAGAACCCATTCGTTGTGTGTACGGGGACATCGGTCGTATACCGCACCAACAGAATTGTTGGGTGTGTGAGCGGGCTATTTTGACGCCCAAAAATGATCAGGCTGCAGCAATTAACGAATGCATTCTCTCGGAAATTGAGCGGAATGAAGTGGTCGAGCAAGATGACGCCACACGTTATCCTGTGGAATTTCTGAACTCCCTGTCAGCAAGTGGACTTCCAGCGCATACCATCAAGCTGAAGGTCGGTGTCCCGATAATGCTTCTTCGGAACCTATCTGCGAACCGACCTCTAGATGAACTGCTTCTCACACGGGCAATTGTACTTCGCTTGCTCCCGCGTCATCAGTCCTGACTCTCTATACATTTTGACTGCGGAGAGCCAAACCAATACTATGGTTTATAGAGAAGTCTTATAAGTATGTATTTTTACCCCATTCTTATCTTAATTCATTTTTTTCTCCATCTGCTTCAGTCACAACTTATGACTAAAGCAGGCTGAAAATCAGCACTTTTTGAAGGTCAATTTTACAAAAAAAAAGTCTCCCTCTGTTACTGCACTTTCTGTAGATATGAAATGTAAAGAAGAAACGGGTAAATGGAAAAGGTATTTTTGGTGCTGTATAGCGTTCAAGCAGACGACGTCGCGGGCAGCAGCTAGTATCTAATATATAAAATTCTCGTGTTTTCGTTGCCATACTCCTCCGAAACGGCTTGACCGATTTTGATGAAATTTTTTGTGCTTATCCGGTATCTATGAGAATCGGCCAACATCTATTTTTCTTTTCTTTTTTTCTTCTAGGAAATTATTTATAATATGGCAAAACAACGTTTGCCGGGTCAGATAGTTAGTTTATAAAAAGACAAATATCTTAACAAAAACTTTATCGGTAGTAATGCAAAAAGTATTGTAGTTAGCAGGGTTTGTACTGCGACTATGATTTCTTTAACTTGATATAGGGAGTGATAATGGTTTTTAATTTTATATACCCTCCATACGTTAAGCGAGTGATTCAATATCTTACACTAATCCTCTTTCGCTAAGATTTCATATTCGACATATTTTATTTTTTATTCATCATGTTCACAAAACCAATGTATTTATAAATAAATTGATACATTCATTATTATTTGATAAATCCGTAAAAAAGGAATCTTAGCGAGAAATAATGATTTTATCATCGCTGTTTTAGTGACGCTAAATCAACTCAATTTAGTTTTTAATAATAAATAATATGTAATACCTATCAAATTATGGGATCAGCTAAACTATTACTCTCTTTTAAAAACGAAACCCAAAGGGGTTTATTATAAATGATATTTTGTCGCATGTTCGAACCCGACTAGCTTTTTTTTCGGGTGAAAAATCATCAAATAACCCCTCCCGCTCTTGGGCAGAGCAAAAGGGAGGGTCAGACTTCTAGTGACTACTAACCACCCGCGTTCCTTCTTAGCCCTATATGCCGAGGCCGCGATATCCTGTGGACATCCCGCAGCTCCGGCTCCATTATTGTTTTTTCGATTAAGATTTTAATAAGTTTACTGTTTTCTTAGATATTGTTTTTTAATGAAAACAAAATCTATAAGCCTACGTCACAAAAAGGAGTCAAATTGTCTACTACAAGTGGAGTGGAGGGTCATATCCTCCTTCGCATGCCCCGACGTACTGAGGACTGTTACACATATCGACTGTTCACAACGCAGTCTTTACACATTGGCCAGAATGGCTTCACATTGCCCACTAGGGGAGTTTCATCTCGGAGAACAGGCTCGGCTGCACTTTATTTACGATAGCTTTCACTTATGGCATATCGTTTCCAGTAAGGGTGGGTTTAGAACAGCCCCACCCCTGACCACTGTCTCACTGAGTAGACACGGACTCCCCATACACGACGCGCGAAATATCTTACTTGTGTTACGAGCTGTGAAAACTTTGCTTGCGCGATGCAGGATTCTATTGTTCGAGAGACGAAGGGTCGGCTTAGTTTCGAAGGGTGCCGTTTGAGCGCTAGTTACGCTCGCCCTAAACGGAACGAAAATACAAAAAGTATTGCAGCTAGCGGGGATCGAACTTGCGACCAAATGTGACTTAGGTTTAAGAAGTGGTTCTCCTAATCGACAGAGAGTAATATTTAGATGTTACGCGCGCCTCGGTTTAAACAAATTATTATAGAGATTCTCTAAATATGAATACAGATTTTTCTTATAATTTGTATAAAGAAATGTTACTTTTAGATAAAGCTGTGAATTATTTGTTGTAATGTTTTGTTATTTCGTTTATATGCATGGGGAAACAGTTTATGATTTAAGGGAAAAACTATGTAACAATATATTATTATTATTTCTATAGTTAGTATTTCTTCCAACAAAGGTAAAGGTTTGGAATACAGGTTTATAGGAATACAGATATTTGCCCCTTGTTTATAATTCTTCCCACTGTTGGTGGTCGATGGAGGAGCTCGTGGCTTAATAAGAACTGCCACTCGGGTCGATCTTTAGGTAAATCTGTCCTTGCCTAGGTCGGTCTGTGGATGGGTGACCGCCCGACATACCGGGTTTCCTCCGTACCTCGGAAAGCACGTTAAGCTGTTGGTCCCGGCTGCCATATATAGATCTTTGGTAGTCGTTACATATAGTCAGTGACCTGAAATTCTGACACCCAGTCTTACCAAAGGGTATCGTATTACCTAGTATTAACTGGGTTGTGGAGGTCAGATAGGCAATCGCTCCATGTAAAATACTGGTATTCAGCTGCATCCGGTTAGACTGGAAGCCGACCCCAATATACTTGGGAAAAGGCTAGGCAGATGATGTTGGTGGTCGATGATCTGTAAGAATGTTTTACAGATTAGCATTTCATTTACAAAATAACAATTTTGCTGGTCCATAAATTATTTATTAGATTTTCCTTACGTGAATTTTTAGATTTTGGGAACCTACCTACCACATTTTTTTAGCGCCACACATTTTGATATGTCTAAATTTTAGTTTTTTTTTTGTACGGATTAAATCAATATCACAAAAAGGGAACGATATTTTCTCCATCCGTGGGGTTTGTTCATGTTTCCTCCACTCAACAGCGGATAGCTTAGCGCAGCTTATCAAAAAATTGCGTCACTGCGAAGAAAAACGAACTCCCACCCTTAAGAGCGTAGACGGGCTGCGTATAATATACGTATATATAACTATTGCCGTCGCTCTGCGCTCTAGCAACCGGGCGGTATCAATATGTGAGTGCGATAGAGACAACTGCAGCTCAGAACGATTTTACCTATAAAAAACCTTGACCGATCGACGTTTCGTATTCTCCTGTTTTCTCCTCGAAACCTAAGCCAATTAAATTATATTTGGTATCAAAATTTAAAGGAAGAATAGATCTATGCCCCTATTACTTGTTTTTATTTTAAAAACTTTTCAATTTTCTTTGGTAGTCATCTGATTACGTAGGTAAAAACGGGGTATTTTTTTAGGTTTTTGGTAAGTCATATTTATTTTTGTAATAAATTTTTTGAAAAAAAAAAAATGACAGGGGCATGCCTTCAATAGACCTGGATTTTTATAAATAAAAACGATTACTCTAGAGGCATTATCCAGGAAGAGAATAGGGGAATACATTTGTATGGAAAAATGCAGCCTGACTACGCTCTTAAAGATTGACAGTTGTACTGCATCGTGCGATGCAGGACGTAAGTTTTAAGGATGCAACTTTGTACTATAATGAAAGGATATTAGAGATCACCCCTTTTGAGCAATGTGTGATATGGGCTATCATTTTACTTTGTAAAAGGACAGGGTCCCGCTTGGGTGCTAGTAATGCTTGCCCAAGCGTTATACGCGAAAGGTGCCGAGTTCGAACCCCGGATTAAACAAATTGTTTTTGTGATTCTCTATATTTCAATACAGATTATTTAAATATATTATTTTGATTCGGTTACTATTGATGGGAAGTTATCTGCAGTAAACAACGCTACTTCTTTTGGTATATCGTAATTTTTTGCGTGGAAGTATTTAACTGCTATATAAAAACTTCAGTCCTTTATAATAATACATATTTCTAATTGAAGATAATGGAAAAATAAAAAAGCTCTGATGAAATTACCTCCTCAAATTAAGTTGACCATCAAACAAAACGTTGCACAGCCAAAAAAAAAACAAAAATATTTGCTATCCGTGGGGTTCGAACTCGAGACCTCCACGTAATACTAGTTCGATATTTCACGAGTCTCGTATGGGGAGTCCGTGTCTACTCAGTGAAACAGTGTTTGGGGTGGGGCTGTACTAATCCCACCCCAGGACGAAGCAATATGCTATGGGTGTAAGCTATTGTGGAATACAGAGTGCAGTGAATTTGCCTCGAGATGAAGTCCCATTGGGCAATGAGAGCCGTTCTGGCCAATGTGTAAACGACTGCGTGGTGACCAGTCGACATGTGAATAAGTCCTCAGTATAAAGAGGCATATGAAACGGAGGAATATGGTCCTCCACCCCACTGCAGTAGACAATTTGACTCCCTTTTGTGACTTAGCTTTGTTTTTTTTGCATAAAAAACAAACATCTAAGTAACCAATAAACTGCGAGTGCTCATAATTATCCTAAGCAAGGAAATCTCAAAACGCTTAGTTGACGCTCCTGTGACCCAAGGGCTGGTTTTTACCTTGGCCAGAGGCTTAGGCCCAGATTCAGAGACCACACTTTGACTTTACTACACTTTTCTTTTGTAGGAAATTAGTTTAACACGAAGGACTACATTATTTAAACGCATAATAATGCAAAGTTTACTTTGAGGCCAAAGTCGTGATTATCGACTACTTCGCCTTTACTAAGTAAAGAACAGCTTGAAGTAGATCTTTCCATCAAAGTAAAGTCAAAGTGTGGTCTCTGAATCTGGGCCTAAGTGTTGCCATACAACGTGGCGTGGCGTGGCGTGGCGATGCCCGGCAGTCTTTTAGGCACATTACCGGCTGACAGCGTTGAGGAGCAGTTTTTTGATGCCATTACAACAAGTCTTACCTGAGGAAATCGTATCACCCAATGCTAACTGGGTTGTGGAAGCCAGGTAGGGAGTCGCTCTATGTTAAATACTAATATTCAGCTCCACCCGTATAGACTAGAAGTCGACCTAGACATAGTTGGGAATAGACTAGGTTAAAACACTAAATGACGTTGTGGGAAAAAAGCTAGTTCATTAAAATGTAACTTGATTTAAGTTGGAGATTTCTAAGTTATAATAACATAAGCTTACAGGAGGAGCTCGTGGCTTAATAAGAGCTGCAACTCAGGTCGATCTTTAGGTAAAGCTGTGCTTGCCTAGGTCGGTCGGTGGATGGGTGACCGCCTGACATACCGGGTTTCCTCCGTGCCTCGGAAAGCACGTTAAGCTGTTGGTCCCGGCTGCTATAATATAGATCTTTGGCAGTCGTTACAGGTAGTCAGTGACCTGAAATTCTGACATCCAGTCTTACCTAGTATTAACTGGGTTGTGGAGGTCAGATAGGCAGTCGCTCCATGTAAAATACTTGTATTCAGCTGCATCCGATTAGACTGGAAGCCGACCCCAATATAGTTGGGAAAAGGCTAGGCAGATGATGAATAACATAAGCTTACCTACACTTTCAACCCGAATATTCTAAGGTAAATGGTATAAGGTCATTAATCCAGCTGGTTAACGCTAACACGGTGTTGTCAACCACAACAGCATATATTAGGTTGGAGTGTTGCCAGCATACCCTTGTTCGTGGTTGGTTCCGTACGAAATTAATGTTTGGAGTTTCTGATGCACTGGCAAAATTTAAAGGAGTTATTTAGGAATGAATTAATTTCTAAACCCGGTCTAGTGTTCGCAAGTGCGACTGCTGTGAATGACGTCCTGTGTTATTGATTTCTTTCATCAGGAATTTCTCGGTAGCAGCCACGGAGACCAGATTTTTGCCCGGTTGATGGCAATTGGCTCACCCCCCATTACATGGGACTTTAACATAACTGCATGGCAAAATGTGGAGTACTATTATAATAATAATAATAATATTCCACAACTATCACACAACGCCATCTAGTCCCAAGCTAAGCAGAGCTTGTGTTATGGGTACTAGACAACTGATAAACATACTTATATATTTCTAAATACATACATATTATAGATAAATTACACCCAGACACAGAACAAATGATCGTGCTCATCACACAAACATTTGTCCTGGGTGGGAATCGAACCCACGACCTCCGGCACAGCAGTTAGGGTCACTAACCACTAGACCAACAGGCCAGTCAGACTATTAGACTGCGTTAGACGTTGACGTTAGCAGCGCGACAGTCGCGCGACTACTTATCAACAAATTACGGGTTATTACGGCTGTTCTTATAAAATGTGAATAACAAGCGTGGTAAGTTCTAAATTTTGTTTCTAAATAAGGTTCTCTTTAAACTGTATAATACTGAAACAATTTGCTTGCAACTCTCAAAGCCACATTCCAATCTATTTTAACAATAGGAGTGCCCATTTTCAAGTCTCTTTAGTTAAATGAGTGTCTATTATATATTATAGATGCCGTGCATCTTGCAAATGACAGCCTTGATTGAGAGTGTGAAGCAATTTCTCTACATGTACCTACAGCCTAAATAAGCAATCACCGTAACTGGTGTAAGGTGAGATGAGATTTAGGTATCTCGAGTCCTTATCTACATTTATGTATTCCACAGCTGTCCACAGTATCATGTTAGGTGGCATCTATTTTGAGTTAAAATACAAAAAGTCTCGTCATACTGTTCGATACGTTTTCACGCGAACATTCGAAGTATTATTAATTAAATAAACCAAGTGTGAATAACTCAAGTGTGAATAGTCTCAGATCAAATATCAGCTATTTTGCGTTGTACAAAGTACATAGATGCTGACATTACTGCTTTGATGACGGAAATACAAAAAAAAGAAAATAATCTTGATAAAAAATCTCCAAAGAGTTCTTTCCAGATAGTTTTATGCGATGTAGCAGGCCGGCAATCATCCATACTCAAAAATCCAAGATTAATGCATCCTGGACGCGAATCAACAATAGAAAATATCAGTAGTTCAGGCCCCAGTAGAGGAATAGCTTAATATTACCAACCGGGCAAATATTTTGATTCCGTGGCTGCAACTGAAAAAAACCTGAATAAACGTTGCCGGACCTGGGATTCAAACCCAAACCCTCATGCTCATTAGTCACGTTTGTCACCACTAAACCAACGAGTCAGGCATCACTATGTCAAGCACCCAAATAACCCTCTCCTCACTGCTGCAGGGTATTCCAAGCACGAAACTTAACTAACTATCAAGCTACAAAGTCCGTACGGATGTGTCATTAAATGTGTCGCCGGCAGCTTTAATGAAACGCGTTAGGGGCATCCCTGAGTGTAAATATTTACAAAATGGTGTACGTCAAACTATGTAGGTATTAGGAGGTAGGGTTGGCAAGTAGTAGCAATTAAGAGTTACTTCGCCATTTTATGAGCGTTTATAATTAACGTGCTTTGTTATTGTTAGGTACTTTGTTTATATGGCAAGAAAGGAGATGTTTCATTAGATGACGAGTAATATAGAAGTATAGAAGAAGGCATGCTGCGCTGACCACATATCAATCAGGGCAAGATAAAACTGAATTTAAAACCAGTTCCCTTCAACCCATTGAGCTGAAATTTTGAACAGACCATTGGTTCTGGTGACAATACATAAATTATGACATTATACAACACTTGATTCTCCAGACAGGATCGCCTCCTCACGAGAGAACTCAACGGTTAATAGTATGGGCACTTTGGGGGTATGAGGAACAGCGAACAGGATATAGCGTAACTGTTGATAAACATAATAATATTTTATCATTGTTTTGGTATGATGTTGATTAACATTCTTCTTGTGTCTTCTTTTCATTATAATAAAGCTTGTTTTTCTTTTTTATTGTTTGGTGAACGATTCTAAGGCGTCGCAGCAAGGCAAGGTGGCTTGATGAGCTTGTGAAAGCTACGAGGAACCCAAGACTAGATCTATATCCCAGCAATGGAAACATTAAGAGCGTATGCTACCTCAGATTAGCAACCCTATTTGTGGTGGTTCAAACTTCGCTTGTAATACTGTTAGAATAAAGTTCTAATCAGCTTGCACTACAAAGCGGTTGTTACGTCTTTCGCTGCGGCCGAATAGTGCGAAATTAGTGGTATTTTGCGACTTACAAAAAAACTATTGATTGGACTAAAAAAGTAAAACACTATGACTTTAGTTTGTTGCTTGTAGAATTATTTGGCAAAAAAATCAGAACGATGACATGTATTTTATTATGGTTTTTACTCGTTAAAAGAAATTTTTAGAGGTATCTTCGCGATTTTTTTCTATCGAGCAAAGTTAGTTGTATTATGTTTTCACAACACTACGGCACTAGCATATATCCTGAAGAATATCATATATTTTTCTGATGTTGATTACTGCAGTGAATCATATACTTTTACGCATTATAAAACTCACGTTTGAGGTACCATACGCTCTTAAAGGGTATAGTTATGGTATTAGAGGAATATAGAAAGACAAGCCACAAAAGAAAGAAACGTTAGCCAAAACATAAAAAGTGCAGAGACTTAGAAGAGTCCAGTCAGCATTGGTTGGTCCAAGGTTTAATAAGAGAGAATGAGACATAAGAGATGGTTGGTTATTGGTATAGGTAGTAGACATATGTTTACAACAAGTTTAAAAATCTAAAACCCGACTACGAATAAAATATTGGTTTTTGCTCTCCAAGACCTTTCATTTGATATCAAACATGTTATGATTATCTCAATTTAATATTTTTGAGGTAAGTTTTTGACATTTAAATTCCGTCATAAAAAGAATTTATAAAATTTATATAGCCTATGTCACCCGGGCTATTCTTACGAATCTATTGACACCTCATTTATTAAAATCCGTTCAGTATTTTAGGCGCTACGGTGGAACATACATACATACATACATAGACTGCCAAAATCATTACCCTTCCTTTTGGCTTCGCCGTAGTCGGGTAAAAATAAAAAAGAATAACAAGTGTGAACAACCCTAGCACAGGGGTTGCTTCCGTGGTACACCTTAACTTTGCAAATTAATGAGAATGAGTTCCGTCGCAGATAAACTAGTCTGTAGCTTGTTTGTTGTGACCGGCTGCAGGCGAAACCAGAAGTTTAACTAGAGATTTAAAACTGTATGTCTGAGGCGAGTTAGTAAGTCTGTTTTAGAACGATTTCCGTGTTTGTTTATTGGTTGGTCGAGGATTCGGGCAAAGTGCTATTGGGTTTTTCATCAAGAATTTCTCAGTAATACCGACGGAGTCTGGATTTGTGCCCAAATAATGGCAATTGGCTCGCCCACCATACATGAGACTAAATCTTAGGTCACTAGCTACATAAATTATGTGTGCCTAAGCACTGGTTCTAATACTTCGTGTAAAATATCGTGTAGAATATCGTATTCGTATGAATATGAAATATTAATTTAAGGCCGGAAATACACGGACCGCTTGATGCAGTCAGGGGCGACAGTTTCAAGCTGTGACTGCAGAGTGAACTGCAGAGTTCTATGGACGCACATACACGAACCGCTCGAGCAGTTGCAACTGATTCTGGCGGTCGACAGCACGGTGAATTTTCATCGTGCGGTCAAGCAGTCGCCAGCCATACACTGACTGCTCGAGCTGTCGACTGCTCTCGCGCAGTTACCTCCGCCCGCGCTCTTCATTCCACGTCGACACGCTTCCCGGCCGCACGCACGAAATTGCCCACCGCTCGAGCTGTTGAACCAACTGCTCGAGCAGTTATCACTGGCAGCTTCAAGCTGTTGATTCTGACTGCAAGAGCGGTCCATGTATGTTGATCACTGGTTAACTGCTCGAGCTGCCCGTGTATATGGCCGGCCTAACAGTAAAACGTGGTAAGTAACCGTTGTTGATTATGAAGTCATAATTTATCAAAATGCAAAGGCTGCAAGGTTTATATGAACCTGAGAGAGTGGAGTCAATAAAAGATTTATAAGAGTGATTTATAATAATAATAATAAGCCCCTTTATTCCGAACCAAGCAACATATTACTCACTAATCTTAAACATTACATACAAAAATAAAACTACAAAATGTCCCTTAGTTCGGCGTGATTGGCAAAGGCCTCCTCCAACGATTTCCATTGTTGCCTGTCTTGGGCAACCCTTCTCCATTTAGATCCAGCTGTCAATTTTATCTCGTCTTCCCACCTTAAATGCTGTCTTCCTCTATTTCGTTTACCATCTCTTGGGTACCATTCTGTGACTTTCCTACTCCATTTTCCCACCTTGTCGCGCAACATATGCCCTGACCACCTCCACTTTTGCTGGTCAATTCGTGTGAGTATGTCGGTGAGTTTAGTTAATTTTCTTAAATCCTCATTCCTAATTTTGTCTTGGCGTTTATAACCAGTCATACTCCTCTCCATTGCTCTTTGTGTTACGGCAAGTTTTTCTCTCAGTGATTTTGTGAGGGACCATGTTTCACAACCGTATGTTAGGCAAGGTAAAATGCAACTGTTGAATGTTTTTCTTTTTATTAACATGCTTAAGTCTTTGGACTTCATTATCTCTTTCAGCAACCAGTATCTTTTCCAACCTGTTGCTATTCTGAGATTAATTTCTTTCGTCATTTGATCTTCTGTTGAGATAACTTGGCCCAAGTAAATGTAATCTTCCACATATTCCAGCGGGTTGCTTTTAATTTCATGTTTTTTCGTGTTTGTCATCGTTTTGGTCTTGCTGATGTTCATTTTTAGTCCAACTTGCATACTCTCATCGTTTAAATTATTAATCATATACTCGAGGCTTTCAGGATTTTCCTCTAGTAAAACAAGGTCGTCGGCGAATCTGAGATGGTGCAGTCTTGTCCCATTTATGTTGATACCTAACTTGTCCCAGTTTAGGTTGCGGAAGATATTTTCCAAGACTGCAGAAAACAATTTTGGGGATAGAGGGTCTCCCTGCCGCACTCCTCTTTGTATAGGAAAGTCTTTCCCTATGGTTTCCAGCTGGATTCTTGCCTTACTGTTTGAGTATATGTTTTTTATGATTCTGATATATATGATTCTGAGTGATTTATAGTAATGATTAAAAACTCTGTTCTAAACGTGATAAAATCTGCTCTGCTCCGAGCCAGTCTGTGTGAACGGACCCTTAGAGATTTCGTGTATGAATACATAAACCTTTAAATCTGGTTAAACGGTAGCTCAAAATAAAGTTTATACAATCTACTGTAAGAGCTCAAAACAGCTATTATGGTTTTAAAATGACAACCAAAAAGCCTGCCAAATAAAACAATTAAGTTCAATGTTTAGAACATAAAATCAGTTACATTCTAGTTAAATTCAGCCCTCATAGAGGCGGTAAAGCATTGTTGACTAGACATTACGTCACAAAGCAGGGTATGCTAATATGGTACGTGCGTTCATTTGTGGGTAATTCCGGCCGTGTACATCGGACCGCAGTTTTCGATCAGCCAGCCGCTGTGTTTGGGTTAGCTGCTGCGTTATTTCACTAGCTTTTTGGGTGTGACGGACTTGGCAGCCTAATATTTGGTTTAAAGAAGTTTGGTGTTTGATAACGAAAGGTACGAATAAAAAGCCTGGATAAGAGTTTCGTTGTGTGGTAAGATTACTATCCAGAATGTGGTTTGACTGAATTTTTTTTTTCACTTCGCATCTTAGCCCATAGATTACATAATTAGCTTACAGGCTAACATAAATAATAAGACAATTATGTCAGTTAATAGACCCTTAATTACTTGTGTACTATTATATGTTGCCGGAACCAGCGAGAAGGATTCAGCATACAGCGTAAAATGGCAGTCTGAACTACAGATTATTCGATTTCAATGAATTTAGGTTGACCGTCAACCTGTAACCGTGAGGCTGCGAGGTTAAATAATAACAGCTGCTCCGATGAAAGTGTTGCGGTTGTAAACGCCATCATCAATGTTCCTGTAAGGTACTATTGAAAATTGTGTATTACCAAATCCGCGCCTGACAAAAACAATAAAGTTAGCAACCCAATATTACAGTTCATCACATATCTATTAAATATTTATCAGGCGCTGTAATATAATGCACAACAACCATTTTCATAGGCTTTCACGGCTCCGTGGTTACTGGTTTGTGTAACCTTAATGTATCGGGTTTGTGTCGTTTAGTTTCTAATTTCTAATATATTATGTATTGAGGTTTAGATTTTAGTACGTGATGCTAATTAATAGAAAGCTTCTGAGGTTTTGAAGTGCCTGTTGCGAAATGGCTGATGGTTGGTTCTGTGTAGTTGATTATGAGCAATCGCTGTGTTTAAGGAGCCGTATTAGATCGGAGTGTCTAAATTATTATTGTATTAAACTGCCATTTTAATGCCGTAGTCAAAAAATCTTCTTCTAATAAATAAAAATAGAAGTCCTGACTGACTGACTGACTGACTGACTCATCAACGCCCAGCCCAAACCTTTGGACCTAGAAAGTTGAAATTTTGCACAGAGGTTCCCTTTATAATGTAGACAAGGAATAAGGAAGGATTTTTTGAAATTCAACCCCTAAGGGAGTTAAATAGGGGATGAAAGTTTGTATGGAAAATCGTCATTTTCACGCGGGCGAAGCCGCTGGCAAAAGCAAGTTCTTTATAATATTATTTATTTTTTCGTATTTATTTTCATTATGTGATTTTTATTGACTTTTGCCCAGGACTCGACAAACGTAAGGGTTGAAAATTATCCCACGTGAATGTGTCCTGCCTTTATTAAACATGAGACGTGTGCCTAATATACTGAAATCCGATAAGCCGTAAAAAGATATCAAACTGTCGGGCATACTAGAGTAATTTTGCCATTTATGATATCGTAAACGAATAAAGATAAATTTGTAGCACGCGACCATATTTCATAATTATCATAATTCCACTTAAGTTAAACCCTTAAAACGACGTTAAAAAGCAAATTAAAAGCACTCACTACAAAACATTCCTACTCCTATCCACCTCACAAACAAAATAGCGTGACGATTCCTCCTTAAAACAAACGTCGAACAAATAAAGTAAATCTTTCAAACATTTTCCTAACAATATCCAAGTTTTATAGCAAACAGCTAGCAGCTTGTCGACAAGTGAATGATCATTGCTATTACAAATTGGACAGGCGCTTCGAAGTAGGGTGAATTTGCGACAATACAAGTTGAATTGTGTCAAGTTTCCGACAGTTCTCTATGTTCAGTGATTCAGAAAAAAATAAAAGAAACTAGCTTTTCTTTGGTGTGTTTTAGAAATGACGTGTTTGAGCGGAGTTAATGGTGTTTGTGGGGGGTAATGAGCGGAAACGGAGCTGATGATCTGAGCGGACCGTAGTAAATACAGAAGTCCGCTCACTCACAGTGGAAGCACTTCTATGAAAAAAGCCGTTGCGAGTTAAACGGAGTCCGTACGGAGCCCGCTCCGCTCGCAGTGGAAGGCGGGCATTATGGTTGTGATCTTTTTCTAGGGTTGTTATATAAGGCAAGTAAAGAAAAGTCAATCGACTGGAGGCCTTAAATCCATCCTCAGGAAAGTCCGATTAAGCAGTACCCATCTTCTCTGGCTTGAACTGCGAGATCTATTGCAGTCCTCTGTCGAGTATATTCCTTTAATAAGTAAGCTATAGGCCAGAATACCCTGTCGTCCGTTTTCCGCATCTCTATCTATCCACTACCACAGTGGCTATGATACTAATGCTAATTTCGGTTATTGGTGTCATTTAGTTTTCTGTTAGTACAAAAAAACCTTCCAATGTACGAAAATATGACTAAAAAATACCACAACAAAGTTTAAGTACACGTTAAACAATATGTAGCGAAACATATCAGTCTAACAGGAAATATGTTGATATAAGCACTAGGAGCAGAAATGGAACGTCCAATTTATATAACGATACCGGGAATCAGACTAGCGATTGCAACGTTTCTCGGTAAAACTAGTTGCTATGATATTTTTACCAGGAACTTGGATTTAATCATTCAGTAAGCGCGACACGCGAAATTGTTTTTCAACGAATATGGATTTAATACGGAATAACTGAACATAGTTGTATGACCAGATGTATGAATGTGGACGATGCGAACGGATTATGTTTTCGACAAGTTTTTTAAACGAATTTAACAGTCATGAGAACCAAGTGTACTATATCGATCAAAAGTGGATAAGCAACCGCACAAAGAAACAGCTTGACGTGTAGTTTGACTTACGACCTTCTACTTCTAAGAAAATAAACATTGTCCTCCACAAACGATTGTTGTTCATAATTTCAACGCATATGTCGGCGCACATTAAGATGCCAATGTCAAGAGTGACAGCTTGTCCAGCTTGTCACTGTCACTCTAGCGGAGCGTCGAGTCGATGGTAGCGGGGCGGCCATCTTGGTACGGCAGATCGTACAGAGCGGTCGCAAGCGCACCACGTTTTCGACGAATCGCTATCCATCCTCTTATTCAAAGTTCTTTTTTGAAGTGATTGAGTGTTAATTATAGCCTAAGTGATTATTGTTACGTAATTTAATTATTATTTCAAGTAAAATCGTTTAAGCTATCAAGAGAACGGTTTTAATTCAAATGACCCTACTTGGACTACCCACATACCCACACTGCAAGTTGAATAATTCTGATGAAGGCCGTCCTGAGCTTACATATAGATTAAAAGTCCAGATGGCCTAGTGGTTGTTGCGTGCGGATAGATTATGCGCCAACCAGAAAGTCGTGCGTTCTAATCTCACTCTGTTGCTTTTAGACTTTTTGTAAGTTTTTACTCGATTGGAAGCAATGAAACATAAATATTTATCTTGTTCGCTTTGTTCACACATTTCGTAAAGTTGGAAAGGTAGATCATAGAAAAATAAGTAAAGAATTATAATTTCTGTGAGGTAGACATAAGTTTTATGAATATTCAACTTGATCGGAATGATAGTTGTCGTTTGGTTGTAGTTATTGGTTAGTGACGTGTGGTTTAACATTTAGCAACATTGTTGTTGGTATTTTTCAAAATGCAGGCAAATATTGATATTGAGACGAGAGCGACTATTGTTGCGCTGCATAAAAGTGGTCTTATTAGAACACAAATAGCTGGAGAAACCGGACTGAATGTGAGTATTATATTTAAGAATTGTAACTTAAACTTATAGCAGAAATTACGACTAAATATTATTATGTAGTGACATTGATTGTTATTTTTTTTTAAATTCAATTATGAATCCTAAAAGATAAATAATTAGTGTTTTTTTTTAATGTTTAAATGTAGAGTGATTGAAATCTTAAGTATTTTGTTATAGCCGCCTAACATCACTTCTTTTTTGTTTTAGAAGAATACTGTTAGTCTCTGAATCAAAAGATACGAGGAAGAGGATCGCCTTGCTAATCGACAGTGAAGTGGAGTGCCGTCGCTTATTAGCGATACGCAGCGACGGCGGCGAAGACTTAATTGTGGTGGACGAGTAGGATACAAATGGTTTCACACATAAGGGACGCTTTATGGAATTATTTGTTACCTTATCGCAAACTATTCTCCGTGCCCTCCAAGCTAGAGGCTTGCATCACAGAAGATCTGCTAAAAAGCCCTTCCTGACAAATAGACATAAACAAGAATGATTACGTTTCGCTTGGGAGTATTTAGATTTTTATTGGAATACTACCATATTTTCAGATGAAAAACCTTTTAAATCAAGTCAAATGGGTAGGGTTAATTTATGGCGCAATGATAACACTCACTGCCTTGATAAAAAATATAAATAAAACAAATTGAGTTTGAGTTTATTAAAATGCGTAAATGTTTTGGTTTTAATAATATGTTAATGTTTTAATAACATATTTAATGATAATAACTTATCCGTAATTATTTACTAATCTTAAATTGAGGTTTAGTTTCAATCTTCTTTTCTTCAAGAAAATGAACAATTAAGCTATAACCTCAATACGACATTTATTGTGACGTTAAATAAAAAAGCAGTTTCATAGTCTAAATCATAATTATTAGTTATATAAGTAAGTGGGTATCATCAAATAAATTTCTGTGATAAAATTATCTTTTCCTTGTTATGAATTGACTTAGTGGGTGGGGTATACTTATAATGAAAAATGTTATGAACGATTACAAGATAACTATTTTTATCTAGGTAGGATTTGACGTCACAATTCTCATGATTGATAATTAAGTAGTTAATTTTATAAATAAATAGGACGAATAAATAGTAGATTATACAACAAGTGAATAAAAAGGGAATTTAATTCGAGGTACGAAGTTGGATCCCGAGAGCAGCGAAGGATTCTAGAGTAGAATCACGAGCGTAGCGAGGGATTCTATACTCTAGAATCCTGAACGGAGCGAGGGATACAAGTACCTACCGAGATAAATTTTTTATTCACGTGTTGTGTACTCTACTTTTTACCATTGACTGTGAGAAAATAAATAGGAGCATGGTATTTATTTTCGGAGCTAAGCACTCTAGATTTCTTTGTCTTATTACCCACGGATAGACGTTTTAAGTACCTACCTATGTCACTAACTTTGAGTACCTATTTTGAAATATCAATGTTGTGTTTGATTCTCACTGTGGCTTTTATCATAGATTATATGCTCCAAAGTGTCGACGGCTTCTTAGTCTTGGTTAATTCATTGAAATAGTTAAGAAATAGAGATCAGAGAAGGAATTGGCGCCATTCATGGTTTTCCAGTCGCAGAACAAATTGTATGTTTTCAGGTACAAATCCCGAGATTTTGGCGGCAACAAATCATCTACTATAACTGCTGCTTTAGAACGAAATGATTCCGGAGTCAGTCTCTCATTTTCGTCATCGGAAGAACTCATTTTATTATAATTTATTACTTATATGTATAACACAAAACAACCACAATATAAGACAGAAAAGAACGTAACTAAATTGGCGGGATATTTTTTTAAAATTTGGAATGGAATAGCTCCATTCAGCCACCCAGTACGTACTTTCAGCAGCAGCGATTTTTTTGTATACTTAATGCGCGCGGAACTAGTTGGCCGCGCCTTAGGCATGTTTTTGTTTTTATATTTAAGTATTATTTTCAATAAATTGAATAATTATTGTTCACGATATCTCGAGATTGGTCATCACTGTCTAATTATAGTCTCCTGTGCATTGCGAGCTGTAGGCATAAGGCAACCCGTCCCCTCACCCCTGTCGCCACCTAAGGCGCGGCCAACTAGTTCCGCGCGCACTATACGTAATTCGTGTTTGTTCCTAATTCAAAATGTCTTTATTCACTCAGTGACTAAAAGAGCGTTTTATTCACTGTTATCGATGAATAAAATGCCCTTTTTCGAGTGGCAATGGTAAAAACATTGTCTTGTCATTAAGCACGACTATTTTTCCACCTTACCACCCAATACCGAAATGATAACATAATCACATAAATAGTTAAATAATAATACGTTGGGTTTTTAACCAATATATTTAACTTTTTATATAAAATAAAGTAATATAATGGATTTACGATTACAAAAAAAAAAAAATGTTTACAAAAGCATCACAAACGCTGAGTGAGATTTGAACTCAGACCTCATTGATCGAAAATCCACTGCTTAGCCCTAACAGCTATCAACACTTGTAAGTTACACGCGAATTTTAGCAATACATTACAATGCGTTTGCTGCGTGTATAACGAAAGAGACGGAAATATATTTTGTTGTACTATGTCGTGGAGTGCGACGCCCGACGCGACCACGCCGACGACACACGATAGCGGGCGATCTCCGTGGCTGTGGTGTGCGTACTGTATCGAGACCACTTACACATACAAACGCATGGACGCTCGCCCGTGCGTTCACAGCAATACAATCCTTAGCATGCCCATGCACTTGTCGTCCCTTACTGTACCTATGTGTGTGTGTAAGTATATTAATAGCGAATATGGTTATTGAGCCGCCGCGCGCCGCTCGTGAGAGCAGGGCCCAGTGGTGGCAGCCCCGACTTACGAACAGTAAGTCGCGGGTTCAAACCCAGGCAGGCGCATTTTTTTATTTTTTTTTTATTCGTCCTGTACTGTCCCACTGCTGGGAAAAGGCCTCCCCCAACTCCTTCCAAGAGCTCTTATCTTGTGCCGCTTCGAACCAGCCCTCATGGTACGCGTCTAAGTCCTCACGCCACCTCTTTCTAGGCCGGCCTCGGCGGCGCCGCGCCGTCCGTCTTCCGGCATCCATCGTGTTGAGTGAGGCCTTTGCCCAGCGGCCACCTTGCATGCGGCTGACGTGACCCGCCCAATCCCATTTTAACTTAGCAGCCTTCTTGCCCACGTCCACTATACCCGTTTTGGAGCGCAGCGTGGTGTTTCGTATCCTGTCTTGCCTTTTGACACCCAAAATACTGCGCTCCATTGCCCTTTGGCATACTCCAAGGCGGAACTTCTGAGTCTCGGTGAGTGACCATGTCTGAGCACCGTAGGTTAGGACGGGCAGAATGCACATGTCGATGAGTTTGCGCTTCAGGGAGACCGGAAGATCACCCTTCATTAGCGTCTTCATGGACCAGTAGCTTTTCCAGGCGTTTTCGACTCGGCGTTCGATTCGCATTACTTTGTGTAATTTATTTTATCACCACTACTCTCAAAATTCATCATTACTTTGTGTAATTTATTTCATCACCACTACTCTCAAAATGGTGAAGGAAAACATCGTGAGAAAACCGGCGTGTCTTAGAACCAAAAAAATCGAAGACATGACTGTGACATCTAAGTACCAACCCGCACTGGGGCCGCGTGGTGGATAATATCCATCCCCATCCCTCTCCTAGAGAGGAGGTCTGTGTCCCTGCAGAGGGAACATTATAGGCTGATGATGATGGCTATTAACGGCTACTAAGAATAGGATAGGATCGACCCCTATTACATGGTTCACCTCTGTTGAAGGTTCTTCGGGAATTTCAGGGTTATGTTTTGAAATTCGTAACATAAAACTTTCAGCCGCAGCACCTGAATGTTGCTCGATAGCCGAGTAATTGTAATTGTTTCAGAAGACATTGTTCAACTAATTACGTGATTTTTTGTGATTACTGAAACTATCTCTGTCAAGAAACTAAGAAGAACAAAAATATTTCTTCTTCAAAAGTAATAAAAGTGATATTCACAAACTATACTCTTAACGTTTTATATTAATAACTAAGTCATCAAGACTGTAATCTACACTGGGTTATGAGTGTCCATGGAGTTTCTTGCCCGTTCTTCTCCATAGAGATCTACGCTAGGGAACTGGCAACTACAGTACTTTCACAAGTTATTATATGCCTTATGACTGTGACTGTAGCTTCATTTTATGAAATGTTTTTCTGACATTCAAAAGTGCCTGTGATGGTTTAGTTGAAATAAATGCTATGAGTTTGAGTTAGGGCGGACCAGTATCTAAAGCTATACATGGGTTCATGGGTATGCTAGATATGGGTGTAGTACACACACAGTGTGCGAGTAAGCGCAACTACTAAGCATGAGATCCTTAGTTCAATTTCTAGGTCAGCCAAAGTGGTGAGAAATTTCTGGTACCCAATAAGGGTACCAGAAATTTCTCAGTAACAGCCTGGATTTGTGCTCGGTTGAAGGAAATAGGCTCTCCCCCTATTACATGGGTCTTTAACATAACTGGAGAAATGTAGATGTAGCCGATGTAGGTACTATTAGGTACTAGACACCTGTGCCTAACCGTTCGAGGATTTCAGCCATGATGTGCCTTCACATGTTTCCTTGAAGTTTAAGCAATAAACCTATTCCTATCAACTCTTACATCAAAATTTCATCATCATCATCAGCCATTAGACGTCCACTGCTGGACAAAGGCCTCCCCCATAGAACGCCATAAAGATCGGCAGCCTGCCGTTTGCATCTACCGGTTGCCCGCGACTCTCACGATGTCGTCGGTCCACCTGGTGGGAGGCCTGCCAACGCTGCGTCTTCCGGTTCGTGGTCGCCACTCGAGAACCTTTCTTCCCCATCGGTTGTCCGTTCTTCGAGCGATGTGGCCTGCCCATTGCCACTTCAACTTGCATATTCTGCGAGCTATGTCGGTGACCCTGGTTCTTCGTCTTCAAAATGTAGGTGTATAAAATGTATATAGGTACCTATACCTCTATATCTCTCACCGTTAAGACAACGCCAAAGCATTTTGTTTTAACCAACTACAAATAAATCGTTTCGTGTAAAAGAAAATACCAGTGGTTACCACGATAAACGGTTAACAGGCACTAGAACAGAGAGCAGGCGGTAAACAAAGGAATTTTAACTTCCTAGACTAACTGAATAGCTTTGGTTTTTCACTATATCTAGACTTGTTCTGGGTATGCAGCTATGCGGTGCAAGTGGGGCCAGGAAAACAGAGCGTTTTTAAAATCAAGGACCTTGTGTTAGTTTTGGATTTACGCAGGTAGAGAATCATCATCATCAGCCTACAATGTTTGTTACGGACGTTGCGGCTTCAACAAATGTCTCCAAACACGTAAATTCGTAATTACCTTTCGCCTCTGCTTAACCCTTCAGGAACTTAGCGCGATGTTATTGTTTACTTTTGTGTTTTGTTATGGTTTGGAGACAAGTCGTAGTTACGTCAAATTTATGATTGTATAATGTAAATACATAAGAATTTAGGAAATAGCGTAGGACGTTATCATGTTTTGTAAGTTATACATAAGGCTAAGTTAAGAAGTTTAAACTGATGTTATTTAAGAAGTTTTATTGATAAATAAAGAGTTTTTGGTATTAGGGAACCTAGAATAAGTATGTATATCACTCAGGGTGGTTTTATTTTCCTGAAAAATCGTTGTAAACGACAGAGCGAGCGAGCCTCCCGCCACAAAAGGGGCGTGGTTTCGATCGTACGATGTTTTTTGATGCGCTCTCATTGGACGCTGTAATTTTGCACAAGCGCGCGCTCTGTCGTAAAAATGAACCAAGATGTAAAGCCTATAAATATGGGCCGCTTTGCTGCGTGCTGAGTCAGTCGTCGGTCCTCGCTCGTCCACCATGCAGTAAAGTGTTCCTGGGAATATACGTGAAGAATATGAATATTGAAGCCTGAAGTTTGTTTCACCCCTGAACCCCTATAAGAAGAAGAAATCTACAGTCCACCCCCGACAGTTTTGGTCCTTGCGAGACGGATCGTGAACGACAGTTTTGGTCCATGCGAGACGGATCGTGAACATCAAGAAAGAAAACGTCCGTTTTAAGAAGAATTACGTATTATTTCTCTACGAGTACGAGGATCGTCTGAAGACTCAAGAATGAAGACTAGAAGCGTTGCTGCGCGGGAAAGTGCGTCGGAGTCAGGCTACGACAGTCGACGGCCAAGGGTTTTCGAAGAGCCGCCACGCTCGCCCTCCACCATCGCGTTCGCGAGCGCACCCCTCGCCCCCGCAGTGGCGAGGGAGGATGCGCCGATAGTGACACGCGTCGCGCCCGCGCCCCCGGTCGCCGCCGCGACCGGGCGAGCTGCGTCGGTATCGTTTGAGGGCGCGCCCGCCGCGCCGGCTCCTCACATACCCGGGAGTACAGCCGCCGCGATCACGTACGATCATGGTGAATCGCGCGCGACACCATCCGCGTCGTGCTATCCAACGACACCCGCCCCGCGCCACGCAACAGAGACTCCGAGGACAACGACGGCTGACCACGAGACAGCGAGCACGGTGCGTTCAAGAAGGTCGCGTACCAGTGAAATAGCAAGAGTGAAGAAGGCAGAATATGAGGCACAGAAGAGGATCGCCGCCATACGTAACGAGCAGCTGGAGATAGAAAAAGAGCTCGTTGGCAAGCGGTTCGAGTATGAAGTGTCTGCGATCGAGGCAGAAGCGGAAGCCCGACAAGAGGGCTCTGAGCACGTGACCGAAGACAGAGTGGACGAGTGGCTCCAGAATATGGACTGTGACCACCCCCAAGTCTCCGAGCGGCAGCAAGGAGAGCGTTTCCAGCACCCGGCGGCCGCACGCGCTACGGACGAACCCGCCGCCTATCGCAACCCCAATACGTGTGTCGACGCCACCACTCCCGCCAGGTACGACCAACGAAGACCGAGGTCAGCATCACGCTCACCCATAAGAGGGGAGCATCGCAGCGGCATCGATCGACTGGCCGACACGTTGGACAAAATGATGCGTGTGCGACCGCCGCCGCGACAAGTGACGGAGCTACCTGCGTTCACAGGAGCCGCCACCGAATGGCTGCCGTTCAAGGCAGCATACATGGACTCGTCCAAAGTCTACAAGTTTACGATGACCGAGAACTTGGCGAGACTACGCAACTGCATCAAGGGCGATGCGAGAGAAGCCGTGTCAGCACTCCTGTACACCGCAACAGACCCGCAAGTGGTCATGAAGACGCTCGAGCAGTACTACGGACGACCGGAGATATTAATGGATCGTGTCATGGAAGATTTGAAGAAATTGCCTCGACTCGCGAGTGCGGCAAGTGACATAAACTCGTTCGCAGTGAAACTACAAAATATAGTGTGTGTGCTAACGAACATGGACAATCGTGGTTATATATATATAAGATATGTTATTGAGGATTTAAATATAAACCACAAATTGTTTCTCTGAAATACAAAGTTTCGTTTTATTTTACACATCATAAATATTACAGTATTATTTGTGATCTTAATTTACTAGGTACACTTTTATCTCACCTGAAATACAAAGAAACGACATTTAAGGTCCACTAATATCGCCTCCTCAACAATATCCTTTCTTTTATCTATCTCACAAGTTTATAATAGTAAAAGTACAAATATTTCTACGCGTCATCCGCCATTGAATCATCCTTCAATTCGATACACATTTTAGAGATGTCCACAGACAACTTAACACGCGCGAAGCGCGGCAAATTCAAATTAATGAAATTACATTTTCATTACATCTCCCCCCCTAAGAGGGAAAATCCTAAATAATATATCTATCTATAAACTATCTTCATTTTCGTTTTCTTCTACTTCATCTTCTTCAGTTTCTATTGTGACAGGTTGTAGTTTTGTTATGTGGAATAAAGTTGACTCTGTTTTTCTGTTGCCGGTGTCAATCCTATAGATGGAGTTTGATATTTTCTCTACTATTCTGTAGGGGCCTATTCTTAATTCGTCTAATTTCTTTCTATTTAGCCTATTGCCATTTTCTACATAAACACTGTCTCCTATGTTGAACTCTTGCATTTTTCTATTTCTATCAAATATTTTCTTGTTGTATTCGTGGGATTTTATTGTATTCTCTAACGCTAATCTTCTATCAGCAATCCACTTGTCTTCCCTTTCTATTGTTTTTAATTCATTTGGTAGAATACTGACATTTGTACCATCCAGTAGATATTTTGGTGCAAAACCTGTAACGGAGTGATCGGTTTCATTATATTTTTGTATACAATCTCTTGCCACAGTTGTCCATGTTCTCTTATTGTTTTGCTCATTTATTTTACATCTTATTTTATTTACTATTGTTTGATTTGCTCGTTCATTTAAGCCGTTTGAGAATGGTGTATTCACAGCTGTAAAAATTAGTTTAATATTATTCTCCTGCAAATATTGCTTAAATTCCCTTGAGTTGATGCCTGGATATTGATCTGTCAGAATTATTCCAATTTCATCTGTCTCCTGTACATTCTTTGTTAGTTTTATAAAGTCACTTGCATTCTGTGTTTTCGACGTTGCAATAAACGCATATCTTGTGTAGTGATCTATTAAAAGGTGTAGGTATTTTTTTGTTGATCTAGATCCTCCAAAGCCACCGATAGTATCTATTGACATTATCTCAAATGGTTTTGTTGCTGGTCCCAGTTGTGACATTAATCCAAATTTTCCTTGACATCTTGATTTATTTTTTATGCATACTTCACATGTTTTACAAACATTAATTATATTTTTTGTTAAATTTTTAGCTGTATATATTGGACATATTTTTTTCTGTAATTGTCTGATCCCAATATGGCATAAATCATCATGCACTTTTTTTATAAGTTTCTTACTAAATTGTTCGGAGAGGATAATTTTTTCATTTTTCTTTACCTTTTTATAATAGATTCTATTCTTGTGTATCAAATGATGTTTCTTTTCTTTTATTGTGTCGTTTTTATCTTGGTCTTCAACTATGTCTTCTATTTGTATTAAGTTAACTATTTTCAACAGTTCTTCTTTGTTTTCTTCTGATCCTAGTACAGGGTTTCGGCTCAAACAGTCTGCTTCTACATTTTCTTTACCAGGTATATATTTTACTTTAAAGTCATATTGAGACAGGTAATATGTTAGCTCTCCCAATTCTTCATCTGTCCTGCATCTAATGTTCATGTTCTCTAGAGGTTTGTGGTCTGAGTAAATAGTAAACTGTTTTCCAATGAGCCAGTGTTGCCAGTATTTAACTGCTTCTTTCATAGCAAAACATTCCAGGTAGATAGCTTTTTTCCGTTTTTGAGCTTCATTCAGTTTCTTCGAAAAATATGCCACCGGTTTGTCTTTCCCGTCAAGTTGTGTCTGCTTTAATATTGCCCCGACACCCTCTAAGGAAGCATCTGTAAAGATTTTTATTGGTAAGTCTTTGTCATATATTTCCAACACTGGTTGAGAACATAAGTATCTCTTTATTTGATTAAATGATTCTTCACACTTCTCTGACCACACAAACTTTTCGTTTTTTCTTAATAAATTATGTAATGGATCTAAGATAATTGAGCTTCTTGGTATGTATTCATGGTAGAAGTTGATTTTACCCAAAAATTGTCTGATATTCTTTTGCGTCTTAGGCGTTGGGAAATCTCTTATTGAAATCAAATTGTCTTTTAGTGGTCTTACTGAGTTGTTTTGGATTACATGGCCAAGATACCTTACAGAGTCAGAGGCAAAGGTGCATTTCTTTAACTTCAATCTAAAGCCTTCTTTTATTATCGCTTCCAAAACGTTTCTTATGTGTCTTATATGTTCTTCAAAGGTGGGTGAGTAAATCAAAATATCATCTATATAGTTTACAGAGTATCCTGTGAGATTGTGCTTTCTTAGTATATTACTTAGGATTCTCTGGAATATAGCAGGTGATGTTTTCAAGCCAAATGGAAGACAAGTCCACTGGAAGTGGCCGTCTTGTGTGACAAATCCTGTTTTATTTCTATCTTCCACCCGTAGTGGTATTGCCCAAAATGCAGAGTTAATATCCAGTGTTGTAAAATATTTACAATTTCTAGTTCTAATAATCAAATCGTCTATTAATGGGAAAGGTTGGGCTTGTGGTACAACAATTTTGTTCAGTTCTCTGAAATCTACACATAAGCGAGATTTTCTATTTTCACCTTTTTTAAATGCCAATGTCACTGGCGCTGCAAAAGGACTATAGGATTCTTCTATTAAATTATTCTTTAGTAACATGGATATTTGCTCTTCAATTTCTAATTTATCTTCTATTGTACATCTGTATGGTCTTTTACTGCAGTATCTATTTACTAATAGATCTATGTGAGCTTCATACTCTCTTACTGATCCTATATCATACTTGTCCTTCGCAAAAATTGTCTTATATTCCTCTATAATTGTCTCTATCTGACTTTTCTTTTCGTTATCTAAATGATCTATCATACTTACAAATTCCTCTGTTTCTATGTGTTCATTGAAATTTATTGCATATGTTTTTATATCCTTATCTTCATTTCTGTTATCTTTCGGCATCCTGCTTATTTCATTTGTTATTTTCTTTTGTTCTATCTGTAAATTCTCATTTTGGGTTAATTTGAATTGCTTTATCATATCCAATCCGATAATAAAATCATCAAAATCTTCATTTTCTACTACAAATACATCCACATCTTCTTCTAAATCAAAGATTTTTATTTTTATTGTTATTAAACCATCTGTCTTTTTCACACCATTAACTGTTTTCATAAATGCTATATTCACATTGTCTTTTCTTTCTTTTACTTTTATCAGTCTTGAATTTATTAAAGAAATCTGTGAGCCTGAATCATAAATGCCGCTCACTTCTAATTTATTTTCCAATAAAAGCTTGATTTTGATTAATGGTGTACTTACTCGTTTTTTGGATCAGTATTCGTATCGACTTCAATAATGGAGTTATTACTAACATTTTTGGTTTTAATAAATTTTTCAGGTTCATTTTTATTTTTCTTGAACCAACATGACTCTTCCGGATGATATCTTATTCCTTTGTCCAAAGACTCACAAATTTTACATGGCTTCTTCTCATTAGTTTTATTTTTATTATGAAATGTACTGTTCTTTATTGTATTTGAGTTTTTCTTGTACATCATACATTCATATTTCCTTATCTCGTTGAACAAATCAGTGGTGCTGATGATTTCGTCTCTGTTTAACTTGTTTAAGACAAACCCAGGTAAACCTGTAGCAATGAGATCTATCATTGTTTTGGTGTCTATCATTTTGTTTATGTCTAGTAGAAGACGTTCTTTTTTTATAGCATAGTCGATTAACAGTCCTTCTTTATATCTGAAAGCAAATGCATATGTGACTACGTCCCATCCTCGGTTTTTAAAGGTTTCTAAAAATTGGTTTTTCCATTCATTCCATTCAGAATTTACAGTTAGTTTTATGACCATTGAGTTATACCAATCCAAGCAAGATTTTTCTAAAAATAATCTCAATACATCTATTTTTGTTTCATCTTTTGTTATGTTAAAGCGCTCACACTCTTTTTCAAAGTTCTCTATCCATTGTGTTGCATTAGGATTTTTGGTCGTGAATTTTTCAATAATAAATTTCTCTGAGATATGTTTTAGGTTATGCTGATTATCTTTTTTTGTTGTAGTTTCTATTAACTTTTGCAAGATTTTTTGCAAACTGTCCTCTTTATCTATTGGTTTTTCAATGCTCATTTCTTCTAGGTATTGCTCCATAAATTGCATGTTACCTTCCTCATCTGTGTATGTTTTCTTTAGATCTGCGTCCAATTTTATCCATATTTTTCTGCTTTGGTGCCTTTTCTTTATGCTATTTTTGATTTTTGAGAAAGTGTTCATTTTAACAATATATGTATGATGAATCACCGGCTTCTGCTCATCAGGTAAAACATAACATTTTCCTTCTTCTGTAGATATTGAGGTTATGGCTAACACATTCGATTTGCCATCACTTGATGATATCATTGTAAATTCGAATTGGAGCCGGTCCATCTTCTTTTAGTCCAAAATGTCGTTTTATAAGATATGTTATTGAGGATTTAAATATAAACCACAAATTGTTTCTCTGAAATACAAAGTTTCGTTTTATTTTACACATCATAAATATTACAGTATTATTTGTGATCTTAATTTACTAGGTACACTTTTATCTCACCTGAAATACAAAGAAACGACATTTAAGGTCCACTAATATCGCCTCCTCAACAATATCCTTTCTTTTATCTATCTCACAAGTTTATAATAGTAAAAGTACAAATATTTCTACGCGTCATCCGCCATTGAATCATCCTTCAATTCGATACACATTTTAGAGATGTCCACAGACAACTTAACACGCGCGAAGCGCGGCAAATTCAAATTAATGAAATTACATTTTCATTACATATATAATCCGATGTTAGTGCGTGAAGTGATCGACAAGTTGAGCCCGCACATCAAGTCAAGATGGTGCGACTACGCGTCTGAAGCGGCTGAGTCGCTCCGGGAGCCCGAGATTACTCTACTATCCAGGTTCCTGATGAGAGAGGCTGACCGAGCCATGAGGTATGCCTTTGCAAGTTGTGCGGCCCCGGCCACAGTGAAAAAAGAAACCCGAAGCGCGCCACAGATCGGCACGAAGAGGAAGGCCGGCCGGGAGGTGATCTACGCTACATCGGAGAAAAAGGAGGAAGAGGCTAAGCCAGGGTGTTTGTGTTGTGGCGGTGACCACGAAGTACCTAAGTGCGCCAAGTTCCTGAAGATGAGCGTCGAGGAAAGGTGGGAGTGGACACGGAAAGAGAAGGTATGTTTCAAGTGTGTTACTAGGCGCCATAGACGCGATAGCTGTAAGGCGAAGAGGTGCGGCAAAGACGAGTGTAGCCGCCCACACCATGTGTTATTACACAAAGAGGCTTCAGCCGAGGCCCCGGCAAAGTGCGTCGACGCTGAGAAGCCGGGCTCTAGTGAGGCCGTGATGACCGTCTCCGCATCCAGCGACATACCACAACGAGTACTCCTGAAAATATGTCCCGTCACTCTCAAAGGGCCAGGCGGACAAGTGTCGACGTTCGCCCTGATGGATGAAGGCTCTACGACGTCGCTCATAGACGAGGAACTCACTCGTCACATCAAGGTAAATGGGCCAACCTCAAATTTACGTATACAAGGCGTGACGTCACAGCATGAAGAGAGCAGTCAAGAGGTTAAACTTCAGATCCGGGGGCAAGGCGGCGAGTTCCACGAACTACGCGCACGGACCATGAAGAACCTGCAGCTACATGGGCAGACTGTGGACCTGGCGACTCTCAGTAAATACTCGCACCTACATGGTATACAACACGAAGTTTTCTTCAAGGATGGCACACCAAAGGTGTTAATAGGGGCCGACAACTGGCACCTTATAGTCACCCGTAAGCTACGCACAGGAAAGAAGAACGAGCCCGCAGCCTCATTTACCCAGCTGGGATGGGTGATTCACGGGACGGCGCCCCGCACGACGCTAAGGGAACAAGACGGTCAGATAGTGCTGCACCTCTACGACGTGTCCGCGACCAAGCAGACAGATGACGTACGTCGGGTTGAGGAGCTAGTCAAGTCGCACTTCAGGATCGACGCTCTGGGAGTCTCCTTAGCATGCAAGGTGAAACCCGAAGACCAGCAGGCCATCAACTCTGTGCGAGGCACTATGCAAAAGGTCAACGACCGCTACGAGGTGGGATTACCATGGCGGGACGAGAGCACTACGATGCCGAACAACTACAGCTGCGCGCTAAGGAGACTCAAGACAATTGAGAAGAAGATGGACTCATCACCTGAGTTTGCCGCTCAGTATAGCGCACAGGTCAACAACCTTCTCGACAAGGGGTACGCTCAAGAGTGCGACGGCACAGAAGAGAATCATAAAAAGGTGTGGTACTTACCACATTTCCCGGTGATGAATCCCAACAAACCAGGGAAGATGCGACTGGTGTTCGACGCGGCGCACCGTTACAGTGGAGTGTGCCTCAACGACTACCTGCTGGAGGGACCTGACCTCCTGAAATCTCTGCCAGGAATTCTTTTCAGATTCCGGGAGCGACCGGTAGCCGTCACAGCTGACATACAAGAAATGTTTCTCCAAGTCAAGATAAGGGAGCGAGACCAAGCTGCACAGATGTTCCTCTGGCGAGACAAGGGACGCACCGAGCCACCCAAGAAGTACAAGATGACTTCAATGATCTTCGGAGCTTCGTGTTCACCCTTCATCGCGCACTCAGTACGAGACACCAACGCAGAGCTGTACAAAGAAGAGTATCCCGACGCCGTACGAGCTATAACATCATGCCACTACATGGACGACTATGTGGACAGCTTTGCCACCACAGATGAGGCGATCAAGACTGCGCGTGAAGTGATAAAGGTACACAACAATGCTCATTTCAATTTAAGAGGGTGGTGCTCTAATGAACGTGACGCAGTGAGGAACATCGCTCCAGGAGAGCTGCCGCACGACACCGAGGTGCGACTCGGCCAACGGGAGGCGAACACAGACAAGACGCTGGGACTGCTGTGGCAGACAGACACAGACGAGCTGGGCTTCAACACCGGCCTGGGCCGACTGTCACCGGAGGTGAAGACACGTGACCGGGCGCCGACGAAACGGGAAGCCCTGGGAGCAGTGATGGCAGTCTACGACCCCCTGGGACTCATCAGTCATTTCACCATCACCGGTAAGATCATACTACAGAACTTGTGGAGGCACGGCATCGGTTGGGACGACGCGGTACCGGAGGAGGACGTGCAGCGCTTCGACGAATGGATGCAGGGCCTGAACGAGGCGACAAAACTACGCATCCCGCGCTGCTACAACAGGTGCCCGGACGACGTCGTGGAGCTGCATGTCTTCTGCGATGCCAGCGAGCAGGCCTACGCAGCGACAGCCTACTGGAGGATCCAGAGACCAGATGGGAGAGTGGACGTGAGGCTGGTAGCAGCCAAATCGAGAGTGGCCCCGCTGAAACCCGTCACCGTGCCGCGACTCGAGCTACAGGCAGCAGTCGTCGGCGCACGCTTGGCAGAGACAGTGCTGAAGGAACATCGTGACAAGCCCCGCAGCGCCACCTACTGGACCGATTCACAGACAGTCCTACGTTGGATCGAAAAGGATGCGGCGAAATATACACCGTTCGTGGCGCACCGCCTAGGGGAGATAGCAGAGCTCACCAACGTCGACCAATGGAGATGGGTACCCACCGCACACAACGTGGCAGACGACGCTACACGTCCCGACTACGCGCTCCGCATGAAGCCGGAAGACAGATGGTTCACCGGCCCCAGGTTCCTGTATGACGACAAGGAGTCGTGGCCTAAGGAAAAGGTCAAAGATATTACGACTCACGAAGAAACAACATATGTGGCGATTGAAAAACCAAGAGAGCGCCCTTCCCATCTACCCGACATAAGTAGATTCTCATCATACGAGAAGCTGCTACGGGCGACAGCCCTGCTCTTTCTTTTCAGGAACAAATGTAAACAAAGAGAAAGCCAGATAACCGTTGACCTCATAGAGAAGGCCGAGAAGATCTGGATAAAGCAGGTACAGCTCGACCACTACGCTGAAGAGATGCAGCTACTCGAGAAGGGGAAGCCGGTGCCTAGGACCAGCAGCATATACAAACTGGTCCCGCAGCTGGACATGGGAGAACAAGTTCTCAAAGTCAGAGGAAGAATAAGTCACGCGGCAGTCATCGAGACGACGAAGACACCCGTAATCCTCCATGGTAAGCATCCATTTACACGCTTACTTGTACAGAACGCACATCGTCGAGCCGGTCACGCCAACAACGAGCGAGTGATCAACGACCTCAGACAACGCTACTGGGTGGTCAACCTACGCCCTACGGTACGAGCCATCGCACAAGGGTGCCAGCTGTGCCGCGTGCGACGAGCCATGCCAGTGAAGCCGACTACGGGGGACCTGCCGGCGGAGCGATTGCTGACAACACAGCGTCCCTTCACCCACTGCGGGACCGACTACTTCGGGCCCATGACGGTGGTCATCGGAAGAAGACATGAAAAACGCTGGGGGGCCCTGTTCACCTGCCTGGCAACGAGGGCGGTCCATCTGGAGCTGGTGTCGAGTCTATCCACCGACTCGGCTCTGATGGCGGTACGACGAATGGCGGCGCGTCGAGGCTGGCCTAGGGTCATGTACTCGGACAACGGCACCAACTTCAGAGGGGCTGACAACGAGCTACGCATGGCCTACAGGGAGTGGGCTAAAGAGTTCACTCACTTCGGACTCGAACATCGCATGAGGTGGAAGTTCATACCACCTGGGGCGCCACATATGGGGGGAGCGTGGGAACGCCTAGTACGCTCCGTGAAGACGGCGCTGGGGGCGACCTTACATCAAAAGGCGCTCAAAGAAGAGGTGCTGCTGACGCTGCTGACCGAGGCCGAGCATTCCATCAACTCTCGGCCTCTCACCCATGTCTCTGTCGATCCTAAGGATCCGGAGGCCCTTACGCCGAACCACTTCCTCATCGGGACCTCCACGGGCCTACCCTACACCGGGCCTTGTGATGAGGCCAGTCGCAAGCAATGGAGAGCCGCCCAGGCGCTCGCCGACCACTTCTGGCGGCGCTGGGTGGCCGAGTACCTACCCACCTTGGTGCCACGGGGGGCATCAGACGACCAGCGGCGGCCTCTCCAATCGGGCAGCCTGGTCGTCATCGTCGACTCAACTCTACCTCGAGCAACGTGGCCACGAGGCGTCGTGGAAGCAGTCTACAGCGGTCCAGACGGCAAGGTGCGGTCAGCCGACGTGAGAACTACAGCGGGCGTCCTGCGGCGACCAGTCACGAAGCTCGCCGTCCTCTGCGTGGAAGATTAGGCTACGGTAGCCCTGCGCCGGGGGGAGACTGTTACGGACGTTGCGGCTTCAACAAATGTCTCCAAACACGTAAATTCGTAATTACCTTTCGCCTCTGCTTAACCCTTCAGGAACTTAGCGCGATGTTATTGTTTACTTTTGTGTTTTGTTATGGTTTGGAGACAAGTCGTAGTTACGTCAAATTTATGATTGTATAATGTAAATACATAAGAATTTAGGAAATAGCGTAGGACGTTATCATGTTTTGTAAGTTATACATAAGGCTAAGTTAAGAAGTTTAAACTGATGTTATTTAAGAAGTTTTATTGATAAATAAAGAGTTTTTGGTATTAGGGAACCTAGAATAAGTATGTATATCACTCAGGGTGGTTTTATTTTCCTGAAAAATCGTTGTAAACGACAGAGCGAGCGAGCCTCCCGCCACAAAAGGGGCGTGGTTTCGATCGTACGATGTTTTTTGATGCGCTCTCATTGGACGCTGTAATTTTGCACAAGCGCGCGCTCTGTCGTAAAAATGAACCAAGATGTAAAGCCTATAAATATGGGCCGCTTTGCTGCGTGCTGAGTCAGTCGTCGGTCCTCGCTCGTCCACCATGCAGTAAAGTGTTCCTGGGAATATACGTGAAGAATATGAATATTGAAGCCTGAAGTTTGTTTCACCCCTGAACCCCTATAAGAAGAAGAAATCTACAGTCCACCCCCGACAGTTTTGGTCCTTGCGAGACGGATCGTGAACGACAGTTTTGGTCCATGCGAGACGGATCGTGAACATCAAGAAAGAAAACGTCCGTTTTAAGAAGAATTACGTATTATTTCTCTACGAGTACGAGGATCGTCTGAAGACTCAAGAATGAAGACTAGAAGCGTTGCTGCGCGGGAAAGTGCGTCGGAGTCAGGCTACGACAGTCGACGGCCAAGGGTTTTCGAAGAGCCGCCACGCTCGCCCTCCACCATCGCGTTCGCGAGCGCACCCCTCGCCCCCGCAGTGGCGAGGGAGGATGCGCCGATAGTGACACGCGTCGCGCCCGCGCCCCCGGTCGCCGCCGCGACCGGGCGAGCTGCGTCGGTATCGTTTGAGGGCGCGCCCGCCGCGCCGGCTCCTCACATACCCGGGAGTACAGCCGCCGCGATCACGTACGATCATGGTGAATCGCGCGCGACACCATCCGCGTCGTGCTATCCAACGACACCCGCCCCGCGCCACGCAACAGAGACTCCGAGGACAACGACGGCTGACCACGAGACAGCGAGCACGGTGCGTTCAAGAAGGTCGCGTACCAGTGAAATAGCAAGAGTGAAGAAGGCAGAATATGAGGCACAGAAGAGGATCGCCGCCATACGTAACGAGCAGCTGGAGATAGAAAAAGAGCTCGTTGGCAAGCGGTTCGAGTATGAAGTGTCTGCGATCGAGGCAGAAGCGGAAGCCCGACAAGAGGGCTCTGAGCACGTGACCGAAGACAGAGTGGACGAGTGGCTCCAGAATATGGACTGTGACCACCCCCAAGTCTCCGAGCGGCAGCAAGGAGAGCGTTTCCAGCACCCGGCGGCCGCACGCGCTACGGACGAACCCGCCGCCTATCGCAACCCCAATACGTGTGTCGACGCCACCACTCCCGCCAGGTACGACCAACGAAGACCGAGGTCAGCATCACGCTCACCCATAAGAGGGGAGCATCGCAGCGGCATCGATCGACTGGCCGACACGTTGGACAAAATGATGCGTGTGCGACCGCCGCCGCGACAAGTGACGGAGCTACCTGCGTTCACAGGAGCCGCCACCGAATGGCTGCCGTTCAAGGCAGCATACATGGACTCGTCCAAAGTCTACAAGTTTACGATGACCGAGAACTTGGCGAGACTACGCAACTGCATCAAGGGCGATGCGAGAGAAGCCGTGTCAGCACTCCTGTACACCGCAACAGACCCGCAAGTGGTCATGAAGACGCTCGAGCAGTACTACGGACGACCGGAGATATTAATGGATCGTGTCATGGAAGATTTGAAGAAATTGCCTCGACTCGCGAGTGCGGCAAGTGACATAAACTCGTTCGCAGTGAAACTACAAAATATAGTGTGTGTGCTAACGAACATGGACAATCGTGGTTATATATATATAAGATATGTTATTGAGGATTTAAATATAAACCACAAATTGTTTCTCTGAAATACAAAGTTTCGTTTTATTTTACACATCATAAATATTACAGTATTATTTGTGATCTTAATTTACTAGGTACACTTTTATCTCACCTGAAATACAAAGAAACGACATTTAAGGTCCACTAATATCGCCTCCTCAACAATATCCTTTCTTTTATCTATCTCACAAGTTTATAATAGTAAAAGTACAAATATTTCTACGCGTCATCCGCCATTGAATCATCCTTCAATTCGATACACATTTTAGAGATGTCCACAGACAACTTAACACGCGCGAAGCGCGGCAAATTCAAATTAATGAAATTACATTTTCATTACATCTCCCCCCCTAAGAGGGAAAATCCTAAATAATATATCTATCTATAAACTATCTTCATTTTCGTTTTCTTCTACTTCATCTTCTTCAGTTTCTATTGTGACAGGTTGTAGTTTTGTTATGTGGAATAAAGTTGACTCTGTTTTTCTGTTGCCGGTGTCAATCCTATAGATGGAGTTTGATATTTTCTCTACTATTCTGTAGGGGCCTATTCTTAATTCGTCTAATTTCTTTCTATTTAGCCTATTGCCATTTTCTACATAAACACTGTCTCCTATGTTGAACTCTTGCATTTTTCTATTTCTATCAAATATTTTCTTGTTGTATTCGTGGGATTTTATTGTATTCTCTAACGCTAATCTTCTATCAGCAATCCACTTGTCTTCCCTTTCTATTGTTTTTAATTCATTTGGTAGAATACTGACATTTGTACCATCCAGTAGATATTTTGGTGCAAAACCTGTAACGGAGTGATCGGTTTCATTATATTTTTGTATACAATCTCTTGCCACAGTTGTCCATGTTCTCTTATTGTTTTGCTCATTTATTTTACATCTTATTTTATTTACTATTGTTTGATTTGCTCGTTCATTTAAGCCGTTTGAGAATGGTGTATTCACAGCTGTAAAAATTAGTTTAATATTATTCTCCTGCAAATATTGCTTAAATTCCCTTGAGTTGATGCCTGGATATTGATCTGTCAGAATTATTCCAATTTCATCTGTCTCCTGTACATTCTTTGTTAGTTTTATAAAGTCACTTGCATTCTGTGTTTTCGACGTTGCAATAAACGCATATCTTGTGTAGTGATCTATTAAAAGGTGTAGGTATTTTTTTGTTGATCTAGATCCTCCAAAGCCACCGATAGTATCTATTGACATTATCTCAAATGGTTTTGTTGCTGGTCCCAGTTGTGACATTAATCCAAATTTTCCTTGACATCTTGATTTATTTTTTATGCATACTTCACATGTTTTACAAACATTAATTATATTTTTTGTTAAATTTTTAGCTGTATATATTGGACATATTTTTTTCTGTAATTGTCTGATCCCAATATGGCATAAATCATCATGCACTTTTTTTATAAGTTTCTTACTAAATTGTTCGGAGAGGATAATTTTTTCATTTTTCTTTACCTTTTTATAATAGATTCTATTCTTGTGTATCAAATGATGTTTCTTTTCTTTTATTGTGTCGTTTTTATCTTGGTCTTCAACTATGTCTTCTATTTGTATTAAGTTAACTATTTTCAACAGTTCTTCTTTGTTTTCTTCTGATCCTAGTACAGGGTTTCGGCTCAAACAGTCTGCTTCTACATTTTCTTTACCAGGTATATATTTTACTTTAAAGTCATATTGAGACAGGTAATATGTTAGCTCTCCCAATTCTTCATCTGTCCTGCATCTAATGTTCATGTTCTCTAGAGGTTTGTGGTCTGAGTAAATAGTAAACTGTTTTCCAATGAGCCAGTGTTGCCAGTATTTAACTGCTTCTTTCATAGCAAAACATTCCAGGTAGATAGCTTTTTTCCGTTTTTGAGCTTCATTCAGTTTCTTCGAAAAATATGCCACCGGTTTGTCTTTCCCGTCAAGTTGTGTCTGCTTTAATATTGCCCCGACACCCTCTAAGGAAGCATCTGTAAAGATTTTTATTGGTAAGTCTTTGTCATATATTTCCAACACTGGTTGAGAACATAAGTATCTCTTTATTTGATTAAATGATTCTTCACACTTCTCTGACCACACAAACTTTTCGTTTTTTCTTAATAAATTATGTAATGGATCTAAGATAATTGAGCTTCTTGGTATGTATTCATGGTAGAAGTTGATTTTACCCAAAAATTGTCTGATATTCTTTTGCGTCTTAGGCGTTGGGAAATCTCTTATTGAAATCAAATTGTCTTTTAGTGGTCTTACTGAGTTGTTTTGGATTACATGGCCAAGATACCTTACAGAGTCAGAGGCAAAGGTGCATTTCTTTAACTTCAATCTAAAGCCTTCTTTTATTATCGCTTCCAAAACGTTTCTTATGTGTCTTATATGTTCTTCAAAGGTGGGTGAGTAAATCAAAATATCATCTATATAGTTTACAGAGTATCCTGTGAGATTGTGCTTTCTTAGTATATTACTTAGGATTCTCTGGAATATAGCAGGTGATGTTTTCAAGCCAAATGGAAGACAAGTCCACTGGAAGTGGCCGTCTTGTGTGACAAATCCTGTTTTATTTCTATCTTCCACCCGTAGTGGTATTGCCCAAAATGCAGAGTTAATATCCAGTGTTGTAAAATATTTACAATTTCTAGTTCTAATAATCAAATCGTCTATTAATGGGAAAGGTTGGGCTTGTGGTACAACAATTTTGTTCAGTTCTCTGAAATCTACACATAAGCGAGATTTTCTATTTTCACCTTTTTTAAATGCCAATGTCACTGGCGCTGCAAAAGGACTATAGGATTCTTCTATTAAATTATTCTTTAGTAACATGGATATTTGCTCTTCAATTTCTAATTTATCTTCTATTGTACATCTGTATGGTCTTTTACTGCAGTATCTATTTACTAATAGATCTATGTGAGCTTCATACTCTCTTACTGATCCTATATCATACTTGTCCTTCGCAAAAATTGTCTTATATTCCTCTATAATTGTCTCTATCTGACTTTTCTTTTCGTTATCTAAATGATCTATCATACTTACAAATTCCTCTGTTTCTATGTGTTCATTGAAATTTATTGCATATGTTTTTATATCCTTATCTTCATTTCTGTTATCTTTCGGCATCCTGCTTATTTCATTTGTTATTTTCTTTTGTTCTATCTGTAAATTCTCATTTTGGGTTAATTTGAATTGCTTTATCATATCCAATCCGATAATAAAATCATCAAAATCTTCATTTTCTACTACAAATACATCCACATCTTCTTCTAAATCAAAGATTTTTATTTTTATTGTTATTAAACCATCTGTCTTTTTCACACCATTAACTGTTTTCATAAATGCTATATTCACATTGTCTTTTCTTTCTTTTACTTTTATCAGTCTTGAATTTATTAAAGAAATCTGTGAGCCTGAATCATAAATGCCGCTCACTTCTAATTTATTTTCCAATAAAAGCTTGATTTTGATTAATGGTGTACTTACTCGTTTTTTGGATCAGTATTCGTATCGACTTCAATAATGGAGTTATTACTAACATTTTTGGTTTTAATAAATTTTTCAGGTTCATTTTTATTTTTCTTGAACCAACATGACTCTTCCGGATGATATCTTATTCCTTTGTCCAAAGACTCACAAATTTTACATGGCTTCTTCTCATTAGTTTTATTTTTATTATGAAATGTACTGTTCTTTATTGTATTTGAGTTTTTCTTGTACATCATACATTCATATTTCCTTATCTCGTTGAACAAATCAGTGGTGCTGATGATTTCGTCTCTGTTTAACTTGTTTAAGACAAACCCAGGTAAACCTGTAGCAATGAGATCTATCATTGTTTTGGTGTCTATCATTTTGTTTATGTCTAGTAGAAGACGTTCTTTTTTTATAGCATAGTCGATTAACAGTCCTTCTTTATATCTGAAAGCAAATGCATATGTGACTACGTCCCATCCTCGGTTTTTAAAGGTTTCTAAAAATTGGTTTTTCCATTCATTCCATTCAGAATTTACAGTTAGTTTTATGACCATTGAGTTATACCAATCCAAGCAAGATTTTTCTAAAAATAATCTCAATACATCTATTTTTGTTTCATCTTTTGTTATGTTAAAGCGCTCACACTCTTTTTCAAAGTTCTCTATCCATTGTGTTGCATTAGGATTTTTGGTCGTGAATTTTTCAATAATAAATTTCTCTGAGATATGTTTTAGGTTATGCTGATTATCTTTTTTTGTTGTAGTTTCTATTAACTTTTGCAAGATTTTTTGCAAACTGTCCTCTTTATCTATTGGTTTTTCAATGCTCATTTCTTCTAGGTATTGCTCCATAAATTGCATGTTACCTTCCTCATCTGTGTATGTTTTCTTTAGATCTGCGTCCAATTTTATCCATATTTTTCTGCTTTGGTGCCTTTTCTTTATGCTATTTTTGATTTTTGAGAAAGTGTTCATTTTAACAATATATGTATGATGAATCACCGGCTTCTGCTCATCAGGTAAAACATAACATTTTCCTTCTTCTGTAGATATTGAGGTTATGGCTAACACATTCGATTTGCCATCACTTGATGATATCATTGTAAATTCGAATTGGAGCCGGTCCATCTTCTTTTAGTCCAAAATGTCGTTTTATAAGATATGTTATTGAGGATTTAAATATAAACCACAAATTGTTTCTCTGAAATACAAAGTTTCGTTTTATTTTACACATCATAAATATTACAGTATTATTTGTGATCTTAATTTACTAGGTACACTTTTATCTCACCTGAAATACAAAGAAACGACATTTAAGGTCCACTAATATCGCCTCCTCAACAATATCCTTTCTTTTATCTATCTCACAAGTTTATAATAGTAAAAGTACAAATATTTCTACGCGTCATCCGCCATTGAATCATCCTTCAATTCGATACACATTTTAGAGATGTCCACAGACAACTTAACACGCGCGAAGCGCGGCAAATTCAAATTAATGAAATTACATTTTCATTACATATATAATCCGATGTTAGTGCGTGAAGTGATCGACAAGTTGAGCCCGCACATCAAGTCAAGATGGTGCGACTACGCGTCTGAAGCGGCTGAGTCGCTCCGGGAGCCCGAGATTACTCTACTATCCAGGTTCCTGATGAGAGAGGCTGACCGAGCCATGAGGTATGCCTTTGCAAGTTGTGCGGCCCCGGCCACAGTGAAAAAAGAAACCCGAAGCGCGCCACAGATCGGCACGAAGAGGAAGGCCGGCCGGGAGGTGATCTACGCTACATCGGAGAAAAAGGAGGAAGAGGCTAAGCCAGGGTGTTTGTGTTGTGGCGGTGACCACGAAGTACCTAAGTGCGCCAAGTTCCTGAAGATGAGCGTCGAGGAAAGGTGGGAGTGGACACGGAAAGAGAAGGTATGTTTCAAGTGTGTTACTAGGCGCCATAGACGCGATAGCTGTAAGGCGAAGAGGTGCGGCAAAGACGAGTGTAGCCGCCCACACCATGTGTTATTACACAAAGAGGCTTCAGCCGAGGCCCCGGCAAAGTGCGTCGACGCTGAGAAGCCGGGCTCTAGTGAGGCCGTGATGACCGTCTCCGCATCCAGCGACATACCACAACGAGTACTCCTGAAAATATGTCCCGTCACTCTCAAAGGGCCAGGCGGACAAGTGTCGACGTTCGCCCTGATGGATGAAGGCTCTACGACGTCGCTCATAGACGAGGAACTCACTCGTCACATCAAGGTAAATGGGCCAACCTCAAATTTACGTATACAAGGCGTGACGTCACAGCATGAAGAGAGCAGTCAAGAGGTTAAACTTCAGATCCGGGGGCAAGGCGGCGAGTTCCACGAACTACGCGCACGGACCATGAAGAACCTGCAGCTACATGGGCAGACTGTGGACCTGGCGACTCTCAGTAAATACTCGCACCTACATGGTATACAACACGAAGTTTTCTTCAAGGATGGCACACCAAAGGTGTTAATAGGGGCCGACAACTGGCACCTTATAGTCACCCGTAAGCTACGCACAGGAAAGAAGAACGAGCCCGCAGCCTCATTTACCCAGCTGGGATGGGTGATTCACGGGACGGCGCCCCGCACGACGCTAAGGGAACAAGACGGTCAGATAGTGCTGCACCTCTACGACGTGTCCGCGACCAAGCAGACAGATGACGTACGTCGGGTTGAGGAGCTAGTCAAGTCGCACTTCAGGATCGACGCTCTGGGAGTCTCCTTAGCATGCAAGGTGAAACCCGAAGACCAGCAGGCCATCAACTCTGTGCGAGGCACTATGCAAAAGGTCAACGACCGCTACGAGGTGGGATTACCATGGCGGGACGAGAGCACTACGATGCCGAACAACTACAGCTGCGCGCTAAGGAGACTCAAGACAATTGAGAAGAAGATGGACTCATCACCTGAGTTTGCCGCTCAGTATAGCGCACAGGTCAACAACCTTCTCGACAAGGGGTACGCTCAAGAGTGCGACGGCACAGAAGAGAATCATAAAAAGGTGTGGTACTTACCACATTTCCCGGTGATGAATCCCAACAAACCAGGGAAGATGCGACTGGTGTTCGACGCGGCGCACCGTTACAGTGGAGTGTGCCTCAACGACTACCTGCTGGAGGGACCTGACCTCCTGAAATCTCTGCCAGGAATTCTTTTCAGATTCCGGGAGCGACCGGTAGCCGTCACAGCTGACATACAAGAAATGTTTCTCCAAGTCAAGATAAGGGAGCGAGACCAAGCTGCACAGATGTTCCTCTGGCGAGACAAGGGACGCACCGAGCCACCCAAGAAGTACAAGATGACTTCAATGATCTTCGGAGCTTCGTGTTCACCCTTCATCGCGCACTCAGTACGAGACACCAACGCAGAGCTGTACAAAGAAGAGTATCCCGACGCCGTACGAGCTATAACATCATGCCACTACATGGACGACTATGTGGACAGCTTTGCCACCACAGATGAGGCGATCAAGACTGCGCGTGAAGTGATAAAGGTACACAACAATGCTCATTTCAATTTAAGAGGGTGGTGCTCTAATGAACGTGACGCAGTGAGGAACATCGCTCCAGGAGAGCTGCCGCACGACACCGAGGTGCGACTCGGCCAACGGGAGGCGAACACAGACAAGACGCTGGGACTGCTGTGGCAGACAGACACAGACGAGCTGGGCTTCAACACCGGCCTGGGCCGACTGTCACCGGAGGTGAAGACACGTGACCGGGCGCCGACGAAACGGGAAGCCCTGGGAGCAGTGATGGCAGTCTACGACCCCCTGGGACTCATCAGTCATTTCACCATCACCGGTAAGATCATACTACAGAACTTGTGGAGGCACGGCATCGGTTGGGACGACGCGGTACCGGAGGAGGACGTGCAGCGCTTCGACGAATGGATGCAGGGCCTGAACGAGGCGACAAAACTACGCATCCCGCGCTGCTACAACAGGTGCCCGGACGACGTCGTGGAGCTGCATGTCTTCTGCGATGCCAGCGAGCAGGCCTACGCAGCGACAGCCTACTGGAGGATCCAGAGACCAGATGGGAGAGTGGACGTGAGGCTGGTAGCAGCCAAATCGAGAGTGGCCCCGCTGAAACCCGTCACCGTGCCGCGACTCGAGCTACAGGCAGCAGTCGTCGGCGCACGCTTGGCAGAGACAGTGCTGAAGGAACATCGTGACAAGCCCCGCAGCGCCACCTACTGGACCGATTCACAGACAGTCCTACGTTGGATCGAAAAGGATGCGGCGAAATATACACCGTTCGTGGCGCACCGCCTAGGGGAGATAGCAGAGCTCACCAACGTCGACCAATGGAGATGGGTACCCACCGCACACAACGTGGCAGACGACGCTACACGTCCCGACTACGCGCTCCGCATGAAGCCGGAAGACAGATGGTTCACCGGCCCCAGGTTCCTGTATGACGACAAGGAGTCGTGGCCTAAGGAAAAGGTCAAAGATATTACGACTCACGAAGAAACAACATATGTGGCGATTGAAAAACCAAGAGAGCGCCCTTCCCATCTACCCGACATAAGTAGATTCTCATCATACGAGAAGCTGCTACGGGCGACAGCCCTGCTCTTTCTTTTCAGGAACAAATGTAAACAAAGAGAAAGCCAGATAACCGTTGACCTCATAGAGAAGGCCGAGAAGATCTGGATAAAGCAGGTACAGCTCGACCACTACGCTGAAGAGATGCAGCTACTCGAGAAGGGGAAGCCGGTGCCTAGGACCAGCAGCATATACAAACTGGACCCGCAGCTGGACATGGGAGAACAAGTTCTCAAAGTCAGAGGAAGAATAAGTCACGCGGCAGTCATCGAGACGACGAAGACACCCGTAATCCTCCATGGTAAGCATCCATTTACACGCTTACTTGTACAGAACGCACATCGTCGAGCCGGTCACGCCAACAACGAGCGAGTGATCAACGACCTCAGACAACGCTACTGGGTGGTCAACCTACGCCCTACGGTACGAGCCATCGCACAAGGGTGCCAGCTGTGCCGCGTGCGACGAGCCATGCCAGTGAAGCCGACTACGGGGGACCTGCCGGCGGAGCGATTGCTGACAACACAGCGTCCCTTCACCCACTGCGGGACCGACTACTTCGGGCCCATGACGGTGGTCATCGGAAGAAGACATGAAAAACGCTGGGGGGCCCTGTTCACCTGCCTGGCAACGAGGGCGGTCCATCTGGAGCTGGTGTCGAGTCTATCCACCGACTCGGCTCTGATGGCGGTACGACGAATGGCGGCGCGTCGAGGCTGGCCTAGGGTCATGTACTCGGACAACGGCACCAACTTCAGAGGGGCTGACAACGAGCTACGCATGGCCTACAGGGAGTGGGCTAAAGAGTTCACTCACTTCGGACTCGAACATCGCATGAGGTGGAAGTTCATACCACCTGGGGCGCCACATATGGGGGGAGCGTGGGAACGCCTAGTACGCTCCGTGAAGACGGCGCTGGGGGCGACCTTACATCAAAAGGCGCTCAAAGAAGAGGTGCTGCTGACGCTGCTGACCGAGGCCGAGCATTCCATCAACTCTCGGCCTCTCACCCATGTCTCTGTCGATCCTAAGGATCCGGAGGCCCTTACGCCGAACCACTTCCTCATCGGGACCTCCACGGGCCTACCCTACACCGGGCCTTGTGATGAGGCCAGTCGCAAGCAATGGAGAGCCGCCCAGGCGCTCGCCGACCACTTCTGGCGGCGCTGGGTGGCCGAGTACCTACCCACCTTGGTGCCACGGGGGGCATCAGACGACCAGCGGCGGCCTCTCCAATCGGGCAGCCTGGTCGTCATCGTCGACTCAACTCTACCTCGAGCAACGTGGCCACGAGGCGTCGTGGAAGCAGTCTACAGCGGTCCAGACGGCAAGGTGCGGTCAGCCGACGTGAGAACTACAGCGGGCGTCCTGCGGCGACCAGTCACGAAGCTCGCCGTCCTCTGCGTGGAAGATTAGGCTACGGTAGCCCTGCGCCGGGGGGAGACTGTTACGGACGTTGCGGCTTCAACAAATGTCTCCAAACACGTAAATTCGTAATTACCTTTCGCCTCTGCTTAACCCTTCAGGAACTTAGCGCGATGTTATTGTTTACTTTTGTGTTTTGTTATGGTTTGGAGACAAGTCGTAGTTACGTCAAATTTATGATTGTATAATGTAAATACATAAGAATTTAGGAAATAGCGTAGGACGTTATCATGTTTTGTAAGTTATACATAAGGCTAAGTTAAGAAGTTTAAACTGATGTTATTTAAGAAGTTTTATTGATAAATAAAGAGTTTTTGGTATTAGGGAACCTAGAATAAGTATGTATATCACTCAGGGTGGTTTTATTTTCCTGAAAAATCGTTGTAAACGACAGAGCGAGCGAGCCTCCCGCCACAAAAGGGGCGTGGTTTCGATCGTACGATGTTTTTTGATGCGCTCTCATTGGACGCTGTAATTTTGCACAAGCGCGCGCTCTGTCGTAAAAATGAACCAAGATGTAAAGCCTATAAATATGGGCCGCTTTGCTGCGTGCTGAGTCAGTCGTCGGTCCTCGCTCGTCCACCATGCAGTAAAGTGTTCCTGGGAATATACGTGAAGAATATGAATATTGAAGCCTGAAGTTTGTTTCACCCCTGAACCCCTATAAGAAGAAGAAATCTACAGTCCACCCCCGACAATGTTCTCATTGCAGGGACTCAGGCCTCTTCTCTAGGGGAGGGATGGGCTATAATTTTTTGGTTCTAAGACATGCCGGTTTCCACACGATGTTTTTTTTCACCGTTTTGAAGGCAGCGGTGATAAAATAATATAAATTACACAAAGTAATGCGCCTGCCTGGGGTGGAACCCACAACTCCCATGAATCGACGTTCGTGAGTCACCATAAGAGGAGCTCGTGGCTTAATAATAACAGCCACTTGGGTCGACCTTTTTGGTTTAACCGCGCTTAGTTTGATCCGTGAATGGGTGTCCATGTTAACCTATGTACCATTAGCAGATCTTTGGCAGTCGTTACCAGGAAATCTGACAACCAGTCTTTACAGGGGGTTATCGTTTTACCCAGTACTAACTGGGTTATGAATGTTAGATTAGGCATACGCTCTATGTAAAATACTGGTATTCAGCTGCATCCGGGAAGACTGTAAGCCAACCTGAACATGGTTGGGAATAAACTCAGAAACCGTACTGTGGGTAGACTGGTAAAGAACACATAAAACAGATCGTCGTCAATCAGCACGATTCATACCTAAACCATCGAACACACAATTTATGTCACAATGCCACAAACTGCATCCCCGCGTATTTCGCAGCCCCATCCTAAATACAATAGTTCGTGATCTGAGTAAGGCCGGTGAGCGGTTTCTCAAGGACTTCCAAACCGCAACCGGCTATTATTCGCCATTTGCCAATTAAAGTAATTTTAATGCATTAGGCACAAGCCTGCAGGAACTTAGGCTGCTGAATCACCTTGTTTTCTCACAACTGATAAATATTGAACTGAGAAAAAACTGGTTCTTGATGTGGGTGACGAAAAAGTGCTTTCTTTTATTTCGTGTGGTCGGTGCTTATGGTGTCAGATTTTTTATGCCACCCATAGGCCTGTATTATACCTACATAGTATTTTACATGGAGCGACTGTCTGTCTTATCTCCTCAATCCACTGACGAAAGACGTCCACTGCTTGACATAGGCCTCCCCTAAGTGTCGCCACATTGACCGGTCCCGTGCGTGTCGCTTCCAGCGGTTCCCCGCAATCTTCAGCAGGTCATCGGTTCACCTAGTGGGAGGTATGGTATTCCAACGCAATGTCTTCCGGTTTTCAGTCGCGACTCCAGAACTTACTTTTATTAAACTACAATAAGCATCGTTTTATCAAAATTTTTGAGTTACATCATCCTAAACCGAGCGTCATATTATTTTATGTCAGTCTGCTAAACTAGTTTTTTGTATGCTAGTCGTACCAGTGCAGACTGCACAATGAGTCACATTCATAAACACGTGTTGAAATAATAATAATATGCCACAACAAACATCATGGTTAGTGTCTTGTTGTAATGTCAACAACCTTTATTACGTAGATGTTTTTGTTATACTACCTATAAACTGGGAACTGGTCACAGGGTAAAGGTGTCATAATAGCAATTGGGATAATATTGTGTCGTAGGTATATAATGGGTGTTAAAATATCCAAAAAGGTAGTCATGCACGCTAGGGGTGCATTAACTGGCACATTTTTTTTTTTTAAAACGTTGCTTCACACTAGGATTACTCCTGTATCGTAGGTGCGTTTACAAACACTTAAACTCACATACACAAACACACCCAGACCCGAAACAACTATCTGTAGGCCTTACAAATATTTGTTCCGTGCGGGGATCGAACCCGCGACACACAGCGCAGCAGTCCAATCGCTCAGCCACTACCCACCACCACTGCCACTGATTTGCCTATATAGTTGAGACCGGAGTGTATAATTATGTTCTTATTTAGTTTGATGTACACAATGCTTGATTGACGACTTTATAAGGGTCTGTTTACACCTTGTATAATTATGCAACGGGTAGAAGAAGCAGCACCTTTTAAATAATCGATGATAAATGTTTAACGCATACCGCACCGTCCGAGGAGACGCACTCACTAAAAACGCCGCCGTGAGCCTATTGTCACCTTGGCTCTTAGGCCACGAGAACTGCTACGCATGACATATCCAGCGCACCCGCCTCCGGGACCAAACTCCTTTGGCGATGTCCGGGGCCCGGGGTCACCTGAGACATCGCCGACACTCATGAGGGCCGTGCAATGCGTACAACGATAGACTTCTCGATCTGTCGCCCGCTGAGCCTTCCTATCCATCAGATCACCATGGCGCCTCCTCCGCTACTAAGAGGAGAAGTAACCGTAGGTTTACCTGGGTAAACTTGACATTATCCGACCTCGTTGAATACAGTTGTTGTTTTTGTCGACATTTTATAAGTGCCCATGTAGGCACTCTATGTGAAATAGAATAAACAAATATCGATCAAATGATTTCATAGATTACGTTAGAACCGTGACAAAACGCGTGTGACCGAGTGTTGCCGCGGGAGCGACCTGCGAGCTCTACATTCAACATCAAATCGCCGTACTACTGTAGTATGGCGGTTACCAAACTACAAAAAAAATAGGTAAAAAAACTTTTTAAGTTAAACGGTTTTATGTTAAACATACATTGCAATGTTTAAGATAAATGTACTAAAAACCAAAAAATAATAAAATAGAAAACCGTGGGGCACGTCAATTGTCTACAAATTATCGACTTAATTATTATTATTATGATTTTAATCAACGATTGTAGACAATTATTATTATTCCCTAGTAGCATTTTTTGTTGGCATTTAGTTGGGCCACATACAGAGGTATGTGGCCCAACTAAATGCCAACAAAAATGTATGTGGCCCAACTAAATGCCAACAAAAATGCTACTAGGGTTATTAATCAATTTATTTCGGATAAAAAATAATCCATAGTACATTCAATTACACATAAAAATACATTACAATTACATTATCAAATCAAATTAACATAAAATACTACGATAAAACAGGATAAATTATTACAACTATATTGGGTTAGTAAGATCTTATAAACTATGTTAGTCAACACCCATCATGATTTGCATCCATTTGTTCTGGATAGGGCAATCCGCACGAGACACAATCATCTGCAGGATACTGTTGCCACTGCCTCGCACGCGATGTAACAAGGAGGCTACTTTCTTGCGTATAACCGCATGGAAGCCGTCCGTTCGTGCCTCCGCAAACATTCCAGACGCACTACAATAGCGAGGCAGTCGCATCAACATCCTGAAGACGTTGTTGTATTGGACACGCAGAGCACTAGCAGCTCGGCGAGTAAAGGTTACCCACAGACTACTCGAGTATAACGACTGGCAGTACGCCTTAAACAGAGTAATTTTAACTGCCCTCGAGCAGCGAGCAAATCTGCGAGCAACCATATTCCCCCTTATTGCCAATGCTCTGCGCTCCCTCTCTATGTCCGCATCATCTTGCAACTCTTCTGTCAAAATGTGGCCCAGATATTTAAAGTTGCTCACTACGCTCAGAGCCGCACCATTGAGCATAATAGGCGGAACATACACTGGACTACTCTTTCCACTCTTGAAAACGAGCACTTCACTCTTTTTCGAGTTGTACGTCAGTCCATGTTCCGCCGCGTACGACTCACAGATTGATACAAGCTTACGCACCGCCCCCACCGACGGTCCCAGCAGTGCCATGTCGTCGGCATAACTGATGTTGTTTACGCTGACTCCGTCTACAAAACAACCCACATGAGTACTGCTGAGCTCGCCGATGAGGTCATTCACATACAGATTGAATAACAGAGGAGAGGTTATCCCCCCCTGCCGCACTCCACACTCCATGCCATATGCCTCAGATAGCGCACCAGCCCATCTCACCTGGTTCCTCTGACATGTGTACCAATGGCGTAACACGGAGATGACCTCAGCCGGTACACCCGCTACTTCCAATTTGGCCCACAGCTTATTATATAAAACCCTATCAAAGGCCTTCGAAAGGTCCAGGAAGCACGCATACACCGGAGTCCTCCTCTCCGTGTAGTACCTGACAGCCTGCTTAAGACACAAGATTGCGCTCTCTGTTGACAGCCCACTCCTGAACCCAAATTGGGCATCATTTAGCTTTATGTGCTGCAGGAGAATGTTGTTAAGCAAGCTGTCAAGCACCTTGGCCATTATAGTGGCCAGTGAGATGGGCCGATAGTTCTCTATATCTGACATGTCACCTGTCTTGTTTTTGACAATTGGTACTACAATGGTTTTCGTCATCTCTTCAGGCAGGTAACCGTGACATAAACATAAATTAAAAAACATGGAGAGCACACGCGGCAGGTGAGTACCAGCAAACTTTAGATGCTCAATGCTGAGGCCATCGTGCCCAGGAGATTTACCCCTCTGCATACCAAGTATCACTTTTTTCACATCACAAGCAGTAAATTTAACAACTCGCTCCTGGTTGATAGCCCCAGCATCGACACCCCGGGTTGTGTCAGAATCAGACTGTGGCTCCACTTTAAAATAATCTTTAAAAAGATTAGCTATCATAACATGATCACCAATTCCATTTACACACACAGGGAAGCCAGACTTTACATTCATTTTATTCGTGTGTTTCCAAAATGATTTAAAATCACCGGCACTGTGGTGTGACGCTAGAATGTCCAATTGACGTGCCCCACGGTTTTCTATTTTATTATTTTTTGGTTTTTAGTACATTTATCTTAAACATTGCAATGTATGTTTAACATAAAACCGTTTAACTTAAAAAGTTTTTTTACCTATTTTTTATTTTCTAGTTTTTAGTTTTTATTTCGCATTCTGTTTAAAGGGGCCGCCATCTTGGATTTTAATTTTATATAGTATATTGTATTATACTGGTTGAGCACTTTCATTTGATACCCATATTGATGGGATCGATAAAACCTACGTTATCCGCCATTTTGTAGTGGCCGCCATCTTGTATTTAAATTTTTTATAGTATATTGTATTCTGCTTGTTGAGCCCTTTCATTTGATACCCATATTGATGGGATTGATAAAACCTACGTTATCCGCCATTTTGTAGCGGCCGCCATCTTGGATTTCAATTTTTTATAGTATATTGTATTCTGCTTGTTGAGCCCTTTCATTTGATACCCATATTGATGGGATTAATAAAACATAAATAAATTATCCGCCATTTTGTAGCGGCCGCCATCTTGGATTTCAATTTTTTATAGTATATTGTATTTTACTTGTTGAGCCCTTTCATTTGATACCCATATTGATGGGATTAATAAAACATAAATTATCCGCCATTTTGTAGCGGCGGCCATCTTGAATTTATAATGATAATGAATAAACATAATTGTATTGTCACCAAAATCCAATGTGTATACAAAATTTCAGATTAATCGGTTGACTGGAAGTGGGTGAAATTTGAATTACTAAATTTGATCCAAGAATAAATAATAAAACAAACTGGGTGAGCTAAATAAAACCGTTTAAAAAAAATGATTTTTCTTAAACATACAATGTATGTTTAAGAAAAATGTGTCAATTCAAGTCACTAGTCAAGAATCATTGGAGTATTGTAGCTTATAAATTACAATTTCATCTTGTTAACGATCTATCAATAAATTGATAGGTTGCTTAATTTCTTAGAACTCTTAATAAGCGGACTGGACCAGTTAAGGAGACTGATGACGCTACTTGCATTAAATCAATGCGTCATGATATTTGCATGATTGCTAAAATGTCAATTTTTGTTGATAACTAATTTGAATTGTAAGTGATTGTGCTGTTGCATGCTTATTATAAATAAATAAATAAATAAATAAATAAGACTCTGTAACTACTACCTACTGAGAAATTAGTGATGGAAAACTCAATTCACTTTGCCCGAACTGGGATTGGAAACCTAGACTTTATGCATTTATACCATAGACTTTTGACTTTAAATAAAAAATCATCATCTGCAGAATTCTCCCAAAATGTGTTGGGATCGGCTTCCAGTCTAACTGGATGCAACTGAGTACCAGTATTTTACATGGAGCTACTGCCTATCAGGCAGCTACTGGAGCAGCGGTAGCCCAGTGGTGTCGGCCGGCACCCGACTTACGAACAGTAGATCGTGGGTTCGAACTCAGGCAGGCGCATTACTTTGTGTAATTTATTTCATCACTGCTGTTCTCAAAATGGTGAAGGAAAACATCGTGAGGAAACCGGCATGTCTTAGAACCAAAAAATTCGAAGACATGTGACATCTGCCAATCCGCACTGGCATTGTTACGTGGCTACCTACTGGGCCCAAACCGTTTAACATGGAAGTACATAATCGAAACGAAAAGAAGAAGAAGAAGATCCGCACTGGGCCCGCGTGGTGGATTATAGCCCATCCCTCTCCTAGAGAGGAGACCTGAGTCCCTGCAGTGGGGACATTATAGGCTGATGATGATGATGATGACTGCCTATCTGCCTTCCACAGCCCAGTTAGTGCTGGGTAATTCGGTACCTATAGTTAAGACTGGATGTCAGACCTTTGGTGTATGACAGTAGTACGTAACGACTGTCGGAAAATTTACAAATTCCAGCCGGGACCAACGACTTCACGTGCTTTCCGTAGCCCGGAGGAATCTTGGTACGTAATGATGTTCATCCGTCTACGGGTTAGCCTCGGCAAGCGCAGCTTACCCTTGAAGATGTTATAACCAACGTCTTGCACTAGAGCTGCTCGGCAGTTTGCTGAACTGGTCCTATTTGGCGCAACCTTGAGATGCACACACACTGTTTTTTTTTCAGTTTATTGATTAGTTTCTTTTTATATTTTTTATTGTTTGTTGTGTGCACTTGTGGCATGTGCTAAATATGTTTTCTTTCTTTCTTTATTTAGCCACGTGCTCCTAGAAAATACTATCAAATAAAAATATTATTTTCATTTACATAAAAGCAGGCTTACCCGTTATTTGACTTGAATGATAGAAAATATTTCTCAGATTTTCTTTGAGCAAGGTAACGTTACCAAACGTAATCTTATTATATGAAAGAAGACCTAAGAATACAAACAAAGTAATGAATAGTGGGTATTAGATTTCCGAACCTCTGTGAAGAAACGTGTCAAAAGGAATTGCTAATATTAACGCTTGGTCCATTTCTGAACGCCTATTCAATGTGATCTACAGTCAACTCAAAGTAAATTTTTCGTATTGGCATAATATTGGTAAAGTATATCGCCTGTAATTCCTGAAGAGTAGCAGAGGAAATCCATAAAACACAGAAGATAATATGCGACTCCCGCATCCCCCTTAAACTCAAGGGGAGGATTTATAAGACCATGGTCAGACCGGCTGTCATGTATGGATCAGAATGGTGGCCACAAAAGGCAATTGCATGTGGCTTAGATGAGAATGCTAAGGGGGATGTGTGGTGTGACGCAAATGGATAAAATAAGGAATAAGTACATAATTAAGAGGAAGTCTGAAAGTGGCGCCGGTGAAGAAAAGTTGAGTGGCAATCGGTTGTCGTGGTATGGATAGGTATGTGATGCGAAGGAATGATGAAAATGTTGTAAGGAAGATGTTGAGTTGAGCAGATGGCTACAAGAGTAGAGCAAGACCAAAGAAACGATGAATGAACTGTGTGGAGAAATGAGATGATATGGCTAGAAAGGAGATGACGGCTGACATGTCGAGAGATAGAGACGTATGGAAGAAGAAGTCATGTGGCGCCGACCAAATGAATTGGGATAAGGACAGAAGAATGATGAATCTAAATAAACTAAGAAATAGAATTTTATAATCTAGATTGTTAGAGCTTTGGAAAGAGATGATTTAATTGTAACAGTATCTACTTACATGTTACCTGGTAGTTAAATATCATTGTCGAAAAAGTCATAAAAACATTACTACAATCGCCTTCAAGAAAAATAGGCGAATCGTTTTAAAATGAAAGATAATATTATGCTTGAATGTTGTTCTTGGTACAGAGTAGAATTTCTTATTAACCAGAATTAAATTTTCCAGTTATAATAGTAAAACAATTCGCATTGTTAACTATTTCTTTGGCTTTTTTTCTGTGCATGAATGAAAATTTGAAGATTGTTATGAAAACATGACAAAATCTATCATTTTATGAATCATCGGGTATACAAAACAGACTAAAATAGAATTTCGTTTAGTTCACAATTCCGAAAAACCATAACAGAATAATATAACTTACATCGTGTCATAATCATCATTTATTGCATTCATGTAGTTTAGTTTAGTTTTTTAGTTGTGGTTTGTGTGTAGTTGTTGTCCTGCGTGTCCTGTGGTTTGTTCACTGCAGGAACTAATGGACTCTACCAAAAGTGCCAAACTAGCAGCTCAGTTCGGGGCTGACACAATTTAGGTTGCCATCGCCACATCATTTCAGCCAAAAGACGTCCACTGCTGAACATAGGCCTCCCCCAGGCGTCGCCACATTGACCGGTCCCGTGCGTCCCTCATCCAGCGGGTTCCTGCAACCTTGACCAGGTCTTCGGTCCACCTAGTGGGAGGCCTTCCAACGCAACGTCTTCCGGTTCGCGGTCGCCATTCCAGTACTTTTCGGCCCCATCGGCCATCCGTTCTGCGACTTCTGCGAGCAATGTGCCCTGCCCATTGCCATTTAAGTCTGGCGATTCTTCGGGCTACGTCGGTAACCTTGGTTCTCAAGCGGATGTCCTCATTTCTGATTCGATCACTCCTCTCTCTACTCTCCATTGCCCTTTGGGTGACTTTGAGCTTTCTGATCGCCACACTAAGAAGAAAAAGATAATTATAACATAAGCAAGCATCAAATAATGTTCCCAGTACTGGGATATGGGTCTTCTGTGAGAGAGTGCGCCGTAATCCACCACGCGGGGCCAGATGATGTCACATTTCAAATTTTAAGTTTTAGGACATGTCGTTTTCGTCAAGGAGTTTTCATACAGACGATCAACTGTGAGGTCCTGAGTCAAAGTGCAAAGTGTTATTGGGTTTTCCAATCAAGAATTTCAAAGTAGCAGCTACGGAGTCTGGATTTGTGCCAAATTGATGGCAATAGGCTCGCCCCCTATTGCATTAGATTTAAACATATCTGGCGTAATGTGGGTATGCTATTCGGTACATCTCTGCCTAACCCTGCGGAGATTAAAGGCGTGATGTTATGTTAATAATACGATCCTGAAATCAGTACTCAGAATCTATACAAATGGACCTTCAGAACGACCTGTAAGTATATTCAGCGTACCGTCTGTGCAAGGAGTGTTTATAAAACAGGCACTTATCGGGACAACTCAACACTACTCGTAGACACTGATGACTAAGGCTACCACTAAAGTCCGCAAACACGTTGCTAAGCGGGAAAATGGTTCACAAACACACTGTGTCAGACAGAGAAAGACATAGTTTTCCCTCGACACCCAAGAACACAGTTCGAGCTAGTTTGTTTTTTCTCCGTATACGTTCAGCAGTTCAGTATAGCCCGCGCCGCCGGTGTATGCAGTGGTGTTACGCGCGCTCATACTAAAACAACTCGTTGCAATAATAAAATATCAACATTATACCTGTGTTTTACGTTCCAAACAATCGTTCTATTCTAATAAACGTTTAAAAAAACACGTTTAATTTGATCAGGAAGATTTTTTTCGTTGTTTTTTAACGTTTTTCTCTGGTTTTTTTTTGTTTTGACCGGGAAAACGCCGGGTGTCCGAATATCTGTGTATATGTTAACGTGTACTACAGTTCTTGAGTGACAGTTGGACACTGAGAGGAGATCTTGTTGTTTTCGTGTGTTTTTTATTGTTTATTCTGTTGTTTTGTTGTTGTTATATCTTGTTTTTACTTGCCTACCGGCGACTGACGCCGCACGTGTGCTATCGATCTTCGCTTCTGAGGTAAGTTAAATGTTGGAAAACGTTCAATCATATTTTTTATAGGTAATACGTATTTGATCGACTCTGTTTATATAACATTTAGGTTAAGTATTGCGTACTAAAAATGGCTCTACATGCAATATATCTGGGATTATCCTCGTCTCTACATTTGTTTTCCTTTAGGCACAGTTTCGGTAGCATATTTGTTTTAAAAGGTTTATTTATGTAGAGCCGCTCTATCATTCACCTTTCAATTTGTTGTTGTATACACGACCTTATCGCTATAACAACTAGGTAGGTATAGCCATTGTGTACATACATACCAATTGATAACATCATCATTTCAGCCTGTGAACTGAACATTATTCCTTGATATTTACTTATTTCGTTCCACGGTTATTTTGATGTAACTATAATGGTCCTTACTCACGTTACTATAAGGTTTCTGTTGGGTTGTTGTTATCGGGGGATAAATAACCGGCATTTTCTTGTTTTACTCCTGGCCAAAAGCTTCTCCCCATTCCTTATACCTACTTCTCAAGATGGTGTGTGTTCTCGGAACTAAGGACGAAGTCAACAAAAACGTCAATTCATCTTCTCCTCAGTTTACTAGGACTCAGTTATTACTACAGATTTTTTCTTTACATATTTGGGCAATTAATTTTGCCCAGCAGTGGTCATGGTTATGACCACTGCTGGGCTATGTCCAAGGGGTAGCTGGTTAGCTACCCCTTGGACATATAGGTAATCAAAGAGTACTTATGAATGCAAGGCGCCAGTCACTTGTTTTGTAACAAGTCCTAGGTAATGTTGGGCAACATCTAGATTCTAGAGTACCTATTCGTATATGCAAAGTAATGCATGTTCAACTATGATTATGTACGAGAGTCCATAAAATTTGTAGTTAATAGGCTACTGAATGAACTATTAGCAAATTATACAAGGGAGACCAATGCACCACCGATGGTTTTCCACGTATTCAGGACATCGATACGAACGTGGAAATTTTAAATTACCTACATCAGCTGTTTCAACATTTTGACCGTCTATTGCACTTCTTGTAGAAAACAGCTGTATTTGTTATACCTATGTCATACGTAAGTAAATTACGAGTTTCTTTCTACCATTTTGGGAAGGAAACTTTAAAAGTATGTTCCTATGTAGGTAAGTTTGAATGTCAAGGACGTTTTCTTTTACAGAGGAGCTAAATACGGTCGCTAGATTGAAGCTGGTTGCTGAAAAAACTAGAAAATTGAGGCTATTATGACTGAAAATATGGTAAACCTGATAATATGACCAAAAATTGGCGATAGTATGAACATTATGCTGATTATCTTTTAGTTGAAAAGGTCATTCTTGAGATTACCTTGCATCCTTACAAGAAATAGGTATATAAGCACACGACTCGATAGTAGTTTTCAGTCATCATTACTCTCTAACAGATAGAATGTATGAGAGAGAGAGTTTACACTTAGGTATGTTGGGTAGGTCAGGAAAGGAAGCTGGTTATCATAACCCATAATATATTTATTTCTTTTTAGCATCAACCATGAATACCTAGGTACTGAACAAATCAAAGCTCTAGGTTGACAGAGTTTCATTTTTAAATCCCTTTTCAAGAAGATTAAGTAGGTTAATCCCACATTTAGCACAGATCACGTAACTACAGTAGGTCGATGTCAATCTCTTCACTTTAATATAACATAACAAATATGTACTCGAGGATAATACGACGTTTACATGGATTTTCTTATCACCGACCGATTACGTCAACGAACGATATTTTTTCCTACGGTTTGTGCGACGCGACGTAATAATGGTTTTGTGTTCCTTTAAACCTGGATCAACACCACTTTGTGATGAATGAAGGCAATGGGGCTTCACTAATGAATGATAAATGTCAATCTCGTTCTTTATAATGTCATTCGTTCGTAGGCTTATATTTATGAAGATACCCACGTGTTGAGAAGGTCAGATAAGGAGTTTTCTCCTTTTATAGAAAATAATGGTTTTCTGCTGCATCTGGTTAGGTTAAAAGCCTACCCCAGCATAGTTGGAAAAAGGCTAGGTTAATAATGACTTAAATATACCTACTTAACAATAACTTAAAGATAGATACTACATCTGCTGAGCAAGAGGATCTGTGTTCGATGCCAAATTCGGGTAGTGTTATAAGATTTTTAATCAGGTTTTATTTAGTAGCGGCAGCGGAGGCTGAATTAGTGCCCGATTGGTTGCAACAGGCTCGCTCCCTTACAAGGGTCTAAAACGTTAGCGTCAGAATGGCTGGTTGCCTATGGCAAGGTCACTACTTTTTGGTAAGCAATACAATACATACTCGTACAAGACAATACTGGGTGCCCGATTGAAGGATGCTTTCCCAAAGGAAGATATAAGTATAGGATTCGTGAAAAAAACTACTCTATGTCTTTCTATTGTTGTATTTTACCAGGATTATGATTTTATGATTATTTATTAGGTACGTATTGTTAGTTATCAGACTCTTATTATCCCTTCTACCTATACACCGGTATGTATTTCTTCCATATATACTTAGTCGAGTTAGAATTTCAGGAATCAGGGATAGATCTAGAGCTTTCTAGCTTATCTAAGGTATCTTTTATTGATATGTTTATTTGCATATTATGTATGGTATGTGGAATCGATATGTCTGGGAACTGATATAATATCGATATCAAAGCTTGTGTATATATTGATAGTAGGATTGTGTTGAATGATCGCATTGAATATAATTTAATCGGGGCAAGGACGTTTTGAACACATGTACGAGGAAATAATACTATAATAAATAAGTAATACTGAAGGAATGCACATTCATAATCTAGAACAAGTATTGAAATAAAATTATTTTATTAGATTACTTCCAATTAGGGCTTTTATTTAAACTTTTATTTTGTTGCGGAACGTGATTCAATTTAATTTGTCAAGTTCAAAAGAAGATATATTTTTTTTTAATTTAAAGTATTTTAACATAACATAACATCACGCCTGTATTCCCCGAAGGGTAAGGCAGAGCCCCACCGGAGTGTTCCCACGTTGCCGTCGTGGTGGGGCTTGCGTGTCTCAATGACCCTTGGGGCTCTGCCGGTAGATATACTCATGCCGGAAAGGTCCAAGGCGAGAGACCAGACAAAGAGGGACACGCGGGGGGCGCACCGCCCGGAGACGTGAACAGTGTTCGGGTCCTCGGGCGGTGTGCCTACCGCAGGAGGAAACCCTACTTGCTGCTCTCTGGTTCGCGTCTGCTCATCAGACGTGACTGTGAGAGCAGTGAGTAGGCGGAGGGAGATCGGCGGCGGCGACCTCTCGCGTCCGGCCCTGGTGCAAGCCATGGTCCGGGGCGAGGAGGAATGGGACGCCGTCGCCTCCTTCTGCGAAGCAGTGATGCTAGCGAAGGAGGTGGCGGAACGAGAGAGGGAGAGAACCTCCCAACGTCCCAGCCGCCGCGCAAGGCGCGAAAGGCGCTCCGGGCGTCGGGGGCCACGTGATGGCTTCCGGCCACCGTAGACGCGGGCCTGTGGATGGTGAGTGATGGGTTAGCTCGCCGTCCGGCCGTCGTCATGACGGCAACAGACCGTGTCGGCGTCGCGTTCGTGTTCCACGCGCGCCTCAAAGAGATGTCAGCAAGGAGGGGCCCGCAAGGGCCGACGCCCGTCGGGGCCGCGGATTTTTGTACTAGATAACGTGGCCTCGGCGCAATGGCAAAGAAGGAACATGGGTTCGGTTTTTAGTCAGTAGAAGTCTGACACTCCCCTTCGCTCTACCCAAGAGCGGGGAAGGGTCATTTGATGATTTTCCACCCACCAAAAAAAAAAAAAAGGGTAAGGCAGAGAGAGGTGCAGTCCCTCGTTAAATATATTTTCTTCTATTTATTTAATTTCCTAGTTAGTCAAACAATATTAAATTATTTGCCTAAATTTAAAAAAAAAGAACAAACAATATTATTTAAAAATAAATTATAATTTCACAAACAGGAAAAAAATAAAATAAGATAAAAATATTACTATTTCCGTGACCCGATAAAAAGTAACGAAGTGATAAAAGACCTACATGTTACTGTCAAATACAAACTTAATAAATGTTTTAAATAGTAAAAGTTTAAATAGTAATAGTGACTAAGTAAGAAAAACATCAGCGACTAAACTATACGTAGAGCTGTAGATTATAAATTATCATCGACGACGGCGCTTATTCATTTGCCTACTTCTAATCAGATTTAGTTATTTGAGGAATTTTGGTAACCGTTCCGAACTTAAAAAAAGATTTGCAGATATGGGACGATTCCAATAAGTATCTACTCTTTGAGTGCATGAAAAGGATGCCTGAGTGGCTTGGCTTACAGCGGGAACATTATAGGCTGATGATGATGAGGGCTTCACCTCCCGGTTTTGTCATTCACATTTACCTTGTAAATACCTTCTGAAAAGAAATAAGTGTCACATTGTGTTGTTCCTCACCGACCGTATTCTTATAATCCTATAATGGTCCTGCACATTACAAACAAACTGATTAAACCCACAATAAAAATAGTAAAAGTAAACGAACCACCATAACCCACATTACCCAACTCATCTCACTCCATTAAGAGGAAACGCGAGTGGTCTTTTCTCCATACAAACGCTCTCGCCTGTTTTCTTTTTGGTTAATGACCCTAGAGCAATGGTTTTTTACAGAATAATAAATATTAACTATTTCTATGCCCCTATGTTTTCCTTTTTGGTGATAAATTATTTTTATAAGCACTAGAACCCTCAAAAAATGCTCAAAATTGCTTGTTTAGATCGCTGTTAACAGAGTCCTAGTGTACAAATTTGACAACTATTAACGAAAAAAGAAAAACATAGCGGCGTAGTATATAACCTCCTTATTCATTGTCTAAAATATCTTTTAAATTGGTTCAATATTGGAGGAGGAAATAGGCGAGAGCCAAACCTCGAATTCTAACTTTTTTCTATAGTTGTCCTTATCGCACGAATTTGAGGGCAGGAGGACGGAGAGAGACAGCGATAGTAGAAAGAGACAGCACTCGCATTTCCTCTTAACACTTAGAATTCTGCTCACCTCTCACCGGTCGTTACCGCGTGTGAATGTCTCCGTGACGTAAGATTCGCGCAACTGCACCGTGATCCGATTTCATGCACGTGCGCTTAGCATGTGCGCGAGAGTGATATGCAAGGGAAAAAGTGAGAAAGAAATTGTTTAAAGTAAGAGTATTTTTATATTTTATGTGATATCACGCCTGTATTCTCCGAAGGGCTAGGCAGAGGTGTAGCTATTGGTATACCTACCCACATTTTACCAGTTGTGTTAAAGTCCGATGTAATATCAGACGAGCCTGTTGCCATCATCATCATCATCATTTCAGCCGCAAGACGTGCACTGCTGGACATAGGCCTCCCCTAAGTGTCGCCACATTGACCGGTCCCGTGCGTCTCGCATTCAACGGATCCCCGCAACCTTCACCAGGTCATCGGTCCACCTAGTGGGAGGCCTTCCAACGCAACGTCTTCCGGTTCGCGGTCGCCACTCCAGAACTTTCCGGCCCCATCATGCGGGCACAAATCCAGCCTTCGTGGCTGCTACTTACAATTTTTTGAGGAGTCGTTCTAAATATTTATTAGGGTGAATAAGATGTGGTTTTGGAATTCAATATTTTTTAACTGCCTTGTTGTTGTAATGTTGGCTCCTGGATTAGTTAAAATATCTGGTGAAATGTTATTAGCTTTTCCATTAATAGGAAGTTTTCAGTAGTAGTAGACCGGAGATTGGAAGTTCGTCATGTGACACTCTTCAAAAACCTCAGTTGGCGCGTAAATCTGTGTTCCTGATTTCTCTCCGGTCGTATCGGATTGCACTCATAAGAAAGTGAGGGATAGAGTGCACCTGTGTTTTCGCACAGATTATTCACTTTAGTTCTACATACTCCTGAGTATATGTCTAGGCTCTTTAGAGTCATATGTTTAAGGGTAGAAAGGTAGATTATTATGTATGACACACAAGGAACTGCAACAAATATTGAATTAGTAACTTATTCTGTCTGATTGATGTGTTATTATGATTATCCATTACTTTGAGCTCACGATAATTTGACACTGTTGGAAGCGTCATGATCGCGGGATGACATATGGACAATCATGGAAGATATATATATATATATATATCAATTATATTATGGGGTCGGCTTCCAGAATAACCGAGTAAAACTGGTTGTCAGACTTGCGGGCCACTGACTACCTTTTACGACTGTCAAAGATGTATTAATGACAGCCGGGACCACCAGGTTAACGAGGAAACTGGGTATGTAATGGGTGGTCACCCATCCACAGACCAACCTAAGCAAGCGCAGCTTAACCTGAAGATTGACCCCGAGCATAATTATGTTATTTTCTAGCCACGAGCTCTTGTTTTTATTATAAACTATAATACAGTTAACTCTCTGCAAACAAAAATAAAAACCAATCACAAAATCCTATACCATATCTCGCCCATTTTAATTTATTTCTTGTTCCGTTTAATTCACTTCTTGTTGTTCAATTAATAGCGATTCCAGTACGTTCTAATAATTAACATTTCGGTGTTTTGTTGTGTTACAAAACTGTACCAAATGTGCGGTCAAAAGTTACTGTTGCCTTTCGCTTTCACAATCATGTGAATTACTTTTTGTCTTTGTTTTTTTGCGCTAAAAATTTATGTGAGAATAATTTCAGTGATAGTTGTTCTATTAGAAATGCTTGTTTAGTGTGAGAGGAAAGTCGTTTGAAGGTGAAAGGCTAAAACATAGAAGAAATAAATCATCCTTTGCATAGACTTTTCCCTGCTATGTTGGGGTCGGCTACCACTTTAATTGCCTGCAGCTGATTTCTTGAATAGATTTATACTAGAAATCAGCTGTACACAATAGTATATTTCATTATAAGTGCGGAAAGCCTGTCATTGCAAAGAGTTCCGACAAATGTCTACCCGAGCCGAGGCACAGCCGACGGCGAGAGTTGACAGTCGGAACAAGTTGCAATGACGGTTCCGCACGTGTACTGAACAACAATTTTTAATACAGTTGCGAAAAAATGAAGCAATTTAATAAAATAATAAAACCGTAATTAAACTCGCAAATAACATTTTTGGAAAATGGCGCCACCCGTAAAAGAATATAAGCAGAGATTTTTTTTGTTTTCTTCACCCATTCTGGGTAGGCAAAGGGAACTATGCACATACAGCCAAGTCTTCAGTAGTTTTTTTTTTATTGATATGAAATGAAAATGAAATTTAATGAGATGAAATGGAATGAAACCTTTAACTCATTGAATCAAATAATTAAATCTGATATTGAAACAAATTAGTAGCTTCTTTAGAAATATTTGCATGAAACTTCTATGATTTTTTTTAGTAAAGACTTCATGGTTAGTTTTTTTTTAATGGACATTATTTTGACAGTTGGGAAAGAGAACGCACGAGTTCGGAAATGGCAAAGAAAAAGCACGAGTACGTAATAGCCCACATCCCGAACGCTATACGTCCCTGCAATACGCCACTTTTTGAGCAACCGTATTAAAACATTATATATTGCGTATAGTATATATTGCCGATAGATAAATTATAGAAATTCTATTATTGTATCTGATATTTTACCTATTTATTAGACCTCTAGAACCTGGGTTTGCCCTCTTGGAAAATAGATTCTGATTTCTGAAATGTACAATCACCCATACACAGTCTGATTTTGGACCAACGAGACAAATTATACACACTGTAAAAGGGACATCTTGCCGCCCATGGGTCTCTGACTTGGCTGTACAATGCCATCAAAAAATATTTCTTCGACATACAGTGGTTTCCTTACGATGTTTCCTATTATTGTATCTGACATTTTACCTATTTATTAGACCTCTAGAACCTGGGTTTGCCCTCTTGGAAAATAGCTTCTGATTTCTGAAATGTACAACCACCCATACACAGCCTGATTTTGGACCAACAACGTGACAAATTATACACACACTGTAAAAGGGACACCCTGCTCTCATAGGCCTCTGACTTGGCTGTACAATGCCATCAAAAAACATTTCTTCGACATACTAGTTTCATTACGATGTTTCCCTACAAAGAATGAAGTGGTATTTATACAAAACGCAGATGAGTCCGAAAAATCTGATTTGCGTGTCTTGGTTCGAACTTGTGACCTAGCTATGACTTGGCAGTCCGACGGTCACATCACTGGTCTATCTTTATGACATAACATCACGCCTGTAATCCCCGAAGGGTTAGACACAGGTGTACAAATGTGGGTGTACTAATATGTTGTTGTTGCTATGTTTAAGTGTCATTTCATAGGGGCCTTTAGATGATAAACATATTATAATGTTCCACAGTGTTATATAAGGTCCCTTTACATCTCTCATATTCGGTAAGTAGGTCCTTATTACCCCCAAATGGGGCTTGTAGGTGACCAATTAGCGCTCTAGGGTATTAATGTAGCAAAAAAAAGCCCTAGGGCGGTAAGTAATTAAAAAAAAACACTTCACTCTTTCAAAAAGTTCGCGTCCATCTAACCATCATACTGGCAATAGACATCATACATTCAGCCCAATGACAAAAGAGGTCGCTTCGCTATTCAGCCTTGTCTTCGTAACGCCTCCCCCACACAGGAGCGTTTTTGCATTTCGTAACTCATATCAACAGATATGAGTTCTTAGAACATTATTTTGGTATTGGGACGCAGAAACGCGAAAACGCGCCTGTATGGGGGAGGCTTAATAGTCATCAATTTTAAATATCGAACGGCGAAGCTCAATTTCGTTCTTGAAAAAAAAAGAGATGAAAAACGCGGTAATAGAAAACTTTTACTTTAAATATTGTTTGTTTTATGGTTTTTTTTTTATAATTACGTGTTAATTAGGAAAAAAACATGAGTTCTGCAAGTGATGAAGATATAAGCTGCACTCCCGATTCAATGAAAATGGAAGCTGAAGCAGCAATTAACAATATTTTGCCTGAAAGTTCTAAAGAGAGATATTTGAAAACTTTATTCTTGTAATGCCGGTTTTTTTCTTCTTACCTCATAATCGAGATGTAAAGCAGAGTAGTAAGCTCGGGTGTAAGCATCAATTGCACCCTCGAACTATTGGCGCCCTCGCTGCGCTCGTGCGCCTAAATATCTCGGGCTGCAATTGATGCCTTACAGCCCTTGGCTACTAATCTACTATTAAAACAGATGTACGTCTAACCAATCTTTGGTTAGACGTACTGAACGCTGTGTTAAAATTTAAACAAAAAAAAAACACAAAAAAGTGATTTTATTTTGTTAATTAATATAATATAATAATATAATAATAATAATATTCCACCAACTATCACACAACGCCATCTAGTCCCAAGCTAAGCAGAGCTTGTGTTATGGGTACCAGACAACTGATAAACATACTTATATATTTCTAAATACATACATATTATAGATAAATTACACCCAGACACAGAACAAGTGATCGTGCTCATCACACAAACATTTGTCCTGGGTGGGAATCGAACCCACGACCTCCGGCATAGCAGTTAGGGTCACTAACCACTAGACCAACAGGCCAGTCAAAAAATAACAATAAATTGGCGTCACTCTAGAACAAACACATCCTTTATGGGTGGGTAGGTACTTTTTTTTTTTAAACATTGTTTTTATTTTGGTTGTCTGAATGATTTCTGAAATTTTGGCCATCTATTTTATGGGGCCTTATATATGAACCAAACATACACTGATTTTTGTGATTCTTACATAATTCTAAAGGACCTAAATACTAGTAATCTCAGTGTGACTGCACATGAGCAATAACTAGGTAAGCCGAGCCATGAAACCCAACTCCATGCTTCCGCCCTTCACTGACCAGATGGCAACCATTCACAATCGCGGGAAGTCTGCTTGGTTAGCCTGAGAAGGTTACAGCAACCCATACTTAGCTGGTTGACGGTTGTCGGTGGCTTTACCCAATTATGTCATGGGTTCTTCGGTGGCCTAGATGATTTTGCAATTGATAATTTATATTGATGACTCTTAATTAATTTTTTTAATAATTTGATTTCACATGTACATAATGGACAATGTTTCTGTAATAAATGGATTTATTATATTATTATTATTACTATCCTTGGAGGAAAAGTGTTGCTGTTTTTGTTTTTTTTTTTTCTATATTTTTTCAATGAGTTACTCATTGATATATTTAAATACTGAAATAATTTAGACGCAGACGTTGCTATGCTTGAAAATTTCTTTCTATTCAGTGACACACTAATCTGAAATTTAAGAGGGAACAGGGGCTGCCATTGTCAAAAAGTTTTTATGGACATACTCTACTCTTTTCCTAATATTTTAATGGTGAAAATAATTGAATCGGCACAGTTTTCGAGGAGAATAAAGGGGAATACTTCCCATAATCGAATAAAACGTCATACATATAATCGGTGTGAGCTGTAGCTTTCCCTAAAGTACTCAACGGCGGGCGGTGGCAGGCATAACGCAGCGCGACGGCCATACTTTCATCAAATACCTACTTCACACACCCTGTCCCCTCTTAACAATTTTTCGTAAACAACTTAGGTAAGAATCGATAAGAAAGAACAATTATACCGTGAGAAACTATTGTTGTAACTAATGGCTAAAAGTTTTAAACACATTCCATTCTCTTATTTAGATAGCCTAGATTAGCGCTGAGTCATATTTGACAGTACATGTGAGTATGGCTAGGAAATCGTGACAGCCACAAGAGGCATCTTTTAAGTTAAGCAACGGTTGCTGAGGTCGATTTGTAGATGGGTGACCGTCCATTATTTAGATAGTCTAAATTAGCGTTGAGTCCTATTTGACGATACTTGTGTATGAGAGTGGCTAGGTAATAATAACAGCCACAAGAGGCATCTTTTAAGTTAAGCAACGGTTGCTGAGGTTGGTTTGTGGATGGGTGACCGTCCATTATTTAGATAGTCTAGATGAGCGCTGACTCATATTTGACGATACTTGTGTATGAGAGTGGCTAGGTAATAATAACAGCCACAAGAGGTAACTTTTAAGTTAAGCAACGGTTGCTGAGGTCGATTTGTAGATGGGTAACCGTCCATTATTTATTTATGTATTTATTTATTCATTGATTATCACATACATTTGTTGTAACAGGTAAAACCCAAGCTAACAAAAGTAGTCATACATTATAGTTCAGTCCCAAGTAACGGGTCTGGGTTAGAAGTACATTTAGTTACACAGTGGACAACACACTTAGTGTCACCCTCTGGAATTCCGCCAAAGAACAAGTAAATATGTCCAAATGCCGAGACACACTATTTAGTGTTCTCATTGCACGAATCACAGGCGCAAACTTTAATAAGTTTGTACGCGTTGCCGGAACTCTAAACAGCCCCTCCCTCGGCCCCAACTGTAGCCTCCTGTCTGGAACGAGTAATGCCAACGATTCCAATATTTGCGGATTATTTAGCATACCACGAAAAACCATAAAAACATATTTTGCGAGCGCTAAGTTGCGCCTTACCTCCAACTTATAGTACCCAACCATCCCTATAACAAAGAGAGTTGGATACATAAGTGGGTAGAAAGGGTAGACCCCAAACTGCCTCAAGTATAGGTATCGGGTAAACTTATTCTGCATTTTTTTTCAGCATCTGAGAATACTTCACCTCATAAGGATTCCAGATGATAGCACTAGTTTCCAAGTTGCTTCTAACCAACGCACTGTAAAGTGCTTTCACTGCTGTCATATTAGTGAAGTCACGGGTTTCACGCATGACGAAACCAAGATTTTTAAATGCTTTTTTGCACACCTGCACTACATGAGCACGAAACGAAAGATCCCCAGTGAAAGCAACCCCGAGATCTCGTACTGACTCCACCCGTGATATAACCTGACCGGCCATGCAATAATCCTGACGTCGGGGCACAACGGCCCGCGTGAATGACATTACACTACACTTCGTCACATTGAAGTTTGTTGTGTTATTGTTAGGCAGATCATCACGGCTATCTTTGATAGTCGTTCGTGTGCTCAGATAACAAATGTATGGTTATTATCTGGTTAGCTTTCTTAACTTTAATAGTCTAGCCGGATGCAGTTGAATACCAGAATTTTGGGGAGACTGACTATCTGTTTTATGTTCATGGGTAATTCAATACCCTTTCGAAACTGGTTGTCACTTTCGAGCCAACCGTATCGATTGTCAAAGATTTGCTATTATCAGTCAGAACCAACGGCTTAGCCTGCGGTTCCACTGAGGCGAAGCGGAGACGAGCAGTGCCGCGATTCACCAATCACATGATTTGAAATCTTGATTGTGGATTTTTGATGTGGATTTCAAGTCATGTGATTGGTGAATCGCGGCACAGCTCGTCTGCGCTCTGCTCCGCCCCGCCTCAGTCGAACCACAGCGATAAACGTGCTTTCCAAGGCTTGGGATGATATGTAAAGAGTGGTCACCAATATACCTGAAAATTTAATTATTGAATACACAAATAGCCATGATATTATAATTCACCATGCTATACTCTAAAAACAAAGTAAATCCTCTCAAACATCAGCCAACATACGCAATATGCATACGGCCCTACACGCCATTCGGCCAACTTCGGAGGTAATCGTGCATTTCCGTCCTGATTTGACAGCCTTGCGCTAAATGCAATCTTTTGTTTATTTTTTTATTTGCATCTTTTTTTGCTGGTGTTAATTTCAACTTTATTAGCTGATTTCATTAGGCCCAACGCACACCGGCGGAGGCGCGGCGAAGATACTGAGAATAAATCAATTTAAAATAAACCTTAACAGGCGTGGCGAAGCGCGGTTCTTGTCTGCTCTCGTGGCAGCTTGACGTCTCACCGCGCTCGTCTCGCTTTGCATGCCGTTTTCAACCGCATGTGGTAGGAGTTAAGGTTTATTTTAAATTGATTTATTTTCAGTATCTTCGCCGCGCCTCCGCCGGTGTGCGTTGGGCCTTAGACTACTTATCTTGATTAAGAAAATGCATTAATCAATTGTGTTGATAGCTTAATAATGTTGCACTGATTTATATTAATTGGATTATGCAGAAGGATAATTGTTGGCTACGAGTTACTTCGTAAGTCGGGGCCGCCAACACTAGGCCACCACTGCTCTTATGTTACCTTTGTCACATATCAATCGACAAATTAACATTGTTTGTAAATAAATAACAAAGGTCTATCGGTAGGTAGAACAAACATAACACAATGTACAAATTGCTTTGTTTATGCGTGGTCAGTGTGCATGACCCGACCACACCTGTGAGGCTGTGAATCTACCGTGAGTTATATAAGCGTGATCATAATTAGTTTGGCAGAGAGTGAATGGAATCGAAAACAAGTATTTTTGTTTATAATTGAAATTGCCATTCAACGTGGCAACGCTGCAGGGTTTCGAAAATGGCCACTTTAGCAGATCAAAATATGAAGTGGAAAATGGTCACAGACACAGTTACTAATGAATATTACAAATAAAGCATTCTGATTCTGAATAGCCCATTTTACGAATTTTCCGCGATTCATATTATTATGATCTGCTAAAGTGGTCATTTTAGACCCTCAGGTCGTCAGGGCATGTTCCCAAATGACAACAACGCGGACAGATTACTGGGCCCCGAGTCTGCTATTCAATAGTGTCAGAATGGTCGATCAGTGATCTCATAATTGTTGATTTACGACAAGCCAAAAAGTACCTTATGCCTGTCGACTTAAGGTACTTTTTGGGCTTGTTGTAAATCAACCATTATGAGATCACTGATCGACCATTCTGACACTATTGAATAGCAGACTCGGGGCCCTGGTCAGTGGTCACTCATAGTAATTATAAAAAAAAAAATGCTAAAAAAAGAAATTTCTATAAAATTTCAGTATTTTTTGAGTAAGTTATATTTTTAGTTTACATCTTTGATGATGCAGTAGCATATCGATTTAGAATGACGTCACGTAACTAACCGTGCGCCATCATCTAAACTAAACATGTATGCATAATTTCAATACAATCGGAAACCGGAAAGTGGGTTTAATTTAACTTCTAATTTTTTTACAAACTTACAGGTGAATATAATAAAAACTTGTTAAAATGGTCGATCATCAGTCAAGCTTCATCTCCTTATAAACCGTAATAGCAATGCTGTTTGATCCTAGAGCTTAATAATGACATGGCTTACAATAATAGTACGATAGTACCACCATTAAGTATGTCCTGCTATAATATGCTCTGTGAACTGTGCTTATGCACGACTTTCTGCTGTCAGTCTAAAGTTAGATATAGCCACGGAGTTTACGCATCAAAGTTCGCAACAGTGCATAAGTCATGACGGATGGTAATCAGGTTCGTCTACTTGTACATTTAGCTAACTACTTGCTGAAGGATTTAGAACTTCTGAGTTAATAAGGGAAAGTTGTGAATTGCATGAACAGAAGTACACGTCAGTATTTCTTGTAGTTTTAGGCAGAGGAATATGCTGGTGATATATGCGGGTACACCCACTTTTCGCCAGTTTTATATAACCATGACCTAGGATAGGTCATTGGATTTTCATCTTGTTAGGATGTCCTCGTTGGATCATTTTTGGCCTTCACTTCACGCAAGCAAAACTTAGTTTTCTATAAAACCCTAAAGTCCCTTTGAGCACAATGCAAAATCAATGATATTATCATCATCATCAGCCTACAATGTTCCCACTATAGGGCATCGGGCCTCCTCTCTAGGAGAGTGATGGGCTATAATCTCTGTCACATGTCTTAGAATTTTTTGGTTCTAAGACATACCGGTTTCCTCACAATATTTTCCTTCACCGTTTTGAGAGCAGCGGTGATGAAATAAATTATACAAACTAATGCGCCTGCCTGAGTTCGAACACACGACTTACTGTTCATAAGTCTGCTAAAATGAATTAAATTTTTAAATAATTGCATCGTTGCATCCCATCTACTTGATTCATCGCCTGTTTCTTTGCAGCGGGCCACTATCTGTATCTGTCACTATCTATATATATAAAAGGATAACTGACTGGGTGACATATCAACGTACAGCCGAAACCACTGGGGCTAGGAATGTGAAATTTTGCACACGGCTTCCTATTATAATGTAGGGGAGCACTAAGAAGGGGTTTTTGGAAATTTTACCTATAAGGGGGTGAAAAGGGGGATGAAAGTTTGTATGGAAAATCTTATTACTTGTGTTTAGGAATGTGAAATTTTGCACACGGCTTCCTATTATAATGTAGGGGAGCACTAAGAAGGGGTTTTTTGGAAACTTAACCTTTAAGGGGGTGAAAAGGGGTGGTGAAGCGTCAATGCCTTTTTTAATATAAAAAATAAAATAATAATAATTTAGGATTTCTCCATATCATAAAATATGTTAGTATTTCAAATTAAATATTTTAACTTCTCAATTGATGAATCCTCACGCCATCTGTAATGCAGCGCCCATATACCGAGACTTTCTTGAGTTTTTTCCGCAAGGGCACACAATCATATAGATGGCACTAGCGAGCTGACTGCTCCCCTTGACCGTTTTAGAGTAAGATCCCAGAGCAATCAGACATCAGTAGCGTCTCGTGTGCCTTGAATACCTACGCGCTTTGTGGAACTTGCCGAGTGACACCTGGGCAGGTACCAGGTGAGAAAGGTGACTAAAAATAAGAACTATTTTACGTAAATTCACATGGATGATTTTTATTTAAATGTCATGTGGAATATTATTATAAAGTAATATCATAAGTGTCAGACACTTTTGATGGACCAGAGCTTTTGTCAGACGCTTTTAAGCTTGGATTGTGGAGCGCCTGACCATTAAAGCATGGCAATATCCCGATCAATTAGCTATAAGTATTAAATCATAAGGAGTTTAGTATTATTTAAAGCGTCTGTTAAGCAATACGGCCGACGGAAAGTGTCTGGGAGTATTTGCGACTTATTTTTAAGGATATTGCCTAAAATATACGTAAAAAACAGTTTGGAGAAAATACTTCACGTTTTTCTCCAAGCTGTTTTTTACGTATATTTTCTACTCCCAGACACTTTCCGTCGGCCGTATTGCTTAACAGACACTTTAAATAATACTAAACTCCTTATGATTTAATACTTAAAGATAATTGATCGGGATATTGCCATGCTTTAATGGTCAGGCGCTCCACAATCCAAGCTTAAAAGCGTCTGACAAAAGCTCTGGTCCATCAAAAGTGTCTGACACTTATGATATTACTTTATAATAATATTCTACATGACATTTAAATAAAAATCATCCATGTGAATTTAAGTAAAATAGTTCTTATTTTTAGTCACCTTCCTCACCTGGTACCTGCCCAGGTGTCACTCGGCAAGTTCCACAAAGCGCGTAGGTATTCAAGGCACACGAGACGCTACTGAAAACTTCAGGTTTCATCCGTGTGAAAATAAGTTATGTCTGATCGCTCTAGGATCTTGGACTATTTGAAGAGGACGGTGTGTGCTCCTACGCGCTCCGCTTCAAAAAATCCCTTTTTGTTGAAATCTGGACGATACTCGTAAAATAAATGGACCTGCATCTGTGCTTCATTGAGAACTTATAGTGCAGTGTTGATTTTTGGAGTTTTCACCATTCCACCGGCGGATCCACGAAGATTTAGCTCGCCGGCCGGCAGCCCATACTTGCAAGTGCGCATGAACGAAGTATCTTCCCATCTCCCTGGGTCTGAGTGGGATCTCTGGATTGTCAAGGTACGTGGGCATGTTTGCTGCGAATAATTCTCTTGTATTGGTTTGTCGAGGATTCATCAGAAGGGAAATTAATTTATTTTTAGGTCCGCCATTACACATCCGCCGTATTATATTCTTATTTCAAATTTTCTTACATTCTTCACAAAGGTGCAGGCTATTTACACGCCTCACCATATTATTTGGTCCTTCTAACCGGGTTAAAAACCGTTACCTAGATTTTTGCGTAATTGTTTGGTAAAAATCATATAGGTTCAATAACGCACAATAGGTATTTAGTTTACGTAAACTTTTGGTAAATCATTGCCTATAAAACGCATCATAATTGACAATAGAATTTACGTAGTTGTTGGTAAATCTGTTCAATTATTTTAGTACTTAATTTACATGGAACGACATTACGTATTTATTGGTAAAGTTCATTCTATGTAGGTATCCGTATTTAAAAATTCGCTTTGATATTATGAAAATAAGTAGGTAGTTACCAACGCATCTCGGCTTTGAGCGTTTTAATACAATAATTGTAATTAGATAGATACCCACTCATAGTTGGTACTGGTAGGTGCGATAATATTGCAAACCGCCTGTAAGGTATTTTTCTGTTATTGTTGTCGTTTGTTATCTAACGAAATGACGGATAAACAACTGAAGCCGGAAGATTTACTAACGATTCTCCATGAAAAGAAAGGATTGTTATTTAAACGCATTAATCGGTTGTATGATTTAACAAAAAATATATCGTCGTTCGATTCGAGAAAAAATGAAAGTTTTATGACTGAGTCAGAGACAATTGATGACATTCGAGATAAATTTGAATCTTTTGTTGATCAAATTAATCAAATAAACATTAGTATAAAACCTGGTACAAGTGTCGATTATGCTTGTTTAGAGTCCTTTGAAGATTTGTACATTCATATTAAACGTGTTAGGAACAAAATAAACAGTAATCAATCACCATCAACACCCAGTAGTAACTATAAGACTCTTTTTGAACCGCTTAAAATAAAGTTGCCTCCTATCGCGCTGCCGTCTTTCGACGGGAAAACTGAGAATTGGCCTGTTTTCTACGAGTCGTTCAAGTCGAATATTCATGAGAATGATCAGCTGACTGACTCACAGCGTGTGCAGTACTTGGTAGGTAGACTTACGCACAACGCATTGAAGATTACTGCTGGAATTGTGCTTACGGGTGATACTTACAAGTTCTTATGGGACAGTTTAGTTAAAAAATATCAAGAGAAGCGCTCACTAGGTACGCATTATTTAAATAATATATTGGATTTAAAAAGTTGTTCATTTAACGCTAACAGTCTCGATTCTTTCATAGAAACATTTAGTGCATCTATTTCTGCCTTGAAACAACTTGAGATTACGGATCTTGCTGATTTTATTCTTTTGCACTGCGCAATGAGAAAAATCGATTCACAGACTATTCAATCGTTTGAACTTTCCATTCGAGATATTGAAATTCCCACAACGAAATTATTGATAAGCTTCGTTCAAGATCAGGCAAAGATATTGGCACGTTCGAATTTGTCTCAATCGAACGCGAGAAACTTTAGTAGAAACCCCGCTTCCGCGCCACGCGAATCACGCACACAGACAAAAGCGTTTGTTGTGAGCGAGTCAGCTGACTCGTCCGCTTGTTTACCTGCGATGGCGGTTCCGTGCTGCGCGTATTGTAATGATAACGCTCATGTTCATTTGTACAACTGCGCTAAGTTTAAATCCGCGTTGACTCCTAGAGCAAGGTTCGAGTTTATTAAATCCAAACGTGGGTGTGCGAATTGTCTGAGCACATTGCACGGATTGAGTAACTGCAAGTCAACGTCAGTCTGTGATTTATGTAAAAAACGCCATCATACACTATTGCATTTTGATAAAGAAAATAAACCGCAAACAGCTGACGTTTTAGCTACGAATTGCAATGTAGTCACGGTAATATTATCATACAGTAGTTCGACTTCATACAAACGGATGAAGCGCGAGCTATGCCTACGCGCCTCGATTAAGGGATGCGCCTGGGATGCAGACAGTCGCGACTGTGCCGCAGTGACGAGCGGACGGTATGTTGTTTTTTAACAATAAATGCGCGATGTTTTCTCTAAAAATAAGACAAGTACATTTAATTTACATTTTTTGTGTTGTTTTTGGTTTTATGAATTCGTTAATATTGGAATAAAGAGGTTACTAGGATCGAACACATTTATTAATAGCACAAATAATATATTTACACAACGACTTTTCTCCTTGACAGAGCAGTTATATATAGTGACAGATTCTAAACTCGAATCTATCGTTCACAGTCGTGTAGGTATACAACCTCCATCACGCACCCTTAATCTATAGCATGATGCATGCGCAAGATTACATTAAATACCTACCTAACATATTACCTACAAGTGCACGCACCCTTAAACTACTCAGTGTGCATACACCCTAAGTACACAATAGGTATATTCAGCTGGAGCTATCGTTCACTGACATACAATCTATCTTTATTATATAAGTATGTTTTTAATACAGCTATATAACAAAAATACTAAACATGAACAAAATAAAAATTATCTATTACAAATCATAACAAATCAAAATAGAATCACATTAAAAACAATATTAGCTAAAATCATTACATCACACATCGCTCGCCCCCTTAATAGATAATTTTTCTAAAAATTGCTTTAGTTTAGGACCTGGTACAGATTTTGTTAACATATCTGCTACCATTTCTTGTGAAGGCATATATTTTACCTCAACCGCCTCATTGACTATAGCTTCGCGAACATAATGAAATCTAATATCAATATGTTTTGTTCTGTTATGGTTCATCTTATTTTTCGCTATTTTATGTGCTGATTGGTTGTCGTTGTAAATGACCACCGGTTTGACACAAGTCCCCTTTGTTAAACTTTTTAACAAATTTCTTAAATAAATAGCTTCTTTCGATGCTTGACTCAGGCCTATGTATTCTGCCTCAGTGGAGGACAGCGCCACGCACCCTTGCTTACGACTTTCCCAAGACAATATATTGTCTCCTAGTCTAAAAATTAAACCTGTACAGGATTTCCTATCATATGACCCACCCCAATCCGCGTCTACGTAGCCATTTATTTCTAGATTACCCGTTTTCTTAAACGTTAATACAAAGTTCGACGTCCCCTTTAAATATCTAAGCACCCGTTTAGCACATTTAAAATGTAGTTCATCGTAACATGAATTAAACTGTGACAAAACACTAACAGCGTGCGCGATATCGGGTCTAGTACTTTGAGCTAAATAATTAAGACAACCTATGAGAATTTGATATGGCAACTTACAACCGGAATCTGAAGCTTTCTCTAATTTGAGACCTACTTCCATTGGAGTAATGACTGGTTTACAATCCGTCATGTCAAAATCCTTCAAAATATTAAGAACGTACTGTTCTTGATCAAGATAAATCGAACTTTTATCTCTCCTAAACCTCATGCCTAACACGTGTCTAGCAGGACCTAAATCCTTAACTTTAAACTTTTTAAGCAAGCCATTTTTTAATTTCTGCTTCTCAGTTTCGTTATTTTTGGAATAGAATACAAAAATATCATCAACATATATGACTACTACTATTCTATTTCCATCGCTAAACACCTTTTGATAAAGACAAGGTTCTATTTTCGATTGTACGAAACCTAAATTGTACATCTCCTGATCTAGCTCATGGAACCAAGCGTTAGACGCTTGTTTGAGTCCATACAACGATCTTTGCAATTTACATACCTTTGTCTCTTGACCTTTAACTATCGCCCCCTTAGGCTGAAGCATGTAGATGTCCTCTTTTAGCTTGCCATACAGGAAAGCAGTCGTAACATCCCATTGGTCAATGAGCCAATCATATTCTACAGCTAATGAGAATAGTAATCGTAAGGTTGAGCTTCTTACGACAGGAGAATACGTTTCATTATAGTCTATTCCACGTACCTGCGTAAATCCTTTAGCTACCAGCCTGGCCTTGTATTTAGACACTTTACCGTCACTGTCTCGCTTAATTTTGAAGACCCATTTGCAATGTATTGGCTTCTTGTCACGTGGTAAGTCTACCAATGACCACGTCTGATTCTCGTTCAATGATTTTATTTCATCATTTATAGCTTTTTGCCATAAATTAGAATCAGGCCTTGCCAATGCTTCTTCAATTGTTGTTGGATCGCCATCAGTTTGTGCTATAGCATTATATATAACAGGATTGCGCTCACGAAGATTGTATCTTCGTTCTGGTTCCGCTGTATATCTCGTGGTAGCAACCGTTTCATCAGGCGCTGCAGCCATTTCAGTGTAAATACACTCCGCTTCATGAAACTCTTCTTCATTTTGTATAATGTTGTTAGACGCACCACTTTCAACCACAGGTTCTATCCGTTCCTCCTCTATATCAACAGGAACGACTGTGTTCTTCGTCATGTCGGTATCATCTCCAGGAAAAACATTTTCAAAGAATTTTACATTTCTGGAGAATGTTATCTGACCTGTTTTTGGGTTCATCAGTCGATAACCTTTAGTAATTTCACTGTAGCCGATGAAAATCATTTCTTCAGTCTTCATATCAAGCTTTTGCCTTTTCTGTTTAGGTTTCAATACATATGCTTGACAACCGAAAATTTTCAAATGACTCAAGTCTACTTTCTTATCTGACCAAAGTTCTTCAGGTACTTTATTCATGACAGCCTTAGTCGGGCTTCTATTTTTTAAATATACCACTGTACATACCGCTTCGGCCCAATACTTTTTACTAAGTTTGGCCTCACAAAGCAACGCTCTTGTTTTTTCTATTATCGTTCTGTTCGCCCTCTCTGCCACACCATTTTGCTCAGGTGTATAAGGAACCGTTTTCTGATGCTTTATACCAGCTGACCTTAAAATCTTATCGAAGGCTTGGTTACAGAATTCTTTGCCATTGTCAGATCTGAGACACTTTATCGACTTTCCTGTCTGCTTCTCAACTTCCGCTTTATATTCAAGAAATTTATCAAGGGTTTGACTCTTATTTCTCAAGAAGTAAACATGCGTCTTACGCGTATAATCGTCGATAAATAATAGCATATATAGAGATCCACTGAATGATGGTTCTTCCATCGGTCCGCATAAATCACTATGTACAATTTCCAAAACTTCTTTCGCTCGTGTACCTTGATTTTTGATAGAGCTCTTAAAAGTTTTTCCATTTATGCATGAAACACATGGTTCAATTTTATCACTTGATTTAAAATTCAATCCAGTCACCATATTTTTCAATGAATTCATATATTTTTGTCCCAAATGTGCTAATCTTCTATGCCAAATATTTGACAAAATGTCATTTGACAAAATCAAGTTGACAACACAATTTTCTTTTTCAACCAACTCAAAAATTCCATCAACCTCTTTGCACGTTGCTACTATTTGGTCTGTTTTATTTTTTATAGAGCAACCTGTTTTGTCGAAGTTTACAGCGAACTCCTTCTTTACAAGATCGCTTACTGAAATTAAATTCATAGAAAGTCCGGGAACATGGTAAACATTCGTTAATAGGAGTTCAATGTTGTTATTTAATTTAGGGACGGCATTCCCTCTTCCTATAACTTTCATTTCTTCCCCGCTTGCAACTTTTATCTTTATGCCATTCTGTTGCCTTTTGTAATCCAGCAATTTTCCGGCATCGTTCGTCATGTGGTTCGAGCAGCCACTGTCCAAGTACCATCGGTCCTTTTTCACAGTGTTCGCCATACTCAAGCATGGATTCGCTCTCTTAGTGACTTTGCATTCAGATGCTTTATGCCCTTCTTTAAGACATTTAAAACACTTGAATATTAATGCCTTTTTCTTTTCAAACTTCTTTTTATTTTGCGCCGTTGTTACTAGGGCTTGCTCTCTATTCTGACCATTTTCAATTTGTCGGCTTGCTTGTTGCATCAACTTTGATTTTAACTGCTCAAGTTTTATTTCTTTTCCGCTGTTGTCTATCGCCATTATAAATGGGTTGTAATCTGACGATAAACCGCTTAATAAGATAGAAATTATCCACTCGTCAGAGATTTTTGCATCAATGTCTGCAAGTTGTTGCGCCAAACAAATTATTTTGGAAATATATGTTTCCATGGTTTCGCAATTGTCTAGTCGGCATTGCCATAACTCTCGTTGCAATCTGATTCGTCTGCCCCAACCTTTGTCTTCGTAAGCCTCGCTGAGACTCATCCACACTTCACGTGCTGTCTTCGCACTATACACATGTGCGAAACATGCAGGCTCAAGTAGCAGACATAACGTTGTTCGTGCCTTCCTGTCAGTATCTTTCAATTCAGCTGTTATCTCCGTAGCTTCAATTACCTTGAACCACTTTTTGGACTCTAAGTAATTCCTGACCACAAATTTCCAATTGGCGAAGTCCTCAGCACCATTCAATTTTCTTATTCCACAAATTGAACCTGAATGATCTTCTGCCATGACGAGAATTTTGCCTTTTGAAATTTTACAACTGACACTTTTTACACTTTTTGTGTTCTAGCTTCTAGGCGTTTTTGGAGCCTGATCCTGGGCCCATAACCTATTGGAATAAAGAGGTTACTAGGATCGAACACATTTATTAATAGCACAAATAATATATTTACACAACGACTTTTCTCCTTGACAGAGCAGTTATATATAGTGACAGATTCTAAACTCGAATCTATCGTTCACAGTCGTGTAGGTATACAACCTCCATCAGTTAATAACGTATCCAGAGATAACTTTTTTTAATTACCTGGAAACTTTGAAAGATAAGACTATAAAATAATTTCACTTACTAGTAGGTAGGCTTAACATGTGTGTCTTTTTAATGGATAAGTATTTCTTTATATGTCCCGAAAAAAAACATGGTTTTTTAATTAAATCTATCAATCAAAAAACAACACGCATGTTTATTGAACACTTTCTATTCAATTCACAAAGTATTTTATTTGTTTTAAAAAGTATATTTACGATCACAAAACTAAATGGAAACACAAAATAAGCACATGTAATTAAAATACTGGAGGCGGGCAGCCCTTACGCATGTTTACGTACCGCGCGGTTGTAGGCATTTATTTCAAGGACACGGCCGAGTCACACTACTGTACATATTTATACTGTGATGTAGTCGTCGCGTCGCCTCCTGCGCCGCTGTCCGTCGCGCCTCCCTCGCCCCTCTCGTCCCCCGGTGCGTCCTTGCCTGCCCCGGTTTCCGTCGCGGTGCCGCGCTCTTATGCTCATAGTAATAAGGTCGATATTCCCGAACAGGTGATTGCGTCTGATTCGTGTGATGTGACGCCAGCGTCTTCGGCTCACAACTCGGCCGTGTTATTGGCAGCTGATGCAGCGAGGGCTAAGGCGATAGTGCTGTTATCGACAGCTCAGGTTTATGCGCGAGCTAAAAGTGACAGTGCGGGTCACAAAACAATAGTGAGGTGCTTAATTGATAATGGCTCGCAGAATAATTTAATAACTACAGCTTGTTGTAGAAAACTTAATTTACTGATAATTCCTTTGAGTAATTCTTTTGTTAAAGGAGTTGGTTCTGTATCGCGACCGATAATAGGATACGTACATTTAGATATCGAGTCTCGTGTATATCCGGATCAAAAATATACTATTCACGCGTTAGTAGTTGAGTGCATTACGGACCAGCTACCATCGCACCATGTTAATTGGGATAGCCATGTAGACTTCCACGCGCTTCCGCTCGCTGATTTAAGCTGGAATATTCCAGGGGATATTGACTTAGTGTTGGGCGCTCAACTGTTTCCGTACATTTACTTGGGAAATAGGGTCGATTTTGGTTCACGCGCCCCACCTGCATTATTGACCACATTCGGGTATGTCTTTATGGGTGATTTTCCGCATAATAGTGATAATTTAAATTTACTTAACTCCTCTCCTTTCACGGCATTGGCTCTCAATGATTTATTACAAAAGTTCTGGGAATTGGAAGAAGTTGAGAATAAACGTTTTTTATCTCCTGAGGAAACCGAATGTGAGAATATTTTTTCCTCGACCGTGTCACGGGACGATGTGGGACGTTATACCGTCGCGTTACCTTTTAGTAAGGATCCCGCCGAGTTGGGTAACTCCCGCACCGCCGCGTACCGTCGACTTATTGCGCTTGAAAGGAAACTACGCCAATTGCCGATGTTGCGGGAAAATTATAATGCAGTGCTCAAAGATTATATTGACAGTGGGTACTTAAGTCAAGTCGACGAATCTGCCATTTCCGATGACGGGTATTATATCCCTCATCACGCTGTCGTTCGGCCAGACAAACCGATGCCGCGCATTGTATTGGATGCTAGCGCTAGGACTCATACAGGATTATCTTTAAATGATGTACTCCATATTGGTCCCAATTTACAAACAGATTTGTTTATTCTTTTAATAAATTTTAGATTATTTCCCATCGCTATAAATGCGGATATTAAACAAATGTATTTACGCGTTGGTGTACCCGTTGACCAGCGTAAATACCTACGCATTTTGTTTCGATTCAATGAGAACGAACCTGTGCTAACCTTTGCTTTTAATCGCTTACCTTTCGGACTTAAGTCGAGTCCATACATAGCTATGCGCACTGTGCGACAGCTGGCCTCTGACAGTCCGCATTATCCCAAAGCTGCTAAAGTAGCAGAGACCAGTCTCTATATGGACGATCTGGTGTATTCTGTGAATAATGAAGATACCGCCATGCAGCTATCGCATGATCTTATAAAGATGTTTAAATCGGGCGATTTTGACCTTATTAAATGGTGTAGCAATTCACCCGTTCTTTTAAACAGTCTTCCTGACTCGCATCGCAAGTCACTCGATTTTCACGCTGGGAGTGATGTTTCTAAGGTTCTAGGCCTTTCGTGGGAACCTTCTCAGGATAATTTCTTCTTCACTTCCGCTCGAGTGGCTGAGAAATGTACTAAGAGAAATATACTCTCGATAGTCGCACGCTTATTTGATGTTCTCGGTTTGGTTGCCCCAGTGATCTTTTATGCCAAGTTGCTCATCAAAGAGTTATGGCTGAGCAATATTGGCTGGGATGATCCCGCTCCTGACGACATTTTTAAACGTTTCTCGATTCTCATGCAAGAGTTTCCATTGCTAGATACATTACGCATACCACGCCATGTGGGTGTTACCGATGATTGTTCTGTTCGTATAGTCGCGTTTGCTGATGCTAGCATGGGTGGGTACGGGTGTGTGATTTATATACACTCTGCTAGTCCATCTGGTGTCATAGTCCGCTTAATTTGTGCGAAATCAAAGGTTTCACCTACCAAAGTCACAACTCTTGCACGCCTGGAGCTGTGTGCCGCCGTGCTCATGTCAAAATTGGTAAAAACTGTTCGCGATACTTACGCTTTACGTGTTCCTATTGCAGGAATTTACGCCTTTTCGGATTCCATGATAGCCTTATCTTGGATACACTCTTCTCCGCACCGCTGGTCAGTCTTTGTCAGCAATAGAGTCGCTCAATGTCAGGAGAACTTGGGTTCTCAACATTTTTACCATGTGGCAGGTGTTGAGAATCCAAGCGACTGTCTATCTCGTGGCATCCTTCCTTCCCAGTTAATGTCACATGAACTTTGGTGGGACGGCCCCTCTTGGCTTCGTTGTGCTCCTGAGGATTGGCCCGTTAAACCGTTTTCTCCTATTAATTGTGGGGAACTTCCCGAGCACAAGGTAAATGTCTTAACAGTGACCACGCAAGTAGAACAACCCCTTCTATATCAACTTGCTCAACGTACCTCATCATGGGATAAATTGTTGCGCATTGTTTCCTATATATTGAAATTTGCTAGACCAAAGGTTCATTGTGAACCTCGTTCTATTCAGGGCTTGTCAGCTGCGGAACGAGCGATAGTATGTGCTGTGCAATCTGTGTACTTTGCAAATGACATTAAGCTCATTAAATCTGGGAAATTGCTTTCAAAGAGACTCCAAAGTTTAGCTGTTTTTTTGGATGAAGAGGGAATACTACGCATTGGAGGAAGGCTTTCGAAGTCGCACCTTCCATTTGACGCTAAGCATCCTTTTTTACTTCCGAAACATGATCATATCGTGGATCTAATAATCCGTCATTACCATGTGATGAATTGTCACACTGGACCGGGACTACTCATGTCTATTCTAAGACAGCGATTTTGGATACTAGATGCCAGGACTGTCATTAGGTCCAAGTTGCGACAATGCAACACATGTTTTCGGGTAAATCCGACGCATCCCATTCCAGTGATGGCAGACCTGCCTGAGTACCGAGTATCGGAAGCGAAGGCGTTTGTCCACACTGGAGTGGATTATGCTGGTCCCATACGCATAACCCTCACTCGGCGCAGAGGCCAGCACGCCCAGAAGGCGTATATCTGTTTATTCGTGTGCTTAGTAACCAAGGCCGTCCATGTAGAGTTAGTCTCTGACTTAACCTCTGATGCCTTTTTAGCCGCGTTTAAACGCTTTATCTCGCGTCGAGGGCCAGTATCTTGTCTTTATTCGGACAACGCCACTAATTTCGTTGGTGCTAAGGCCCAACTAGATGAGCTTTATAGATTCTTATTAAATTCAAGTTGCAATTCGTCTCTTTTACATGAGTTATCAACCCGCCGCATAATGTGGAAAATGATTCCACCTCGCTCCCCACATTTTGGTTCCATGTGGGAAGCGAATATTAAAACATTAAAAACGCATCTTTATCGCGTGATCGGAAGTCAGCTTCTCACTTATGAGGAGTTACAAACTGTACTCATTCAAATAGAGTGCATTATGAACTCGCGCCCTCTGAGCGTTTTGTCTTCCGATCCCCATCCCGAAGTTATTACTCCCGCTCACTTTTTGATGTCGACTCCACTGCAGTACTTGCCGGCAGCCGATTTGTCTGGTCAGCGCATTAATTTATCACAGCGCAAACAGTTGTTAGATAGTATGGTCCAATCCTTCTGGAAGAAATGGCACCTAGAGTATCTGCATACGCTGCAAGTCAGGCAGAAATGGGCAACTCCGGACAAACCCGTAGAAGTTGGGACTGTCGTACTCGTGGGACAGGATAATTCAGCTCCTCTAAGTTGGCCATTAGGAGTTATAACTGAGGTTTATAAAGGCACGGATAATGTCATTCGTGTTGCAATGGTAAAAACGAAGTTCGGTAACTTTAAACGTGCCGTCGTTAAATTATATCCTATTCCAACGCAATAAAGTTTAACTCTTATACGAAATTCATAGTCTTAAGGTTTAGGAAATATTATATTTAAATAACTTATATCGTTTGTTTCTCGCATTCAGTCGTAAAGCTTAAAGTTTTTCTGATCATAATCTAGGTTAGTAAATACTTATAATTTTTTCACTTCCTTTCTGAAAGCACTTGCGTCCTTCCAAAGCCCCCGAGCATGGTGAAGCGTCAATGCCTTTTTTAATATAAAAAATAAAATAATAATAATTTAGGATTTCTCCATATCATAAAATATGTTAGTATTTCAAATTAAATATTTTAACTTCTCAATTGATGAATCCTCACGCCATCTGTAATGCAGCGCCCATATACCGAGACTTTCTTGAGTTTTTTCCGCAAGGGCACACATATAGATGGCACTAGCGAGCTGACTGCTCCCCTTGACCGTTTGAAGAGGACGGTGTGTGCTCCTACGCGCTCCGCTTCAAAAAATCCCTTTTTGTTGAAATCTGGACGATACTCGTAAAATAAATGGACCTGCATCTGTGCTTCATTGAGAACTTATAGTGCAGTGTTGATTTTTGGAGTTTTCACCATTCCACCGGCGGATCCACGAAGATTTAGCTCGCCGGCCGGCAGCCCATACTTGCAAGTGCGCATGAACGAAGTATCTTCCCATCTCCCTGGGTCTGAGTGGGATCTCTGGATTGTCAAGGTACGTGGGCATGTTTGCTGCGAATAATTCTCTTGTATTGGTTTGTCGAGGATTCATCAGAAGGGAAATTAATTTATTTTTAGGTCCGCCATTACACATCCGCCGTATTATATTCTTATTTCAAATTTTCTTACATTCTTCACAAAGGTGCAGGCTATTTACACGCCTCACCAAGGGGGATGAAAGTTTGTATGGAAAATCTTATTACTTGTGTTTAGGAATGTGAAATTTTGCACACGGCTTCCTACTATAATGTAGGGGAGCACTAAGAAGGGGTTTTTGGAAATTTAACCTTTAAGGGGGGTGAAAAGGGGGATGAAAGTTTGTATGGAAAATCTTATTACCTACTTGTGTTTAGGAATGTGAAATTTTGCACACGGCTTCCTATTATAATGTAGGGGAGCACTAAGAAGGGGTTTTTGGAAATTTAACCTTTAAAGGGGTGAAAAGGGGGATGAAAGTTTGTATGGAAAATTTTATTACTTGTGTTTAGGAATGTGAAATTTTGCACACGGCTTCCTATTATAATGTAGGGGAGCACTAAGGGGTTTTTGGAAATCTAACCTTTAAGGGGGTGAAAAGGGGGATGAAAGTTTGTATGGAAAATCGTCACTTTTGTAGTTGAACCGACATCCACGCGGGCGAAGCCGTGGGCAAAGTGCTAGTTACTTATAAACAGTGTATAAACAACTTACAATATAAAATATAAATTCTAGTCACTCTTCTATCATCATCATCATCATCAGCCCCATGTTCCCCCTGCTGGGACACAGCTCTCCTCTCTATGAGACGGAAGTACTCTAAAATCCATCACGCGTGCCCAGTGCGGGTTGGTAGATGTCACATCATCATTCTCCTGCCCTTATCCCAATTTTATATGGGGTCGGCGCAACATGTCTTCTTCTTCCATACATCCCTATTTCTCGTCATCTCAGCAGTCACCTCCTTTCTAGCCATATCATCCTTCACACAGTCCATCCATCGTTTCTTTGGCCTTCCTCTCCTTTTGGTAGATGACACTTGTCTTCGAATTTTCGGTTCTAGAACTTGCCGGAGAAAAATAAATGCCTTTGATTCATTTTCAACAGAAAGTGTTGTTATTACGCAATAGATTATAATTTCAGCGTTCTATTGGCAGTTAAATGTGCACAAGGCTTACTTTGTGGCTACACGCAGCCTTCGCAGTTTGTGTGTGGAATAAAAGCTAGAATTAATACAAATAGGAGTTTTGTTACTCTATTCGCAGATAAAGTTATTGAAACAGTCTAAAACTCGTCGCCGTTTTACCTAATAACTATTAATAATGTTGTTGGCTAAAATGACGACAAGTAACTCGATTAATATTGAAATTAAAATTTTATTTTGACTTCATGACGAAATACATTTAACAAAAAACATAACCCTTTCCTTGCATGATGTGATGTTATGTAAATAGGTAGAATATGGTTTAAAATCTATACTAATATTATAAAGCTGAAGAGTTTGTTTGTTTGTTTGTTTGTTTGTTTGAACGCGATAAACTCTGGAACTACTGGTTGGATTTGAAAAATTCTTTTTGTGTTGGATAGTCCATTTATCGAGGAAGGTTATAGGCTATATAACTTCACTACTATTAATATCATAAACGGGATATTTACCATGTTTGATTTTTGTTTCGAGTTCCCGATATTTCGGCGCTGTTACAAGCACCATGATCACGGATAAACATAAATATCGGGAACTCGAAACAAAAATCAAACATGGTAAATATCCCGTTTATGATATTAATAGTAGTGTCAGTGACCATGTCAGTTTAAAAACTTATATATAACTTCACGCTACTACCAATAGGAGCGGAGCATAATTGAGAAATGTTGCAAAAACGGGAAAAGAAAATTCTTTTCTGAGAGCTTCCGTTGCGTGTGCTGCGAAAACGGTTTAAGTTACGAGAAAATCATGTATGAAGTAATTATTCCTCTTTAAAAGTTCTAAAAAAAAGTCCGTGACAGCATATGTCTATCTTTTAAGATTGTTTCACTGTAACCATTTTTCACTATTAAAATGTTAGGTTAAAAAGAATTATTTTTTGCGAAGCTTATTTAACCCATATGGTATTAATCTATATCTAAATAAACGTGTTCGTTAGAACGGAAATTTAATATAGAATATTTGTGCCCTTTACTCTGTATAGTTTATACAAATATCTTAGAAGATATCGCAATGTAAAAATACCCGCGCGGAAAAATAATTACGCGGGTTGCGTCGCAATGTAGACGGGGGATTCTGGCTGGCCTCCGGGAAATTCAAATTCAAAATATTTACTGCACTATAATGTTTACAAGTACAGGGTGTTATCGACATCGTATATTTAACAGTAACAGATATCTATAGTAATTCTCATTTTAGTATAATCTAAACTAATAAAAGAGGAAAGGTATTTTTTTTTGTTTGTTACGATTTAACTTAATAGTTTTGGTTGGATAGTTGATTTATCGAGGAAAGTTATAAGATATACGAGTATATAGAGACGCAGACAAAGTTGCGTGGGTCAGCTAGTTAGATATAAAAGTAACTGCGGGTGATCTTTTCACAGCTCATCGGACGGATGCACGAATTTCGATGTGATTTAGCACACAGGTCGACCATAATATCCATGAGTAGGGACATACTATAATTTTATCCCACTTGTACGTGCCCTTAGGATATCCGTGGGATATCCTATCGCCGCTCGGGTAAAACCACAGGCTTAAGAGCGTAGACGGGCTGCATTTTTCCATACAAATGTATTCCCCTATTCTCTTCCTGGATAATGCCTCTAGAGTAATCGTTTTTATTTATAAAAATCCAGGTCTATTGAAGGCATGCCCCTGTCATTTTTTTTTTTTCAAAAAAATTATTACAAAAATAAATATGACTTACCAAAAACCTAAAAAAATACCCCGTTTTTACCTACGTAATCAGATGACTACCAAAGAAAATTGAAAAGTTTTTAAAATAAAAACAAGTAATAGGGGCATAGATCTATTCTTCCTTTAAATTTTGATACCAAATATAATTTAATTGGCTTAGGTTTCGAGGAGAAAACAGGAGAATACGAAACGTCGATCGGTCAAGGTTTTTTATAGGTAAAATCGTTCTGAGCTGCAGTTGTCTCTATCGCACTCACATATTGATACCGCCCGGTTGCTAGAGCGCAGCGCGACGGCAATAGTGATATATACGTATATTATACGCAGCCCGTCTACGCTCTTAAGCAAGTAAACTGTGAGCAATTTTCACCTCTATTGTTTTTCAGTAGTGTACGTGTGTGACAGTTGTGTACACAAACCTTTATGTTTGTCGTGTTGCACGGAATTAAATTGATGAAGCTAAGATAATAAAATTCAATTAAATGATGACCGTTTTATAATTTTGTACACATTCAAAATATTATATGCTAACACTAAGCCACAAAAACGTGAAAAATAAACTTCATAATTAACGAAAGACATTATTCAAAAATATTGCAATTCAAAATAATTATCGGGAGCGCGACTGCTGAACTTGAGGTCTTTGGGATTCCCGGGTCGGGCAAAGTGTTTTCTCGGTAGCTGCCACGAAATCTGGGTATGTGCCCGGTTGAGGGCAATACGCTCGGATCGTCCCCTATTACATGGGACCTACGCCCAAATACTCAAACGTCACTCAAATAAATGTAACCCTCAAAACTCCTGCTATCTCTGTCACCCTACGTTAAAGTAACAAAGACAGCACGAGATTTAAGTGCAACTTGAAATTGAGTGACGTTTGAGTATTTGGGCGTTAAACACATAACTGGCGAAATGTGGGTGAACTACTAAGTACACCTCTGCAATCCCTTCGGGGATTACCGGCGTGTACAAAAATTATTAGACTTACTAAGTCAGACACTGCTCACACAGCATTTTCTTTAATCTTTGTCTTTATGAAAATCTCCCGAACAAACATAAAAGATGAATGAGTTTCTATCCCTTTGTTTTACAACTCACACCGAAGCAGTGATTAGCAAAACTTGTTGAAACTTGCCTAGTTTACTTTGTCTATTGTTATCAACAATACGTACTCTCTGAAACTTAAATATTACAAAATTGTCTGTGGTTTAATGTATTTTCGGAGTCTTGTGTACGAAAATTGTTTCAACGCTAGTAAATTTTGACAATGGTATGATCAAAATGGGTATTCTTCACGATTACAGACTGAACTAATGATTAATGATTAAATATTAATGATCACCTGGGTGATATTACCTAGGTGAACATTGGGCACTAAAGTAGTTTCCTTAATTCACCTAGGTGAAACTTATATCACCCAGGGGAATAATACATATAAACTGTTATTTTTTAACAACTTAACGATATGCGTGTGATATACCAATTTCCTTTAACCCAGAATTCACCAAAGACATGCTAATATTTCCCTCCTTCAGATTTCCCGTGAACAGACCTTGTCTCCATCCGTACCTCGACGGAACCTCTCACCGCCACACATTTCGCAACTCGATTGTCTCAGCCACCTGGCCAGCATATAATCGCTCGATTTGACCCAAATATCTTGTGTATTGTTTATTATTTTGTAGCTTGTAAGGCGCTTTGCACATGGAGCCACTTAAGTTGAGGCAACTATTAGCTTTTTAAAAGTTTCCTGTAACTAGTTGAAAGTTGCTATAACGTTTACGGTTGCCGCAATTTTATGGCAATCTGTGAGCTGCTTTCATAGCCTAGTTGCTTAATCTACTCAATGATAACCATGTGATAACCTGCAACTTTAGAAACCGGTATAATATTAATTAACTGTTGCTAGTTGGGGCAATTAGGAACTAACTTAGTCATCGATTACAGCAACTGAAAACTGTTGACGATCTCCGGAACTCGAAACTCGAGTTGCTATGTGTGCGCAGTCCAATTGAAATATATGTAAACAGCTAGTTGTCAACTAGTTGCCAGTTGCTGCAATAGTTGCTCCATGTGGAAAGTGCCTAAGTTGTACTTACTTCTGGCACTAAATTGTAGTAATTGGAACGGTAGTTTCGTTAAATGTTTTAGTAATTGGTGGTTGATAGTGCATTAAGCTGCTTGGTTGTGACATGGAGCTAGATTTATTAAGTACTATAGTGTCTATTTAGTTTTGAGACCTTTATTAAATTTACTTAATGATAAAACGGTTTCAAAAACATTATTTTCGTTACGTAATATGAAAATGAAATCAATATAGTAGTAGGCGGAAATTGCTTCTACACGTTGATAAGTCTATATTTTTTTTTAATTGGGACAAGCTTGCCACACTATTTCCTAACAACTGTAACTCCTGAAAGCCAAAATCAACAGTGGCGTCCACCAGAAAAGCGCCGACACAATGAAGCTCGACGAAGTCCCCAGAGAAACGATTTAACTGTCTTGGATCCCGCAACGAAATTAATCAGAAAAGAATAGCGGCAGAGTAGGAAAAACAATTTCCACTGTACATGTTGTGATGAGGAGGGAGGGTGGAAAGTGTGCATAAAAGTATTGCTGTTAGGTACTGCTGGACAAAAGCCTCCCCCATGACTTCCATTCATAATTTATTTCCATTCTTAATTCAATTTTCAGCAGAAATGCGATATTTACGAAATTCTCGACTCAATTATTGCAATTTAATCATGCGGCCTCAATTAATGAAAATCACTTTGTTTCATTATTTCAGTTCAACGAATGGGAAAACAAGATGTCATTTGAAATAATTGTAAAGCAAGTCTGGTTATTATTTTAATTTACCACGTAATAAATTGTGGGAAAGGGTGGCGTAATAAGGCCTATTTTAGATTAACATTTAATTTTCCTCCTTTAGATTTCTTTCGTCTCCTCCAAAACTCCGTTTCTTTATCGAATTATAACAAAAATCAAGGAAGTTCTCAATTCGGTTGTATTTGTTTTTCTGTTTGTTACCTCATAACTCCTTACTTTATGAATCGATTTGAAAAATCTACTACAGTGTACTTTCTTTTTGGTCCCACAAACATCACAAACGGTTCGTAGTATTTTTTTTTTCTTGGCCTATGTTAAAATGATGGTTTGTAGGTACTTACTTCTACAGATATTATTACCGTGCTTCTACTTAAAATGTTAAATTGAATCATAAGAAGAACTCGTGCGGTACTATACTACTATGATACTATCACTAAAAAGGGTAAAATAATCCGACTTTTTCTCCAGGGGTGGAATAATGTTCCATTATCAAAATAATATCCACATCAAAAATCAAAACTTCAATTTTCTCCCTAATAATCCCCTAAAATCCACACAGAAACAGTTAGAAAACATAACACGAACATCTGAAACTTCAACCCTGACCGCATGAACCGGTTCGAGCCGGGTTGAACTGCCGTGAACCGGGGTTAACGACCTGTGACGCAGTGCATCCTGCGTTTTCCAACTGGAACACTGTGCTTTTGGGTGGCTTTAATATTTCGCTATAATGGGAAAAGGCTAGGCAGATGATAATATATAATAATAGGGAATATGCATAAAATTTGAAATGGCCTAAAATATTTTTTTCTCGAATACTTATTATCGTAATATTATAATGAAAAGGATTTTTTTTAACCCATGTTCCTTCTTCGCCCTTGTGCCGAGGCCACGTCATCTCTTTCGATAATCCGCAGCCCCGACGGGATTGGTGGATCCCCTTGTGAGATATGCTTAGTGGATATAATTTTTTATCTGTGACAGTCTCGTTCTCGATTTAGTGGTCGTAAGCGTGACAGCTGACGATGAAGTCCTGGGCTTGGTTACCGGGTTGGGCAAAGTGCTATTAGGATTTTGCATAAAGGATTTATCAGTAACAGCCGTGGAGTCTGGATTTATGTACGGGTGATGGCAATAAGGTCGCCCCCTATTAAATGAGACTTAAAAACATAACAATAAATACAGGTGTACTATTAGATACACCCCTGCCTTACCCTTCGGGGATAAAAGGCGTGATGTTATGATGCACAACCAAATAATGTTATCGTTTTATCCCTTCGAAATGACTATAAACCCACCGGTAAAATAGCCTAAAAACAAGGGGAAAGAAGGAATACAAGATGGGTACTCACGTGGCCGTGGAGCTGTTGTTCTTATTCACTTCACCCCGTTTTAGTGTTTATTTCGCAGTGCACTACGTTAATGATAGTCTGGGACGTCCCTTGATTGATAATTATCACTCTCTTGAATGTTTCTGGAGGTTTTCACGGAGCCGGCTCGAGCCGTCGTTTTGATTCGAAGTTTTTAGCGGAAGAGTGACGATATATAATTGCTATGCATGGAAGCTTTTAATTTAATATAGTTTTCTCTTATTTCATTTAAATGAAGTCTAAATCGATAAAGGGGCTCTATCGTGTAAATGTACATAATTTATTATATCGATTTCCAAGAAATTCCTAGGAACGGATGCAGCCATTTCCCACTGTCATGTAATATGACCTCGTTAAGTGCTGATAGCATTTGGCATTAATTATTATTATATGGCGGAAATGTATCGAGATAGATTGCCAGGTTCGTAACATCGAGAAAATTAAATGGTCATAATTGTATCGCTTTGATGAAGTTACCTTACCGTATTTGACTTTAAATAATAAAAAATTACGGAGAGGATTTGGTTATTTAACTACATATTTACGGTTTTCAGATTTTTTCATTACATGTGCTTGCTTCTTCCCAAATATGATAGTAGGTTCATGGGATGTACACTGTTCTGATTCCCTTGAAAGTATGCAAAATATGCGTCATATTCTGTCATATCTTTTGATAGCTTTGTAGAAATAGTAGTTAAAAAATACAACATGACGTGATGGTAGTAGATTTGAGCTTTTGATATTAATTTTAGCTTGATACCTCTACGCGTTCTTGACAAAGAAAATATGATCTTGATAGACGGACATGAGTGATTCTACATGGGCTCCTTTTTTACCAACTGAGGTAAATAACCCTCATAATAAAGAGGGCTCTTATATAAAAATATTGGGCCACGGCTTGTTAATCAACGCATGCCGAGGCCAATCCGTGGATGGAAGTTCATCTATTTCATACCCGGACCCTTAAGTTCATCGGAAACGAAATAAGACTAGCTATACTCCGTCCAACGAGACGAACTAATGAGGAAATCAAGCGCTGAACGTCATTGGTTGGAGATAAGGAACTTAGGGTGCGTACACGTTGCGACCAAATATCAATCCGATTCTGTCTCTTGAGCGGTGCGGACGTATTGTTTGGTGCTTATTTCAGTGTGTTCACAGTGTTCGGTTTTACGTTGACCCGGCTTGTTTACTGGACTGATTCCTACTTACTTGTTGACTTGGCGTGTTTTTTGGACTGATTCTTGCATACTTGTTGACTTGGAAAGAAAAGAAAAAAAAGAAAATATTTTTTGTTTAATTTGTTCATATCCTAGCATATTTGTTTTATACACAACAACTCAATATTTGCTTTCAATTACAGATTGTAATTTGTAAAAAAACTATTATTTTGGATGACAGAGTTAGTAAGCGATTTAGATCAACGATGTAAACGCAGCCTAACATTTTTATGAATTAGCCACGCCCATTAACCAATCCTGGCCATTTAAGTCGGAGCTGCGTCCTTATCACTTTCATACGATTGTGCAAGGGAGAGAGCGCCATATTAGTTCGTCTCGTTGGACGGAGTATAGATGATAATTAGTAATAATTACTTTGGGTGGTAGTAAGTACATTACATAATAAAAGATCAATCACTCTCACCTTGATTATAATTGAATGAAACATAATTTAATATCTATTGTTACGAAACCTACGGGGGGCACAAGATCATCAATAAGTTACGAAGAAGAATGGACTTATCATCCGCTACTGATACGTTCGTCAAAAACATGAACCATCTGTCGGAACGTTAGCAACATAGGATTACATTATATTATAACTACTAACTGAACACTATTGAACACTATTTGACTGGCCTGTTGGTCTGGTGGTTAGTGACCCTAACTGCTATGCCGGAGGTCGTGGGTTCGATTCCCACCCAGGACAAATGTTTGTGTGATGAGCACGATCATTTGTTCTGTGTCTGGGTGTAATTTATCTATAATATGTATGTATTTAGAAATATATAAGTATGTTTATCAGTTGTGTAGTACCCATAACACAAGCTCTGCTTAGCTTGGGACTAGATGGCGTTGTGTGATAGTTGTGGAATATTATTTTCAATACACTTCCTCGAAAACTAGCTCTTATTGCACTACGATTAGGTTCGACATGCATCATATTTCGCACGCGTGCGGTAATAAGAATACAGCGTGCTGTAATATTATTACCGCACGCTGTAATCATAGAGCAGCGGTAATTCGATTAAAACTTATGAAATTAAAAAAAAAACACCACTGACTATTATAGCGCAGGCGTGTTTTTTTTTTAATCTCGCCATTTTGATCTGCGTCTTTACAGCGTAAATATTTTTTGAATATTTAAATTGTGTTTGTAAAAAGAATACTACTAATAAACGTAAATATTTTAAACAATTATTTACTTTTATGAACAAGTAAGCATTTTTTTGTGTTCTTAATTAAAAAATATTTAAATTTTATATTTTTCCTGTGAGGCTGTTTGGCGGCTTTATACCTTTGCTTCTTTTTCAACCTGGCGAAATCAAACCGCGGAAAAAAAGTAAATTAAATCATAGTCTCATCAAATTTGTTGACAAAAACACATACTTAACGTTTTTAGTTAATTTCTTCGAAAGTGTATTGAAAAACGTCGTTTGATACACGTGGGAATTTGTTATTGCATTTCTCGACCCCATGAACACCCTCGCCATACGGCTCGGGTGTTCAATCTGCCTCGAATGCAATAACAAACTTTCCGCACTTGTATCAAAATGTACTATATTATTATTATTATTACTATACAGGGTGTAAATTGAACCATGTAAGAAGCCGTCAACTAAGCACTATGTACATCAAACTAAGTACCCCTTCGCAAAAATGATTGCTGGGAAACGACTTTCTTTTAGGGTGAAAAATCACATTTTACGGTAAAACTCAATGTAGCACTCTTCTTCTTCTTATCGTGTGGGCAGTAAGGTCTAACGACCCTACACACCTTAGAGTCAGAGTTTTTAAACCACTGAAAGGACCTCTGACATATTGTGAAGCGTGGAACCATCTTTTTATCAGACAATCAGGCACTCTTAAAACACTGTGTTATTAAAGTCTGGATCTGTGCTTAGTTGAAAGCAATAGGCTCACCCGATATAACAGGGTACATAAATGTAACTGAAAACAATCACTTTATATAATTTGGTATCGATACCTCTGTCATCTGCTGAGTTTTGACATGTTATTGAATTTGACACTATAATAATAATAATAATAATATTCCACAACTATCACACAACGCCATCTAGTCCCAAGCTAAGCAGAGCTTGTGTTATGGGTACTAGACAACTGATAAACATACTTATATATTTCTAAATACATACATATTATAGATAAATTACACCCAGACACAGAACAAATCGATACTACTATCGATCGTTACTATTTAGATCTCTTCGACACTTCTCGAAAGATTTGGTTCCTTTTAAGTAAGCATATTCCACCTTAGGCCGCACGATCGCCCGTCGGGGCTGTAGATTATCGAAAGGATAACGCGGCTCCGACACAAGGGCGAAGAAGGAACATGGGTTTGGTTTTTCACTCCCCTTCGCGATGATTTTCCACCCACCAAAAAAAAAAAAAAGGGCGCACGATCGCTTCACATCAAGTGAGTTACGGTCAAGCGCAAGCATCTATCGTGTAAAAAAAAAAAACATGAATCACTCCGTTAAACCAAAAACACCTTTATAATCAACACCTGAAAGTACACCCAAAGTACCTACATAATACATGTACCACTCGAAACCTACCCCAAACATTACGCAACACACAGTGTCGACACACAAACCCAGTGTGCACAATCAAAAACAGGTTGCATGAACTTTGTCGCGAGGTAGCTTGAATAATTTATGTGTGCGCGTTGTATTCCAACTGATATGACACAGTGCTGGACTAATTTTGTTATCTGATTGTATTTTGTTAACGCGTGTATGTTGTTGGAATGTTTGTATGCATTTTGTATGGCTCTATGACGTCATTGGTTCGCGAATTTGTATGTAAATGGCCGTTTGTCTTTTTTGGTGTACGGGTACAAACATATTTTGGTAGGTACGTGGAAAAGGGTTTGTCGTTTCAAAAGTTTATCACTATATTGTAATGGATAGGTTTAAAAACTAGGGTTGTGGGTTGTGGGTTAAATTATAGAGCCTTGGTGTTTCTGGTTTCTATTAGTAGAGAAAGTTGTTATGTCCATCAGGGACCTATTTCGGAGGGTTATTGGGCAAAAATAACCTCTCAGTGGCCAAGAAGGAGTTAGCAGGATGACTTTGACTTTTTTTCAAAGGACTGGCCTACAATCCCAATAAATCGCGAAAAGTAGAAGGAGGGAAGGAAGGCCTTTGCCTTGCAGGGGGACAATATAGGCTTACAATAATAAAAATGAGTCTATTTAAGTTCAAAACCACGGCCGTAAGTCGCGACAGTTACCGCTAAACTATAGTTCATAATTCTCGAAACACCATTTACTAGCTTATGAGTCCTAACGTGTTTTGTCGGCAAGCCACTAAACAGTTAATAGGTTTATTAACTGCACTTAACTGGCCATTACTCATTTACAATAACTATGAGAAATAAACCCAATTGTTTATTACTTCCTGCGACTTCAATGTGTTTTAAACTGGCCGTTTGTGAAGGAAAATGGCATGTCTTGTCTTGCTCGTACATTCAGTCATTGTGTCGCCAAAGGGACACTATTTGGTTGTTTTTCATTAATATCATGTTGAAAAATTACGTAAGTATAGGTACTTAATTTTAGTGCTAAGAAATAAGAAAAACTCGACTGTCTTACACCCGTACTTATAAACAAGTCAAAGTAATTACTTGGACTTACGTAATTACTTATGCAAAAAAATTTATGCAATGAGCAAGAATTTAAACGATGTTAGAACCGTCAATGAAAACAAACCCTAGCAATTCATCATTCATCTCTGCCCTTAGTGCAAGATTGAGGTCAAGAGTAAGCCCATATAAAATAAAAATAAAAAAATCTAACCTTTGATAGTTTTAACATCAAGTAATTACTATGACTTGTTTATAAATACGGGTGTTATTGGTCTAGTGATGGTAAGCGTCAGAGTTAAGCACGAGGTTCGATGCCCGGGTCCGGCAAAGAGTTATTAGGTTTTTCGATCAACATTTTTAGTAGCTGCCACGGAGTCTGGATTTGTGCCTAGTTAATGGTAATAAGCTCGCCCCTGTTATATGATATGAAACTTAAACATTACTGGCGAAATGTGGTATGCGGCGTGCATTCGTTGTTCCGTGTTTCGGGGTCTCGAGCATTCGTTGTGCGGTTTGCGTCGCTGCGTGCTTTCTTGCTCGCAGTGTTCGTTGTTGCGGGCATTCGGTGGCATGGGGTTCGGCGTGGTGGCTTTCGGAATGACGTATTACACTCGTAGTTTCGTTCTTCTTCCGTCCTTCTGACATTCAAAAGTGCCTGTAATGGCTTAATTGAAATAAAATATTTGAGTTTGAGTTTGAGTACACCTCTGCCTAGCCCTTCGGGGATTACAGACATAATTTTATGTTATGTGACAAACTGACAGACAGACAGATTACAGACATGTGGCGTTCTATTACGTAAGGTTGCTTTCTTTTATACAAAAGAAACTTTCATAACCGTTACTAATAATGAGTTCCGATCTAATTCCACACTTTAATGAGTCAATAATTGTAAATATGTACAAGTGTTTTATAACTAACTCTTTAGTTGAAACAGCGCGCGTGATAACGGCCCCTTTGATATTACTTAACTAACATTTACTTAGTGATTACTTATGTATGTTGTTTGTTAGTCAAGTACCTGTTCGGGGAAATGGATGTTGTTAATTTACTTAACCGTTTTTATTATTATTATTTTAAAAACGTTGCCCCACACTAGGAATTTCTCCTGTATCGTGGGTGCGTTCACAAACCATTAAAGTCACATACACAAATACCACAGACCCGGAACAACTATCTGTAGGTCATACAAATATTTGTTCCGTGCGGGGACCGAACCCGCGACACGCAGTGCAGCAGCAGTCCATTGCTTGAGCCACTGCGCCAACCGTGCCGTCAAAATATCGCCGTATTAAAAAGCCGCAACAGCTTTTTTAAATATAACTTCTCTTTCACTGGCGATAGAACGACATACTTACTACAAACCTAGGTTGGCCGTTGGTCCTTGATCCTTGACAGTCGTTGAGCAAACAGTGGCCCGAAAGTCTGACAAAGAGTCTTACAAACAAATATCGTGTTACCCAGTACTGATTGGGTTGTGGAAGTCGGATAGGCAGTCGCTCCTTATAAAGATGAAGATGCATTTATTTGTTTAAACATGTTTAAACAAATGATACCTAATGTACATATGGGTGGAGAACGAGTTCAGAGATTGTTGGTTCAACATGTTTTGCCATATTCGGCGTACAAAATAGTTTACAATACTTTATTAGAAATTAAGAAATAATTAAAAATACATAATAGTCAAAATTCACACAATTCAAGTACATAATTAATTATTATAATTAACATTCAATGCAAAAACTATAGTCAAAAAAAAAAAAAAAAACAATAACATTATTAAAATTACATATTAAATTACTTATATAAATTCAAAATTTGTCATTCAAAAACTCCATAACATTATAAGTATCCCTTATTTATAAGCAATTCTTTTTAGCTCTCTCTTGAATTAATTAATTGTTAATATCTTAAGGGAATTAGGTATTTTATTGTAAATTAATGGTGCCATGCATATTACACTTTAAAATACTGGTATTCCACCGCATTCGGTTAGACTTTAAGGCGAGCCTATCATAGTTGAAACTAGGCAGGCTAGGCAGATGATGATGAAAAATGTGATTTCACTGTTGCCTTTTTTTTTATAAATGGGCTTGCTCTTGACCTAAATCTTGCCCAAGGGCAGAGATGATGTCGACGATGGAACGAGCTTACCCAGTAGAAGCCTGTTTACTCGCGACTTAAACAGATTAGGGTTATATGAACTCGGAAAAACCGACGCAGCCTTCCCTTTCCTTAGCCTCCCGTATCTCTTCCCTGCCACTCTGAGCAACCATACCACGCCAATCATCATCATTACCACCCTATAACGTTCCCACTGCAGGGACGCAGACCTCCTCTCTAGGAGAAGGATGGGCTATAATCTAAACCAAATCATAATACAGCTATTCTAATCCACTCACTCGAAACTTAACTCAGGAAAACCAAGGTTTCTCACATACTTACGATAAGGAGTATGTTTATAAACTTACAGTACGAACTCTGTGTAAAGTGAGGTAACGCATATACTCGTATATCAGTACTTACCTACCTTTATTTACTCAAGTGAACACAACTTTACGTTTGAGTTTTGGAAAATTTCTAACTTTGCCTTAAGCTTTGGTTGGGGGATATACGGGTAGGGAATTGTAGCGGGCCTGATCATAAGCATACAAGTATAATCAGTCTATTCATAATGTCCCTACTTCTGTAACACAGGCCCAGTGCGGGTTTGGTAGATGTCACATCATCACAAATGTCTTCGATTATTTTTCCGTTGTCCGTCCGTCTTATCACGACGACAGGCCGTGTCGACGGTGCGTTCGTGTTCGCGCCTCAAAGAAATGTCAGCAACATGGGACTGCGGGTTGTTCGAAAGAGATGCCGTGGCCTCGACACAAAGGGCTAAGAAGGAACATGGGCGGGTGGTTTTTAGACAGTACAAGTCTGACATTCCCTACCGCTCTGCCCAAAACGGGACGATCGTCATTTGATGAATTCACAAAATCCAAAAAAAAGCATGCTTTTTCTTCACGATGTTTTAATACACCGAAGCTAGTGATAACTATTCATGAGGTTTTTAGGCGTGCAGGATAGGTTATTTATAAAGGTCTAAAGATTCAACAAAATAATAACAGACTAGCGGACATCCTGCGGTTTCACCCGCGTAGATCCCGTTCCCGTGGGAATACATGGATAAAAAGTAGCCTATGACACTCAGCAATAATGTGGCTTACTATTGGTGAAAGAATTTTTAAAATCGGTTCAGTAGATCCCGAGATTACCCCTTACAATAACAAATACACACAAACTTTACTTCTTTATAATATTAGTATAGATTATAATATTAGTATAGATAACATAACATCACGCCTGTAACCCCCGAAGGGTTAGGCAGAGGTGTACCTAACTACACCTCACCTCATTGTGCCAGTTATGTTTAAGTCCTAAATCAACAAATACTTTAGCATATAAATTAGATAGATTGTTTGTATACACGGACAGGCTTACAGCCCCTATGTTTACGTCAAGCTCACAGTCCTTCCATATTTTGTCAAAGTTGAAAATGACGGGTTCGCGTGGTGTTTAATATGTACCTTTCGAGTTGAATTCGTATATTTACACATTCGAATGGGGTAGCTTATATACTCATTTAAAATCTCTTAATTATTTTTTTTTTTCAAAGGATTTACGAGTATTCGGATGTTTTTCGAAAGATCTGCAGTCGGTGTTTATTCCTACCTATCGTGACCACATGCAACCCTAGCCGCCTTATTACAAAACGTAGTTAAACCTGGTTTAACTTAGACTTGGTTTATCTCGCATGACGTCTCACTTCAATAATATTCAAAAGAAAGTGACAGCATGCGAGATAAACCAGGTCTAAGTTAAACCAGGTTTAATTACCTTTTGTAATAAGGCGGTAGTAGGCTAAATTATTTTGTGCAGTTAATCTAAGACTAGCACCTACCTACATTGCATGCAAAAGTCAAAAAGTCAAAAATCAAAATTCATCTAAAAACCTTGTTTGCGAATAAACCACAAAAAAAATACTTGTCGAAAATCGACGAGACGAAAGTATATTGTCACCCTTTTCCTTGTACAAACATCAAAAAAATTAAAGTTAAGTCCATTTAACCTCCTCCGTTTTTAGAAGTCATTTCAAAACTTAAAGTAACAATGCCACCAAGAGACATTGGAAAAAAAATCAATTAAAGTTTCTTTTAAATCTATAAAAGACTATTTTCATGATTACTGAATAATGGTTTACAAAATCACTCCTACCAATAACAGACACAACACACCTAATCCCAAACCTCTTACACCACTAAAAGGAAGGAACTACTTAGCCCGTATTCCCACCTAACTCACACTGCACACTGAAATCTTCCACATCTAGCCTAGATGCACGCTTCCTGCTCGGGACAATTAGATCAAGATGCTTAATTGGCTACTATTAAATTAATATTCACGAAAATGTTATGTAATTTCAAAGAACTAACGGAAATAACACGATGTGTAAAAAAGTAATGAAATCGAATAAAAAATGGCTAGTCTTAACTAATTTTAAATAACGTGCTAGACAAAGATAGCACTACAAAAATGTGACGTCATATTTCATACCACCATAGTTACGTAGTATGTACAAAATATGACCGTTTCGCGCGACAAGGATAGAAAGTGCCCCTACCAAAAACTTAGCATGTAGCTACTCCATTTTATTTATCGATTTTATTACATATTATATTATTGGTCTTTGAAGTAACATAACATTTTCGTCAATTTTTAACAGTCGTCAAGTAACACCTATGTTACTTCTTAGCCCTTTATGTCGAGGCTGCGGTATATCTTTCGAACAACCCGCAGCCCCGACGGGGCACACCTAATCACAAACAACTTACACAACTAAAAGGAAGGAACTATTTAGCTTATTCCCACTATACACAGAAATCTTCCACATCTAGCCTAGATGCACGCTTCCTGCTCGTGACAATTAGATCAACATGCTCAATTATAGCGATCGTTACGTGGCTGTGCTGCCTTGCGTCAAAGTTACGTCGATGTCGCATCACTGACACTGTTGCGTCAATTTGTTGGTTGTATGGTGATGGACAGAAGGTGAATTTGATGTTGAATTAGTAGGGTAGTTGACAAAAAATATCCAATTAGTCCGTCAGATAGATTTCCAAAATGTATTGCACTCATATTTTTTCTTATTGCACTAATTATATGAAGATATAGTGCACATTATTATGACATTTTTTACCAGCGAGTAACGTCACAAGCCCCAAATAAAATCTTTGACGCGTTTTATCTTCGTCAATTTTTATCGATTTGATAAAACAAAACATACGCATCCAACATTTTTCGATAATCTAACGGATGGATTAATAGGATCATATTTTTTGAGGCAGTCCGATTCCCTAATAGATCTAGATGCTCAATTATAGCGATCGTTACGTGGCTGTGCTGCCTTGCGTCAAAGTTACGTCGATGTCGCATCACTGACACTGTTGCGTCAATTTGTTGGTTGTATGGTGATGGGCAGAAGGTGAATTTGAATTTTGATGATGTTCAGTGAAAACTCTTGGCTAAAATAATTATAATAAGAGTCCCTCGGGTCGATATTCAGGCTATACCGCGCTTGCCTAAGTTAGTCCGTAGATGACTGACCACATAATAATGTCGAGTTTCCTCCGTACCTCGAATATCATTTGTAGATCTTTGGCAGTAATTTCAGGTGTTAATGGTCCGAAAATCTGACAGTCTTACCAAAGGGGTATCGTATTATTTACTTACTGGAATTTTGATGTCAGATAGGCAGTCGCTCTATGTAAAATATTTGTATTCAGTTGCATTCGGTAAGATTGGAACCAACCCTAACATGTTTACCCAAGGGAATGTAACACCGGGCGTCGGGGGCCACGTGATGGCTTCCGGCCACCGTAGACGCGGGCCTGTGGACGTTGAGTAATGGGCTAGCTCGCCGTCCGGCCGTCGTCATGACGGCATCAGACCGTGTCGGCGGCGCGTTCGTGTTCCACGCGCGCCTCAAAGAGATGTCGGCAAGGAGGGGCCCGCAAGGGCCGACGACGCCCGTCGGGGCCGCGTATTTTTGTACTAGATGACGTGGCCTCGGCGCAAGGGCAAAGAAGGAACATGGATTCGGTTTTTAGTCAGTAGAAGTCTGACACTCCCCTTCGCTCTGCCCAAGAGCGGGGGGGGGGGGGGGGTCATTTGATGATTTTCCACCCACCAAAAAAAAATAAGGGTAAAAAAATATCCTATGCTTTACGAAATCCGTATGAAGTAAAAGGATAACTGATAGATCATATAAAAATATACAGTGAAATAGAATTTATCATTTGAACCTAAAAAAAATTAAGTTGGCTGCTAATTTTAAAACCATTTTAGAGCTTTTGTTCGAAATAGGACTTCTAAGTCCTACCTGCTTAGCGACCTATTTAATTATGTCCGATAATTATCACCACATTATTCATGCTAAACAGTTTACATAGTAATTAGTGCTTAGTCTTAGACAAACACTAACTATTGTATTGTCTAATAGAGTTATTGAGCTCTCATAGAGGTCATTACACTATGATTAACCTACTGTTTCGTTGGTCTAGTGGACGCAAGCGCGACTGCTGAGGATGAGGTACTGGATTTGGTTTCCGGGTCGTTCACATTGATATTGGGTTTTCCATCACGAATTTCTCAGTAGCAGCCACGGAGCCTGGATTTGTGAATTATTGATGGCAATAGGCTCGCTGTTATTATGTAGCGAAGAGCTCCAATTAAAGTACCAACAAGTACACATTTTATGCAACTGTATTCCTTTTCCTTCTTTCTTTTAAAAAAAAAAAGAGAAGAGAAAGCATTTGTCCTGTATCGTGGGTGCGTTTACAAACATTGATACTCACTTACAAATCATACACCCGGAACAACTATCTGTAGGCCATACAAATATTTTTTCGTGCGGGGATCGAACCCGCGACACGCAAAGCAGTCCAATCGCTCAGCCACTGTGCCAACCGTGCCGTGATTTAATCAGACTGCTTATTGTTAATTTATATGCAAAATAAAAGATGTTGATTCAAAAATATTTTGCTTTTAAAAAAAAAAATTATGTTTATCATCAACACAACATAAGCAATTTCCGCTTCCGCCGCCTCAACAAAAATTAGCTTAAATAAGCTGTTGGATCAATCAATCAATTCTGCCTGTCTTGGGCCGCCTCTTCCAATTTCTTATGTTATTGATGTGACGTAACGAAATTATATCTCAGATATGGAAAGTTACAGGTTTTCTTTCATAGAATTAAAAAAAAAATGGCATAACATTACGCTTGTAATTTGCCCGAGTGTTGGGCAGTGTACCGAATAGTACACGCACATTTTACCGGTTGTTTACGTCCCATACGATTTGGGCAAGCCTAATTGCCACCAACAGGGCACATCATCATCAGCCTATAATGTTCCCACTGCAGGGACTCAGGCCTCCTCTCTAGGAGAGGGATGGGCTATAATCTACCATGCGGGCCCAGTGCGGGTTGGCAAACGTCACATGTCTTCGAATTTTTTGGTTCTTAGAAATGCCGGTTTACTCACGACGTTTTCTTTTACCGTTTTGAAACACAACTGGGCACAAACTAGAAGAAATACATGATGTAAAATCCGAAAACAAATCCCGACCTGAAAATCGGACTAGTACCTCATATTCTTCTTAGTCTACTAGACCAACGAGCCAGTCGAAAAAGAAAAGAAAAAACTAATCTAAAAATATTCTAGGCACAGCACTTTCACTCCTATTCTAATCGATAAAGAACCGGTTTTTTTATAAATAAAAATGTCCTACCAGCTGTTCAAGTTGGTGATACAGAAAACCACATTCGAATTTTAAATGATGTCCCTCAAAATAGAGACGTGACCGCGAACGACTTTCGCTTTCACTGACTGAATGACGTTTGTAGGGATGTCTGATGGAATGAGACGTAATTTAATTATTATTATGTTGGCCTTTTTTCCCTTCATTAACATAATCATCACCATTGGCCTATATGTTCACTCAGGCTTCCTAGGATAAGGATGGGTTATAATCTACCACGCGGCCCAGTGCGGGTTGGTAGATGTCATGTGTCTTCGATTTTTTTGGTTCTAAGACGTGCCCGTTTCCTCACAATGATTTCCTTCACCGTTTTGAGAGCAGTGGTGATGAAATAAATTACGCGAAGTAATGCACCTGCCTGGGTTCGAACCCACGACTTATTGTTCGTTAGCCGTCTAACGGTGGCAACCACTGGTCCACCATTGTATTCACTCACTATTGGAATATGTGGTGTCGTCCAAAAAGAAACAAATCACTTACGGTCAACCCTAAAACACAACTGAATGAATGAATGAGTGAGTGAAAGAAATTTCATTCGTCCGCATGAGTAACATTGTGTAACGCGACTTTGCCCGACCTCGTTAAGAGTTACTCCCAATTTGTCCGCTTGCCTTTACGAAAGTACTTTCTTTGTCCATACGTGGTCTTAATTAGTGACCCCACTGAGGTTGTTGACCTTCATTTTGGCATTGGGTTCTTGCATTACATAGTCAGCTGTTTCTATTGCGGGGATACAGGCCTCCTCTCTATGAGAGCAAATGGAATTATTTTTAAATATAGGTGTGCCATATTTTTTTTCGTTTCCTTCTTATAAAACCCGTTTTAAGTGATACCCATGACATAATGGTGCATACAAAACTACTAAAATATCCCGTCTCGGTACGCCACCATTTTTTTTTTCACCGAAACCGCGACGGGTGGGTTCCCTACCCTCAGGTCGTTTTTTTTGTGATTTTTACCTTGATTAGTCTACTACAAGATTTTTGCTTTTCCAATTACAAACTAATTAGTGTGGCAGTTACCTTCAATAAAAATCATTACCCTTCCTTTTGGCTTCGCCATGGTCGGGTAAAGAATATACTACCTGGGATATTTAATTTTGATATTGAAAAGAAAATGTTGACCGCAAATAGACACACCTCAGTGTTCAAGAACCAATTTTTACCTCAAATAACATAACATAACAATAGGGGATTGGACTGGGTCAAAATAATATGATCCTGTTTAGTCCGTAAGTTAGATTATCGAAAAATATTGAATACGTGTTTTTTGTTATAACAAATCAATAAAAAATGACGAAGATAAAACGCGTCAAAGATCATGGAGTGGGGCTTGAAACGTCACTTGAAGGTACAAAATGTACTATCAGTATGACGTCACACGAGTTTTTGAAGCACCTGTATCGTCTTATTTTTTGTTTAAAGAAAAAAAAAATATATGTGTTCAATATTTTTGGAAATCTATCTGACGGACTAATTAGTTTTTTTTTGTCCGATCCCCTATTGAGCATAAATCCAGACTCCGTGGCTCATGATATCCCTGCCCTTATCGCATTCTATTTGGGGTCGGCGCAACATGTTTTCTTCTTCAATTCTTCCCTGTTAGACGTCACAGTGGCATTTACTCCTTTCTCTTTCATATCACTCTTCACACAATCCATCTTCTATCTATCAATCTATATATAAATAAAAACTGACTGACTGACTGACTCATCAACGCCCAGCCCAAACTCTTGGACCTAGAAAGCTGAAATTTTGCACAGAGGTTCCCTTTATAATATAGACAAGGAATAAGGAAGGATTTTTCGAAATTCAACCCCTAAAGGAGTTAAATAGGGGATGAAAGTTTGTATGGAAAGTCGTTTTTTTTCACGCGGGCAAAGCCGCTGGCAAAAGCTAGTTTCTAATAAATTCCTGGTTGAAAAACTCTATAACATTTTACCCGATTGTGGACAGTAAGACAAAGTTACTTTCATAAAATATTGCCTAGTATGGTTTCTTAAGAACATGTTAAGATCATTAACAAATATATCTACTAATTAGTAATTACACTTTGTAATAAGACGTTAGTTTACGCCTATTAATTAACTGGGGTGAGAAAATTCATTAGCGTTTATTTTACTTGAGTTTCTCTTTTCCTGCTAAGAGATATTAATCTTTAGAAATGTCTGTTATCGTTATGAAATATTTTGTTCGGAAAAATTCTAGATAAGCCGCATTTTTCTCTCACATCACGCTCGTAAAGAATCCCCGAAAGGATAGACTTAAACACCTAAAACATCTTGACTATAATTTTTGTGTCACACAAAAATTAACCTTATTACATTTATTTCTTAGACCATACAGAGTAACCATAACATTCTCATTAGGTACAATATATTGAGTTTCTTCCGTGTAGTAAGCCGTTGCTCCCGTCAATAGGGGATCGGACTGACTCAAAAAAATATGATTCTGTTTAGTCCGTCAGTTACCTAGATTGTCGAAAAATATTGGATGTGTGTTTTTTGTTTAATTAAAACAATAAAAATTGACGAATGGAGTGGGGCCTGAAACGTCAATTTGAAGGTACAAAATATACTATACTATCATATAACGTCACACGAGTTTTCGAAGCACTGTATCGTCTTAATTTTTTGTTTACGTGAAAAAAGAAAAAAATACGTGGTTACTATTTTTTGGAAATCTATCTGACGGACTAATTAGTTTCTTTTTGTCCGATCCCCTATTGTCGATTTTAAAGAAAGCCTCTTACCAAGGGGTATTGTATTATCCAGGACCTACCAGTACCTATTAAGCTGCATCCGGTAGGCAGGAAGCTGACCCCAACATAGTAGGGAAAAGTTTATGCAGATGATGACCAAACACCATGGAATTCAATAAGCTAGCAAAGTAAAAATATATCTATAATAAACCTACATTTGTCACAAACTCTGCCTACCCCTAACATAATCCCTAAACACTTTGAACATAACCCAGCACAATCAAAAACTCCCAAGGGTACGAAACCGAAATATTTTTCACTGAAATCCGACAATACGGTATATTTGTCGACCTCGCAATTCAACAAAATAGACTGTGTTAGAAAAGTCACTCTGATTGGTGGAAGCGCTGGATTTTTACCCAATACCAACTATATGGATATCCCTAGGGATTTGCTTGAATCAATATTGGCGTACATTGAATCGAATACCTATATAAAAAGTTTGTTACTAAATCGGATTATTTGACCCGAGTTTGCTACAATTTTATTATAATATTGTTAGTAGGAAAAGGGGACTTTTATTTTTAGTTACTGAGTTGTGAAAAATGTTGTCCAAAGAAACGATGGGGGGACCCCTCCACGCAGTTGTCTGCACACTGGCGATGCGCCGACAGCGCCATCCAATCGTTTGTTACCCCTGGCTGTTGCTGCTGTTGTTGCTGTCGCCGTGGCTGTGTAAAGGATGATTTGTCAAGAAAAGAGGTGTTTGATAATAAATTGGGATAAAGGCAAAATAATGATGATTTTTAATGATTTGATTTTCCCGGTAATTGGCTGAGCTCGTCAACCATCAAGTTTTGAGCTCAAAGTAACGATCGGTAGTAGCACCCTGTATGTCGTAGGAGCATGAAATTTCTCAGTAGCAGCCAGTCAGCCACGGAGTTTGGACATGCACCCGGTCGGGGGCAATGGGCTCGTTTACTATTATTACATGGGACTTCAACATAATGGCAAAATGTAGGTGGACTCATAGGTACACCTATACCTAACCTTTTGGGAACACAGGCGTGGTCCCGAAAGATTCTCGTCGGGGCTGCGCATTATCGAAAAAGATGACGTGGCCTCGGCACAAGGGCGAAGAAGGAACATGGGTTGATTTTAGTCAGTAGAAGTCTGACACTCCCTTCCGCTCTGCCCAAGAGCGGGGGGGGGGGGGGGGATTTCATGATTTTCAACCCACCTAAAAAAAAGGCGTGGAGTTATTTACATACAAAAAAATATCGCTGTCAACTGCCTATTTATAATAAAAAAACATACCTAACCTTGACAAAAATAACCCTTTACAGACTGCCTCGTTTTTCCACTCCACCCGCGTACCTCTGAAAATCAAACGTAACAAAATTAAAGTGGACGGCTCTGAAACGTTGGAACATAACTCGATAACGCGTTGAAAGCCTGAAGCTCTGTCCGGCCTCCATGGGTAGGTATAGCGCAATGATAATCGTGTTAACTGGACGCCTGTCAAAAGCAAGGAAACCGAGCAGGGAGATATTTCCATACTTTCCATTAATTCATGGTGTATGTGTGGAGATAGGCCGTTTGTGTTTAATGCTGTTTTTCATTTTGAAATATCGTGCCCTTACTTCAAAACCCAACTAACTACACAAAATGTAGTTTCGAGAAAATCGTGTTTAAAGGTTCGAATCGTAAAAAAAATATTAAAATACTTGTTACAGAGGCGAGTACGTGTACTTTGATTTCTTATTGTATTCATTATTCGGGTGGTGAAGGAAAAATAGCTTAATTCTCAAACAAGTAGGAAAAATGAAGGATTGGCTTGATAAATGCTACAGATTAGTGGTTTTTCCTGTAGTCGCATTGTTTTCTTAAATATGTTTTGAAGAATAGAGTTTAGACAGCAGTTTTTTATGAATTTAATTAAACGAAATATTTATGTTCACCTAATGGGTAATTGCTAATACTAAGTAGAAATATTTAGTCTCAGTTACTGTTATTGTTAATTTAACGTGAATCATGACAAAACCACTTAAACGCAGATAGAATGTTTTTCCTGGCGAGAAAAATTGTTTACAGTGCAAAAACATTGCTTTAACCGACACTTACTGGGTTTTGTCTGTTCTTTATTTAAAAAATCTCCTGATAAGCTACCTTAGCTAAAAGCTAAATCCAGAACGGAGTGTCACCTCGGAAAACGGGTTTTACCAGTATGTAGATCTTGAAAAGGAGATTCTAACGGTATTTGTAACTCATTTTTGCCCATATGTGACTTTAGTCGGTTTTCGCTTTAAGGGCACGATATGATTATGAGCTGGCTAGTATTGAGATATTTTTTTGTTTGTGTAATTTTTTGTTCAATCTATAATTTATATGTGCGGTGTTACTGTTAGTATAACTCGGTTATAAAAATAAATAAATAATTAAATTAAATAGATTCGATGTAATTTTGTTTTTCTTTACAGAATGCTGCTTTCTGACTGTCTCGTTACTCTCGGTGGTCTAGTGGTCAATAGGTCGGGCAAAGTATTATTGGGTTTTTATACCAGGAATTTCTCAATAGCTGCCACGGAGTCTCGATTTGTGTCCGATTCGTGGCGATAGGCTCGTCCCCTATTACATGGGACTTAAACATATCTGGTGAAAAGTGGGTGGGGTGTGGGTGTAAAGTTCCTCATCCCCCATAGAAAAGTGAGGATCCTCCGACCGGACGGGTGTTGTGTCCGGCGGGCTAACTGCCCGACGTTTGTAAGTCGGGATCTCCTATATAGGCTTATGTCGCGGATAATGTTGATAGCGCGATGTAGAAATTCTCGTTAGTACGCAAGTGTTGATAGATGTCGCTAGTCGCCACAGGTACACCTCTGTCTAACTATTTAAATAGTCTTTCTTTAGGGATCTAGATCCGCAGCTCCGACTGACATACGAATACAAAACATACGTTTAGTGCTACACGTTTAATTTAAAAATTTAAAATAACATAAAAATCATTGACCCTATCTAAAAATTGATTAACAGTGACAGGTTGATATTTTAAACAAATGTACCTACTAATCATAGTTTTAATTAATAAGTTTTAGTTAATCTGCTCAGAAAACATTACAAACTAATGTCTTTGCTATATAAATACACTGTTGTTTCCAAATTCAATTGTACTTAAAAATCTGGAAACAGTTTTCCCGTTAATTTCGAGAGAAAAGCCCTCGACTAAATGCTGCCTTTGTCTCCGAACCCGAATTAGGAACGCAAAACCAAACGCCTTAAACAAACGATGTAAATGAGCCATAAAATTAGGAGTAGCCTTGATAGATACAACAAATATAAGTACCAGAAGAACAACTAAACAATTTGTTTCGATAACGGTTTCTGATACTGTTATCTTGTGGCACCCCACTGTTGGGCAAAGGCCTCTAACATAGCCTTCTCTCTGTGTGGTTTTCTCCGGCCGATTTGTTATAAACGCTTTTAAGTCGTCACGCCACCGTTTACGAGGTCTCCCTCAGTGACGACGTCCGTCTTCTGGTACCCACTGCGTGACGACTCTGACCTATCGGTCCTATATGATGCATTCTACAGACATGACCCGCCTAATTCCACTTCAATTTAGCAGTTTTGTTGCACAATTTGGCACAAACGCTTTTATACTCGTCAAGCCAGCGTTTTCGAGGCCTCCCTCGGCGACGACGTCGTTTTCTGGTACCCACTGCGTGGTGACTCTGGCGCATCGGTCCTGATGCATTGGCCCACCCAATTCCATTTCAACTTAGTGTTACTCAAATCCAGTGTTTGAGTGTATTGTATTCTATACTATTATTTTTCTTTTTTTTCTTGTTAGCCTATTTTGTCCCACTGCTGGGCAAAGGCCTCCCCCATAGTCTTCCACTCTTCTCTCCGTGCGGCTTTCTCCGGCCAATCTCGAACAAAAGCCTCTAAGTCGTCACGCCAGCGTTTTCTAGGCCTCCCTCGGCGACGATTATCATTTTAAAATCCGGACATCAACCACTACATTTGTACCAACAGACCTTCTGTCCCCACATTTTCCTTTAAAAACCCGTGATTCACGCTTAGATTATTAATATTCTAGTCAGTCGCTTCGTCAAAACTTCTATAATTACTGGGGTATATTAATCTACGCGAAGACGCCAAGAATTTTATAAAGTGTGTCTAAATAATACCCGAGGGACTTGGGGAGTTTGTAACAATTTATGTTAATGCGATGTTATAGCCGAGATGTGTATATGTAATGGATGTTTTCGGCCTTTAATTTGATGCTGTGTTCTTGGTTTTAGGAGGTAGATAGATGTGGGGTATGTTAAGGCTTAGGTTTTGTGAATGTATTGGGGTAGATGTGATGGCCATTGTGATTTGTTTATGGAAGTAGTAATGAGTCATGTAGCTGTTTTATTGTTATTTCAATTTATTTGTCGGTTTTTCAGCTAAAGTCAGTGTTAAAATAGTTGTCTGCCTAGCCTATAACCAATGACTTTTAGGTCGACTAAGTCCCAGCAAGAGCAACTGAATATCAGTGTTTTCTATGTCAGGATTGTTTCTCTAACATTTTCATGAACACTGTAAACGGGATATCGGGATATTTACCATGTTTACCACAGTATCGAAATAACTCACACTCAAAACATGGTAAATATCCCGTTTTCAGATGTTAGCGACCATGTCAATTTGAAAACTAACATGAATTGGTTTTCTAAATGCCGCAACAGTAAATTTTGTGTTAACAACTTAAATAATGTTCTTACAAATCGATATTTGTGTACTTAACACATTTTGCAATTTTCACAAGCGAAGTGCTAGTATAATATCAATAAGTAATACATAAGTCGAATTTATCTATAATATAAAAGGAGAACTGACTGACTGACATATCAACGTACAGCCGAAACTACTGGGGCTAGGAATGTGAAATTTTGCACACGGCTTCCTATTATAATGTAGGGGAGTACTAAGAAGGGGTTTTTGGAAATTTAACCTTTAAGGGTGTGAAAAGGGGGATGAAAGTTTGTATGGAAAATCGTCACTATTGTAGTTGAACCGACATCCACGCGGGCGAAGCCGTGGGCTAAGTGCTAGGTCGCCTATAAAAGTCAGCATACTCGTATCTTCCAAACCTACGCAACTAAGTACTATGAATACGCCTGTCTAAAGATCCATATGTCAAGATTCACATTCATACGTTCACTCATTCACTGTCCGCGGAGGTCATTGTTTAGCGAATGATGTATCAATTTGACCGATCATTCATGACCTGTGTGAACTTTGAGCGTTGTGCAGTCTCTGAAGGGTAAAGCTTATCTTACACTGAATGCTATGGTTTAAACATATTTTTAAATATTCTATTCCTTATCTATTCTAGTTATTTCAATATCATTACTATCTATCTTCTAGTTGTGTTTTGAAATAAAAAATATTGATGTTTTTCGGAGGAGGCTTTAAATACAAAAAAAGCGTGTTAAAAATTGACCGCCACTCGCCTGATTTGAGCAATGATGCGTCCTTCGGTGGAGAACACTCGCCTAGAAGAAACCGATTTCTCAAGAACTTTAAAGAGATCTAGATTAATGATTCGACTACGTTTTAAATATCTCAGCACCTTTGCAGGCAAGAATGATTTGAGTGGCTATCGCATCGCCAAGCTTCTTGTGTAAATCAAGTTTCATCTTGTCATTGATGAGTTTATACAACGTTATAATAAACTTTTTACGAGTAGTCATTATTTCAGGTCGTTGTATCTCAGTGTGGGAGTCAAAATAATATCTCGACATAAACGTTTACCATTTACAAATACCGATAGGCATGCCCCCATCTCTTTGGGACCTAATTCCGTCATCGGCAACTTGTGGGTGTATCTTAAGACCGTTCAACCGACTTTGTTTATTGTAATTGGATTAGGAACTATGTAACAGTATTGGTTAAGGATACTATTTGGACTGGACTGTTGGTCTAGTGGTTAGTGACCCTAACTGCTATGCCGGAGGTCGTGGGTTCGATTCCCACCCAGGACAAATGTTTGTGTGATGAGCACGATCATTTGTTCTGTGTCTGGGTGTAATTTATCTATAATATGTATGTATTTAGAAATATATAAGTATGTTTATCAGTTGTCTAGTACCCATAACACAAGCTCTGCTTAGCTTGGGACTAGATGGCGTTGTGTGATAGTTGTGGAATATTATTATTATTATTTAAAAAAAAAATAAAAAAAAATGTTCGAATTAAAATTACTATACTGCCACTACATCGTTACATAACATCACGCCTGTAATTCCTGGAGGGTTGGGCAGAAATGTACTGCAGTAAATACACCTACGTTGTGCCAGTTAAGTTTAATTCCCATGTAAAAGAGGCCTATTGCCATCAACAGAGCACAAATCGAGGCCCTGTGACAGCTACTGAGAATTTCCTGATTTAAAAACCTTTTCCCGACCCGGGAATCAAATCGAGAACCTCATGATCTGCAGTCACGTTTTAGACAACTCAAACAAGGCAGTCTGTTATTATTTTATCTCTAATATTGCTCCTCGTAGAGAAATGAAGGAGAGAAGTGGCTTACCGCCATATCCAAAATATTTCAAGAAGGGCTAAGCCAATGCCCGGATGCTACCACTGCGAGGATCGACCGAAGGACACGGTGGAGTACACTGTGGAGGTGTGCCCTGCTTGGGCGGACCCTCCCGTGTTCTCGTAGCGGCCATCGGCGGCGGCGACCTCTCGCGTCCGGCCCTGGTGCAAGCCACGGTCCGGGGCGAGGAGGAATGCAGTGATGCTAGCAAAGAGGTGGCGGAACGCGAGAGGGAGAGAACCTCGTCCCAAGGGTGGGTTTCGGCACAAGGGCGAAGAAGGAACATGGGTGGTTTTTAGTCAGTTGAAGTCTGACACTCCCTTCCACTCTGCCCAAGAGTGGGAGGAGTTATTTGATTGATATCCCAGGGCCAAAAAAAAAGGGTAAGTGCAATGGACGACACCACAATTTTTGGGCAAATACCACTTACCCTTAGTTAGCCTATCACTCTTATATCTCAAATTCAGGCCTCAGGACCTAGAGGCGTTTATGAACTTACCGCTTAAAAAAATAAGATAGGTACTACCAAAACATAAAAGCCTTCCAACCAACCTTGACCCAAAAATGTTTTCACATCTGATTCGGGTACTTTCCCAAGGTGAGGCAAGAGACAAACAGATCGGGGATCCACTTATTGGCTTCTCAGATTACGTCATAATATTTCAGCAGATGATTGATAAACTAGGCCCGGCGCGCCGGTTGCCCTGTTGCGTAAGTCACGCGTTCTTAGTAGGGATGGGGTGGTGTCGATAGAAAGGTTTAAGATATTGTTTTTTTTTTATCTTTACTGTCTTGTCAGTCTAGTGGTAGCAACACAGTAGTAAGACAGTTGAGTATGAGGTTCAGGAAATTCTCAGTAGCAGCCACGGAGTCTAGATTGGTGGCCTGTTGATGAGCAGCGGTGGCCCAGTGGTGGCGGCCCCAACTTACAGTAAGTCGTGGGTTCGAACCCAGGCAGGCACATTACTTTGTGTAATTTATTTCATCACCACTGCTCTCAAAACGGTGAAGGAAAACATCGTGAGGAAACCGGCATGTCTTAGAACCAAAACATTCGAAGACATGTGACATCTATCAATCCGCACTGGGCCCGCGTGGTAGATTAAAGCCCATTCCCTCTCAAAGAGAGGAGGCCTGTGTCCCAGCAGTGGGAACATTAATAGGCTGTTGATGATGATGGCAATAGGCTACCCCCACATTACATGGGTCTAAAACATAACTGGCGAAATGTATACATATCTGCCTAATCCTTCCAGGAATACTGCCTAGACGTTATGTATGTTTTTTCAATCTATGAGACTGGTTTCTGCTTAAGACGATGACAATAGCTATTGACTTCTGATGTTTCAGTATTTTTGGACACGCCCACAATTTTTCCGATACCCTAGCGCCATACTACCAAGTAAGAAACAAATAGTCCAGGATCCGCGGTCCATTTTTGCACTTGATTACTATCAAGCTAATTTTGATGAGACGGCGAGACGCCCAACAATTTCCTGCACGAAACTCTCGAATTCTCGATTGTGGTAAGTAATAGGGGTAGCAGGGATAAAATATGTTGGTTTGATGATTCTCAAAAGTGTTAAGTACAAACTCTTTTGAGAATCATCAGCTGGGTTTTTTTTGTTAAATCTGATGATAATTATCTAAATTATTTGAAAAAATATTTGTCCTACAAAATGTATGGTTTGATCAAAGAGTCCCCTTCCTTCCTTCCAATATGTATCGATAACGAAGTCATTAAAAATGATTACTTACTAACTGGGTTTTGGGGATTGGATATTTTCTATTAAACCCACTCTTTACAAGTTGCCTACAAGATTCTAAAAATTATATTAAGTGTTTGGCACTTACTCCACGCACCATCAATACTCCTGTACATCATAAACAACAGGCTAATACACTTTCTGGAGCCACAAATTCCAGAAGAGCAAGCAGGTTTTGTTAAAGGCAAAGACACGCGGGAACAAATCCTGAACGTTCGCCAAATTATAGAGAAAAGTCGGGAATTTAACAGCCCTGTATTGATATGTTTCATAGATTATACCAAAGCATTTGATTGCGTGGAGTGGGGCAAGCTGTGGGGGGTTCTTAAAGACATGGGAACGCCTCAACATCTTATTGACATAGTCCGATGCCTCTACCTACACATCAACAACCGCTCTTTCGTCAAAATAGACACCGACTGTTCAAATGCGTTAGGCAGGGATGCATCCTCTCACCTCTGCTCTTCAATATGTACGAAGAGTAATATCATTCAAGACTCTTTAGGGCTGGGACAAGGGGTTTACTGTTGGTGGAAAGTGGATTTCCAATCTGAGGTACACTGATGACACCGTTCTCCTTGCTACAACATTTGGCAACATGAAAGAGATACGGCACAGATTGGAAGTGGCAAAGTAAGGTTTGCAATAAATAGGCAGAAAACCAAGCTTATGGTGGTAGATCGTGCGGGAAACCTATCGGGCGCCTATAACATCTAAGGCATCTATACTGTGGACAGCTTCGATTAACTGGGCTCCAATATAAGTAATGAAGGTAGCTGCGTCACAGAAATAAAACGGCGGATAGCCATGGCTAAAGATGCTATATTACGCCCCCGGAACATCTGGGAAAAACGTGGTATAAGTTTTAAAACGAAGGCCCGTTTGGTCAGAGCACTAGTTTTCCTGATTTTCCTCCATAGAGTTAATAATAATAATAATAATATTTATTTATTTTCAGGCTACTTTGGCCCATAGATAAATACCTTACAGACTAACATACATACGATATAATTGACAGCTTGTGTTAGTAAACAAAACCTTAAAACTATATTAGTATCACTACAGTTGCACTACGTCACTGTGCGATCATGTGGCACTTGCCCGCGGAAGCGTCGAAACACCACCCCCTGCGGCCAAAAGTCCTCTTCCAAGACGAGGTGCAGGTAGCATGTCGGTACTCGCACCACAAACGCCTTAAAGTTGACGTTGCGGTGCGACTCGAGCAGCTGCACTCTCGCCACGTACTTGATCTTCTGGCGCACGTACTCCACGATGTCCTCCGTCGTAGTAGTGTAATGTAGACGGGAGAGGTACAAAGGAGTGTTCGGCTTTGCGGCACGAATATGCACATTGGGCTCCGATGGAGCCGTGCCGCAGCGGTTCTTGATGGTTCGCTGACGGCGCTTCCTCCTCAACACCGTCACGAAACCATCATCAGCCTGGATCGGTTCCTTTTCAGGCACAGGCTTCTCGGAAGGAGCATTTTTCCCCACAAGTTAAGACATGGACAATCCAAACAAGAGTAAGACAGAGGATAGACGCATTCGAAATGTGGTGTTTTAGGCGGATTCTCCGAATTCCATGGACGGCCAAACGCACAAATGTGTCTATCCTTTACCAACTCGATATCAAGACTCGATTGTCAACAGTTTGCCTACAGCGTATTTTGCCTTATTTCGGCCACATAATGCAAAGAGGAGATAGCAGCCTTGAAAAGCTGGTCATTGTTGGCAATACCGAAGGCAAGCGACCGCGAGGCCGGTCGCCATTTTACAAATTTGGAAGTGTCTGTCTTCCAAACGATTGGCTTTGAGAAAAAATTGTTTGTTGAACCTCAATGTCATTTTTAAAGACCTGTCTAATGTCTATAGACACCCCACACGTAGGTATAGGTTTGATGAAAAAAAAAATATAGTTTCAGTTCCATGTATGGGGCGACCCCCTAAATCCTTTTTTTTATTTTTGTATAAAAATCGTAAAGCGGTTCACAGAATACTTGTAGAGTTTCAACTGTGTAGTCTCAATAGTTTCCGAATGAAGTGGCTGTGACATACGGGTGGACAGACGGACAAACAGACATGACGAATATATAAGGGTTCCGTTTTTTGCCATTCGGCTACGGACCCCTAAAAAACAGCTGGTTTGTAGTAATTTTTGATGAGCTCGTTATCAATACATGTTGGATTTAGATAATGATCATCAGATAAAAATAAAATAGTTAGTAATAGATTTTTGAAAATCATCAAATAAATAATTATAATAATATATAATCAATATATATTTTATCCCTGCTGCCCCTATTACCTACCACAATCGAGAGTTTTCGTATAGGGTAATGTTGGCTCACGGAAAATTAGCTTGATAGTAATCAAGTGAAAAAATGTACCGTGGATCCTGGACTAACATTGTGACGCGGTCAATAATAATTTATAGATGAACGGATAGCTGTCAGTGGGGCGCAAAGTGACATACGTCCGTCTAGCACCGCGCCTAAGCGCTCACTGTCGGATTGCATACGTAAGAAAGAGAGCGCGATGACGCAACGCTCGAACTTCTTACAAACCATATAATGATTAATTATAAAATAATAATTTATTAAATAATCAAAAATTAAAAACAACCAAATTTTGTATTTAAATATGATACGTTATTGTTATAAATTTTACCAACGTACGTTCATCAGTAATACAGATATTTTTGTTGGAAGATCATTTTAAGAGGTTAGTTTACCATTTTTTTGTATCGAGAAAACTTTTCAAAAACGTGTTTTGAAAACAACGAAATTATCAGAAATATGTTCAAGATTAACATATATTTTTTCCGCCGTGTCAAACTGTATAGATTTGGCTAAAAAATTGTTCAATACAAGCCTATTTGGCTCTTGTCAGCGCCTTAACCGGGCTTATCCTGTACCTTCAATGTAAGGCCTCCATTCAGGGTTAAAACTTAACAAACTGAAAAATATTGTTGGTTTTTTTTTGTATATAATTATGAGGAGTTCGTGGCTACATAATAACAGCCCTACGAGTCGATCTTTATGGGACGAGCTTGCCAAAGTCTGTCTGCGTGACCATAATTTGCAAAAATTGTTACACCAATGACTATAGGCAGTTTTTCTGTGTAGACTATTACTAGTTTCAGGCAAACTGTTAAATGTGTTTTCCCATTAGGAATTCTTGGAGTCTGGTCTTGTGCCCGGTTGATGGCAATAGTCTCATTTAAAACATAACTGGCGAAATGTGGGTGTACATCTACCTTTTTCTTCTTAGCGTTTCAATTGAAAATCTTCACTAAATAAATAAAATTAATTTGGCCCAATATTCAGCTATGCAAATTCCGCTTGCTGATGCAGTCATAAGATCATCAAGTGTGCAGGTGTCAGGGTAAATATTCAGGGCAATCTACCTAACCCTTCGGGTAATACAGATTTTATGTTATATTTGAGGTTATATTACATCCATATAAATAAAAAGAGAAGTCCTGACTGACTGACTGATTGACTGACTGACTCATCAACGCCCAGCCCAAACCCTTGGACCTAGAAAGCTGAAATTTTGCACAGAGATTCCCTTTAAAATGTAGACAAGGAATAAGGAAGGATTTTACGAAATTCAACCCCTAAGGGATTTAAATAGGGGATGAAAGTTTGTATGGAAAATCGACATTTTCACGCGGGCGAAGCCGCTGGCAAAAGCTAGTATACAATAGATACGAAAGAAGACTTCACTGAATATAATAGCTGTCACTTACTGCTCACTCACTATCTTCACCCCACTTCCTCCATTTTACGTCCCCGATTACCTTTTTATCGATACAAAAGGGTACATCCCTAATCTTTCCTTACAATTCAGCAAAGAGGCCTTCATTATGTAACGTTTTCTTATCTTGGGCTCACCTTAAGAAGATGGCTGCTTGTAAGGGATACGTAAATTATTCTCGCCAAAACCGCTGCCTGTAATCTTGGGATGTGGTCCGATTGTGAGCGGAGAGATGATTTATTGCCCTTTTTTGGTGTTTTTAGACACATTATATGGACTTTGATATCATATTGCCCAGTACTAACTGGGTTGTGGATGTCAGATAGGCAGTCGCTCCATGTAAAATACTGGTATTCAGCTGCATCCGGTTAGACTGGAAGCCGACCCCAATGTAGTTGGGAAAAGGCTAAGCAGATGATGATAAGGAATGTGATAAGGGAAAATTGATATGCTGACTAAAGCTGCTTTAAGCTGGATAGTTGTTGCATAACATAACATCACACCTGCAATCCCCGAAGGGTTAGGCTGAGGTGTAACTAACGGTACATCCACTCATATCTACTTGTAAGGGATACGTAAATAATTTCTGTAATTGTGGAATGTGGTGCGATTGTGAGCGGAGACATGATTTATTGCCCCTTTTTACCCACGACGGAACGGAGACGGTATATGCGTTTTTCATATTTTTTTGGTGTTTACGGAAATATTTTTGGGAATATGATAAGGGGAAATTGCTATGCTTACTATTGAAGCTTTTAACTGGCTGATGGGGCCGAAAATGTCTTGAGTGGTGACTGCAAACCGGAAGAAGTTGCGTTGAAAGGTCTCCCACTAGGTGGACCGATGACCTGGTGAAGGTTGCGGTGATGCGGTGAGACGCTCGGGACCGTTCGATGGTGACACTTGGGGAAGGCCTATGTCCACTGTTCAGCTGTCATCATTTCATCAAACCAAATTCGGAAAAAAACAAGTCTTTGGAGGAAATCAAGCGTACATTAACGCTTGAAAGTCGCGATAATCAACGTGAGTTACCTATTTTTGAAAAAAATACGCAAGGTATAAATCCTTAACTCTGTTATTATCTATTATCTATTTAAATAAAGAGAGAAGTCCTGACTGACTGACTGACTGACTCATCAACGCCCAGCCCAAACTCTTGGACCTAGAAAGATGAAATTTTGGTTCCCTTTATAGTGAAGACAAGGAATAAGGAAGGATTTTTCGAAATTCAACCCCTAAGGAATTTAAATAGGGGATGAAAGTTTGTATGGAAAATCGTCATTTTCACGCGGGCAAAGCCGCTGGCAAAAGCTAGTAATTATAATATACACACTACTGCTTACCACACATATCTTAACCACGATAATAGAACCCGCTAACTCTGTAACTCCTCTTGAAAACGGAAACAATCCTACATGTGAAGGATTTCACCTGATTGAGACGATCTCTCAAACGGATTAAGTGCTGAAATCGATTTAGTTTTCGGTTCTTGATAGATTCATGTTCCACAATTCAGAATTGCAGGTGTAGAGAGAATCGATACAGAGATTGAGTGGAATCTAAATTAGTTAGGTAACACATAACATCGTGAGGAAAGCGGCATGTCTTAGAACCAAAAATCTCGAAGATTTGTAACATCTACCAAACCGGACTGGGCCCGCGTGGTAGATTATAGCCCATCCCTCTCCGAGAGAGGTTTGAGTCCCTGCAGTGGGAATATGATAGGCTGATGATGATGAACAAAAACATCACACTTGTCATCCCCAAATAGTTAGGCAGAGGTGTACCCATTAGTACAGTCGAACAAGCTATTTGATATACACGCAGAAATACTGACAATATTGATTGCGTTTTTGTTTTTTAAATTGTGTGGTATTAAGGTGAATCCTCCAACCTGCCCGCGAAATTCAAATTTTCTTAAGTTTTTTGCAATTTGCAGGCCAGTGTTAGGTGGTATGTTGATGAACATTTGATTCGCGGCTGTAAGACGTATGTAGTTACAGAAGCAAAAAACTTAAGAAAATTTGAATTTCGCGGGCTACCCTGGAACATCAACCTTAAGCAACTCATCTCAAACGCTGTATCGTTTGGCAACAGTTATCTGGCTGTACACTTAATAACTTGATCGACCGTACACCACATTTCGCCAGTTATGTTTAAGTCACATAGGATTTAAACACACCTCACTGGCGAAATGAAACTTGCTACTAAAATGTGACCTGGGAATCAAACCCCAGACTTCATGCTCAGCAGTTGTGCTTGCGACCACTAGACCAACGAGGCAAACAAAATGAGTCTATCTTATGGTGAAACTATGATGAATGTGAACAAATAAAAACGCATTCAAGGTTATTTGAACTAAGAGGGTTGTAAGTCAATCAATCAATCATAATTACTCAATAAAGTCACATTTGTTGCGGTCGCAAATCCTATTTTATTTAACACTAGCTGATGCCCGCGGCTTCACCCGCGTGGATGTCGTTCAAATTATATACTAAAACCTTCCTCTTGAATCACTCTATCTATTAAAAAAAACCGCATCAAAATCCGTTGCGTAGTTTTAAAGATTTAAGCATACAGACAAACAAACAAACAAACAGACGCGACTTTGTTTTATACTATGTAAGGATACAACCTGACTACGTATATTATGCAACTAACTTGGCTACGTATGTGGACCTATTTTTGTAATTTCTATACACTTGCTGTAGTTTGTCTACAGCAAATGTATAGAAAGCAGACCAAACATAAAGTACCTCACAACATAAAAGCCATTCCCCCGCACATCTGACTTACTCAGGTGGGATCACAAAGAGAACACAAATATTTCTTCAGAAACATTTTCGCACCACAAATAAATAAACTACAGTCATAACTCAAACTCAGAAGAATGTGCACAAGCAATGAAATATACAGCCTATTGCCTTCCTCAGTGTTGCCGGGCGAAAAAATGTTGTGGTAGCAATTTAATATTTGGGTAGGGTAACACTGGTATTTGTAGAGTTCTTGTTTCTTTTATTGAGATGTTAGTAGTTTTTGAGAATTTAATATTATGTTGTTTTAGAGGAGCTTGAGGCATATTAATAAATGGTTGGGTTGATATTTAGGTTAAGCCGCGCTTGGCTAGTTTATTCTGTGGACTCCGTTGGGGCTGCGGGTTGTTCGAAAGAGATATCGCAGCCTCGGCACAAAGGGCTAAGAAGGAACATGGGTGGTTTTTAGTCAGTAGAAGTCTGACACTCCCTACCACTCCGCCCAGAGGAGGAGGATTCATTTGAGGATTTCCTTCCCTTTAAAAAAAAAAGTAGGTTGGTTTGTGGACAGTTGACCGCCCATTACATGCCGAGTTTTTTCCGTGCTTCGCAAAGCACGTAGGTAAGTCGTTGATAACGGCTGACAGTTGTAGATTCTTATCAGTCTCTGGGTAGTCCGAACCACGTGATCTGATAACCAGTCTTACCAAAGGGTTTCGTATTACCCAGTATTGACTGGGTTGTGTAGGTCAGATAGGCAGTGTCTCTATGTAAAATACTGGTATTAGCTGCATCTGGTGACCGCCTACTATATTCCGAGTTTCTTATTTTTTATTTTTATTCCAAAAAAAAAAGAAGAAGGTTCTCAATTCGTATGTATGTTTTACGAGAGTATGCATGTATGTATAATTGTTTGTTTTGTGTGTATCTTTTTTATGTTTACCGATGAATATTTTCTATGTGGGGCCCGAAATTGAGTACTGAAGATATACTTTATTGTTGGTGCGTTCGACCTACCACCCTGTATTAAACCGCTTATCGTTGTTGTTGGTCTAGTGGACGCAAGCGCGACTGCTGAGCATGACGTCCTGGGTTCGATTCCCGGGTTGGACAAAGTGTTATTGACTTTTTCTATCTGGAATTTATCAGTAACAGCTATGGAGTCTGGATTCGTGCCCGGTTGATGGCAATAGGCTCGCCCTCTATTACATGGGACATAATTATACAAAACTGGCGAAATGTATGTGTTATACAAGGTAAACCTATACCTAACCCTTCGGGGATTGCAGGCGTGATGTTATGTTAAGGAAAATAAATATCAGTAATAATATAGTTATGAATTACGATACAAAAGAATATCAGTTTCAATATCATAATTATAACAATGCGAAACACCAGACAATAGACATACGACTCACACTAAAACACAAATTGAAACGTCAATCATGGCCCATTGTGTAAACATTAAGCCATCAAACGCCAACCTGTACAATTAGGCACCCCTGACGCAGTAAGGGTGCTTTTCCACCAGAGATGCGCTATACTACGTTGCTATGGATGCGTTTGATATCCACCAATCATATTCATTGGTGCACATAGCTTATCACTGGTGGAAACTCAACTAAAATATGTTTTTTTTTTATGGAAGGATGCGTGCTATGGATGTGTGCTATGGGTGCCTGCTATGCCAGCTATGTATCATCGCGAGTGATGTAGCTATGTGCAGAGAAGAGTACCTGGAATAGGCCTATCGATACATCGCATAGCTCGAGCTGCGCATTTTCCTCGCGCAGTTACTTTGAGGCGGCGCATCTACATAGTATATCTTACTCGCACAGCTACATAGCTTTCTTGCAGAGTTTCTGACAGTCCTCTCGAAGAATCAAGTACTGGATGCCTGCCGTACGTTCAATAAGGGTCTGCCATCAAACGAGAAACTGAACACGGGACACATTGGTGTCCCCGGTGAAGCGAAGCCAGTCTATATTGCCGACCACCTGCCCCGCACCCAGCGGCAACTTTTCTTCGAGGCTCGCTCATTTGCTAAAACAAACAAATATTCGTTTTGTTGGTCCCAGAATGGTAAAATTTTTCTTCGTGAACGTGAAGGAATGGACTCCGTTGTTATCAACTCACCTTCGTGTCTTAGGAAACTGCTTGCTCCGGCAAAATAAAAGCTCGGCATCTCATTTTTATTCATATTGCATGTTTTTAGAATTTATCAAGTACTATCTTTTAACAAATCAGTTTATCACTTTTATATCATTTTGTTCTACCATAAAGTAGAATCATTAAGATTGTTAACTTTATTTATTGCATCTTGTATAACTCAACTTCTGTATCATACACTCTACCTTTTTAGACCGCTCAAAAATAATAGACACTTGAAAACTTGTTATTACACATATTACACAAATCATAGCACACCTATTTTTATGTACATCCTACTGACATTATTATGTCTTCTTAAATTAACTGTAACGTCAGGCACAGAATTAATAAATACCTTCAAAACTAAAATACACATATTTATGGATGAAAACATTTTGCACTTAACATCAAAGATCAATCTTCGATTCTGACACTTTAAATGATTTTGACTCCTTTGGTACCAGTGATTCACATATTTGTGTACCTGAGTCTTGTTGTCGTTTCATTAATGACACTAACAAGTCTCTTAATATAATTCACCTAAACATACGCAGTATAAACTGTAATTTTGATAGCTTCCTTGTGCTCCTGGCTAGAATAAAAATTTCATGCGATGTTTTAATACTATCGGAATGCTGGCTGAGGGCGGCAACGGTCCCACCTCTGGAAGGTTATGTTTCCTATCACACGAGCAAACTTATTAATCAGAATGATGGTGTTATAATATATGTAAAATCAGAATTATCTCATATCGTCACTGAACCTTCTATTACTGGTGCTAGCTGTCTGATCTGCAATGTAAAATCTCACAACATCACACTTTTAGCGTTATATCGTTCTCCCTCCACACGAAATCTAGACAACTTTGTCGATAGCTTATATAGTATACTTACTCAAACTTCAGTCCATGAAAATTTCGTGATCATGGGTGATGTCAATATTGACATCACTCCGAATGCTATCTCCCAACAAGCGAACCAGTACCTTAACCTTATTGCTTCGCATGGACTCCTTCCCGCACATCTGTTCCCAACTCGTATCAGCTCTTGTATCGATCATGTAATGTTAAGGTCTGACCTTAAAAGTACGACTCTGGTACTCGACACTTATATTACTGACCACAGGCCTACGATTATTAGCATCCAACGTATAATGTCACCTCCTGCCTCTACACTTAGCCGCACAGTTGTCGATTATACAGCCGCAATCACTGACATCTTATCGACGGACTTTAGTGAAATTTTGGCTATTCAAGACCCAAACAATGCCGCCGAGTCTTTGGTTTCCATGTTTAGCTCTGTCATCGCCAATCACTCCAAATTGGTGCATATGTCTTCGAAACGCCGAATCCTGAAACCTTGGATTACAAATGGACTCCTCCGCTGCATCCGAAATAGAGATGGCATGGCTCAAACGCTAAAGGCTGATCCTGAAAACTACATTCTCATGACTACATACAAGCGATACCGTAACTTCTGTAACAAGCTTCTTAAAAATCTAAAACACGCATATGAAAGGAAGGAGTTCCAAATGGCTAGGAATAACCCCAAGGCTACTTGGAAGGTGGTTAAAAATGTTACTGGAACTAGTCGTAATGCTAAATCCACCAACGAGCTACTAAGAATATCTTCTGATGAAAAGTCCTCGGTCAATAAAGTCAACGAATTTTTTGCCAATGTTGGCAGGAATTTGGCTGACGAATTCTTGCCCAATTCGTGCACCTCGAATAATCGTCTGGATGCGCCGCCCTCTAACTCGCTAGTACTTCTACCTACAGATGAAGTGGAGGTCTCGAATCTTATTATTGGATTACGAACTGATGCTGCGGTTGGCTGGGATGGCATTTCATCGAGAACATTAAAATCCTGTCTACCCACGATTGTCCCAGCCATTACTCATATCTGCAATCGCTCTATTTCCTCAGGTTGTTTTCCCAGGGTTTTCAAAAGGGCTATTGTACACCCAATCTTCAATAATGGGGACAGACACAGTGTAGATAACTATAGACCGATCTCAGTCTTGCCAACCATCTCTAAAATACTAGCAAAGATCCTCAATAATCGATTGGTGGACTATCTTGAGTCTTACAAGTTACTAAGTAATAACCAGTATGGTTTTAGACGTGGCAGGTCAACTGAGAATGCTGTTGCTGCCTTGGTAGATCATGTAGTATCTAAATTAGACAGCAAAATGAAATGTTTGGCTGTCTTCTTGGATCTCTCTAAGGCCTTCGACACTGTGTCAGTTCCCACCTCTTATCTAAGCTGGAAGCGACGGGCATTCGCGGGCATACCTTAAAAGTGTTCCAAGATTACCTGAGTGATAGAACTCAATGCGTTAAAATAAATGGTGTTATTAGTGACACCATTTCATTGAGTTTTGGAGTTCCTCAGGGCTCAATCTTGGGTCCTACTCTGTTCCTTATATATATTAATAACTTATGTAAAATGTCTTTAATTAATTGTTCAATCTTCACTTACGCAGATGATACCGCTCTATTAATTCATGGCAGTGACTGGCCTGAAACAGTAAAGTACGCGGAACTTGCGCTAAAATCAGTGATGAAATGGTTGTCAAAAAACATACTAACCTTAAATTTAAATAAAACAGTATACTTACCTTTCTCTTTAGTATCCACCAACCTCCCTCCTCCAGATTCAATGGTGCTTAAAGCTCATACCTTTTCTCTTGATGAATCTTCTTCACAATGTTGCTGTCCTCAACTCAAAAGATCTGATTCTGTTAAGTATCTCGGTGTCTATGTTGATAGCTCTCTGAGCTGGAAACCTCACCTCACTAATCTCATATCGCGAGTCCGCAAGTGTATATTCATTTTCAAAAAACTAAGGCACTCCGCGGACCGCCATACTATTAAAACGGTATATTATGCCCTATGCCAAAGCATAATAAACTACTGCATCACAGTCTGGGGTGGGACTTCTAAGACCACGGGTACTTTTGTGCCCGTAGTCCCTTCAAGGGACTACTGAGAGGGACCACGGGTACTAAGCCTATCTTCCTGCCTCTGGAACGAGCACAGAGAGCGGTTCTCAAGGTTATGACCTCGAAGCCTTTTAGGTATCCCACCACGACTCTCTACACCGAATGTCAGGTCCTTACTGTGAGACAGCTATTTGTTCTCGGTACTATTCTCCGCAAACATCCCTGTGTGGTTTACCATCCAAATGCTACCAAAAAACGCAGACACTTCGATGTATGTTCAACTTGTGGATGTAGAACGGCACTTGCTCAGCGTCATTTTGGTATACTGTCGAACCATCTATATAATAAAATAAATAAAGTCTGCTGCATTGCTCGTATGTGTCTAAATGAATGTAAAACCAAGGTCACGAAGTGGCTCTTGACATTGACCTATAATGAGACTGAGGATTTATTACAGATATCAATCGCCTAATAAGTATAGTTACCAAAGTGATATATTCATTATTATTATTATTTTTTATATACGTACATAAACACAAGTTTTTCCCCTCCGGCCGTGATGGCAACTGAGTTTGGCAACCAGTTGCTTAAAAATATTGGATATTCTTTTTACTCAAGCAGTTGCCAAAGACGAATGTCGATTCTTGATACGCACCTATAATATTTTACCTTTGCAGTTTCGCAACCAGTTGCCGAAGGAGTAAAAACTTTCTTGTTACTCAACCAAATCTGCTAAGAATTCAAACTTTTTTCAGACTTAAGAATTCAAACTTTTTTCAGATGTTCAGAATAAATTTTCTTTTGTTACTGACGTAGTTGACATCTATCATAAATATAATAGAATATTTGCCTCTTGAGGTTATCGATTAATTGCAATATATGTGTAATACACATTAGATTACTGTATTTACTGCACGAGTATGTGTACGATTTAAGACCAGTATAATAGTCTGTTCCGGAGACATCAACATGTCTACTTTAAATGTATACCCAAATACATCTAACATTGAATTCATTAGTTCAAGAAGAGGAGGTGTTTCTGCGTTGTACGATGGTAGGCGTTACAGCCGTAAAAAAATATATGTAAATAGAAACTCATTTTGGAAATGTAGCCTTACAAAAGGATGCAGAGGTAATATTACTTTAAATACTCGTAATGAGATAATAATGCAAAGAGCACACGAAACCGATTGCAGACGTAATTTTGCGAAAACCACATTTTTGAAAAAATTGGATGATCTCAAGAGAGTGAGTAGTTGCAATTTTGAATCAATTCCCAAACAATACGACAATATGGTTCGTGATTTAAAAAACGATGGATATAATTTCGTCGGCGATATACCAAAGTTCAGCAGTGTGAAAAGTGACCTTTACAATGGGCGAAACAAAGTAGTTGGTACCACAAAAATGCGTTTCTCAAATGCTACGGACGTTGAAATACCCATGAAGTACCAACATTTTTATCTTTGTGAATATGAAGATGGAGATTTTAGAATCATTGTATTTTGTATTCGTGATGTGACAACAAAAATGAGTAATTTCAATCATTTCTTTGCTGATGGCACTTTCAGAAGTTGCCCAAAAGCCTTTAAACAGTTGTATACCATTCATGGCTATGATGAAATTAACAATATCATAACTCCATTATTTTTCGCACTTCTTCCCGATAAAAGAAATAACACATATAAAATTTTGTTCAGTATAATTAAATCTCAAATTCCTACCTGGAGTCCAAAAAAAATTACATTGGATTTCGAAATTGCAGCAATTAATGCATTTAAAGACATATTTCCTGGTATACTTTTTAAGGGATGTTACTATCACTTCAACCATGCGTTATTTATGGAAAAAGGCGAAGGCCTTACAAATAAAAACTAGAGTAAAAAAAGGGCATGTGGCGAGATGTATTGGAATTGCACGGTTACCAAAAAAATACTTAAGAGAAGGATATGATTATGTAATGGCAAAAAGACCTGTTGGTGAGGAAATCAATATGTTTAATAAATATTTCCAAAAGCAGTGGGTTAATAAAGATTTTTTTGCTGAATCTTGTTGTTGTGAAACTGAAAAATTTAGAACTAATAACAATATAGAGGGATGGCATAGAAAGATCAACAGTTTTATTGGTAAGAAAAATCCAACGTTGGCACATCTACTCGATGTTTTAGAATCTGAAGCGACATACTATGATTTGAAAAAAATTACACCTAAAAAAAAGAAGGAGTACGAGGAGATCGATGAGGAAATTGGGTTAGCGATAAAAACTTTAAATGAAAACAAAATTAGTGTCGGACACTGTCTCGAAATTATCAGTCCATTTGTTATCCCATTCTAAAGACATATTAACTACCTACTAAATTAGAAGTGTACTTATAATTTCAATTTTGTTGCAAATGGGGAACCTAGTTGTTAATTTTAAGTAACTTTAAGCTGTAGTTAGGTAATTACATGGAATAAAGGCATATACACCTATATTATGTTGTTTTCACGATATTATTATTTGAAACATAATGTACCTACCCTTGTTCCCTTTCGATGACGCAACTCTTAAGAAATTTAATCAAACAAATTCAATAGAAACCAAATTTTATATGCATCTGATTGAAAACATCCTAATTTAATATAATACAGACCTTAGGGCTCGTACACATAGCGATCCGTTTTACAGGTCCGTTATTTGATGGCGTATGGAGTTGCATGAGCGAGTTCACACACAAAACAGTATTCCGGATTCAGTAATCATGTCGCTCCGGTCCAATTCTGATCCGTTAAAACGGATCCAGTAAAAACGGACCTATATGTGTACGCGCCCTTAGTCCTTATTTTGATTTCCACAACTGATGTTAGTTACGAACTGAGAGTGGTAATTCTTCTTAAGTAACCACACCTTTTGAGAAAATCTTAGTTGGCAACTAGGTGCGTATCAAGAATCGACATTCGTCTTTGGCAACTGGTTGAGTAAAAAGAATATCCAATATTTTTAAGCAACTGGTTGCCAAACTCAGTTGCCATCACGGCCGGAGGGAGTTTTTCACCATATTTATCTCCCCCTTACAGATATAAATACATACCTACACACATTTATAGCTACATAAATAGGATACAACATAGTTGCATTAACAAGTAATTTTAATTTTATTTCTTTACTTTATTGTAATTTAATGATGACGTACTGTGCTCATCTTACAACTACTACTGCATGTACAAATCTTAGGCGAGGACGCTGGCACCCTAAACACAAGTTAAATCTTACATTGGGTGCCAGAGCTCATCGAAGACACTCTGTTACCCTAGTTGTAAAGCTGCATAGTGTACAAGTATAGATAAGTGTATTTTTGTACAACGGAATGTAATAAAATCATTTTTATTTTTTTATTTATTATAGCTTAGTATCTGTGGAAACGGTCACATTGTTTCACAGCTTAGCTAATACACGCAGCATAGCACATCTCTGGTGGAGAAGCAGCTTTAGGGCGGGACTCCACCAAAGCGGAGATGTGCCAAGCGGTGAGGACATGTGCCAAATTCGACCAATCACAGTTACATCTGGTCTTTCGCCCTTCCTGTGATTGGTCGAATTTGGCACATCTCCACTGTAACAAATCTACTGAATTTAGAGGAATAAAAGAGTTGAGACAGTAGACTTGAACATTATAATATTGAAGGGAAAGTAAAAAATACAAAAGTAGTTATAAAAAAGGGCACACTCTCAGAAGGGAGGAGGGAGGAGGTTTTAAAGAACTTTACGGTTGCGGTTATCCTTGGCTTTATGTTTCCACGGCAGTGCAGGTCACTCTGGTTGTGATTAAGATGGTCCTCTTTAGTGTCAGCGTCACCTTGAGTAGGAGGACCAGCAGCAGTATCAGCGTCACCTTGAGTAGGAGGACCAGCAGCAACAATGAACCAGTGTAGAACTTAGAGTATTGGAGATGTTTCCTCGATCAGATTCAGAATAGAAGTCCGCGCGTGTGAAATCATTTCAGTTTTTATAGATCCACAGCTTGTCATTTTCTTTTTCTTTTTCAGAAGTTTAAATTCGTGACTTCATATTGTCATAAAAATGCAACTTGCCAGTATTCAAAACAGCCAGTAATATTTAATCCAAAACCTTTACGTAGAATTCTGAGAGCGTGTTAATTAATTATTATAAAATACAATATTTATGCTAACATATTGATAAAAAGAATTTAAAATTATATAAATCAAAAGTAACCTTCATAGACTAAGCCAGTAAGAAACTATGACAGAAAAATTAAAAGAAAAAGTATTGACAGTTTGACAACCTGACGTATAGTGTCATAACAATGAAAAATATGAGAATTATTTACTTTATTTTAGATAAATAAACAAGAAAACGAATCGTTTTAGACCGATTCGCAGAATAGTAATGTAAAATCCATTAAAGCGTATGATAGATGTGAAGTGTAAGTATATAATGTAAAATGTAAATGTAAGTATTAAGGTGTGGATTAGATGAGAACACTACAGCTCACTCAGTGAAATAAATAAAATACGTGGTTTAGAATAGCGAAATACCACACCACTCCGCTTTGCTCGTCTCCGCTTTGGTGGAGTCCCGCCCTTAGGCACATTACGGGGTAAGACATCAATAACTCGGGTATATCTTTTAGCATGACTGCCTGGGTAATGACTATTTGTTTTGCTGGCTGTATCAAGTAATGTTATTTACGTAGTGTCTTTTGGTTCATTTCCCTGTGTTTCTTTGTTAGGTCAATGTTTGATGATACTTACACTTAATTCACTCTCTGCCAGTCTTCATAATTTTGCTGTGAAAGTGCACAGCAAAATATAATTGTTTAGTAATCGCATATTTATTTAGTTTACTTAATCTCAAGTTTCAAGATACTGATACTCTTAGCCTGCATCATTCCATTGCTGGACAAAGGCTCTCCCCATGACTTCGTTGTTTCGATCCAAGGCCATGTGGCCTATTGGTACATTGCTAGGCAAAGGCTCTCCCCATGACTTCCAGTAGTATCGATCCAAGGCCACGTGGACCATTGGTCGCTAGTCTTATCGTCCCAACATCTTCTACGAGGTCTGTCGCAACGCCGCCTAGCTGTGTCAGGGCTCCAGAATATGGCAATTTTGGCCCACAGCTCATAGGGCATATGGCAGACATGGCCAGTCCAGTGTTGCATATAAGTCGGTCTCTAGCGATAACAAATCAAAAAACCTAATGACATTATTCATATCAGTCTTTCTTTATTTTCAGGTATGATATACAGCCTTACGACTAAAAGAGAAGTATAGAAAAGGAAGGAATGCTGCACCGACCCGACAAAGGCTGGAAAATGATGATAAGCGGTGTCCTAAAACTTAAGAAAGATTTGAATCTGTCTGTATATATAGAAGGCAAAGCTGACTGACTGAGGATAGGATCAACGCACAGGCCAAACCCTTAGTGCATGTTTACGTACAGGCGGGGCGTCGCGCGGCGCGTGCTGCGTTTTTATTTCAAACACATGGCGATGTATGAAAAAGTTAACGATTTTAAACGCCGATGTTACGAGAAGTGATTTTTCGCTCGTTAGTTTAAAATGCAGCGTTTGTTGCGGTAGACCCATCTCTTAATAAATTAATAAAAAATCACGAGACGAGCCTTCTGCACGCGCCGCGCGACGTCCCGCGTACCGCAAACGAGTCCTTAGAGCAAGAAATTTAAAACTTCGCACACGTATTTCTCATGACGTAGGCATCAACTAAGGATTTTTCATAATTCAACCCCCAAGGCGGTGAAACAGGGGATCAAAGTTTGTAGCTAGTTAAATAGAAATCAGCTACGGCGCCATTATGCTCCATTTTCATTAACTCTAAGCTGTCAAACTGTGTTTATTTATTTATTTATTTATTTATTTATTTATTTATTTATTTATTTATACAAGGTAGCTTCACAGCTTACAGGATAATAACTTAATATAAAACAAAACAATACGCCAATTACGAAGTACACAATAAAAAAACTAATATAAGGTAGTCGAGAGTGACTAAAAAATATGTGTGTGCATGTATGCGTGTGAGTGTTTTTTTGTTGTTAATATTTTACCGCACAAAAGGCGGTAAAGGTTATTCAGCCTTTCTACCTTAGAACAAATACGTAAATTAAACGCCTTGAAATACACACTGACCTTAATGGAGAGATTCTTCAGAAAGGACAGTTTGCTTAGTACTCATAACCGCCGTGCATGGATGACCAAATGTATGAATGTAGACGAGGCAAAAGGAGTCTGTATGTAACGATCGTAGCAGAACTTCTGTGGTTTCTGTCTATTTATCCCCTGGGGAAAATGCGTAAGTTTATGTACGTACGTAGATTAAAATTGGAACAATCTTCAACATTAACTCGCCTACACCCTCATGTTTGCAACACAGTCTTTCAGTTTACATGATTCTCATCAGTCAACTAACCCTTGCGAGTAAATTACGTGATTCTCCGGATTTTGCCGGAATGAGATTGTTAGAATGAAATGTAAACTCCGGTGCTTGCCCCCACACTCATTTGTCATGGGGTGTGTATGTAAAAGAGAGTAGCTGTTGTGACTTCTTTGTTTCGGTCTTTTTAGGTGGTTTCCTTTTTGTATGATTATTATATATCCAATCCACAAATGGTAGTTTAATTCCGGTTGGTCATTATAAATCCAAAAGTAACTCTGTTTGTTTGTTTGTTATCATTTCACGACTAAACAGCTAATCAGATCGTAATTAAATTTGGCAAGGTGATAGATCCTGGGGAAGGTCATAGATTAACTTTTTTTTTCTCACACTCACAAATTTTTTTCAATAGCAGCCACAGAATATTCTCATTACGATAGGCTCGCCCCCTACACATGAGACTTCAACATAACTGGGGAAATGTTGGTGTACACCTCTGTATAACCCTATAGAGATTACAGGCGTAATGGTAAAGTATCGACTAAAATATGAACTAGACTGAGCTATTTCAGTTTAACTACAAACTGAACTTTCTGCCATCCCTCAGAAAATTCCCCCTCCTCCATTCGAAGGTCAAAAGTCATTCCGCGGAACCCCAAACCGCCGGTCATTTATAACGCCGCGTTCCGCGCATTTAACAAACAGACATCCCAGCGCGTCATTTTTCAGACAACCGCCAACTATTTGTTTGGCTGACCCCTTATTATTAAGAGTCGTGATGCAAATTATGTTGTGTTCTACTCTACTTAATAAACTTGTTTCGAGGTAATGGTGCTTTCGGCTGTTGCGTAAAGGGGAGCTAGTTTAATTTAAAATCTGAATGAGTTTTGGTTATATCATGCTCCTAAATCACATGTATAGAAAATCTGACTGCCCGTGCTTCGATGTTGTAGTGGCTGTAAGTACAAATGCTAAGCATGAGCTTCTGGGATTCGAATCCCCCGACTCTTGCTTGAGCCAGTCCGTGGTGCTGAGCCAGTAGTTCTAAACCAGCCCCTAAGTTATGATCTCACTCAGATTGTACCTTTGCTACCCTCCCCACTGACGGACTATTTAAGCTGCGGCTCTATAAGTTTCTGAGTTGTTACGCCCTAGCTGGAGGCTTTTTTTATAGGGGTGTGAAATCATCAAATGTATCCTCCCGCTCTGGGCAGAGCGGTAGGGAGTGTCAGACTTCTACTGACGAAAAACCGCCCATGTACCTTCTTAGTCCTTTGTGCCGAGGCCACAGTATCTCTTTCGAACCACCCACAGCCCCGACGGGCTACCTGCAAGCCTTACACTCAAGACACCCACGGGACAATCCAGTTAAGAATAAAGGTTAAGCGAACTTATCTGGTTTATAGAAAGACTCCTGCCTTCCGGGGATTTCAGGCGTGGTGTTATGTAAAAATTACATTGTTTATGAGTGAAGACCACGAATCAATCAGCAAGCGTAAGGTGTGACGACTTTTTTTTTGTTTGGGTGGAAAATCGTTGCGGGCCCCTCCTTGCTGACATCTCTTTGAGGCGCGCGTGGAACTACTCTCTAGTAAATCGTAAAGATAGAAACGCGATTTAGAATGATCGGCTCGATTCTTTTTTTTATCAAACATGACTCTAAATCACAATTTCAAACGTGTACTGCTAAGACATTTCATCATGAATTTATATAAAAGTTATATCAATAGATAGAACTTTTTATTTTGAAGTAAATGTTGAAAACATATTGTATAATTTCTTTATAGTTTTTCTCCAAGTCAAAATTTAGGCATTATATCGCTCGCGCGGCAGGGCGGGGGGCGCGGCGAGGTCGTGCGTATCGTATATAAAAACAAAGTACTGCAACCTCGCCTTATGAACGAACAAGAAAGAGGGTAGACCAGCTAACCAGACTTACACTACATATAATAATATAATTATAATAAGTACAGGTAACACACATAAGGTAATCTAACAAGCATAGTACAGTCGAACAAGCTAATAAGTATACAGGGTAGATATCTTTTTAATTCTATAACACTGAAAATATTGATTGTAGTTTTGTTTTATCAAGTGTTTCGCATTAAGCGACTGATGTCAAACGCTGTATCGTTTGACATCAGTCTCTAAATGTGTCTGTATAATCTTAAAAGTAAATACAAGTTAGCTGGCTGTATACTTATTAACTTGTTCGACTGTACTATATAAACATAAGTAGGTACTAACATTATTGTGTTATCCAAATAGGAATATCAATGGAATGGTTCTTCGAATCGCTCATTACGTATCCGCTCTAATGAGAGAGACGGTACATGGTATGAGCGGGTAGCGGTTATAAGTTCAAGTTAAAGGCCCGAAGTTATATTCTGATAAACTTTTCGTGTAATAAAACATAATGATAGAACAGTAAAATAATTATCTTTTTATATTGATGTATTTTATAGTTTTCTTAGCAAAATAAAGCGTTTGTTTAAATGTCTATGACAGGACCATATACGTATCTTTTTCAATCTATATAAATAAGAGAGAAGTCCTGACTGACTGACTGACTGATTGACTGACTGACTCATCAACGCCCAGGCCAAACCCTTGAACCTAGATAGCTGAAATTTTGCACAGAACCTCTGTGCAAAATTTCAGCTATCTATCTTCTATCTATATAAATAAAAAGAGAAGTCCTGACTGACTGACTGACTGATTGACTGACTCATCAACGCCCAGCCCAAACCCTTGGACCTAGAAAGCTGAAATTTTGCACAGAGGTTCCCTTTATAATGTAGACAAGGAATAAGGAAGGATTTTTCGAAATTCAACCCCTAAGGGAGTTAAATAGGGGATGAAAGTTTGTATATAAATCGACATTTTCACGCGGGCGAAGCCGCTGGCAAAAGCTAGTCAAGTTATAAAATGAATCAAGCAACACTTTTTGAGACATCATTAACTCGTCGCGCGCCTTACGAACACCATCTGTACATAAAACAAGGGTTTTTTAATTGTGTCTATAACAAGGCGCGCGAGGAGATAGGTTCCTTTCGTTTACAAATGCCCGTTCCATTAATATTATGCGACACCTAAATTACAACCTAATGAATAACACGGTACGCTCTAAGTGCTTTGTTGGTTGAATCAGTTCATGGACACACAATCTTATAGTTCAAACCAAAACCTGCCATATTACATACATGGTGCATCTGACATCACTGTATCATGTTATACAACTGGAGCTTAGATAACATTTCCAAGAATTGTTCGTTACGCATCGGTCTGACGATGAACAGCCCAATTAACAGGCTACAGCGTTGATGCCGCTCCAGGAATCTGTCGAGTGTTGTCTGTTTGCTAAACTGTTTGGGAAATAACAGGTTGAATAGTTATTGAATAATATCATTGTTAGAGTAATATTTTAGTTGCTTCTATGCATTATTATTTAATATTGTTTGGAGCTCTGGCCCACAAGATACAGACGCAGCCTAGTTTAGGGACCACTGTTATCTATTAGCTAATGCTATAGTCCCTATTACAATCATGGGTCTTACACATAACTGACGAAATGTGTGTGTACTAACTAACGGGAATCTGCCTAACCCTTCGGGGTTATGTTATGTAATGATGGTAAAACTACAAAATCTTAACTCACAATTTTAAGGAACAACAACTAATTATTTTTTTGCAACCTCATTTAATAAGAACGAATCCAAAAACCTCTCAACGCTCTCGCTTCCGCTAAATTCTCATCCTTTACACCACACCCATAACAAGTATATCGCTTGGCGCTTCTTATCATAGTTCCGCAGCCCTCTAGGTGTTTGTCACAAAGTATGTAGGGTAACCCTGACATGATGACCTCATGAACAAGATACTGTGAGCCAAAACGTTAGCGATAAGCTTCTCCCGAAATGGGTAGTGTATCAAGGTGTAAAGAAAAGTAGTTTCCCTCGTGTTGTTATGAAAATGTGATGTGAATTTGTGTGGAGTTTGTGGCTAGATAACGACAGCCGCTTGGTTCAATCTGCAGGTTAAACCTCGTCGATCTGTAGATGGGTGACCACCTATTGAAGTAACAAAGTGTCCTCCGTGCCTCGGAAAGCACGTTAAGCCGTTGGAATCGGCTGTTATTTGAACATCTTTGACAGTCGTAACAAGTAGTCCGGAATATCTGACAAACAATTATACCTAGGGGTATCGCATTAAAATTTCTTTGTCCTACATACTTACTGGGTTGTGGAGATCAGATAGGCAGTCGTTCCATGTAAAATACTGGTATTACCCGCATCCGGCTAAACTGGAAGCCGACCCCAAGCAAACTGGGAAAAGGCTAGGCAGATGTCACAAAGTATGAACGATAACCTCACCTACATGATGACCTCATACAAGATACTGTGAGCCAAAACCTTTGAAAATAGCTTCGCCTAAAATGGGTAGTGAATCAAGGCGTACTTGGTCGGTTTTGGCTATGGGCGGAGAGTAGTTTCTCCGCTGTTGTTATACAAAGTGTGTTATCAGGTATTGTGTTGAGATTATCAGGTTATATAAGAATTTTATGGCAAATAATTTAGGTTATTTTATCGAAGCTAACAGAAAGATTCCCTCTCCTAGAGAGGAGGCCGGAGTCCCTGCAGTGGGAACATTATAGGCTGATAATGATGATGAAAATAAAGATGTCGATGTAGTACTTTAGCCTCCTGTTTTGACATTACAGCGAGTACAATTTTATTTATGCAAGTATTAGTGAGAACGAATATTAATCTTACTGCCTATGTTAAAAAACTCTAAGTGCACTGAAAACTATAATAGTTAAGTATCTGTGAATTAAAATACGCATTTCTTTTATGCAAACTTGCTTGCTCATTTATTTTGCACATTCTTTACTCGAAGAATTCTATCACAAAATTACATTTTAAGAATGTAACATCGAAAAACCAGCACACGTATAAACCAAAGAATGTAACTAAAATACGTACGTAAAACACACGTCGCAGAACAAAAAGTTTTACATGACTTCACCAAGTTCATGCAGCGTACGGTTACAATAAGTACGATTTAACCCTTGTAGAACGGGCGAAGTCTTTGTTCTAGGAATTAAAAACTAAATTCCCGGAGCCACCAAGAGTTGCATAATAGAAAAGTCGGGCCTCTAAAGTTTTGATGAGAACCGTAGCACTTACTAGCATGTAATTAAAACCGAGTTTTACATAAATTTTGTCCGGAGTTTTTTAAAGTTGAATTTTTATGTCTTAAGTGAAATAGCTTTTTATGGTAGCCTTTTCTTGGTGTACAGGTTATAAGGGTTTTGAAATTTGTAAGTTATGTTGAAGGAAGGTCAAATTGAGGTCTTTTTTTCAATAACGAGTCGCTTTTTAATTATTTAGATAGCATTTGTACCTATTTTTTTTCTGTCCCTTTCTTCTTTTCTGTATTTAGACTTAGAGTGTAATGGAATACCGGAACACCTTTTTTTTGAAATCGGTTTTTAAATAGCGGAGTATTATAGTAACAAATATTAAAAAAATCAACTGAATTGAGAACCTCCTTCTTTGTATTGAAGTTGGGTAAAAAAAGGTAAAAGAACCTTTTGGGCCACCTAAATAGATTACCGCCCAATTTCCCCAAGTCAATTTCCCCAAAACAAAAACTAATCAGAAAAAGTTTCCACCTTTTCGGAAACTACGAAAATTAATGTCTATCACATTTTCAATCGCAACTATATCTCTATGTACAGTCACGGCCAATAGTTTGTGTGCACTTAGAAAGATTCGAGAGTGATTTTCTCGGAATAACTAATGCAACTTTTATTGAATTAAAGTTGTTTTTAGTTGTTAAAAATTTTGCAGTGTTTTAGAACCACGCCGTGGTTGAGGGAATAAGAAATGATATCAAAAACGTTTGCGTTTGTTTTAATTTGTGTGAAACTACAACTATAGGGCGGAAATCAGACGGGCCGCGTTTTAACACGAGTGGCTCACACTTACCGATTTCTGTTTATAAGAAAAAAAATGACATCCCTATTTTTTATTATTAATTCTGGTCGATAATCATTAGCAGTGGCGTGCAGTGGTCTCCCACGGTGGGTAGGCCACGAAATATTGACAGCAAAAAAAAAATTGTCACATTTATAAAAATTAAATAAATAAGCCTGTAAAAGTTATAGGTACCTAAATACAATTCAAAAACTCACCACATTATTCAAGGGTGCAACTCATGATTTTCTAACGATGCAAACAGAAGAAAGATTCGGCCACCTTAAATATCTCATCCAAGTGAGTGGGTGATAGTTACAAAAGTACAAAACACGTCACTTGCAAGATAATATCCGAAGTGGCTTTCACACATCTACCTTTAGATACAATTTGCACCTTATCATTACTTATACGATAATTGAGAAAACTTATTACCTTTAACATCTAGCAAACACACATTAACAGCACAAACTTCACTTTGTTATTATTTGTGGGAATAAACAATTAATACACAACAAAGCTAATATTTACCTACACTACTGTTAATAATGTTATCTAATACTGACAATATCTGTACGTTTTCGGTTTCAAAACAAATCGCGCTATAAAACAACAATGAAACAATAATGGCTTCCTCGCGTAAAATATAATTTCTAATTTGCCGATAGAAAAATACTTCCAAATAAAATTGCATAATTTTCATATCGAGTTTGTTCACAACAGCGGTCAACAAAATTTTGCAGGATTATACGAAAACGATCAATGAAATGTGTTGGCAGTGCTGCACTCTATCTGTGGACGGAAGAGCGAAGACCGCTAAGCGCGAAATTCAAATTTCTAAATTTCCTTACATTTTTGCAATTTGCAGGCCCGTGCTAGGTTGTATGTTGATTATTAAAATATGATTCGCGGCTGTAAGACGTATGTAGTCAGTATTCAAGCTAGCACTGGCCTGCAAATTGCAAAAAACGTAAAAAAAAAACAAATTTGAACTTCGCGCCGGAGTTCGCGGGCTAAAGATGGCCGCATGACGCATCCAATCGTAGCCTTGTGTTGTTGCAGCCAATCACAGGCCGCCTCCACTCGCAGGAGCTGGCATGCATGTGTGCGGTTCATATACACGAAAATATGCACCGATCATTCTCCGATGTGACGCTGTGTGCGTAAAATTATGAATGGGTTTTAGGCTATTCGAATGCTAGCCTAAGCAAGCCTGTAACTAAAAGATTCGTACGCGAAAAATTGCTCTAAGTATTTTAACAGGAGTTTGAACTTTTTTATTATTATTTTGTACATGGTGTTATTTTATTACATGGTTAATTAGTTATAAGAAATGCTCAGTTGGTAAGGTAGGCTAAGCCTAAGAGCCTTAATAGAGCGCACGCCACTGATCATTAGTATAGTTATTATAGTTATCTCGTTGAATTTGACGAGAATGCAAAACAACTGCCTACATATTAGTGCCCGCGACTGTACTACCTAATCCGTTTATCCCTATAAATTGGTCCCAAAAAGGTGTGATAGGAAAAATTACCTGAAATCCCTTCCCATTCAAGATTTCGTCGTTAATTCGTGTTGTCAACGGATTATAGTCCTTGAGAACTCCGTTTAGGCTCTTCCGAGTTTCTTTTGTGATCGTAAAAGGGATTATTGAAGCTTTAAGTATTAGTTTGGTTTAAGGAAGTAATCTGTGGATTATGGGCGATACATTATGGGTATTGACAATGAGCGAAATAGTATTAGTAGTATTTGTTTTCTGTTTAAACGGAATCTGCTTAAATGACATAACATCACGCATGTTATTCTCAAAGAATTAGGCAAAGGTGTGCCTTCTTCTTAGCGTGTCGATGACAATTTAAATTGAGTCGTCCGAAAATTTGGCGACGAGTTTGGCGACGAGTTTGGCACTTTCAGTAGCCTCCATCAGCTCCCGTGTTGTGCAAGTAATTGTGCCTAATACGCCCCAGTTATGTTTAAATCCCGTGTGAGGGAGTGAGCCTTCCGGGCGTCGGGGGTCACGCGATGACCTCCGGCCACCGTAGATGCGGGCCTGTGGACGGTGAGTAACGGGCTAGCTCGCCGTCCGGCCGTCGTCATGACGGCAACAGACCGTGTCGGCGGCGCGTTCGTGTTCCACGCGCGCCTCAAAGAGATGTCAGCAAGGAGGGGCCCGCAAGGGCCGACGCCCGTCGGGGCTGTGGATATCGAAAAGTTACCGCGGCTCCAACACAAGGGCGAAGAAGAAGGAACATGGGTTTGGTTTTTAGTCAGTAGAAGTCTGACACTCCCCTTCGCTCTGCCCAAGAGCGGGGGGGGTTATTCGATGATTTTTCACCCACCAAAAAAAAAAAAAAAAAAGGGAGTGAGCCTGTTGCCATCAAAAGGGGACAAATCTGCTACTAAGAATTTTGTGATGGAAAATTCCAATAACACTTTGCCCGACAGCGACACTGGAATTAAACCCAGGGCCACATGCTGCGTTGGCGACCGCTAACTGATCGAGCCAGTCATAGTTGTTATACATCTGATTCTGTTATAGCTGTTGGTTCTCCGATTTATAAGTTAAAGTCTTTACAGTAAAGTCTTAACTCTCAGAAAACCTCAGTTATAAATGGTTCACAGCTCATTCCTACATTAGTGTTACAGGCAGTGGAAATCTGCCAGCGTACACCACTGCCAAATCTAATACCATACATTTGTGGGTCGTTAAGTTAAGTGGCTCTACTTAAGTTATTATACTTGTTGGTGACCCTGGGTTGTGGAGGTCAGATAAGCAGTTGTTTCATGTACCTAAAATACACTGGTATTCAGCTGCATTCAGTATTTTCCCACCTATGTTAAGCTCAACTTTCACTCTACCGGATGCAACTATAAATATTGGAATTATACATGGAACTACTCTGATCTCCTCCACCCACTGGAGATGAGAGAATTGGCTAATACGATATTCCTTCCTAACTTTCTAAGACTTTCAGGCCACTAAGTCCCTGTTACAACTGTCATAGCAACTAACTGCAAAATGTTTCGCAAACCTAGTTTGTTGCATATACCTCACTCCAAGTCCGCGTACAGGCAGAATTCATTTCTGATCCGTGCCAGCAGAAGCTCTAACGAACTGATTAGGGAGCATGATTTGGACATATTCAACACCAGTGTGTCTCGGCTTTAAAATATGTTGGTGAAAACATTTTTTGCAGAAAAATAATTGTAAATTGTTAATTAACTGTTGATTTTTGGTTCTAAGTTTATATTCTTCGATGGTGTTACTTTGTTTGTTTATTGTTACCTTTTCTTTTTGTTGTTGTTTTCTTCGTTTTCGAATTTTAACTGTGGGAACCTGTAATTTTTTTTTTAATAATTTGTAATTGGCCTTCAAATGTTTATTGTTTAAGTACATTGTTTGTATTAGCTGTAGGTTTCCCAAAAAGAATAAAATAAAATAGATAGCTATAAATGCCAGCCGGTACCAACAGGCTAACTTGCTAAACTCGCAGTGGCGTGCGCTCTATTAAGGCTCTTAGGCTTAGCCTACCTTACCAACTGAGCATTTCTTATAACTAATTAACCATATTGTAATAAAATAACACCATGTACAAAATAATAATAAAAAAGTTCAAACTCCTGTTAAAATACTTAGAGCAATTTTTCGCGTACGAATCTTATATTTACAGGCTTGCTTAGGCTAGCATTCGATTAGCCTAAAACCCATTCATAATTTTACGCACACAGCGTCACATCAGTGAATGATCGGTGCATATTTTCGTGTATATGAACCGCACACATGCATGCCAGCTCCTGCGAGTGTAGCTGGCCTGTGATTGGCTGCAACAACACAAGGCTACGATTGGATGCGTCATGCGTGCCATCTTCAGCCCGCGAACTCCGGCGCGAAGTTCAAATTTGTTTTTTTTTTAACGTTTTTTGCAATTTGCAGGCCAGTGCTAGCTTGAATACTGACTACATACGTCTTACAGCCGCGAATCATATTTTATTAATCAACATACAACCTAGCACTGGCCTGCAAATTGCAAAAATGTAAGGAAATTTGAATTTCGCGCGTTTGCGGTCTTCGCTCTTCCGTCCACAGATAGAGTGCAGCACTGACAACACATTTCATTGATTGATTTCGTACCTATAATCCTGCAAAATTTTGTTGACCGCTGTTGTGAACAAACTCGATATGAAAATGATGCAATTTTATTTGGTAGTATTTTTCTATCGGCAAAATAAAAATTATATTTTACGTTTAAGGAAGCCATTATTTTTTCATTGTTGTGACAAGCTGAGCGCGATTTGTTTTGAAACCAAAAACGTACAGATAGTGTCAGTTATTAGATACCATTAATAACAGTAGTGTAAATATTAGTTTTGTTGTGTATTATTTGTTTATTCCCATAACAAATAATAACAATGGTAGGTAATTTACTTGTGAAGTTTGTGCTAATAATGTGTGTTTGCTAGATGTTAAAGGCACTTAAAGGTAATAAGTTTTCTCAATTATCGTATAAGTAATGATAACGTGCAAGTTGTAGGTATCTAATATCTAAAGGTAGATGTGTGAAGGCCGCTTCGGATATTATCTTGCAAGTGACGTGTTTTGTACTTTTGTAACTACCTATCACCCACTCACTTGGATGAGTTTTTTTGAGGTGGCCGAATCTTTCTTCTGTTTGCATCGATAAAAAAATCATGAGTTGAACCTTGAATAATGTGGTGAGTTTTTGAATTGTATTTAGGTATAACTTTTACAGGCTTATTTTCAAATGTTATAAATGTGACAATTTTTATTTTGCTGTCAATATTTCGTGGCCTACCCACCGTGGCGGACCACTGCACGCCACTGTAAACTCGATATGTAATGGGTGGAACCCATGCATGGTCTAACCTAGACAAGCACGGCTACCTATAAAGGTCTACCAGAGCGGCTGTTATTATTAAGCCACGAGCTCTTAAATATTGTCTGTGAGTAAATGATTTGGCAGAATCTATCAATAACCAAAAACCTATATTCAATATTCCTAACAAAAGCAACGACTCCTCAAATCTGTTACCGGTTACATTTGGGCCGATTGCCAACAAAACTAGCTGCATACAATATCGTGTTGTATTGTATGTTAAGCACTATATCATTGTATATTGTAACTCGAAAGGATACGACATATTCCGTATTTGGTTCTCCATTGTTGGTCGTGTTAACTTGAGTTTGCCAAACTTATGTGACACTTGTTTGTACACGGGACTTCCGCCCGCGAAAGTCAACTTTACTATTGGAGATATCGAAGCGAAATTTGCTTGAGCTTATCACGTTTTACTATTTTTGTCGCTAAACTTAGACCACCTGGTTGGTGTAGTGTATGTGTATATGACAGCAATAGGCTCATCCCCTGTTACATGGAACTTAAAATCTGGAGAAATGTGTCGAACTCCTAAAGCTGGCTTTTGCACCCCCATTACCGAGAGAGGGTAATGAAAAAAATAATTGATTTGGAAGTTAAGATATTATAGTTTCTCATAAGTTTGAGGGCAAAGTGAGCAAAACAACAAGATAAGTCAATTATCCAATGGTTCGAAAAAAGATGTGTCCGAAAAACGGATTGCTTTGTTTTCTAATCGTAACTTTTGCTTGTTTTCAATCTGATCAGTTTAGCTTTCAATGACATTTTATATATTAAAGCAGTTAAAGAGTCAGTTTAACAAAAAAGTTGACTCTTGTCATATGATTTTTACTTCTGTGAATGGTTAGTTCACGTGAATGTTTATTTCATTTCATGTTCATTGTGTGTGTACTTATGGGTACGTCTCTACCTAACCCTTTGGGGATGGGGACAGGGGTGATGTCACGTTATGTTCACTCGATACAAAAAAAATCGGTTGTCTGTAAAGTCAGCTTACTGGCGATACTTGAACGTGACAACGTCATAAGAAAATACAGCACTTACATTGCTATAAACAAACAATTAACACGCCGTTGCTATGGAACGCCTCAGAGCGAGATAACGCCGCATGACGTCATCTTTTTTCGTGCATGCAGCCGGCCATCGAATTATAAGACGTTATCACGTCAAAAAATACTCAGGAATGAGTGTATCTGCCATTTAATTTAAATTCTTGGTCGACCATTAATATCAGATACTGAGTTTGATTCACAGGTGTGAATTAAAACATAACTTGCGAATTGTGGATATACACACGGCTACACATCAAGCTATACATTTCCAGTTTACGCTGATCTCGCACTGTACGGAAATCCTATACAATGCGAGACCAGCTTATACTGGAAATGTATAGCTTGATGTGTAGCCGTGTGTACCATTAAATAACCTAACCCTTATAAAAGCTTTTGCCCGCGACTTCGTTCGCGTGGAATAGTGACTTCCGGAAGATTTTTGGTTTATCTCGCGAAAAAAAAAAAAAAAAACTATCCTATGTCCTTTCTCAAGTTCCAAACTATGTCTGTACCAAATTTCATCAAAATCCGTTCAGCTGTTTAGGCGTGAAAGAGTAACAGACAGACAGAGTTACTTTCGCATTTATAATAAAAATATATAATATATAAATATATAAAATATTATATATAAATATATATTTATATTATTTATATATAATATATATATGGATTCCAGACAGACGCGTTGTTATACTATGTATCTTAAATATTCTGGATAAAATGTACTTAATGCTGTAAACCTAGATAACTGCAACAGAAAACTTTAAATAATGTCTAACATGTTCCTACAATTTACCACTCGGTATTGGTTAGTTCTACGTCTTCTGCATCTCTGAGCAAGGCGCAGTTTCAATAATGTAGCGGAATACACATTATACACCCATCTGTTAGTAGCTACCGCTAGCTAGTTGTTTATTTTATTTTGAAACTGACTTTTGCCCGCGTCTTTACCCCTATTTGAACAGCTTTGTGTAAAACATAGTGTTCCTTTTGCACGGTTGCGCCTAATAATGATGAAAAAAAAAAACCGGCCAAGTGCGAGTCGGACTCGCGCACCGAGGGTTCCGTAAAAAAAATATATTATGTGATGTAACTAAAAATTTATGGTTTTCGTAATTATTCCTTTATCTATGCTATAAGACGTTGCTTCGTACCAAATTTCAAGATTCTGAGTTCACGGGAAGTACCCTGTAGGTTTTGATTCCCTTGCGAGTGTCGAAAATTTGCGGCATAAACGGGAGTATCTTGATGTAACTAAAAATTTATGGTTTTCGTAATTATTCCTTTATCTATGCTATAAGACGTTGCTTCGTACCAAATTTCAAGATTCTGAGTTCACGGGAAGTACCCTGTAGGTTTTGATTCCCTTGCGAGTGTCGAAAATTTGCGGCATAAACGGGAGTATCTTTTGATCGCGTTGACTTAGAAGTTTGATTTTTTCACAGCTCCAAGAGACCATAGACTTGAGTATTTGATATGAATTTCAGCTTGATACCTCCACGCGTTCCTGAGAAAAAAGGTCTTGACAGACAGACAGACGGACAACAAAGTGATCCTATAAGGGTTCCGTTTTTTCCTTTTGAGGTACGGAACCCTAAAAACAAAAATAAATCGTTTCTCGGTTTATCACTAAGCATAGTCTGTCACTTTCGGGATATCTTCCGTGATTTTCAATTATTTTCGCTATATTCAATGGATGACTGGAATCATCATTATTCTTCTGCTCTAATCCCAATTTATTTGAGTATGCTAATAGTTCTCTCGTCAGTCGTCATGACGAGGCATGGGCGGAACTCGGTAAATATTTAAAATTGGTAACCCATCAACGGGTCAACCTAGGCAAGGATGGCTTAACCTTAACAACAATACTGAGCCACAAGCTCCTCATCTTCTCCACTTAATAATAATGATAAACAAGAACCTTTAAATAAAGCAACCACTATAAACATTAATTACTTCAAGTCCAGATTGCGAGAACTTCAACTAATTCTTAGTAGGTATCTAGTTACCTACAGAGTTTTATAAACAAAGATTTTCTTACCACAAAGCAAATAAGCATCTAATAAGTACCTACAGAGAAATTCTTTTACAAGTCTTAAAGAAAATGGTTGGTTGAGCTAGAAATTACGAACTTCTCTCAAAGGACTAATCTGTACTGAATCCACCGTGGATTCAGTACAGATTAGTTTTATTTAACACAAAATACTTACATTGTACGAGTATAGTTCTCCTAACCTTCTGACTTTACAGACGAAATATGGGAGTATTGTGGAAAAACACTGCCAAATCTTTAGAAAAAAACAGTCAGGATAATAAATGTCACTAATGCCTCTTTGGTCGACGGGTCGCAAGTACGACTGCTGAACATGAGGTTCTGGGTTCAAATTCATGATGAAATGTCTTAGCAGTACACGTTTTAAATTGTGAATTAGAGTCATGTTTGATCAAAAAAATTATCGAGCCGATCATTCTAAATCGCGTTTCTATCTTTACGATTTACTTGAGAGTATGTTCAATTTTTATGTAATGATTTTTATTTATTAAAAAACTCATATTTAGTTTGATTTTCAAAGGTTCAAAAATCTTAAAAAGTACTGCAACCCTATTGGCAGCCATTGCGTCTGGATTCGTGACTGGCGTGATGGCAATAGACTCGCCCTTTTTTACATAGGACTTAAAAGAATAACCAGCAAAATGTGGGTGATTAGCTACACCTGTGTCTTATACTTCGGGAATTGCAAGAGTTATGTTTTTAAATGTATGGCACATCTCTGATAATTACAGCTCAAAACAGCTCACACAAACTAAAACACAATCAGCAACTACCCAAACTAGCCTTAGCAACGAAATCACCCTACATCGTACGTTCCCAAATTCAAAGGTCACCCCTGAGATTGACAAGCCACGTAATGGCCATTTAAACCCACCTGCTGATTGTCAATTTGTCTTCCAAAAACGTCTCTACGCTACCCTTGGAAGGTATTTTACATTTATATTGACTTCTTCGCGTTCGGTGGCTTTGTTAGGTAGAATTTTTAGTGTGTGAAGGGTGGTTTAGCCTGTCTAGACTATATAGGGTTTAAAAGCCTTTACGAAGTCGTCAACCAAGTATAATGTATGCATGCAGCCACTATGCATTATTAAACTAAATAACCCGACGTAAAAATTATTGCTGGGAAACAGCTACTTTTTGAGTTGACAAATCACATCCTACGGTAAAACTCAATGTAGCACACTAAAATTATTGTTCTGATGGATGCTTTAAAATGTAAACGGGTCATGTAGGTATGGAGCTAAAAAACTATTTTTTTTTAATTGTGAAAAAATTGGAAAGGCTTTCAGTATCCCAGGTATGATCCAGAACAAAAAAAAAATCGCAATGACAGAAAGGACAAGTGCCTTTCGGCTTTGTGGGTATATTTTAATACCCTTTACAGAGCACAAGTGGACGATTCAGTTTGATCATTGATCATTAACAATACAGTTGTGATAATAATATAATTGGGACAAGAAAGTTTTTAACATGGGACATAAGGAAAGCAAGAGGTCCTTTGTTCGAAACGAAGGGCGGACAAAATGTTGTTGGGTTATAACATCAGTTATTGTGGGTTAGGGGGCAACTGGCCTCTGGTCCGCGGCCCAGATTACACGAAGTAGTAAGTAGTACCTTAGTACCTTTCCTTGTACCATGTGGAGTAGAAAGACATAATAAAGATTTGATCTAAAGATTCCAACACCTTCCTGCTTCTGTTCTCCTGGTTGTTTGTGGGACTTTACTACCTATCTTTTTTCCCAAAAAATAATTCATTCCAGTTTTCAATACCTCCTGCCTATTTCTATTATCCTGGTAGTTTTTGGGACTTTACTTTATTTCGTACCTTTTTTTTATTTTAATGAAATTAAATCCCACTGGGTCGATTTAACTACGATACTTTTGGCCCATGGTATTCTGGCCCACGCATTCAGCCGACATTTCCGCTACTGTTCCTACTTCGTGTAATCTGGGCCGCGGACCAGAGGCCAGTTGCCCCCTAACCCGTTATTGTGCAGTCATCAACACAGAGTTCTGCGCTGAGAAATATTTATAAAATAAATACGTCGATGTGTGGAGAATGAAAGTTTGTACGAAAGTTCGTCAAATTAACTCCTCGCTTGTCGTTTAATAACATTATAGCACTCTGCACTCTGCAGCATTAAAATACATAACTTTCATACACTCTAACATTCTGTCCTTATAACTTTGACACAAATTTTTGTTAATTCCACTTTTAATAGCTTACGCTGGGAATTCCTCTTTGACATGCGCCAAGTGGGTAAAAAGTTTTGATGCACTTCAAAATAACGTTGGACTAGCATTAACCTCGTTTAAACTCGGTTTAATGTTAAAAACGAGAAGTTAGATAGTACAGCAGTGTTCCCTTTTGTATAAATTCGTGCAGTCAGTCTGAATGGAACAGGTTTTGAAAAGTTTTAGTAGTGCAAATTACACTACGCGTTCTGGCAGATGGAACAATATGGTGGCTGCTATCGTGTTGGCTTTTAATAGTTATTTATGATACTAGTGCGGTAAGTTGGTTTTTACAAACGAGTAGACGAATGTAAACCCGAGACGAAGTCGAGGGGTTACTATAGTCACGAGTTTGTAAAAACCAATTTCTGCACGTGTATCATACAACGTTTTTCAACACATTTGCGAGAAAACAGTACAATTATGTAATGTAACAAACTTTTTCAAACTATTTTTAATGGCAAATAAAAAATTTAAAAACGTACCTTAGTTCCTAAATATTTTTCATCTGGCGCGTCATTAAGAAATTTTTCTACGTTAGCTGCAGTGAATACTTTTGATTTCTTGCTTGTATTGTATAGCCATCTGACTGTCGTTTCAAAAATACATGTAGTTGTATGTATTTTGTTAAATCTATGTCATTATTGGTTTTTAGAGTGGTTTTTAACATTGAATATATTGACCACATTGAGGACGGTTTATACTTCACACGTAATTCATTGAAGTAAGCCATCAAAACATTTTCAGAGAATGATTGAGTATTTCTTCGAGTCTTCCATGCTATAAAATTATTGTAGTTAAATAGCGCTCTCGCGATTTTGGCGACAAGAGACTGTTTTCTGCAATTTGCGCCTCATTTAAAATATCAGGTGGAATAGATTTTATATTAATATCGGATTCGCTTGAACTCTATTTTGTTTATAAACAACAGTCGGAAAGTCGCAACAACCTTTGACGTTTTAATATTAAAATGCCGCGCATTTGCAAATGGCGCCACATGCACGTGGTCAAAATTAGAACTACAACTTTCATCTCATTTACTCTTTAGTATTAAAGTGAGACAAACGTATTGAACAAAAGCTCTTCCAAGGAGGTTCGTTCAGTCAGCTTATTTATTCTAGTAATGTGAAACTCCTTGGTGGAATTCTTGTATTACTTTTTATGGAAATTAAAAAAAAAACCGTAAAGAATACGAACGGTGCTATACAACGGGGTATGGACCGTGCGGTAAAATAGGTACTTAGGTGAGAGTACCTATTTTACCGCACGGTACTTAGGTGAGAGTACATATTTTACCGCACGTTCCGTTGTATAGTGCGTAATTTTTAACTTTCGAACAATGTATACAGGCTCCGTAAATGCATTTTTCGAGCAAATGTGTTGAAAATTATATTTCTCACTAGCTGTGTTTCGCGAACTTTGTCCATGAAATTACATATATAGGTATATTAGCTTCCCAATTCAGTTAAGGATTGTGTTTTTTGCATTGAATTCTAATCTTGCTCTCATCATCATTTCAGCCGAAAGACGTCCACTGCTGGACATAGGCCTCCCCTAAGTGTCGCCACATTGACCGGTCCCGTGCGTCTCGTATCCAGCAGATCCCCGCAACCTACAAATCTTGCTCTAAATAAATAATAAAAACTTTTTAACACAAAATAAAACCGACTTCAAAAAAAAAAACACAAAAAAGTGCAAAATAAACTTTAGAAGAAAACTCAGTTTCGGAAGTCGGTGACTTTTGTTTGTTTGATTTCATTTTTTTGCCACCGACTTCAGAAACTGATTTTTCTTCTAAAGTTTATTTTGCACTTTTTTGTGTTTTTTTTTAAGTCGGTTTTATTTTTTGTTGAAAAGTTTTTATTTTTCACTTTTTAGTGGTTCACATGTTCATGGGTCAATGTGGACAATTTAGTTTTTTTTGAGTTTTGTTGATTTTTCAAAAACCGCTTGTCCGATTTCGATAAAAAAAATATGGGACCATTTCGGAATATACCCTTTCCAACAGAAAAATAATGAGAACCTCCTTCTTTTTTAGAAGTCGGTTAAAAACAGTCCTAATGTTATTAGGAGTAACTAAGGCTATTCACACAAGCTACTAGGAGTAACTAAGGCTATTCACACAAGCTACTAGGAGTAACTAAGGCTATTCACACAAGCTACTAGGAATAACTAAGGCTATTCACACAAGCTACATCAGCTATCTGCCACAATAAGTCCCGTCAAAATTGGTCTAGTCGTTTCGGAGATGAACGAACCACCTTGTGTGAACCGGAACGCACACAAGGGATTGTTGCATGAACTTTATGTTGATTTATCTGGCTCTACTTCACCCCTTGCAAAAGTAGGTACGTAATTCTCATAACTAGGGTTCATCATCTTATTAAAATATTCCACTCCTACACTTTTGTCCTAAAAAACTTTGAAGGACGATTTCAAAACCAGAAAAAAAAAACACAAGGGCTTCAGCAAATTAATCCCTTAAAAAGGCTTGAGCCGTTCGACAACAATTATTTATGTTAGCAACCCCTTCACTGGTTACGAAACCCTTCATTATTTTTCGTAGAACTCTCCAGAAAGTTAATTTTTCTCTGATAATTGTTCTGGCTTTGATCACAGTCAGTAAGGTTGCTTTTTCAGTGACAATAATGAACATAATTGGGACTGAATTTTAAATTACACAAAGGATTTTAGGTATTGAACTTTGTTCCTTGTTTCGTTTTGAATTTGTTACGTTTTTTGGTTCCGATAAAGTTTCGATGAGGGACCAATTGTAATGAGTGGTTATTTGTTCATAGATTTTGTGACTAGTGGAAGTGACACTGTCCCGAAAACGGTTATTTTTTATTATATTATGTGTTATATAATATTGAAAAGAGTTTTTGTTACGTAACAATTTATTTAAAACCTTAGCAAGTGACAAAAAAATCGGTTGTCTGTAAAGTCGGTTTACTGGCGATACTTGAACGTGACAACGTACGGTACGTCATAAGAAAATACAGCACTTACATTGCTATAAACAAACAATTAACACGCCGTTGCTATGGAACGACAATTAACACGCCGTTGCTATGGAACGCCTCAGTGCGAGGTAACGCCTCAGAGCGAGGTTATCACGTCAAAACAAATTATTAATATTTGCAAAACAAGTTCGCGAAGCTGATTCTCGTGGTTAAAGAAACATCCCTTTAACCAACATTATATAATTTGTACACTCCAAGAAAAAACTATAGTAAAAGTACAGTTATAAACAAGGCAAAAAACTGTACCTACACAAGGCAGCTACCTCACATCATCCACACAAACGAACTTCAGCAAGTCCATATAACAGCTCCACACAAAAAATAGCAAAAATTTCAAACGTAATTCACAATAGACTGGACCTCGCAAGTTTAAAAAGGTGCACAAAAAATGCCCAAAAAGTGAACAAAAAGTGCACAAAAAATGATCAAAAAGTGCACAAAAAGTGACGAAAAAGTCTGCCCATTGCAAGTCACCAGTATTCACCGACTAACCTTTGAAAACTTTTTCTGAAAACCCTATCTGACAAAGACGTGTTTCAGCGTGCATGGTCGCCATTTTGGACCAAAAAACTGCTGCCTAGCTACTTTTGAACGAATACGTTTGAAATTTAATTGCCTCGACTTTTTGCTTCAGATCGGCTTTTTCAATTTGCACTTGTGTGATACTGAAGTTTTCTGAAAAGTGGGGATTAGTTGCTTGTGAAAAGGTAGTTTTTATTGGAGGCGATTTTATACACGCTTTGAATTTGTTAAGAGAAAATTACTTTTATGTCTAAATGATGATATGATATGACCGACAATTTGACCGGTCCTTTTCGTTTCGCATCCAGCGGATCCTCATAACCTTCACCAGCAGGGTTATTGCGTATCTTTTAAATAGTTAGTTTTTGTACCAAACCATAACCAATTGACAGTTATTTGATGGACTCTACATGATAGCCACTGATATTTATAGCCCTGCAGGTCATACGTCACATGAAATATGACTTGAAATGTCTGTAGTTTAAAAGGAAGTATTTTGATATTGGTCTTTCATCCCAGACTAGTCTGAAATAGGAAAGAGCGTCCTCATCCAGTTTTTATAATGTAATGTGTTATTCAATAATTATTTATCGAATAACAAACATTTTTTATATTAAAATTATACAGCTCTCACTAAAAACTTTCTCATTGAAAACTTAACAGTTCTTGAGCAAACGAAAACTGGGTCTTATTTTCAACGAACTTAAACACCGATTTTATTCTTAAGCTTTCATCGATTCGCTCTTCTAGTCAAATAAACCGTGAAGCCCGGGAGTCTAAAATGGTCACTTTAGCAGATCATAATATGAATTGCGTTAATAAGCGTAAAGTGGACCTTTTAATAATAGTAACTGCGTCATAATTATGTTAAGTGTGATCATAATTTCCAAAATGGTCGCCGACGCAGTTCGAGTTTCTGCCACACAAAACCGGGAAGTGTGGCAGAAAAAACTTTTTATCAAACCAGATCTTCACCAAAAAAAATGGGACCACCTCAGGAGTATACTCTTTCAAATAAAAAAAGAATTTTGAGAATCGGTCCACAAACGGGGGAGAAATCAGGTAAAATACATAAAAAAAAAAAAAAATAAATACATACACACTAACATAGTAACCTCCTTTTTTGAAGTCGGTTAAAAATAAAACTGACTTAAAAAAAAACACAAAAAATTGAAAAATAAACTTTAGAATAAAAATCAGTTTCTTAAGTCGGTGACGTTTGTTTCTTCGATTTCGTTTTTTTGCCATCGCCCGAACAAACATAAAAAAACAAACATCCGAATTGAGAACCTCCTTCTTTTTTTAGAAGTCGGTTAAAAAGGGGAGGCCTATATAATACTCAGCAGTGGGTGATTCCGGGCTGATATTATGATGATGATGAAGATGAACGCAATTCATATTATGATATGCTAAGGTGGCAATTTTAGACCCTCCTCGTTATTTTCCATTCCATCCTGAAAACCATTTTACCAATTCGGAATTGTTTCAAACGTGGACGTCGCCGGAACCCTTTAGTGGCGTATCTGATGTTTTTATTCTTTTCCAGTCTTCACGGGAAATTCGGTTTCAATTCCTTCCTTTTCGCTGTTCAAGTTGTTGATTTTTTTGTTTTTCAGTTGCGTCTCTTTTGTTGAACTGTGTAGGTAATATGTTTCAGTGTTTTCTGTTGTCTCGCCATTTAACGGGAAACTTTAGTTTAAATTTAAGTTAAGTTAGTATGTTCTGCTTGAGTTTTGTGATTAAAGTTATTATTTTGTTTTCACTAATTTTGTTTTTATTTCAGTTTTACTTGTTGGTATTTTGGAGATATCCTTAAAAATAATGAATCGCGGTCATATCCAAACAAAAATGTCATCTTATGAGCTATATTTAAGTTATAAAAACTGGGAGATTCAGAATTTTGACGTTGTTTCTTCATTTTTGACATAGATGGCGCTGTTGTACTTTTTGTATCATGTTGCTGTAGTTTTTTTTGTAGTACCGCTGCATCCTTACTTGATAAAAGAATTTTAAAACTGACGAAACTATGTAACATAACCCTACACCCAGAATTTAATTGAAGAATCTCACATTATTGAAATGTTCTCTTGCTATCTAAAATAACTTTGTTTTAAATAGCTTTTCATAATAAATCAAAGCTCTATAACCTAGTTCATAATGCACTTAGTTTTCACGACGGTTTTAGACATACAGCGACATTTTAATCTGAATATTTAATTTGAATAAAACTAGCTGATGCCCGCAGCTTCACCCGTGCGGATGTCGGTCAAATTTTATACTTAAACCTTCCTAGAGTTTTTCTGTCCATTCGTGAAAACAGCATGAAAATAGGTACAGCAGTTTTTGAGTTTATCGCGAACAAACAGACAGACGCGGCGGAGGACTTTGTTTGATAAACATGTAGTGATTAAACTTAAATAATATTCCCTAAATAATATACGGGTATTTTTTAACATTAGGTGCTAAGCTTTTAATAAAAATTTTACTTACAGCGTATACATTTTTATTTCAATACTAATACATAATTTTCCTTTGTTTGCAGGTAAGCTACGAAACGTCCTTTTGGTGTACGCTGAAATTCCGAGAAATACCAGGTTTTGTATACTTTAGAATACAAACTAAACTTACTGGAGTTATGACCTTCATGAATGTTTCACACTAACATTACAAATAATGAGCAAATAATGTACTTTTTTCGAATAATAAAAACTCTATATTATTACAACAGTAAAAGAAATGGTAGTCAAGTGGTTTGACCATCGGTCTACCAAGTCATAGGTCTTTAGTCTGAACTCAAGACACGCCTCTGATTTTTTGAATTCATGTGCATAATTATTATAAGTACAACTATCATTTGCTAGGTGAATGAAAATATCTTGAGGAGCCCAGCAGTGTGATTCTGTAAGACTTCGTTTTAAACTTCGAATGTGAATCCGCGGCGAGTTTCTTGATTGGCATTCTAAAACTCGGTTGATAATTCGAATCTACACTAGCGCTACTCTTGCGAGCGTGTTTGCGAGTTGAACTAAATTTAACTCGAGATTTTGACAGCTAAAGTATGAGATGACATTTATAGTGGCATTCTGTAAGGTAATTCCCCCGTGAGTTCGACGCTCACTTCGCACTCAAACTCGATTCAAAGTGTCAAATTATACGTATCTATTTTACGAGTGAAAATAGAAGAAATCATAGTTTTAATAGTGTTTATATAAAGTTTTAAAGTGATTAAGTGCCTACCTCTACTGAAGCGATAACGATGGCAAGAATGTTTTTGCTTAAATCTGTATTAGAAGAAGCTCATGCTTTAGATAAACTAGAAAAGCGTCGACAATCTAACAAAATTCGAAGTTTATCTTTACTAACCCGAGATGACGACTATGTGAGCGTATATAGATTGTCAAAGGAGCTAATTGACCAACTGGAGTATGAGTTAGTTGAGTTACTGCCTCTGATAAAGCCCACAAAACGTCGAGGCAAAGGACTTTCAACTCGTGTAAAAGTAAGTGCTTCATTTTACTAAGTATACAGTTAATTTTGCAACTATTGACACAGTTTATAGCTGAATGATTTGTAACCAAGCACACCATTATATAGATGGATTATAGCCCATCCCTCTCCTAGAGAGGAGGCCTGAGTCCCTGCAGTGGGAACATTATAGGCTGATGATGATGACACCATTATAAGAAAAACATTTCTTAATAAGGTGGTTTCCCTGCTAGCTGTACTTATATGTTTTCATCTTAGTCTAAAGACCCTGTATAGTTATAATATTGGTATTCTATTAAGCATGAAAATAACCAAATTGGTCCCTATTTTGTTTTGACTACTTAGATCTAGATAAAGTAGGTATTAAATTTTTTATTGATTTATTGTTTCACAGATATTATGCACCTTGTCATTCTTGGCTAATGGCAGTTATCAGAAAATTATTAAGGAAAACGTAAGGACATATTTATCGCAACCATCAGCATCTCGTTGCATAAATGAAGTAGTGGAAGCTCTCAATAATCCGGCCATAGTTAAAAAATATATAAGGTTTCCTCAAAATATACAAGAAAGACAAATGTTAAAAGAAAGGTTAGTACCTAGGTACAATACATTATAATTAAGTAAACTGACTGTTTGATTTTTACATTTTGTGTGACAGTTGATCATTATTGTAAATTACAGGTTCTACAAAAAGTTTGGCTTTCCAGCAGCTCTTGGGTGTATTGATGGCACTCTGGTGGCAATGAAAAAACCAGCAGAGAATGAAGAACGCTTCTACTGCCGCAAAGGCTACCATGCAAGAAATGTGCAATTGGTAAAATGGATTTCAATGTTGTAATCGATTATCATTATGTATTCAATTAGTCTTTAAATATATATTTTTTTTTCAGATTACAGATGCAGATTTAAATATTTTAAATGTAGATCCAACATATGGTGGAGCTACTCATGATAGCTTCATTTTTAATTATGGTGTTATAAAAGAACACTTAGAGGCATTAACAAATGCTGGTGAAGAAGTTGTTTTGCTCGGTAAGTTAATCCTTTCCTGCCCCTACTTCAGAATATAAGCATAATTACTAGGTATAAAAACTACATAGTTATGTTTTTTTTTTCAGGTGATTCAGGATATGCTCAGCGCGCCTATCTTATGACACCAATTAGTGGCGCTGAAGATAATTCCCCAGAAGCATTTTACAATGAGCGTCATTTAACTGCTCGCAATTCAGTAGAGAGAACAATAGGCCTCCTAAAAGGACGATTTAGGTGCTTATTAGTACACAGAGTGCTCAACTATCATCCAGACATAGTTGCAAAAATTGTTATTGCATGTTGTGTTTTGCACAACATGTGCAATCGCGCAGGAATGCCGGCAATCACAATTTCAGAAGAAGAGCGGCTAGAAGAGCTCCAAACAATTGCTGAAGTTCAAAGGAGGCAAACTAGGGATTTACCATCTAACGCCGATTTAGCTCTAGGGCAATTACGTAGGCGAAACATAGTGAATAGGCTTTGGCGTTCACGTCATAATTAATTGATCGGTGGTTGAAGACAAGGATGTGTGGCTATAGTTCTTTCGGCACATGTGGCTTCCCTGGCAGCTCAGCAGCAGCACATATTTACTTTCCCCTTGTTACCAGGCCTACGTTTTTCTCACATATCTAAGTACAATCAAAATTTTTAACAATCAGTTTGTAAAACCATACCATAATTATTATAAAAGAGTAACCATGGAGTTTCTTGCCGGTTCTTCTCCATGGCATCGACCAACCCGAACCGAGCACCTATGTGAAATAAAAGTATTTGATTTTGATTTTGGTGTTGTTTGTTGTATGTATTCTGTGGTGTGCGAGGCGAGTCTTTCAATAAAACTGCGCTAGTAATCGTTAAGTGTTTAATTTAAATATTAAAAAACTTACTTTAAAAACTAAAACATGACTCATACTGCTACACCCTAATTTTACTATAAAAACTAAAACATACTCATATTGCTACACCCTATCTCGATTCTTGGCCTCTGCTAATGCTTGCAGTCCTTTCCCGACTGCAGCCACAGCTTCAGCTAAAATAGTATCCCTCTCTGCACTCCTCTCCAGAAAGGACTGCAAGATCTGTGTATTTAATCTTTGTATCTCCAGCTGCTGTTCTTCCACCCTTAGGAATCTGTCGGTGGTGGTGGAGAATTCCGTTCGCCGTTGTGATGGTGGAGGAGCAGCAACTGAAGACGTGTGACGTGATGCTGAAAAGAGAACACGTATTACTACATGCGTTAATAAAAACTCTCAAATAAATAGCAGCTTTTCGTTGTTATTTGTTTAAAAAATGAAGTTTTGATGATTATTTTTAGTTTGTACTTACACACAGAACCACCTCGACTACCACGAACTGTCCTAGGGCGCCGAGAAGGTGAAGCAACTGAGGCTGCGTGACGTGAAGCTAAAAAGATAAATATTTACATAACTTACATGAAGGTTCTGTATGTCGTCACTTACTTATATGATTTACTATTCATCGTGCTTGATATTATATCGAATAATGACCATCATATACAACTACCAATATTAAAAAAACCTTATTAATTAATTTTCTAAACATAAAAAATCTTTTGTGAGCAGTAATGATCTATATTGTTTTACCTAAGCCAAAACTTATTTTTGTCGCATAAGCAAGTAATTTATAATTTTATAAACAAAGTAATAAATAAAAAAGAAAATTTTAGTTTATAAAATGCAATTTTTTTTAAATTCTCGATCTAATGGTAGTGCAAGTTGTTCAAAATTTATTGGTCACTTACATGATGAAGCAGCAGTTCGTTGAGTCACTGGGGAGGCTACTTGGGTGGAACCACGGCGTGAAGGTGAAGGTGTGGGTGTGTGGGAAAGCGTTACAGTTGGAGGGGACAGGCTAGGAAAATAAACATGAGGATTTGGAGGAGGAGTGTTCTCTAACTGGTTATTCTGAAACAACAGAAACAATCTTAAAAAGGAAACCCACTTCCTAATATTATAATTAAAAATATTGACAATTCCAAGGAAAGTTGCAAGTGACAAAGTAAATAATATTAAAGCACTAGAAATGTCAGAAAAAGATTTGAAAAAATCTTATGTATACTCCCTATGTTTAAGTAGTTAAATAAAAGTAAACAAACAAAAAAAAACATGTGACATGGTTACCCGACTAACGCCCTATTGCTTGAGTCTAGAGTGTAGTGGATCTGTTCTCAAGGTATGATTTGAATCATCACAGTCACAGGATACACTTGCTGTGACAACTCAAATCTGTTTCTACTCAGATACATACCCGTAAAATGCTTTGGCTTGTCCCAACAGTTGAGCTGGATGAGGAAGCAAAGAGTTTTCTCGCAATTGCATGAGCTGGTGGTCTGTAATTACGAGTGCGTTCCTGACTGTCCTCAATCAGGGTGGGATCCTGAAAAGTAAATTGGATAAAATGGTATCGTCCTTGTGGGATAAAATTAGATTAAAATATTTTGACTGCAAATAGTACCCTATAGGTAAATTACTATTTGAATTATATTGGTAATAATGAAATTGAATATTTACAGGTACTAATTCAGATCTAATAGAATATAATCTAGACACATCAGATTTAAAATAATAACAACATGTACCTATTAGGTACTACCTATAAATCTGATGTGACTAAGGTAATACCTAGTATTTAGTTCAATATGGCTTACATAAAATACAATAGCTGGTGATTCCTGTGTAGGTGCCTGACTCTGCTGTTGTTGTGGTACATGAATCTATAAAAAGTAAATATAAACAAATAAATGCTAGTTAAGAGTATATTATTAATTAATTCCATAAAACAATGAATTAAATTTAAATATCTTACATTGTCAGTATCAGCATCTTGTATTAAAATTTGTTGTTCTTCATGTGATGGAGATGGTGGATCATTTTCCTGAAACAGGTAGGTAAATTTAACATAAAAATTCACATTACATTAGAAAGGGTCTAATCTACTAAAATAAAATGGGTGCTGTAAAAAACGACAGCAAACCTTGCAGAGTGCATCCAGTACTACTTACTTACCTATTGCATTTCTAAACTTACCGGAAATGGCTGCATGCCTAAATGTGAATCTCCTGTAGAAAAGCTTTCACCACCCCATAAAGCAACAATTCTTTCTTCAAGCTCTGATAGCTCCACTTCATCCTCCACCCCACCACCAGTCCTACGCCTAGCAGCAGAGCGTGCTGCAACTTTTTTTTTTATGGTGCTTTTTTTGTCAGACCAATACTACAATCAGACATTTAGTTAAAGAAATTATAAAAAAATGCTGTTAATAAATACACATATTATTATGTATGAATTGAGTAAAATTAGGTACGTAAAATTAAAATAAGATATTCATGAAATCAAGGAACATACTTGAAACCAAGAATATCGCACATTTTAAGTGGTTTGCTCTAAGGAATGTTAAGTGGTTCTAACATGTAAAAAAAAAGCACTGCTACTAACCCTGGTCCACTGTTTGTAGCTTTTGATAGTGCCACCTATACTATTGAGGCGCACGGCTAGTACCTCCCACTGGCGTCGACTTCTATCTCTGGCATTTGGAGTTCTCGAGAAACCCTTCGCTAAGCCAGGGTTTCTTTCCATAAACTCTATCAGAGTTTCAACCTGAGCCGACGATGGCTGAGCGGAACGTGTCTCATTTGGACTGGAACATTATTGTTGGATTAGAAAAAAAAATAAACACTTCTTTAATTAATATTATTTTTGAAATTTACAAGAAGAAATATAAACTTACTTCATGATTATTTCACAATTATTATCGGCACTGAACGATCAAAAAACAAACAAAACGTAAACAAAACAATACACGACGAGATGAAAATATTGTCCACAGATTATTAATGACATTGGCTGTCACTGCTGTCAGTATTTTTTTTTCGTAGGGTAAGCATAGATTATATTCACAGCACGAATTTAGAGTTTTCTGTTTATTTTTTACTTATTAGCTGCCTCAAATTCCTTAAAATAATAAATTGTAACTTAAACATCATATTTAGCTAAAATTCTGTGTCAAAAACTGATAAAATAAAAAACCGATAAATCTCGACTTACATTTTGTTGAGTGTGGTAGTCACTAGTACAGTGTTGGTCGCTTCGGAGCTCACTTCACTTCGCAAGTGGTTAGGTGATGCTTACAGAATGCAAAATCAAGGTCATTTTGTACCGTAAGCGAAGTGAGAGCGAATAGCGATGCGAAATGCGAGTTGTTGTCTGAATTTTACAGAATCGACGTGCAGCAAGCCTCAGAGATATTTCTTGACGGCATGTCAAGCCAATTAAGAGGCCCATAGTCGCTAAAAAACTGAGACCGGGCACTAATCCCACGGTAAAGAAAAAAAAGGAGGTAGTACCTAATTAGTCTTCTAAATTAAGTACATATTTTGACTGTGACAATTTATTTTCGACCAGATCAATACTATCTATTTTTTTAATTTTTTTTCTTTACCTCAATCTTGCCCTAAGGGCAGAGGATGAGGTCGACGATGGAACGAGCTTACCCAGAAGAAGCCTATTTACTCGCGACTTAAATAGATTGGGCTTATATGAACTCGGGAAAATGCAGGCAGGGAGTTCCACTCCTTGGCTGAATAAAAGAAAAATCTATGCCTTAATACTAATATTACAAAGAGGTTTTTTTTATTAGTTTGTATACAGGGGACCTAATCTTCGAAATCACTAATCCGATTCCTAAAACTCAATCACTAACCGGAAGCCACATTACCCCTAAATGTAAGAGGCTACATTTAAAACAAAAAAAAAACGTAAAAACGAAACTTAAAACGTTTCCGTAGAATAATTCCCGTGAAACAAAAGCGAAGGACTACGTACCCGTTGGACCTCCAAGATTAGACCCTATTACAAATTTACCCGTTAGACCTAATTTTTAGGTCCCTTTGGACCCGCTTCAAAATATAATAATCAATGTGCCCATTGGACCTCATTAGTAGTACCCGTTGGACCTTCAAAATTAAAACCAGTAAAAATGTAAACGTTGGACCTCTTTTTTAGTACCCTTTGGACCTTAAAAAAATATGTGTTCATTTGTTGTTCGTTCAATGTTATTTAGTTGGGAAAGGGGTACAGTTATGTAGAAAATTGTTAAACGGAAATCTAAAAATTTGACAAAATAGGTACCTAAGCAAATACACGGTATTACTATTATTATTATTCCCTAGTACTTCATAACACATTTCATTACTCCTGTTAACTCCTATATTTGGTGACAGACCTAAAGAAATGATTAATCTCCTACTAACTTATGATACCCTAGTACTTCATAACACATTTCATTACTCCTGTTAACTCCTATATTTGGTGACAGCCCTAAAGAAATGATTAATCTCCTACTAACTTATGATACCCTAGTACTTCATAACACATTTCATTACTCCTGTAATCGGATAAATACGTGATCTAATTGGAATAGGTGATTTTATTTGTATTATAAAACGTTGTTGCTTTTATATCTTTGAATAAACATATTGATTTATTTATTCCATCGTGTTTTATTTTTGATAAAGTGTCTCACTTTTGTGCACGATTGTACTTTAGCTTTTCATACGAAGATGTAAAAAAATGGGTCTAACAGAACACGTTGTTTGATAGGGGGTCCAATAGGCATTAAAGTATAGGCAAAACCTAAGTTTTAAGGTCGAAACGGCACAAGGAGGTCCAAACGGTCATATTAGTCAGTGAGGTCCTAACTTGGAGGTCCAACGGGTACGTAGCCAAGCGAAGCTGCAAGCAAAAGCCAATACTAAATAATATAACCGCCATAAATCAGCAGCGAGTCTAAATATAAACCCTATTGAGGAAATTGACAATAAATTCCTCGCGAATCTTCAAGTATAAGGTCTTAAGCAAAATTAATGTCTTACATAATTCTTCTCACCGAAGACCCTATCTTTTGTGGACGAAGAAACTTTTAGCACGTTTTAGCCAACATCTGAAATTTAGCTATCAATTTAGTCTCTAGAAGACAACTTTTCTACAGGATTTTTATGTAAATGTTTATGTGTACGATATTATTTTTTTCTTCTTCTATACATATTTCTTGTTGTAAATATTTTAGGCTCATATTTTGCTTAGACAGGAGTTATGAAAGAGTTTTTCTTTTATATGTTAATTTAAAGGTAGATAAATATTTGCGGCTGTGATTTTGTTACTTTGGCTACTGTTTATTTTTGGGACGTGTTTTTTGGTACCTAAATAATCTTCATTTATCTACCTAACCTTTTTCTAACTATGTTGGTGTCAGCTTAAAATCTAACCAGAAACCTCCCCAGAACCTATGTAAACTTCCAACCCTGTTTTGAGTAATACCATCGAGTTAAAACGATTCTACTTGTTAAGACTGATTGTCCACGGGCTTCTGTCTACTCTTAACGATTGACGACGATAATGCCTTGTGGTATTAAGTCCGTCTGTGTGTCAGTATTGTGCAAGAAGTTTAAATAAATAAATAAACGATTACTATCAAAGACATTTTTCATTTTGTATAAACGACGACCTTTATGAACCATATTTGGTGGCGCACTGTAGTTTCTGCAGCTTGATCCTATGGGAAAAAGTGTAAGTTTTTGTTTTGTAATAATGTAGAGACATAATTTATAATATTGTCTATTTTTGCACCGTGATTTACTGATAAGTCGATCTTTCAGTACCCAATCGGGTACGCATCAGATATAAAAGTCGAGTATATCTCAAGTATCGATCGTCGAAAGCTCGAAAACCAATCACTGCCAGTGTGAATGCGTCCTGCAATATTTCGACCGGGTTGCTATCCCTTTCACCTGTCAGGGTAGGGCTGACAACTCGTACATTTTATTTAGGAAGTTTGCTGAGAAGATACAGCAGTCTTTCTTAATAAAATTGATATGAATGGAAGGTTAAGATGCTGATGTTTTTCTATCTGGAGTACAATCTGCCGAGTTGTTTACTCCGAGTTGTTGTGTCAGTGTCAGTCAGTCGGGACTTTTCCTTTCATTAATATAGAAATAGATAGTTATACTCCTGCTCTTATCCCAATGTATTTGGAGTCGGCAAATGTCTTCTTCCATATGTATCTGCTACTCGTCATCTCAGCAATCACTATCCTTTCTAGCTATATCATCCTTCACACAGTCCATCCATCGTTTCTTTGGCCTTCCTCTACTCTTAGGCCTCTGCCTCGAATTTTGCGGGCAGGCGGCGCGGCTTGACTGGAGTGCACCGCTCGTTGCCCGCCCCCGCGCCGCTGTTTTCGAGAACCGGTCCATTTGATTTTACGCATAAGATCCTGCCGCTCCCGCGCCGCCGCCGCCGCCGCCGCCGGCGCCCCGCTGCCCGCAAAATTCGAGGCAGAGGCTTTATAGCCAACCACATTTGTACTTAAAGTTTCCTCACATCTTTTTCGTCAGACCTTCGGTCTACACGACCTATCATCGTATTAGGTACCAGTTGGTTGTGGAGATCACATAGGCAGTCACTTCACGTACTGCTATTCAGCTGCGTCCAGTTAGACTGGCAGCCGACCTCAACAAATATTTTTTTTAATTTACAATATTTAAAAACTACAATTTACAGAACTAAGATAATAATAAAATATATACAAGTATCAAAAAGGGGAGTAAATATAGTGTGTCAAAAAAATAAAATAAAAATAGAATAAAAAACAATAATCGATAGATGCCTGAAAACTCTAAGTAACAAAGTTCCCGTCAAAAGGAACTACAAGAAAACTATCTAACATAGTTAACACCCCTAAACTTCATTCCAGCTTGCTTCTCTCCGCCATTTCTTTTTGCTCGCTCACAGCATCCGCTCATTTCTCGCTCGCAATTGTCTCCTTTCAATTGCCGTTTTCGTAGGCACAGCGTTCAGTTTTGCTATTTTTGTGCTGTGTTCAGAAAAATACCTACTACAACAAAAAACTACGAAACGAACTGATAACTGTTCTATGAATTGAGTTTGAGTAGAGAAGATAAGTTTTGTAGAAGGTACTTTATGTTAATGTTATTTAAACAAACCTAAATGTCCTGTATCATGAATTACAAATAACATAACATTATTCGACACCCTCGACTCCCTCTTTATTGTTTGAACGAAATAGTGATTAAGTATTAAAAATGATCGATTATTTTATAATATAATAATCTTAGGTACTACCTAACAATATTTTACTTACCTACACATGCAAAATATTGCTACTAAAATTACTAAATTACACGAGCAACAAAATATAAAAGGGTTATCTAATAACTCCTCGTCGACGCTGTCAATTGATAATGTGCCCCAGAGACAGGCGGTGTTGCCACGTTGTATGGCAATACTTAGCCTTTGTCCAAGGTAAAAGCCAGTCCTTGGGTCCCAGAAAGTGTCGTCAACAAGGCGTTACAAAATTTCCTTAAAAAGGCATGAAGGCTATGGGCACTCGGCTCAGAGTTTCATAAAAAATGCTTGATTGAAAAAACACGTTTTGCAGTATCAAACAGTAACCTTAAATTCCCAAAAAAAAATACGAGAAACACAAAATTCTGTAAATGGTAAACTAGTTCCTCAAACAAAGACAAGGCATTCTGAACCTTAAGAACATGTTCGTAAGTGTCCATTGTTTTTAGAAAAACGTTGAGATCCCAAGCATTTGCTAAGTGTACTATAACCGTAAGTCTGCCTTTAAGTGCCGGTCAGGGGGTTGCTGCACTAATTTATTGGGGGCACGGTGGTCCAAGACAGGGGTGAAAGCGTTATGACCATCCCTGTAGGAAATACGATACGGAAAAACCGATAGGATGAAAGAGACGTACACACGGCTACACATCAAGCTATACAAAACCAGTATAATCTGATCGTTCATTGTGCGAAAAGATCTAGTAAAGTGAGGCCAAGATTAACTGGTTTTGTATAGCTTGATGTGTAGCCGTGTGTACATGATGAAGAGAGGTATATAATATATAGAGGTATGGTTCTCTCGCTCTTATTCTATAATGTAACTGCACAATAATAGTTCTCGTAATTATAATAAATGGTACAAAGAAAGGGTACTTTAATGAGGAAACCTTGTGTTTGAACATTGAAGAAGTAACCCAAAGAAACAACAAAAAAAACTTTGAATGGTTTCTGTAAAGATTATAATGGCTTCTATAATTATGAGTACAAAGGCAACGACTGATAATATGGTTTAGGCAAGATAATATTTTAGTTTTAAGGTATGTTTTGGCCATTACTGTCCATAGAAATCTACTTTTTAGAACGGACTATTAGCTAGCTAACTATCTCTACAATTTCTTGACAGTTCAAACTTGCCTGAAAATGGTTTAAATTAAATAAGACTCGTTGGTTGTTACCATGGATACTGCTTAGCATGAGTTCCTGGGTTCGATTTGGGGATCAAGCCCAAATTGTCGGACGAGTAAATTGTTTTGGGTTTTCCCTACAAGAACTTCTCAGTTTTTTTTTTTTCTTTTCGATATGGCATCTCGCAGTTCAGTCTAGGAGACTGGCTTCTGCTTAACCGGTCAATTCCCTGTGGATGCCTTGAGTCTAAGGCCTCCAGCCAGGGGCAAATAACTTATATACTAAGTGACTAATCGCTAAGGGCACCCCCTGTGGGGTACGGACCTCGGCTTAGGACGTCACTGGTAGAGGGCAGCAAGGGGACAGGCTGGATCTGAGTTAAATTAATTAGGGGCTGGTTTAAAACTACTGGCACAGCATCGCGGGCTGGCTCTAGCAAGGGTCGGGGGGGGCCTGAAACGCGATTTCGCGACGACGGACCACGGCGGCGCGGTCGGAAAGACGGGTATCTGTATCTGTTCTTTCTAAGAGTACTGGTTTCCCTACTGCTAAGAACTTCTCAGTACCGTGATATTTAAACATAACTGACGAAATGTGGTTGTATTATTTGGTACACCTCTGTATAACCCTTTGGGAATTACTGGAGTAGTGTTTTTTTTTCTTTTTTTTTTTGTTATTTGTTTATGTATGTGCTGCTCTTTTGTGTTGCTGCTGTCCATTAACGAATAAATACATATTCTATTCTATTCTATTTATATTTACTTTGAGTTTGAGTAAAGAGGTCAGCTGGTCTCTCAAAACTTGTACCACACACAATTCCCTATTCGGACCTGTTCGTTAAGTGGGTTTGTGCATTTATTGCCAATAAACTGGACCCACTAAGGAGGAGCTGTATGTACGGATTGACCCGTTTTTCTGACTACAAGGAAAAGTTATGTAAGAAGATACCTACTAGGCTTTTATCTTGATTTTTGAGAGGTTTAAAAGGTCTGACTGCGATTTTATCGATTTTCGGGTCGGACAAAGTTTTATTCGGTTTTGCCATCAGGAATTTCTCAATAACAGCCACGGTGTCTGGATTTATGCCCGGTTGATGGCAATAGGTTTGGCCCTATTACATGGAATTTAAACATAACTGACGTACTGCAGGTGTACTATACACAGGTGTGTATATACTTATATCTATGGCTAACATAAATAAAGTAACCCAGATTTTGTAATATTTTGTTTTAAAAGAAACAAGAAACTCTATGGACACTCCATAGAGTTTCTTGCCCATTCTTCTCCAAAGAGATCTACGGTTTGGAAGTTTGGAATGGGCAACTACATTATTTACACAAGTTATCATGTCTTGTGACTGTGACTGTGGCTGTAACTACGCTTTTTTTGTGTTTTTGCCAATCAAAAGTGGCTATAAAGGTCAAATTGAAATCAGGGGTTGCGGGTTAATGTTCCGGGGCTGCGAGTTGTTTGAGAGAAATACCGCAGCCTCGGACACCAAGGGCTAAGAAGGAACATGGGTGGTTTTTAGTCAGTAGAAGTCTGACACTCCCTTCCGCTCCACCCAGCGAGCGGGAGGAGTCATTTGATGACTTCCCACCCTACAAAAAAAAAACAAATTGAAATAAATGCTTTTAGTTTCAAAATAAATATCGCAAAATGTGCGACAAATGATCACTCCTAAATCCATTTCCAATTCTCGTAAAAGCCCAAATCAAAACAGAAAATAATTGTTTACCAGCTGGTTTATTCCGTCATTGTTTTTAACCAAACATTTTCAGCGATTACTCGATTTATTAATATTGCAAACATATGTTTTCATTTACAACAAAAACATTATATAGGTAACAGGAAAATAACACAGTTTATTACATTACATACCACAGTAGCTTGCGAAAAATAATGCGTAATGTTTTTATGATTCTTATGATTATGACATTAAAGACAAAAATAGGATGTGGTACGTAAGTTCGTCGGTAAATAACATTTTTGGAACGTAAAACGTTTGATAAGGAAACGGCCCGTATAAGTAAATATATTATTGTAGGTATAAATAGGTAAATCGATAGTACTCCATATAGGGAAAAATAAGATTCAAGGTGCTCTTAATCAACTATCACACATAAACTTCAGAACATAGACGTAGATTCGTCTGTTTAGGTGTGCGAGCAATTTAAAATATTACAGGCCAGTAAAGTACCCGAAATTAACAATTTTTCTAAATGAATTTGAACCCAATGGTTAAGAAAATCTATTGAAGATATTTTACAGTTTGTAGTAGCTTGATATGCACCTGACCTTAATAGAATTGTTTAAAGACACGGGGACGAGTAGCGTGATACGTGATGACATTAAACAGTGGTAATAAACTGAAACAACTCAAATATTATTGTTAATGATATAGTAGAACATAATAGTAGATTATTGCATCGAGCACAAAGTAATTTATTATTACACCGAGTGCCTGATTTAGAGCCTGAGCGTTAGCGAGGGCTCTAATCTAACAGGCACGAGGGCAATATAAATGAGAAATAATTAAACGAACCTCAGTTTTTTTAATTGGCCACAGGATGAAACTTCTAATTTTATAACTAAGCCACGGGAAAATTATATAGCCTCTAATATACTAATTCGTCTTCTTTACAACGCCCACTAAATATTCTATAGAAAGCATCAAGAGACGATCAACATTTATATTAACTTGTCCTTGTTATTTATACATAGGCACCTAATTTACTAACTCAGCCACGGAATTTATATCTCACCACCATTTTACATTTTACAGCTTCAACACAAGGCCCTCAAAAAAATATAAATGAAGCGACCGTAGTCAACATCATTTATTATAACTTCGCATGCAAAATAATACATCACATTCATTTATCGTGAAAATAGCAACAGAAAGATTTGGCGCGAGCGCGCGAGACGACAGCGACCGGCCATTTGCACCAATCAGAGAGCGCCATGAAATGTCAACTTTTGATACACTTTAGATTATTATATTTACGATAAAAATACCTATTAGTTACAGAAATGTTTTTACTATTGTCTAATTGACTAGTCACAGGCAGATTGTATGATTCGTTATTGTAAACTGAGGGAAATAGGTTAGGTTAGGTTAAAAGTGTGACCATACGCGCGCGAGCCGAGCGAGCGAAGCGAGCGGTGCCGCGGCAGCGGCCGGCGAGCGCTACTTCCGAGTTGCTTGCAGAAATGTTTTCACAATTTATTGTCTAGTTTTCCGATATAAATGAAGCTCTGAAGCGATTCTGTCGATAACTTTTGTAGCACAACATGTAAATAAAATCGATCTTTAGGACATTCGATACTCTGAACTTCAATATTTAGGTCATTAAGTACTCTGCACTTCTATATTTAAGCCTTTCGATGACACGACAGGAGTTTATACATACTATTAGTGGCTATAATATAATATTTGATGACAATTTTAATTACATTTTGATGCTCAGTTATTGTGGCATGAGTTATAATTTAAGCGTACCTACTGAGTTAATAAATTAGAAGCTAATTGAATATTTTTTTGATGCCATATATTAATATTTTAGAAGTTTACTGTTTGAATTCATGTTACAAATTTAGATGCTAAAAAATAATCACGATGCTGAGTTGTATTTAGAGTGGCTTTAAAAAAGATAACTTGTGGCTAAGATAGTATTATTTAGATGCTCGTTAATTGTGGCTGACTTAGTAATTTAGAAGGCAAGTTAGATTTTTAGATGCAAATAATGCTATTAAAAAGAAGCCGGTTTAATTAGCACCCAATATAAATTACTTAACCCTTTATCGCATGGATTTTTTGATTTAGCTCAAATTAATTTACATGGTTAAATATATTTTTTATAACATAGGAAAAATAAGAAAAAAAATCAAAAACACTTGGAAAACCGAGAAAAGTCCCAAAAACATCAATGCACCATATTTGGGACAACATGCAGTAACGTAGCTTTTAGCTGACCGGTCGAAAATGGTACAATATGCATTAAGGGTTTTAAAAGAGTGTATATTTATGTATATATTTTGTAATAAAATGTTTGTATGTCTGCTGCAATAACTTCACTGTTTTTGCAAAGTGTTTGTTTGAAATAATAGAAAGATAATATTTTAACAACATTAACTGTTAGAGTCTGATCTTTAATCAAAGATAGCATTTCGGTTGTAAAAAAACACTTATAGAAGTTCATGGGAGTTTCCAAAGACATTATTTCTGGTGGTAGGTCTTCACAGCCCAAAAATATAGTAGTTTCTTCATTGTACTCGATAGATTTAGTGAACCACTTCAGCGTAGGCGCATTACTTTTTTTCTTCCGCTTAGTACCAGTCGAAGTAGATGGCTCTTCTCTGTCGGACATTTCTTCCTCTTCTACCACATAATCATCGGAACCATAGTCATCGCTGTCACTTTCTTGTATATACACAGCATGTAAAGGTCAAGCAACTTCATCCTGGCCATCTTCGTCTGATAAATATTCATCATCGCTCTCGTCAGGAATAACGTTAATTTTTCACCCACGAGTCTTCATGTTGTCTAGCAAATAATAAAAAATAGATAAGTCAGTCGGTAAGTAAGCATACTTTAAAGAGTACTCAAAATATCTGCCACTACATGTGGTGATTATGCCTACAAAACGTAACAACTTAACAACAACAAATGTGTAGTCTAGCTTACTGCATATTGTACCAAATTTGACCAAACACAAAAAACTACCTTACTGCATACTGTACCAAATTTGCCAAGGAAAAATTACCATAAGTGCATGGTGTCCCAAATTTGGAACAATGTTTGAATGGATAAAAACTGTCTTTTAGTTGATTATACTTACATGTTTTGCTGGTTATACGCAAAAAGAACGTTCTTCTTCAAAATTTACTAAAAATTGGATTTATTACTCCTTAAACTTCACAGAAATGATTTTTGTTCCGATCCGAAATCTCAAAAACGCACTTTATCACGTATTCTCAACTTTGGAGTGAATAATAAGCAATGTGAGGGTATGATGGGAAAAACTTTTGTAACTATGTGTTCGGATACACTATACTCAATACAAAAAAATCATGACTGGCAAGAAATGTGGAGTGGATCCGAATATTTCAATCAGTATGTGACGAGGTGCATAATCTGCTTTTCTTTCAACTATTACTTATAGGAATAGCAGATAAAAGAAACTCATATCAAACAGTTAAAAGATTTTCTATAACACTGTCGGCTTCATTTAGAATGTTTTCCGGAGTTAATCGCTAAATGATTCCATTTTAATTCGAAGCCGAAGCACTCAAAATCAGATAGTATCACACTATAACGTTTCCAAAAATATTGTCAAGCAAAATTAACAAAGTTCCCGCCAAATCACTTTTTTAAACTGTCATTTTTTAGTAGTTAGCACTTAGCAGCAATCATTTTTTAAACTTGGAACAAGTAGGATAGAAACGAATAATACGTACGTAAAAAAAAAAGTATTGATATCGGCTGAATAGAGCTAATCCATTGAGATTGGCACCGTGCACCGGTGCGATAAAAAAAAACTGTGCAATAATGAAATTTCATACATTTTTATTGCTCTAGAGCATTAAAGACTCGCTTTGTACTGAGTTTTTAGTGTGATTGTGATGAAATTAAAGCATAGTTGGAAGAAAACATATTTTATGAAATAATAAAATAACTTATGTTGATAAGTTGATGCTAAAACATCAGGATAATAAGGGACATTAATAATGACGCACGTTCGAACCTCGTTAGGTGCAACACTTTTTGCATATTTTTTCAATGCTTAGTTTTCAAGCTTACTACATTTAAAAAAAAATAAGTTAAGTGACAAAAGGGAGTCAAATGGTCTACTGCAGTGGGGTGGAGGGACATTTTCCTCCGTTGCTTTCGGCTCTTTTTGTAAGCTCAGGACTTTTCGTCGACTTGATTGGATACCACACACTCGTTTTCACATGTCCTGATAGGACTTCATCTCGAGATACAGCTTCACTGCACTCTGTGTTTTTCAATATTACTCGCATTGCATATCGCTTCAATCAGGCATGGTGGGTTTTGAACAGCCCCACCTCGAACACTGTCTCACTGAGTAGACACGGACTCCCCATATACGACGCGCGAAATATCGTACTTGAGTTACGAGCTGTGAAAACTTTGATAGCGCGATGTAGGATTCCATTGTTCGAGAGACGAAGGGTCGGTTTTTTTCGGAGGGTGCAGTTTGGGCGCTAGTCACAAGCGCCATAAGCGGTGCACGTATGGGGTACCGGGTTCGAATCTCGGATTGAACAAGTTATTTTTGTGATTGTATAAATTTTAATACATTTTTTTTAAAGTTTTTCTTTTATTTTTTAAATAAAACAGTCAATTATTTATTGTAAAGTTTTGTTGTTTAGTATTATTATACAGGATGTAAACGTACCCTTCACGAAACCGTCAACCAAGCATTATGTACATCAAACTAAGTTCCCTTATGCAAATTTTTTGCTAAGAAACGACTTCTTTTTTTGGGGTGAAAAAACACATTTTACGGTAAAACTCAATGTAGCACTATTAAAACAGTGTGCCAGTGGATACTCTGAATAATAGTAAACGGGTCATGGAGGTAATTTAAGTAAAGTTATAACCTGAAATACTAGTTCTTAATTGAAAAAACAGCTGTGAAAAATTATTACACCCTTTATATTACATAAACAGAATTAGGTAATTACTTAACGATATTATACTTTATTTCTTTAGTTGATACTAAACTTCTTCGAACAAAGGCATTTGACGCCCTTTTGTGAATAAGCTTTTGTTTATCAGGTAGCGTTAGGTCTAAAGTAAAAAATTCTAAATGTTTTGCAAGTGGGTTCAAACGTGCCACCACAATATAACTTCTTTGACGACCATTTTTTTTTTTGGTGTGTCAGAAATCATCAAATGCCTCTTCCCGCTCTGGGCAGAGCGGTAGGGGGTGTCCAACTTCTACTGACTAAAATCCACTTATGTTCCTTCGTTTTTTGTGAAGGTCGCGGTATCTCTTTCGAACAACCCGCAGCCCCGACGGTGGTCGACTCTTGCCCCATCCATGTTTCTGACATCTCGCCCGTCGTCGTCATAAGACGGACGGACGAGCTCACCGTCCACAGGCCCGCGCCTACTGTGGCCGGAAGCCATCGCGTGGCCCCCGATGCCCGGAGCGTCTCCAGCGGCGGCTGGGACGAGAGGTTTCCTCTCTCTCATGTTCTGTCACTTCCTTCGCTAGCATCACTGCTTCCCAGAAGGAGGCGACGGCGTCCTATTCCCTGTCGCCCCGGACCATGGCTTGCAACAGGGCCGGACGCGAGAGGTCGCCGACGCCCTGTTTCCTACTCAAAAGAAAGTTTTATTATAAAATGTCATACTGGCTAAAAATATCTGGGGGCACGGCAGTGCCCCCGCCGAGTCGAGCGCGAAGCAAACACTGCCGTACCATCCCTTTTTCAGTTTCGTTCGTTTCGTTTAGTTCGGTCATTTTTCTTCTTGGCGTCCAATTACCAATACCAGTATGGGTTATTATCTCGCTTAACAATCATAGGTAGTTACAACAGATATAACATTACGTATAAACTAAATTGACTTGTACCCACTAACGTATAAAGAATGTTCAGCGGCCAAGACACACAACAATAACTATAATAATAAAGAAATCGCAATAAGGAACCTTAGACTTGGCACGACTTTGTCTAGATTTCATTACTTTTTAGAGATAAACAAGCAGCTCCATCGAGACTTGGCTAGTTTTTTACAGAATGTTTTTGTTGGGATTATTTTGTTAAATTTTCTATCGAATATAAAACCAAATAATAAGCTAAATGACAAAAGGAAGTCAAATTGTCTACTGCAGTGGGGTGGAGGACCATATTCCTCCGTTTCATATGCCTCTACATACTGAGGACTTATTCACATGTCGACTGGTCACCACGCAGTCGTTTACACATTGGCCAGAACGGCTCACATTGCCCAAAGGGACTTCATCTCGAGGCATATTCACTGCACTCTTTATTCCACAATAGCCCAACACACAAAGCATATTGCTTCAACCTGGGGTGGGATTAGTACAGCCCCACCCCAAACACTGTTTCACTGAGTAGACACGGACTCCCCGTTCAAGACGCGCGAAATATAGAACTGGTATTACGTGGAGGTCTCGAGTTCGATCCCCACGGATAGAAAATATTTTTGTATTTTTTTTGTTCTTGTACGTTTTTTTGATGTTCAACTTAATTTAAACAGGTTCATTAGAGTTTTTTCTTATTCAATTATGTTTAATTAGACATTTTGGACTAAAGGTTTGATATATAGCAGTAATTGTAAAATTAATTGTAAAGATGTAGCGTTGTTTATCGCAGGTAAACTTCTCATCAATTACCGGTCAAAATTATTGTTATAAATAATCTGTATTTAAATTTAGCGAAACACAAAAAATAATTTGTCAATCCGGGGTTCGAACTCGGTACCCTTCGCGTACAACGCTTGGAGCGTGCGTAACTAGTTCCCAAGTGGGGCCCTCTCCTATTTACAAAGAAAAACTATTACCCAAATCACACGCAGCTCAAAAAAGGTGATCTTTAATACCCTTTCATTAAAGTAAAAAGTAGCATTGCTTAAAATTTTGTCCTGCATCGCGCTATCAAAGTTGTCGTACTATACCAAAAATTGTTTGAATACAAAGTCCGTTGCTTCGCAGTTTTCAAATAGGCTTTCCGCGATAATGTAGAGGACATTATGAGCAAACACCACGGACAAAGAGAAATATTGGCTCCCTTTTTGTGACATAGATTTTATTCACACGAAAAAAACTAAAATTTAGACCTATCTAGCATAAAACTTTAAACGAAATACAATATAATTTGCAAACAAAATTAAATATTGATTTACTAACCTTAATAATAATTTGGAAATAAAATGTAACAAACGAATTTGGCAAAGACATTTAGGTAGGTTGGTGCCGACGATACGACAACGATTTCGGTGTTAGGATTTATTTGATGGTTTAAAAATGTTCCTATGAACTAGAACTACCTGTAGTTTCATTTATTGTCGGCACCATCCTGTATGCCGCAAAATTCTATATTCCAAACCTTTATATTAGTCTCTGTCGAATAGGAGAAACACTTCTTATAAGTGGCAATAAAATTTGGTCGCACGTTCGATCCCCGCTAGCTGCAATACTTTTTGTATTTTACAGACATACCGTTTAGGGCGAGCGTAACTAGCCCTCAAACGGGACTCTCCAAAACTAAGCCGACTCTTCGTCTCTCGAACAATGGAATCCTGCATCGCGCAAGCAAAGTTTTCACAGCTCGTAACCAAAGTACGATATTTCGCGCGTTGCGCATGGGGAGTCCGTGTCTACTCAGTGAGACAGTGGTCATATGGGTAATTCGCTACCCACCCTTATTGGAAGCGATATGCTATAAGTGATAGCTATCGTATCTAAATTGCAACGGGGACTGTTTTCCGGCAATGAAATCATTCCGGCCAATGTGTAAAGACTGCGTTGGGAACAGTCGATATGTTTAACAGTCCCCTACGTCAGGGCGTGTAAAGGAGGAATATGACCCTCCCACGCCCACTGTAGTAGACAATTTGACTCCTTTTTGTAAATTTCTCTAATAATCAAAATCAAAAGTCATTTATTCAAACTAGGCTGATTATAATCAGCACTTTTCGAACGTCAAAATTTACTTTACTTTACTTATTTACATTTATAAAAGACAGTCCCCCAAAACACCTACCCATCGACACTTCCTAGTGTTTAGCTGGAAAAAAGAAGTTGCGGAACAAACTCCCCAGCACACATCAGTCTGTCTGTTAGGTTGGTTAGAAGAACCAGACTCGATACAATCAGTAAATTTAAGATTTACTACAGACACAATAATGTTTAACGTTTCTTTTAATTAAACAGGAACAGTCATCATAATAATAATTAATATATTGATCTTGATCATCAAACTGTTTTATCGATGTATTTAAAAATTAAAACACTAGGTGGCTGTTTAGTCTCCCGCTTTCGTCAAAAAATTCTTCCCGTCGTCGTAAAAAGCACTTTGCCTGACTCGGGAATTGACCCCAGGACCTCACGCTTAGCAGTCGCACTTGCTACCGCTAGATCAACGAGGCTGACTTAACAGGCAGCTACCTATGTTAAAATATTTAAATCTAACTATGTAGTTCTATTTGATTTAGCTAAACGAGTTTTTTAATTGTTTTGAAAATAAATTAGAGTTACTTTCACATTGATCTTAAGATAATGATGAAAGTGAAACAACACAATTATTAGTAGTAGTATCTAATTAGTTCTACTTACACTAGTTAATTAGAAAAACAACAACAAGTAATACTATTATCAATGGTGTAAGTAGGTACAGATATGTTAGAGAAATAAACCTTTTTCATTTATCAAATAAAAATGATAATCATCAGCTGTTTTAGTAGCGCTAGATCAAATCATTATAGTTCTTACTGAACTCGTAAAACACAAACATGGTGACCAAATAAAAGAAGCAGCTAAAATAATAGTCTCTGTTGAATAAAAATTCATAAACGTGACATATTGTCGCAAGTTCGATCCCCGCTAGCTGCAATACTTTTTGTATTTTCGTCCCGTTTAGGGTGAGCGAAATTAGCGCTCAAACGGCAACCTCCAAAACTAAACCGACCCTTCGTCTCTCGAACAAGAGAATCCTGCATCACGCAAGCAAAGTTTTCACAGCTCGTAACACAAGTACGATATTTCGCGCGTCGTGTATGGGGAGTCCGTGTCTACTCAGTGAGACAGTGGTCAGGGGTGGGGCTGTTCTAAACCCACCCTTACTGGAAACGATATGCCATAAGTGAAAGCTATCGTAACTAAAGTGCAGCCGAGCCTGTTCTCCGAGATGAAACTCCCCTAGTGGGCAATGTGAAGCCGTTCTGGCCAATGTGTAAAGACTGCGTTGTGAACAGTCGATATGTGTAACAGTCCTCAGTATGTAGAGGCATGCGAAACGGAGGAATATGACCCTCCACCCCACTGCAGTAGACAAGTTGACTCCTTTTTGTGAATTTACCAAATAATTTATTGTAACAGTTTTTCTAATTTCACAGCAACCGATTAAAATACATTGGTCTTGTTCATAAAATTTTCTTATTGATCTATCTTTTTTTTTTTAAATATCAGGGTGCTTTTCAGTCACCTGCTTCAACCAACAAATTATTTCCGTCAAACTTGAACCTCAGCTATAAAACTCTACGTAGGTATATTAGTGTACAGCGGTAGACAAACTACTTCGATCAATGTATATGTGTGTGTGTATACGTGTATGTGTATTTTTTTTTTTTTTTTTTATTATTTATTTACTATTTATGTACACACAATTACTAGACAACACAGGAAAACAACATAATATAAAATTTTAGTACAAAGGTACTGCTTATGCTATGCTTTTATTTATCTTTGTTATGAGCTGAATTAACCGACCCATATCAACTCTACGGAAAAGCTATTGCTCAGAAAAGACTTTTTGTTTTCGGGAAAAAAAGTACAGTAAGACTCAATGTAACGCACTCGAAACAGAATAGCGCCCCGCACACGTACAGTTCGGTTCGGACCGCGCATCTTGGACTGCGTTCCAAACAGCAGTTAGATCTGTACGGTTTGGACTGCGGATCAAACTGTTGTGCTAATTACGATTAAAAATGCATTCACGGTTTGGATTGCCGACGAAACTTACATAACTAGAAAAACGTTCCGAACTGTGCGTGTAAATTGATTTTCAAGAGTTTGGACTGCGGTTTGGACTGGCGCGTGGAACGTTATAGCTTTTAAAAGTTTTTCACACAGTAGTAAGAATGAACTCTGTGATAGGTTCGACGCTCCAAACCGCCATTTTTGTAATTTACGTTTATACGTGATGCGCGCGTAAAACTGTGAGAAAGGACTCGCGTCGAGGTGCCAGATCGGACTGTTAGATCCGCACATCTACACGTACAGTTCGGAGCGAGGGATGGAACGGCGCGTGGTGTTTCCCGCGGTCCGTACTGTAGTGTGCAGGGCGCTAATGCATTTAAAAGTATTCTGGTCGTGGAGATATTTAAAGTAAAGTATAACATTAGAAACTTGCACCTATTAGAAAAGATATTAGGTATACCGTTGGAACTTTGAACCCCGTATTAAAGCTATGGTCTAGAACAAAAAAGTGATTGCATTAACGGGCCGAAAGACTGCCTTGCGACATTTACATACAAAATAACTTCAAAAAAACTGTATACAAAACCCTTATAATAACACCCACTCTCCTGAGGGCTTCTCTAAAATCAGGTAACATTCTACTATCTATAACGACAATGGGAAGGTAAACAATGTATTGAATAGGATTAACAACGAACTCTTTCTCAAAGCATGTCGGAGTTCTGTTTCGGACGCGATCGGAGACGGACGGGTCCACCCGCACGCTCACAGCCCCTAAAAAGCATTCTACTGCCACTAATTACCTTTGTTGCTCGGCGCCCGCGCAGACCGACCCAAACGAAGATAATACATGGCACGTAAATAGCAAAACCTACGGTTAACTAACTTATCAAAGTGATAATTAAGGTGGTATTTTACCACACGTTCGTGTGTGAATATTAGTGCCACAATCTAGTCTGACAAAGTGATAATTAACTAGTGCGTCACGCGTTCGATCGCGAATTAGTGCCGTGATCTAGTCTACCACAGTGATAAAGGACCGTTGCACTTCACGTTTGTTCGCGAATTAGTGCCGTTAGATTAAATAGCCTACCAAAGTGAAAATAATAATAATAATAATTACCTGCTGTACCACACGTCCGCGTAGTATAGTAAAAGGCCTTTAAATAGTCCGCCAAAGAGACTCCTAAAAGTGACTGTCATATTGTGCATCCATGTTTGAACTATTATTAGTGGCGCGAAAACCCCTTAAACTACTTCCCGCTACGTGTTGACGCCACATAAGTGCAACTTGCACATATCAACTCTACCGAGGCTCGGCTGTACCCCTCATACTCAACAACACCTGCAATCAGCAACGATCCCGGAATTTGGTGAGACCGTTTCATATTTTAGGTACTTAAATCTAGGTGCACATACGTGCAACTTGCACATATCAATGCTACCGAGGCCGGGCGGTACCCCTCACACTTAACAACACCTGCAATCAGCAGCGATCCCGGAATTTGGTGAGACCGTTTCATAATTTAGGTACTTAATCTAGGTGCAAATCTAAATGAACGCCAGTAAAAAGGGCTCCCAAAAACTAACGGTAAAATCAGAACAGGAGAACAAAAGACGAAACAATCACCACGCATAGCCCCATCTGCCAAGCAAAAACAAAGGGCAAGCAGACGTCCCGGAGTATTACCCGGCAATAGTTACAATACGTCACTTACACAAAAGAGCCGACGATTTTAACGGCTTTTGTCTTACTCCAAACAGCATTAACAAAAGCCGAAGAATTCCTTAAAAAAACCGAAAATTTCTTGTGAGAGAATTACGCACATCTGGTCATGGGACCCAAAGAACCCCAGCCAGCCCTGGTAAAAACCCCTTGACAATAGTGTCATAACAAATATAGGGTACCATTAAAACAGCAAAATTACTGCGATTAAATAACCATTGCATTGTATTGCAGATAACCACACACAACCTAGCACCAATGATAGAAGTAGTTTTAGTCAATAATCAATAGAATAAGATTCATTTCCAGATACCAACCAAGGAAAGGAAAAGTAAGGGAAAAGTTCATACCATGGATATCTCACACGAGTGGCAGAGGATCAACATGGAAGGAGATGGAAACTGCTTATTCAGAGCCATTGCCCACCAAATAAACAATCTATTCTACGTCACATTTAACCATGAAGCAATAAGAAGAGATCTGGCTCGCTACGTTACGGAGCAACGTGACGAACCACGCATGCGACTAGCCATAATGGGCAACTTAGAGCAGGCACAAGATGGAGTACAAAACAATACAGACACCGACACATATGTCAAGAACCTTCACAAACCAGGAATTTGGGGCGGCACTGAGATCTTGATAGCAGCAGCAGAATATTACCTCATTGCGGTTAACATTCATCAGAACAACCGGACACCAACATGTACGTTCAGACCCGCAAATCAATCTGACATTGTAGGTGAAATTAACCTGCTTTTCAACAGCAACCACTATGATAGTCTTATAGAAAATGAACAATCCGTAAACACCTCAACAACGAATACACAATCAAGCAAAAGCGAAATAGGAATCACCCCACAGACCACGACGACAACACCCCTTAGCATACCGACACCAGTAGACCTCCCGGATAATACCGGCTTCAGAGTAGTCCAGCCCCCGCTTACCCACCCACGCTATAATGCGCCACCATCACTAGCATCGACTAGGATTGCAACCTGGAACGTCAGAGGTGCAGCCACACTGGACAAAAAACACCGAATTGATGCCAAACTAGAAGACTTAGGCATTCACATCGCTGTCTTACAAGAAACCAAGATGGCAATTGGCAAATTTGAATCAAATCACTACATCTGGACCCTTACGGGAACAAGTAAAGCAAGAGGAATGGCGATCCTAATAAGAAAGGACTCTGGAATCTCAATACTCCAAAGTAGAACGGAAACCATAGTTATTGGAACGACGATAACGGGAAAAAATGGCATAGTCCTATACTTGGTTGGAGTCCACATAGCCAACCAAACTACTCTAGCATCACGCGACTACACAACTCTACAAAGGACCCTAAGAAAGCAGCCCAAAAACTCAACGTTAATCATATTAGGTGATTTTAACTCACACGTAGGATGGCAAGAGATCAAAAGGCTGGACGAAAAGGCTATTCACAAGAAAAACCTATTTCACGAGACATCGAACGAAAACGGTGAAATGTTGATAGACTTAATTCTCCGTGAAAATCTCCGCCTTGACACCTCGTTTGGTCGCGGCAATTGCAGGACAACATGGCAAAGAGGAAAATTATTCTCTCAAATCGATCACATCCTCACGAGTCGCAAATCAAAACCTTTTTTCAGAGCAATACGGGGAGTAACCGTAAAATCGTTATCCGACCATAAATTAATAACTGCAGAAATTAAAACGGACCGGCTGAGTACGAATCTCACACGAAAACGCCGCTACATCGGGAAACAACAACCAGACGGATACGAAGACGACCTCTTGTCGTTCAACTACAGGAATTACGACTACTCACTCCTCACCGAATACCCGACAGTCGTGGAAAAATATGAAAAACAAATCATGGAACAACACACACAGCTGGAGAATAACGTCACCAAACCAAATGACCAACCCATCTGATCGCGCCAGGACTCAGCCGAACCTTATCTCGGGCCCATGGGAGACAGGTCTCAGAACAGCCGCCGTCCTAACGGGATCAAATAGACGCGATACGCGCCTCCGAACAATATTACAATTTCTGAACTTACAGCTACTCTTACCTCATTTCTTCGAGCCGGTCTCACTTCCTTGACCCCTCGCAAGTTGTGTAACTGTGTATGTGTATAATGAGTGTATATGACCTTGCGATGGTTTGCTGGTAGTTCCGGACGATTCTTCCACGTCGCTGCAAGCCACGCCGTTAACGCGAGCCACCACACTCACTCCGTATTAGTCTAACCACAAAAGCCTCGGTGCTTCCCAATAGCACTCCCGTGACAAGGCAAACCAATGATATTATCAATAACCCGTTCGACATTCACTGCGTCGCTAACCGTACTGCTTAACTAGTATAATTGGGTGCCGCGAAATGACTCCACAAGTCGATTTAATCAATGCGCGTGCGCTTTCACCCGTGATTTTATGGCTACTATAATATTCGTTCGACGCCCAGCGCGACTCAATACGAACTACTATTCACGCCGAGCCCAGCGCTCGACCTCTCCCTCCGCCCCTTCGCCCCTGTCGCACCGAGGCGGAGAAAATCAAAAATCTGAAGGTAGATTATAAACAATCACCCCCCCCGGACCGACCCGTTGTCGGTCCGCTCAAACTCCCGGGAGTCGAGATAAAGTTGAAACTGCCCGTCTAAGGATCGAGTCCCTCACCTGGACGTCTGCGATCCTTGGAAACCCATCCTTGCCCGTAATCAGGTTAACAATGCGCCCCCGTCGCCAACACAACGGTGATAGGTTAGCATCCTTAACCAGAACGAGGTCTCCAACGCAGGGTGGGGTCGTCCTGTCCGTCCACTTAACGCGTTGCTGTAGAATATGCAAATACTCCAGCGACCATCGCTTCCAAAAATTTTGGCTCATTTGCCGTAACATCTGATACCGTGACAACCGGTACAACTTGACATCAGTATATGGATATTCCGGCAAGGCGTTAAGTGGTTGGCCAATCAAAAAATGACCTGGGGTCATGGCCTCAAGGTCATTCGGGTCAGCGCTCAACGGGCACAAAGGTCGCGAGTTTAAGACCGCCTCAATTCTGCAAAACACCGTTGACAACTCCTCAAAGGTGAGAATCGTTGAGCCGATGACCCGATACAAGTGAGTCTTGGAAGACTTGACTACTGCCTCGAAAATTCCACCCCAGTGGGGGCATCCAGGTGGACTAAAATACCACGAAATGCCCCGACTGGCGAGGCCCGTGCCAATCTCTCGCTCATTCTGACTTAAAAACAATACAATTTCCTTTAAGCACCGGTCGGCGCCCTTGAAGCTGGTACCACAGTCCGACCGAATCAGTGACGGTACTCCCCGTCTAGAAACAAATCGATCTAACGCCGCCAGAAAGGCCTCCGTAGAGAGATCGGCCACCAATTCCAAATGAACGGCCTTGGTCGCCAGACACACGAAGACACACAGATATGCCTTAACCGACTTCGCGTTGCGAAGGTGCGATGTCTTGACCATGAAAGGCCCCGCGAAATCTGTCCCTACGCCAGCAAATGGCCGAGCCTCCGTGACTCGATCGGCCGGGAGATCTCCCATTTGTGGCTGCATTGTGGCTGCCTTGAGTCGGTAACAAGGCAAGCAACGAAACACAACGCTCCGTATGATTCTGCGGGCCGATAAAATCCAAAATTCACGCTGCAAAATGCCCAGAAGGGTGTTACAGCCTGCGTGTGAATTCTTGGTGTGACGGTCCCTAACCAACAACTCCACCAAAGCTTCTGAATGAAGCACTTTCCCATGAACGTGACCGGCGCGATCCAACCGGTTGGATCGAACGTTCGTGCGATAGTCGAAAGGACCGATCGCGTGGTCCAGGTCTTCGACAGCAACTCGGCCTCACAACTGTATGTGAAGGCATCCTGACTCGGTCGATACTGGACCCCTAAAATGGCCAACGCATGAAGATTCTCCGAATCCTCAAACAAATGCGGGTCTTGTTGATACTCAGTTGGCAGTCCTGCCAGTACCTCTGGGCAGTTCGACAGCCATTTCCTGAGTTCATAGCCACCGGAGGCCATGAGCGCCACCAATTCATCCCTTAAGATGAGCGCCTGCTCAATACTGTCTGAGCCCGTACAAATGTCGTCTACATAGACGTCCCTATCAATGACAGCAGCCGCGCGGGGAAAGCGGAGCCGTTCTTGATCAGCCAGTTCTCGTAGCGTACACATGGCTACATATGGGCTGGGCTTTAATCCGTACGTGTTTGTGTTGAGCTCGTACGTGACCATCGGTTCTTCTGGGCTCTCTCGCCACAATATCAGCTGGAACCGACGGTCGTCTGGATGAATCTCAGTTTGACGAAACATCATCCGTACGTCCGTAACGAAGACAACCTGGTGTCTCCTGAAGTCCGTGAGAATGTCTGCAATGTCTCTGGTCAGCTTAGGACCAGCATGGAGACATTGATTCAGGGACACCCCGCTAGACGTCTCCGCGCTCCCGTCGAACACGACCCTAATCTTTGAGTCAGGTGTCTTCAAAACAGCATGATGAGGCAACACATAATGCTCCTCATGACGATAGTCAACCCTGGACACCGACATGTGACCCAACGTCAGGTATTCGCGCATGAACTCCACATACTTCTGTCGGAAGTTGGAGTCCCGCTTCATGCGCCTTTCCATTGCCACTAACCGCTTTTCTGCCAGACTCCATGAGCTCCCCAGCGGAGGTCGAATTGACAGAAATGGCAACCTTGTCATAAATCTACCCGATGGGAGGCGCACCGTGTTAAATCGATAGAATGTTTCGCACTCCTCATCACGTGGGTTATTTCTAAGAGCGGTGGGTGGCTCTTCCGTTGCCCAGAACCGTTGCAGGACGTCGGATAACACGCTGCCATAATATATGGAGCTATAATCCGTTGAGTGCTGTGGTTCCCGTACTGGGCCCAATAACGCGTAACCACCTGCGGTACGCATGGCCACAACCCCGTTTGGTTGCAGCTCCCGTTTGCCGCTTCGGAGCAGCTTCCCGAGGACGTCAGACCCAAGCAAGACGTCCACCCGTCCGGGGATCGCGAAGTGGGGATCGGCTAACTCCAATCCATTGGTCAACCCTTTTACCGCAGACGGTAACCGAGTCTGAGGGAGGACCCCAACCACTTCGTCCAAAACGATCGCCGTGGCATTCACCCGCGTGACCGATGCCGTGTCACCCATCTCGAACAGGAATGTCGTCTGACCCCTGAGGTGAGGCACCCGATTGCCACCTATACCTACGGCGCCATCCCGTGATGGCTCTAATGTAAGGCCCAGCTTTTTCACTAAACAGCTGGACACAATACAACCTTGTGCCCCTGAATCTAACAGTGCTCGCACGTGCACCGGCTGTCCGTCAGTACCCCTGACAGTAATCCTAGCCGTCGGTAATAATACCGTTACTGTCGGGGTGGGCACCACTGACGAACAGGCTGCTAGTTGCTAATAGGAGGCACCTCCCTCCTCCCCTGCCGGAGGGGGAGTAAATACTGTCCCAGTATACGGGTCCCAACCCGGGTAGTAACCCTCCCGACCCATCGGTGACATCCGTGCCGGTCGGAAGTAGCCTACTGGCATCCTTCCGAACGGTGGCGGGCGCGCCGTCAGCCGAGGGCGTTCTGCGAGAGGCGGGGAGAAGCGACTACTCGGGGGTGGCAACATGCCCCCCAACGCATTCGAGTACGCCGCGTAACCCGTCTGTACTACCTCCGGGCCCCTGCCCGAGTCTCGGTGCCTATCCCCCCCCCGCGGGGAAGACGACGGTATCGGGTTGTGCTCTGGATCAGCCCTTGGCCCACCCCCCCGAGGGGGCGGCGACCGCTGATTCCTGGCCGACCCACCCCCCCTAGGGGGGGGTGACCGACCACCCGAATCTGGCTTAGGAGAGGGGGGGTGACCTCCCGGCGAGGCTCCGTGCACCTCCCTACTCTCCGCCAGGCATAGCGACTCGTGATGGGCTCCTCCGCAGGTTCCACAGTTAGTGGTCCTGTGGCACTCACGTACAAAGTGAGTCCCCAAGCAGCGGAAGCACAAATAGCGCTGCTTGACCACCCCTCTTCGTCTATGCACCCGCTGCGCCTTAAAGTCCGCGCATGCGGCGAGACCGTGCCCTTCCTTCCGACAGAAGGCGCACACTTCCGATTGGAGGGCGTGGTATTTCTTCCCCCCCCGACGGGGCTCAACCGGCTTGGGCCCGCTCGTACGTCGGGTTGACGGAGGAGGGTGCGACGTGGATGCCCCTTGGCAATCCGCCCGCCGGCACTCGCCTTCTAAAAACACCCTCAAGTCATCGTAACTTGGGAGGTGGTCCGTCGATTCGCCACCATGTGACTGCTCAAAGCGCGCCACCACGTCGATCGGCAACTTCCGTAAAACCCTATTGACGATGATATATTTATTGTCCCCTAACGACAACTTAAGTCGATCTAACGTGTTCACCGCAACCGTGACCGGATTAAGGATTTTCGACCTTATTTCGTACACGTTAGACACCTTCGGGATTTCAAAAATCTTATCAATGAGGCCATCAACTATTAATCGCCGATTATCATATCGGTCGATTAATAGGCCCCATGCCGTCTCATAACTGGCGTCCGTAATCTCCAGGTGGGTCAAGATGTCGTGCGGCTCACCGTTAAGCCTACCCATTAATTGAGCCATCTTGTACGCGGGCGAGAGATCTGTACGCGAATGCACGACACTATTAAAAATATCGCGGAATCGCGGCCAATCGGCATACTCGCCGCTAAACTCGGGTACATGTACTGGTGGCAACGGCGCCTGAATCCCTACGCCTGCTGGCCGACATGAATCCCTGACGTCACCCTTGCGCGATCGCTCAATGTCGGCCGCCGCCTGGATTATGCTCATGGACATTTCCCCACACTGGTCCACATTGCCCCGTACCACCTGAGCATCCTTGTCCACCGACGACAGATCCGTCGATTCGAGACATGCTAAATACTCAGCGTGACACTTTAACACGGCGTCATATCGTTCGTCAACTTGCCGAGCGCGTGACAATAACGCATCTTCACGATCGGTGCGACCTACCAACGTAACAACCGATGAAAACCATCTCAATTCAGCTTCGATTCTGGCTGCGATAGTTTTCGTTACTGACGGAGCCATAGTACCAACTTCAATACGCGATTATGCAATAATAAATAACAATAACCAAAAAAAATAACAATTATTGTATCCGGAATCAACAATAATAATATATTCGTTGAGTGAATAAATCTACGACGCTATGCCAACTCTTGAACTTATTCCTCTACGTGCTCTAGAGGTTATTCCTCTATGTCTCAAATGTTGACAATCATAACACGATTTGTGATGAGGTTATATTTGTGCGTAACCGAACGTAAATAACAAATTATTTTATCAACGAATATTCACATTCCATTTATGTACTTATTATTAATAATTCCAAACTCAACTTGAGGTGTACACTGGTATGTAGGTCAATGTACTACTACCTACAAGTTGAATTTGTACATGAACACAATTTTTACAAGTAAATTGGTACCAAGTACCTACTAATTTTTACAAGTGGGTATAACCACTGCTCTGCTACCAAATTTTGATCGCGCCAGGACTCAGCCGAACCTTATCTCGGGCCCATGGGAGACAGGTCTCAGAACAGCCGCCGTCCTAACGGGATCAAATAGACGCGATACGCGCCTCCGAACAATATTACAATTTCTGAACTTACAGCTACTCTTACCTCATTTCTTCGAGCCGGTCTCACTTCCTTGACCCCTCGCAAGTTGTGTAACTGTGTATGTGTATAATGAGTGTATATGACCTTGCGATGGTTTGCTGGTAGTTCCGGACGATTCTTCCACGTCGCTGCAAGCCACGCCGTTAACGCGAGCCACCACACTCACTCCGTATTAGTCTAACCACAAAAGCCTCGGTGCTTCCCAATAGCACTCCCGTGACAAGGCAAACCAATGATATTATCAATAACCCGTTCGACATTCACTGCGTCGCTAACCGTACTGCTTAACTAGTATAATTGGGTGCCGCGAAATGACTCCACAAGTCGATTTAATCAATGCGCGTGCGCTTTCACCCGTGATTTTATGGCTACTATAATATTCGTTCGACGCCCAGCGCGACTCAATACGAACTACTATTCACGCCGAGCCCAGCGCTCGACCTCTCCCTCCGCCCCTTCGCCCCTGTCGCACCGAGGCGGAGAAAATCAAAAATCTGAAGGTAGATTATAAACACCATCTTCTGGGATAAAATCACGAGAATAATGAGAGAGTCAGCAAGAGAAACACTCACAATAAAACTGAACGTCAATAAGGAACACAGGATAGCGATAGCAAAACTACAACAAGCCAAGCTACTTAAACGGCTTAACCCCAAGAACACAACACTTCAGACTCGATTGAAGACCTGCAGAGCAAGGCTACGGACTATCGAAGCAAAGGCGGATAAAGACGAATGCCAAAAGCTCCTCAGCAACCTTAAGAAAACGCGTCCCGCTCTTCGGATGAAGTATATCTACCAATACTACAGAAAAAATAAATTAAATATAAGACGTAAACAAAAACAATACTACATACCTATGCTGCATTGGGAAAATGAACTGGCAAAATCGGAAGGTCCAGCAATCTCTGAATTAAAAGACGAAGACCCATCCACACTTGGAGAGATCCCAACCAAAATTATAATAGAAGGCATAATTAGGGGCATGAGAAACGGCACAGCACCTGGTGCTGACCAAGTAGTAACAGAGCTCTTCAAAGCAGTCCCAGAACGATTTCTAGCTGAAATAACGGCACACAAGGATAGGGCGTGGACACAAAATATCTTACCAACAAGCTGGACACAAACCATACAGATTCCCATACCCAAAAAGAAACACCCAAAAACAACATCAGATTACAGAAGAATCTCAATCTGCAACACAGGCTACCGCATCTACGCCAATTTCCTGCTACAAAGGCTAGACGAGCGTATTGATGAACTGGGAAATTACCAAGCCGCCTTTTTGCGGAATCGGTCCACCGACGACCATAATGTTCACTCTGCGCCGAATACTCGACGAAGAATGGAGACAAGGAGAACGGCTTTATGTCATAGCACTCGACATTGAAAAAGCATTTGACACAGTTGACCTGAACTGCCTACGCGATATACTGGTAACCAGGACCGATAAAGCACTCACAAACAGAATAATAAAAGCATGCATGAATGAAACAACTTGTATACGATGGTTCGGTCAACAAAGCAAATGGATAACCAAAGGAAAAGGAGTCAAACAAGGCTACCCCCTCTCCCCACGCCACGCCTCTTTACAATACTTATGGACGACGTTCTAAGATCGATGGAAGAGGAATTAGGCTTCCTCAAACTAGATCAAGATAATCGACTTGAACTGCCAATAATATTATCCTTTGCCGATGACGTAATAATTCTGTCAAGGAGCCTGGACTTGGCTGATCAAATTTTCATCAAAATGAAATCCCTCCTCCAATCCGTCGGACTTCACATAAATGAAACCAAAACTAAAGCAATCATACGTGACCCAGTGCTCTGTCAACCAAACTCCATAAATTTAGATGGAACAACTATACAACTTGCGGACAAAATACGATACTTGGGCACCAACATCACATCAGGACACAACCGCAGGCAAACTATTATAACAAGATGTGATCAAGCGATAAGCAACGCAAAATCCTTAGCTCCTTTCATCAAACAATCAAAAATGGAGTGGCAAACAGCCAGACTAATTTACAAAATGGTGATAGAACCAACGATGACATACGGACTCAAAGCAGCTGCACTAACCAAGGCGATGAGATCAAAACTAAGAAGGACCGAACGACTTATATTATCCGACATGATATCATGCAAGAACATATCCACATGACAAAAAAACAAGCGAAATACTACAAGGAAAAACCATACCAAAAAGGGTGAAAGCACTGAGGCTAAACTACTACGGCCACGTACTCAGACGTGAGCCCCCACACCTACTACAGGCAGCATTAAGATACAAAGCAGTGAAACGGAAACCTGGCCGGCCAATATTTACATGGAAGGACTCGCTCAAGCACGATATGGAGTACTACAAGAGAACCAAAGAAGAATGGAAAAACCTGGCCGATGACAGATCCAAGTTCAAGTCAACCACAGAAGAAATATACGACATCAGCGAAACTGACAGCGAAGCAGAAGCAATCGACACCGATCAACCCAGCAATGACCAACGCAGGAACACTCGCAGCCAGACATCGAGCCAAGGACTACCCAACACAACGTGACTTCAACGCTCACTCCACTTTAATACACCTGTCACTCCTCTTTTCCTATACTGGGTATACAGTGGAACACTGGCCTGGTTCTATATCTCCCTCCTTATCCCAGAGCATGTCTACTCCAAATAACCTTGTTCCTCCTGGTAAGGCGTACGTCGCGCGACGCATGCGCCGGCTCCGCCGACGCATGCGTTTCGCGACGCGTGCCTACTGGGCCGTATTATGCCACCTAAGAAGGCCAGCGAACCGACTTGCTACCTTTCCCACCATTGCTCACTATGTGACTCCGGTGGGAGTGATACATGGCTGGTTCAGGAACTACGAGGGTGTTGTGATACGACCCAAACTCCGGCTATGCCGGGGCAAGCAATGTTCTTGGCTGGGAGTTGAGCATATTCATTCATTCATTCATTCAACTCTTTCTCAAAGCATGTCTCTAAAATGTACCGGTTGCAGACACTTTTGAATAATAAAAAAAGCAAAAAGATTTGTAGTACATAATACTAGAGTGTAGTTGCCCATTCGAAAGCGTAAACTATCCCTATTAGCAAAACTAGTGACCCGCCCCGGCTTCGCACGAGTTGAAAAAAGATATTAAAACCTTCCTCTTGAATCACTCTATCTTTTAATAAAACCCGCATCAAAACCCGTTGCGTAGTTTTAAAGATCTAATCATACATAGGGACAGACAGCGGGAAGCGACTTCACTATCACTATCACTACATAGTATAAAACAAAGTCGCTTTATCTGTCCCTATGTCCCTTTGTATGCTTATATCTTTAAAACTACGCAACGGATTTTGATGCGGTTTTTTTTAATAGATAGAGTGATTCAAGAGGAAGGTTTTTAAGTAGCACATTCCACCCGTGCGAAGCAGGGGCGGTCGCTAGTTGTTTTATAAAGTAGTGATAGTGATGATAGTGATGGGCAAGAAACTTCATAGACATTCAAACGCTTTAGTTGCCTTTCAGAAGCTGATATCATTGGTTATCATCTACCTGACCTTGTGCCATTCTACTTGGGGTCGACGCAACAGGTTTTTAGGGTTCCGTACCTCAAAAGAGAAAAACGGAACCCTTATAGGAGCACTCGAGTGTCTGTCTGTCTGTCCGACCATTCCCCCCCACCTTATCTCCGAAACTAATGAGCCTAAAATTCTGAAAAAAATATAGAAATTAGTTCAACACATATAGATTACAGGAAAACCTATAAGAAGTCATGGTACGGAACCCTTCATGTGCAAGTCCGACTGGCACTTACAAATACAAATACAAAATATTTATTTCCGTAAAACAATATTTCTTACATTAGTTGATGATTCGAGTCTCCTTTTAAGCAAATAATGCCTGTAGTAGGAGACTCCACTCTTCCATAAATTAAGATAAGATAATTCTATTTTATTTTCTTAACAATATATTCCTAATATTTATGAATACACTGGGCACATATACAATGGCACTTGGCCAGTTTTTTATTTCTATTCTCCCCAGTCAGACGTTACAGCATCATCTCATTTGATTGGGGCTTGTATAAATAATTTATCTTTAAGTACTCGTTACATGAGAACCAAGGTTACCGACGTAGGCAATGGGCAGGGCACATTGCTCGCAGAACGGATGGCCGATGAGGCCGAAAAGTTCTGGAATGGCGACCGCGAACCGGAAGACGTTGCGTTGGAAGGCCTCCCACTAGGTGGACCGATGACCTGGTCAAGGTTGCAGGAACCCGCTGGATGAGAGACGCACGGGACCGGTCCATGTGGCGACACTTGGGGGAGGTCTATGTCCAGCAGTGGACGTCTTTTGGCTGATATGATGATGATGATGATGACTCGTTACATGGACGAGTATGTTAGAATCGTAGCAGGTGACAGTCTATGCTTTCTACCTATGCCCATTTGAAAGGCGTGAGTTTATGAATGTAATTATCGTATTACTATTTATGTTATGTTTTTTCAATCAACTATTGATTAACCATAATTAAACCACAAGAATTTTATTTAAGTACCTACCTAATTGTTTTTTCACTTACAAGAGTGATAGAGTCATAATTTATTTAGCTGCCTCCGTGGTCGACTGATTTAGGCATTTACCTAATGACCCGGTGGTCGTGGGTTCGATTTCCACGGGAAGCCTCTTTGTAAAGTTTTTTCCAGTTCGGTTAGGACATTGCAGGCTTGAATCAGAGGTTGGATAATACCACCGGCATTCTATAACGGTCCATCTAGTCATGCAGAGACAATCTGGTAAAAAACTATTGTCACATTATTATGAAGAGAAATACCTAAGCAGACATCAATATAATATTTAATATATAATATATCGATAGCCAATATCTTATCAGATTAAACTAAAAATACATTGTTATCATATTCTCAGCTTAGTTCCAAGTTCCGCCACTTTACCCTAGAATCCTGCCTACCCCATATTATGATAAAGGTTTCAAAAGAAATAAAAGTTAGTAATACTTTATTTAAGCACATAAGTCGTAGGTATACAAACTAGTATAGCATTTTTATAAGCTACTATAAAAATAGCGTGACTTGACAGATTAGTTTATTGAATAAATAAATTAGCCTATAAAATATACAAAAAAAATGTACTGTCATTCACAAAACAAAATATTTTGGTAGGTTTTAATATTAAAAATATTTTGTTGTAATATAGGTCACGTCAGGGATGTGTAGTTACACATTCTCATAACAGATGGCAGCACTGTGACCAGTCGCCAGCACTTTATGTGTTTTATTTGCCGTCCCTCTCGCAATCGGGGCGAGCCGTATATGCCTATCCCTGTCCCCCAGTAAAATATTAACAAAACATTAAAATTAATAACTTTTCTTTATCACAAAACATTCTAAATTCATTCTAGTTTATCAGAAAAATAAAATATACGGATATTTATGAATAGTTTAGTCATAAATTGAAAAAGTCCTACATCGCGCTATCAAAGTTTTCTCGCTGTTAAACGCGTGAACACTATTTCGCATTTGTTGAATGGGAGGTCCGTTTCTACACAGTGTGACAGTGTTCAGGGGTAGAGCTGTCCTAATTCTACCTCTGGTGTTGAAGCAATAAGCTATGAACGGAAAGCTATTGTGGATATTTGTAGTGCAGCCGAGTCTGCCTATCGAGTCTCGACGTCAGTCGAGTGGTTAGCCCATGTAATATGGTGCACGGTTAAGCCCTAAGTGGCTAGTTTACGGCGTCAGTCGTCCGGTTAAGGCGTAAGCCTAATGTGAAGGTCCTTGTGGCCAAGTTGAAAGAGTTTCCATTAAGACGGTACTCATTGTAACACGGAGGACAAATGGTCCTCAACCCCACTGCTGTAGAAAATTTGACTTCCTTTTGTTTCAAATCAAATTCAATTTTATGTTTCAAATCAATTTAACTTTTAGGTTTTTTACCAATTCGTAGCAATTTATGTTAACAAAAAATGTCATTATAAATCTGTCAACGATAATACTTATTGTAACGTATAACATCACAGCAACTTAGGTTTGTGTAAGGATAGGTAGAAAATAATGTCCTCATTCGTTACAAAAACTTGTATAGGTACATCGTTATACATATAACATTCACGCTTGTATACCGATAGGGGTCAATAGAAGTGTATTTATTGTAGATACACTTTATTGATCTACAATTCTAGATGAAACAAATTAAATAACTAACAGCAGTAGATAGGTACTAGGAAAGCATAACTTAAAAGCGGTTAGCGGACACTCAACAATGTAATGTCTATTAAGTTGGTTAAGACCTTATGACACTGATCATCATTATTAGCCTATATTGTTCTCACTGCAGGGACTCAGGACTCCTCTCTAGGAGAGGGATGGGCTATAATCCACCACGTGGGCCCAGTGCGGGTTGGTAGATGTCACATGTCTTCGAATTTTTAAACGGTTTTATTTAGCTCACCCCGTTTGTTTTTTTCTTGGATCAAATTTAGTAATTCAAATTTCACCCACTTCCAGTCAACCGATTAATCTGAAATTTTGTACACACATTGGATTTTGGTGACAATACAATTATGTTTATTCATTATCATTATAAATTCAAGATGGCCGCCGCTACAAAATGGCGGATAATTTATGTTTTATTAATCCCATCAATATGGGTATCAAATGAAAGGGCTCAACAAGTAGAATACAATATACTATAAAAAATTGAAATCCAAGATGGCGGCCGCTACAAAATGGCGGATAATTTATTTATGTTTTATTAATCCCATCAATATGGGTATCAAATGAAAGGGCTCAACAAGCAGAATACAATATACTATAAAAAATTGAAATCCAAGATGGCGGCCGCTACAAAATGGCGGATAACGTAGGTTTTATCAATCCCATCAATATGGGTATCAAATGAAAGGGCTCAACAAGCAGAATACAATATACTATAAAAAATTGAAATACAAGATGGCGGCCGCTACAAAATGGCGGTTAACGTAGGTTTTATCGATCCCATCAATATGGGTATCAAATGAAAGTGCTCAACCAGTATAATACAATATACTATATAAAATTAAAATCCAAGATGGCGGCCCCTTTAAACAGAATGCGAAATAAAAACTAAAAACTAGAAAATAAAAAAATAGGTAAAAAAACTTTTTAAGTTAAACGGTTTTATGTTAAACATACATTGCAATAGTTAAGATAAATGTACTAAAAACCAAAAAATAATAAAATAGAAAACCGTGGGGCACGTCAATTGTCTACAATCGTTGATTGAAATCATAATAATAATAATTAAGTCGATAATTTGTAGACAATTGACGTGCCCCACGGTTTTCTATTTTATTATTTTTTGGTTTTTAGTACATTTATCTTAACTATTGCAATGTATGTTTAACACAAAACCGTTTAACTTAAAAAGTTTTTTTACCTATTTTTTTGGTTCTAAGACCTGCCACATGTTTCCACACGACGTTTTCCTTCACCGATATATTTTCCTTCGCCATTCACACTGCTGAAACTCACCAGATAATCTTGAAAGTACCAGGATAGCAGACGATAGTAAGACGTGTCTTAGTATTAAGTACATTACATAAACAACAAGTCATATTACGCATACCAATAAGGTGTCATTTCCTTAGGAAGCGTCCAATTTGCGATGACAGAATGGTTGGCATCAGTAGCTGGCAATAGGTTCGACCTTCGATACAGAGGTCTTATTCAAATTGACTGCTTGTTTTTATTAAAGGACGTGCTTGTACATTATAAAGTTAATTTGGAGGTCAGATGAGGTGATGATGATATATCATGACGTGTTACAGGATTTTGTTAGACAAAAGCGATATTTCGAGCGGTCATAGTATTTATAGTACTTATTTTTCGTTTTTTTTGATCGAAGCCTACTGGATTTATCAAAGTTACTGTACTTATCCTACCTTTGTTGGTTGAAAAATCATCAAATAACCCCTCCCGATCTTGGTCAGAGCGAAAGGGAGTGTCACACTTCTACTAACTAAAAGCCACCCATGTTCCTTCTTAGAGCCCTTTATGTCGAGGCCGCGGTATCTTTGTGATGAACCCGCAGCCCCGACGGGACATAACATTTTTTTTACTCTACTTGGTCAAAACATGACTGGACAAACGCTGTCAACAAAAACAACATTACATAACATTCGATCAGTTTCTCTTAACAACCCATCTGTCCTTGTAACGAACGTCACCTTGTCTGCAAAAACGCGGTCATTATCAACCGTCACCGATTGGTGAAAAAATGTCCCGAAAGCAGACTGGTTGTAACCAGTTTGAGGCAGTCTTGTCTGGTTTTTTTTGTGGAAGAATGGACACTATTGTCTGTATATAGAGGGGATTATTTCTTGTAGGGCACGTGGCTTTAAATAATAATAACCTTCAAGGTTAATCTTTATAAAAAAGACAAGATTTTAAATATAGGTGTGACGTATATTTTATTCGTGTTCTTTTTTAGCAAACCCTTTTAATTGATACCCATATAATCACAGGGGTTACCAAAAAAAAGTAACTAGTCCGCAAGCTTTGAGAGTCCGCAATATTGGATTTTCGGTCTACCGAAACCGAGACCGGACATCGAGACCACTCCGTGTCTCCGAAAGCAGATTACACTTCTGGTCTCAGCTGCCATTCGTACCACTTTTGCCAGATTCACAGTTTGTTTTCCGAAAACTGAGGAGGCAGTCGATCCCTATGAAATAATTTGTAAATAACTGCACCTTGAACGCGAGTGAAGCCGCGTGCAATAGCCAGTCTCATAGTATTTCCAAAAACAGTAAGTTTCTGACATAAATTCTTATTACAAAATAACATTGACCCAGTAACCAACCAGTTAAAAACTCGTTTCAGATAAAGGACTATGCTTACATTGAAATGTCATTAAGATAGTACTTACATACATACCTACTTACAAGTTGTCCTTGAAACCTTTGATAAGGACAAAAAATAAATACACTACATTTAGTTTCTTTGTTGATAACCGTCATTAAGAATGTCGAAGCGTTTACGAAGTGTAAAGCCGCAATTATACTTACCCCGCGCCGCGTGTCGCAACGCGTGGGGTAAGCTATCGGTTACATACATTTAGTATTGGAGTGATTACATTAGTCCCGCGTGTCGACACGCGGCGCGGGGTAAGTATAATTGCGGCTTTACGCGTACGGCGTACCCGTCGGGGCTGCGGGTTGTTCGAAAGAGATACCGCGGCCTCGGCACAAAGGGCTAAGATGGAACATGGACTGTATGTCAGTTGTGGTTTTGTCATCCGTACTTTAGTTTATTTTTACTAAACACATTAATTAATAATTCTCATCATCATCAGCCTGTAACATTCCCACTGCAGGGACTCAGGCCCCCCGTCGGGGCCACGGATTATAGAACGAGATGACGTGGCCTCGGCACAAGGGCAAAGAAGGAACATGGGTTCGGTTTTAAGTCAGTAGAAGTCTAACACTCCCCTTCGCTCTGCCTAAGAGCGGGGATGATTTTCCACCTACCATGAAAAAAAAAAAAAGGACTCCGTCCTGCTCTCTAGTAGTCCCTAGGATCTACTATGCGGGCCCAGTGCGGATTGGTAGATGTTACGTCTTCGAATTCGTTGGTTCTAAGACATGACTGTGTTCAAACCCACTACTTACTGCTCGGCTGTAATTCGGGCTACCATTGGGCCACAGCTACTCTATCTAACGAACTATTATTAAGTTACATACATAACACAGCAAACAGTACAATCAGATTCTCAAACAATTGGCTCGAAACTAATTGTTCACATACACCTAGAGATCTGTCCACCCCTATAAGTGTTTGCTTAAACTTGCAACACCATTTCGGGCCACTACATATACGGTACATACCCTGCTATAGAGCGCTCGGAACAAAGGCCCATAGAGTATTGTTCCTCAGCAATGGTATGCACATAACGCGTTACTATTGGGCCAGAACTCGGAAAAATGAGTTTGTAACGTAACATCACGCCTGCCATCCCCAAAGGGTGAGGCAGAGGTGTTCTCATTAGTACACTCACATTTCGCAAGTTATATTTAAGACTCATGTAATAGGAGGGACAAATGTAGACTTCGTGGCTGTGATTTTCTGATGGAAAATCCCAATAAATTTTTGACCGAACTGGGAATCGAGCCCAGGACGTCATGCAGGAGCCATGCAGGAGCAGTTAAAAAGAGTTTGTCTTTAAAATATTGTAACAGTTATGGAATAGGTCTAGTCGTGACTAATTTAAAAGTAGTACATCAGCGTAAGGATCTCGTTACTAAATGATAACACCCTCTAGGGTCAGTCTTCTGGTTGACCGCCCAGTATGCACCAAGTTTCCTCAGTGACTCGGAAAGCATTAAGTCGTTGTTCCCAGTTCTCATAAATAGATCTTTGACACTCGTTACAGGTTGTTAGCGCCCCGGAAGTCTGACAACCAGGCATTCAATCTAAATGTGTGGTAGTCATTTCTCGTTTTGTGAACTATTTGTATGTGTTATGATATATATTAGTTTATTTAATTCCATCTTTATATATAATTATGTATTAGTATGTACGATTTATGTAGGTATATTAATTTATGTTAACAAAATAGTATTCTCCTAATTTATTTATTTTTGTACTCTACCACAATGATGTCCTGTTTGACCCTAAAGTTGACTGCTAGGGTAGAGAATGCCTTGTGGCATTAAGTCCGACTATGTACCACGTTTGTGCATGAAGTTTAAATAAATAAATAAATTAAAAGGGGTTTCAAATTCCCGAGTACAAACTGGGTTGTGTAGGACTTAGGCCAGATATACATTCACTCCATGTAAAATACTAGTATTCTAGTATGGATAAGAGCTACGTAGATTTCCATAGTAAATCTTTTACAGCCTCCCTTTTTTTTGGGTGGGTGGAAAATCATCAAATTAATAACCCCTCCCGCTCTTGAGCGAAAGGGTTCTACTGACTAAAAACCACCCATATTCCTTATTAGCCCTTTATGTCGAGGCCGCGGTATCTCTTGCGAACAACCCGCAGCCCCGACGGGGTTACAGCCTCCCTCAAATCATGAATTTTAAAGTTCGTTGGACATGTGTGTTGTTCCAGTTTGTTTGTGTAACTAACTTCGAGTTCCCCTAGTACAAGCAGCAGCTTACGTTTATCACTAACGAATCTCTTCTATTGTTCCGTCGCTGTTGACTGCATGCTGCGTAATATTGCAGCATTGTTCGCTGCATATTAAACACTATTAAAATGTGTCCAGCCTAGTTTTGTGAAAGGATGGACGAGATTTATTTGTTGAAATGAATGGAGGTATTGAATTTTGGGGATATTCAATGATCTCTACCATTTATCTAGCTTCTACAATCATCATCTGGGTAGTCTATTTCCAATTATATTGGGGCCGGCTTCTTATCTAACTGGATGCAGCCGAATACCAGTATTTTACATGGAGTGACTGCATATCTGACCTCCACAACTTAGTACTGGGTAACACGATAGGTACTACTTGGTAAGACTGGCTGTCAGACTTTTGGGCCACTGACTACCTGTTACTAGTGCCAAAGATGTACAAATGAGAGCCGGGAAAAACGTCTTATCGTCCTTTCCAAGGCACGGACTTGCTTTTAAAATTACACCTTTTTTTGTCATTTCTGTACAGTTTTTTTTTATTGGGACAAGCCCGCCACAATATTCCCAAACCACTGTAACTCCTGTAAGTCATAATCAACAGTTCTGTATGGTTTAAGTTCCACGGACCTAACCAAAGCACTATGCTTTCACGTTTATGAACAACCAGTATGTGGAATTCACTGCCTGCTTGTCTGTTCCCGGATCATTATAAATAATAATAATAATATTCCACAACTATCACACAACGCCATCTAGTCCCAAGCTAAGCAGAGCTTGTGTTATGGGTACTAGACAACTGATAAACATACTTATATATTTCTAAATACATACATATTATAGATAAATTACACCCAGACACAGAACAAATGATCGTGCTTATCACACAAACATTTGTCCTGGGTGGGAATCGAACCCACGACCTCCGGTATAGCAGTTAGGGTCACTAACCACTAGACCAACAGGTCAGTCAGTATTATAATCAGTTTATTTTATGAAACAATTCCACCCTAGGCCGCATCATCGCTTCACATCAGCTGAGTTTCGGAAACACACGAGCCTTTTTAGATTTAAATAAATATCTGTATCTAGCTTAACACGTGTATCCAGACATCAGTTACTCCTCATGGTTAAAATGATTACAAGCTATGAAATCTAACAAATATCTTCTTTATTTTTAGTGGTACATCCAAGGTCCGACCTAGATAAGCGCGGCTTAACCTGAATATCAACCCGAACACATGCTATCTATTATTTAGCCACAACCTCTTACTAATCAAACACCTTATCAGACCCCTGATAGCGAAAACTGACCCTAAGGTTGCTCCAGTTATACGACTTCCGAACTCCTGACTGACCATAACGACTGCTCCTGATAACCGGACCAGAGGTTAACGATAACGGGCTAAATATAATTATGTTGAGTAGATGACCGATGACTCATCTAAGCATAACTTTAGATATTACGAGTAAATCAATAGTACTTATAACGTGTTTAAAATCGGTTTTTAGGTTCATAGTTCATAATAACCTTTTTTGTTTTTTGTTTTGACTCCTCCCGCTCTGGGCAGAGCGGAAGGGAGTGTCAGACTTCTACTGACTAAAAACAACCCATGTTCCTTCTTAGCCCTTTGTGTCGAGACCGCGGTATCTCTTACGAACAACCCGCAGCCCCGACAGGCGATCATAATAACTTCACGTCTATAATCTGTAAAGGATAAGGCAGAACTGTACCTAACAGCAAACTCACATTTTGCAAGTTATGTTAAAGTCCCATGTAATAGGGGGCGACCCTATTGCCATCAACCAGGCACTTATCCAGACTAAGTGGCTGCTACTGAGGTATTCCTGATGGAAAACCCAAATTACTCTTTGCCCGACACTGGATCGAACCCAGTACCTCACGCGTAACAGTCGTGCTTGCGGCCACTAGACCAACGAGGCAGTCTAAAGTTGCGCCATCTAAATTAATTTTAACCTTTATTAATATTTTTGTTAAAACAATCACTTTTTCACAAATAAACAAATAGGTACAATAAAATGTAGACTACACAACAAAAGATATAATTATCGCGTTTAAAACGGAAGCCCTAATTCATTATCGCGATCTGTCGGTACATGTTGTGTGTGCGTCACTCGAAAATAGCTGGACACATTGTATTTATGCTAATAGTTCATTTATTGTGTACTGAGTAATGATTTTATAATTATGTAAACCAGTATTTGTGTGATTGAATGATAGTTATATATATTGCTATTGCTAATAATCAAATCTCTTAGACTGTTTTGTATGTATTATAATATATATTAGTTTATTATATTCTGTCTGTATCTATAATAATATGTATTAGTATGTACCTATTTATGTATATCAATTTATATAACAAAATAGTTTACTCCTTATTATTATTATTTTTTTTTTGTACTCTGCCACAACGCTGTCTTATTTGACCCTAAGGTTGACTGGTAGAGAATGCCTTGTGGCATTAAGTCCGCCTATGTACCACTATTGTACATGAAGTTTAAATAAATAAATAAATAAATAAATAGTTCGTCATTGAGCTCTTAATATATTCAATTCAAAATGAAGTTTTGACTATGAATGTGGCATAAAAAATACAGGTCATCATCATCATCAGCCTATAATGTTCCCACTGCAGGGACTCAGGCCTCCTCTCTAGGAGAGGGATGGGCTATAATCCACCACGCGGGCCCAGTGCGGATTGGCAGATGTCACATGTCTTCGAATTTTTTGGTTCTAAGACATGCCGGTTTCCTCACGATGTTTTCTTTCACCGTTTTGAGAGCAGCGGTGATGAAATAAATTACACAAAGTAATGCGCCTGCCTGGGTTTGAACCCACGACCTACTGTTCGTAAGTCGGGGCTGACACCAATGGGCCACCGCTGCTCCCCAAAAATACAGGTACACCGTAAAAATGTGTCTGTCTACATTTCGCCACTGACGTTTCAACTTTACATGTGTGTGTACCTGTTAGGTACACCTCTGCCTATCCCATTACGATTACGAGGAGTATTATTTATTTATTTATTTATTGGTTCACCAACAGTTGTTTACACTAGTACATGGTAATGAAACAGAATGAACAAATTAGAATAAAATGTAACAATTACTTATAGGTAAACTCTGCATGCACACAAAACGTTGTCGTAACTTTCAAAGAGAAAAAGTAGAAATGAAAAGCCTATTTATGACATATATATCTAAGATATAACTAAGTTGCGCTGATTTAATCTTAATAAATAAATTAAACTTAATTAAACTGAATTAAACAAGGTAAGGTACAAGGTAACTTAATGCAAAAATAGGGTAATAAACATGTAGCCTCGTTCACCAACACAGTGGGATAATGTAGGGACAATAAATTCAATATTCGGGGAGATACTTATGGAAACTGGCTTTCAATTTGTCTAAACTGTCAAAATGTAGGTCGATCCGATTACTGCAACCGTTCACAACCTTGCAAAACCTCGCATAGGGAGAATTTGCACCCAGAACGGTTCTTCTTTGCGGAGGGCAGAGTGGTGTTATAGGACTGCGAGGAATTCTTGAGGGGGCACGGAAGTTAAAATTGTTTAATATTAGCGGACAGTCGATCTTATGAGCCATCACTTTACACACAAACAATGCGTCATTCAGTCGTCGACGTTTGTCCATTATTATGTTAAGATGAGTATGAATGTGGATAGCTATAAGAAAAAGCCGAGGCCAAAAAACTAAAGATAGGACGGTTTGAAAGAAGGGTGACTTTTGAAATGAAAAATAATAGGAAAGAGTGGAGAAAAACTTTGTATTCGGTAGTATCTGGTTTTAAATTCAGTTCTTTGACCTGAACACACCAGCGCAAGTTTGTAAAAAGCTGCTGAAGCTGAGCTGCCACATGCTGAAGATGAGCCTCTCTGAAAGCTGTCGGATAAAAGCTGATTAAAAGTTTTCAGAAACATTCAAGGTTCCAATAGTATGTCCAGTGAAACTACCGCATAATATCCAGTATTAGAATTTGTTAAATTATTGACAGCGACTTTATTGCGTTGCAGTAAGAGTGGTTTCGCGGTTCAATGTTCAACTCATTGGAAGGACATTATAATACTATTGAAACAACAGCCAGTACACAGTGTTATTGCTATAGCCACTGTTGCTACCTTGTCTATTATACAAACATTTAGTTGGCTATTTTTTGTCAGTAATTGCCTATGCCTATGCATCATTCACGACAACGACCAAGTTCCCAGAAAATTACTTCACAGCCTAATCCTATACAGCCTTCCTCAAATGTCTTCCAAAAATGCTGCATAAAATGTCATAATTTCTAGCGAAGTGACGTCATTTGAATATAAATCAGGAACTAAACAATGGACTTTGGGTCGTCCGTAGTTGCTCGGACATTCAAAACACGATACGGATGAGATACGAGGCTTTTCGCATTGGTTCCGTACTTTCGATTTCTAAACCGCGATAAATTGTGAATTTTGATTTGCCTTTTGGTAATTTGTTAACTTTCGAGCATGAAGAGTAATAGAAAGTATGGAAGAAGATTGAAGTGGGACTAGAGATTGATGAGGGTGCGCCAAAGTTCACCTAAATTTGCAACTCCGATAATTGGAAATCCGAACTTGTTCTTCCTAACATTTTTCATCCTAGCTGAATATTACCGAGCTGGTAATTGAACTATTACACTTGTTGTGAACACTAATAGGGTTGAAAATGAAATAAAACCAAATTGTGTCCTGATCTAAGCTGGTATATATATTTTCTAAAACCACTCGAACCCAACCAAATCGATGTAACACAACGATAGCCTGCTTTTATTTTAAGCATCGCCATCTATCGAGCTCAAAAACAAACTTTTGTACTTTGACAAGAATTGTCAACTTATCACTACGGTTTTTGCATGAACATACCGCCCACCAAGGACATTTAGTGACGGAATGTCCTTCTGACCTTATATTTATGTCTAAATTTTGCACTTTTTAAACAGTGTAAGCAATACTTCGTAAATCTACAAAGACAAACAACAAAAAGAAACAATCTTCAATAACACAAAATCTTAAAAATAACATTTATAATATAATTTGACCTGCAGAAGTTTACATAAACTTGATGAAAAATAGGAACAATTCATTGAGCTATTGGTAAAATACATAGTTTGGAAGTTGGTCTCTTAATTGTAGAGGCTTTAGTACGCAATGTGACCACACGGGTGAGGTTATCCTCACCGGAGTGTTTCTTTAAATATTTACAGTCGAATGTGTCCTTCTTCAAAAGTCGTCGGCAATACGCAACTACTCTAACAAATTCTCGTTGACTAGAATATTTTTCCAGAACTACGTGGTCTGGAGTTGCAGCTACGTGAACTTTTATTGTTTGCTCTAAATCTATTTTTAAATCCTTTGGCCTTTTGTACTCAATAATTTTGTTTTTCAGGAATGGCGGTCCAGAAAACCACAACTCATTCCCAACTAATGCACTGGGTAGTACTCCCCTTGAAGCGCAGTCTGCTGGATTCTCTTTGGTCGACACGTGGAACCATTGAGACGAACTCATTGTACTCAATATTTCAGCAGTCCGATTCGCAACAAACGTCTTCCACCGGCTAGGATGGCTATTGAGCCATGATAGCACTACTGTCGAATCCGTCCACGCTGAAATTCTCTCCTTTGATATGTTTAAAACCTCTGCAGACTCTATCAAGAGCTTGGCTAAGAGTACTGCTCCACATAACTCCAATCTAGGAATGCTAACCTGTTTAATTGGGGCAACTCTTGTTTTTGCAACCAACAATGAAACATAAACTTTGCCTGTAGGATCAATTACCCGCAAGTAAACAACTGCTGAGTATGCGGTTTTTGAGGCGTCACTGAAACCTTGCAATTCCAGATCACCAGTTGAACTAGTCTTCAGCCAACGAGGTATACGGACCTTGGTAAGCAACTTTAGCTCTTCGCGGTAAGTACCCCATTCTGTTACTAATTCCGTACTCAACTCCTCATCCCAACTAACACTTGCGAGCCATAACTTCTGGATAAACACCTTCGCTACAACCACACTAGGGGCTAACCATCCTAAAGGGTCGAACAAACGAGCTATGTCTGAAATGATAGATCTTTTTGTTACAGGTGCCGTCGTCAGCGGTGGGAGAGTTACTGCATACTGGAAGGAATCTTCGTGGCGGTTCCAGGTAAGTCCTAAAATTTTCGTTGTACTATCTAGTTTAATTTCCCTGTCCTTATTATTTACTTCCTTTTCCATTAATATGTCCTTTTTGTCCTCATTTTCCGTGCTTTTTTGATCTGTTTGCTGAATTCCTTCATTCAAATCTATTGAACTTATTTTATCTAATAATTCCTGGTTATTACTGTTCCATTTCTGTAATGTGAATCCTCCTTTTCCTAATAAGTCTACCATAAGATTACAGATTTCTACACCCTCTTCAATCTTCTCACATCCAGTCATCAAATCGTCCATGTAAAAACAATTTAAAACTTTGTCTGCTGCATGTGGGAATTTGTCTCCTTCATCATATGAAACTTGATGGAGTGACCTAACGGCTTGGTATGGTGCCGAGGCTGTCCCGAATGTCACCGTAATCAGCTCATAATCTCTGATTGGCTTTTCAGGATCATCTCGCCAGAGTATTCGCTGGAAGACAGCATCTTCATCGGCCACTCTAACTTGACGGTACATTTTTATTATATCGGCCACTATACCAATTGCATGCATTCTCCATCTTAAAACAGTGTGTCTTAAGTCTGCTTGCAGCCTTGGTCCTACCATAAGCGTGTCATTAAGTGACACTCCGTTCTTATTCTTTTCTGAGGCGTTGAAAACGACACGAACCTTAGTAGTGATCCTATCGTTTTTTATCACCGCATGATGTGGTAGATAGACTGCTACATCTTTATTACTGTCCTCCTCTTTTACAGGTCTCATGTGTCCTAAATGTAAGTATTCATTAATTACATCTGTGTATTTTTCTTTTAAATCTGTGTCCTTACTTAATCTTTTTTCTAATGATTTAAACCTTGTTTCAGCTATATCGCGTGAACGTCCAGCCTTACAAGCAGGTTCTTCATCTCGGAATGGCAGCCGCACAATATATCTACCTGTATCATCTCTCTTAGTAGTTTTAGTATAAAAGTCTTCACACCGTTGCTCTTCTGGATTAAGTAATTTCCTTGTACTGGTTTGTTCTTCAATCTCCCAAAATTTCTTTAACATGTCATCTTCATTGACATGTGCACAATGTACCTTTAAGGTTTCTGTGTGACACTTTGAACTCTCACTACTTGGACTGACTACACCTGAAAGGACCCACCCTAAAGTGGTGCTCTGTGCGATAAGAGTGCCAGATGGACTCTTGACTATACCTTCCTTCACAATGTAGCAGTAAGCATCTGCACCCAAAAGAATATCTATTCTATTAGGCGTGTTAAATTTAGGATCTGCTAGACACAGATTGTTTATGGCAATCCAATCCAATGAGTTTGTGCTTACACTTCTCTCAGGCAAATATGAAGTGATCTTATTCAAAACATAGGCGTTTATTTTGAGTTGAAAATCGATATCAATTGTTGACTGAATTGTCATATTCACCATGTACTTTGCAATGGTTGATCTATCGTCACCTAAACCTGAAACGATACCTCTGACTGGAATTTTCTTCAGTCGAAGAAGTTGGACTGTGGCCTCTGTAATAAAACATGCTTGTGAACCTTGGTCTAACAATGCTCGAACTGTTTGAAATTGACCTGTTTTGGACTCGGCTTTTACTAGCGCGGTGGCTAATAAAACATGTTTGGGTTTAGACACTTTGCCCGTAGACAAGCATGCAACTATCGGATTATCACTAGTTGCCGAACTAGTAATATCCGTAGCCGGCTTTACGGTAGCGTCTTTATTCTCTCCGTAAGGTTCTACATTCGGATGCAGCAATGAATGGTGGCGCTTGTTGCAAACCTTACACGCAGTCTGTTTTTTACAGTCGTATACTCTATGATTGCTACCCAAACAATTAAAACAGATGTTATTCTTAGCAACGAATTCGCGTCTACTTTCTGTGGGTTGTTTCGTAAACTCCTTGCAGAAACACAGCTTGTGGACTTCCGAGCAGTATTCGCAACGCATATTAGACGGCTTTGTGGCTAGCATTGCTTTCGAATTATACACATGTGAACTATTGGCCTGGTGAGCCACGGCCTTTCTTGGTTCTATACATTCTAATGCACGAAAACGACTTTCAATAAATATTTTAAGTTCCTCAAAGGTGGGAAAATCTGAACTTGAACTGCTTAACTCCCATTGTTTTCGCGTCTCATTATCTAATTTGAATGTAACTATATGAATAACGATAAGATCCCATGTGCTCACATTGACGTTTAAATTTCTAAGCGCATTAAGGCAGTCACTAGTGGTATCTAACAACTCCTTTAAGCCAGCAGCTGATTCTACATTTAATCGCTTCTGACTGAACAACCTTTTCAAAATACAATTGGCAAGATACTTTTTATTAGCATAACGCTTTTCCAACTGAGACCAACATTCACTGTAGTTGGCATCTGTAATTGGTGTATGCCTAATCAACTGCTCGGCTTCACCAGTAAGATGACTCTTAAGATAGTGCAGTTTTTGCACATTATCTAAAGACGCGTTATTATGGACAAGAGACTTAAAAAGATCATGAAAGGCTGTCCATTCACTGTATTTGCCAGAAAAATTGGGAATTGTGATCTTGGGCAACTTTACTAATGAATTAGATGGCTTAGAAGAACTATTATTGTTAGATCCACTATTTTGTGACACCGGTTCTCTAGGATTAATCTTATTTAAAGTTGCTTTCATCAAACTTTTACATGTTATATACGTATCTTCGGTGGAGTCGTACATATCGACCACTTTTTGACCTATGTCTTCTATCTTAAAACGACCATAAAGTTGACATTTGGTCTCTTTAAATAAAGACCAATCTTTTTCTAATAATTCGAGCTTTGCCTCGATATATTCTATTGTCAATCTATCTTTTGGACTCTTTTTAAAATTGATAAGTGCCTTTTGAATAACATTTTGATGGTCTTTCAATATATTAAGAAGACCTTCCATCGTAAGGAACAACAAAAACTTAAACACTAAAACCAAAACAAACCTAAATTGAGACTTAAAACTTCAAGTTTGAATCTAAACAAAACATACAAATTTTTTCTAAGTCTCAAAAACAGCGAAAAATTTTACAAGTGTTTTTAACAACAAACACTCTGATAGAAATCGGGCATAGGTTCCCCGTTCCGTCGTTTTTTATGAGATTATTCTAAGTCTAAAATGCACAAATCTAAAATGTCTAAGTTAAAATCTTCTTTAAAATAAAGTTCAAAATTGCTTGGCAAAATCTTCTTGAATCACTGATACTACTATTTTATTAAATTGTACTCACGTTTGCACTTCACTCACACTTCCAAGTCGGTTGCGTAGTACTGGTGGCGCCCCCTGTGGCGTCACTTGGAACTTCAACCGTCGGTTGTGGTCGTTGATCTCGTTCACCGGAACGCATTCAGCAGAACGCGATCAGTCGTCTGGACTCGAACACTGATTTTCTTGAACTCGTTGAACTAACCACAGTGGCTGAGCTCGTCCACCTCGCTGGACGAAGCTGTTGCTGCCTCTGCGGGATACCAGGTACTCCTGTTGCAGCAATCCACTGCGAGTACTGGGGTGCGGTCCAAAGGCACCGCGATCTCAAAAAATACAGACTTCGTGAGCCTGATCCAGGTTCGATGGACCAATGAATATTACCAAGATGGTAATAATGAACTATAACACTTGTTGTGAACACTAATAGGGTTGAAAATGAAATAAAACCAAATTGTGTCCTGATCTAAGCTGGTATATATATTTTCTAAAACCACTCGAACCCAACCAAATCGATGTAACACAACGATAGCCTGCTTTTATTTTAAGCATCGCCATCTATCGAGCTCAAAAACAAACTTTTGTACTTTGACAAGAATTGTCAACTTATCACTACGGTTTTTGCATGAACACTAGCAATCACAATTCCTAACTACTCCGTCCCTAATGTTCATAATTCCGAACCGAAGCATTCAACTTCATAATGTCAGTTTAAATATATTTACAATAAAGATATTATTAATTACAATTTTCGGAAACATGAGTGTTATGAACATCGCCGGTAGCACTACAAATAGTATGAATGAAAACTTTAGGATAATTTTTTTTAGGAAGAGTGATCATTCGGATTACAAATCGTTAGGAAGGACAATTTCGGGTAAAGAACTTTAGGTGAGCCAATATGGACCCGAATGATGAAGATGAGGTCGTTAACCCCTGGCTAGCATGAGGTGCTGGATTCAATTAACCGGTCAAAGAAAGCCATCATCATTCTCCTGCCCTTATCCCAATTTATTTGGGGTCGGCGCAACATGTCTTCTTCTTCCAAACTTCCCTATTTCTCGTCATCTCAGCAGTCACCTCCTGTCTAGCCATATCATCCTTCACACAGTCCATCCATCGTTTCTTTGGCCTTCCTCTCCTTTTATAGCCATCTACATTCATGCTCAACATTTTCCTCATAACATTTCCTACATTCCTTCGCATCACATGTCCATACCACGACAATCGATTACCAATCAACTTTTCATTTACCGGCGCCACTTTCAGACTTCCTCTTATGTACTCATTCCTTATTTTATCCATTCGCGTCATACCACACATCCCTCTTAGCATTCTCATCTCAGCCAAAGTACCATTAATTTTTTCCATTGGAAATATTTTCTCAGTTACACCTGTAGATAAACTGGGAATGACGCCTGTAATCCTGAAGGGTTAGGCATAGGTGTACCAAATACACCCACATTTCGCCAGTTATATTTAACTAGCTTTTGCCAGCGGCTTCGCCCGCGTGGAAATGACGATTTTCCATACAAACTTTCATCCCCTATTTAATTCCCTTAGAAGTTGAATTTCGAAAAATCCTTCCTTATTCCTTGTCTACATTATAAAGGGAACCTCTGTGCAAAATTTCAGCTTTCTAGGTCCAAGGGTTTGGGCTGGGCGTTGATTTTCACGCGGGCGAAGCCGCTGGCAAAAGCTAGTTATGAATATACTACAAACAGTAACTAAAGCTCCAAAAATAAGTACCTACACAAACTACAAAAGCTCACAACAGAAGCTCGAAAATAAAACAAAATTATTCAAAACGTAAACAAATGAATGACGTGATAACGTTACATTTAGACTTAACATACACATAAGCAGAACCCAAACAAAGCCGTCGGTCCTAAGTGACCTTGTATCTAAGGATACAAGGTTACACATTGACCTTGGACGTCCTTCGACTCCATTTTGTTTCATATTACGTCAACATTAGTACGTTGGGTAAGCGAAACAGTAACCTATATTTTTTGTGTCGTCTATAGTAACAGGACAATCTTTGTATTGTCTACAAATGAAAAAAAGCAGTGTCAGAAAAAGTATAATTTGTTTTTTGTTTGTTGTTTCAAGATTAATTACTTTTCTTATTTTTTTGTTCACCGCCATACAAATTCAAGCAGGTATTACTAATTTACAGCACCACAAACCCAACATGACATTCCTCGTTGGGCTTGTGGTTCCGCAGCATTCCCGTGTCGGGAAAAGTATTATTGGCGAGTAACAAAGGCAAACAAGTGCAAAGTCTCAGTACTGGTTGAGGTTCTTGAGAAAGGTTAGATTAGTAGTACTTGTAACCGACCGGTACGTGAATGAACGGGCATGATGCAAAATGAGTATGTAAGGATCAAGAGACCTGTCTTGATCCCGGGGCTACGGGTTGTTGGACTGCGGGTTGTTTGGGCTACGGGTTGTTCGAAAGAGATACCGTGGCCCTGGACACAAAGGTCTAAGAAGGAAGTAGAAGCCTGACACTCACACACACTCACAGAGCAGGAGGAGTCATTTGATAATTACACAAAAAACCAAAAAAAAAAAAATATCCTAGTAGGTGGCGTTCTGTGCTTTCTGCCTACATCCATGGGAAGAAGGCCTGGGTTTATGTGTGTATGTATGTCAACTGTCTAATCATTCATGGTTTTTTTTATTATTATAAAATAATGGGCTTGCTCTTGACTTCAATCTTACTCTAAGAGCAGAGATGAGGTCGACGTTGGAACGACCTTACCCAGAAGAAGCCTATGTTTACATTTATGCAGAAATGCGGCATATTTTATATGCGGAATCCTAACAAACAGTATGTCCTTGTGACCTCGCGTCCTCGGGCCGACCTTGTAAGTCCTTTGTTGGACTCGAATCTGTTTAAATTATGTCAAACGTGACATGCTGCTGGTCCTCCAGATTCAAGAATGGTAGCTGGTAAAATTAAGCGTACTGAAATGTTGGTAGGTAGATATGAAAGGCATTTAAATATTCTATCGGTAGCCTGGACAACAGAATAAAGTTGAGTGGCATGCCATTGAAGAGGGTTATATCCACCAGTGGACTCCTGTAGGCTGATGATGATGATGAGGCACAAACTGTGGGACAAACGGTGGCATATCAAGCAATACATTTCGAGCCTAACATGGCTTCAGTTTGTATCGATTTACCGTAAGATTCCCATAACCGGTTAAGGCGAGGTTGCAGTACTTTGTTTTTATGAACGCACGACCTCACCCCCCGCACTGCCCGGCGAGCGATATAATGCCTAAATTTTGACTGTTCTTTCTTCTTGGAGAAAATGATAAACAAATTATACAATATGACGGCACGGTTGGCGCAGTGGCTAAGCGATTGGACTGCTGCGCTGCGTGTCGCGGGTTCGATCCCCGCACGGAACAAATATTTGTATGACCTACAGATAGTTGTTTCTGGTCTGGGTGTGATTGTGTATGTGAGTTTGAATGTTTGTAAACGCACCCACGATACAGGAGAAATTCCTAGTGTGGGGCAACGTTTTTAAAAAAAGAAAAAAAAAAAAAAATGTTTTCAACATTTACTTCAGAATAAAAAGTTCTATCTACTGATATAACTTTCATATAAATTCATGATGAAATGTCTTAGCAGTACACGTTTTAAATTGTGATTTAGAGTCATGTTTAATAAAAAAATGATCGAGCCGATCATTCTAAATCGCGTTTCTATCTTCACGATTTACTTGAGAGTATGTTCAATTTTTATGTAATGATTTTTATTTATTAAAAAACTCATATTTAGTTCGATTTTCAAAGGTTCAAAAATCTTAAACAGTACCGCAACCCCGCCTTAAGTCTCATGACGAGCCTGTTGACGTCAACCGGGCGCACTCCATACCCTGTGGCTGCTACTAAGAAATACTGAAACTCAATAACACATTGCCCGACCTGGAAATCGAACCCCATGCCCAGCAGTTGTGTATCCGACCACTAGACTAGCGAGGCAGTCATCATCATCTGCCTAGCCTTTTCCCAACTATATAGGGGTCGGCTTCCAGTCTAACCGGATGCAGCTGAATACCAGTATTTTACATGGAGCGACTGCCTATCTGACCTCCACAACCCAGTTAATACTAGGTAATACGATACCCTTTGGTAAGACTGGATGTCAAAATTTCAGTTTACTGACTACCTGTAACGACTGCCAAAGATCTATATATATGGCAGCCGGGACCAACAGCTTAACGTGTTTTCCGAGGCACGGAGGAAACTCGGTATGTCGGGCGGTCACCCATCCACAGACCGACCTAGGCAAGCACAGCTTTACCTAAAGATCGACCCGAGTGGCAGTTCTTATTATGCCACGACCTCCTCCACGACTAGCGAGGCAGTCAGAAGCTGTGAATACATCGATAGTAATCAAGTGAATACATTTATTTAACAAAAGTGTCTGCCTACTAACTGTCATAGTAACATTGATAAGGTTACTAATAAACCGTCTACTCATACGACCCGACGACCGACGTCCTCGGACCGACCTAGAGAGTCCTTTTGTCGGGCCCGATTGCGGTACATTATTATTCATAGTAGTGACGTTAGAACAAAGTACAGAGGAGGACTTAAGGCCGGGTTGCAGTAATTTTAAGATTTTTGAACCTATAAAAATCGAACTAAATACGAGTTTTTTAATAAATAAAAATCATTACATAAAAATTGAACATACTCTCTAGTAAATCGTAAAGATAGAAACGCGATTTAGAATGATCGGCTCGATACTTTTTTTTATCAAACATGACTCTAAATCACAATTTCAAACGTGTACTGCTAAGACATTTCATCATGAATTTATATAAAAGTTATATCAATAGATAGAACTTTTTATTTTGAAGTAAATGTTGAAAACATATTGTATAATTTCTTTATAGTTTTTCTCCAAGAAGCAAAAAAACCGGCCAAGTGCGAGTCGGACTCGCGCACCGAGGGTTCCGTAAAAAAAATATATTATGTGATGTAACTAAAAATTTATGGTTTTCGTAATTATTCCTTTATCTGTGCTATAAGACGTTGCTTCGTACCAAATTTCAAGATTCTGAGTTCACGGGAAGTACCCTGTAGGTTTTGATTCCCTTGCGAGTGTCGAAAATTTGCGGCATAAACGGGAGTATCTTGATGTAACTAAAAATTTATGGTTTTCGTAATTATTCCTTTATCTATGCTATAAGACGTTGCTTCGTACCAAATTTCAAGATTCTGAGTTCACGGGAAGTACCCTGTAGGTTTTGATTCCCTTGCGAGTGTCGAAAATTTGCGGCATAAACGGGAGTATCTTTTGATCGCGTTGACTTAGAAGTTTGATTTTTTCACAGCTCCAAGAGACCATAGACTTGAGTATTTGATATGAATTTCAGCTTGATACCTCCACGCGTTCCTGAGAAAAAAGGTCTTGACAGACAGACAGACGGACAACAAAGTGATCCTATAAGGGTTCCGTTTTTTACTTTTGAGGTACGGAACCCTAAAAACAGTCAAAATTTAGGCATTATATCGCTCGCGCGGCAGGGCGGGGGGCGAGGTCGTGCGTACATAAAAACAAAGTACTGCAACCTCGCCTTAATACCGAAGGCATCTTCTACCAGTCACTCTCATCATTCTCTTGTCCTTATACCAATTCATTTGGGGTCGGCACAGCATGTCTTCTTCTTCCATACTTCTCTGTTTCTCGTCATCTCATGAAACACCTCCTTTCATGCAATTATTCTTGATACTGACCAGTCATCGTTTCTTTGGTCTACCAGTCAACCTTTGAGTAATTATTTATTACTAGCTTTTGCCAGCGTCTTCGCCCGCGTGAAAATGACGATTTTCCATACAAACTTTCATCCCCTATTTAAGTCCCTTAGGGGTTGAATTTCGAAAAATTATTCCTTATTCCTTGTCTACATTATAAAGGGAACCTCTGTGCAAAATTTCAGCTTTCTAGGTTCAAGACTTTGGGCTGGGCGTTGATGAGTCAGTCAGTCAGTCAGGACTTCTCTTTTTATTTATATATATATATGTTATGGACCAGGTGATTAATGCGGGCATTATTAATAATGCACGAGCATTATGAATAATGTCTAGCTTTATCGGGCTAAGTGATTAATTACTATCTTAACGTCATTATTTATCACATTGCACGGTCAATAATATATTGCTACATGACAATTGGGCAATTTGATAATAAAGCTATATTTGACGCGGTGCGAGGGCGGGGAGGGAAGTACGCGTGGCGTGACACGCTTTGACCAATCAGAGACCGCCATTCAGCGTGCGGCTCGTGCGGCGGACTTCAAGCGCTATTGTTTTTGTGGTTTTTAAAAAAAATAACCACGAAGGGGATGGCGGGGTCGATTGAGCGAGCGAAGCGAGCGAATAGACCCCGCCATCCCCTTCCCCTATTCTAACCTAACCTGTCCGTGTCGGGGTGCCCCAAGTCCCGAGCTCGCTTCGCTCGCTCTTGCATCCAAGTTTTCCTAGTTACGTGTTCGGTACCCTACAAACCGATTATTTAAGTTGTTTAATATTTAGTTTATTTTAAGTTAAATGACAATAACAATAAAAAAATTGTAATTAAATGTGTTTGTATTACTCTGCCCAAAAGGTGATGGGCAATATGTATAATGCCCAGTCAATTTGATTATTTGAATAATTATTATCAAATTGCACTTTCATATTGGGCATTTTTCATAATGACCGGGCATTATGTATACTGCCCAATTCATCACTTGGTCCATAACATATATATAGATAGATAGATAGATTAGTGCATCGATAGAATGAGCGAAAAAACACAAGTATACATTTTAAATTTAATATTTCTTTACATTACATAACATAACATGATGCCTGCAATCCCCAAAGGGTTAGGAGGCAGACGAGTCCTTAATAGTACACCCTATATCTCGCCATTCATGTTAAAGTCCCAAGTAAAGAGGGTGTGAATCCAGACTCCTTGGCTGCTATTGAGGAATTTCTGCTGCAAAAACCAAATAACGCTTTGGTAGACCCGGTAATCGAACCCTGCACCTTTTGCACAGTAATCACGCTTTGCGACACCTGAACCGCAACACCTACTTGACCCGCACGAGGCCATATTTATACAGAAAATGTATAGCTTGATATCTCCCCGTGTGTACGATACTTATTTACTTCAAAAAACCGTGAGAGCATTCCATAACACATTGTAGAAAGCCCATCAACATTAAAATCTCAAATTCTTGACATAATGTGACAGCTGGAATAATTTATGCCACATTGAATTTGCCACAACTCATTTTGTGACATTTGCTTCACGTGACGAACGACTTTCTTAAAAGTGATTTATATGCTAATTTTGATTTCGCTGTCTATTTTCGTGAAAATTTTAATGTGATGGAATACATTATGTGTGATAAAGGATTTGATTTTTGAGTTAATAATAATTTATGAACAAGAATAGTAGTGCCATTTTAATGGGACTGATATGAAAATTCGAATGAACAGTTCTCTTCTGCACTATTTTACTATGCGTCCATAACTCCATAGTCACTTACCCGTAGAACTAAGCGACGGAACATAACTAACTGCGGCCAAAATCTTCTACCAAGACGAGGTGCGACGTTGGTATTCGTACCACGAACTTCTTAAAGTTGACTAATATTTTTGCACCAGTACGTACCTAACGTACTAGTCTCCTGAAATATTAGTCAACTGAGTAGGTTTTCTTTTTTAGATCGAACATAAGCACAAGTGTACAGGCATCTTCTGAGCACACTCGTTCCTTCATACACCTCATCCATCGCTTTCTATCAGAAGTGATCAAGTCAAGAGCGGGTCCATTATGCAATAAAGCAAAAATTGTTCACCTTACAACCAGATCAAACCAAATACTCATATTTTTCAGTAGTATGAGGAAATATGTGTCTACAATTGCACAGCGTAGGTAATAGATAGATATCACTCCAAAAATATTTTTTTCAAAAAGCCACTCACTAATAACAATACAATTCCGTGCAGGAAACACATGATTAACCTCAACCCCTTAACAAGTTTAAACAATCACCCGACAGCTGCGCCCGCGCATGATTCGATGTTCCGATGAGTAATGTACAGCTTACTACAGAAGCTCAACTCCATACAACGAGCGAAGACAGGCGCACGCAACCATGTTGGTCAAGTACCAGTAACCTACACCTCTTAGTGTATTAAAATTGTCGAGCTCGCTGCGGTTGCTCTTAGAGCATTTGTTCCTTTTGATAAGGAACAGCTGATTTATCATATTTTGAAAATTATGAAAAAACTAACGGGCTCAGAACGATGTACTTCTTCCTTTATCGTGAGGTTAGCGCAGAGTTTATATTATGCCGTCCAGGGGCCTCTGAATTGGACATTACATGCCCTCGTGAAATGTCTTTCAGGCATGCTGCCTTCGGAGTTGTGGGTTCCTCGAAAGAGATACCGCGGCCTCGACACAAAGGACTAAGAAGGAACATGGGTGGTTTTTAGTCAGTAGAAGTCTGGCACTCACTACCGATCTGCCCACAGCGGAAGGAGTCATTTGATGATTTCCAACCCTCCAAAAAAAGGCATGCTGGTTTCTTCATGATGCAGTACTTAATGTCATCATCATTATACATTACGTGGAAACCTGTTGAGCGTCGGTGACCCTTCCACCTTGTATAGGGCGCTGACCTTTTCAAGTTTTCTCTCATATGATACCTACTGGTGACTAATGAGCCATTTGTTTTCTTTTCGATGTTCAACTGTTCCGCTTGATCTTGTTGATTGGGTGAATTAATTTAGTCATCCGTTTTCTGGGAATAGAGGCGCCAAATGGGAATGATATCAACAGTTTTAGGATTATTGTGACGTTATGTTTGTTCGGTATCTTCTGATTAGATAGTTTCATGTCTACTAATGTGTTGCCGTCATTAGAGAACGTTGAAATATTTTATGCATTCGTCATCACCACCTTCCTGCCCTTGACCAATGTTACTTTCAATACGTTTATTTTTCTTCTATTCTCCCTTTTTTTCATGTCACTCCTCACACAATCCGTCCATCGTTTCCTTGTTCTTATGTATTCAATATCATCTTTGTAGTCGAATGTTGATCACTGATGAAGATAGGTTTCCACCAATCGTCGCCACATCGGCTAGTTCTATGTTTCTTGACTCATATTTTTTTTCTCATCTCATTTTAACCATTTAAAGATCAAAGATGTATGTATATTGCTATAAGCGGAAGTAACACAATGTAATGTATTGTCAACACAGTAACAAAATAACTAAAGTTCAGAGGTTACTGCTAAACAAAATGAAGACAATAGAATCGCTACTGGTTGCTAAAAACAAATAAAGATCGTGTTTACAAACATGATCAGAGAAACTAAAAGTAAAATAGCCGCTAAATACAACATTGTTTTAATGTTTGTTGCCAAGCTATGGTCTGTGCTATGAACAATAGGTGCCTATGTCATCATCATCATCAGCCTATAATGTTGCCACTGCAGGGACTCAGGCCTCCTCTCTAGGAGAGGGATGGGCTATAATCCACCACGCGGGCCCAGTACTGTGCCTGTGTGATAATATGCAAATGTGATATTTTTGAGAATGTACAGACGTCTACACATCAAGCTTTACATTTCCAGTTTGAGCTGATCTCGCACTGTACGGAAATCCTATACAATGCGAGACTACCCTTTAGTCTGTTGTGAATCCCATGATCTACCCATCTTCTCAGGTATTAAATATTATTTAAACATAACTGGTAAAATGTGGGTATACTATTAGGTACAACTCTACCTTACCTGCGTGAGCTATTAAATACTATTCAAATACAATGAACGATGCAAATATTCGAAGGAAAGCAAAAATTTTGTGACGGGATAGGGTTAATTTAACTGGTAACAAAAATGTAGATGATAAAGGTAATAAGAATACTGGAAATTCAGTACAAACCACTGCCATTCATATCAGGAAACCATGTTTAATTTAAACAGTGCACTTTGCCCCACTGGCTCCATTCTTCGTGAACTTATGACATAGACGTGCACCAACGGAACTACAATTAATATGTCCATTCTTTGTTTCAGTATTTTATGATTTTCTCTGGCATTCGTTGGGGTTTTATACATTTCGGTTGGTGAGAAAATTGTGCAATGACGCATTACTTTGTGTAATTTATCTCATTCACCGCTGCTCTAAAAACGGTGAAGGAAAACATCGTGAAGAAACCGGCAAGTCTTAGAACCAAAAACATCGAAGACATGTGACATTTACCAACCCGGACTGGGCCCACGTGGTGGATATATAATTATAGCCCATCCCTCTCCTAAAGAGTAGGCCTGAGTCCCTGCAGTGGGAACATTATGGGCTGATGATGATGATGACGTGAAGAGACATAGTGCTGTTCTTGACCTTTTTGGAGAAAAATGTCACTAGCTCTTTGTTTGTTCATTGTTTATTCTTCCTTAACAACTATTTACCCTATTTTCCAAGAACAAGAAAAAAAAAGGTAAAATTACTGGAAGGTTACACACGTAAGCTAATTAGAAAACTACCTCCACATAATAAAACACTTATTTGCATGCAAGAAGTAACTTCTAGAACATTACTTTTTATTTACAATTTATTTTATGTGAGTTGGCGTCCATTTTACTAGCAGTAAATTCACGCTGTATAGAATTTAGCACCTTCTACAAAACGACTTCTAAAAAAAGGAGGTTCTCAATTCGGATGTTTAAATAAATATTTTTTTTTTTGTTCGGGCATAACTCCGTCACTTGCTAACCGATTTGAAAAATATTTTTTTTTGGAAAGGGTATACTTCCCAAATGGTCCCATATTTTTTTATCTAAATCAGACAAGCGTTTTTTGAAAAATCAACAAAACTAAAAAAAATACTACATTGTCCACATTATGACCCATGAACATGTGAACTTACAATAATTATGTGAACCACTAAAAAGTGAAAAAAAAACTTTAAAAAAACTTTTTATATAAGTGCCTTGTTGGTCTATAGCGGTCGCAATCATGACTGCTGAGCATGAGGTCCAGAGTTCCATTCCCAGGTTGAGCAAAGTGTTGGGTTTTGCCATCGGGAATTTCTCAGGGGCAGCTATTGATTGAGCCGGGATTTGTGCGCCGTTGATGTCAAAAGCCACCCAAAAGGGGGCAACCCTTTTGTGTTTTTCCTTAGACTTAAGCTAAGACTTATACATAACTGGCAAAATGTGGGTGTACATGTACAATCAAAATATTTCTATTTCACTATATTTATGGGTATTTTTCAAACGTCGAGAAAAGTTGCACAGTTCGGGTTGATAATTTCTTATGAAAAAAGAAAAGAAAGAAAGAAAACATATTTATTTAGTACAGTCGAACCATCTAATAAGTATACAGCCAGCTAACTTGTAATTACTTTTATAATTATACAGATACATTTAGAGACTGATGTCATACGTCACAGCGTTAGACATCAGTCGCTTAATGCGAAACACTTGATAAAAACAAAATTACAATCAATATTTTCAGTGTTATAGAATTATAAAGATCTCTACCCTGTATACTTATTAGCTTGTTCGACAGTACATGCCACAAGAAAAACCAGAAAAAAAACCAATAAAGAATAATATAAGAATAGAATATAGAGAAAAACCAGTAATAACTCCATGGTTACTCTTTTAATACTTATTTATTTAGTACATGCTTCCAGCTAATAAAAACAAACAAAAAGAAGAAGCAATAGTCATATTAATAAAGGAAGTTACACATAAGAAATTCAATGTATTGTGGACTAAAAATACGCTTATTATTGAATTCACATTGTAAGCAGCAAGGTCAAGACTGGGATTATTAACTAATTGGCTCTTTATTTAGACCAGACGTACTGAGAAATTGAGTAGGTGCTTATAAAACTATTTTTATACACAACACAATTGAGACTTCAATAAAATAAAGACTATTCTTAGGAAGACATGTTGGTAAGTGGAAGCCGGACGCCTTACTAGGACATAATGGTGACATTAGGTCGTCGCTAAATAATAACAACTGATCGCATTGGGTCGGTCTTTTGGTGAAAACGGGAATTAAAGTTATATTGTTGTTGATTAATGTTGTTGTTATATTTTTTATTGTTCCCGTTAGAGCACCACGTCAAATTATTGATTGGTGCTCTATTGGGAATACCTTTGGTGCTCTAAGCGTAGGTGCATTAAAAATAGGTGCTCAAACGACAATAGGTACCTACCTCAAACCATGCTTACCTAGGTTGGTTTATTTATTTCACAAGGGTATCAACAGCTATACGGTACTTCTCTCTCGTTGACCTAGAATCATGAAATTTGACTAGAAGTAATGTTTTACATCAAATATTATGGAAAAAAATCACAAACCCGCAAATATAAATAAGTTCAATAATAAAATACTTACAAGTTTAACCGTTCATGAGCGAGTCTAACTCGCACTTGACCGATTTCTAAGATCAAATTACACTTACAAAATGTTTGACGTTTCCTCTAAAAAAAATCAGCTAGAAAAAAATGATTTATAAGTCTAACAAGTAAGCTAGATTAATGATAAAAACTTTCACAAAAAAATAATGATTGGAACCCAATTTTACTCAGGCCGAATAATATTATCCTAGCCATTTTAAGCGTAAATATAAATCAAATTACAAACTGCTTTTAGACTGTGATTTCAATACCTACCTCCCTTCAAATTAGTTTTGATAAATACCCATTATTAATCCATTAAACTCATTAAATATTTCGTTAACGGCATTAATTTTGTTAAGAAATGCTTGTCATAATTCCTTGTGAACGATCTAATTAATTGGCGTGTATTTACTAAAATTATCTTCTCTTAGTAAATAATTGTAGGTAGGTACCTGAACAATGGGCTAACAAAGAGATTGGTATTAATATAGGCTTTCGTTTTAATTGAATATTTGTGTGTGATTGGAGGAGTGAAAATAGGCATACTTTGAAGTAGTCTCAATTTAAAATTGATAGAAGGCTTACAAAAAGACGATTGAAGTAATGTTTCTATAATTATGTTTTCTGTCATACTGTTGGGCACAGGCCTCCCCCAATTCCTTCCAAGAGGTCTTTTCCTGTACCTCCTCGAACTAAGCCTTTTTTTTTTTTTTTGGTCGGTGGAAAATCATCGAATAACCCCCCCCCCCCCGCTCTTGGGCAGAGCGAAGGGGAGTGTCAGACTTCTACTGACTAAAAACCAAACCCATGTTCCTTCTTCTTCGCCCTTGTGTTGGAGCCGCGGTAACCTTTCGATATCCACAGCCCCGACGGGCGTCGGCCCTTGCGGGCCCCTCCTTGCTCGAACTAAGCCTCACGTATGTACCTACGCGTCCTGATCGTCTCGCCACCTCTTTCTGGGCTGCTTCAGCCGTCCGTCTTCCGGCAACCAAACTTTTGCCAAGCGATCATCGTGCATGCGGCTGACATGACTCGCCCAATCCCACTTTACTATGCCCGTTTTGGAACAAAGCATGGTGATTCCAAAATTCTGCGTAAACTAGATATATTTCCATAAACGACATACAAAGTTATTCATGTCAGCTAACTCAACACAATAGAACACCGATAACCACCATTAACTCCCTAAATCCACAATAATCCTGTAAAAACCGAAAAACACATATCAATAACCCATTGAAAACCAATCCCAGTATCGCATGCGAAACGCATGTAAAACAAGAACCAATTGGCCAGCCAATCACGTGGCTTATAGCACAATGTGACAAATGTATCCGTAACATATACATATACACTTACAATAATTTCAGAATGGCGGAATTACGGTAATAATTCTGTGGCACGCAACCGACAACAGGTCCCTTCACCCTACGTGACGTTTTGATGTGAGAATTATGTGTGGTATTGATTATGACATGGATTTTCTAAGCGATTTGCAGTATTTTCATGGAAATGTTGGGTAACGTTTTTTTTTTTATTAGCGTGTTTGTAGAGTGTAATTGAATGTAATACTAAGCTTATAAAAGAAATAAGTAAGGAAAATGTATTAACCCTTAGATCCCAAAAGGGAATTGGAGTAGGGGAAAATAACATAACGCCTCCTTTAGTCCTCGAAGGATTAAGCAAAAGTGTACCTAACTGATAAGCTATTTAAGCCGTCCCTTAGTAAAAATTTTACATAAAAAAAAAAAAAAATTAAAACTTTTTATTTCCAAAAAACACTTCATAAATTTTGAACAAACACACATCGCTTAATCTTAAATCTGAATCTTAAATCTGAAAGATTATGTGCGAGTGAGGCGTCTCGCTTGTTTACATTAAAATATATTTTTACATCACATTACATTATTTGTTTATTTGTGAAAGATCTGGAGGAACTTTGTATTGATCCACTGTGAGGTAATATTTAATTATTCGTTTTATTTGCAAGGTATTCTTTGATTTTAATTTATTAGTTAATTGCTTAGGGAGTTTATTCAACATGTTAGGTAACAAGTACCTCCAGGTCCTTCTTCCATATTCATTGTTACATTTTGGCAGATTAAATAATGGTAGGTATTCTAAACATCTTAAGTTGTTAGGTCTTATTTTTTTACTTATTTTATCAATTTCGTTAGCATATTGTGATATTACATACTTTTGTATGACAAAACTGTCAAAACCTTTACTAAGTGATGGCCTAAGTAATCATTAAAGCTCTCTGATTGCGGCAGTAAGAGTACACTCACATTTCGCTAGTTAAGATTTTGAAGTCCTTTGTAATAAGGGGAAGCCGATTGCAATCAACCGGGCAAAAATCACGAATTCGTGGCTGCTACAGAAAAAACATTTTTTTCTGAAAAATTACCAATAAATCATTCTAAGTTTTTCGCATTTTAATTATTAAACAATTATAAAGAATGACTTATTTTATAATCGTATATTTTTCTTGTTTCAGGTCAGTACTCACAAAAGTAGCGCTAGCTTATGGCGCCGTGTTATTGGTCAAACATAACGATTGTACAGTAAGTTACTACATAAGACTTATTACCTCTACCACCCACTGTTTCTTATTTCTTTTAAATTGGACAGAAGCCCAGACATACAAAGGAATACAAAATAATAGTTTCGGCTAATATTACCACTGATGTTCAATAGATATCATCATTAAATAACGCAGCGTATTTTATATGTGGCTCATAATGATGTACTTGAATACGTGTCAACCGATAGGGCGTCGGTATCCTTTCTCCCCTATCTATCACTTTACAGAATAATTACTAGAGCCAAAAATAAAGCAACACAATATCCATTCTCAAAAAAGAAACTTGTCTAGATGTGTTTACCAAGCATTCAGCGACAGCTCAGCAAGCCGTTGCCAAAATACTAAATGTAAAGAAAACAGTTTTAACAAAATATGCTGCAAATTCCACTAAAGGCTTACACTTGTTTTTTTGGTCTGTCTGACAGTTTTGTTGCTGTGTTTTCTGGAACACTGCGTTTCGTTTCGTGCAGATAGTTTTATTATGATTAATGTTTACTCTAGTTTTTTACTCGAGAATTGAGAACCTCCTGCTTTTTTGAAGTCGGGTATAATTGTTGCAATAATAGAGCGAAGTGCCTTTCGGCTTTGTCAAGGGTTTTCGTCTGGCTAGATGCAGAGATGGTTGATGGAGTAAGGGTCTGACAGAATGGTGTCCAATGTTGGGCGTAAGGAACGGGTTGTTAGAAGCGAGAGAAATTGACGGATGAGGGATGCACAATACATAGCAGAGTGGCAAAGGATGAGGGCTATACCCAACTGTGGGCGATTCTGGGCTTAAATGGAATTCACTTAAAATTGTACCCTCTAATATTAAATATCAACAAATAATCTTTGCAAAGTAATTATACTTATTACTAATATTATTATGCACACTGTGAAATGGTCAAAGATATTCGTTTCCTCATTCTTCTCACGTACGAATGGAGAAGTTTTTAAAAATGGCCGAAAATAACTCGCCTTTTACTTTTGAATATGTAATGAAGATGTTTAAAACAGTCTCTTTTATATTCAGGGACAGACTTTTTCTTTTTTGAAGAAACTTGTAAGGTGACATTGTGATAGATTTTGATTTCTGTTTACATGGTACGTTGATGCATGCAATAGTAGCCTATCACCATCTGCCTAGCCTTTTCCCAACTATGTTGGGGACGACTTCCAGTCTAACCGGATGCAGCTGAATACCGGTATTTTACATGGAGCGACTGCCTATCAGACCTCCACAACTTATGTTAGTTAATACTAGGTAATGAGACACAGGGATTTTCACTGTGAGAGCGACCATGTTGTAATCCACAACGCGGCCCAGTGGCGTGCCTCACATGCCTTTGAATTCTAGGAAATGCATTATCTTGGTTTCTTACGTTCTTTTCTCTCTCTGTGTCTCACACAAAAAAGGGTTTGTCCCAGCAGTGGGACTGTTATACACTGCTTATACCTACTATTACATTTTGTGAGGACATCTTTTGCTAAAGTCTATTTTTACTAAGATGTAGTAGGTATATTAGTTTACCATAAAAATGAATGAACTAGTTTGCGATCGGAAACTGTAAACTAGTTTATGTTAACTGGGTTCTAAAAGTATGTTACGGTTTTGTATCAGTTAGGTTTAGTTGTAAACGTCATATTTAATTAAATCGGTTAAAATAATACTAGTTTTAGTCATCATGATTGAGAGTAGACTTTGTCATTGAGTTAATTCGATTATTCGCCTCTGCGCGCTGTGGTTCCATTCTGCCCTGTATACTAGCAGTGGTAACGTTATGAACTGATTTTAATGTTTGGGTCACAATTCCCAACTTTGTTACGGTTGGCTTCCAGTTTGACCAGATGCAGCTGAAAATAAGTATCTTCTATCTATATAAATAAAAAGAGAAGTCCTGACTGACTGACTGACTGACAGACTGACTCATCAACGCCCACCCCAAACCCTTGGACCTAGAAAGCTGAAATTTTGCACAGAGGTTTCCTTTATAATGTAGACAAGGAATAAGAAAGGATTTTTCCAAATTCAAACCCTAAGGGATTTAAATAGGGGATGAAAGTTTGTATGGAAAATCGTCATTTTCACGGGGGCGAAGCCGCTGGCAAAAGCTAGTTTTACATAAAACGACCGCTTATCTGATCTTCACAACCTAGTTATTACTGGGTTATACGATACCCCTTGGAAAGATTGGTTACCAACGCCTGTTAAAACTCTACAAATGACAACTGGGATCCAAGCATGCATGCTTTCCGAGGCACGGAGGAAACCCAGTAGGTATGTAATGTTGGTCATCCCATCCATAGACTGACCTAAGCAAGCGCGACGGGTCAGAATGTTAACTGAGTTGGTAATCTACGAAGAAATTTGATTATGGTAAAAAATAGAGCATTTTGTTTCCGTAAAGAAACAATATAATATTAATAATTTCCACTGAAACGTGTAATTAATAATTACAAACAGCTGATGTCCATTGTCTTTAAGCACGTGTACACACAATGGCCACTAACCTTGAAGTTACGTAAACCACGCTCTGTTTAACAATCAACGCGATAACTTAAATTTCACTTAACCGAGTTATGAATGCATAACTTGTGTGTTAACTAAGTTGTTTATACAGTTAATTAATTAAGTAATGGTCTGTGCTCGGACGATAATTGGTGCATTCACCTGATTAGACGTTCGTGCATTAAATCTAGGTTGAAACTGTTGAAAATATACCTTATTAGAATGTCAAGATTTGTATCTCACGAATATTTATTTTGTGATTTTTATAGGTAGTTAACCAGTGCATTAGAAGACAAAATAATTTGGCCATCTTAAATTTTTCTATGTTCTCCTGAAAAGAACTTAGGCATGATCTTCACCGATGCGTGGGAATATCCAGCGAGACTCAAAGCAAATACAGGTACTGTATGTACTTAGCAGGTTATATGCTCTGTCCCACTCCTGGCCAAAGGCCTTCCTCCACACTCACATTAATTAGCATCAAATATATTATTTTTAAATCCCTGTCGGCACCCCTCATATAATATAAATCTTTAACAATCAGCCTCTATAAAAATCTAATCTCTAAATCAAACTTTCAACCACCGAACCAGATTTCGATCCACAAAATCCTATCAATGTTTGGAGCAAACAAACTGATATTCCGACTGCGTTTACTTACGCTAAACAAAGAAAGTGTTGAAGCGAGTTATCGTCGTCACGGCAGCGCACGTGCGCGGGCGCACGCGACAAGTTTTGTGATATACGGGTGGAATGCTAGGCGAGCGGTAGGACGGATTTGTTGGCGAGCTTGTTGGGTGTATAATTTGGTAGAGCAGCTGTAATTTTTGATTGGTTGTTATTTATTTGTTTTGGACAGGATACGTATTGTGGTGGATATAAATTTTGGTGTATAGGGTCTAGAATAAATAGACCATATTATAAAATTGATGTAGGCACATTGACGCAGATTGTTTTCTGTCTCTATGAAAATAAAAAAAATTATGGGACCAAATGGCAACTATTCCGCATCAGACTAAAAAAGAATCACGTAAATCGGATCATAAATCGCAGCGTAATCGGTGTACATACACAGAAAAAAAAACATATCAATCGAATTGAGAACCTCCTCCTTTTTGGGAAGTCGGTTAAAAAGTAGTTTAAAAAAAGGCCGTAAAGTTCCTCAATATGAAAATGAATAGAATGAATAATAATAATAAATGTATGTTGTGGCTAGTGGGCAGAACCAAAAGTTACTGTCATTGAGTTTTTTTTTATGTAAATGTACTAAGTAGTGAATATTGCGGCGTAGATAGCGTTGTAGTACTTTTTTGTACTATTTTGCTGGAGAAGTGCAAAAAAAACATTTTTTAGATCAAAACGATTAAACATAACCCAGTTAGTTAGAAATTCCTACCAAGTCCAATATCCTAAACCCAATACAATTTGGTTCACTTCACTACTCCCAAGCTAGGTGCTCAAGAGTACTTCAATCAATGTTCTCCAGTCTTGCTAACAATGTGCCTCGGGCAAGCATGGCGTGCCAATTAACCGGTCGTTATGCAATATGCGTGTGAGAGTCATCGGCCATATGTACAAGTTAGAACCGGTTTCTGTATGCATTTATATATGTGTTTGCGATGGCTTAAGACTGACTTGGGATATTTTTGGTTATAGGTTGGTTTCAGAATGGGACGAGTTTTATACTTAAATTAATATCCTAGTAATACTTTTATTTCGTTTATGAAACTTTAAACTCTTGGCATAAAGTCGAATGTCAAACATTCAGCAGTGGGCTATTAGTTAGGCGTTCATTTAGTGGTTGCCTACATTTATTGAAAACAGTTATTATGGTTACAGTTTTTCTAATCTAGCACAGAATATAAACAATTTAATGTGTTAATGGAATCTGACGCTTGAATGTTGTTTTGGAGGTATAGGTATTAAAAAGATCTGAGAATCACCATAATAGAGCTTTCTGTCTCTACGAAACGTAGCACGAAATTGGTAAGATTTCGGTATTCTACGAAGTGAAAAATGAAGTAAAATTAAAGTAGATATTATTAGTAATAGGTTGGCTGGTAGAAAATACCAAGTGTATAACAATATTATACACGAAGTTGTGGTGCCATATTTCGATTAAATATAGCTGCATTGCATGTTTTCTATAAACAAGCATTCCGAAAAAATAAAACCTGCTTCCAAAACCATAATGCCCAATCACAAACTCGCCACCCCAATGAACCGTATGTCACACGAACGACACGACAACCAATCAGACGACTATTAGGTAACGAGTTGCGTGTGAGTCGCAAACCCGCGACCGGTCGCAATGTAGACCATAGTCCGGTTATTTGTATAGCTTAACCGGTTTTGACGTGGCGCCTCGGATTAGCGTGTATGTGTGTTTGTGTGTGTGTTTGACAGAAATAATTGATGGTGTTTGATTTTGTGTATTAGTGTCTCTTTTAATTTATGTGATGCTTATTACTTACTAATTGGACATTTATATTTCTGATTATCGTGATTATGATGTTTAACTAAATCATAAGCTTTTATGATAGGAGTAATACCCAAGATAAATATGTAACGTTTATAGTTACCGACGCGACGCGACATTTAAAATCTGGGCGCGTTTGTGATATAGATAGGAGCGTACCGAGTGTACGTAAAAGCTAAGCAGATAATGAATTAATGATTATTGATGATTGAAAGTAAGGGGCAGTGATGAGTGATAGTCGAGTGTTTTTTGGTTAGATATGTTGTTTGGTTGAACAATTAGAACAATGAAATTGTAAGAGGCAATAATGCACAATTAAATAAATTTTGTACATCTCTATGTTTAAACTCGATCGAATCTTTTATCACTCACTAAGCGAAGCTCCTAACTAACTGTTCGTTCTTTTCGATAAATTATGAGATAGTAAATAAGTAGATAAACACATTGTTCCATAAAACCAAATTCACAATAAACAGCACTATAAATACTTCAAACGCTCTAGTAAACAATTAAACCTTAAAATGGCCGCCAAAGAATGTTGTTCACAACGAATAGCTCCCGACGAATATCCTTTGTTTATTTAATGACTCATAAATTTTAGATAAAATGTCTCCTGTCTCCTGGGATGGGGTTTAGTTGCTACACTTTGTTCCTTATCCTTTATTAAAGTTACGACCTTGAGTTACGGTTAGTTTCTGAAAACATTTCTTAGGTTTTGATACTGAAAAACGTTACAAGTGGCAATAAAATTTGAGGGTTGTCCTCGATTTCCCTGAGATCCCATCATCAGATCCTGACTTGGTGACAATGGGACCACCTCGGGAGTATACTGTTTTGAATACAAAAATAATTTTGAAAATCGGTTCTTTATAATGACGGAGATATCCGGAAACAAACATAGAAAAAAAAAACCATACATTGAGAACCTCATCTTTTTGGAACTTGGTTGAAATATAGCAGGATGTCGTTTCATGTTTAATGCGCGTAAAGTGAAAATGTAGCAGGTTGATGGCAATAGGCTCACCCCCTATTACATGGGACTTAAAGAAAACTGGCGAAATACGGGTAAGCTATGGTACGAGTATTAGGTAGTCCTTTCCTCCCACCTCTCAACCCAACCTTAATTCTGCAGCTTTTTACGATACTCAAAAATTTCGTTACAGCTTTTAAATAGTTTTAAAAATTTAGAGCTCTCAAATCATAACCTATAATAACCCTGTCAACCAAAATCATCTCATCTTTGATTTCACTCCAATAAATACATAAATACCTTGACAACTCGCTGTCTACCTACCAACGATACGTCGGGGAAATAATACACATTGTGCGAACAAATAAACAGGGGAGTATATCTGTCCTCTATGTCGGGGATTCGATCTACTCCGAGAGCTTGCCACCCTAGGGATTGCCGGAGATAAAATGTAGTTACAGATAGGGTTACCGTTTTGAAATTTTGAAAAATTCTCATAACAATCTGGACAGGCGCAAAGAAGACTGGACGTTTACAAAAATATTTTTATTAAATGCCGTAAGTTGTGTAAAGTTCAAACAAATTAGAAGGGAGTCGTATAAGTTTGGAGCAGGGATATAAACAAGTAATGGATATTTGGCGGGTTAGAGGAACAGTGTGTAAAGTTCCTCATCCCCCGTAGAAAAGGGAGGATCCTCCGACCGGACGGGTGTTGTGTCCGGTGGGCTAACTGTTCGACAGTTGTAAGTCGGGAACTCCTTTAAAGGCTTATGTCGCGCTCGGATAATGTTCATAGCGCGATGTAGGATTTACTGTCGATCGTTGTTAGTACGCAGGTGTTGCGATAGATGTCGCTAGTCGCCACAGATATTAATGTTGATGATTTGATGGTTGGACAGGGAGAGGAAAGCCAAAGAAAAGATGGCTGTCATGTGTGAGGAATGATGTGGAAGAGAAAGGAGTCAATGATGATGATGATGACTGGCAGAAGAAAATGGAATAAGGAAATGTGTTGCGCCGACCCCAAAAAGAATGGGACAAGGGCAGTAAGATGATGACACAAGGGCGAAGAAGGAACATGGGTTTGGTTTTTAGTCAGTAGAAGTCTGACATTCCCCTTCGCTCTGCCCAAGAGCGGGGGGGGGGGGGGGGGTTATTCGATGATTTGTTGATGATGATTCATTCCACCCACCAAAAAAAAAATACTATGATGAAAGTCTGTAAAAATGACAGAGCCAGATAAAATCTAGACGGTTGGAAACCCTTGTTGCATAGGACATGTGCAAAGCTATCTTGGTAGGACGTTTTATTTTTAATCAACAGTAAGAAAGTTTTCATCTGAAAAGAGGTACAGCGTTTTACAGGACTCTCGATGGGATTAAATGCTGTGGTGAGTAATAGGATTTTTTGTAGATGTGGGAATGTAATTTTGGTTAAGGTGTAGTTTTAAATCGACCGTGTTTATTTAATTCCACTTTAAAGGGCTCTTTTCTTGTGATAACCGCATAGCGGATAAAATTGCTAGTGTCAATGCTAAAATTAAAACCAAATTAGTATGTTAATTTTTTTTTTGGTAACAATTAAAAAATCTTATTTTCGAAAATATCGAAATAAATATGAAAAAATATAATAGAGATCTTATTTCATATTTGGCTGGACATTGTCAACTATCCCCGAGCTTATTTCGATATCCATTAAAAGGTAGGTCTCGGACAATTATAAAGGTACGCTCATTGTCGGTACAACAAGCATTTCACTTTCACGAATATGCTCATCTTATTCGATTGCATGAAACTCACACGCCATGGTAAAAAAGATTCAATAATTAATTTCCTCGTAAAAGCAAAACACGAAGAACAATATATCCTCGAACTATTCTTTTCAGCTACACCAAACTTCATGTACAACAAAACACCCAACATATTACACCCAAAACGGCGTACAAAAGGCAATCGCTGCCAAATAGGATCTGCAAATCTTCGTGCGATTTCGGAAGTCTTCGTGAATCTTCGCAATACGTTAGGTACAGAATAAGTAGAGGCATTGAATACTCGGGATTCTGCCTCCGATCGGGCAAACCCCTTGAGACCGGCAGGTTGAGATGAAATTGGATTGTCAGGTTGAAGATGACATTGGTACGCGCTATACAGTTTATAGCTGTGATGTAGGAATTTATTGTGAAGATTGGATTTGGGAGTGCAAGGAATAAATAAACCTGTTTGTAGGTGTTATTATTACATTATAATATATAGTACACCTATAGTTATGTTACATAGTCACCTAAAGCTTTATTCATCCACGTTGTTTAAAAGATAGCGCTTCAACAACCAGATTAAAAATTAAAATATAAAAAAATATAAATTAGACTAATTATTATTATACGTACGACTAACTCGCATCCAGTGTGTGCGCTCCCATAGTACTTGGAAGGTTAGGATCGTTCGTGCGTGTTCGTACGAGTAAAATTCGTACGAAAACGCTTCCAAACTGAGCGCGACCCTAAACTCAAGTCCGATCCGGCATGGAGTATTGCTGTCATGTTTGGGATGGCTCAGCCAAATACCAACTTGCCACACTTGAGTCTGTAGAGCGCAGAGTCAGGAGGCTAATTGGTGACGCTAAGCTGGTTGCCAAGCTACATAGCCTGGCCCACCACTGCAAAGTTGCATGTCTGTAGGTCTTCTACAGACTGTACTTCGGAGAGTGTGCGCAAGAACTCCACGAGCCTTGTCCGTTTTCCCACACATTCGTACGACGCGTTTTGCTAAATCTTTCATTATTCGTACAGCCAAGGAGTGGAACTCCCTGCCTGCGTCGGTTTTCCCGAGTTCATATAACCCCAATCTATTTAAGTCGCGAGTAAATAGGCTTCTTCTGGGTAAGCTGAAGTAAGCTCGTTTCATCGTCGACCTCATCTCTGCCCTTTTTTTTTTGGTGGGTGGAAAATCATCAAATAACCCCCCCCCCCCCCCGCTCTTGGGCAGAGCGAAGGGGAGTGTCAGACTTCTACTGACTAAAAACCAAACCCATGTTCCTTCTTCTTCGCCCTTGTGTCGGAGCCGCGGTAACCTTTCGATATCCACAGCCCCGATGGGCGTCGGCCCTTGCGGGCCCCTCCTTGCTGACATCTCTTTGAGGCGTGCGTGGAACACGTACGCGCCGCCGACACGGTCTGTTGCCGTCATGACGACGGCCGGACGGCGAGCTAGCCCGTTACTCACCGTCCACAGGCCCGCGTCTACGGTGGCCGGAGGTCATCGCGTGCCCTCCGACGCCCGGAGCGCCTTCCGCGGTGGTACCTCATCTCTGCCCTTAGGGCAAGATTGAGGTCAAGAGTAAGCACATATGGAATTAAAAAAATTAAAACACTTTGTCTAAGTCATCTTAGTGCCTAAGCCAAGTCAACAAGTCCTCAAGACAAGTCAAATGTTTTAAACGGACACAGTACTTTAAAGCAGCTTTCCATGCCTCGGAAAACACGCTAAGCTGATGGTTGTCAGTGGCCTGAAAGTCTGACAACCAGTCTTACCAAAGGGTATCGTATTACCTTGTACTAGTTGAATTATGGAGGTCAGATAGGCAGTTGCTCCATGTAAAATACTGGTATATATCCCAACCTAGTTGGGAAAAATCATATGATGAGTAATGCAAAGCAAAAGATAAATATTGCATTAATACTCGTTGAAAAATAATCTGCTGACTACAATAAAATGAAGAACAAAAGCTCAGATTTCTATTTCATCATCATTTTCAGATACTACCGAAAAACTTAGCTAATAATCCTGAAACAACACAATAATTATACCTACGAAATATTTCAATAAAGACTAATGATATCTTCATTGTTTCATTATTACTGAAAGAACCTTATCTTGAAGGTTCATAATAAATAGGTTTAGGTTCCTTGATAGACCAACATTATTCTCTCACGTTAATTAAGATAAAAACGTTGGAACAATTAGAGGAATCCAGTTCAGTGGTTTAAATTGGAAATGGTTCAGTACTGAGACGAAGTTTATAGTCGAATCAGGTTGTTTCTAAGGAAAATTTTGTGTCTATGCGAGTTTTGAGAGAGAGAGGAGCTCGTGGCTACATAAGAATGTTAAGCTGACCTTGCCTAGGTTGGTTGCAGAGGGTGGAGTCTGACAACCAGTCTTACCAAGGGGTATCGTATTACCCAGACTAACTGGTTGTGGAGGTCAGATAGGCAGTCGCTCCATCAAAAATGCTAAGTCTGAAAAAAGCTCAAGAAAATCTAGTCTGTTAGTAAAATTGTAAAAGCATACATATCGGTTCTTACAACTAAAACCTTTCTTGCCCTTCTTCTATCTATATTATATAAATAAAGAGAGAAGTCCTGACTGACTGACTGACTCATCAACGCCCAGCCCAAACCCTTGGACCTAGAAAGCTGAAATTTTGCACAGAGGTTCCCTGTATAATGTAGACAAGGAATAAGGAAGGATTTTCCGAAATTCAACCCCTAAGCAAATATGATTGCCCGCAGGTTTTCTCGTAGCTCCAAGGATGTAAAGATCACCTTGTTTCGAGCCTACTGCACATCTTTTTACACGAGTAGTCTGTGGGTGTCATATTTGCAGAAATCCTACAGCGCTCTCCGCGTACAATATAATAACGCGTTGAGGGCACTGCTGCGGCTGCCTCGCTTCTGCAGCGCATCGGGAATGTTTGCGAGCGTCGGCATTGACTGTTTTTATACAACTATACGTAAGAGGGCGACCTCGATAGCGAGCAGAGTGCGGGGCAGTGGCAACAGTCTTCTTACCGTTGTTGCCAACAGGTTAGACGGACCTTTTATGCAGCGTTGGCAGGCTTTACATGCACCTGTATACCGGGCGTGGGGCAGGTAAATTTTTTAGATTCATTATCAGATTAATATTATTCCTTTTTAATTATTAAATTTAAATTTTCATTTCATTTTTATATCTGATTGTGGTCATGTCGTATTTACATTTTGAAAGTTTATATTTTGACATTTTACTTTTGACATTTTAAATTTTGACATTTTGCATTTTGACACTACATTATTTTTATTTTTTTGACTCATGAAGTCTATTTTTATTTCAATTGTAGCTTTAAAATGAATTTTATTTTATGAATTTAGATATTATTTTATGATTACTTACGCATTTTTGGTAATTCGTAGTATGTGTTGTTACATATTGGCCCTCAGTATTATGATTATTTTTACTAACACTATTCTTTAAGTATACCTACTAACAAAAATATGGATCATTGTTGTCTAAATTGAATAAATAAATTATTATTAAGGGAGTTAAATAGGGGATGAAAGTTTGTATGGAAAATCGTCATTTTCACGCGGGCGAAGCCGCTGGCAAAAGCTAGTTCTTTAATAAAACACACTAGTAACCTTATTCATTCCTTACTTTACCGAAATCTTAATCCTTTACACGCAGTCACCCATACATTCAAAACCAAAGTCAGCAATTTGAATATCCACACATATTGAAAATAAACTCCTTACAAATTTAATAAATCCCGCCTTTTAGCAAATCACAAATCCCTCATCGAAACCGGTTCAATCCAGAATATTTCAGAATTAACCGGTATGCACTGACTTGGAGCGGAGTTGAGAGACTCTCAAGGGATACGATGCAATCCGGAATATGTGAATACTTGGTCTATTAGGGAGGATTGTGTTAAGATACTCTTAGGTAGTATATTCTACTAGTATTGTTGGAACTGTTATTCGACTTCGGTATTTTAAAGTATGAAGTTCACAGTGATTTGAGGTTTATTCATAGTTATCCTGTAATGATCCCCCTGCTGGGACACAGGCCTCCTCTACGAGAGGGTCTCTATGGGTCGTATGGTCTCTAGGGGATGGGCCGAGTGTGGGTTCCTTGAAGTCACAATGTCTTAAAGTTTTTGGTTCTAGGATATGTCGGTTCCTTCACGATGTTTTCCTTTACCGTTTTGACAGCAGTAGTGATTATATAAATAACCCTCTTTACGCCTGCCTGGGTTTGATTCGACTTACTACTTCTAAGTCGAAAAAGTCACTTCTTTTTGGAGCCCTGACACAGCCAGAAGGCGTCGCGCCAGACCTTGTAGAAAATAACGGGACGAGTTGAAAAAAACCAACTACCAGTAGACCATACTAGCCCTGGATCGAAACTGCTGGAAATCATGGGGAGAGCACTTTGCTCAGCAAAAGCAGAAAAAGTGATAAACGCGTTGTCGATCGGTTTTCCATTAAATACGTAAAGTCTTTTATCGCAAGTGCTTAGGTCAAAGTATTTTCTTTAACCCTTAGGTACTTATCCTAATCCGCTTATTCAAGCCATACATGGACTTAGATCTCAAAAAACAATGTTCCACGTTATTACAAATCCTTTAAAACCCTTTATTTCTTACGTTTTCCAACGATTATTTTTGTAAGCGGATTATTGGAGGTACTGAAAATAGAATTCGCAATTTCATTGGATTTACAGGAAAAGAGTGTAAGAATTGGGATTTATCAGCCTCTAGAAATCTAGATAATTCTATTGAATTGCTTTTTTATTGATCGTTCTGAATAATTTCTTTAGGCATTCGGCTTTTGAAGTGATTCGGGTTTTTGTGGAAATGGAGGGTGGGAATAATTGAGCTGGGAATGAGGGGTTTGGAAATAAGAAATTGATCAAAGAGGGATGAGGAGTAAGTATTGTAGATTTTTTGTTTGTTAAGTGGTTAAGAAATTAAAGTAAGGAAAGCACGTTATCAGCTGAAGACAGCCAGCCCCCCTATTGCGTATCTTTTTAACGTCAGTGGCTATCAGAAATGTCCATAGATTAACTGTAAATTGGTTATGGTTTGGTACTTTTTTTTCTTAAAAACTCACTATTTGACAGTTACTTGATAGACATTATAAGTTATCCACTGTCATTAAAAGATACGCAATAGCCCTGCTGGACCAAGAAAAGTTGGTCTCGTCTGTCAATTTCAAAACTTTAACAGTCGTAACAGGTAGTCAGTGACCTGACAGTTTGACAGCTAATCTTACCAAGAGGTACCGTATTACATAGCACAACTGGGTTGTGGAGGTCAGATAGGCAGTCACTCTAAGTAAAATACTGGTATTTAGCTGCATCGGATTAAACTGGAAGCTGACCCTGACATATTTGGGAAGAGGTTAGGTAGGTGATGACTAATGAATGATACCAAAGCACTTATGTCGTAGGGAAAGAGACGTCTTATTAGTAAGAACGATGAAACATAATATCTCAAAACCCTGATTAATAATAAGCGCTTTGCGTTGTGAGTGTACGCTGTAGTACCTAGGTACTTGCAATCGTGCGTATAAGACCAGACTAGCTTTTGCCAGCGGCTTCGCCCGATATAGACGATTTTCCATACAAACTTTCATCCCCTATTTAACTCCCTTAGGGGTTGAATTTCGAAAAATCCTTCCTTATTCCTTGTCTAAATTATAAAGGGAACCGCTTTGCAAAATTTCAGCTTTCTAGGTCCAAGGGTTTGGGCTGGGCGTTGATGAGTGATTCAGTCAGTCAGTCAGTCAGGAGTTCTCCTAGTTCTCTTTTATTTATATAGATGTATGAACGTGGACCATGACAAATTAGTATGTAATGGTCGTGGTAGAACTATCTACCACGACCATTACATACTAATTTGTCAAAAACTGCAGGACACTAGTCCTGCAGTTTTACATCTTATTTGTAAAAAGATGTGAATTTATGTAAGCTCTCATCATTAAATAGAATAAACATTTATACTGACAAGCAACAAATCATGCTAACTACATCACAAGTGACGCTAATAAAGAGGTGTCTAAACATCTCATAGATACCTATATTTGACCTCACAATAACATCAAAAGGATATAACGTGTGAGTCCACGTTACATTTGACACATAAGTGTGAAATAATGTTAACGACCCACAAAGTCACGGTCGACGGCAGGAAAATATAGGTATGGAAAAGGTCCACTTCATACAAGAGAATTAGCATACACTCATGAAAATCTACATTAAAATTATATGAGGTTTAAGTTTGGATGGAGGAGCAGGAGCAGCGGTGGCCCAGTGGTGTAGGAGCAGCGGTGGCCCAGTGGTGTCGGCCCCGACTTACGAACAGTAGGTCGTGGGTTCGAAACCCAGGCAGGCGCACTTTGTGTAATTTATTTCATCACCGCTGCTCTCAAAACGGTAAAGGAAAACATCGTGAGGAAACCGGCATGTCTTATAACCAAAAAATTCGAAGACATGTCTTGTGACATCCGCCAATCCGCACTGGGCCCGCGTGGTGGATTATAGCCCATCCCTCTCCTAGAGAGGAGGCCTGAGTCCCTGCAGTGGGAACATTATAGGCTGATGATGATGAAGTTTGGATGTGAGAGGTTATCTCCAAAATTGAGGCTGAAGTAAGTGGTCGCGAATGTACACTCCCTTCCACTCCGCTCAGAGCGGGAAGAGTCATTTCTCATCAACCAAAGAAGAAAAAAGTCTTTGCGAATGTCATACGTAGCGTTCTAGTAGCCCAACCACCAAGTTGATAGAAGGCTGAAAGGCTCATGGCGGTGTTCTTCAATGCGTACAAGCTCTACATAACCAAACAGTCCCCCGGACGGTACAGTATGTGTTAGGCATTTTTCAGCGCTAAAAATAAAAGAACGGTTGCCTTAAACTGCTCATCCGACATAAAACTCTTACTGATGGTAAGTTAAAATTTTACTAATGTAATTCTCTCTCGTTTCGCCAAAACTTTATTAAAACTTCTTATCAGAAAAAATATACCTCCAAATGTCTCGTTAGCCTTCTGCTATCGTATTTTATTTGTTTTCATTTGCCACGGTACCAGTGTCAAGGGCATTTAAGTATCACACGTAAATTATAAAAGTTGAGTCCATTATATAGATCCAGTTCATTACAATTAATGTGAATTTATATTTTTAGAAGCGGCACGTGGCTCATAATTTGTAATTATATATTTGTGCCTGATGATTTATTGTGACGGGAGGCATTTATCTCTATTCTTCTAAATCATTACTTAATTGTGGCCAATCAAATCAACAAAGTGGGTATTCTCGTCATCATCATCTGCCAAGCCTTTTCCCAACTATTTTGGGGTTCAGTCTTACCAGATATATAGCTGAATTTTACAAATATTACCACCTAGTTTGACAGGGGAAAATGGGAGAAAAAAACGTGTTGCGCCCTAAAATCTATATAAATAAAAAGAGAAGTCCTGACTGACTGACTGACTCATCAACGCCCAGCACAAACCCTTGGACCTAGAAAGCTGAAATTTTGCACAGAGGTTCCCTTTTTAATGTAGACAAGGAATAAGGAAGGATTTGCCGAAATTCAACCCCTAAGGAAGTTACATAGGGGATGAAAGTTTGTATGGAAAATCGTCATTTTCACGCGGGCGAAGCCGCTGGCAATAGCTAGTAAATAATATGGGACAAGGAGCGAAAAATGATAAATATTAACTGCGTTTGTAACCATTTTAAGAATTGTAAGTGTAACGTGATTCGTATTATTATACTACTAGCGGACGTCCCGCGGTTTCACCCGCGTTGATCCCGTTCCCGTGGGAACACAGGGATAAAAAGTAACCTATGACACTCAGCAATATTGTGGCTTTCTATTGGTGAAAGAATTTTTAAAATCGGTCCAGTAGATCCCGAGATTACCCCTTACAATTTAACAAATACACAAACTTTACTTCTTTATAATATTAGTATAGAAGTATAGATATAGATTATGGTTGAACTGCTAACACAACCATTTTAGGCCACGATTCTATCTAGGACTCCTCCCGCTCCTCCCGGGCAGAGCGGTAGGGAGTGTCAGACTTCTACTGACTAAAAACCACCAATGTTCCTTCTTAGCCCTTTGTGCCGAGGCCGCGGTATGTCTTTCAAACAGTCAGCCCGGAAGAGGCTTTTGGGCCACCATGAACCACTAAACCTTAAAAACATATATATATATTTTTTTTTATTAGCCCATATTGTCCCACTGCTGGGCAAAGGCCTCCCCCATAGTCTTCCACTCTTCTCTCTGTGCGGTTTTCTCCGGCCAATCTCGCGCAAAAGCCTCTTAAGTCGTCACGCCAGCGTTTTCTAGGCCTCCCTCGGCGACGACGCCCGTCTTCTGGCAAAAAAAAAAAATATATGTAAAACAAATACTGACCACAACCAAATCACCTGATATGACCACACAACTATAATAAAACAACCACGTGTTTATTTATAACAATTTTTCCTTCCATACTGATGTGTTGACATAATACCCATACAATGCACTTAAAAGGAAATGACATCATTCGCCAAGTAATTTAAATGGCTGCTATTACACAGTGTGATGACCTCTTGAGAAACAGATGGGTATAGATATCTATAGTGCGGTTTTGCTATTGTTTTTTGTATGAATATAGGTGGTATATTAGCTTGTGGCATGATAATAACTGCCGTTCGGATCAATCTTCAGGTTAAGCTGCTCTTGCCTGGGTTGGTCTGTGAATGGGTGACCATATATTACGTACCGAGTTACCTCCGTGGCTCGGATACCACGTTATCGGAAAGCACGGTAAACCGTGTTGGTCTGACTGTTATTTGTAGTTCTATTCGTAGAAGTCGTAACAGGTAGTCAGAAGCCTGAAAGTCTGCCACTGTAACGTAAACCAGCTGTGGAAATCCATTAGGATTTTCAATGACGTAAGCTTCAAGCTTTCAAGTTGATTTAGACATAGTGTTTGGCTTATTCAGCCTAAATAATTTTACTCTGGCTCACGTTTCGCTAAATCTGCCACTGTTATCCTTTTGAGCATATATTCGTGACCTCTCGCATTTCAAACTGAGATAAGAAATTCTTTCATAATATGTAAACACAAACACCCATATAGCTTCACTAGCATCTTAATTATAGGAATGATGCCTCAAACAGGAAGGCATACAAATTGAAGCTGCCTAGTAATAATATTTTAATACTAAGGCCTCGACCAGGGTAACACAAGGTGGCTGGAGCGGTAGCGAGCGCGATTTGATGGTCCAAGTGAAGTAAGCAAGTTGTTGTATTGGGCAATAATGGCTAGACGTGTTTGCACAGCAGAGTAGAACAAAAGAAGATCGCTCGCTACCTAAGGTGTGGTTTTTAATTTGAGAGAGTAAATTGACACTTGGAAATGTCAAACTTCCATACAATGTTGTTGTAATTGGGTACCATCTATCTGGCAGAAACTTGATGCTCCGTAATTTATTTGGCATACCACACTTGGCATATTCTTCTTTGAACGAATGTGTTTATGGCAGAACAATTATTTAATAGAATACTCATTTCGCAGAATGTTTAAATATCCGAATTTTCAATGGCATACTTTTAAGATGGCAGAATTTTATTTGGTAGATTTTTATAAGGTATAACGACCGTCTCGCGAAAGTATCCTTTATGGGCGGTATGGGCACCGGGCCGTAGGCCGACGAAGGAGGCCGGCGGAGGCCCGGCACTTCGGGGACAGAAGATATTAGTGTTATTTAATATGCGAGCGAAGCGAGCGCGCGTCATGGAGTACCTACATGCGTTGCATGTATGAGTGACGTAAAAAATAATATTTTTTTTTTTTGACATACCAACATTTAATGTTCTAAGATATAAATTTTAGCCGGGGTGAGCTGATAATAATAATTAATAATAATAATTATTATTATTATTGCATGTTACACGTATGTTGTATGAAATGAAATGCGTGCCAAAAGACGATTCTGATTATGAATTTTCGGCGAAATGATGGTTCTGGAAATGAAGTTTATGCTCAAAGATGATTCTGACTTACAAAATTATGCGTTTTGAATTTATGGTAAATGAGTGTATGCCAAATGATTTTCTGCGAAATGAAGTTTCTGCCATCCACTGTTATGCAAAACAAAATTCGGGTATAAAAAAATCTGCTAAAAAAGGTAGACCCGTTGTAATTATATGGAAGTTTGACATTTCCAAGTGTCAATTTACTCTCTCAAATTAAAAACCACACGATAGGTCGGTAAATTCCATTTTGAAAACCTCTTAAGTTCATGCCTGTAGAAAATGCTGCCGGTTGAATGTTGTCAGTTAGACGTGTTGTCTATGCTCGATTAAAACAAGACGACGATAAAGGCCTGTTTATGATTTTTCAACTTTTGTAAATTGTGTTTTAAAATACTTAATTACACGTCAAAATAAATGCTACAAATTAAAATTTACTACTTCATCATTCATTAAATCTGACTACTTCACTTGTCAAGCATTAAGCTGTTTCTTCTTAAACGGCTGAAACAAACCCTCAGGGACTCTTTTTCTCTTTTATTATTTACTTATAGAGCTTTTTATTTTACTTTGACTAAACAGACTTAAGTGCAGCCGCCCAGTTAAGCACTAAAAAGACGGGTCTTTGACTACAGTAGGTAGTAGGACGGCAACAGATTCATAATAAATTCTCCACGCCGCCGCTTCCGCTTCAGCGCCCGCGTCCGTTCATCACCATAACTGCGTCCTAGACGTGACTGCGTAACATCCTCCGATCGGTCACCGACAGCCGTCTAGGTGTTACGTATTGCGGCTATTTATAGACTACCCATTGAGTATCGCACTGACTTCGTCTACATGTTACTTAGTTGTTTTTTCCGGTTATTGTAAAAGAAACTATAAATACATTGCATTTGTCATGGAGTTGAGTTTATTCTGTGTGTATAAGTTATTGTTACATCATCGTCGGTTTAAAATACTTTCTAAGTTTAAAAGGAATTTGCCTTGATTTGAATTTTGAAGTATATTCAACGAATAAGTCATGCCCAAATAATAACAGTCACTTGGTCCGATTTTCAGGTTAAGCTATGCATGTCCAGGTTAATTCGTGGATGAGAACCCTCCCCTTACATACCGAGTTTCTTCCGTGCCTCGAAAAGCACGTTAAGCCTTTGGTTGTGGATTTCATTTGAAGATCTTTGACTGTCGTTACTGGTAGTCAGTGGCCTGAAGTCTGACAAACAGTCTTACTAAGGAGTATCGTATTCATCATCATCAGCCTATAATGTTCCCACTGCAGGGACTCAGGCCTCCTCTCTAGGAGAGGGATGGGCTATAATCCACCACGCGGGCCCAGTGCGGATTGGCAGACGTCACATGTCTTCGAATTTTTTGGTTCTAAGACATGCCGGTTTCCTCACGATGTTTTCCTTCACCGTTTTGAGAACAGCGGTGATGAAATAAATTACACAAAGTAATGCTCCTGCCTTGGTTCGAACCCACGACCTACTGTTCGTAAGTCGGGGCCGACACCACTGGGCCACCGCTGCTCTATCGTAGTATCGTATTACCCAATACTAATGGGGTTGTGGAGATCAGATGCTGACGTAGTCGCTCCATGAACAATACTGGTATTCAGCTGCATCTGGTGAGACTGGAAGCCGACTCTAATGTAATTGGGAAAAGGCTAAGCAGATCAGGGGTTGTAGACGCATATAGATAAAAAGGGTTACATGTTTTTCAGACCTTTTTTTTTTGGTGTGTGGAAAATCATCGAATAACTCCCCCCCCCCCCCCCCCCCCGCTCTTGGGCAGAGCGAAGGGGAGTGTCAGACTTCTACTGACTAAAAACCAAACCCATGTACCTTCTTCGCCCTTGTGTCCGTTATCCTTTCGATAATCCACAGCCCCGGCGGGATGTTTTTCAGACCTTAGAGCTTTTTTCATTGATTTGACGTTAAATAAAACAAAGAGCAGGAAGATGACGACTACTTCTTATTCACCACTAAAACCCTTATTCTTAAACTTATCTTAGTTTAGCAAGCCAAACCTACAAACATATCAAATTATTAAATAAAACTCTTAATACTCAATATTAAATGCTGAAACACGCCATGAAAACGGCGTCCACGATCCAATATCACTTGAAATGTATAAAATAAAACATTTACGACCATATTTATGAGTAGCGTCGTCACCGGGTATATTTGTTGTCATAAACATTTCGCTGATAACTGCAGAGAAGGGAAAGCAGTAGGTGTGGAATTAATTTTGTGCTATGAACGTAAAATATATTATTATGTGTAGATAGGGAAATAAGTTGTGGGACATGACTTTAGAGTTATAGCTCAGGTATAATTGCAGAATGGGGCATTTGAAAGCATTTTGCTCTTCTTATGTTAAATCAATTATTACACACAGGGTACAGGTAAAATGATATAGTAAAACCTTCCACGAGAACCACTCTATCCATTGATGAAAACAACATGCAAATCGGGGCAGTCGTTTTTGAGTTTTTCGCGAACAAATCCACACAGAAAGAGAGACAGACAGACGTGACGGAGAGCTTTGTTTTACCTATAATATGTAGTGATAAATCCGTACTTTAACCACATAAAGGCACACCTCTACGTCTTGATATTTAAGGAGTTAAGAAGGATAAACTACGTAAGCTCGCGACCTTTTCATGAAATAGTCATTCTATAGGATTAAATGAAATAAGAGGGTTATCCATCCTAACTAATATTATAAATGCGAAAGTAACTCTGTCTGTCTGTCTTTCTGTCTGTCTGTCTGTCTTTGCTTCACGCCTAAACTACTGATCCGATTTGTGTGAAATTTGGTACAGACATAGTTTGGAACTTGAGAAAGGACATAGGATAGTTTTTTTTTTTTTCGCGAGATAAACCCCGTTTGCCGGGCTTAAAGAATGCCACCACCCCGTCTCATCCAGCGGGTGTCGTAAGAGGCGACTAATGGAATACTTAGCATACTTACATTTAAAAGATATGCACAATAGCATTCCCAAGGAGGGTTGACGTCAGGCAGGCGGCCGGTCATAAAAAGAACTGTACGTAGATAATAATTATAGTCGCTATCATAATAGAGACTATAATTCTGTAAATATATACGCGTTACGGTCGCCAATCATATTTTGTTCAATATACAGCCTGATTTGCAAATATAAGAAAATTTTAATAAATTGCTCGGGCTATCATGTCGCATCCTCCTGATTCAAAAAAATTTCAGCCATGTTGTCAAGTTGAGCTACTGAATTACAAACACAGTGGTGTTACAGTACAAAATAAAATTAGATAGCAATTTTAACGATTTCCCAAACGATAACATTACAACCGGGGTACCATTTCATTTGCACGCTATTTAAAAACAATTTTATGTCTCGATTTGACGGTATTACAGTTTTATTACTGACTTTGAACTACTTTATTTTGTTAAGATGTATGTTAGAAGGATCGATTTATTTCTTTGGCAATTGAAGACGTATATAATACGACGTATAGACTCGCCTTTCATTAAATTAAATTATATTATCTAGCAAGTACTGTTTAAAAGTAATCTTCTGTCTAACCCTTATGGAAATATATGCGTGAAGTAATGTTTCGTTACATTTTGAATATCTTTTAATAGGAAATAATATCATATTATTATATCTATGTCGTATGTGTACCTAGTGGTCGAAAGCGCGACTACTGAGCATTTAAAGGTTCTGAGTTCGATTCCCAGGCCAGGCAAAGTGTACTTAGGATCTGGACTTTCTCAATAACAGCTACGGAGTCTATATTTGTGCCCGGTTTATGGTAATAGGCTCACCCCTATTACATTGGGCTTAAAACATAACTGGCAAAATCTGGGTTTACTATCACATTTGTGTTATACATACATCTCTGCTAACTCCCCTACCAAAAACTGAAACAAATAGGTACCGCCTATAAGCACAATTCCAAACGGCCCATTCTAATTTGCCTAACATTGCGAAACTGTCGTATCAATCGACCGCGTTAGTGCAAAACACGGTGAGAACCGGTTATTGTTGCACTGTTCGCAGTTTGGCTCCGCTGAATAGAGAATTGGTGCAGATATGGTACAGAATTGTAGAAATTGTTATCATATAAAAGGGGTGTATTATCAGGATAAACGACGCTTGCTTAAGTTGGTCTGTGGATGGGTGACCTCCCATTCCATACCAAGTTTCCTTTGTGCATTAGAAAGCACGTTAAGCTGTTGGACCCGACTGATATTTGTATCATTATCTTTGACAGTCGTTCAAAGTAGTCAGTAGCTCAAAAGTCTGATTGTCAGTCTTACCAGAAGGTTTTGAAGTACCCAGTATTAACTGGGTTGTGGAGGTCAGATAGACAGTCGCTCCATGTATATCACAGGTTTTCAGCTGCATCTGGTAAGACTGCAATAAATAAATAATAATCAATATTTATTGCCACAAGATTCAAGTACATTGCACTATATACAGATTAAAGTTTTTCTTAGTTTAACATTAATTTAGGTAATTAGAGTACAATAAGTTCAACCCTGTCCCTTAAACTAGGCTAGGCCTGTATCTTAGGGGGCAGTGTCCGGCTATTTGCTACTGCAAGCCGACAATATACTTGGGAAAAGGCTACCCAGATGATGAATAGACTTCTAAGATAGCTTACTATCAACTTCATCTTGTTGCATGTGGGTAAAGACAACAGCATTAATTGGTAACCCCATTTCCAATAGAACTAAGGAGATACCCAATTAATGCCATCAGTATCATTAGGTCCAGTGTCTAGCCTAGCCTAGCCAGATAAACAATTGGATCGCCATCTGATTAGCGAGAAAATCGGCCAACTAACAATCAGTCTACATAAATAACATGACGCCAGGAATACCCGTAGGATTAGGCAGAGATGTACCACCAGTTTTTAAGTCCCATGTAATAGGGGGCGAGCGTATTGCCATCAACCGGGCAAAAATCCAGACTTCAGGGTTGCTACTGAGAAATGTATGATGGCAAAACTCTGTTATTATCACGTTGCCCGAACTGGGTATCGAACCTAGGACCTGATGCTCAGCAGTCGCCCTCGCAACCACTACACCAAAGAGGCAGTCCAATAATCTATCATCATCATCATCTGTCTTCAGCCTTCAGCCTTTTCCCAACTATATTGGGGTCGTCTTCCAGTCTAACCGGATGCAGCTGAATACCAGTATTTTACATGGAGCGACTGCCTATCTGACCTCCACAACCCAGTTAATACTAGGTAATACAATACCCTTTGGTAAGACTGGATGTCAGAATTTCAGGTCACTGACTACCTGTAACGACTGCCAAATATCTATATATGGCAGCCGGGACCAACTGCTTAACGTGCTTTCAGAGGCACGGAGGAAACTCGGTATGTCGGGCGGTCACCCATCCACAGACCGACCTAGGCAAGCACAGCTTTACCTAAAGATCGACCTGAGTGGCAGTTCTTATTAAGCCACGAGCTCCTCCAATAATCTATATCTAACTTTATATTATGTACATCAACATAACGTTCCCTAAACAAACATGTTTTGATTCGAATCTACCGTTATTAGTATCAACTTGAATATTGTTTATTTAGCCAAATCACAGCAAGTTTCGTTCGGAAGTACAAACAATGCTGCCAGCCTGAATCATAAGCCAGCTGCTGTTGAACGATTAAAATCTAGATTTATGAGGTTTTTTGTCTTAAACAATTTCTATTTTTGGAAATTGGAAAGATATGCCAACGTATATGAAGAAGAATGTTAAGTTAGAAGTTAAGGTCATAATTTTTTAGGATAACCAAACCTTGTCTGATAGTTCTAACACAAAACTCATAGGTACATCTTTTCTTTTGTTTTCCTCGTAAAATTTCTATTCATCACTCTTTGAGTCGCATGCTTTTCATAGGAATGGAACGTATGATGAGGAGAGCGTCATCACAAGTTTACAGTACTAAGACAGACCTTTCACCTTTTTTGTAACTGGCGTCACTTTCAAAGTTCTTCTATTATACTATTCCTATAGACTTTATCCGTTCTTGCCACTCCATACATACACACATAAAATTACAAACGTAAGTTTAATAGGTACCCGTCGGGGCTGCGACTTGTTTAAAAGATATACCGCGGCCTTGACAGAAGGAACATGGGTGATTTTTAGTCAGCAGAAATCTGACACGTCCTACCGCTCTGCACAGAACGGGAGGAGTCATTTGATGATTTCCCACGATCCAAAATAAGAAGTGAAAAAGATGGGGATGTGGGCTGTTATCCTGGAGTGAAAAACTTACCTTTCTTAGTATATTTTATTATTTAAATGAATTTAGAGAAAATCACGCCTTTTGACAGCATCACCGAAAAAACATAATAATGACAGAATGTAAGAAAAACAACTTAAATTTTAAATAAAAAAGAAAAAGTATAAAAGAACCAAAGAGTTCGTAACATCCTGCCCCTCGTGCAGCACTGCACCAGCAGTAAAGGGTTAAAGAAGCCTTATGTGGCAAGCTTTACAAGTTTTTTGAGGGGCCGGCGTAACGTACCTCCGGCCGTCGCAACGTCCACCACCCTATTAACGCCGTCTTTTCCAGGGAACACCTTCACTATTCGGCCTCGTGGCCATGTCCCTCGTGGTAGCGTTTCGTCGACGATTATAACCACGTCTCCTATCAGGAGGTCTTGACCACGATCTCCCTTAACCTGGGTTCGTGTTTGCATAGTCGGCAGCACTTCGCGCACCCAGCGGTTCCAAAAGTGATCCGATAGCTTTAATGCTTTCTTCCATTCAGAGCGTCCGATCACATCACGGTCTTCCAATGTCTTTGGCAGGATTTGGTTCGATGAAGACCCGATGAGAAAGTGGAATGGTGTCAACGTCGTTGGGTCATCTGGATCTGCAGACACATGCGAGAGTGGGCGTGAATTTACGATCGCCTCGGCTTCTGCTAACAAAGTTAAAAATGTTTCCTCTTTGGGATATCTTTCATTCAATGTAGCGTTCAGCGCTACTTTTACCGTCCTGACGAGGCGTTCCCAGCATCCTCCGAAAGTAGGCGCCGCCGCTGGGATGAAACTCCACTTAATGCCCTTTGTAGCGGCAAAATCTTGCACATCATTTGTGTAAAATTCGCGTAGAATCCTGTTTGCGCCAACGAATGCGGTTCCATTATCCGAATATATAGTCTGCGGAATCCCGCGTCTGGCAAAGAAACGCCTGAGACCCATGATCGCAGAGTCCGCGGATAGGCTGTGTACCAGTTCCAAGTGGAGGGCCCTGGTCGTGAGGCACGTAAAAAGGGCCACATATCGCTTTTCATGGCGGCGTCCAACGGTTATGTTGACAGGACCGAAATAATCTACACCAGTGAAGGTAAACGCTCGCTGGTGATGAGCTAGTCTTTGTGGTGGAAGATCTCCAGTGGTTGGATTAAGCGGCTGTGATTTACGAATTCTGCAGAAGAGGCATTGGTTTGCTACAGCTCTGACCGTGTCGCGAAGTCTCAACAACCAGAATCTTTGCCTTATCTCATTTATCACGGACTCATGATTTGCGTGACCTGCTTTGCGATGGTAATATTCTACCAATAACCGTGCGACTGGGTGGCGACCGTCAAGTAGGATCGGGAAACGGGAGTCGGGATCGATGCCTTCTACGGCCTTTATCCTTCCAGCCAAACGCAAAAGATTATCTTCTCCCAGAGAGGGCGATAGTTTGATGAGGCGGCTGCTTGTAGAAATTGGTTTCTTGTTCAAAATGCAGAGAATTTCTTGCAAAAAGCTGTCTTGTTGAACCCGCTGCAATATGTGCCTTTCAGCGGCTTTTATTAGGTCGGCATTCAAGGGTGTTAGAGTGGTCGACGTTGGTGAAAAGTGGGAGCGAGGGTGAGCTATCCCACTGTTTGATTTAAAATTTCGAAAGGTTGCCAAAATATTTCCAAAAACAGCCGCAGCTTGGTGAACCCGGGCTGTGGCACGCAACAATCGTAGCCAGTCACTGAAGCGAGCTAAATTCGCCGTGACAGGAGTAGGTAAGGCTGTGCTTAGTGAAGTCAGTCCCACCAGCTCGTTCCGATGACACTTAAGCTCTTCCCGAACTGGTGCGACGCTAAGTGGCTCCGTGGGCCAGTCCTCTGGGGATTTTAAAAGAAAAGATGCACCGCAAAACCATCTGTGTGAAGGTTCTAAATGAATTGGGCGCAATCTGGTTGCATCATCAGCGACATTCAGATCTGTCGGTACCCATCGCCAATCTTTGACCGAAGAATTTTCTAAAATTTCACCTAGCCGATGGGCAACGAAAGGTCTAAACGCTCGCGCATCACTGCGCAACCATTGGAGGACAGTCATCGAATCAGTCCAGAAGAATGTACGCACTGACTTTTTTCGATGGCTCTCCTTAATGACAAGTGCCAATCGAGAAGCTATCAAAGGAGCTTGAAGTTCCAAACGTGGGATCGACGTTGGTTTCAAGGGCGAGACTCTGGCTTTGCTTGCGACGAGAGTGAGCTTGATGCTGCCGTCAGGGTATATCAAACGCCAATAGGCAACGCAGGCGTAAGCAAGCTCACTTGCATCTGCGAAGACGTGAAGTTCTCTGTGGGAAGGCTCGTAGCCTTTCGCATTTGCATACCAACGCGGTATCTTCAGTAAAGAGACTTTTTTCAGGTCTTGAAACCATTCGAACCACTTGGATGCTTCTGTTTGTGGGAGCTCCGTGTCCCAGTCGATATTAGATCTTTGTTGAAACAGTATCCGTCCTTTAACGACTATGGGTCCTAATAAACCTAAAGGATCGTAAACGCGCATAACGTGTGACAGCACCTTACGTTTTGTAAGTGAACTAGAGACTGTTTCAATTAAGCCTGTTCGAAAACCCAAAACATCGGCGGTAGGGATCCATGCAATACCTAGGGCTCGGATGCTGTTATTAGATTCGCCAAGATCAATTTCCAACGGTTGAGTGGCCCTGAGCTCCTCCGCGACAAGGTTTAGTGCCCCTGGCTCATTGGAAATCCATCCTCGCATCTCAAAGCAAGCTGCATTGTGCACGGTCACAATATCTGCCGCTAATTGGGCTGCTTCGTCAACGCTATTTTGTGAGTCGATGTAGTCGTCCATATAATGACTGAACAAAATAGCGTCCACGGCTCTTGGATGTGTATGTGCGTGCTCTTGAGCATTTTTGTTTTTTATAAACTGTGCTATAAAGGGGCTACAACAAGCACCGAAAATGACAGATGTCATCCTAAACTCCTTTATGACATGTGATTTATCAGGTCTCCACAGATACCGAAGAGCGTCTCTGTCCTGCTCTCTAACCCGAATCTGAGGAAACATCTCTTTGATATCCGCGGTTATTCCGATGCGACCCTCCCGGAAACGAAATAGAACCTTGAGTAGCGGCTGGAGTAGGTCAGGACCGGAGAGCAGTAAAGAATTCAGGCTGACACCTTCATTCCTGGCTGCTGCATCATGAACCACCCTGACTTTTCGTTTTTGAGGGTGGTACACACCAAAATGTGGTAAATAAAGACGAAAGCCGCCAGATTTGCTGTCACGTAAGCCGTCAGGTTTGATACCACAGTTTGTGTAGTATGTATCTGGAGCACATTCCTCTGCATAACCCTTCGTGATCATGTTGTTCATAAACGCATTGTATGCTTTAGCAAACTCGGACTCTTTAGCCATACGTCGTTCTAAACTTAAAAAACGTGACATCGCCTGTGGGTAGCTGTCCGGAACGCGCTGTATATCGTCGCGCCACGGCATGCCTACTTCAAACCTACCAGTAGGCAAACGTTTAGAAGTCGCTTCCAAAATGTTGACTGCGCGCTGGTCTTGTTTACTATGCAGAGTTTCCGTTTTAGTTATGCCTATAGAGTCGAGTTTATACTGTTCCTTAATCAACGATTCTAAATTGTCATCATTATTTGTATTTATGTGCGAATGATTAACGAACTCAATTAACTTCGTTTTGCTAGAAGCAACGCCGTATAAAGTCCAGCCCAAAGCTGTCAAACAGGCAACGGGTTCGTTCCTTCTACCAACTCGAACTTCGCGGTTGATTGACAAATGCCAATGTTCAGCTCCAATGAGGATAGTTGGAGTTGCGTCGTCGTATGTAAGAAAGTCAACCAGATCGGACAAATGTGAAAAAGACTCAATCGTTTCACGCTTGACCGACTGCGGACGCAAACACAAAGACTCCATAGATCGAGCATTTTTTACTAAAAATGTTTCCTGTGTGTGCCTACCTTTAATGAAAAAGTCTACATATGTTATTGTGGTATTACGCTCGAGACCACCTATGGCATTTACCGTTATGATCTGTTGTGGCCCGGTCGCTCCTATCAGTTTGGCGATGCTGGAATCTATGATAGTCGCGGTGCTTCCGTCGTCAAGGAGCCCGTACACGTCGCAGGTTCCAGCAGGGCCCGAGACTGTAACTGGTATTATTTTTAAATAAGCACGAGGGCGAAGAGCTAAAATGGTATTCGGTTTTTGTGAACCTGTCAATGTTGTAGACACAATCACTTTTTCACTGGTCGGTTCAGAAGCATTTGACAACAGATAACGGGTGTGTAACGGTGTCTGTGGCTTGCTCGTTAAGTGTATTGACGAGCGGTGGTGATGGCTGCCGGTGAAGAAGCGCGTTATGCCGGAAAGGGCAGCCATCAACGCCACACGGATTCACTTTGCACGTTTTCCACTGGTGTGAACTAGCCTTTAAGCACCTATAGCAAACCTTTGCTTCACGCAACCACTGCCATCTATCGTCGATGGACAAAGATTTAAATTGTGTACACTCCTTAATATTGTGATCTTTTTTGCAAAATATACACTCTCGTTTTGTTGTAGACCCGGCTTTAGGAGTATGTTTTGACTTCATAACAGCATTATGAACATTTTCACGCTTTAATGGTTTGTCAAAAGAAATATTTAGTTGCTGTTGTGTCGCACTAAACTCGGGTGACATACCAAAACGAATGTGTTGATCTAACTCACGCTTTAAAAAGTCGGACAGAATTTCTAGTTTCGGGCGTCCTGTAGTGTCCTGTGCCGCAAAATCTGTCCACCGAATTTTCATAGTGGGGTTAAGTTTCCCAAGAACAGCGTGGAACAACTCAGGTGAACTCAGATATTCTAAGTGGTTCAATAACTTTATTGTTGATATCGAATTACGTACCCGATTAGAAAGGATTCCGAGTTCTTTGAGATCGTTACCTAGGCGTGGAAGGTTTTTCAACGAATTAACCTCCTTGTAAACGATGAGCTCGGGGCGCGCGAAGTTATCTTCGAGGGCGCGCATGACTTCCTCCGGGTCACTCGTCGACATCAACAGCGCCGCCACGGCCTCACGCGCGGGCCCTCGCAGCGCAATGTCAAGTCGGTTTATGTTATCTAGCGGAGAAAAATTAGCTTTTGTAACATTGTAGGTACGTTTGAACTGTAGCCAATGCAAAGTATTGCCGTGGAACTGAGGCAATTCCAGTTTCTTTACACCGGCGGCAGAGGCGAGAGCCTTTGCGGCGGCCGCGGTATCAGCTACAGCTTGTAAAAGTGTGACAGGTTGGTCAAGCTCCGTGGAAATGAGCGGGGCCGTACGGCCAACCGCCTCGGATGCTTTAGTGACATTTCGTAAGAGTCGTGTTTGTTTACTGAGAGGGTTAATAGGGAGTGCAGTTGTCCGCGTGGTCATCGGTGGGTGTACCGAGTGACCGGGGGGTGTGCCAGGAGGACCTTGATCACATCCTACTGCAATGACGTCTCTATCAACATAGCTGTCAAGATTGTGATTTTCTATCCATTTTTTAGTTCTATCTACGCTCACCCGTGTAGAGCTCCGATGGCTCGCTCGGCTTCCTGCGCTTGTAGCGTCGGCATCGATAGCCGCCAGCTCGGCTTGCAGCTCGCACTCCTCGACCTGGTGCTGTAACGCAGCGAGTTCACGTTCGCGTTCGCGCTCACGTTCGGCGAGTACCTGCTCGCGTTCTCGCTCACGTTCGGCGAGTACCTGTTCGCGGTCGCGCTCATGGGCGGCAAGCTCCTGCTCGCGCTCGCGCTCATGGGCGGCGAGCTCCTGCTCGCGCTCCAGGCGGCGACGTAGGGCGAGAGCTTCTGCCGCTGCTTTTTGTGCTCTCACAGTTGCCGACGAATGTGATGAGCGGCTTTGCGCGGTGTGTTCACTGCGTACGCTTTTGGTCGGCAAACCGGAGCTATGAGGCTGAGGAATAACTGTGCCGGGGCCGGGATTGGCTGACATAATTTTGCTTTTGCAACGGGTGATCATACCTGGATGAAAGCTAATGGAACGAAATGAAAGTAAGTGGGTGACTATGTTGTGATGAAAAATAGGCACTGAAAATTAAAACGAAGGACCAATGAAAAAGATGGGGATGTGGGCTGTTATCCTGGAGTGAAAAACTTACCTTTCTTAGTATATTTTATTATTTAAATGAATTTAGAGAAAATCACGCCTTTTGACAGCATCACCGAAAAAACATAATAATGACAGAATGTAAGAAAAACAACTTAAATTTTAAATAAAAAAGAAAAAGTATAAAAGAACCAAAGAGTTCGTAACAAGAAGTTTGATAGGCAAATAACCGAAGAAACTCCTATACTCCACACTTCCAAGTACAACAGCATCCATTTTAAGTCACAACAACCTGATACTGTAACATACCACCAATTAGCAACAAAATTCTGCGAAATCATATATCCGATACTACACACAAGAATTCCTAGTAGTCATTCCATTAGTGTTGTTGAATTAGGTCACAAGCCCCATGGTATCACCTTATGGGAACTGTAACCATGGCAACAACAAAACATAGAGCGAACTTAGCCTATGCTTGCGTAATGGCTATGACTATGGAATAATTATAGTGGGTTCAAACGGTGAGGGTTATGCAAGAGAAGGTGCGGTGTCAGTGGTAGCGGACAGAGTACCTAGTTTTATGAACATTGTGGCATTTTTTTTTAACATAACATTTATTTCTTTCAGGTAACTTTGGACTCTAGATAATTATATATCTTACAGATTAACATACATACTTTAATCGTTGCACGTCACTCAGAATTTTTATATCGTGGATGCTGTGAACCGTGCCGCCAGTTCTTGGTAAAATACTTAATAAAACCCAAGTCATTAGAACTTGGGGCAGGCATTATTTAAACTACAAATTATTCACATTAAATACTGATTAATGATCAATCTAGATCTAGAGCAAGCACCACCAGCTGTTACCGCCATCACTGCAACCCCAGTCCGTGTGGGTAAACCGGTCGGTGAGGAAACTGCAGTACACCACGTGGGTCGCACGCAACTGCTGTCGTTGTCAGCTGCAACTTAGCTGCACCATTACAATCATTTTTTAGTAGGGCATTTCCTGGAACTAAACTAAACTAAACTTGGTGAAATTGACATTATTGTTGATATTGAAAATAATTACAAGCCCTGTGCAAAAATCGTTATCATTCATTCTCACACTGTAGACTAAAGGCCAATCTTCGCATATGTTAATCTCAACATTCTTGCCGTCATCATTCAGGCATTACCAGCGATGACAAAAATATCTTCTCCCAATCTCACTGCAAAACGTCAAAAAAATTTAATAAGGCCCAACTCACTTAAAATTTGTTAGACAATCTACTACTGAATGACGTTAAAGAAACAATACCGAATCTAGATCTAGAGCAAACACCAGCAGCTGTTTCCGCCACCACTGCAACCCCAGTCCGTGTGGGTGAACCGGTCGGTGAGGAAACTGCAGTACACCACGTGGGTCGCACTCAACTGCTGTCGTTGTCAGCTGCAACTTAGCTGGACCATTGCAATCATTTCTAATGTTGCACATTAGAGGGCATTTCCTGGACTTTAAGGAAACTTGGTGGAATTTTTGAGATTGTTGATGAAAATACTTACAAGCCCTGTGCAAAAATTGTCATCGTCATCATACTCATCTTCTGTATAGTGTAGACTCTCCTTAGCTTGAGCTAAGCTCAAAATTCTTGTGCCATCATATTTAGCTTTACCCGCGATGTCAAAATAAACTTCGGCACATCACATTGCAAAACGTCCAAAAAAGTCTCTTACTCAAGATTTGATAAGTAAGCCTTATCAAACTACTAATTTTAAAATAACTAATCTAGATCTAGAGCAAGCACCACCAGCTATTTCCGCCACCACTGCAACCCCAGTCCGTGTGGGTAAACCGGTCGGTGAGGAAACTGCAGTACACCACGTGGGTCGCACGCAACTGCTGTCATTGTCAGCTGCAACTTAGCTGGACCATTACAATCATTTCTAATGTTGCAGATTAGAGGGCATTTCCTAGACTATAAGGAAACTTGGTGGAATTTTTGAGATTGTTAGTTGATGATGTTTTCTAGTTTCTTGTTTCGTTTAAAAAGGTTTAGTCTTAGAATATCATTCGGGGTTTACAAGTCGTGATAGGATGTTTATTTGAGGGCGCTGCCGCATTGTTGCAAACCTTTTTAGAATGTATTTGACAAGAAAGCCAACGTATTTATTGAAAAAAAGATTCATGTTCAGATTATGCATTTCCCTATCAAGAATACTAAAAACATAAAGAAAAATAATCTCTGCCAAAAACTAGGCACAAACACACAAAACAAAATAAAACATTAAAAAAATCTTCCGAACCTATTTCCGTACAAAAACAAATAATCCATTTCAATGTGTTACAAATAATAAGCTACACAAAGGGTTCGAACAAAGAAGAAGCCAACGGAAAGCAAAGCATAAAAATAGGAGTCACAAAGCAAGCAAACCAAGGAGGAACTCATAAGGGTACGGAATGAAAAATAAAATATAAAATCCTAGCCTTTACATTGGTAGACGGGAAGCAAAATTTTGTTGTCCAATATTGGTTTGAAGAAGTTACACAATGAAAGTACACTCGGACGAAGATTTTCTGTAATTCTTTTAGCTTTTGTTTCGTTTGCTTTTCGATTTATGTAAGTACTTACGTATTACATTTTGTATTATTTGTTTGAGATTTAGTTTTGACTTTAACAGTGTCATTTTTCTGCTTATCATTATTAATTTGGCGTCGGCGCAACATGTGTTCTTCATCCATACTTCTATATTACTCGTCATCTGTCAGATACCTCCTTTTTGGCATATCATTCGTATCCATCGTTTCTTTAATCTTCCTCTGCTCTGTGAGGCAAGTTTGTAGTATGAATGTGCAGTGGTATACCCCTGCACATTCATACTACAAACTTGCCTTACGACATTTTCCTCATTCCTCCACATCACATGCCCATACCACGACAACCGATTCATCATCAGCATCATCATCAGCCTATAATGTTCCCACTGCAGGGACTCAGGCCTCCTCTCTAGGAGAGGGATGGGCTATGATCTACCACGCGGGCCCAGTGCGGATTGGTAGATGTCACATGTCTTCGAATTTTTTGGTTCTAAGACATGCCGGTTTCCTCACGATGTTTTCCTTCACCGTTTTGAGAGCAGTGGTGATGAAATAAATTACACAAAGTAATGCGCCTGACGGGGTTCGAACCCACGACTCACTGTTCGTAAGTCGGGGCCGCCACCACTGGACCACCACTGCTCAAAAAAATCCATTGACCACCACTGACAACCGATTACCACACAACTTTTCAGTCACCGGCGTCACTTTCAGACTTCCTCTTAAGTACTCATTTCTTATTATATACATTGACGTAACACACATCATCCTTAGCATTTTCATCTCAGCCAAATTGTGAATGACTTTTCCAAAGACACCTATCTTTATCATCATCACCCAAGTGTTGTCACATCGGCTGGTCCCGTGCGTATCGCATCCAGCGGATCCTCGCAACCTTCACCAGGTCATCGGTCCACCTACTGGCAGGCCTTCTAACTCTGTGCTCGAACCTGAAATCTTGAGAATAAAATCCACTGTTCCTAAAATTCACATTCATCTTTACTCCGTCCAACTCCATTCGATTGTACGTAAGTTTCACGGATCCAATTGGAAGCAACTCGGTTGTGCAATCTTTGCCCAGACGTAAACAAAACTAGAAATTGTACTTTATGTTGGCAAGTTTTTGTTCTGAAACCTGTACTAGAACTGCACCTAGATTTATATCTGAACTGGAATCGGGAGGGGAAAGTATTGAGTGAGAACTTAATGAAACTGAATCATGGTTTTACAGCTTTGTTTTAGAATTTTGAGCTGTTTTATTAGATACTAGCTTCTGCCCGCGACTTCGTACGCGGATCTTGTTGCTTATGCCAGCGACAACGGGGTCGTCAAAATCGAAGATCTGAAGTGTCTGATGTAGAATTCTAAGGCCCGGGGACGGGAATACAACGGGATGAGCGAGACGATTGGAGACGTTCCTGATCATTTTTGTAAGTCCACAGGAAATGCCCATCAGACTAAACAACTTTTGCTAAGACGCCATTCCTTAATATGTTATAATGTCGCTGGGCTTTGGATTTCTACAACAGGTGTTCCAGATCTTCAAATTTATTCTCACAGCAGAAAATGCTCTTCACGTGTAATAATTTTTGCAGCTTCACAAAATGTACAATTTTGAACCATACCTCCTAGATAGATAGGTCCAGGTGGTAATAAAAGTGGACTGTATTTCAAAGGTATATATTACGTTTCTACAATGGTCAATTTTAAATAAATAGAAATCATGCGATCGTGGCCGCGCTGTTGAAAGGAGTGTGGAGGGCTTTATTAGATCGCTCCGGGCGTCGGGGGTCACGCGATGACCTCCGGCCACCGTAGATGCGGGCCTGTGGACGGTGAGTAACGGGCTAGCTCGCCGTCCGGCCGTCGTCATGACGGCAACAGACCGTGTCGGCGGCGCGTTCGTGTTCCACGCGCGCCTCAAAGAGATGTCAGCAAGGAGGGGCCCGCAAGGGCCGACGCCCGTCGTGGCTGTGGATATCGAAAGGTTACCGCGGCTCCAACACAAGGGCGAAGAAGAAGGAACATGGGTTTGGTTTTTAGTCAGTAGAAGTCTGACACTCCCCTTCGCTCTGCCCAAGAGCAGGGCAACAGGCAACCCCCCCCGGGTTAGGTATTCGATGATTTTCCACGCACCAAAAAAAAAAAGGGCTTTATTAGATTATTATTATAAGGTCTTATTAGATTTTTTTTTATTTTTATTTATCTAATGTATTTGTTTTAATTCAGTATACATACTAATAGATAGCTTAATTAACATAACATCACGCCTGTAATCCCTGAAGAGTTAGGCAGAGGCTTACCCATTAGTACATCCACATTTTCCATTTATGTTTAAGTCCCTTGTAATAATGGGGTCAGCTTATTGCCCCCAACCGGGCACAAATACAGAGTCCGAGACTGCTACAGAGGAATTCCTGATAAAAACCCGATCCCGGAATCGAACCAATCGAACTCAGCAGTTGTGCTTTCGACCACTAGGCCATCGAGCCAGTATTATTAAAATGTGCGATAAAATTTATCTTTAATAATAACCTTCTTCTTTAAAATAACTTCTCAATTATTGCCTCATTGAGCGCAAGCATGACTGCTGTGCATGAGGTCCTGGATTCGATTCCCAGGGTCGCAAAGTGTTATTGGAATTTTCCATCAGGAATTTCTCAGTGGCAGTTACGGAGTCTGGATTTGTGGCCGGTTGATGGCAATTGGCTCGCCACGTATTACATGGGACTTAACCATAACAGGCCAAATAATAGGTACACCTCTGTCTTACCCTTCGGGGATTAGAGGCGTGATGTTATGTTACGTTAACTTCTCAATTAATATTTCACCACAACATAATCCAACATAGAGCAGCTCCCACGTAGATACGGAACTGCGCTACATAGATATGTGCATACATAGTACATACCTACACGCATCGTCCAATTGAACTCAGTGCAATGTTCTCTGGTCACGAGCGGGGTCAAGAATCTCATAGAATAAAATAATAACAGATGCGCCAAGTAGGTTGTATTGTGGCGTTCGATTTGATGACTCTGTGAGGATAATAGGGTTTGGTTATTGGAGTGGATAAGATTGTATGAGTAGGTTTGGTATTTATTTTAATGGTTGAGAATTGTTATTTTGTTGCAGATAATGTGGTTTTTGTGATAATGTTTTTTTTTATTCTTCAAAAATCACCACAATCAAAACGAAATTGAAAATCGTAAAAATGGAAATTATGTAATGTAGGCTACATTATATAATTTCCTTTTTTACAAGAATCATATTCAGCTGCGTTCAGTTAGTTAATTGATGGGCAAGAAAGATCGAGCCTGAGTTTTAAATTATTTTTTTATAAAAAAACCACTCTATTTTTTACCTGTTGTGTCAATTTTCCTTTTTTAAGTTAAGTCGCCTGTTTAGTTACGTATTAATTTTTATTAAAAACCAGTCTTTTCCAGTATAATCCGCATTCTGCAATGACGTAAGAACCTACGTGACCAAAAACACCACAACTGTACCTCCATGCAACATTCAATGTTCAACTGTACATGTACATTATTCCCCTATAACGCGGTACCGTACTAATATCAGAATACCGTTGCAGTCACGGCTCGTTCAAATGGCCTTGCCCTATCACTGTAACGTTGAGGTAGGACCGATAACGGCTCGTTCATTCGTTCGTTCAATGGGCAGTAACATAGTTCTGGAGTGAAGTCATTGCTTGAAGATTGTGTAATCTTTTGTTTTGCAAGTATGTAGTAGGTTGAGATATTTTTGAAGGAATTCGTACGAAACATTACTACCAACTTACCTATGCGGTGTATATTAAAATTCGCCAGTAAATAAAAAAGATGTTCTAAGGATCAAGTAATGGTGGTAGCCCCGACTTACGAACAGTAAGTCAATGGGTTCGAACCTAGGCAGGCGCATTACGTTGTGTAGTTTATTTCAACACCACTGCTCTCAAAAAGGAAAAGGAAAACATCGGGAGGAAACCGGAAAATGTCTTAGAACCAAAAAAAATTGAAAACATGTGACATCTACCAACCCGCACTGAGCCCGCGTGGTGGATTATAGCCCATCCCTCTCCTAGAGTGGAGGCCTGAGTCCCTGCAGTGGGAACATTAAAGCCTGATGCTGATGATAGATTATTCATGTTTATTTAATTAGTCATATAGTATGTACATAACATTACGGAGCAGACAGGGAGAAATGCGCCATCTAGTGTTATGACTCCATTTTAAATGTTCTTTTTTATATGAAATGGGCCTTTTCTTGACTTCAATCTTGTCCAGAATATAGTAAGAAAGCCTATTAACCCGCGACTTAAATAGATTAAGGTCATGACAACGTAAAATTAAACTATTAAGTAAATTGGAACGGGTGAAACTTAAAATGAGGGTAATTGTTTATTTTTATTCAGCAGATCAACAAAGAACACTTTACATAATAAGATCAGTAAAATATACACTGAAGCTGAGAAAAGTGATTTATGGTGGATCCATCAATCACTTTACTTCAAGATTTGCATTTTAATTCTATTTTCAGTCAATCACCATGCCCCTCCATTGTGTTTATTCTGACCCCGATTTATCAGTTTGTATGAATCCCGTCGGGGCCGCGGATTTTTGTACTAGATTACGTGGTCTCGGCGCAAGGGCAAAGAAGGAACATGGGTTCGGTTTTTAGTCAGTAGAAGTCTGACACTCCCCTTCGCTCTGCCCAAGAGCGGGGGGGGGGGTCATTCGATGATTTTCCACCCACCAAAAAAAAAAGGCTTTAATATTTACTTTTTTGGTCAATTAAATTCAGATGCTGTTCCTCAAATGTGCGAGTACGTACAGTATGAGGGTGCGATCAATATTTTTACGAAAAAAAAAACGGAGAAATAAGTGTACTTAATTTTTACTTTGCCTAGAAATATTGTAGGTAAGTTTAGTCTAAACCGAACATTTAATTATCTTATAATTACTAAATAACATAACAACCACTAGTCCCCTTAAAAATATATTATTATTTATTTCACAAGTCCGTACTTACCAATGCGTAGTTTCGACTATAGGCATGATACAAAGAGCCGTCTCCTCTACCACGTGATAACATTAGTCTATGGTTACTATTGCACTCACGCTCCACCCGTGCGATGCCCTTGCCCTATCACTGGTCTGTTGAGGCAGGCCCGGAGTTTTACTTTTAATTTTGTAGTACTAGCACGCTTGTTTTTATAAGAAGAGGTGAGCAGATGTTTTAGTGTTGGTTTCTGATTTTAAGTATTTGTTCAATTGGACTTTTATTAAAATATAAACTAATTAGGTGGATATTGAAATTATTTCAATCTTTAATTCAGAAATCAGAAACCAACAATAAGTATCATGTATCATTTACTAAGTTTTTAGCCACGTATAAACGTACAATTTTTTTCAACTGTGGATGTCGTTCTCATCAACGAATGTCAACGCCGAATAACATCCACAGCTGGTCATGGGTACCCCTAAGCGTTGCCAAATCCACAAAACCTTCTTCACTCTTCTTACATCCAGCAGATTCCTGGGACACACCACCTATATAGTGTGGAAATTATGTCTTTTTCTTACTCCTCTACTATTTTTCCTGATTAATTTCGTTTCAGAATCTAAGACAGTCAATTCGTTTCTCTGGGATTTCGTCGGGCTTCATGGTCTGGGCGCTTTTCTTGTGGTCGCCACTGTTGATTCTGGCTTACAGGAGTTACAGTGGTTTGGGAATAGAGTAGCGGGCTTATCCCATTGGAAAAATATTCCTGTGACACACTTTCTTCAAATCAAATTCGTTCTTTCCTCGAACCTTTTCTCTTGACTTGAAACCTTTGATTCTTTATCTTTCTGTTTGATCAAGATAGCTATATAAAAAGCACCTATACTAGTACTCCAAAATATTAGGTTGTTCTGCAAAGTAAATATCAGAGATTAAAATTGTCAAGCTAATACTCGTATATTGTAGTGTTTATTCATTCGACTTTCAGTTTTATCCACGAAAGTACCGATACTGATGAATAATGCATTTTGTATTATTGGGCAGTTATATACTTGGCAAACGAATAAAATTATCATAATGAAGTTGGTTATTAATGATTTTAATGAATCATTCAATTTTACTATTATGAAGACGATAATATTTTCGTGTTTTTGTTTACCATCGTTTTTGTTATGTCATTGTGGATCATCCAAATATTGTAAAATAATATCTGTGTGGCAAGCCCGAAGGGACTTAAATTATGAACCCGATTTCTTTCCTGCATCCTTTTGGGAACAATCACTCGACGTAGGTTGGGTGTGTTTCTTTCCTTTAAGGATCGTCACAAAGGCAATTCGGCGTAGTCCTTGCATGATCTGATTAAGACAATATCTGAGTTTGTTTCAGAGATTTTTCTAGAAACTCTAATCTCATTTTAGTTCACAAAACAACCAACTTACAATAGTACATTATGGTATAAGTGTGTAACGTTGGTGATTACCGCAGAGGCGGCATTGAGACCCGAGCCGTCAGGTGAGGGTCTTAAGAAAGCCGAGGACGGTAATCATCAATACACACGTGTATCATACGACGTTTTTCAACACACTTGCGAATAAAAAAAACGTGTGGCGCTCGGAAACTGCCGCGGTAAAGCTATTGCATAGCATTTTATATCAATTACTAGCTGAACCCGCGCATGCGTTGCTATGCGTTTTTCTTACCTACCTATCTACTACCCTACTTACTACCGTACCTACTACCCTACCTACTACCCTACCTACTACCCTACCTACTACCCTACCTACTACCCTACCTACTACCCTACCTACTACCCTACCTACTACCCTACCTACTACCCTACCTACTACCCTACCTACTACCCTACCTACTACCCTACCTACTACCCTACCTACTACCCTACCTACTACCCTACCTACTACCCTACCTACTACCCTACCTACTACCCTACCTACTACCCTACCTACTACCCTACCTACTACCCTACCTACTACCCTACCTACTACCCTACCTACTACCCTACCTACTATCCTACCTACTACCCTACCTACTACCCTACCTACTACCCTACCTACTACCCTACCTACCTACCTACTACACTACAAAAAAAAAAAAAAAGTATCCTACTAAAAAAAAAAAAGTATCCTATGTCCTTCTCCTGGTTCTTAGCTACCTCCCTACCAATTTTCATCTAAATCCGTCCAGCCGTTCTTGAGTTATAAATGGTGTAACTAACACGACTTTCTTTTATATATATGTATATAGATTTAATTAGACAACCCCAGTTGACAACCTTGTTATTTTCCGTAACCATAGCAACCTGGTTGAAATATTTTCGTTTCGGAATTTCTGGATTCGCTCTCCACGCTCAAGGCCCGCGATAGAAGCTATGCAATAGCTTATTATTACAAGAAAAAACATTTTATTTAGTAGATAAAAAGTTTATTTATAGAAACAATTAGTAAATGTGCAGTTATTAAAATTATAATTAATTGTTTTTGATGGCGTAGCGGTCTCTTCAGATAGATTACTGGCCATGGTTCTGTATGTCTTTTACAGTCAGATTTGTTAATTCTTGTATCCTACAGTTACACCAAATATTAAAGCAACCTGAAAAAAAAGAAAAAAATAATTATTAATTTTAACACACAACACGCTGAAGCTGAAGTCACGTAGATAGATATTTAAAATTAGTTTAACTAACCTTAGTAACCAGATATTGGTTATCTGGAGCATCTTTTATAAATTTTTCAACATCGTTAGACGATAAAACCTTTGATTTCTTGCTTCATTAAATCCATCTGACAGTCTTTTTAGATAAGCTGACAAATAATAGAGTATGTTTTTAAGTCCACTCCATTCTTCGTTCGGACTGTAGGTACTTTTTTACATTGAGTAGGTACACCACAAAGAGCTAGGTTTGTAATTAGAAGATAATTCTTCGAAGTACGCCAAGAACACATTTTCAGAAAATGACTGCGATTTCTTGGTGTTTTGCTACTGCTTGAAATTTTGGTACGCTAATAGATATTTCTCCTTGGAGTTTTCGGGTAGCAAATTTTCCATAACGCTTAGGGCTTCAAATCTTACATCGGGCGGTGTACAACATGAATCATTTTCTTCAAAACTAGACATTTTAACTAATAAAATAACTATAATAACAGTGAAAACGAGTTGTGTATTTTTTTCGCAGTAGCGGGAAAATATTATGTTTTTTTATAAGCGATCAGCCATAGACTAAAAGAGGTTTTTTTTTTTGCTTGTCGTGGATAGTGTTTGGAGCCACGTACAAAATGGGGAATTCAAATTTTTATTTATCACAGAGAAAATAAAAATTATATTTGAGTGAAAGTTTTATTTATTAAAAACGTACTAAGTTTAAATTATCTATTTAAATACAAAGTTTCATGAAATGAGCAAGCACTAGGTACATTAATTAATTTTTACTATTGAACACGATCTTTTTTGTATCGAAACTTTTTTAAGAACATAGCAACTCAACCAATTAAATTTAAAAAAAAAACCTATAACTCACTAGTGAATAATAGTAATGAAAAATTCACAGTTTGATTAGGTGTCATTATGTGCCTAATTGCGGTGAAATTTTAGCCACTTTATGAGCAAGTGTGTTGAAAAATAAATATCGTTTAGCTTCATTAAATTAGCACAGGCTGACTTTTAACGACATTTTTTCAGGCCATTTGAAGAACAAAGTAGTTAATTACTTGTAGTTTCGGACTGAACTTCAAAATTCAGGTCAAGTTAGTTATTTTCCTGCTAGAAAATGTTGGTAGAATCGGACCTGGGATAGTACCGATACACGGAGAGGTACTAGGCACACATAACAAGTAGGAACATAGCTGCCTCATTATGGCCGAGTGGCTCGAGAGCCCTCTAGCAACGCTGCTAATAGGAGCCCGGGCTATTCTGCAATGTTTGACCCATAAAATATTTACTCTTTTTTTTAAAGTGAACCTCTGTGGTTTTGCGGTTTTTACCCCTTTGGAAATAAGATTAAACGAGGATTTTTTTTGCATAAAGTGAAGAACAATTTAAGCAGAATTTTACGTGAATATTTTTAACAAAAATATTCGATTTTTAAACGTAAAAATTGCGATGTTCAAAGTAAAAAATAAAACTAAAACGACGATATTTTGTGCCTATTAGATTTTTTTTTTTATATCTTAACCTGCACTTCAGACAATGATAAAGTATCTTAAACTTTATTCAGCGTACTTTCTAAAGGCTATAAAATAGAAATGATCAGCTAAGAAATACATACATAGGTACTAAAAGCTTTCCTCAGTAAATATAATCAACAATTTTATCGTCAAATAATGTCATTTTATTAAACGGTTTATAGGTACAAGTCACTGTAGCCAATTTTACTGTATCAAAGACCAGCCAAAAACGCAAACTACGAGTATTTACATTTCACGCACAGTGTAACAAAAATATTTGCTCCCAAGAAAAAAAGTTACAGAATAGTAATACAGGAAAAAGAATTCTACAAAGAATAAGGTTGCCTCGACATCAGTTTGCATATCATTACGCGGCGATAGCTTTGCCTTTCTTTGTGCAACAATACTTTCTAGGAAGAAACCTTTGTTCATCATGACTTTGTTTCACTTTGTCGGTTAATTTAATAATGTAAGGTGAAAACGTTTGTGCAACGTGATTTATCTTAAAAATAAATTAACCTGGGAGAACTGAATGGTGGAGTTTTTTGTAATCACTGTGTTTTTTAAACCGACTTCAAATAAGAAAAAGTTCTGTTTGAATGGAGGTTGTATGTATGTTTCCTCATAACTCCGTCATTTTGTTCCCATTAAAAATTTTCAAAATCGTTCCAGTACCTTCTTTCTTTTCTTTTTTTCCTTCGGGTTTTTGTTGATTATTTAGTTTTTTTGATGGCTTGGCACTTTGTGAAAAAGGGACTCATCATCTGCCTAGCCTATTCTCAACTTGGGGTCGCTTTCTACTCTGACCGGATGTAGCTGAGTACTAGTTTTTTACATGAAGCGGGTAATACGGTATCCGTTGGTAAGACTGGTTCTCAGACTTTCGGGCCACTCCACGGAACGACTGTCAAAGATAATGACAATAATAAATAATATCATAATAATCATGACAGCCGAGACCAACGTGCTTTCCGAGATACGGAGGAAACTTGGTATGTAATGAGTGGTCACTCATCCACAGACCAACCTAGGGTAGTGCTTCTTAGCCTAAAGATCGACTCGAATGCCTGTTATTATTTAGCCACGAGCCAAATCTCCTAATTACTGCGTTTTTTGCTAGCAGAAAGATTTAAAAAAAAAAACACGAATTTTCCAAAAGTTTTCAGAATAAACCTCTCAGTTGTTCTTAGCTTTTTTGTCAGTTCCTTCAACATATAACCCTCAGGTTATTCTATTGAAGAATCAACTAATTTTATACTCTAATCCACTTAACAACAAATAATTACCCACTACTTTCCCTACTTTCATATGCTGATTATTTCTACAGCACAATAATCCTTTTATCAACACAATAGAGTCGAAAACTCCTCAGCAGAGTTATCTGATGATATCGTAATGTTGATATGGCATATTAAACCGTATTTTTCAAGGACGTAGAGTTGAAAATAGCTCAGCAGTTGTTTCAGACGACATCGTGATTTAGTCTGACCTGTGACCGAGTCGTGATCTTCCATAGTTGTCTGTATTCCTCGTTGGTCGAATGTCCGGCATGTAATGTGATTTACTAGACCTTTGCTAAAGGGACGTAGTTGGTAGTGCGGGGAAAGGTTACGGTTTTTGTAATGAAGTTACGGTTTTTTGTTGGGTTGGATTAGCGGTTAACATAACATCATGAATCCCTTAAAGGTGAGGCAATAGTGTACCTATTTGTAGTATAGTAGACATGCAGTATCCGACCCGACCGGAACTCAATTTCTAGGTCATCACCACATCCTTCTTCTGAAACCAGTTCAAGATTCCCTAGAAGGAAATACTGAAACTGATTTTTCGGAACCATGTGTATCTTAACATACTATAAAATAATGTTAGTCTACTATATACGCAACGGATTTTAATGCATGTTTTCTGCAATGGATATAGTGATTTGGTGTGTGTGTGTGAGTGTTTTTTTAGTGGTTTAGTGTTTATGGATTTAGTGGTTTTTATTTTATAAATCATTTTGCTTTCTTTCTTTCACAGGAAGGTTTATATCTTCATTGCACCCCGTGCGTAGCCGCGCCGGGTCGCTAGTATTGCATAATCATCACTTGCCATTCTCAACAGTCGTTTACCACTTGACGACTCTCTCATTTTTATATTATGTTGACAAATGATATCATTTTTCTCGGAAAGATACGAATCGACATGAGAATGTCATTTAGATATATTTGGACAATTAAGCATTACAAGGAACTGTAATCTAGCACTTCAATCTTATATCACTTTATGAGGTATTTACTTTGTTAGGTAACTCAAAATCAGGTCATTGACTTTGCCACCTACTCGTAATCGAAATACTATCCACCTGAAGCTTGTTTAAGATAACAAGCATACCCGTCGGGGCTGCGGGTTATTCGAAAGAGATACCGCGGCCTCGACACAAAGGGCAAAGAAGGGACAAGAGCGGGAGAAGTCATTTTATGATTTCCCAAAAAAAAATCACTCTATGCATTGGTGAAAACAGTATGAAAATCGGTGTTGTAGTTTTTGAGTGCATTGCGAGCAGGCAGACAGACGGACGCGGTGGAGGACTTTGTTTTATAATACGTAGTGATATTAATAATACCACCATCAACATGCTAACTTTTAGTCATTCAACAGGCTTTTTTTCTATCATATAATTCCATAAACAATCCATCCAGTTTACTCAGGCATTCCTCTTCAGTTGATGGCAATAGGCTCACCCCTATTATACTGGACTTAAACATAACTGGTAAAATGTAAGTGTACCTACTATTAGTACACATCTGCCTAACCCTACGGAAATTATAGGCGTGGTTGATGATCGTTAACCGTTAATTTAAGTTAATAAACCGACAGTTTATAACTGTAACATGCAGTAAAATTAGTTATTTGAGTTTAATTTGTCAACAGAAGCTGTAGGTACTATTAAATAATTATTGACAACATTAATGTAAGTTATCACCTTAGAAGTGTCATTTGGACATATTGTGAAGGATTATAACACGATAAAATAATTATACTGACCGTAAGTAAAAAAGGATAAGAAAAAAAACATGAAAAAAACAATGTCTCCTTGAATAAAAAAAATCGAAGGCATGTGGCATCTACCAACATGCATTCTACCCGCGTAGTGGATAAAAGCCCATGTTCACACCCCCTTAAAGAGAGGAGGCCTGTGTCCCACCAGTGGGAACAGCTAAAATAACACACTGAATTTAGAAAAAGGTTTCTGATTCGGTTTCTATATAAATCTTTAGCTTACACATATAAATAAACGTTGAATACACCTGTATATTTGAAATATTCTTGCATCAGAGGCTCTGAAAAAAAAACATTTTTGGCAAAAAAAATAATAATAATAATGCAGCTCGCACCTAATCCAGTCCTGTCATCTTTTAAATTAATTTTCCATCTCGCACCAAATCAATTGAAAATGAACTTTAAACTTTCCTCTCGAGGGTTGTTTATTCCCAAACGCCTTCCACAGTAGGTGTGCACGTTTTCTTCATGTAAATGCCTATTTATTTTTATGTGTTGTCATAAAAATGGAACCGCAGGCGTGAAGCTGTTTGTATAAAAACACGTTTTACATGCATTATAGTAAACTAGTGACCCGCCCCGGCTTCGCACGGGTACAAAAAAGGTATTAAAACCTTCCTCTTGAATCACTCTATCTATTAAAAAAAACCGCATCAAAATCCGTTGCGTAGTTTTAAAGATTTAAGCATACAGACAAACAAACAAATAAACAAACAAACAAACAGACGCGACTTTGTTTTATACTATGTAAGGATACCTAACTAAGTTTCTTCGGATAGCAAAGCTTGGAAAATACACTGAATATTTTTATGCTACACTCCATGTGTCGGTACATTCAGCAGTATTTGAATAACTCAAAATAGTACACATTCTTTGATTTTGGGCCGACTCGTACGGATCGGTAATTTCCGACCGGTATATTCCGTTCGGCATCTATCATCGCTGTATCAAGTTACCCGAACTTGATACAGACGGACACGACTCTATATAATTCGAGGTAAGCCGAATTTTTCCCGTAAATTCTTCAGTTTTTGCCGCTCAGCTGTGTTGAACATTGTATTCTATTGCACCTCTTTTTGTTTTTGTAGGGTGGAAAATCATCAAGAGAGTCAGACTTCTACTGACTAAAAACCACCCATGTTCCTTCTTAGCACTTTGTGTCGAGCCCGCGGTATCTCTTTCAAACAACCCGCAGATAGCACCCTCTACAATGTATTTGCAAATAAATTGTTTTTCCGGAAGAATATTATGTAAGACTCATGTATAAAGTTATTTTTTGTTTTCATTTTTTGTATCACTGTACAAACTTTTTGGATACGAATGCCATGGTTTATGCAAAGGACTTTTATTACTTTGACTGCTTACTTCAGACAAATCTTGAAAAATACGTAGGATTTTCCCTTTTTTGCGATATTTGTTCGGTATTTTAATAATAAATATAATATTTATAAATCTCTATTTTTGTTACAGGTAAATACAATCTTCTTCCGTCCAAGCCGAGTGTCATCTTTTTGTATCAATGCCAGGTAAACTTTACATACTTGGGGTCCGAGTGCTCACCTAATATTAAAGGAAATTGCCAAGCGGTTGGTCGACTCTTCACGTGACCAGAGGGCTGGTCTATTTATTGGCTCAAAAACCAGCATTGCCATCCAACGTGGGAATGCTGCCAGACTTCTGGGTACTTTTCCTATTGACAGTGATGTGGACGAATTTTTTGACGCCCTGTAATTTTTCTCATTTTGATACTTGCATATATTTTACAATAATTTTAGTTTTATACTATTCTATAAAAACAAAGTTTGACTGTGTATTCTCCAAAAGATGGCCCGTCATCTCTCCAGCTCTTTTGCTGTTGTTCCTTGATAGATCTGTCTGAAGCCGCTGATAACGACGTTGAAGTGACAACATTCTGATCGAAGCTCATCTAAGTGAATCATCGACACCACCGGATAAGAATTTTAATTCGTACGAAAATTATTTTAAAAGATTTTTGGTGAAATGTGCTCCTACATTCGTCTATAATAAAGCAGTTACAACATAGTGTGAGTATATAGATCTCCTAGAGCAGTTTTTGACTATTGTGATTTTAACTGGTATCAGCTTACGTGTATACACGCGTGCCACAATTTTCGCTTCGGAAACTCGAACGCACGTACACGCGCTTATTCCAGCGTACACTCAGTGGGTAGTATGTTTGTATCTTTCGCGGCTAGCGCTTATACATACGTCAACAATCCTACGAGTAGCTCGGGTGGCAAACTCCTGCGAATACGCGTCTAAACGCGCTTAATACTCTAATTTGGAACCGTACCACCAATTTTAACAACGTACAAATAGAGAAAAAGCTTGACTGTCCAGAATCTAGATTCCACATTGTCAAATCAGTAATTTCAGTTACTTTTGATCCACATAAACTAATCTATCTTCCAGACGAGATCCCAAAATTTTATTCACTACAGTTTCTCCGATATATCCTCGAAAGCGCTCACTTAGCTACGAAATCTTGTTAGTCCGTATTTTACGAGTTCGCATCAAAAAGTCGACGTTATGGATAAATTAGAGCGTTTCGCAGAAAATGGGCGAGTTCATTAATCATTGGTGTTATTGTGTGAACGTTGGTTGTGCGATGTTGAATCGTTATTGTGTAGTTAGACTGGTGTTTTGATGTTGTTAGGATAGCTTAATGATTTTACAAATTAATGTATTTGTGGCGGAATGAACTGGACTGTTTTTCAAAGGACCAACAATCGCACTAGCTTGCGAAAACTGGAAAGAAGAAAGGGAGGCTGGACTTGCAGTAGGTCAAAAGAATTATAATAATAATTAATTTGCAGGCTAATTCGTAAAGTCATCTTTTAGTTTCGGCACGAAATTTAAACATAAGCATGATCATTCTATAGCGTTCCCACTGCTGGGCCACAGGCCTTCTCTCTGAAACCGAGCAGGTACGCAAATACGAAATATATAATAGGGCTGCGTACTGACTCAAAAAAAATTGATTCTGTTTAGTCCGTCAGTTAGATTATCGAAAAATATTGGAAACGTGTTTTTTGGTTTATAAAATCAATAAAAAATGACGAAGATAAAGCGCGTCAAAGATCATGGAGTGGGGCTTGAAACGTCACTTGAAGGTAGAAAATGTTTCTAGAAAATGTACTATAATATGACGTCACACGAGTTTTCGAAGCATTAAATCGTCTTCATTTTTTGTTTACCGTACGTGAAAAAAGAAAAAATATGTGGTCTTTTTTTTTGGAAATCTATCTGACGGACTAATTAGTTTTTTTTTTGTCCGATCCCCTATTGCTTATTACATGGCATGGGCCCGGGTCGTATAGATAGTTAACATCATCATCGCGTTACGTTAGGGTCGAATTCCAGTCTAACCGAAACCAACTGAAAACCAGTATTTTACATACTGCCACTGTCTATCTGACCTCCGCAACCCAGTTTGAACTGGGTATTACGATAGCCTTTGGTAAGTCTGGTTGTCAGATTTTCACTACCTGAAACGACTGCCAACTTTTCTTATGGATAATAAATCAACAAATGATTCCTCCCATTCTGGGCGGAGCAGAAGGGAGTGTCAGATTCTTACTGACTAAAACTCATCCGTGTTCCTCCTAGTGCTCTTTGGGTTCCAGGGCCGCGGTGACCCTTTCGAAACCCCGGCAGGCACTAGCCTTAGCGCGTTCCATCTACCATTGTGACATCTCTAGTGCTAAATGCCTAGATGCAAGTTCCTGCCCACACATACCAACTCTCTATACATCGGTCTACATCGGCGCAAGTCGGTATTGTTCGTAAGTTGCGCAAGAGTCGTCGTTGCGACACAATTGTATGACAACGGCATTGCAGCAACACGTGCTGACATGAGTGATTCATTACTTTACTTGCTACTTATGCGGGTTTAGCTTACTTACTAATGTTGAGTTTATATGGCTAGGCTAGGTTAGTGTTATTGTATATCATCGAAGGTCATAAATGGGGTCAATGTGGTTATGTTCTGTCCCTTGTGCAATAAATTCCTTGATTAAAAAGGTACCTGTTCAAAGCCACTGTGAATGCTAACTCACTAAATACAATTTGAAAGGAACCAAAAGGCTTCGTTGAGATTGTATTCCTTTGTTCATCCCATAATTGCGACAATTCTTTTTATACCTGGGAACTCTTTAGTTATGGAGATATTTTATATAGATACTACCGTAAACCGTCATTTATCACTTCAAAAAATAAAGTCGTGTTACAATTTTTACTTAGTTTGTTGACGAACAGAATGCTTGGTCGACGGCTTCGTAAAGAGTCCCTTTACACCTTTGATTTATGTAAATAGAAAAAAGGATCCATCCATGCCCTCGACAAAATCCCTTACTCGTATCTTTCCATACAAGGCTCTAACTCCATAAACCATCCCTAATGCGTGTCATTCTCCCATAATAAACACATGATGTTAAACTTTTCCCATCACGCTGCTTACTACGAATATTTACCAAGTAATTAAGACCAGAGATGAAAGGTAGCATTTTAAGAGGTAATTAGAATGGTTTATTTTCTTCCTGGTATGAAATGTCAACGATTTTCTGTAAAATTAGTGTCATGATATGATATTAGGAAAGGTAGTGAGGTTTTATTATTATTAGATTATGGTCAAGTGTGTTTTTAACAGTTTATTCATAGTCAGAAGCCTTTAATCATCAGGGTGAGGGTTTAATATCTTAGAACTGGGTATCTTTCTTTAAATGCTTTAAATGTGTTTTGTGCCTGGATTCAATATAATCAGTGTGGATGTATTCGTGGAGGCTGTTTCAAACTGTATTTAAATAACATAAAACATAAGCTCGTTCCATCGTCGACATCATATCTGCCCATAGGGCCAGATTGAGGTCAAGAGCAAGCCCATATATAATATTTTTTTTAAATAGAAAAATCCAAAAACTATAAAAAAATAACACCATAGCACCACTGGTAGATTTCTCTTTTTTTTTCATAGCCTTTTTTGTCCCACTGCTAGGTAAAAGCCTCCCCCAAAGTCTTCCAGTTTTCTACTCTTCCCTCTGTGTGGTTTTCTCCGTCCAAGTCGTCACAACCGCCTCTACTAGGTCGTCACGCCAGATAACACGTAGATAATCCAAAAAAAATAATATGGTTGCTTTTCTATTTAGGTTCAAGCTTTTGCCGATTTCCCTATATTTTTCAGGCAACTGAAATCTCTTTGCCTATCCCCACACAACACCAAAAAAAGTTCCTTCCATATCTACAGAAGTGCTTCCACTATCAAGATATTCCTATGTAAATATTTATTGTAACTTATCATCAGTCTGATAAGCAGCAAATAGTCAGAGTACCGGTATTGATTTTTTTACCTCTACTAGATAAGGTTATTCATAATATTGTAGTTCCATCTGATAAGGTATGGGATTTCCTTATTGGTATAGAATTTGAATGGAATATTTTCCGACACAGACACAGATTTAGGAATAAACAGAATAAGCGATATTTTTTCTCCTTCTTCTAATCGTGTGGGCAGTAAGGTCTAACAACCCAACACACCCTAGTGTCAGATTTTCTAAGCCGGCTCGAGGGCCTCTGACATGGTTTGACAACCACCATTTGGCGGGCGGGACCACCGGCTTATACATGCTTTCCTAAGAACGGAATCATCTTTTTGTCAGACAATCAGGTGATTCAAGCCTGTAATGCCCTAGCCAAACTGGAAACCACTTTACAAAGTATGCTTCGCGTCGGAATCGAACCCACGACCACCGGGTCACAAGGCAAACGAACGTCGAAACCACTCCATTCCTGAAATAACCACACATCATCTGCCTAGCCTTCTGGTCTAACTGGATGCAGCTGAGTACCAGTATTATACATGAAGCGACTGCCTACCTGACCATCACAACTCAGTAGCTGGGTAATACCTCATTTTGTCAGAAAACCTGGTTCATAAGGGGCGAGCCTATTGCCATCAATCGACCACAAATCTAGACCAGAAAATTCCTGAAAGAAAAACCCAAGACTTAACACTTTGCCTGACCTAGGCATCGAATCCAGGACCTCATGCTCACCAGTCAGTCGCGCTTGCTCGAAAACGAATTAACAATAAATACCCATGATTCATAATTCTTGTATGTTTTTAGTTTAAAATAGTAACTATCTTGCAACACGATTAATTCCCACTTTGCCTCACAGATGGCGTTACAACCTCACTCCATAAAATTCGCATAACATTATCATTGAGACGCCTGACTCACGTCAAGGTTCTCACGATTACCGACAGATGTCGCTATACACCAAGGTCAGTCACAAGGCCGCACGCCCTTGAACTTGGGTGACCTTAGAGGGTACACAATAGATATTTAGTGACCATGGTCGGATAATGACCTCAGGGGATATTGACCTTTTTGAATAAAAACTTGAATTGAATAGTTTCTGAAGATGTTTATTATTGAAGTTTTCTTTACAGGTTGAATGAAAAGTTTTAGTATTGTTTGCCCTTTGGGTATGTTTTCGTTTTCAAGTGTTTAAAGTTTTCTGTTAAAAAAACTTTTGTAAAATACACAAGGTTGTCTCGAAAATATATGTCTACATAGTTTAAACCAAATAGACCGATGGTATCAGATAAAATTACAATGACATGATACTTCTTAACTTTTTTTAGAGGTTTATTGATGGACCTACGATTGATATGATTAACTTTGCTGTCGTTCGGTTCAATAATCCAAATATTAAATGTGATTTTTCATAGTTTAGTTTTCTATTTTATCTTTAGCGACCATTGCGCGTTATTTCCTGCCCTTAACCCATTCTACTTGGAGGCGGCACAACACATTTTCGTCTTCCATTTTATCCATTTTCTCCTGTCATATATGACAAAAAGAAAACGTACCGGGATGTATCACAGTACATTTGACTCAGAGGAGTCAAATGTACTGTGATACATCCGAGGACTCTTTCATGTTATAGTTCCTCATACAATCCATTCATATTTTCTTCGATCAACATTAATATTTACTAGCGGACGTCCCGCGGTTTCACCCGCGTAGATCCCGTTCCCGTGGGAATACAGGGATAAAAAGTAGCATATGACACTCAGCAATAATGTGGCTTTCTATTAGTGAAAGAATTTTTTAAATCGGTTTAGTAGATCCCGAGATTACCCCTTACAATTTAACAAATATACAAACACACAAACTTTACCTCTTTAGAATATTAGTATAGAAGTATAGATAGATTTAGAACTACTTTAATCTCGTTAAATCATTTCGCTTTTACACAACTACAAAGCAAGACTATGTTAATTTTAATTGATGATTACGACAGTAATACGAGTATCTTTGTCTCAATTTAGATTTCTAAAAGCCTTTGCTTAGCTCAAGTTTATGTTGTATAATTAGATTGCTGAGTACAATCTCAGTACATTTCGGTTACTTAGAAGAGATTTGCGAAATAAATAAAGTGAAATTACTTGTTTAATATTTGTGGAATTAAGTTTTAATCCTTTATCTACGATTCGGTTTGAGATCACTTTGATTGTTTGTTCTAATTTGAATGTTATTTATAATCCGCAATTATAAATTATATGTTTAGTTATGAACTCCGTTTAGTTTAAGGAATCGTTTTACGCAATGGATTTTCTTGGAATAGTGGCAAATTGATGAAGCCTCAGTATGTTATTTGGGGTCGGCGCTACACAATTTTTCTTCCATTTATTTATTTTTCCTTTATATCATTCCTCACACACTTCTTCCATCTTTTCCTTGGTCTGACTCTCCCTCTCCATCCGTCTACATTAGTTTTACCATTCTTTCGAATTATGAACCTGAAACACTTGTTAATAACCAAACGCCATCTATTAATTATTTTCGAAAACTTGATTTCTACCTTCACAGAAAAATAGGCCCTAAGGTATCCATGCACTAGTGTGGGGGTAGTAGAGTGTTAAGCTTAAGTATTAGGGTTCGGTACCTCAAAAGGAAAAAACGGAACCCTTATAGGATTACTCGTGTGTATGTCTGTCTGTCTGTCCGATCATTCCCCCCCCTTATCTCCGAAACTACTGGCCCTCAAATTCTGAAAAAAATACAGAAGTTAGTTCAACACTTATAGATTACAGGAAAACTCATAAGAAGCCATGTACGGAGCCCTTCATATGCAAGTCCGATTTGCACTTGGCCAGTTTTTTAACATAGATTTACGATTACAATACCTAAGGGTTTTGGCAGACCCATGGGGGCCGCGGATTTTAGTACGAGATGACGTGGCCTCGGCACAAGGGCAAAGAAAGAACATGGGTTCGGTTTTTAGTCAGTAGAAGTCTGACACTCCCCTTCGCTCTGCCCAAGAGCGGGGGGGGGGGGGGGGGGGCATTTGATGATTTACCACCCACAAAAGAAACAAAAAAAAAAGGGTTTTGGCAGGGTATGTGGATATTATTTTTTTAAACTTGTGGTGTATCTTCCTTTACTTTGCAAAGCTGACAATTGTGTATACAGAACAGATAAAAGAGGTTGTGATTGCGTACCATACTTTCTTTAAATACAACCTTCTCTATTACTCTTCATGTTCAAATGTTAAAAACGCAATGAGTAATTGTTGAATGTTAATCAAAATGGATCGCATCGGAATCTAAACCGCCCCTGGTCGGTTAATTGCACGTTTCATTGCCATTTAAAGAAAATGATCTTGTTCAGAGAATAAGATGATGTTATGAAGCTATCAAAGAGGTGACAATAGAAGAAACCGTCTTATCCACACTAACAAGGACTTTAATGGGCCATATCCTCCGATGGGAATCGCGATGTTGCCGCTCTTATTAAACCAATATGGCTACAAAAATAACGTTTATTATTTTTATACAATACTTGACCCATTTCTCGTCACATGTATGACAGCGATGATCTCATATTAACTCAGAATAGTTTTTAAGATACCGTACCCAAAAGGTTAAAACTTAAGACTACACTGTCCGTTTGTCTGTCAGAATGTCACCAGGCTATATCTCATGAACAGCGAGAGCCAGAAAGTTGAATTTTTACAGATGATGTGATTCTGTTGCCGCTGAAACAAAAAGAACAGTAAGTCGTAGGTTCGAACCCAGGCAGACGCATTACTTTAGGTAATTTATTTCATCACCACTGGTCTCAAAAACGGTGAAGGAAAACATCGTGAGGAAACCGGCATGTCCTAGACCTAGAACCAAAAATTCGAAGACTTGTGACATCTACCAATCTGCATTGGGCCTGCGATTTTAGCCCAATCCCTCTCAAAGACAGGAGGCCTGTGTCCCAGCAGTGGGAACATTAATGGGCTGATGATGATGAAAAGCACTTTAAAAATAAATAATTAAATACAATAAATATTTAAAGGGGTAATATATATGGTCTAATGGGCACAATGGATTTCGTACCATTAAGTTTACAAATACATAATGGTACGAAACCCATTGTGCGCGAGTTCGACTCGCACTTGGTCGGTTTTTATACAACAAGAAGTCACTACACTGATAGCCTATTGAAAGTACCAACATCTACACTGAACGACTGAATGGAACGACCGAATGAACGCTTCCGACCAATGGCGAGTGAATGAATGAACTGTATTTGGTATCCGAAGAGCGCAGCCCGATAGGGTTTTTAATTTAGTTTTTGAAAATGGAATCCGGGTAGGATTTAACTGACATTTTTCTGGTTTACGGATATCGCGTATTGTGTCTTTAGTCTATGCAGAATTACACTGATGTTTTTGATACTATACAGTTTGTTAGTTTTTATAAACGAACAAGGGACATATTGAAACCCGCAATAGGGCATGCTTATGATACTAATAAAAATATGAACAAAAAAAACTGATTAATAACAGACAGAACCATACCATACCATACTCTAACCGACTAAAAACCCACTGTTCCTACTAATACGATGTGTCGGGGCCCGGGAGACATACCTGGGGACCCCCTAGTTACGGATATATTGGGGATTAAAGTTCCAAATTTTTCACAGAATCAATCAGCAGAATGTTTTAAGAGCGCTACATTAGTACATTGAGATTTACCGTAAAATGTGAGTTTTATCACAAAAAAAAAATTGCGTGGGGGTATTTAGTTTTTAGTACATAATGCTTGGTTGACGGCTTAATGAAGGGTTCGTTCACACCCTGTATATCTGTACCCTACTCGGTGTAAAATACACGTAGACAAAGTACCAAACATCAGCTACAATTTATATCACAATATACCCGCAACCCACATGCATGGTGAATGTCAATTAACAAAACCAAAATAAACATTAAACAAAATAGTAGGAAACCTCGAACACACTCGTTCGGAGGCAAGTTGCCGCTAGAGTGATCAAAGTGATCATTATATCCGGTCGGATAACCCGTAGCGTCAATAGCTTTGTAGCCGTTTGGCCATTTGGCCATTTTCCTTTTGTTAATTCAGGTTTTATAGTTTCAGTTCGAAATTATTATGTTGTGCATACGATTTTGTGGAATTATTATTTTGGTATTATTGAGCCGTGAAATGGAAGTTATTTACCTATTGGAAATAATTGGTTGAGTTTTTTAAATAGTATCTGAAACTATTAGTTGAATATTGTATGTGACATAAATGTTAGAATTGAGACGGTTGATTGGTAGTTATTGTTTTTATCAAAAAACAAGACAATATTATTTTAGTACCTATTCTAAAATAATTATTGTCTATTTGTAATTTCCACATAACAGCTTTTAACTGATTGCATATAAAAATATTTATAGAACATAAAAAAAACCTCGACTTTCGTTCTATATTAAAATATTGGTATTCAGCTGCTCCCGATTTCTAACTGGAAGCCGATCCCAGCACGTTGAGAAAAAAGCTAGGCGATAAAATGTCAGTTTCGTTAAAATGTCTCTTTTTTTCGCCAATTACGTTTTCGGTGTTGACTTAAAGCTATGAAACAGAAATTCAATTGGGTACTTACTTCTCGGAGGAAATTGAACAAGGCAAGGCGAATTCCGCATGTGCAAATTTATTTAATTTACCAAACCAATTCTGAAGAAATAAACAACATTCACAGTCAGGAAAAATGGCAGTGGACCACTTTTCAACCTTGTTACGTAGGTCATAAGAGTGAAAAGTGGTCAACTACCACAGTCCTACAACCCACAATTCGTTGTAAATAATAACAACTTTTCAGTTAAAAGTATTAATGATGTTTGCGAAATGTACAAAAATTCCTTTGTGAAAAATTCTTTTCGGAATTCTCGTGAATGCAATGGGAAACAATAAAAAAACATTTTTAATTTACAACTTTCAGTGGAAAACTTTTATTCAGTTTATAATTGACTCGTATCTCGAATGAAGAAAGCCTATAACGAATTTTTAAGTTAAATGAATGAAAGAGGAAATATCGAAAACAAGCTCTTAACCAAATAACAATCACATTAAATTAATTTGAAAATTAACAGATTTTAAATCCATTAAGGTGCACAAAGAAATCATTCGGTCAATTTATATGCAGAGCGGTTCTTTTGGGAATGAAAGAGCAGTGAATGAACGGAAGAATGTGTTGAATTGGGTGTAATTTTTTTTTAATGGTATTACCGTATCGTCTGTTAGTTAAGCACTTTTCAAACGATAAAATCGTATTTCATGTTTCAGGTCATGCCTCTGTCGGGGTGCAAGTTGTTCGAAAGGTATCCCTTTCGAAAATGATTTAGTGTCAGTGTAATGGTAAATTGAGGACTTATTTCTTTTTTTACCATTACACGGACACTAAATAATTTAGGACATATTTCTTCCCGCCGCCGGGGCCGCGGATTTTAGAACAGATGACGTGGCCTCGGCGCAAGGGCAAAGAAGGAACATGGGCTCGGTTTTTAGTCAGTAGAAGTCTGCCACTCCCCTTCGCTCTGCCCAAGAGCGGGGAGGGAATTATCAAATGACCCCCTCATTTGATAATTTTCCACCCACCAAAAAAATTTAAAAAAGGACTTATTTCTTCCCGTCGGGGCTGCGGGTTGTTCGAAAGAGATACCGCGGCTCCGGACACAAAGGGCTAAGAAAGAACATGGATTAGGCCTTAGTCAGTAGAAGTCTGACACACCCTTCCGATCTGTTCCGCGCAGAGCGGGAGAAACCATTTGATGATTTCACATCCTCCACAAAAAAGTGTGGTGCTATGATTCCAAAGATACACTTTCAAACTTATACTCATTTTTGATCGGGGTTTAAAAACATACTGCTTCAATAGGGGATCGGACTGGGTCAAAATAATATGATTCTGTTTAGTCCGTAAGTTAGATTATCGAAAAATATTGAATACGTGTTTTTTGTTTTATCAAATCAATAAAAAATGACGAAGGTAAAACGCGTCAAAGATCTTGGAGTGGGGCTTGAAACGTCACTTGTGTCGTCAAAATATACTATCATATGACGTCACACGAGTTTTCGAAGCACTGTATCGTCTTCATTTTAAGTTTACGTGAAAAAAGAAAAAATACGTGTCCAATAATTTTTGGAAATCTATCTGACGGACTAATTAGTTTTTTTTTTGTCCGATCCCCTATTCTTGCTTCAAGTTGCAATTCTATGGTCAAGCGATTGGTAACAAGCATAGGTACTACTATGAATGTCGCATACTCATTTTTTTCCAGAACAGTAAACAAAATACTTAAGTTACTTTCATTTACAATCTACTAGGACAATCTTTTAGATTTCTTTTCTAAGGCTACTCGACCTACAGACAACCTTATTTTCAGACGTAGATAAAACAAATTCATTCCGAAGATTGCGTGCAGCATGTAAGCTATCTTCGTAATAAAAATCTTGTGAATTCAGGCAGATAACGCAATCTAAACCACTGAGAGTCTATTATTAAAATAGGAGAATATTTGTATGGAAGATCGTATTTTTTTCCAATGAGAGACCTCTTGCCGATTTAATTTCTGAATTTCTAATCTTTTTACGGGTTAATTTTAATGTTTTTCACGGGTGACCACTGAAAACCAGCGCTGAGCTGTGGGTGACCATAATACATCACCATGCTGAGTGGTAAGCTGTTGTAGTCACGACGTGATAGCTGTTAACTTTGTTTATTGTTATTCCTGCTTGTTGTACCTCATCATCATCATCATTTCAGCCGAAAGACGTCCACAGTCACTGCTATATGTCCATTTACCGGTCCCGTGCGTCTCGCATCCAACGGATCCCCGCAACCTCTACCAGGTCATCGGTTCACCTAGTGGGAGGCCTTCCAACGCAACGTCTTCCGGTTCACTATCGCCACTTCAGAACTTTTCGGCTCCATCGACCATCCCTTCCTATTTCTTAATATTTGTTATACGTGTATGTGTCTTGTGTGTATGTGTTTTGTGTCTCTTTGTATGCTCTTCATGTTATGCGGGCGCCACACTATGCTCCTCGCGCTGCTCATCGCTTTGCTCCTCGCGCTGCCGCTATTTGCCGCGATGTTGCCCGCTCTGCCCACACACTGCTCTACTCGCGCAAATAATCGCGCAATTAATCGCGACGCTCCTCACTTGGCATTTGCCTTTGGTGGAGAATGGACGACGAAACTGTGACAGCGTGCGCGCTATGCATTTTTAGCATAGCTTTTTTTTTATTGACTAATAATGGTCTAAAAGATGCCATTAATGATTTTTTTTTTGGCTTTCAACTTTTCTACTCCTATTTTTATTATTTCTCCAAGCCTCATCCAAGCATCGTGTACCTACAAAATTATAATTAAATTAGAAAAAAATCGAGTAGCCGACTTTAAGTGCAGGCAACGCGTGGGTAAATAATCCCGGCCTAATAGGTATTTAATACCTACCGGCCGACTACTTCTTAATATTTCTCCATTTCTTGATAGTGTAATTTTAACAATATAACTATTATGATACGTACCCTACATTTTTCGTAAGTCGTTTAAAAATAATAAGCCTAAGTTAATCTTTTAAAAACAAGCTTTCAAATAAATAAACATATCTTATGTTTCAAATGATGATTTTTGTGTTGTGGATCCCAAATAATTGGCTCCGCAGACAACAAATCAATAAATAATAACACTTTATCGTTTTACCCTACCCCTTTATTCTACGGCGCTTGGCGAGGACATGCATATGAAGCGTGCGTCTTGCGTGAGCGCTCGATGCGGACTGCGACCGCGCGATTATGTGGCCAGCCACTCGCGCTCGTATTGCCGGCCCTTTGACTCGCGCGCAAAAGCCGACAAAATAGGGAGCGATGGGCAGGACGAGGAGCATGACGTGCGGCATGACGAGTAACGTTGCCACACTATGTCTCTGCCTCCTTTCCTCGCTACTTCCCATACCACTCGTCGAGTGTGTGGCGCCCGCATTACCGCGACAAACAAATATTTTTCTCTGTGTCTTTCCTCTTTCATTCCCCGAATGCTTAGGTAGAGAAATTGTATTATTACCGGCACGGTTCTTGAGCGCTCGGCGGAAGAGTGGGGATCGCTGTGCGCATCGTACACTTTATGACAAATAAAACGCACACCCGTTTATTATTTATTGGTCGTGAGGTAAGTGCAGCAGGAGTAAAGAACAAATCCCGAGTGACGGCTATGACGCGATGCGCTACGGGCCAATCACTGCGCTTTCCCCGCCCCGCGTCTCACGTCATACCACCAAAGGGATCCAATAACTCACTTTTGCGTCAGCGCTCAAGAATCGTGCCGATGATAATACACCCACATTATACGGGGCTAGCCTATTGCTATTAACCGGGGACTAATCCAGAGTCCTTGGGAGCGATTGAGAAATTTCTTCAGGGAAAACAAAAGAACCATTTGCGAAAATTCAAAACACTGAATATTTTTTCATGAATGCATCCCTAATAAGGTGTTTATAGAGCACATTTCTCTTATTCCTCTACACCATATATAACAAACGACAAACACTGAAACATCCTTTGCTTCCTAATCGCAATATTATGCTTTATCACAAGAGACTAAAACAATTTTCTTTTTCACGCCTCCATAGTCAAGAATCGTAAAAACGTACATACAACACATCAAGAAACTCCCAGTATAAACGGAGCCGTCATTGTAAGAAAATGCTAAACAATCCACAGTCAGCTTATGCTGGTAACGAATAACTTGATATGATGAAGCCGTATGTACGAAGAAATAAGAATATTGCGTAACATATCAACGTGTTAGTTTATTTTTATTATTATGGGAAGAGAAATGTTGGGAATATAAATATTACGCTTATTTCTAAGCTATTATATGGGAATAGTAGATAAGTAGGTAGTAACACCAACGTCTTTTAGGGCGGTATGTAAAGTCTCATGACAAAAATAGACTTATAAAAGAAAATTCATAGGACAAACCATCTCTAACCATAATCGAGAAGTGCCCAAAAATATACAAATACTAAGCTTATACCCGCAGCTTCGTCCGTATCGAGTTTGACAATTGTCCCACGGCGTCATACTACCGGGATAAGAAGTATTCTACGTGTTAGTCTAGGTTATAAACTATTTGTGTGCTAAAGAACAATGCCCACTCTCCATACATTTAAAAACCTGACAATGAAAGTTAATGTATAATTATAAGGTATAGTAGAAAGAGTACCTGTAAGATTAGAAAATAATGCCTTATATTCATTTTTACGATTTAAAGTCTACAAAGGCCAAAAAATATTAATTTTACTTTTTAGGTTAGGATTTGCGTTTACGATAGTTGACAGTTTATTTACTTAGAAAAAGTCTAACTTTGCTATTGTATTGTCAAAAGTGATCACTTGCCTACCCATTTCGTTGACCACAGTACATACATACTTACCTTAATCAAATAGGTAAGTTACTTTGATGAACAATCGGGAAAACAAATAAAACACTATGTTACAGTGAAATGGTTTATTAATTATCGTCATTTTCATCTTAATCTCATATAACTACGTCATCCAAAAATTCTGCTGGAGCAGAGATATTGTCTTCAAAACCTAGCCCATCCAAGGTACCACACTAACGTCATAACGTAAGCGCAACATCCAATGGTCCGTCGATCAACCATAAGCAAAACAGAAACATAAATACCTGACGTGGTGCAATTCTTGCATGTATAACAGCATTTATCTGTCTTTGCTCTTCTGACGGATTGTCCAAAACAATAGCATGGCTCTGACGATTACGAGTTGACCGTCCACTAAGACTGCATACTTGTCTTCGAACTGGTTGAGATGACCCTGAAGCTTGAGCACCATCAAGACTTGTTGTCAATTGCTGGTCATGAGGCGTTCATTATAAGGTTCACAAATGTAATCCTCCTCAGTAATCTGAAATTGGAAACTGAATATAAACTTTTTTTGTTTTTAACTGATACATTAGCTTTGATACCAGCAGTACATGTTAAACAAATGGGTCCACATTAACAATAAACAGCAAGTAAAACTTAACTGTTTAAAATGTAACATGAAATAACAGGACAAAACTGTATTAAGTAATACAGTTTGTTAAACTGTTTTAAAATGATTATTTTAATCAATGTTTAATACGGGCAATCACTTGTGTTTTGTCATGTATTATAAGATAGGAGTTTGGTTATTTTGATTAGGACATGACTGATATTGATAAATAAAAAATAATAAGCATATGATGTACTTACGATAACAGGTGATATCCACTCGCTAAGTAACAAAATCACTCTGGTGTTCAAATCATGAACGAGATGACGTCGTAACGTATTTAAGCAGAATCCGCCCCTAAGACGACCCACTGACCGATATTGCAGCTTATGCAAAGTATACGTGGACTTTTTGTTGATGGTGGCATTGTCAAGAGGACTGTTTACAACGGTATGATAAGTAAAAAACGTCGCCGGAGGGACCGAGACGTTTGAGTGGGTCAGCAAAGTTCGTCAGATGAGGAAGACATCGAGGTCCAGGGGCGGTAAATAGGGTCGTCAGATGAGGAAGATATCGAAGTCCAGGGGCGGTAAATAGGGTCGTAAAAAAAGTAGTTACACACACAAAATGGCACAGTCAGTACACAACACAACGAGACGCAAGCGCAACATTGACAATCGCAGAACTGTCAAAATATCTAAAACAAATCCGTTTCACTCGTGCGAACTCAATTATATTCTGCATAATTAATTTATTTAATTATTATATTATTTTCAATTGATCTGTATTATGCACAGACCAATAAAAAATAGTTATTGATTGAATAAAACGTAAAATAATGTATAAAACTCAGAAAAAGAGTTGAATAAAGTCAAGATGCAGTGTGCAAAACGGAACGGTGTAAAAATGGATAGTTGGATGCGTTCAGGGTAATTGAGATGCGTTCAAAATAAGGTAATAAGACGTACAGTTAGCTTAAAGAAAAATCAAAAAATATTTTTTTCCTGGCCTTCTTTTAAAATTTTGATTAGCGTAATGAATGTACAATTATATTAGCTGAATTTTAATATTTATGTCATTTCTATACATTGTCAGGTGAAAAATGGGCATCCTTCTTTCATCCAAATCTGTTTCGTTGTTTTTGGGTGATAGAGTAACAAACATCATAACAAACTTTAGTTGAGTTTAGTTGAGTAATAGGACCTAAGATAGTAGGATATTTTAGCTTTAGCTTTCACAAACGGTGAAGGAAATCATCGTGAGGAAACCGGCATGTCTTAGAACCAAAAAATTTGAAGACATGTGACATCTACCAACCCGCACTGGGCCCACGTGGTGAATTATAACCCATCACTCTCCTAGAGAAGAGACCAGAGTCCCGGCAGCGCGAATATTATAGGCTGATGATGATGATGATGAGGTCTTCTACAGACGTAGAGTTATGTTTACCTGTTCATTGAAAAAAAAATCCATGCTCTTTGAAGTCAATCTATGGTATCCATACAAACATTTTTGATTGAAAAGCCGTTTGAATGAACGAGAGAACGAGCTGTCCGTGCTATACTCGGTAATTACGTTAATAAAGCTGCACCGATGTCATTGAACTGAGCATTGAACGAATGAGCGACAAACAATGGGTTTGTTCGAACGCTATGAGTATGCTGATTACGGTGTAAGTTCCCCATAGAAATTATAATGAATGGAGGCTTTGAGAGATTGTGTTTGGCATGAAGTACTTACTAGTGAAATGATTTTGTGGTATATGGGTTCGTAATTAATACCTGTTTTAGAGGAAAAATAATGTGCCTAAGGATCAATATAAACTACCTTATAACTACACAGTGATTGCTAAAGCCATAAATAATGCTTTGAACGGATATCTGAATTTTAGAAGGAACATGAAAATTTTTAACTAGTTTCAATAAAACTACGACTTTTTATCACTGACCAGGGGCAAAAGTCGTGGTTTTTTTTACTTTAATTATTATTAAAGTGCTGATTGCAATTTATAAATAATAAATTATATAATAACCGCATCATCACTTTCCATCAGGTGAGATAGTGGTCAAACGCGAACCTATCAATAATAAAAAAAAAATTACCATTTTTTTTTTTTTTTTTTTTTTTTTTTTTAATCTAAGTCGCGAGTAAACCTGCTTCTACTGGGTAAGCTCGTTCCATCGTCGACATCATCTCTGCCCTTAGGGCAAGATTGAAGTCAAGAGCAAGCCCATTTATTATAATAAAAAAAAAAATAACCAAAAAATTAACTTTTGAAATGTTGAAATGCTGATATCAAAAAAACAAACATCAAATATCGAGCCACAATTTAAATTATATGAAAAAGTAGCAATGTTGATAAACATTTATCGCTGACCGTACCGAAGACATATTAAATATTTTGAAAATAATTTTGGAAATAAGAAGGTGTGCCTGGTGAAGGTTGGTCATCGGTCCACCTAGTGGGAGGCCTTCAAACGAAACGTCTTCCGGTTCGCGGTCGCCACTCCATAACTTTCCGGCCCCATCGGCCATCCGTCATTACTAAGCCACGAGCTTATCTACCTAACACCATTATAGTGTTGAAATTAAAAGCTTTTTGCTCTAAAAGGCTCAAACAAAAACATCCACGTGCCCTCAAAATAATACCAACTACGCAGCTACATTCATCCCCACTTGCTAAACCGTCTGAAGAAAATCCGACGTCTCAAGGGACGAGAAACGTAGAAAAAATCACTCAGAATTATACGGAGTAAAATCCCGTGAAATCTAAGCATTAATCTTCCCGTTTGAGAGGGAAAAGTACATAGTTTATCGGGTCAAACAGACCGGACCGGGACCGGACCTTTGTATATGTGGGTAGTTTGAGATTGTATGTGGAAATACAGGGTGCAAAAAACCCTTAGTAAAGCCAAAAGGTAGTTATTTTCCCCTTAATTTTGAGCATTTATTTGTTCTGGACCATACCTGGGAACCTTCTAGTTATGGAGATATTGAAGGTCGAAGTTCCCAACTTTGCACAAGATTTTTTCTTAAAATACTAGCCTTTAAGGTAATAATTTCACTTTAACTACCTCCATGACCCGTTTAATATTCAACGCCTTCATCGGCTCAATGAAATCAAAATTTTGAGTATGCTACATTGAGTTTTACCGTAAAAAAAAAAAATATTTTTTCCACAAAAAATAAAATTCTTTCCCAGCAATAATTTTGGCGTAGGGTGACTTAGTTTAATGTACATAATGCTTCGTTGACGGCTTCGTAAAGGGTACGTTTACACCCTGTATAGAAACTGGCGTTTCATCATCAGCCTATAATGTTCCCACTGCAGGGACTCAGGCTTTCACTCTAGGAGAGGGAAGGGCTATAATCTACCACGCGGGCCCAGTGTGGATTGGTAGATGTCCCATGTCTTCGAATTTTTTGGTTCTAAGACATGCCGGTTTCCTCACGATGTTTTCCTTCACCGTTTTGAGAGCAGTGGTGATGAAATAAATTACACAAAGTAATGTTAAAATGGGACTGGGCGGGTCACGTTTCAAGGATGAAGCCGGACAGATGGGCGAAGATAGTAACACAGTGGGTGCCTGAAGACGGCCGACGTAACCGAGACAGGCCCAAAAAACGCTGGCGTCAGGATCTGGACTCATTCTCAACGGATTGACCGGAGAAGGCAAATTGTAAAAAAACTTGGAAAGCCATGGGGGAGGCCTTTGCCCAGCAGTGGGACAGTGTAGGCTAAGGAAAAATAAAAATGCGCCTGAAGGGGTTCGGACCCACGACTGGCCACGACTCACGGTTCGTAAGTCGGGGCCGCCACCACTGAGCCAGTAGTAGTAGTCAGACTGGCGTTTGGTTAGGCACTATATTTTCTAAGATTTCTAATTCGGGGTGAAGAATGTCCTTGACTAACGTATTAAGCTTTGCTGAATGGCTTAGTTAATTAAACCAGTTATTTAATCCTGTTATTAAGTTCATCATGCCTGTAATCCCCATGTAACGTGGTGATTTTCAAGAGACCACAATTTGAATTTTCGCGCCTTAGCGCAGTTACAATGTCAGATCTGTGGGTCCGCCTCTTTCACCTGATTGGCTAAAATTTTAGTTCCTAATTCATTCACAGCAATTGAATATGGTGTTCAAACCAGGAAATAATTTACACAAGGGTGTTGAAACTATATCAGAATGGAAATCCACAAAAAGACTTTCAAAGATCCCTGTAGTTTTTCTGGAAACTATCATTTTCTGGAACGCGCGAAAGCCCTCAACCAATGAGATGCCAGACCAATCACAGCATCGAATTTGAGTTACTGTGTTGCCAGGCGAAGGTTGGTTTTCCTAATATTGCAAATGTTCCAAAGTTGAGGAAACACTTGTTGTGGATTTAAAAGTCGTTTAGTGATAAATATTCCACCTAGATTCATTATAAGTTATTCAGTAATATTATTTCGACTGAGTAAGCTTTAATTGCTGTGGTATGTGTTCGCTTTCAAAATTTAGATTAGGAAGAATTCCTGTATTCCGGGAGTTAGGTCGGAATTGGAAATTGAGGCGGGTAACCCTAGGCTCTTGACAGGTTGACTGGTAATTTGCAAAGACTTCGTTTTGAGAAGAACTTTATTTTATTTTTCATTTAACGACGCTAGTCGTCATTTCCATGAGTTTTTTTAGTTTTATCGTAAGGTGAGTTTCCTTCTAAGATATTCGTGAAAATCCCGGATTGGGGAGTTTTCGTTTCGTTAAGTACAGTGTTGATTTTGGTTTCCAGGTTACGATGGTTCGTTCTCGGGCCTAGGAGTCTTCCGAAGGAATCCTAGGCCTGATTTTACATGTTACAATATGTAACAGGGTTGGCGAGGGTCAGACATCTGAATGTCCTCCAAATCATGGAACAATCGGTGATCTGGTGAGTTGCTTGTTTGTCTTTTCTTTGTCACGCCATGTGCTTTGCGCACATGGGCGGTTTTGGGTCTTTCGTTATTTTATCGATACTTATTAGACTCGTGTCATTTTCAGAGCGGGAAATTATGCAGTTATGAAATTTAGAAATTAAGAATTTAAAGAGAGTTTAAGGAAGAGCTACGATAGATTTTTATATTGAAAAAAGAAAGGATATAGAGACTGAATCCCTTTTGGGACGTTTGTGCTGAGACGAGGACTTGCTCGTCAATCTGCCACTGGCTGCTGCGGCGACGCTGTCCGGATTGCTGGCTCGTTGCCTGGAGGAGCTCTCTGTCAGGTCTGCGAGTTTTCACTAGAACGCAAGGGATGCTGGAGGTCGGTGTATCTTTCTTTAATTTTAATGTTTAGTGGTATTATGCTGTAGGAACCTTGTGAAACCTGTGAAAACCATAATTAAGTAATCTGCCACCACACACCAAAGAACCCATTTAGTTTTAAGCGACCCCTGTCGCTGAGTTAGTTTTCTTTTTTGTATTTACAAAGTTGTTTTTGTATATGTGTAACTTTGTGTTTTTATTACACATATAAACAGAGATATTTTGTTTTATTTATTTTCTTTGCCACGTGGCCCTCCAAGGGCATTCATTTAGAGAGGACTACGTGACAAATGGCGCCCAACGTGGGGAGAGTTTAAGGAAATTTGTCACGTAGTCCTCTCTAAATGAATGCCCTTGGAGGGCCACGTGGCAAAGAAAATAAATAAAACAAAATATCTCTGTTTATATGTGTAATAAAAACACAAAGTTACACATATACAAAAACAACTTTGTAAATACAAAAAAGAAAACTAACTCAGCGACAGGGGTCGCTTAAAACTAAATGGGTTCTTTGGTGTGTGGTGGCAGATTACTTAATTATGGTTTTCACAGGTTTCACAAGGTTCCTACAGCATAATACCACTAAACATTAAAATTAAAGAAAGATACACCGACCTCCAGCATCCCTTGCGTTCTAGTGAAAACTCGCAGACCTGACAGAGAGCTCCTCCAGGCAACGAGCCAGCAATCCGGACAGCGTCGCCGCAGCAGCCAGTGGCAGATTGACGAGCAAGTCCTCGTCTCAGCACAAACGTCCCAAAAGGGATTCAGTCTCTATATCCTTTCTTTTTTCAATATAAAAATCTATCGTAGCTCTTCCTTAAACTCTCTTTAAATTCTTAATTTCTAAATTTCATAACTGCATAATTTCCCGCTCTGAAAATGACACGAGTCTAATAAGTATCGATAAAATAACGAAAGACCCAAAACCGCCCATGTGCGCAAAGCACATGGCGTGACAAAGAAAAGACAAACAAGCAACTCACCAGATCACCGATTGTTCCATGATTTGGAGGACATTCAGATGTCTGACCCTCGCCAACCCTGTTACATATTGTAACATGTAAAATCAGGCCTAGGATTCCTTCGGAAGACTCCTAGGCCCGAGAACGAACCATCGTAACCTGGAAACCAAAATCAACACTGTACTTAACGAAACGAAAACTCCCCAATCCGGGATTTTCACGAATATCTTAGAAGGAAACTCACCTTACGATAAAACTAAAAAAACTCATGGAAATGACGACTAGCGTCGTTAAATGAAAAATAAAATAAAGTTCTTCTCAAAACGAAGTCTTTGCAAATTACCAGTCAACCTGTCAAGAGCCTAGGGTTACCCGCCTCAATTTCCAATTCCGACCTAACTCCCGGAATACAGGAATTCTTCCTAATCTAAATTTTGAAAGCGAACACATACCACAGCAATTAAAGCTTACTCAGTCGAAATAATATTACTGAATAACTTAAAATGAATCTAGGTGGAATATTTATCACTAAACGACTTTTAAATCCACAACAAGTGTTTCCTCAACTTTGGAACATTTGCAATATTAGGAAAACCAACCTTCGCCTGGCAACACAGTAACTCAAATTCGATGCTGTGATTGGTCTGGCATCTCATTGGTTGAGGGCTTTCGCGCGTTCCAGAAAATGATAGTTTCCAGAAAAACTACAGGGATCTTTGAAAGTCTTTTTGTGGATTTCCATTCTGATATAGTTTCAACACCCTTGTGTAAATTATTTCCTGGTTTGAACACCATATTCAATTGCTGTGAATGAATTAGGAACTAAAATTTTAGCCAATCAGGTGAAAGAGGCGGACCCACAGATCTGACATTGTAACTGCGCTAAGGCGCGAAAATTCAAATTGTGGTCTCTTGAAAATCACCACGTTACACCCATAGGGTTTGGCAGAGAAGTTCCTAATTGTAAACCCAGATATTGCTCGTTATGTTTAAATGGTCCATGTAATAGGAGCGAGCGTATTGCCATCTACTGGGCACAAATACTCATCTTTGCCCGACCCGGGAATTGAACCCAGGACCTCATCTCAGGGCTGCGGGTTGTTCGAAAGAGATACTGCGGCCTCGACACAAAGGGCTAAGATGGAACATGGTTTGTTATAAGCCAGTAAAGTTAGACGCTCCCCCTACCTGCGAGAGGACTCATTTGACGATTTGCCACCCCAAAAAAAAACGATCTCATCTCATTCAAATTCTTTATGACATTTTTGGGGGGTTGGGAAGAAATAAGACCTCAATTTACCATCACACTGACACTAAAACGTTTTCCCCTTACATGAATTCAACAAAAAATCTAACGTGTATTCAAAAGGTGTTTTAAAAGTACCTTCAATAAACTACCCTCGGTTAAACAGAGATATCGACGTCGTAAATATATTATGGTTAGTTTAGGAAAATCTCGTAAAGTTCTCAATCGATCTGACGGTTATTGTGTGAAGCGATCGTGAAATAAAAATATATTCTTCCTTTGGGCTTTTGTTCAGAATTTGATGTAGGTGAAGTTTAGTAGCTTTGAATTTTTCTATTCAATTTTATCTTTGCTTTTTCAATATCTTATAACTGCTAAGTTTCTCAGTTCATATTCTTTTGAGAAGTTCTCTGATATTTCGACTGAGTTTACCCAAGTAGTAACAATATCGCACATAATATGTATTATTAGGAATCAGAAGTGAAATACGTGAACAAAATAAACAATGTTTAATATCTTTTGAATTACACTTTTACAAAAATATCAAGACAAACATTTTAAACAATAATCAAATAGAAATAGCACTAGCAAATGGAACAATCAGTACACGATCAAAAACATAAACCAAAATTAGCGAAGCACACGATAATAGTCGGGTAGCAAGTCCTTTCCGAGCGCCGTCCAAGCAAAAAGTGACCGTTGCACCGCCGCTCGCCTCGTTTTATGAACTTCTGTCGGTTGCCGCACGTCGACCTGACGCTAACCGCACGGTTACTGGCTGATGTCGTGACTTTGAGCCAACACGGCCTCTCCTGACGCTCTGACGTCCTCGTCAGCTTCCAACAAGGCGGCTGAGTCTTCGCTGTCTCCTTGATAGCGTGTCTCACAACGCCAGTGGGGTGTGCTGGCACCGTGGAGTGCCACGCACAACTGCGCCTGTGGGGCGCGCTGGCACCGTGGAGTGCCGCACACAACTGCGCCTGTGGGGCGCGCTGGCACCGTGGAGTGCCGCACACAACTGCGCCTGTGGGCGCGCTGGCACCGTGGAGTGCCGCACACAACTGCGCCTGTGGGGCGCGCTGGCACCGTGGAGTGCCGCACACAACTGCGCCTGAAGGGCGCGCTGGCACAGTGGAGTGCCACGCACAACTGCGCCTGAAGGGCGCGCTGGCAGCCCGGAGACTCTCGCTGTACACGCCAGTAGCGCGCTGGCAGCCCGGAGCCTCGCGCTGTACACGCCAGTAGCGCGCTGGCAGCCCGGAGCCACGCGCTGTACACGCCAGTAGCGCGCTGGCAGCCCGGAGCCACGCGCTGTACATGCCAGTAGCGCGCTGGCAGCCCGGAGCCACGCGCTGTACACGCCAGTAGCGCGCTGGCAGCCCGGAGCCACGCGCTGTACATGCCAGTAGCGCGCTGGCAGCCCGGAGCCACGCGCTGTACATGCCAGTAGCGCGCTGGCAGCCCGGAGCGACACGCTCGACAACGCCAGTAGGGTGCGCAGTCAGCTCGCAGCGACGCTCTCGGCAACGCGGGTATGGCGCGCAGTCGGCTCGCAGCGACGCTGCCGCGCTGTCGGCAACGCCAAGAGGGCGCGCAGTCGCCCTGCAGCGACGCGCTCAGCAACGCCAAGAGGGCGCGCAGTCGTCCTGCAGCGACGCGCTCAGCAACGCCAAGAGGGCGCGCAGTCGTCCTGCAGCGACGCGCTCAGCAACGCCAAGAGGGCGCGCAGTCGCCCTGCAGCGACGCGCTCAGCAACGCCGGTAAGGCGCGCTCGGTAACGCCAGTAGGGCGCGCGGTCGCCCTGCAGCGACGTGCACGTTCACGGCGTCACTGTGGCAAAGCCCTGGCAACCACTGCTAAGGCCAAGCAGCGTTGCGTTGCGTCCAAACACACGCCACACATCCTTGTGTAATGGTTAGGTACTCTGCAAACAAACTTTACAATTACAACAGAATTTTGTTCCGCTCGATCACTCCTGACCAAACTTTAGTTCCATTGGGTGGCACCAAATTCGACTCTCATTAATATCAAATGTACTGGAAATTATCGAAAATACAACACTCAACTACCTTGAGTCATATACCATAGTGCTTCACACCAACCTTAAAAATTCAATTGCAACAAAAACTGCTGAAATCATCGAGTAAAACCTTTAACACCAAGGCTCTCTAACCGAGTAGTACAACAAAAGAGTAATCTCATTCATTAAGGAACATTCAAGTCGAGAATCAAATTCAAAGAAACATTCACCAAACAAAACTTGTCAGACAAGAATACCAATAGGAACATAGGGATGTATAAGCACATCGTTAGCATATCACACAGACTTCTTCCACATCACTGTAGGCATAGGCTCCAAGTTTGCATACCCCTCAGATGTCGACTTCCACACACACTGTAGGCATAGGCTCCAAGTTTGCATACCCCTCAGATGTCGACTTCCACACACACTGTAGGCATAGGCTCCAAGTTTGCATACCCCTCAGATGTCGACTTCCACACACACTGTAGGCATAGGCTCCAAGTTTGCATACCCCTCAGTAGCTGTTGACATAGGCACATTGTTAGCGTATCACACAGACTTTCACACACGCAGCTGAGGCCGCGCGCTTCACCAAACCACACGTTCTTATGTAATGGTTACTCTGCAAAGAGACAAATCTACGACAGAACCTGACCAAACATCCATTAGGTCCCACTCTCGTTGATAAAATCAAACGCGGCTAAACTGGAAATTATCGAAAATACAACAATCAACCACCCTGGGTCATGTACCTACCATTGTCGTTTAAATCGATCTTAAAAACATTATTGCGTCAAAAAAATGCCAGGTTCACAAAAATCATCGAGTAAAACCACAGATCACTGACTAGTAAACGAGTCTATCTCCCGTGTGTATCACTATTTGACTTAACACTACGGTCTTTCCAGATCCTGACCTCAACCAGAGCTAAACGCACAACGCACAACATACAACAAACACACCCACTGTCTACTCGAGTTTCCTCAAAAACCTTCAATTTTAATCGGACTATGACTACACAATATTTACTGGTACTGTCTAACACAATACAGCCGATAGAATCTCTTGGCTTGCAACCACAACTTTACATCATCAAAATCCTTATAAACATCAACTACCTATACGTAACTCATTGGCATCATTCTTAGCCTATCATGTGTATTTGGCAACTTACTTCTTTAATAAAGCAAAACTTATCAGACTTTACAGTGCACCTGTATACGGCCTACCTACGTCTTCACACGAAAAACAAGTCAACTGATCATAATGCGTAGGGGTTTGCATTTACGCAGACCATGATTATTCGAGTTTGATGTGCCAACAACTGCAATTTTTGGTTTCAAATATACGGAAAACGACTTTTGACTGTATTTTGTTTTGTTCATAATTGCGGCTTTTATTTGAGCATCAGATATCACAAATCACAACGTTGCCCGTCACCAGGAATGTCTCCTGTATCGTGGGTACCTTCACAAATATTTAAACTAACATACACAAGTACCCGACTTAAAAAAAACTATCTGTAGGTCATACAGATACTTGTATTCATAACGTCATTATAGCACAGTGACCATATCGACTTCACGCGGACACAATGACCGAAATTCGTGTTTAAAATGAGTCCACGTGCTGTTATTGGTCAACCAATCGTTAAGCGACGTGTTGGCACCACCATGTAAATAACCACCAATGCGTCCGAGGCATTGCCAATCACCCCAGTGACCTTATAAACACACACATAACATCACGCCTGCAATCCCCGAAGGGTTAGGCAGAGGTACCCAGTATACCCACATTTCGCCAGTTATGTTAAGACATAAGCTTAACCATGTAATAGGGGTGAGCCCATTGTCACCAACAGGGCACAAATCCAGAAAATAACACTTTGCCCGACCCGGGAATCGAACCCAGAACCTTCATGCTCATAGTCGCGCTTACGACTACTAAACCAACGAAATATTAAAATGGTTCGATCTTACTTGTATCAGGAACGAAAGTAAACCAATCCTGTCCGGAGCGTCGCCTCAACCGCGAGAGCGGTTACACAGGACTTCGCGTCCTCACGCGGCTCCTACGACGATCTCGTTCGCGCTTGGAACGGCGATCGGATCCCGAAACTTGCTATACGTGACCTTCAACTCCACTTATGGTGGCTACGAGATCGCTTAGAACGCAAGGCACTAGTTTTTGAACGCGAACAACTCGATCTATCCATTGCTAACTACTACCCGCTTTTATCTAAAATTAAAAGCCTGAAAACTAGTTTTTAACTTGTGGGCGAAAAGAATCTTTATCCCACTTCTGATATTAGGAATCAGAAGTGAAATACGTGAACAAAATAAACAATGTTTAATATCTTTTGAATTACACTTTTACAAAAATATCAAGACAAACATTTTAAACAATAATCAAATAGAAATAGCACTAGCAAATGGAATAATCAGTACACGATCAAAAACATAAACCAAAATTAGCGAAGCACACGATAATAGTCGGGTAGCAAGTCCTTTCCGAGCGCCGTCCAAGCAAAAAGTGACCGTTGCACCGCCGCTCGCCTCGTTTTATGAACTTCTGTCGGTTGAAAGAAGAAAGAAAGAAAAATGATTTATTGGTTTCCCACAGGACAAAAAACAAATTGACAAAAAATTACAGGTAAACCAAGTAAACATATAGGTAAGTAACACTTAAAATTAGGACATACATTCATTAAATTTAAATTGTAGCCAATGCGAAAATAATTGTATGTGAAATAAAATGTAATTGTGTGTTGTAATTGTGTGTAATTGTTGTGTGTTGTAATTGTGTGTAATAATTGTGTGTGTGTATTGTATTGTGTGTGTTGTTGTTTGTTGTTGTTGTGTGTAATTTGAATTGTTGCCAATTGTGTTGTGCGGTTGCCGCACGTCGACCTGACGCTAACCGCACGGTTACTGGCTGATGTCGTGACTTTGAGCCAACAGTATTATAATACACCAAATGGCTCCTCCCGCTTTGTGGGTGTGTGTCAGACTTACTACTGCCTTAAAACCACCCATGTTCCTTCTTAGCCCTTTGGGTCCGAGGCCGCGGTATCTCTTTCGAACAACCCAAATTCTAGTCTTACGAAAATATAGGTTGGCTTTAAGATTTCATTCTTAGGAAAATGGGAACAGGCGTTATGTCAAGTTCACATTACAACGGTAACGGACCGGTTTCAAGTGCATGGCGATACAATACAAGTTTTCAAGAAAATCTAAATTTTCCCATATCTTTTTATCGTGGTGACTAGCGTTGAAAATTTCGAAAGTTTCAATTTGTTTTTTACCCGGTAAAATACAAGTTCTCGTTTTTTTCCGTATTTTACGAAAGTTGCAGTGAAAAATTCACAGTACGAATCTTACGGAAAAATACGGGAATCTTTCGAATGTTGCATTGAAATTTTCACTTTTTTCGTATTTTACGAAAGTTGCAGTGAAAAATTCACAGTAAGTACGAATTATTGTACTACTAACATTTTTTAATATGCATTTTTGACCCTACTAACATAGTTTAAGTTCTTTGTTACTACTACCGAGTGGGTAGTTGGATACCCATACCCACCTACCTACTACCCACCTACCTACCACCCACCTACCTACCACCCACCTACCTACCACCCACCTACCTACAATCCACCTACTTTCTCACCGTTCAAATCTTCCCTGGACTGCCACTTATATTTTAAAACAAACATTACCCAAATCGGTCCAGCCGTTCTCGTGTTATAGCGAGATTGATTTAAAACATGAAAGATTCCTGTTTTTTTTCGAATCTTTCCGTAATTTTCCGTTTTTTACCGTATTATTCGAAAAAAACGTGAAATTTACACCGGCCAATGTTCTTGAAACTTACGAAACTTACATTGAAAAATACAACAGCAAAGCAAGAAACGGGAATTTTCAACGCTAGTGGTGACTCAAGACTTTGATTTTTATCTGAACTATAGACCTTAATAACTGGTACAAATTTCAATTTGCTAGGTCCATTCGTTTCTGAGAAAATCGGATCTTAAAAGAATTCCTTTTTTTTTTTACCCGACTACGCCGAAGCCAAAAGGAAGGGTAATGATTTTTTTGGTGTTATGTTAGTTATGTACCTACTACGCATTGTTGCTATTACAAAATAACACTATTTCAGCCGTTTCACAATCACCTGACGTCATTACTCCAAACCTTACATCACCAGAACCATTCCAACCACATCATCATCACTGATGTTAAAATCGCAATATTTGCATCAGCCTCTGCAAGGTCCATTGGAGCCAGCTACACAGGTCTGACGGGATGGGGCGCATTCCTCGATCGCGTACCAAGGCACTCCCGCGCAGCTTGTTTCTTTGTGTGTGTGAGTGTGTGCGTAAGAGTACGTGTTTTAATAATACGTGTCAGGTGATTTGTAGGCCAATATGGGACTGTTTTATTTTTGTGTAAAAATATTTTTGCTGTATTTTGGTCATGGTTAATGCATTTTTTTTATTGTGATATTTATGGATTCAGCACCAATATCTGGTCACTCCAGTTGATTGTTAAATAAAGTTCTGAGTATGAATGTGGATGGCTATAAGAATAAGACATATGGTAAGACTGAAGGTGTCTGATGAGATGACGAATAACAGAGAAGTATGAAATATACTCGAATTATGTAAATTGGATAAGAGCTGAAGCATAATCTGTCTAGATTAAAACCCTCTTACTACATAAATAAAGAAAAAAAAACATTCATTAGTTACTTTTCACTACGGCAACCCTCAAATATTTAGGCTCAACCACCACCCACCACCGCCACCACCACCGTAGTTTTTTTTTCAGTTTCTGGATGAGTCTATTACTGTCAACTGGATACAAATCCTGACTCTGGGCTCTGAATCTTTTCCTGGTGGAAAACCCAAATACCTACCAAACCATACAATTCAGTTCTTAAACATAAATAAAATTGATCTTTAATTCCAAACCTCTAATCACAAACCAATAAAATTATATCTTTCACGACTTATCGATTGACTGGCCTGTTGGTCTAGTGGTTAGTGACCCTAACTGCTATGCCGGAGGTCGTGGGTTCGATTCCCACCCAGGACAAATGTTTGTGTGATGAGCACGATCATTTGTTCTGTGTCTGGGTGTAATTTATCTATAATAATTATGTATGTATTTAGAAATATATAAGTATGTTTATCAGTTGTCTAGTACCCATAACACAAGCTCTGTTTTAGGTTCGAAATACTGATTTGCCATTCTGAGAATTTGGCTTTTTGAGAATTGTCCATTTTGAGAATTTGTCCTTTTGCGACTGTTGCCATTTTGAGAATTTGGCATTTTGCGCCTAAACCCTGATAAACAGTCTTACAAAGGGATATATTAAAGTATTACCACAGATGAAGCACTAAAAAGGAATATGCATGGGTATTAGTCAGTACAAGTCTGACACTCCTTTTCGCTCCGCACAAAGCGTTATTTGATTATTTTGCATGGCTTATTCCACTTTTCCCCCCTGAGAAAATCCCCCTCAGGGGGGAAAACTGGACTCGGATGTAAGACATGTCCAGAAAGTCCCCTTGGCATTTTGAGTTATTCCACAAATCCCCCCTGAGAGAATACTTTGGGGTGGAAAACTGAACTCGAATGTAAAATCATTCCGAAAATCCCCCTTATCATTTTGAGTTATTCCTCTTTTCCCCCTTAAGGTTACATTTTCAAACGGCATTGGCGAGGACAAGTAGGAGATGAGAAAAAAAAGATAGTAAAGTCCCACAAACTACCAGGACATCAGAAGTAGGCAGGAGGTATTGAAAACTGGAATGAAAGTTAAAAAAAAAGCATAGATGGTAAAGTCCCACAAACTACCAGGAGATCAGAAGTAGGAAAGAGGTATTGAAAACTGGATTGTTTTTTTTTTTTAAAGCATTTAATATGGTAAAGTCCCACAAACTACCAGGACATCAGAAGTAGGCAGGAGGTATTGAAAACTGGAATAAAAGTTTTAAAAAAAAAAGTATAGGTGGTAAAGTCCCACAAACTACCAGGAGATCAGAAGTAGGAAAGAGGTATTGAAAACTTTTTATTTTTTTAAACACGATTTAAAAAAAAATTATGTAGTTTTTTTTTGCCACCGACTTCAGAACTTCTTTTTTTTTGCCATCAACTTCAGAACTTCTTATTCTTCTGATTTTTCTTTTGAAGTCTATTTTTTTTCTTTTTATATTATTATTTTAAATGATCAATGAACTTTCCTTCCTATTTTCCAGGCTTAGGACTGTCGACTAGACGGTAAAATTAGAAAAATAAAATAAAATATGTTATTATTATTATAGTAACTCTGAGTCATTTTTTTTATGTCATTTAATTGTCACTTAAATATCACGGGGGTAGCATAGGGGGGGTAAAATTTTGGTAATTTTTTGCCTAGGACGTTTCGTTTTCGAGATATTTCAATTTCTTTTTTGTTTCTAATAATAATTTTGAACGCCCGTAACACGAAAACGGTGCATGGTAGGAGGACCATGCTTCTCAAACCCTAAACTCTTTAAAAAAAACTGGCCAAGTGCAAGTCGGACTTGCACATGAAGGGTTCCGTACCAGTATGCTTCCCGTGGAAATCGAACCCACGACCACCGGGTCACAAGGCAAACGCCTAAACCACTCGACCACGGAGGCAGTTCAGTCGTCCGGAGGGTTCCATACCAAGACTTCTTACAGGTTTTCTTGTAATCTATACGTGTTGAACTAATTTCTGCATTTTTTTCTGAACAATATGGGTTAGTAAAAAAATAAAACTTGTGAATGGTCAAAAGTGTTTTATTCCCTCAGGGGGGATTTCTGGACGTTGTTTCTTTTCGATTCCACTTTTCCCCCCTAGGGGGGATTTTCAGGGGGGATTTGTAGACTTGTTTTTTTTTGGAGTCCACTTTTCCCCCTTAGGGGGGATTTGTGGAATAATATTTTTTTCAATTCCACTTTTCCCCCCTAAGGGGGATTTTAGGGGGGATTTGTAGACTTTATTTTTTGGATTCCACTTTTCAGGGGGGATTTGTGGAATAAGCCATTTTGCATGTACAAAAAGAAAAAAATGGTTTGTGAAGGTCAGATAGGCAGTTGCTCCATCTAAAATACTGGTGTTTAGCCGCGTCCAGGTAGACTGGAAGCCGACCCCAAAATAAAAAATGTATAATATGCCTTACTTTAAAATGTATCGCCATGATTTTGTAAATAAGATACATTTACACATTCATGAAAGTCCAGATATAAAAATTCAATTACATACGTAAACCCGAGTATCCACGAATCATTTCGAAAAGTAATCGCATTTGGAGCATTCAAATTTCGAAATGAATGAACGATAAAACTACTAATAGGAATGGAGGCGGGAGCTAAATCAATCATTGATATCAGTGAACGAAATCTCTTTGCGAATGAAATTGAAAACGATGAATTGTCCAAATTCACTTGCATGAATGGAAAATGTAAATAAAAGTCTTTAGTAGGCTCTATTGGAAAATAGTTTTTTTGTTTGTGGAAGTTTAAAAAACAAATAAAGTATTATGTGTTTAAAAGCTTTAAAATAAGCTAACACATTCAGTCTCCGTGGTTGCTACTGAGAAATTCCTGATGGAAAAAACTCAATAATACTTTGCCCGACTCGGGAATCGAAACCAGAACAGATGCGCTTGCATTGAACTCTACCAACGAGAAGTTCTTAGGTAACATATTTATTACGCGTATCAAATCAAGGAGTTCGAGGCTCCCGTCGGGGCTGCGGATTATATCGAAAGTGATGACGTGATGACGCAAAGAAGGAACATGGGTTTGGTTTTTAGTCAGTAGAAGTATGGCGGGGGGGGGGGGGGGATCATTTGATGATTTTCCACCAACCAAAAAAAAAAAGGAGTTCGAGGCTAGATAATAATAGCCGCTCGGTTCGATCTCCAGGTTCAGTTGCGTTTGCCTAGGTTGATCCGGCTGTCATTTGTCCCACCGGATTTAGATAAATACCAGAATTTTACTTGGAAAAACTGACCATCTGACCTCCACAACCCGTTACTGGGTTAAACGAAACCCCTTTCATAAATTATTATATATAAATTATAACAACTGTCAAAGATGTATAAATGATAGCTGGGACCAACGGCTTAACGTGCTTTTCGGGGTAAGGTAGAAACTCGGTCCGGTACGTAATGGGTGGTCATGGTCACCAATCTACGGATCAACCTAGGCAAGCATGGTTTAACCTAAACATTGACTCGAGCGCCTGTTACTGTTAGCCACAAACTCTTTAACAATCGCAATAAATACATACTAATCTATCTATATAAATAAAAAGAGAAGTCCTGACTGACTGACTGACTGACTCATCAACGCCCAGCCCAAACCCTTGGACCTAGAAAGCTGAAATTTTGCACAGAGGTTCCCGTTATAATGTAGACAAGGAATGAGGAAGGATTTTTCGAAATTCAACCCCTAAGGGAGTTAAATAGGGGATGAAAGTTTGTATGGAAGCCGCTGGCAAAAGCTAGTTAAATAATAAGCACAGAACTTTTATTATCCAATAATTTTACCGTCAGCGTCATTTCAATCAAATAGTAAATTACAATACAATAATGCACTAACTTGAAATTCCTATTAAAAATATCATTCTAGCAATAACCTGACTGGCATTCTAATAGTCACCTTAACCCGTTAATGTTAATGTTGAAATTGCATTGTGATTGGTAACTTGACATTATGTTGAGTTGGCATCAATCATGGTGCATGTATTTAGTTGTGGTATGAGCAGAAACGTCTAAAATGACCTTAAACGATTCGTTATGAGTTATTAGTAGCAGTTTTGAGTTATTAAAATAAATAGCATTTTTAGTTTTAGCTTTGTTGTGAGTTGAGAAATAAAACATCATCATCATCACATCCTATAATGATCCCACTGCAGGGACTTAGGCTTCCTCTCTAGGACAGGGATGGGCCCACCACGCCACCACCACGCCACGCCACGCCACCACGCACCACCACACGCACCACGCTACCACGGGGGCCCAGTGCGGGATGGTAGATGTCTTCGAATTTGTTGGTTCTAAGACATGCCGGTTTCCTCACGATGTTTTCCTTTACCGTTTTGAGAGCAGTGATGATGAAATAAATAACACAAAGTAATGTCCCTGCCTGCGTTCGAGCTTCGAACCCATGACTTACTGTTCGTAAGTCGGGGCGGCCAGCGCTGGGCCACCGCTGCTCTTTAAAAATAAAATTAAACTTCTTCTTTATCATGTGATTATAAGTCTGACACTCCTTTCCGCCCAGAGCGGGAGGAGTCATATGATGATTTTCCAACCTTCAAAAAAAAAAACAACTGAATCCTATTCCCCGGCATTTACGATTGATAAGTCAAATCATTACTTTTTTAAACAAAAGTATGTTTATTAAATACAATGCTTTGTATTTTTAAAATGTTTTTGCTGCTTATTGTAGGTAGATGTGCAAGGTACAATTCTTAACTATAAATATAATTTTAGATATGTCCAGTTTCTCAATAAATGTACCGAAGTAAAAATTACTTCGGTACATTTATTGAGAAACTGGACATATCTAATTTTTACTTCGGTACATTTATTGAGAAACTGGACATATCTAAAATTATATTTATAATTAAGAATTGTACCTTGCACATCTACCTACAATAAGCAGCAAAAACATTTTAAAAATACAAAGCATTGTATTTAATAAACATACTTTTGTTTAAAAAAGTAATGATTTGACTTATCAATCGGAAATGCGTCCTTAAACTCACATCTCAACTAACACAGTCATATCCTTGATGACCGCTTGAACAACGTTTGTGTGTTCGCTCTAACGTCTAATGCTTTCCCGGAATGTTGGGGGCAAGTGATCCAATCAGATGACACTGCTCTAATATTGGTTCATCGCTCCAATGAGTAGGACATACAAGGTAACATCACGTTTGTAAGCACCGTAAGGTTTAGCAGACGTAGTACCTCTTAGTATGATACAACATAATAGAATTATTTTTAAGTCCAGTGTAATATTAGCAAGCCTATTGCCTTCAAAAGGGGACAATACAAACTGAAAAATCAAGTTCATAAACTTAAAATGATCTTATATACCGCTAATCATAAATCAATTAAATAGCATCTTCGCTTATCAATACCAATCATCATCATCATCAGCTGGAGAGACGTCCACTGCTGGACATAAGCTTCCCCAAGTGTCGCCACATTGACCGGTCTCGGCCTCCACTAGGTAGACCGATCACCTGGTGAAGGTTGCGAGACGCAAACTCAATCGACTTAAAAGAAATTGATTGAATTTATCATACCAAAAGCAAAAAGGAATTCCTGAAATATTTAACAAGATTAACGCCAACAAACCGAGTGACTGCTTCTTCGAAATTCCGATAGAAAACCCCAAATACGTTTTCTCTTTCTTCCTTCCTATAAAAAAAAAAACGTTACCCCACTCTAGAAATTTCTCCTGTATCGTGAGGTCCGTACCCTACAGGGGCTGCCCTTAGCGATTAGTCACTTAGTATATAAGTTATTTGCCCCTGGCTGGAGGCCTTAAACTCAAGGCATCCACAGGGAATTGTCCGGTTAAGCAGAAGCCAGTCTCCTAGACTGAACTGCGAGATGCCATAATATCAAAAAAAAGGTGCGTTTACAAACATTTAAACTCACATACACAGACAGAGACACCCAGGCCCGAAACAACTATCTGTAGCCTGACCTGTGACCTGAGAATCGAACTCAAGATGTCATCCTCAGCAGTCGACCTTGTAACCACCAGACCAACAACACAGTTTATAATAGTAAATGATTTAAATTAATAATGGAACCGAGAAGCTTGGTGATCTCTAGAGAGATCGTTGCTCCGATCTCGAGTTTACCGACAACGATATTAGAATCTGTGAGGTATTATAATAATAATAATAATAATACGTTTATTTCAGATAATGCAATCCATAAGAGAAAAGAGTAATACAAGAGAATAGTCAGTCCGCACACACAAAAATTAACACAAAATACAATAATTCAATTAATAACATACAACATTCACAAAATTATACACCACACAATAGAAATAAAGAATAGAAAACAATTATAAAATGAAAATTGAATAGTGATTAATGACAGTCAATATTAATAATTCCAATGTCAAAATTATAATCAGTCAATCAAATTAGAAAATTATACACATAAAATACATTACAATTTTACAAGTCAAGCACTAGCATGTCAAAATTGTCCGGTACACAAACACATCCATTTATGTTGGATCGGACAGTCAGTGCGGGAAGCAATCATCCTGAGGATGCCATTGCTGCTGTCTCTCACTCGTCGCAACAAGGAAGCAACCCTTTTCCGAACTATAGCTGGATAGCCATCCGTTCGAGCTTCGGCAAACATACGCGACGCACTGCAATAGGGAGGCAGCCGCAACAGCATCCTAAAGATGTTGTTGTATTGAACGCGCAGAACATTGGCAGCCCGACGGGTATGATTTACCCATAGACTGCTCGCGTAAAAAGATTGACAGTATGCCTTAAACAAGGTGATCTTAACTGGAATAGAGCAGCGAGCGAATCTACGGGCAACCATATTCCCTCGGACCGCCAATGCTCTGCGCTCCCGCTCCAAATCCTCATCATCGGACAAATCCTCCGTCACAATGTGCCCCAGGTACTTAAAACTGGTCACCCTCTGCAGTTCCTCACCATACAGTTTAATTGGAGGAACACAAACCGGCACGGATACACTAGCTTTCCCCTTGAAAAGCAGGACTTTGCTTTTAGATATATTATAGGCCAGTCCATGTTCCACCGCATAAGCCTCACAAATTGCTAACAACTCTCGAATAGCACCCACCGATGGTCCCAGCAGCACCATATCGTCCGCGTAGCTAATGTTATTGACACAAACGCCATCGATATGACAACCGGTATGAGTGCTGCTGAGCTCACCGATAAGGTCATTTATGTACAGGTTGAATAACAAAGGAGAGGTCAGTCCCCCCTGCCTCACGCCGCATTCCATGCCATAAGGCTCGGATAAGGCACCAGCCCATCTCACGTGGTTCCGCTGACGGTGGTACCAGTCTTGCAACAGTGATATGACTTCACTCGGTACCCCCGCCCTGCCCAGTTTGTCCCAAAGCTTATCATATAGGACTGTGTGTGTGTGTGTGTGTGTGTGTGTGTGTGTGATTATGAACTGTGGAATAAATAATTGTAAACTCCCTGGAGTTTTACAGGTTTTGAACCGGTGATGGGCAATACTGAATCTAGAAATATGAATTCATTTTAGATGCCGTCGTGCTATGCGCTTGGTGCTAATCGCAAGCTCGTCTGCGGTTTTTGACACATCTAAGTAAAGTTTCATGACTGACGAAACGTGGGTAATTTATACGTTTAGGTACACCTCTGCCTTACCCTTTGGGGATTATACGCGTGATGTTATGTATGTATAAAAATAATGTACAGGAACTATGTTAGCTCCAGCCGCTGTTACTTTTGTTAGCCTAGCAAAGAACGGTAGTCGGAATATTTTTTAATAGCCTGTTCTGTCCCTATTACTCCCTACTGAGCAAAGGCCTCCCCCAATTCCTTCCATTAACTCTTTTTCTATGCCTCTTCGAACCAGTCCTCGCACTGCTCAACCAGATTGTCTCACCACCTCTTTCTAGGCCAGCCTCGGCCGCTGAACGAAGTATCCGGCACAATTTTCAGCAAACCAGGCTCGAGGCAATGACATTTACCACCAAAAAGGAAACAAAATCATCATTGTTCTTTTGTTCCGAAATTTTCCAAATCCGCCATTGTCCATACTTTCGGAATAGGCGTTGCGGATTCGGATACAATTACCTATAGTATTGCAAATATACATGAGTATCTATGAATAGATTGGTTGAAAGGAAGCGTACTTGGCCCCGTTCTCTGGGTTTCGAAACGGCGGCAATCTGAGCAGCCGAGATCGAGTGAACGGGACTCAAGGATGCAGCTACAATTGCTTTGCGAAGTGTTGTAATCATGATAGTATCAACCCTGGTAATTAGTTTAGGTGTTCTTTGATTGGTTGGGTCGATTACCGCTGATTGAGATGTGGTGTTTAAGTCTTTATTGCGTGGATTTCGTTGTTGGTATAAGTATTTTACGCGCCGTTTAGATTTTTTTATATACGGTACATGTATTCAGTACAAAATTTTAAAGCCGTCCACATTTAAATGTTTGTAGGTTATTAGAACAACAGCTGTTTTCTACGAACACGGTCAAAATGTATGAAAAACCTGATAAAAAACACACCGATGAAAAGTTTCTAGGTGAGAGGGTACAGAATTCTGTACCGAATACATGGTAACTGCCTTTCCTAGAGAGAAGGCCTGAGTCCCTGCAGTGGGAACATTATAGGCTGATGGCTGATGATGATAATGATGACGAATTCCTTTCCAGCAGAAATCTAAAAACAAAAGACAATCGATTTAGGATAGTTTAAAAATAGAATTCGGCCATCCGATAGGCAATAGCCAAGTACTTATAGAAAAAGAAGGAAAAAAAGAATGAAAATGTAAATTGAATGGCCTCTAGGATTAGATATGAAGTGTTTAGGTCCATTCAGATCCTTTCAGGTTCATTCAGGTCCACTATTGACTTCCTTTTGTTATGAACGATCTAAGCGCTGAAAGCTTTGAACGGAAAAAAATTGAATGAACGACTCTTGTGTCACATGACGCGGTAACTGACAAGTTTCAGAGAATTTTTCTTTCATAGACTTTTTATTATGTTTAGAGAAGTCTAAAAATATTGAAGAGTGCGTGTGTTGTGTTGGCAATTTTGGTGGTTGTGTTCCTGTGCCTAATGTTGGATGTTTTCGTTTTAAAGAAGAACAGGCAAAATAAACCCAGACCCGACAGAAAAGAAACATATCTCAGTTTTTTTGTTATTATTTATATAATCATATTATATAGTTTTTATATTCGAAATCAATGGCTAACACCAAAATATTGCCTTATGTTTTTGTTCAGGCTTTACACTAAAAAAGTACAAAATGCCTACGTATCTACAAAATTCGTAATGTATGTAACTAAATGACGATAAATAGTTATGGGATGTTTCCTGGTGACCTGGAGATACAGCTGTATTATATAATTTTTGAACTCCGAGTACAACATTCAACTTAGGATTTTTTTTTAAGGTGGTTTAAAATCATGTAATGACATCTCTCGCCCTTGGGTGGAGCGAGAGGGCGTGTCAGACTCTTACTGACTAAAAAATTCCACCCCGTTCCTTTTTGCCTCTGGTACCTACTGGGGTCAGAGCATGCCCTTCTGGATTCGCCCTCAACTTAGGATTAATTAAAATCGTCATATTCGATGATTCAGATCGGATTATTCCACTAATTCGTTGACCTAACCTAAGTTGAGGGCGAATCCAGATGCTCTGACCCCAGTACCAGAGGCAAAAAGGAACTGGGTGGAATTTTTTAGTCAGTAAGAGTCTGACACGCCCTCTCGCTCCACCCAAGGGCGAGAGATGTCATTAGATGATTTTAAACCACCTTAAAAAAAAAAAATCCTAAGTTGAATGTTGTACTCGGAGTTCAAAAATTATATAATACAGCTGTATCTCCAGGTCTCCTGGATACATCCCATAACTATTTATCGTCATTTAGTTACATACATTACGAATTTTGTAGATAAGTAGGCATTTTGCATTTTTTTAGTGTAAACCCTGAACAAAAACATACGGCAATATTTTGGTGTTAGCCATTGATTTCGAATATAAAAACTATATAATATGATTATATAAATAATAACAAAAAAACTGAGATATGTCACTTTTCTGTCGGGTCTGGGTTTTTTTTATATGGGACGTGACCGTTCTTCTTTGGATGTAAAAATACATAATTATTTGAAGATTTTATGCGAAAACGAATAATAAGATTGGTTGGATTGGTTTTCGCATCCATAATTGCGTTATTCAATATTTTAGTATCGAGAATGTAAATGTTAACCGTGTCAATTTTTTTCTGTTTGAAAATCACTTACCTTTGTATCCTTTGTAAAGGTAAAGTAATTAGGTACATGAGTTTATCTTAACTGTTTTATTTTTGTTTTTTGTTATGTTTTCTTTTTTAACCCCTACTGTATTCTATACTTAATCTGGAACGCTGTCGTCTCCCTCTAGGAGGTGGGCGTTAATAGCTGCGACACAGTTCTCAACTAATGCAGCTATTTACGTACGCAATGTATTTGTCATATGTGTTTTTGTTCCAATAAAGATTTATTATTTATTATTATTTATTTAAGTTTTAATTAAAGTAACTATTTTTTTTACAATAGACGACTTTTTAAACGAAATACGAACGGACTTAGAAAGCAAAGCATTCTAACTTTTGACATTTCTAACTTCAAGCAATTACTAAACAACATAATTTAAATCTCACTTTAAAGTATTACTTTTACTCAAGTAATCACATTGACCTGTTTATAGATACGGGTGTGAGAGTCTTACTATAGCCATTAAAATCAAAATATTTTATTTCACATATGCCTACATACTTATAAAACTTTCCTATAGTGAAGAACCGTATAGAAACCTCATGGTTAATCGTTTAAAAACAATTTCATTCCTCAATGCGTCAACCAAAAAGAGTTCAAAAAAGCTTATCTGGCAGCTCACACCAAAAAGTCTACTCGTTGTCAGATACACACTCATTCACACCTCGACGCCTCAACAAAAGCCGTCTTTCCCCATTGCGCAAAAGAAAGTGAATTTAGTGTGCTTCCTCCTCTTTTTAAATGGCCCTTAGATAATGTGCCCTTTGTACACGGAATTGCGAATTATTATGGTTTAGTGGCTGGAGGAAATAATGCGTGTATTAATAATTCTTTTTCGCGTTTATTTTTGTTTTTCTTCCGCGTTATGAATTATTATGGAGGAAAATGTGGTTGTGTTGGCATTTTTTTTTTATGTTTGTGATAAATAAACAGCGAATTATAATATAACAGTGAGAGCAGTGGTGGCCCAGTGGTGGCGGCACCGACTTACAAACAGTTGGTCGTGGGTTCGAACCCAGGCAGGCGCATTACTTTGTGTAATTTATTTCATCGCCACTGCTCTCAAAACGGTGAAGGAAAACATCGTGAGGAAACCGGCATGTCTTAGAACCAAACAATTCGAAGATATGCGACATCTACCAACCCGCACTGGGCCCGCGTGGTGGATTATAGCCCATCCCTCTCCTAGAGAGGAGGCCTGAGTCCCTGCAGTGGGAACAATTATAGGCTGATGATGATGATGATTTATTTATTGTCAGGCGCCTTTCCCCATATATATATATTTATATGTTCCAGACTAACATACTTTTTTGATAAACAATTAAATTAGTGTTAGTAATTAGAACACTAAAACTGTATTACTAACACTTCACTTGTGAACTAATAATGAATTGGTAAGTATGTATGTAGAAGAAAGTGGTACAGATTCATCATCATCCGCCACGCCTTTTCCCAACCATGTTGAGGTCGTCTTCCAGTCTATGCGTTGCTGCTAAATACTAGTAAGCATGGAGCGACTGCCAATCTGACCGTCACAATCCACTTATTACTGGGAAATACGATAAGACTTTGGTGAGACTGGTTGTGTGACTTTCGGACCACTGACCTATAAAAACTGTCTTATTATTGAGCCGTGAGGTCTTCTCAAGAATTATTATAGGTTATTATACAAATTTATAGGTTCACGTCGACAGTACAACCTACACTCATACAAAATCAAGGTAGCCATTCCATTCAAAAACACGAAACCTCAACCCATTCAAAATTAACGCAGTACCACCGCAATCTGAATGCGAATATCATTTGAATCCTACAAAGTAAGGATTGACGAAGTAATATATATGCGGGGTGGACCCCAGGTTATCTCTCGACGCGTCAATCAAAATGTAGGACTTGGGGTCTGGGGGTCCGGACTCGGATCTAATGTGACATGAGCTTTGATGTAGTGAGCGGAGATTTTTCCTTTTTGGGGGTCAATGGCTTTTTGATATTCAAAACAGATTTTTTAAATAGTTCTGTTTATAAGTGGAAACTTGAAGTAGGGAAAGTAATAGGTCCGACAAGCGCTCTTTTAAGATCTGCATCTCGAATTTATCTTATTTATTTGCTGCAAAATAGTTTCTTTAAAAACTTAAACCACTTTTTGTAAACAAATTCCTCGCAAATGATAAGGAAAATCTACTTTTTGTACAGTAATATAATTGAAGAAATCGTTTTCCAATAAAACTTTCAGGATTTTTATTCTTAAAGTTTATTGTGATGCAATCTATTGGAGACATACGAAGTCATGTTTAAAGTTTACTATATATGGCATTTTTAACGAAATCAGAAGGCCGTTTTTATGTCATCAAACGTTTCCTAGGGTTCTGGGCACTTTTCCTGTTCATCTGTACACCTCTGCTTCCCTTCGAGGATACCTACAGGCGTGATGATATGTTATATTTATGGTTTTTTTTCATTTCTTTGTCACTCTATTCTGCCTAAGCTTTACGACGCACTGCGACAAAACTGCGTGATGCATATCTTAGGGGAAAAAACCATTGCGTCAAGTTGCGGACACACGCACAAAGATAGTCGCAGTGACCCGGAAACAGCCTGTTTATTTACATGGCTTCATTTTTCTTCATAATATGCTTCTTTCTCACCTGTGGTCTGTTTCCTAGCCGTAGCAACTAGCAGAAATGTTAAAAGCGGATTTTGTTTATTGTCCTTTTTTTCCAAATTAATTTGTGCTAAATCGACCTGGGCACTAATTAAACTTACATTTTGTCTGGAAATAGCCTGATGTTTACAATGCTGTTGTTTAGGGTGGAACACTTTTGCCTACAAGAAACCAATCCATATGAATTTTGATGAGATCCAGATTATAGTTATCGAGAAATAAATAAATCGGCATTGAATGCCATAGACTGCATGACGATTCCCGCAATATAATATGTGGAAGCACAGCGTTGTATATATTGTACCCGGTACTATCTCAATTGATACCGATTGAGCCTATTCCTCGCTGGAATTGATACCTCTAAGATAGATCAAAGAGCTAATAAGCACTTTGATCTAATTAAGATCAAATTATTAGGTGTCATTAATTCTGCAATATGCATGTACCATACCATCTAAAACCATACTTACCAAAAACGAAAAATAAAAAAAAATCTTAAAACAGTTTACAAAAGCATCACTCAAAAAAACCCAACTCCCTAAGTAATAAGGGCCTAAAGGCACTTTCAGCCGTCATCAAGAAGCAGTTAAGTGAAATTTAAGAAACATGAACCTTTTTACCTGACCGCAACATTTGTCATCCCGGATCTCTAAGAGCTCCAGATGATCTGTCACTGTGATAAACGACGTCGGCTGATGTGATGTACCTCTAATGGATAAGAGGCAGCAGTACCAGTTCTTTGGACCTTTAACAAGAACACTCTAAAGGATCTAAAGGGGTTTTAACTTTCAAGGGAGAGTTCTTGGAGAATCTTAATTAAGAGCATAGACGGGCTGCATTTTTCCATACAAATGTATTCCCCTATTCTCTTCCTGGATAATGCCTCTAGAGTAATCGTTTTTATTTATAAAAATCCAGGTCTATTGAAGGCATGCCCCTGTCATTTTTTTTTTTCAAAAAAATTATTACAAAAATAAATATGACTTACCAAAAACCTAAAAAAATACCCCGTTTTTACCTACGTAATCAGATGACTACCAAAGAAAATTGGAAAGTTTTTAAAATAAAAACAAGTAATAGGGGCATAGATCTATTCTTCCTTTAAATTTTGATACCAAATATAATTTAATTGGCTTAGGTTTCGAGGAGAAAACAGGAGAATACGAAACGTCGATCGGTCAAGGTTTTTTATAGGTAAAATCGTTCTGTGTCTCTATCGCACTCACATATTGATACCGCCCGGTTGCTAGAGCGCAGCGCGACGGCAATAGTTATATATACGTATATTATACGCAGCCCGTCTATGCTCTTAAGGACTGATCATAATCAGGTTATACTGTTCCTCTTAGTGGACTGTGCAGGTCAGATAGGCAGTCATCATCACCATCTGCCTAGCTTTTCCCAACCACGATGGAGTTGGCTTCCAATCTGACCGAATGCGGTTGAATACCAATAATAATATGATACCCGGTTTTAAACTCTATTATAAACTACTACTACTTACACGAAACAATAAGTAAATATGGTAAAATATCTCGTTTTTAGTATTAATAATATGATAACCCTTGGTAAGACTGGTTGACACTTTCGGACCACTGACTCCCGGTTTCGGCTGTCAAAGATGACAACTGACAGTAGGGAACAACGGCTTAAAAAACATGATAACTGGTGGTCACCCATCTACAGGTCAACTTAGGCAAGCGCGGTTTATCCTGAAGCAGTTAAGCAGAAGATTGATCCAAGTGGCTGAGCTTCTCAAGGAGCCGTTGTCCTTCGTATTTCCCTACAATGTGGTTCTATTACTCTAACTCGGTACAAAACAAAAATTAAACGGTTGATGTTATTAAGTACAGTATTTTGGTCAAAGAACTCGCTCATATTTATATTTTAATGGTTTTTTCTATTTCTGTTTCAGGTTCACCTTTCCTGTTATTAAGGTATGTTTTGTTTTTATTTATATTTCGGAATAAATGGAAGGAATGAGAAGCACTTTAGTTTCAGAAAAATATACTTTTATATACCTACTTTAAGAAATCATTAAAGGAACAATTTCACCAAATGAAGTGAAACTTTTGGGGTAAGAAAAACAGCTTTGCTATTTCAATATTTCATAAAAAATATCCTTAGACCAATTGGTATAAATCAAAATACTTACATAGAATCAAATAAATTTTAATCTAAGAATTTACACATTTTGAATCACAAAATTACACGAGAGAGCAAAAAATTAAAGACGTAAGAAAAAATAAATCCCAACCAACTTCAGAAGGTGCCAAAAAGCTATGTTATTTTAAAAGAAAATCCTATAACGTAAATCTCGCACCAATTTTTTTTCTATTTCACTGTCAATCCTTATATATCAGCCCCGAATCTTATCTAATTTCAGATCCAATTTGACGTCAAAACCTAGATACATCCCGTCTCATAAAAAATATATACCTAGTTCCCGCTATCTTTCACAATAAAAGAAAAATCAGTGACGTAATCGTGAAATTGGCTCTAAAAGTCTTCTTAATCCTAGTATTGATCAGGCATTGTGTCGAGATGGGAAATCAGGGACGTTTCAAAATTGGGACCATTTCAGAATAGGGATGTTTCAGAATTGGGACCGGTTCAGAATAGGGTGCCGAGATGAAAGGAATTTGGAGAAATGGCAATATTCGATTGACATGCGATAGTGAAGGAGCCCGAGTGAGGACGAATTGCTTTGTATCTTAACGCCTTTGAAAGTTGTGGGGTTTTCTTGTTTAAGATTTCTTTTTTAGATAGTTTAGGGATTGTGTAGGTACCTGTTTTGGGTGAGTTTTTGGGTTATTGTACCCTACCAACAAAATATATATGGGCTTTCCAAATAATAACATAACATCACGAATTTACACCCCGAAGGATTTTTATATAGGTTTAACTGCTAATAAAAAATCCAATATATAGTTTTACAATAATCTTATAGAATTAGTGCATTGGTCATTTTCGATCATTTTCTTTTATTAACCAATACCCTAAATCTATTTTCAACTACTGTTGATAAGGTCCTGGAATCGATTCTTAGGTTGGGCAAAGTGTTATTGGGTTTATCCACCAAGAATTTCTCAGTAGCCGCTACGGAATCTGGATTTGTATCCGACTGATGCCAATATGCTCACCCCCTATTAGGTACATGGAACTTGAACATAACAGGCAAAATTTGCCTACATACCAACCTGAAATAAATCCCCAAAATTAAACCCAAATCAACTCAAAAAATAATCTCGAAGAACCATATCAAACCAACCGAACGGATCGTCCTTTTCAACCAAGTCGTGACCAATCGGAATCACTCGCGTTAATGTCATTGCATTCGAACGTTCCAAAGATGAATTGAAATGACATTTTGTCGGTCGAGTGGCCAGTTATATTGGTTCTCGTCATTATGACGGAATTGGTCGGAGATTTTATGTTTTATTTGCTCTTTGGATGTCTGTGTGAATGAAGGTTTGGGTGGTGGAATATATAGTTAACATGAGAATTTGTTCACGCGGTCGTGCAATGAAATGCTTGAAGATTACACTTTTTAAAAGTCGATTTTAATTTTTTTTTTTCATATTGTCTTATGAAAAGATTCGGCATAAAATTATCGTCATCATCATCATCATCATTTCAGCCAAAAGACGTCCACTGCTGAACATAGGCCTCCCCCAGGCGTCGCCACATTGACCGGTCCCGTGCGTCTCTCATCCAGCGGTTTCCTGCAACCTTGACCAGGATAAAATTATTTTTACAACAGTTTTTACCATAAAATCTACGTAACAAGCGTGATTTTTCTTTGAGTATTTAATTTATTTTTATTTCCCGTATGAAGTACGTACATATTAACGCTAGTGCATTTGACTGAAGGTAATTTGTTCATGTTATGTAAAATGTCACGCTTTTATTACAATTAAAATGGCATTATAGAATGTTATATAGGTAAGCTTAAGTCGGCCACTTGATATTTTTAACTGACTTTTAAAAGGGAGAGGTTATCAATTCGGCTGTTTTTCTTTTAAATTATGCTTGCTACCCCACAAAACTGTGATTACTGGTCCCTGCAGGCAGCTCACGTGGTGTTCTTAATTATAAATTATTGTTTTTCGTCGGTAATTTAAAAAAAAAACGATTACCATGTATTTAGTACATAGGTTCTGAAATACAGGAAATTTTTCATTACAAAAGTGCAATACATGATCAAAATAAAATATGGAATAATTTATTTTGATCATGTATTGCACTTTTGTAATGAACATCAGATTTTTTAAAGATATCGATGAAAAATTTCCTGTATTTCAGAACCTATGTACTAAATACATGGTAATCGTTTTCGCATTGGTGTGTCTTTTATCCTCTTTTTCAAACTTTTCTGGAGTATCTTAAATACAAACCCTGAAATAATAGTATTCTATGTACATTTCTCAAAAATATCGCGACCAAAGGCCACGCAGAGATGAACTTCAAAAGATAATTTTTTCTTCGTCTAGACAAGTCATCGACATCTTTCTCATTGACATAAAAGGCAAGATTTGAGACATGACAAATAACTCGCTTGTCTAATATTCCAACAGCTAGACTTGATAAAAATAAATGAACATTGCATTGTTATCTTCCAAAATAAAATGTGGATTCTCTTCGTTTATTTTCTTGAGATGTAAAATTTTATTTTCAGGCGTTGTTTTTTCAGTAATTTTCGTATGAATTGTCAAAGTTAACATCTCAAACTGTTTTCTGCTTTTTTCGTGATAAATTTATTTTTATCGTTTACTTGTAAAAATATTTTGTTGAGTCTCGTCAGATCATTACGAAAAAAAGATCCAATTTAAGCTCAACTTATATTCCCAAGCTTTAGCTTTTCAATGATGTAAAAGTCGACTAACAAATGGTATTTACTAGGCAGATGTGCGTAGCTACACCAGGGGTACCTTATTGGTGAGTTTCTTCAGAAAGGACAAGTTCGCGATATTCGCAACCGGCGCGTGTATGAACGTGTATGCTCGCACTACGATAGCAGGTGGCCTTACCGCCTTTTGCCTCGTCCTGTGGTTTCTTCCTACCCCCTTGTGAAAAAGGCATGTAAAAGTCAAATAACCCTAATCCTAATTAATATTATAAATGCGAAAGTAACTCTGTCTGTCTGCCTGTCTTTGCTTCACGCCTAAACTACTGAACCGATTTGTGTGAAATTTGGTACAGACATAGTTTGGAACTTGAGAAAGGACATAGGATCGTTTTTTTTTTTTTTTTTCTCGAGATAAACCAAAAATCTGCCGGAAGTTACTATTCCACGCGAACGAAGTCGCGGGCAAAAGCTAGTTATGTATAAACAATTGCAGCCAAACAAACACATCAAAATATTTGACCCTTCATCAGTGAAAGTTTCGAAGATAAATTTCGTCAAATAAAACTCAAAATTTAACTTCGAAATTATAAAGGAGCTCGCCAAATTTTGCCGCGAGCGACCTATTTGCCTTATTCCTTTCAAAAAGGCGCCTTTTTAAAAACGCACAATGAATGTTTGTCGCCGGGTAAAGCAATTTCTTTTGATCTGCAACGTCTAAAGGAAGTGTAATCATTGTGATTTCATCTACCATAGCATGTAATAGAAATTGTAGACAATTTGTTTCCTCAAATGGAGGTACCTATTCATAAAGAAATTGCACGTTTGCTGCGGTTTTAAACAGACAGTTTAACTTGAATGATGGTGTTGATGCGTGTTAGGCTTTAGAATTAAATATTACGTCTTCCTTCATATACATTTTCAGTAACTTCTGTTACCTATGAAAGAGCTCGTGGCTAAATAATTACAGCTGCTTTGGTCGATCTTCACGTTAAGCCTTGTTTGCCTAAGTTCGTCCGTGGATGGTAGTGACAAGTCACTGCAAACCGAGTTTCTTCCGTGTCTCAAAAAGCACGTAAAGCCAACAGGACCAACAAGTCCGGCTGTCAATTGTAGATCTATGACAGTCGTGAAGTAGTAATAGGGTAGTTGACTGACTTAAAAAAAATGATTCTGTTTAGTCCGTCAGTTAGATTATCGAAAAATACTGGATACGTGTTTTTTGTTTTATCAAATTAATAAAAATTGACGAAAATAATGCTTGTCAAAGACCATGGAGAGGGGGCTTTTGACGTCATAGTCTGGTAAAAATAGACCAACCAGTGACGTTCCACGACTTTTCGAAGCACTGTATCGTCTTCATTTATTGTTTACGTGAAAAAAGAAAAAAACGTGTTCAATATTTTTTTGGAAATCTATCTGACGGACTAATTAGTTTTTTTTTGTCAACTACCTTATTCTCGAGACTTGTCGTATTATCGAATACTAACTAGGTTGTGAATATCACAAAGACAGTTGCTCCATGTAAAATACTGGTGTTCAGCTGCCTGCTGACCACAAAATAGTTGGGGCCTTAAACAGTACTGGTGAAATTTGGGTGTACTTGTTAGATAAATTTCTGCATAACCCACCGGGCATTACAGGCGTGATGTTATTTTATATCGCTTTTAAGTCACTCACTTACCTATTTCACAGAATAAAACAATTGTTCTAATTTATAATCACAAGCTACTTATATTAAAAGGCTTTTCCTGCAAATCGCCACAATAATGGTGTTAAGTGTCATAATCGATTGGCTTGCGAGTGGTCCGATGACCGCAATCGTTATCAGTAGTAGGTAAGTGAATGTTTCTACCCTGCTACCCTGATAAAGTACTTCAGTTTATGAGACACGGAAGTAATCCGTACATAACTACTGTGATGGGATTGGGTGCGATCCCCAGGGTGGGCACAGTGTTAATGCGTATTTTCCAAGTCAGGCAATGTGTTATTGGGCAAAGAAACACTTGATCGCCAAAAAACACCTACTATACCGCTATTTTACTTTTAAAAGGCTCGTATGGTAAGAAGAAATAGTCGCCTTCCGTAGATAAATAGAACTTTATCCAACTCTGAAACGGTAACTCTCTCCTGTCTGCCCACCGTCACGGCCATGGACTCCTTTTTCCTTTAAATCATTCCTCACAAAATCCATCCATCGCATCCTTGCTCCTCCTGTAACAGAAAATAAAACAACAAAACACAAATAACATCATCCCTCGAATGTTTCAATCCTCTGAAACGACCCACTTACAAACAGTCACGAAACGCACCCTCGTTAAACCATTCAAACGTCCAAACCCCATAAATATTTATATTCCTTTAACAAACAGGTGTTAAAAACGTCAGAAACACAACCTCTTCATTAGGCAACCGTCCTGTGCAAACTTGTAAACGGAAGATGCAATTTACATTAAATAAACAAATTTTATCTGGACGTCCGAACTGGGTTGTTCAACAGGTGTGCTTAATTTGGTATCTAAATAAACTTTTATGTTGCATGTACAGGCAAATAAGGTGTTTGGTGTTTACTGTCTAATCAAAGGGGTATCGTATTACATAGTGCTAATGGAGTTGTGAAGGTCAGATAAGAAAGAAGAAAGAAAAAGTGTTTATTGGTTTCCCAACAGGACAAAACAAATTGACAACAAAAAAATTAAACGTTAACAAAGTAAACATTATGATAAGAAACACTTAAAATTAGGACTATACATTACGTTTAAATTTGTCCCGTGCGAAGCCAAAAGGCATCACTCACTCACACACTCACTCACTCAGCATGACAGGACTCAGCATGTTGCTGTGACATTTATGACAAATGTCACAGCGCTGGTATTCTGTTACGGCCCAATGGTGACGCCACGTTCACAGAAAAAATCAACAAAAATCTAAACTAAAACAAAAAATAACTAAAATGAAGATAAAATCAAATATTATTATACCTAATAAAAAACAATAAGTTAAGTAAAGTTAAGTTAAGCTCGATAGAAAAATATTCAATAGGACTCCTATTCATTAATATTCCTATCGAGCTTTGGCAATATTGACAAAAGAACGAAAGGACGGACGCCGCCGCTGGCCGCCGCCTGCGCACGGCGCGGCGTCCGTCTGTCCTATATTATACATAATCTGTGGTGTCTATGGATCGTAAGTAATCTGTGTCGCAAATAAGATGTCAGCAGCGAAGGATTAAAAGGCGAAGAAGATAAGCTGGTGGTCCATGTAAAATACTGGTATAAATCAACTGCAGCATGTTAGATTGAATGAATGATTTATTTATTTGCAGAATATAGGTTTTTTTATAAGTTCTTCTATATAAATATGGGTTTCACTACATTCGATATTTCTGCCATACAAATATTTAGATTTACCTATTTTTGATTGGAGGCCGACCCCAATATACTTGGGAAAAGGCTAAGCAAATGATGATGGTGTTTAAGGTTTAAATTTTTACGATTTAAGGCCAGCTATAGGACTAATTTCCTTGGCAAAGGCCAAACCATGCGGAGAAGGAACTAAATAGCTTACCTACTCTATGTTTTTTGACCTATCCAGGTCCTCTTGATAACCACCAGAAAGTGATATTGAGATTACTACCGAACTAGAACAGTTGCTGTTTTAAAGATTTTAATGTAGGGGAGCACTAAGAAGGGGTTTTTGGAAATTTAACCTTTAAGGGGGTGAAAAGGGGGATGAAAGTTTGTATGGAAAATCTTATTGCTTGTGTTTAGGAATGTGAAATTTTGCACACGGCTTCCTATTATATTGTAGGGGAGCTCTAAGAAGGGGTGTTTGGAAATTTTACCTTTAAGGGGGTGAAAAGGGGGATGAAAGTTTGTATGGAAAATCGTCACTTTTGTAGTTGAACCGACATCCACGCGGGCGAAGCCGTGGGCAAAGTGCTAGTCTAAACTAAAGACCTATTTACTTATGTCAAACAATAAAATAAATTAAATGTTTGACATACGTAAATACTGTACTCGCTTAAAGAAAATTAAGTAGTAGATATCAGCTGCCAGCTATGTCAAATGCAAATATATAATAAAGCACACTTTTCTCTTTTGCTGACTGTACTTTTCCTAAAAATAGCTTCCATTAGTACCAATGCCAGCGTTCAAAATGGAAATGTTTCATGTTTATTGGAAGAATGATCTGCAATTGTAAATGGGGCGTTTTTATGGGAAAATCCGGGGTTTTTAACATTACGGATGAAAAGGGGAAACGTTTATTATGTACTGAGTTACTTAGACAAGCTGTATTGAGGGTGTGATGATGAATGTGTCAGAGATTCGTAACGTAAAGATTTTGCTTTTTTTTTATTAGTCCACTGTTGGGCAAAGGCCTCCCCTATTCCTTTCAAATTCTCCCGGTGTTTTGCCTTCTCGGGCCAATCAGTCAGGACCGAATTCAATTGGTCACGTCAATCTACCTCGGTGACGACGGCCGTCTTTAGGCATTGTGTGACGATTCTGGCGTGCAGATAGGCCAAAGAAAATGCATTATTTTATTTGTCCATGTACACCTTCTAAATGTTACTCGTACATTTCAGGATGATAATCAGGTTGGTTAGTGTCTACGTTATTTCTTTATATTTTTTCGTTTCTTTACACAACAATGAAGATTACATGAAGCTTTATCACGGGCTCTAAATGCGTTTAGCGATTTACCCGCCTCAACTTAAAATGGGCTTTGCAATGAATTGTATTTTTTTATTACGGAATATTATACTTGCTTAAATGTATTTATTATGTAGTATGAAGTGCTTGGTTATGGTAAGAGTATTACACAATATGTACCATGTATGATTTAAGTGGAGGAGGGGGATCTCGTGGCTAAATAATGACAGTAGCTCTTCGAGTTAAGACGCACACCCCTAGGTCGGTCTGGGGATGGAGAACCACCCATTATATACCAAGTTTTCTCCGTGTTTCAAACAGCACGTTAAGCTGTTGTATGTTGGTCATTTGAAGACCTTCAACTGTCGTTACAGTGGCCTAAAAGTCTGGCAACCAGTCTTACCAAAAGATATCGTATTACCTAGTTATATATAACTGGTGTCAGGCAGGTGAAAGGCAGTCGCTCCATGTAAAATACTGGTATTCAACTAACCCTAACGTAGTAGGGAAAAGGCTAGGTAGATGATCAATGAAACCTTCTCACCCCTAAGTAATCCTGGTATATTTACACCCCAATCATAAATAACTTCTATGCAAGCTACCCTATCTCAAACATAATCCCAGTAATTGCCAAAGTTTCGACCAAAAGGCCAAGGCAAGGTACACGATAACAGAAGGTACCAACTACATGTAAACACTAGGTACTTGCGCCAACTACAACATAATGGGGAAAAGGCAGATGACGATGAGTTTAAGACTACTGGTCGTCATTAAATGAGTTCTACTTGTTATTCTATACCGCCCTTTACACAGTCCATTCGACGTTCCTTTATTTGGTTAACCAAGGGGTCGTGTCACACGTCTCGCACGACGCATTCGGATACACAGGTCATCAGACATGCCTGTTATCACACACGAGGGTGAGCTCGGCGCCAAGGATCGCACAGAATTCGGCTCGAAGGACCAAAACACTTGGATGGAAGAAGGGTACTCACATTTGCAGATAAATGGTCAAAACTTTGGATCTACTGGGAATTTGTTTTCTCAATAGATTCATCATCGAAATAAGTGGATCTTCCTCATGACATTTTCCTCATTCCTCCGCATCACATGCCTAAGTTACCAAGTACAAAATGCCATTATTTATGGTAAAATATGAAGTTTAACTAATAATTTTGCTCAGAATATTATGAATCTCTGCTAACCCGTCACTAGTAGGTACTGATTTTCAGGCAAAATTTCAAGATGCAAGCTTCTACAAGATACATAGATATTATAGGTATAGAATCAGCGCATCTACTGCCGGCCAATCTTAGAAGACATGCTGCTTTAGTGACGCGAACAAGCTGTTTGTCGATATCGACTATTTAAACCATATTATTATTTAGTTATAAAATATACGCGTTGACTTGAAAGACTCCTCCTATTTATCATTGGTTAAACAAATTTGCAAAAAGTTAAATGCAGAAAGGTGGAAGGCTATGGGGGACGCCTTTGCCCAGCAATGGCACAATATAGGCTAAAAAAAACATATTTACGGATAAACCTCGAAAGTGTAGTAAGGCTGGCTTTGCAGCAAATAAATAAAGTTCTGGAACAGTTAAAAAGCAATTGGTATCACAGTAACATGAAAAAAATACAAGTAAAGATTTATTATTCATGATTTTTAACGTATTTTGTCTGCATTCTAACTGCATTGCAGTGGACTACCCACACAGTGCAAGAAAAATCTTTAAAATACTGTACCTATTAACATTTACTTCTTAACGTAAACATCTGCTAAGATTTTAGATTTATTTAACTATTTCTATAAACTATTTACTTGAAGGATTTGAAACAGCTGAGAAAATGTCAGTGGAATAAACTAGCTGAGAAGTTATACATATAATTATTTTGTTAAACAAAATGCCAACTGGTTACCTTAAATTGTAATAAAAGATTATGAAGACCTACTTGTTAGGATAAATCTTTTTGGTCTGAATGTCTTCTTTCTTCTTCCATTATTCTCCAATACTCGTCCTTTCAGCAGCCACCTCCATTCAAACCAAATCATCCTTTACACAGTCCATCCATCGTTTCTATGTCCTTCCACTAATCTTATACCCGTCTACATTTACATTCAAAACTTTCCTTACAACACAACGACGACAAATAAATATCTTTTTCTTTTTTCCTTTAAAATAATCGAGAATAAAACTATCGACATTGACACTCACATCCCATCCCTACTATTGATACACTGTCCCAGACAACCGTTCAAGCAACCGTGTTTCCTAAAGGTATTAATAACGTCTATATACATACGCTACAGAGCTCAATACATAGTATTTATATACTTGTTGAACTAGTAGCTATATATTATGTTAGGAAGTTAGTCTCAGTCTTGATTTCATATAAGATCTAACCACAAGTGTGGTAGGTGACAGGTTATGTAAAGTTGTGACGGGTTAGTTCTTGAAACCACGTTTGATGAAATTAATGGAATTGCTTACCTTGGTATTAGAAAACTGTACCATACCAAAACTATCGTAATGGGCACTCAAAACACCATCTTAGACACTAATCTGCATGGTCTATAACTATAAGTGTGGCCTGAAGACGATTATCATTATCATATCATCAGGTCTGCAATCCCCGAAGGGTGATGCCGAGGTGTACCTAATAGGACAACCACATTTTACCAATTATGATAAAGTCCCATGCAAAAATACGGGGCGTATGTTTCCATCAGCCAGGTACAAATAGAGACTCCGTTGCTACTTCTGAGAAATTCCTGGAAAAACCAAGCCTGGTTGATTCATGTAGTATCTTCCCTACATACCAATGCGTTTTAATTTTCCTGGTTTGTTTAATTTACTTTTTTTCAGTTGCTCCACGTACCTACTTTCTAATATATCTTTCTTCTGTAATACTTATTTATATTCTTCCCTTATCTCTCTTGTTATAAAACTGTTAAAATTGGTAATAAAATGTAACTTAAATTTTCACGCGATTCTTCACATTTTGAACACCATTTATTTACGCCAATCATATTAATCTAAAACACAAATTGCAAAAATGAGCTTTCAAAGCGATAAAAAGGCCCAATTTAAAAAAAATCCTCTAAGAAGCCCTTTCATTCTATTAAGGACAAAATAATTTGGGATAGGTATCCATCCTCGAAGGACGGGTAGGGGAGAAAGGGCGTAAATTAACAAAGTTTAATGAAAACATTCTATGGGGATCGACTTCCCTTCAGTGCAAACAGGTGTTAAGACAAATAGAAGATGATTAAAGAATACTGAGTTTTATATACTTTACTAATGGGAATACTTTTATCGATGTTGTTTATTTGGTTATTTTCCTTTAATTGTTTTGGAAGGAACGATCAATACTCTTATATCGATATTTTTTTTCATATTTTATTTACAAATACTCAATTAATTAAATACGAGTATTTTTTATCTCAGGTTCTTAGTCAAAGGAAAAGGAAGAATTTCTTAAAAAAATATATTGAGTCTAAAATCGCTTATCTAGATTGATCTTCGTCTAGATTGCAGACCGTTCTATTTCAAATTAAACTCGTTTGCACATTTCACTTAACTAATTTTCTTTCAAGAGAAACATCTTATGAAAAACCTTAAGAAACTAACTTTGTACATACTTCACTACAGAGCAAAGAATTTTTAAACTCAAAAGGAACAAGAAAAAAAAGAGTGAAAATCCTTTTTTTTTTATTCATTTGTAAAGGTTGTAAATCTGTTAGTACATTTTAACATTTAGGGCGCAACGTTCAAGAATGATTTATTTTGATCTAATCATTTCAGCCAAAAGACGTCCACTGCTGGACATTAATAGGCCTCTCCCAGTGATCTAAGTTCGAGATTAATTATTTTAAAACTAATTTAGGACTATCTGTTGCCTGGTATATCGTTGGCGAAGACATTTAGATGATGTGTATGTGCAAGAAAAATGTAGCATATGTGTTATTCCTGACTGGCAGTTCTAGCATGATTTTACACGACGTGAAACATCCATCCATTCATCCAAACTTCGACATTTACGTTTAGTAATTGCACAATACGGTAAGAATTTTATAGACGTCAATTTTGACGTGAGGATGTCACAAATTAGTGCGTCATTATTGACGTGATCAGCTTACGTGATTTCGACGTCAATTATAACGTCTACCATGTCGTCGCATTCGTCGTGATAATCACGTCATAAATGGCTAAATTAGAGTAGTACCGAGGCCGGGCCGACCCGCGACGGGAGTGGAGCGAGCCCCGAACATTCCATTTGTGCAAGCTGTGTGATTCATGATGGATTTTTTTAAGAAGAATTTCTTACCTTTCATGACTGCTACTATCCAGCAATCACGAGTCTGTTTTTCACCGTCTCACTCAAATCTGGAACACAAAAAGTATAAGTATGAACAAAATTAAGCATTGAGTCGACTTGAAAACTCTCTCCTCCTAGATTCGTCAGTTACACTACTTTTCTGCGCTAACTCCTTCACTCTACTGAAAAGTACTTACATTCGATAAAAATATGGACCATATTCAAACTAACTTACATAATACTATGCACGAACGTATCGATATTTTTAAAGAGTCCCTGAGACGTTCTTGAAAAGCTTTACGCATGAGATGTTTCAAGCGTTATGTAAAAAGTTATGCAAAATTCTATATTTCAGAGTTGCTTTAACTTAGTTCAAAGCAAATGCAAGCTTTTACGTTCTTTGCAAAATATACATGTCGCAGATCGCGTAATGGAATGTCAAGCGTTTATCATAATTTTGATTTAGTTCAATTTAATTTAATTTTTGGTCTGGCAATGCTTGAGTGTGTTTAGTCGGATAAAGTTATCGTTGGTCATTTTTGATGTTAAAAGGCGGTAGACTTGTGCAGTTGACACATTCAAATTGAAATCATGGTGACGAACGGTTGACTTGGCTAACCTCACTACATTCCATTTTATTTCATTTAAATCTGAAATAGATCTTCAATCCTTCGTTATTTTTAATTGTAAAGTGTTTTGGACAGTTAAGTTTAGTGTACCGAACAGTGCCTGTGTGTTATTTCATGTTGGACTCCACATTCCATCATGCTCGAGCAACAAATCAACGAAGACAGGTCTCATCTGTCGTCATCAGAAGTGCGATGTAACTCAAACGCCCTACATAGTGTAAGTGACAGTGCTAGCCAGGAAAAGTGTGTGTAAAGACAATGCGCGTGCGTCTGAAAGTAACACAGAAACGGAAAAGTGGCGTTTTCGTTAGCGCAGCAAAAACAAAAACTTTATGACTATTGCTCTGATGCGCGCCTACCGTATTACGAATCTGAAAAAACGGAATATCGACAAACGTGCTTGGTTGGCAACAGCAACAGCAGACATGTGTGTTATCGATACGAATAGTCAAGTGTTACGTATGTGGTGAGGAAAGCCAAAAGGTTTCCACGGTGCACCAGAGAAGAGACAGCAAGACTGACAGAAGACCTCACTCCTCGTCTTCTCATGGAAGTACATCATCTGTTCCGGCGAAGCCCAAGGTCAGCTCCGTCACCTGCCTCCGTGCAGGAGCCGAGGCCACTACGCGAACCATTGTCCAGCAGCGGCCCAGGGTTCCGGCAGCGGCGGCACTGATGGTGGCGCTGGTGTAGCTCCTGAACAACGCCGAGTGGACTTGTTCGTAGTAAATGCGCCTACAGGTATTCTCCGTCACTCTGGTGAGTCTTTTAGTTTTTGTTATGATTCTGGAGCAGAGTGTTCATTAATGAGAGATTCTATTTTGTGTAAATTTAATGTTGAGCGTAATTATTATAGTGTCTTTACTATTACGGGTATAGGTCAAACTTCCGTGAATACCTGAACATTTTAGCTAATGTTGACATTGGTAACATTAGTTTGGATATTGTTTTTCATGTTTTACCTGATGAATACCTTCAACATGACATAGTGATTGGACGTGAAATTTTGATTAATGACTTGGTAATTAACATGACGTCAAGAACTTTAAAATAATACCTAATGTGAATACCGTAAATATAGAGTCGAATATAGAGTCGAATATAGAATCGGATATAGAGTCGGATATAGAGTCGGATATAGAGTCGGATATAGAGTCGGATATAGAGTCGGATATAGAGTCGGATATAGAGTCGGATATAGAGTCGGATATAGAGTCGGATATAGAGTCGGATATAGAGTCGGATATAGAGTCGGATATAGAGTCGGATATAGAGTCGGATATAGAGTCGGATATAGAGTCGGATATAGAGTCGGATATAGAGTCGGATATAGAGTCGGATATAGAGTCGGATATAGAGTCGGATATAGAGTCGGATATAGAGTCGGATATAGAGTCGGATATAGAGTCGGATATAGAGTCGGATATAGAGTCGGATATAGAGTCGGATATAGAGTCGGATATAGAGTCGGATATAGAGTCGGATATAGAGTCGGATACAGAATACTGGTTAAGTACTATAGGTTCACTTGCTGGTTAAGCAGTGATGCAGAGTACGGGTTAAGTACTATAGGTACACTCGCTCGTTAAGCGTGTTGTGATGAGCTTTCGCTGGTTAAGCGTTAGTTGTGTAATCGCTGGTTAAGCGGATTACGTTGAGCTTTCGCTGGTTAAGCGTTAGTGATTGAATCGCTGGTTAAGCGTGTGGATGAGCTTTCGCTGGTTAAGCGTTAGTAATTGAATCGCTGGTTAAGCGTGTGGATGAGCTTTCGCTGGTTAAGCGTTAGTAATTGAATCGCTGGTTAAGCGTTAGTAATTGAATCGCTGGTTAAGCGTGTGGATGAGCTTTCGCTGGTTAAGCGTTAGTAATTGAATCGCTGGTTAAGCGTGTGGATGAGCTTTCGCTGGTTAAGCGTTAGTAATTGAATCGCTGGTTAAGCGTGTGGATGAGCTTTCGCTGGTTAAGCGTTAGTAATTGAATCGCTGGTTAAGCGTGTGGATGAGCTTTCGCTGGTTAAGCGTTAGTAATTGAATCGCTGGTTAAGCGTTAGTAATTGAATCGCTGGTTAAGCGTGTGGATGAGCTTTCGCTGGTTAAGCGTTAGTAATTGAATCGCTGGTTAAGCGTGTGGATGAGCTTTCGCTGGTTAAGCGTTAGTAATTGAATCGCTGGTTAAGCGTGTGGATGAGCTTTCGCTGGTTAAGCGTTAGTAATTGAATCGCTGGTTAAGCGTGTGGATGAGCTTTCGCTGGTTAAGCGTTAGTAATTGAATCGCTGGTTAAGCGTGTGGATGAGCTTTCGCTGGTTAAGCGTTAGTAGTGTAATCGCTGGTTAAGCGTGTTATGTTGAGCTTTCGCTGGTTAAGCGTTAGTTGTGTAATTGCTGGTTAAGCGTTAGTGGGTTATTATCGCTGGTTAAGCGTTATTATTATCACTGTTAAGTGATAGCATTTGTCACGCTGGTTAAGCGCTGTACTGGAGTTTGGTTCACAATCAATTGAGCATTAAACGTATTACTCACAGTGGCGGTACTCCCATAGAAGCAGAAAAGCACAGCTTGCCTTAATAAAACAACGAATTAAAAAAAAAAACGGTCAATACAAAAACAAAATTAATATTATAATCATTATCATCAAACTGCATGCCACGCGAAAAACGGAACGTATTGATGCGACGTTGTCAGGTTTACGTACTCAATAAACCAGAAAATACATTCGCGCGCAACTCGCACTGCGACGTTGCCAAACTTCTTCTAATATGTCTCCCGACTCCCGACCTCAGCCGATTGATCAAACAGATCGATCGGGCATGATCGGGCTCGGCTAGCCCTTTCTCTGTCACACCATCCGATTTCGAACTGCTTCTCTGACCTCTCTATCCTACGAACATAATTTAGAGTTGTTTGTTTACATACTTTTTGCCGGGTTTACGACAAAATGTATAGGATTTCCAACAATTTCCAAGCATGCTTTGAACGTTTGAGTGTAAAGATTGCGATTGCGAGAGAATGTGAATGAGTGTGTGAATGCAAGTTCGCGACGCGATTGAACTTGTTTGAAGGGAATTTCGATTTAGTTCAAATTAGTCTTGAGCGTTGATGGTTGTTGATGCATTTTTTATTGTGATTAGATTTTTCCGTTTCTTGTTAGAATTTAAATAAGTTTTGTGATTACTTAGTTTTTGATTGAAGTTAGTTAATTAATACGAAAATGAATTCGAAAACGCAAGCAACAGTTCCTTGTGATGGATTAAAGTGTGTGAAAGCGTTATTGGATCTCGTTACTTCACCTAAACCCACTCCTGATTTGAATATTTCTCAGAAAGGTAAAAGAAATATTAGGTATTTTAATCGATCAGCACAATGATGGATCAGCATACAGTATACAATGCCAATGGGTTGTCGGCTGCTCTCATAAAAACAAATTTTTCTGTTGGCCTTGTATATTTTTTTCGAATGAAAAGAATGCTTGGAGTTTATCAGGTTACGATGATTTAAATAACTTCTCTGGTGCCATGAAAAGACATCAAAATTCTCATAAACATTTGAATGCTGATAATTCATTTTGTAGTTTTGGTATGTCATTGCTGATATGTATCTGTAAATCTATCTAGTAATATTATGCCTTCAGTGTGTTTTGTTGTTTGTCATCTGTCCATGGTAAAGAAGCGAAGAATGAAGAGTTTTGGCTGTATGTATACATTGTGAGTACTTAATAACTTTTTTTTCAACTAGTAGTTAGAAACTAATTTATTATTTTGTGCGCCATCTAGCGGTGACTGTAATATTTTGCCCAAAGCGACTGTTTACGAGCGAAATACGTATTGACTCGAATAGTTCAGTTGTTACATTTATGTCAATAGATGGCTCTTGTTAATACCATATTATTTTACGTGATACTGACGACTTGATATTATTTCTATTGAATTATGTAGTTGTAAATTTTCTGACAGGATAAAATACGAAAAGTGTTAGTCATAATTAAATAATAGAAAACAAAACCGGTGTTATTAAAAAGCAGTGTCAGAATTCGGAACAAAACGTGTTTTTTTTTTTTTTTTTTTGGAACTTGTGCTTTACCTCCAAATAATTGCTGGCACGCCACTGATTACTCACACGGTTTAATTTGACCTAATTATTTTTGTGATGATGTTCCCTGACGTGGGTCAGGATAGCCGAGTGATCTAGTTACTTTTCTGGATTATTTGTCTCTTAAGGTACCTCATCCCACGAGGTCGTGTGAAGGTCAGAGATGGCCGTGTCGCAGATCGCGTAATGGAATGTCAAGCGTTTATCATAATTTTGATTTAGTTCAATTTAATTTAATTTTTGGTCTGGCAATGCTTGAGTGTGTTTAGTCGGATAAAGTTATCGTTGGTCATTTTTGATGTTAAAAGGCGGTAGACTTGTGCAGTTGACACATTCAAATTGAAATCATGGTGACGAACGGTTGACTTGGCTAACCTCACTACATTCCATTTTATTTCATTTAAATCTGAAATAGATCTTCAATCCTTCGTTATTTTTAATTGTAAAGTGTTTTGGACAGTTAAGTTTAGTGTACCGAACAGTGCCTGTATGTTATTTCATATTGGACTCCACATTCCATCATGCTCGAGCAACAAATCAACGAAGACAGGTCTCATCTGTCGTCATACAGAAACAGTTTTTGTAAAGCATTCGTTCTGACAAAAATATAAATGTGCAAATAAATTCGTAATACATGAGATCTTGGGTTGTATTTCCAGGAAGTGCAAAGTGGTATTAGATTCTTCCATTAGGAATTTGTCAGTAGTCTACACCTGCCTAAGGTGACTGAAATATTTGTAATAAAATAGAAATGTACTCGTAACATGCTATAACGTTCTGTTTACGCTACAAAGTACAAAGCACTATGCAAAGTGGTCGTCCTTTAACGTGAGTAGGTATCAAGATGTCAGTAACTATCGAAATGTCAGATAAAAATCACAATTAAATGAAAATTATGGGGGGACATGTAACAATCGTGTGAATTTTTACTTGAGCCAACAATAATAATTCATCGTGTAACCAAGTTCGGGTTTGCTTCCAGTCTAATAAGCTACCTTTGCATAAGCCAATTACTACAGGTTAATACTCGTACTTTGTATCGACTGTCAAAGATCAACAATAGTGACAGCATGCTTTTCGAAACATGAAGGAAATTCGAAATATGTAATGGGTGGTCACCCATCCAGGAACCAACCCAGGCAAGCGCAGCTTAACCTGGAGATCGACTCGAGTGGGTGTAATATTTAGCAACTAGATAAAAAAAGACTAAATAAGTGTGGATCATGAATACTAACACCATTTCTAAATCCACACGAACAAACTACGAACAAACAAATTAACCTCAGTCAAACTAGTTAACGGAAACCCGTTACATGCAACCTCATTAGCTAGCAATCTTCTTTTTAAAAAAAAAAAAAACGTTAATGAAACCACTCAGAAACCAGTTTTTAACATTAAATAAGGTAGAAGCAAAACAATATTATATAGTCTAAAGCTTTGCTGAAAATTTTCTATGCAAATACTAAAGCTGTATTACACAAAATGGGTTTCTAAATGCAATTGTTGCGAGGGGTAAAGGAGTGTGTTTGTGATGAGTGGAGCGGAAGCGGGGGCGATTTCCGGTATGGTTTTTGTATTAATTTGAATGTTAGGAAACTATTAAATAGTTTTGTTACTATGACGACAGGGAACACATTTGCGATTTAAATTTATAGTAGTCCAGTAATTCATCTGCCTATTGTTTTCCCAACTATGTTGGGGTCGGCTTCCAGTCTAACCGTATGCAACTGAATACCAGTATTGTACATGGAGCGACTGTCTATCTGGCGTACATAACCCAGTTAGTAGGGAAATACGATAACACTTTTTTTTATTATAAATGGGCTTGCTCTTGACTTCAATCTTGCCCTAAGGGCAGAGATGATGTCGACGATGGAACGAGCTTACCCAGAAGAAGCCTGTTTACTCGCGACTTAAATAGATCCCCCCTCCCTCCCAAGAATGACAATCCCTTGAATGAATGATCCCTTGTCAAGAATGGTTGTCAGACTTTTTTACCACTGACTAGTTACCTGTAAGGACTGTCAAATATCATTAAACGACAGCCGGGACTAACAGTTTAACATGCTTTCCGAGACACGAAGGAAACTTGGTATGTAATCGGTGCTACGACAAATTAAAATTATTAATTGGTTTTCACAGGTTACTGTTACTGTTAGCCTGTGTCATCCCACTGCAGGGCAAAGGCCTCCCCCCATGATTTCCAAATTTTGCGATCCAGGGCCAATGTGGACCACTGGTCGTATTGTTCTGTCGCCTTTTGGCTGTGTCAGGGTTCCAGAACGTGGTTGTTTTGGCCCACAGCTCGTTGGGCATACGGCAGACATGGCCAGCCCAGTCCCACTTCAGCTTAGCATTTCACAGCTACTAAATTTTTTGTTATTATTTGCTTCCGTCCAGCTTTTTTAAGAACCCGTGGCACACTGTTGAAAATAGCCCCCAATTTATCTACAGGAAAAATACAAATTGGACATTCGAATGAAAAACCTAACGGTAGTTGAAGCCATGTTGAATTTGGATGACTGGCGTCTGTAGTGGTACTCGCAAGTTTACAACAAAACGATTGACGTAGGAATGATCAAAATCGGGAGTGCCAAAAAGCAACAAACCTACATATTTAGACTGATAATCACATTACCCTCCACAGTCGGGTCAATAACAATACAGAGCAGTATATCAAAACGCCAGTAAACACCGGTTCATAGGATATGATGCGGCCATGATGACACGCTGTAAATTACATTACGTATGCAACGTGAACGTGTCATTCACGATCATTAAGAGCTTTTAAATTAAGTTTAATTAATGGGTAACAGCGCGACATAAAATGTGAACGACATAATTATATCAAAGGCATATTTTGCTAATTGTTGTGGTGTACTGCTGGGAGATGATATTTTTCAGTACAATAAAATAAATGTGTCTTTGGACATGCACACAGCAATAAGTGGAAATAATATTTTTCCTACTCATCCGCTATTCTTTTCTAATTAATTTCGACGCGGGATCTATAAGTTAGTTTTTTTTTTATTGGAACTCGTCGACCTTTTGGCACTTTTTTGGTTGTCGCCACTGTTTCTGATTCTGGCTTTCATTTATTGCAGCGGTTTGGGAATAGGGTGGTGGGCCCGTATGCACTGCTCTGTGGAGGTCAGATAGGTAGTCGCTTCATGTTAAATACTGGTATTCAACCGGTTTGACTGAAAGCTGACCCCAACAGTTCAGACCAGTGTGCTTACTCTCGAATATAATTCCGATAGATCGACATTGGAATTGTCAGTCAAATGTCAGGCATTGGCTGGACTCACTGAGTCTAGCCAATCCCTGATGTTTAACTCAACCAACTGACGTTTGACCAATGTCGATCTATCGGAATTATATTCCAGAGTAAGCACCCAGAAATGGGAAAAGACTAAGCTGCCGATGAATGTCATTCAAATATCAAAACTTATATACTTATATGCTTCTTTCGGATCGGACAGGGTATTTTTCTAAGATATTGTAGTACTCGCAACCATGTATGACCAGATTTATGATTGTGGACGAAGCAAAAGGTATATGTAAGGATCGTAGCAGGTGGCGTCCTGTAGTTGCTGCCTACCCCCGTGCGCAAAGGGCGTGAGCTTATTTATGTATGATACAACGAATCTTATTTTCTCTCTTGGGTGTTATCAAAGCATATACTTGTACAACGTTAAGATAGGCGTTGATGTTCATTCCAAACATCGCCCGCTGACAACCCGCTAATCCTATGCCAACAAGACCTCAACCCAACCTCTTTGTGTACCATGTCCGTCCAGTAACAGTTAATAGGAACGCTAAACAACGCTTTTATTAAGTTTCAAACTGACTTGTTCGACCCCGTGTTAATGTTTCTATACAGGGATGTTTTAAGTGTTCTAATAGGGACGAGATTGTGCGCAGATTAGGTTTTTAAAAGAACTGTGTATGATTGTGATAACATTTTAAAAGGAAATAGGTTGGACTTTGTGGTCAAATAATAAACACCGCGGGTCGATCTTTAGGTTAAGCCGTGCTGGCCTAGGTTGGCTCGTGGATGGGCGACCACACATTACATAACGAGATTACTGGTAGTCTGTGGCTTGAAATTTTGTCAACCAGTCAGCCAGACAGTCAGATAAGCAGTGGCTCCATGTAAAATACAGGTATTCCAGTAAAACAACACTTCTAGGGACTAAACAACGCTTTTATTAAGTTTCAAACTGACTTGTTCGACCCCGTGTTAATGTTTCTATACGAGGATGTTTTAAGTGTTCTAACGAGAAGGAGATTTTTTTAAAAATAACATCAGTATTACATTTTGTAGACAAATAGGGATCTATTTTATACACGACATCACGCCTGTAATCCCCAAAGGGTTAGGTAGAGGTGTACGTACCTAAATGAACACCTATAATATGTTGTCAGTTACATTTAAGGTTAATGGAATTTCTTAGGTGAAGCCAATGAGTCAGGATTCGCGCCCGGTAGGTGGCAATAGACTCGCCCTCTACTATATGAGACCTTAACTAACCCAGTGAAATTTGGATGAACAGACGCCAACGCATCGAACTACTACAATGTCATCATCATTTCAGCCAAAAGACGCCAACGCACCGAACTACCACAATCTCATCATCATCATCATCATTTCAGCCAAATGACGTCCATTGCTGGACATAGGCCTCCCCCAGGTGTCACCACATTGACCGGTCGCGGTCCCGTGTGTCTCGCATCCAGCGGGCCCCCGCAACCTTCACCAGGTCATCGGTTACTGACGCAGTTACTATAATGAAAGGTCCATTTTACACTTATCAACCTTTTCTAATTCATAATTATTATGATCTGAAAAAGTGGCCATTTTAGACGACCAGCCCCCTTAGCATGGCGTTTCTATCTCTATTCTTCCAAGAATCGACAAAGCTCTTTCTATTCTACTTGACAAGTCTTCCTCCCGAGCATGGCGCAACCCGTAGACTCGCATTTCTTCCAAGAGATAGACATACGAATGATTTCCATAGCAACGGAGAAGTAGATAGTGATGTCGATATTTTATGAAGCCTACGATAATTTTGCGTTTAGTTAACCAAAAAAATATGTCTCATGCACGAATTTTTAAACCTTTTGAATGGAATAGAAAAATTAAATTTTTTATACAATATTAACCACTTACAATTTACAGAACTATAATTTATAAAATCACTTTGAACGTAACTCAAAGCAACAACAAAACGTATTACTCGTATATATTTTTTCATCTGTGTCGAACCGCGGACGACGCGACGTTGAGTTTTGATTGTTGACAAACTTTGTGTACTATTTTTATTAATAAAACAATAATTACACATTGGAAAGATGTAGTTTGTTATGTTAGTGCATTGTGACAATGCAAAAATAAACGCTGCATACCCAAAGAAGAGGTTTGCGAGCACGCAACGAACGAAATGAGTTTCGTGTTTCCGATGCGCAGACAAGAAATGTTCTAATCATCAGAATCTAATAGTAAGTGTATATCAATCATATTAATCTATGTAATAATGTGCAATGTACCTCTGTACTTTATGTGTTAAATAAATATATTTGTGAAAGAAAATAATTATGTGATGTTCAAAACAACATAATAATTCAGTTGTTAAAGGCATTACTCGTTACTCGGCACTGCTTTGTTCTAAAATTATGTAAGTAAACATAATTGTTGTTATTGTTTCAGTATGGAAACCTTTGGGAGAGGAATACTCTGGTGGAAAGAAATATGAGACAACACCAATCAGAAATATTCGGTTTTTATTTATACAAAATAATGTTGCATTAAGTATGTCATAATAATATAATGTGCAGCAGGCATACACCAGCGCTGATGCCTTCTCAGGCGCATAGTGGAGACTCCTGTGTGTCAATGCCTAGACACCGACCAATTACCCTTGAGGTAGCCATGACATTGTGCGTTTGGCAATACCACTTGAACATACCGCTCAGCTCAACATCTTCTGCACACCGATACCATGCTAAGCATTTCTAATTGTTGTCATGAACCAAAGCTCCAAACAAACCCGGATCTCCTGCAAATCAACAATACATTAATGTTGTGTTTGTGTTTCAGATTACAACTAGGATTATTCTTAGAAGAACATATTTATGTATCAGCCCCGGAAAATTAAGATATTGTGTTACTCATTTGATATGAAAATTATTAATAAATAATATATGAATATAATTACTGTTATTATTTTGTGTATTGTTACTCCTTGTACTATATAATATAGGTACCTATTACCAAGTAAATAATATTGCCTAATTCTGGATCATAAGTCTGCATATTTCTGTCCATAGAACCATTAAATATAAATTGGTCATGAACCCTTGCTTGGAAAATTGACATTTACATTGTATTCTGCAATCTAGAAGTAATAGAACTGATTATATTTCTTGTTTTTAATTGATTTTATGTTCATCAATATAAAAGCATAAGACTTCTCCCTTACCTAGCTGTAATCTCTTACATATTTAAACATTGTAATGATTTTTATTTTATTATTAACATATTACCACCACCATACCATATTAAACCATTTTGATACATGAAACTGGATAACTCCAGTTTCATGTATCAAAATGGTTTCTCCATTTTCTTACCAACATGATACTGAACATTAACGGAGGTAAAGTCTATTTCTGAAATTGTGCTTGATGTGCCTTGGCAGTGGAAACAATTGTACCTTAATGGGTACAGTCAATGGCTCCCAATATATTTGGGAGGCTGAATTTCCTGTGGTAGCCAGATGCCACTATCTACCTACCGTCCTCGCCTCAGTGTTTGAGTACCTACACAATCCATTACAGTTTCATTTAAAACAGCAGAAGTTGCATATCTATTCATCTAGCTAACACTAGCTTCTTACAGGCCACTCAAACTCGGGTATTCTAAGAGGGTAATGAACTGACCTTGTATTTAGTGCAATATCCAATTACAAAATTTGAAAATTTGCTGACAGTGGGTAGGTCAGTAGAAATATTTTGGTAAAAGTCTTGTAAGCAAGACTCATCGATCAAAGAACCTGAAAATTATAATGTCATAATTAGATTCACTAGTAAGGTTGCGTATTGCTATTTAGTTAGAAGCAAGTTTGGGGGCGTACATAAACTGTATTGTAGATAGTACTTACTTTAACGAGAACAGGTACACCTTCATCACTTAGCTCATGGCACAAATACTGCACCATCTCTAGAGTAATTTTGTAATTCCCGAGGCACTCGTATTCATGTAGGTAGAGCGAAAGCCCCGGTTAGCACTCGTGTAGTGTTCCTTTTGGACTTCCTTACGTTTTTCACGGCATGAAAACTGAAGATATGGCGTCGGTAGGACTCCGACATGTTTTCAAATCAAAATATCTCAATAAGATCAATTAAAATTGATAAGAAGAAACTTCTCTAGGTCCCTTGCGATGTAGACTATTTGACAGTTGTTGAGAAGAAATATTTCTACTCTCAAATGTCAAAAGTAAAAAAAAAACTGTCGCCATGCTCGACAATAATCGACATAGAAGACTCTTGTCGATTGAAGAATAGAAACATTTCTTTCTACATCGCCATGCTATGGACGATAGAAATCTGTCTACGATCTGTCATTTTGTCGATTCTTGCGTAGATAAAACCCGTTTCTTCGGTGTTCATGCTAAGCCGGCTGTACTATAAAAGGTGAACTTCAACCTTATCCTTTTAATGATAGCGATAAATCATATTTTTCTTACTTAAACTAAGATTTGAATACACGCCATAATATATTATTTTTCTGGTTCAGTGCATTCATATATAGAAGGAGTTGATAAGGGTTGAAGCCCGGGGCTCCAGTCATGTGTAAAAGATGCGACTGGATGAAAAGATGCATGAGCGTGGAAGAAGACATGTTATGCATGGATGGATGGATGCCTGAACTTGAACAGGTTCTTTTGGATGTTTTTTAGAAAAGTGTGTTCATTTATGTTAAAGTGACTAGAGGTCAGTTGGAGGTCTTTGGAAATTAACGGGTAGTTAGAAGTCAAAGTTTGACAACTAGACTTACCAAAAGGCAAAAAAACCTAGTACGGTAGTGAAAGAGCTCGTGGCTTGATCACAACAGCCGCACGGGTCAATCTCCATGTTAAGCCGCGCTGGCGACATGTGAATGAGTGACCACCTATTATAGGTAAATATCGAGGCACGGATGAAACTCGTTCGAGTGTTCCCACAGCTGGGACACAAGCCTTCTTTCTTTTAGAGGGAATGGGCTATATCTACCACGAGGGCAAGGTGTTTTCTCACGATGTTATCCAACATCATTTTTAAAATCAGTGGTAAAGAAATAGATTACACAAAGTAAAAAGTATGCACCTGCTTGGGTTCGAAACCACGACTTACTGTTCGTAAGTCGGGGCCGGTAGGTACCACTGGACCACCGCTGCTCTATGTCGAGTATTTGACCAGAATATTGGAAAGACATCACATTTGCATGGTCGTTAAAATGCAGGTGCAGTTTTACGCAAACTGAAACTGATAGGATCCTGCTGGCTTGCATAATTTCAGTACCAATGCACCTAAACTGACTGGCGATAATATTTTTGCTGTTTTATAACCAACTTGATATGTACGTAGATTTCGAACGAACTCTAAAACTTAAGTCTCACGGGTACCTACTTTACGATTTAAATGAGTGTCCATGGAGTTTCTTGCCCATTCTTCTTCAGAGATCTATATTTTTTACGTTTTTTTGGAACGGGCAATTAGCCTACAATTAATGGGTAACTATAGTTATGACATTCACAAGTTATGATGCCTTGTGACTACTGTAGGTAATTTTTTTATATTCAAAAGTTGCTGTCATAGTCTAATTGAAATAAATGCTTTGAGTTGAGTAAACCAGTCCACGATGAGTGTGTTAAATCGTATTTTAAAATTAAGTAACAGTTATATTTTTTTATAATTGAGTTTACGACATTACTTACTTAAAACAAGCCTCATTTCACCCCTACCTACGCTGTACCGACCCACGCGTGATGTCAGCCGGTGTTTCCAATAAGTTTGTACTTGTATAAATAATGCAGTAGGCATCGCGTCGTGTTACCCGAGTTATTGGATTAGCTACCTTATGAACTCGGCGGACAATGTTTATAGTTTGCAGGAAAATAAGTGGGGACATTAAGTCCTCGTGGACAGTAGAGGTGTTTTTTATAGAGTTAGCGCGAGCTTTCTCAATAATACACACGACTGAATCAAAAATGTAGTTTCACTTGAAAGGACGATTCCTGAAAGTATGTCCTATTTATTGGGTGTACTAAAATACTTTTAACGAAGGCACTTGTCCTCCCTGTCATTGTGACTTTTTTTGTTCTGTACCTTCTTGTTACAGCGATATTGGGGCTTTCAAAATTTTTTTACACAATAAATTTGCAATAATTTTAAATCATTGCTAAAAATAACTCCTTGATCTCCGTACTATTCAATCCATTAGCACAATATTTTAAGTAAGTAAAATTGAGCCTTGTGTAAAACGTGATATTTCACTTCAAAAAAAATCTCGTGTCCCAGCAATACTTAATTTTTGCGTAGATTTACTTAGATTGATGTGTACATAATGCTTAATTTACGGCTTCGAGAAGAGACCGAAGCCCTAGCTGTATACTCATTTTTTACTTAATCTATTACAACACCATATCCACCACAAAATTCTCCCTTAAAATTATCATCGAAATATTCGAAATCAAAATAGCATTTATCAGATTTCCTACCCACATTTTCCGAAACAGAAATGCGGAACGTAATCATATGCAGAGACCGGGCCGGTCTGATTTCTAGCAACCTTAGGGAAATCAAGTGCTTCACATATGATCCTATGTTGTGCATACGATGCTAATACTTACCTATCTTCAGAATTAAGTTGGTAAAACATGAGGCTGGCCCATTTTTTGTGGTTTAAAAGGTGAACGGCAGCCTTGTATGGGAGTTTCGTACCGCTAATAAAATGTCGTGTTTTGGGATACTTTTTGTTTTAATTGGTAGTCAATACAATAGGCAAGCCCTTTTAAAATTCATAGATTTTTAGAAGTTAGGACCTTAAAGTTATAACCAGTTTTATTTTTGAGGTTGTGTCTTTTTAAACCGTTACAACACTTGTTTCATTTTTTGTCACTAACTTCACGAACGCTGTTATTATATCAATAGAGCGTACCCTAAGAATAAGATCGACTTAGTGGATATCGATATTCTTACAAATAATTAAATAATACTTCATTGCATTATCTTTATTATTCATTATCATTATGAATTATCACTTTTTTACTTATTAAAATAGATGTTTATTCAAAATCTGTCATATAATTGATTTTTAACGGAACCTGTAAAAAAACCAAATAAATAATCGATAAAATCGGCTGCACCACGGAATGCACTAGTAAACGCAAGTGTCAATGTCAACGGCTGTCAAGTCAATTGTCATGTCATTCGGTCAAATAATTAAATAATACTTCATTGCGGTCCTCATGATGTGGAAGGCGAAGATTGGAAGATTATTCTTTCAATTGTTCAAGAATGGGTAGCGCCTCAAACGGTTAGTATCCGATATTTCTATTTAACATAACGTTTTTGTAATCATATGTAATTATTTAATGTAAACAAACTAAGTAGTGTTATCGCTCATGTTCAGTTGTCTGTTTATAGTTGTATTTTAATGATAGCATAATGTGCAATAAATTCATATTTGAAGACATCACATCGCTAAACCGGACTGAACCTTCATAGTTAATTACAACCTATTATTCCCTCTCTCAGAGTGGAGGTCTGTGTCCCTGCAGTGGGATTGTAATGAGGGGCATAGGTCTACCCAAATATACCCAGATGTTTATTGCTAAATGCTAATGCTAGTCTTGCTAGACCCTAATAGTCAAATGTTTGTTTCAGGTAAATGAAAATGACTTTATATGCCTGGCTTGCTGGAATCATGCCAATGCTATATCTAGTGATGGAAATATACCAGAACAAAGTGAACAGACACCTATGGGACACCGACGGGTGTGTATTCACTGTGGACATTCTCTTCTGAGAAGAGTTTGTTGTCATACACTTAGGATTAGTACCGTGCAAGAACGCAGAATACACGAAGTTATAAGAGAATTGATCCTACCACGCACGGTCAGTATATTTGCTTTATTGATGCTTTATTAACATTCTTTAGTTTAGCTTTTGGTTTTGAAAGGTCATTAAAAATGTTATTTGGTATGCTAAAACATTGATAATGGTGTGATAATGGTCAAGCTCCGAACTCCTCAGGATTTCTTTAGATCAGTATTTTTAAAGTGGACACACACAACACATCGCATGTGTAAAAGCACACTTTAATGTAGATAAATTATTTTCAGGTGGGCGCTTCAAGTGTTGTCTGTCACTCGTGTTGGGTATGAGCAAATAGAGCATCCCGGCATTTTCATTCAGGAAAAGGAAAAGAAAATGGCTCATATGTCATAGAAGTGTGTAGGGAGGTGGACGGTGACCTACAGCAAGAGCTATCTACATCGGACTTAACCTGGATGTTAAGAGGAGGATGAAATCCAGGCATATTAGTAGTAGGATGAATCTACAGCTCTCTAAGTGGAAGGGATGCTATAATTCAATATTACTGCACCTGTATCATAGGAAAAAGAACGGTTGGTTGCTGTGCCCATACCATGAGCATAATATGGTATCTTAGTTGGGCACGGCACCAAGGTAATCAATTGCCTCCTGCACAGTTTCTGGATACTGTGTTATTATACTATGATAATCCTAATGAAGAAGATGATTAAAAAACCATTTAACATAAATATGTGTTTTATTTACATTTTAATTTATTGGGTATCACAATCTATTAAAAATCCCCCAGCAGATATAATCCTAACAAATATCAGCCAGTAGTTATGTAAGTGGGCCTTGTCTAATAAACATAGTTTTCAGCTGATGTTTTCAGTGATATCAATAATATAAATCTGAAGTCACCCCCGTAAGCACTTTTTAAGGAAAGTAGGTATCTACTTACCTGAAACCTCATAGTGCTATGTTACAGCACAGCGCATGGGGGTTTTAGACTTGCGTAGGAAACAAAGCCTCGAAAATATCATGTTATTTAACTTAATTATCTCAAATAATTTAAATAACCTAAAATGTCATTGTCTGATATTATCAATTTGGCCATCACTGGGAGACGTGAAAATTGGGCTCATGGAACCTACCTAGATTTTTTAATGAATGGCCAAAATTCAGCCCTGTAACGCCAGGCCCAAGTTTCTATGGAGTTTGGTTTTCTCCTTTCATCAAAATCCGTTCAGCCGTTTAGGCGTGAAAGAGTGACAGACAGAGTTACTTTCGCATTTATAATTATTAGGAATTATGTAAGCTCTACATGAACGCAGCTTAAACGCAGCCATACCTTAAATGACATTTGAAGCTGTCACCTGTCTACTGTTTTTGACAACTACTTCCTGCTCACGGCTCTGTGTACGTTTTGTGTCGTCTCCAATAATGTCCAATTTAATTAATCTTAATTCATCTTAAAAACTATAAAATGGACGTGTAATATCTGCTTGTATTTTGACAAATAAAAGTCTGGATATATACTATCGAAGAGTTAATTTGGTTGATCACGCCTGACAAGCCATTCCATTGCCAAATCACAACACCTGCTTCAACAATAATATTACTTAGTATGGATTACGTGTAGTAGTATAAACATTTTTTTGGTGAAAAAGGATAATAATATGTTCTAGATAGCTGGTGCTATCTTTGTAGTGTTTTTATCAATAAGTTGGCAAATTGACATGAGAATTGTACCTATTCAGTAGGGTGCTTTAGGAAAGACCTGCGTCCAGCAGCGGTCTGCAATAGTTTGATGTTAAATGATGAAGTGCTGATGGAGTTTTGAGTGTGGTTAAATAAAACAACTTTGTTTTTGTAGGATCTAACATTTATTTTATTGTTCTTATATTTGTCGCACCTTCCGTACCTTACGTGAGCTGTAGGCCTGGGTTTAGTACAGATGAATCTTGGACGACAGAACATCGTATGAACGTTTCAGTATTCCGCCCAAACTGTATGCTCGGGTTTCTTACTGAATCGCTCTGTTAACGATTACATGATGAATGTAGTGTACGTTATACATATTAATAGGTACATGATAAACCTTGCCATGCAACCAGGAGACGAAGGCTGTATAATGATGTATGATTCTAACATAATCAGCGTGCAAGATTGAGCTATGCTCTACCATGGTCTACTCACGTAGTACCTTCTCATTTTCAGGAGCTATGCTCCACCACGGTCTACTCACGTAGAACCTTATCTCATTTTAACGAGCTATGCTCCACCACGGTCTACTCACGTAGAACCTTATACTAACGGTCAACCAGCGCTCCTATGGCGTCCCTGGTGCTTGCGCAACCCATGGGCTAAAGCCCGTCCACTTGACACCGTCGGACGCGGGGCCCAGCAAACTCCACAAACTTCATTCATGGATGACATCTGTAAATAAATAACATTGATGAAACACAAATTAAACACTAAGTTTGACAGACATAAATTGCGCCCAACATGACCAAGCTACAGAATAGTTCTTGACATAATGATTGGTTTTCACCTTACAGAAAATCTTTACCAAAAATATCTATGTTGTGTTAATATGAGAGAGAAGGGCTATGTGACAATGGAAAAACCAGTACCCTTTTGTTGTTAGTAGAGCCAACATCATGATTGTCACAGATTTAGCAACATAAAATATTAATTGCCCTTTGCATGACACATTTTTATAAGCTAATTACTATAAATATATTATTTCATATATATACCTGCTGGTGCTCCATCAAACGAGCAGTGTTGTCGGGATTCCACTCTTGATCTGATGTTGGGTCGGATAGACTCTGACCACATACAGCACACATCAAATCAGAATGATCACCCTCTAGATGATCAGGTACAATGGGTTGAATATGTTCATTTGGTGAAACAACCCTAGTTCTGCTAGCTCTTAGCCAACACGGCACACAAGCTTCATCCTCAGAACGAAGCTGAAATAAAAAAATATAAATAAAGAAAAGGTTGCATTTAAAACTGCATGGTATTAGTGGGAAATAATTTACATTGTTTTAACACAATCATACATCAAATCAAGACACCTAATTGATAAAAGTTATAATAGGTATGAGTTGTTATACCTCTCGTGGTTGGATCCAAGTAGCAACTGTGTTAGCCATTCTTTGTTCGTCTTCATTTGCACCTTCAATCAAAATCCTGCGTCGACTGATTCGTAGTACGGATCGTCCACATACAACACAAACACTTTGATGGCCTGTGCGTCTCCTCGGCATATTGTCAGAAGAACGGGGATGACTAGCTAGCTGCCAGCATGCATGGCAAACATGGTCAGCAGGTGTTATCTGGAAATAAAGAAGTGATTTTGAGTACGGCTCAACATTGCTTTATATGACTATGACACTCCAAGTGTTAGGCAAGTAAACAATACATGCAAAACGATCACTTAGAAATGTTTCACCCATACGTTGGGTGAAGAGCCGGCAAGCGGTTGGCCTCCCGTCTGATAGTAAATCTCCAGGAGATTTATAACAATGGCTTTTTAATTGTCTATAAAGGCGTATGAGCTCTTATGTGTTTGTACATTAAATAGGACAAACTGTAAATATTTAAGTAAGTACATATACAACCACAATGGTGTTTGTTATTTTTTCAAATAATGTTTAGATTAGTTTTTGTACACACAATATATTATTTTAGTATGATATCGTGTAGTTTAAATGATAAGGACTACTTTTTAACACGTAAAAGTTATCACTTCGTAACTGACACACTCGTACGCAAAATGTTATGTTTGAAACTACTTACATCTCTAGGATATGTCCACAGCCGAATAGTATTGACGAGATCTTCACTCTCATCCGATAAAGCGTGCCTTCTTATTCGGGACAAGCGAACGTTGCAATTTATGCATTGCAAACTCGTCATATTAATTAGAAGCACGTACACACACAGCACAATTAATAAAGCGTCCTTTCGCGAAAAAACTATCAACAGATAGAGTACGGAGGAGCAGTAGCTCGACTCAACGTAAAAATGGCCAGATAATTTGCTAAATTGCTCAGATGCAGTTACAAACAACAATCCAAAACAACAGTAAAGAACCGAACAGAGACTCGGAAAGATTTTCCTGTCCTGTCAATAAAATAATTGCCAATACAAAAAAAAACATTGATGTCGAAAATAATTCCTATCATTAAATAGTTAATTATTAAGATTGTATGCAATAATTATTCATTTTAAGGTATAATGTGTAATTGGTTAATTATATTTACTGTTATTTCTATTTTTAAATAATTATTTATCATTGTGAGCCTCGTGATATTTTACAAATGGCAACTTCTAAAAACATAACTACGTTTAGTCTATGATTAATTACGTTTATCTACTTAAATCTTTTGATTGATATAATTAATGAATCCGAACTTCTAAAAATACTAATGTTACATGAAAATGAATGGTTTAATTGACTTAATAAGTGGTACAAATTCTATCACTTAACAAAAAAAAAATAGGTGGTACGAATTCTGCCTTTGGCCTTTACGTATGTAGGATGAATGTAAAAATGTAGGTACGAATGTACATTTTAATTTGAAGACAAGTTGACTTAGTCTTACCAAATGTAAATTAATTTACAAGGGGACTGCCTATCTGTACCCAGTTACTCAGGATACGATACCCCTTGATTAGTTTGGGAGCAATAATTTACTTTCTATGATCTTCATTGTTAAGAGTATTGTTGGCTACAATACCTTCCTTAACATAATCATTGTTTTATACTTCGTTTGTTTACTGCCTATTTATATGCCTCCCATGGACATCTAACTTACCATTGATGACTGTAGTACAAGACAAAAAAGCGAATATAATATAGCCTTAATTTTAATTCTATTCGCACCCCTAACGAAACATTATTTACTGCAGCCTTCAGACAGAACCATCCACGAACAGCTCCAAGTCATTACCCACACCGGCTGCATACAAGCAATTTAATACTAAAACGTAAAACAGCTCACGTACTGTGAAAATAGAATAATTGATGAACAGTCTTCCTGAATACTTGGCACTACTGTTAGTTCTAAGTTAAAGCGCTAGGAGGCGCTGTGTGAGCAAGAATTTATTATCAACGCGTGGTGGTCGTGTTCTTGCCTTTAAGTGTTGTCTATCTTGTTAAGTTTAAGGATATATCGATAAAAAAAATATACATTTCATTTAAATATTGCAAACGAGTAGGTAACAATTTTATTATGAATTGCATCGTCATCATCTGAAAAGCCTTTTCCCAACTACTTTGGGGTCGGCTTCCATTCTAACCGAATGCAACTAAATACCTGTGTTATACTAAATATCAGCATTATACACGGAGCGACGGCCCATCTGTCCTGAAAAATAACATTTTTTTTTTAGTTTTTTGGCTAACAACGTGACAGAAAAATTGATAGTCTATCAGCGATATAGACAAGTCGGAATGTTCTTTCATTCTTGTCAATTAATGTCATTGTAGTAATCCACATTAACTGCGATTGTCACTTCTCGTGCCCCATTTCTGACATGCTTGCAAGGATCCTGTTCTGCAAATTAGATAGTATTGGCAGACAAAAAATGTATCTCATCATCATCAAACCATCTGTTATCAAAATCCTAAAACCCTCTAATAGGCAACTAGGCATTCCAAATAATTCAATACGGCCTAATAGCTCAGGGACTACGCGCCCAAACGCATAATTTAGCATTCGGTTAGCTATAATCTCAGCGATATATTTACTTAGTACTTATAGTCTATCCCGATCGTTAAGCCAGCAATATACCCTGTACTTTATCTAGAGTAAATTCAAACTACCATTTAAGCATGAAAACTACTGATCGCCTAAAGAAACTACATAGTTTAAAAAAGCCATACGGAACATCCATTATGAAAATTTTTCACAAAGTTCACGTTCAACCGTTTTTAAACATACAACCTCTTTGCTGATTCCAATAGCAAATTCAAAAAAGTTTAAAAATGAAATACCTTCTGGTATCGTACACTCGCGAACACTGACGTGCATTGTACGTCATTAAGAATACATTTGGTACACTCCTGGGGAAAATATCGACATGTAACGTTAGAAATATTACAACTACTACACTATGTGGACACAGCGAGTTGTGAAAGAAACGAGTACTCGATCCCGATTGTTGAGTAAGTGTATCGATATTATTTCGATGTCTCGATGTTCTAGTTTTCGAGGTGCATTATGAAATGTGATAGTTTGAAAGAATTTTAGAGCGTCGTGTGGGATGCTTTCTGAGCGCTTGGTACGGTTTAACACGTAAGAGTTTCTACTGAAAATTGAATTTGATGTAGCTACATTTATTGTAAGTACTTCTGCTTTTACTATTTTATGTAAGAACCTAAATGGCTTTACAAAATATTACTTTTAACGTTTAATGTCAACTTTTATTATATAAATTGACTAGCTGTTCCCGGCATGCGTTGCAATGCTCTTTTTCCTACCCTACCTACCTACTACCCTACCTACCTACTACCCTACCTACCTACCTACCTACTACCCTACCTACTACTACCCTACCTACCTACTCTACCCTACCTACCTACTACCCTACCTACCTACTACCCTACCTACCTACTATCCTACCTACCTACTACCCTACCTAAATACTACCCTACCTACCTACTTACTACCCTACCTACCTACTACCCTACCTACCTACTATCCTACCTTCCTACTACCCTAGCTACCTACTACCCTACCTACCTACCTACCACTTTCTCAACGTTTAAACCTTCCCTGGACTTCCACGAATATTTGAAGACTAAAATTATCCAAATCGGTTCAGCCGTTCTCGAGTTTTAGCGAGACTAACGAACAGCAATTCATTTTTATATATATAGATAGAACTAATAGTACCATAAATTGCACTAGTATTTTGGATATCAAGAATCCTACAGCCTCGAGTCCGAGAGTCCCTATGTATATGTCCCAGAAAGGCCCTAGAAAACTTCAGACTTTCCGCTGATCTATATATGGTCTAAAGTTATATATTTAACTTTACCACTTAACTACTGAAACTATCATGTACACGACATACTGCACTACACTAATATGCATGTTATCGATATAAAATGCATTATGAATATTAAAATATATTGTGTTGTACATGGGCTTTACATTCACAAATGTACTGCAATAGTGATGGGACATTATGATACGAGGAGTATCGATGTTTCTGTGTGCATTTTACCTAATATATTATACATGGTTACTATAGCAGTGTGTGTTAATGGCGCTTTTATGCCGTGTTAGCGCTAGTTTATGAAACGTCTTAAATGGTGGTCGCAAGAAAACAATTTAAGAATTTCGTTAGACACACTCACATATTATTATATTTTTTTCAAAATAATATCACTTTGGATTAACAGCTTTGATGAACTTATTTAGGCCTTTTTATTTTAAAATCTCACCTCTCATTCTGCAGCATTTAGAAGTTAAAGTGCATAACTCACTTATTCTATCATTAACTAAATGATCTCTCGCATCTTTCTCAGTCTCTGATCTTTCTTATCGTAAATGGTTAGAAGTCTGGCCTTTTTAACCTTACAACCAGATGTTCGCAGTTTGTTATTATTAACATTATCAGTGAACTAAACACTGTTGACATCTGTTTCTTAATTAAAACTGACTTTTATTGCAAGGAAAAGAAGAAAAGTTGATCAAATTACTACCAAAATCATAGAGAAACATTGAAACAAAAACGCGGCTTAATATCTCTCGATTTTCTGACTCACAAATCTTATTTTTATTCAATAAATGTATCACACATAGAGATCATCATAAACTGGTCCGGTTATGGGTCAATCACCCACTTAGCGCGATCATTATTTATCGAAAGTAAACATGACATTATTACTAAGATAAGATTGTCTATAAATTGAATAAATTTGTTGTCAGGCCGTTGACTCCGTGATATGAAATGATATCGATTTCGCACGTGGTGTCAACGTAATCTTAATTGAAAGATGTCCATTCTATTTTATCGGTGAGTAATACTCGATATGTAGGACATCCCTACTCTTTGAGTGGTGTGGCAACTGGCTACTAGAACTGGCTCAATGAGTAAAAGATTGACATAATCTGAAAATTAACTAGCTTACTGCAATCCTGTTAAATATTATGCCTCTCGTATTTTAACGTTTTGTACCAAAGAGTTTGTTGCTACTTGGCTGGGATATATATTTTATTATTGTAGAATAGGCCTGCTATTGACCTTAATCACGTTTGGTGATGATATTTTGGTTTTTATGTTGATAGGGATGGCAAGGATATGTTGAGATATCGACAAATTTTCAGGGATAAAATATTGTATTGTTTTTTTGCCGTAATTAAACAATACCTATATTATTGTTAAATAAAAATCTACCGCAGTAATGAATGAGACTTAATTGAAGAAAAGGCTAAAAAGTTGCCTTAGTTGATATTAAATGCATGTTAATAAGGTTTTTTTTTACATTTTTACACAGATGCACCCGTTTTGCTTACAGTGGCACATTTACATTAAACAGTTAAACAATAAAACTTTGTTTTGCAAACAAGAAGTCAAGGAACTTTGTTATTATTCACCTACACATTTATTTGTAGCCGCCTTATCATGTTGTTTTATCTCCGTGCGAGTTGACTTTTGATTTATGACACATAGTTAATCTTGAACTTGAACAGTAACTCAGTGTTAATATACTTGGGAATAAAAAAAAGTAATATTTATTACAAGACTGCCCCAAAAAAAGAGTGTTATGTTTTTAAACCATTGTATATTGATTTTAATGTTCTATCTATTTGCATGAATATGTTATAAAAATAGTACATGAGGAGGTTGTGACTAGATAATAACAGCCGCTCGGATCAATCTTCAGGTTAAGCCGCATTTGCTTAGGTTGGTCTGAGGATGGGTGACCGAGACTCCTTCGTGCCTCCGAAAGCACGTTAAACCGTTGGTCCCGGCTGTCATTTGTATTTTAAATGAAGCCATTTTAAGGCGGATATTTACAAAATAAATCAACAAATTAATTAATAATTTAAGTAATCTGTGAATTTAAATAATTTAATATTCACTGATTTCAATTAACATCATCATCATTCTCTTGATATAAATTAATATAATTTATATAAACATGCATAATACTGTGCAGTATTATGTAAAACGAATGCAATTCTAGATCAATTTTAATTATTAATTTAAATAATTTAGTAACACTTTAAGTATTAATTAAGTCATCGGCGTTCTTGCATGAACGAGAAGTTTCTGATTGATCCAGTTTATCTTTGGTAAACTAGGCTAAATCTAGCCATTTCTGTTTAACGATGCCTAGAACTAATTAAATAAATGCTATCTAAAACGATAATTTTCATTATATCGATAGGTTTCACAATTTTTTTATTCTGCAAGATTTATTGATAATATACTTAGGTTGGTATTTATTTTACATAATAATATTTTTAGACGTCACGCTGTTACAGTTATTACAGAAATAACATCGGTAATAAAAAAATAAATGATAATATGTACTTACATAATTGATGTCGATAAGGTGGTCGTCACTATTTCTGCAATCTTTTATCGAGAACTAAACGTGCGTACGACTTGGGATTTCACACATACTGCCCTTTTACACCACTTTATAAATATGCAACTCTTGTAGCTACAAACATTTTTACAATGCATTTTATTTACCGCAGAAGCAAAGTTATTTTGGGAAGAAACTCATAAAAGGAATGCACACTTTCATGCAGCGATATTATTATATTCATGTACGTATGTACTTATAGCTGAAAAATTTTTGTACCAAAAATCCTAAGACTTAGGATGTTTGGTACAAAAATGATTTTTGCTTAAAAATGTAACACAAATTCAATGTCACATACACTGGCTATTGTCAAACTACATGTTCATTATTTTATTTTTTTTTAAATTCTGTGAATAGAAAGTAATAGTCATTTTATCTGACTTTAATCACAAGTACCTATTTTTTTGAACGAGTCGTTTTTCTAGTTATTTCATTATTAATTTACTACACTAGAAATAAATTCAATCACGCAGCCCTCTACAATGACGTTACTCTTATATTTACTGCCTTGAAATTCCACGTTAATCGAAAACGAGCTTACAACAAAATATTTAAAAATTATACTTCATGCAATTTTAACTGCATCATGAAGTTGCATCATCGATAACCGAGCGTTCGCGTCACTGGCTCGCAATCGGTTATCGCGAGTCAGTGTACGAGTACCCGCGAGTTAGCACGAACTGTTTCGCGCTATATTTGATTTTCGAATAATCGAGCGCTGTTTGAATGTCTTTCAGTTGTTCTTTTTTTTAAAGTGCCATAGATGTTGTTTTTTTTTCTGTGTTGATGTTTATACTGTTTTGTTTTTTTTTACTGTGTTGTATTAGTGATGTTTTTATGTCAAGAGTTGTGAGTTTTGAATTTTGAAGCTGGTATTTCGTTTTCCTACAACAGAGAAAAAGGTATTTCTTTTTTTTTACATAAACTCACACCTTCATACCACGGGGGTAAGCAGAAACAATATTTTTAACTTACTATGTATTACACTAGTAGAGTCAACATATTATATTCTAAAGAATTATACCCAAACAGAAATACGTGAAATACCTTTTCAAACTCAATTTCCTGAAATGATAGATGCTAATACAAATTTCTTCCAGGAGCCCGATAAAACAAAATTATACATATTGAAAAAAAAAAACAGCATACATTTACCAACACAAAATAACTTGAGTATTATACTGATAGATTTAATAGAGCTGCTGGTGAAATATAACGTCTCGTTTGTCTAGTGGTCGCATGCGCGACTGCTGAGCATGAGGTCCAAGGTCCAATTCCCAGTTCGGGCAAAATGCTATTGGGTTTTCCCATCAGGAATCTCTCAGTAGCAGCCACGGAGTCTGGAATTATGCTCGGTAGATGGCAATAAACTCACCGCTGCTCTCAAAACGGTGAAGGAAAACATCGTGAGGAAACATGTGACATCTACCAACCCGCACTAGGCCCGCGTAGCCCATCCCTTTCCAGAGGAGGCCTGAGTCCCTGCAGTGGGAACATTATAGGCTGATGATAACTAGACAAAACTTAAACAAAACTGGCGAAATACATAAGGGTGTACTAGCTACACCTCTGCCTAACATTTTGGGTGCTTGCGTGATGTTATGCGAGTACAATACGAGACGGATCGGATCAAAGATCGTGAGCGGAAGTCACAGTATTCCTGTACGTTTTATAGTGTAATCCCGTCCTTATTTGTCGCTTTTAACGACAGGAAACCGCTCTGATGCATACAGCGACAATAGTAATGCGTTTTGATATGGTATTAAAGAAGATAGATCGGTGGTATGTTCAATTGGGGATATGGTTGGTGCAGTGGCAGAGCGTTTGGTTGTGCAGCTGTGTGTTGTGGGTTCGATCCGCGTACGGAACCATTTTATTAAACAAACAGTTTTGAAAATACATGAGCTCGCTTCTATAATGCCAGAAGGGATAAGCAGATGTATTCTCCGTCAACTAGTCTGGACGCTCACGTTTCCTTTTACACACAGTTTTCACAATCATTTTATTTGGTAACTACTTCTTATCGTGTGGGCAGTAAGGTCTAAGAACCCCACACATCCTAGTGTCAGAGTTTTTAAATCGCCGCAGGGTTCTGAACGTAATATGTAAACTAAAAAAAACAGTGCTCCGTACTCCGGACTCCCAAACTTCTTCCTTTTCCCAAACTATGTTGGAGTCGGCAGCCAGTGTTTAACATTTAGCGACTGCCTATCTGACCTCCATAAACCAACAACTGGGTAATATGTAACCCCTGAGTAAGACTGAATGTCAGACTTTCGCCTTCTGACTACCTACACGTAACTACTATACTAAATAACCCTCCTATTGGGCTTCGCCGCAGTCAGGTAAAAATAAAACAGTATTCAAACGATATCCAGGCAAAGGAATATTGTAGTATGGGGAAAAAACGGCGTGCATTGCCAAAAATGAAATGAAATCACATAGCTAATGCATCACATCATGCAGTAAAAATTCTAAATGGCACTGCAGGCAAGCTTTTTACCTATTAAAATTAGCATAGCAATTACCAGAAATATATGTGGAAAGAGCAATAACAAATGACTGCTACGTTGGTCGTTAACGCTACTCCTGATCAGGATTCAATTCCCCAGGACGGATAAAATGTTATTGGGTATTTCCATTTGGGAACTTGAAATGAAATCACATAGCTAATGCATCACATCATGCAGTAAAAATTCTAAATGGCACTGCAGGCAAGCTTTTTACCTATTAAAATTAGCATAGCAATTACCAGAAATATATGTGGAAAGAGCAATAACAAATGACTGCTACGTTGGTCGTTAACGCTACTCCTGATCAGGATTCAATTCCCCAGGACGGATAAAATGTTATTGGGTATTTCCATTTGGGAACTTGAAATGAAATCACATAGCTAATGCATCACATCATGCAGTAAAAATTCTAAATGGCACTGCAGGCAAGCTTTTTACCTATTAAAATTAGCATAGCAATTACCAGAAATATATGTGGAAAGAGCAATAACAAATGACTGCTACGTTGGTCGTTAACGCTACTCCTGATCAGGATTCAATTCCCCAGGACGGATAAAATGTTATTGGGTATTTCCATTTGGGAACTTCTGAGTAGCAGCCACGGAGTATGAATGTGTGCCCGGTTGTTGGCAATAGGCTTGCCCCTATTCACCATCATCATCATTTCAAAGTGTTATTCTATCATCACAGTGGCCTGTCCTGAACCCAATTCCGCTCATAAAATACCTTCCCCTGCAAATACATTCGTAATATGGATTTAAATCGATTTTGTAATCATTAAATTATAATACATTCGATCAAATAAAACTATTTTTGTTTGTTTATCTTCTTTCTCATGGATTTGACAGGCAGTTAACTTTTGTCTGGAAAAAAGTTATCATTTCAGAGGATAGTAAGTTTTAGTAGAATAGCCATGTCAACATTGCGTTGTTACGCCCCCCTCACCTTTCCTCACTTCGGATCAGTTCGGCTCAAGCTCTCGGCGCGAACGCACCGGTCCCAACGTCTTGCGGTTTCCCGCCAAAAAAGTAAGTTTATCATTTCAGTGATATGAGGACAAAAATAATTTCATTTCGGTGGCTGTTATAACTCGTGTTAGATTAGTATGCACAGTATATCATTTCGGTGGTAATTTTTATCATTTCGGTAGACACTTTTCATTTCAGTGGACTCTTAAAAAGTCATCCTTAAATATATATGTAACTTTTGATGATATTTGATGTCCACTCACGCACAATGTTATAAAATAGGCTAAAGTTTTATTTGTCATTAAAAATATGTAGATAGCATTGAAATAAAAAAAATCCACCGAAATGACACATAAAAATCTCTTGTTGAAATTCACCCATATCACATGTTACTATGATTGTTTTCCATGAAGGGTATACGGTGTGGTAGTATAGGTCCATCTTCATATCGAATGTGAAGGTGATAAGAATTAATTGGGGAGCCTATATGATTGACTGGGCATAGGGCATAAATTCGCCTTGGTCTAATCTAATTTAATTGTCAAGTTAAGTATTTTTTTTAGTTTTAAGAAATACTGGGTAGTAGGTAATTACTTTTGCAACCCTTTTTATGCACAGACAGGAATTTGAACGAAGTAAGAACTGTCAAGAGAGCAGTGGTGGCCCAGTGGTGGCGGCCCCGACTTACAAACAGTGTGTCGTGGGTTCGAACCCCGTCAGGCACATTACTTTGTGTAATTTATTTCATCACCACTGTTCTCAAAACGGTGAAATAAAACATCGTGAGGAAACCGGCATGTCTTAGAACCAAAAAATTCGAAGATATGTGACATCTACCAATCCGCGCTGGGCCCGCGTGGTAGATTATAGCCTATCCCTCTCCTAGAGAGGAGGCCTGAGTCCCTGCAGTGGGAACATTATAGGCTGATGATGATGAAGAACTGTCAAATAAAGCAAGTCTAGGAATTTTATTCTAACTTTTCTCTTTTCTTTTTTACTTGGGATCTTTTCAGAATTTCTTAATAATTATTTTAGAGTCCTCACTGCTGAATGTAATTATATTTTCTTGAGTTGAATGCCTAATCAATAATTGTTTTGCCTTTTTTGTATTCAATTGTCGTGAATCTGTGGTGAATGAAGAATGATATTTTCACGACAGTTTTTTTTTTACAAGTCACAGGCCAAATGTCACTGTTTTAGACAGACCTCAGTCTGCCTAACCCTTCGGAAAATACTGGTGTGATGTAATACTGAGCGTATTCAGTACAAAAAGGTAGTAAGAGTACCTTTACGAAGATTTATACACCAAGTACCTACAATTCCGCCTACCATTTCTAAGAGTAATATTTATCTAGAAAGTTCTATTATGTAAGCAAAACAGCCATCCTTCGCAATACCTATGCTCTAGGAATAGTGGACTTGTGTTATGATGAAAAATGCATGCTTCTTGAATATTTTTCTTCAAGTTTTCTACGAAAGAGTTTTATGTTGATGACCTAGTGCAGTTTGTTTTTGTTCCTATTCATAAAACAAAATGGCAGCACACAAAAGACTTGTAGCTTACTGCTTATAAAGAATGGAATAAGAAAAATATATAATGAAAAGTGTCCTGATCTTGGCCCTCAGATCCTGGGTTAACATAACATAATATAACTCAAAAAAAACTCAAATATTTTATTTCAATTAAGCCATTACAGACACTTTTGAATGTCAGAAGGACGGAAGAAGAACGAAACTACGAGTGCAATACGTCATTCCGAAAGTCACCACGCCGAACCACACGCCACTGAATGCCCGCAACAACGAACACTGCGAGCACGAAAGCACGCAGCGACGCAAACCGCAACAACGAATGCTCGAGACCCCGAATCACGGAACAACGAATGCACGCCGCAACGTGCAACCGCCGCCCCGCGAACCGGAGCCCCGCACTATACTACCTGTAATCCCAGATGGCCTAGGGAGGTGTACCCACATTTGGACAGCTATGTTTTAGTCCATATAATAGGGTTGGCCTACAAACGCACTACTCCCTTCTTCCATCGGGAGACTAGACGTACTGCAGGTTATCACCCATACCTAGTCGATGTTCCACACATTCGAACGAAGCGCTTTGCTAAGTCCTTTGTTATGCGCACAGCCAAGGAGTAGAACTTCCTGCCTGCGTCGGTTTTCCCGAGTTCATATAACCTCAATCTATTTAAGTCGCGAGTAAATAGGCTTCTTCTGGGTGAGCTCATTCCATCGTCGACCTCATCTCTGCCCTTAGGGCAAGTTTGAGGTCAAGAATGAGCCCATTTCTTATAAAACGAAACACACGAAAAGTGGAAAGAGGGATGGGAGACCTCTGCCCTGCAGTGGGATAATATAAGCTTATAATATATTTATCTATAATATGTATGTATTTAGAAATATATAAGTATGTTTATCAGTTGTCTAGTACCCATAACACAAGCTCTGCTTAGCTTGGGACTAGATGGCGTTGTGTGATAGTTGTGGAATATTATTATAAATAGGGAGCGAGCCTATTGCCATCAATCAGGCACAAATTCAGACTCCATGGCGCCTACTAAGACATTCCTGTTGGAAAACCAAATATCACTTTGCCCGACCAGGGAACCAGACCTAGGACCTTATGCTCAGCAAACCATCGAGGATGTCCTAGGTTCGTAAATTTATTAATATGAACTTATTTCATTAAATTGCATTGACCAACTTAATTACAATCCAACGCAATGCTGTATCACCATCTGTGTTTATCCTCATCAAATAATGTGACGTAGTGATGTGGCAATAATTATGGATATTAGCTACTATAATTATTATGTCTGAAAAACATTGAGACATATCCAAACAGAGGCATTCAAGCCTAATATAGCCTAGCTAGCCTTTTCCCAACTATGTTGGGGTCGGCTTCCAGAATACCAGTATTTTACTTGGAGTGGCTGCCTATCTGACCTCCACAACTACTACTAGTTAATACGATACCCTTTGGTAAGACTGGTTGTCCTGTAACGACTGCTAAAGATAGGCAGCCAGGACCAACAGCTTAGCGTGCTTTCCAAGGCACGGAGGACACTCGGTATGTCAGACGGTCACCCATCTACAGACAACCTAGGCAAGCGCGGCTTATCCTAAAGATCGACCCGAATGTCAGTAATTATTAAGCCACGAGCTCCTGGCAACATGATATATATCTGAAATAAATTGAGACAATATATTTAAACAAAGGTGATGCATTCAAGCGGAGTTTACTAGGTGTTAAATTAACAGACCGTGCGAGACTATTTGAAACACTGCACAGTTTCGTTCCAAAATAAATGAGTGTGTATTTGAATGAGTTGAAAAGCGTGTATTTGAGTATATGAGGCAGCTGGTTAGTGAGCTGTGAGTCGAATTTCTCGTGAAATTAAATTGAGTTTGGTTAAAATTCAAATATTTTTAAAATTATTACAGAATCAAAACCACACCGTCTCTTTCCGTCAACGTTGGCACAAATAGTCTAGAACTTTTAATTAACACATTCATAAATTAATGAATACATGTAAATTATATCTGCCACGTTGGTTAGTGGTCGCCAGCACTATTGCTATGTGATGAGCTCCTGGTTTCGATTCCTGGCTTGGGGAAAGTGATATTGGTGTTTTTTTTATCAAGAACATCTTTTATCAAGAGTCTGAGTTTGTGCCTGTTTGATGGCAAATTGCAAAAAAAAATGTAAGACAATTTAAATTTCATGGGCTACCGTTGCGTTTCCAGCTTAATTTTTAATTAAAAAAAAATATATTAAAATTTGTTTTAAACAAATTAGCTTGCTGCGACAGTAGCCATGAGAAATAGATGCTCATCCGTTATCTAGGTATATCTATATCTGTGGGTCAAACTGTCAATCCTCACTTCCCACTCAAAGTAATAACAGTGGCCTGTGGTGATTAATTTAAAGATAAGCACATTCAAGTTAAAAACGGTTATCAGACAGAGAGCACTTGACATTTTTCCAGCATCATTAGAATCCACGATCCCTCGAAATCGAAAATAAATACTTTCGCAATCGTCACTTTGCCCCATTTTCCCCATTTCACTTCTGAGCGAGATAATCTGATGCTATTTATTTTTCATTGCCACAACATACTTAACGAAATCTTCTGGAATCAAGCAAATTATAGGTTTAAGGCAAAACTGTATTTATTTTATTCAAAATTACTGACTCACGCCTATCACCAAATTCAAGGTATTCCGCAAAAGTCAGATTTTCTTAGGGTTTTTTGAATAAAATAAAAGTCTTCATCTTTGTAGGTCATTTTGTAAAAATTTCATTACCTTAAAATTACAAGAAAACCACACGAATCTATACATATAAATAAAAAGAGAAATCCTGACTGACTGACTCATCAACGCCCAGCCCAAACCCTTGGACCTAGAAAGCTGAAATTTTGCACAGAGGTTCCCTTTATAATGTAGACAAGGAATAAGGAAGGATTTTTCGAAATTCAACCCCTAAGGGATTTAAATAGGGGATGAAAGTTTGTATGGAAAATCGACATTTACACGTGGGCGAAGCCGCTGGCAAAAGCTAGTCTTACATATTCCTATTGTAAATGCGAAAGTTTAGATGGCTCGATGTTTGTTACTCAATCAAAGGATGTCCATGGAGTTTCTTGCTCATTCTTCTCCATCTACGCTTTGGAATGGGCACTACAGAACTTACGCAAGTTTATTATGCTTCGCTTTATTTGACATTTAAAAGAGCCTATAATGGTCTAATAAAATTGAAATAAATGCTTCAAACTCGAAGCATTTATTTCAGTCTGAAAGTCATTTCAGAACAGATCTGGTCGAAATTTTGTACAGAAATAGATTAGTCTTTTGGCTATTTTTAATCCTTGAAGTACGATCCCACAGACAATTCCAGGAAAAACCACGGACATAAGCTAGCGTCCTCGTATATCAGAAAATTATCTTGTTGTCATCCAAAGCAAATTCACCTAAAATATCGTACATACCAGAATTTCAGAATACCATACTGGAAAAGCGTTGTGATGGTATATGTTGGGTCACTTAATATAAATTAAAGGTTTCCTGGGGGAGGTGGTACCATAACGACGTGAGCCCCAGGGGTCGGCAGGGCATGAATTAATTATAAATTGTGATTTAGAGCAGTGTACCCGATCTAAATCTCTTGTAGTTTGGAAATATAGGGAATAAAGTTTGGAACAGACACGGATATTTAGGGATTAACTTTTGGGGGGGTATGAGGAACAGGGTGTAAAGTTCCTCATCCCCCGTTGAAAAGGGAGGATCCTCCGACCGGACGGTTCCAGTGAGTCGGAACCGGTTGCCGCATAGTTCACGGTGAGTCGGAACTGTCTGCGGTGTCGCTAGTCGCCACAAACTTTTTTTGAGAATTCCCGTTTAAATATGAAAAAGTATGACGTGCGTGTATGACCAGATGTATCAATGAGGATGCGGCAAAAGGAGTATGTAAGCAGGTGGCGTTCTGTGGTTTCTGTCGACCCCCATGGGAAGATGGCGTGAGTTTATGTATGTATTTATGTAATGTATATGAAAAACGTTTTATGAGTTGCAATCAAATAACAGCAAAGTCAGTTAGTTTGATATTATTACATTTAACATAACATCACGCCATTCTTGAAGGGTTAGGCAAAGGTGTTACCAAATAGTACAGCAATATTTCGCCAGTCCTATGTAATAGGGGCGAGCCTCCTGCCACCAAATGGGCACAGGTTTAAACGCTAAGGCTGCTACTAAGAAATTGCTTATGGAAAACAGAATAACACTTTGTCTGACCCGAGAATCGAACTGAGGATCAAGACCTCATGCTCTGCAGTAATTATTTTTATAGTTATTACATATATTAAGAGGATATTGGTGTACTTACTTGAAATATTATCTTTACTAAAGTGACTAAAAGCATTTAAAGTTATTAAGATAAGTTTATTAATCAAGTACAGAAACATTTTACTAATGACATCACTCTCTAATCCAAAATACAGAATTAAAATGCAAAAGATTAAAAAGTGAGTCGGGGATTCCCATTATCAGTAGCCACCATGATAAGAACGATAACAAAAACGACTAGGTACTTATCATGACAGGGCAAGCACTAACCGTTTATTTCCGTATGTTTTTAAACTTAGTTTAACATCTGTCTAAACTACGCGGTTAAGTAGGCAAGAATTTATGTAGGTAACATTATCTTAACTGTAAATATAGGTAATAAAGGTAAGGGTTATGTAATTTTGAAAGTTAGTAGCAATTTACTTAAATCCGTTAAAGAGTATTATTACCACTTTCATATTAAAATCAAATTCAGCATTCATTTCAAACTACCACAATTTATCCACATTTTACATCCACAATATCCATTACAGCTACAAAACAAACTTAAACTAACTCCAAGCCCATTAAAAATCATACAAAACACCAAACTCACCCCAGAGGAACGTCTACAAGCTAACACTGAAGACCTAACGAACCGTTTGCCAGAGATTTAATACTACTAACATTCCCACTGATCCAATAATGGAGCTAGAATATGAAGTAATTCTGCGAATACCAAGGAATAGTTTCAATTTAGAGGTAGATGTGAGGTAGATAGAGGGTATCAGCATTTGTTATACGTCGGGGCCGCGGATTTTTGTACTAGATTACGTGGCCTCGGCGCAAGGGCAAAGAAGGAACATGGGTTCAGTTTTTAGTCAGTAGAAGTCTGACACTCCCCTTCGCTCTGCCCAAGAGCGGGGGTCATTCGATGATTTTCCACCCACCAAAAAAAAAAAAAAAGGGGTAAGTATGAAAATCTTGGAATGTGGGGGGAAATCGGACAGGGGGTAAAACCAGATAGCCGCTATTTCATTACTCCGCGTAAAGCTGTGTCGCTCTACCTAGCGGTGAAATACGCGCGTACTCTTACTCAGTGCAGTTACAAATGACAGTGAACATAACATCTCAGCGCGTGCGTCTATAAACGAAAATTGTAAACAAAGGTAAGTTATCTAATATTATGACTTTTTTAAAGTGTTATCATTAAGTTTAGCTATGTGCTATCCTTTACAGTTGTATTTTTTATGAAGTAATACATATTAAACCTTATAAAACAGTATTTGTTGTTGTTGAGTTTAAACATAATCTGTTTTAGTATTATTATTTCAAACTTGGCACCTGAGGGGTACAAGCGGACGGGGTGATTTCGGATACCCGGTTTCAAGGTATTGCTAGCGTTTGTTTAATAAGAAAGTCAAATAAGAAGATAAAAATCACAAAATGAAAACAAAGGACTCTGAGGATTTGGTTTGTAGCGAAAAGTACAGTCAAACTAAGCACACTACCACGGATGAGTCTTAAATGGGCTCTCGAAAGTTGCATCAGTTGTTCTGAGCAAGAATTATTATTTTTTGTATGCAAAAACTGCGATTATTTGATTATTTAGTTTTATTGTTAGTATCTGTATTAACTTCTTGAATAAAAAATCCTATCCGGTTTGACCCATATGTATGGGGTGAATTCGGATTAATAATTTTTATTAAAAATATTTATATTTTGTAGTTAGTAAGATTGATCTCAAATAGTTTTTTGCCAAAGTAATACCAAAGGTATACTTAGACATTTGTGACATTGATTACCTCAATAAATAATATAGTGATTTATTTATTGTGTCTTTTTCTTAACTATCCGGTGTCCCCCCACCTTCCCCTAGATGTGAGGTAGATAGAGGGAATCAGCATTTGTTATACGTCGGGGCCGCGGATTTTTGTACTAGATTACGTGGCCTCGGCGCAAGGGCAAAGAAGGAACATGGGTTCAGTTTTTAGTCAGTAGAAGTCTGACACTCCCCTTCGCTCTGCCCAAGAGCGGGGGTCATTCGATGATTTTCCACCCACCAAAAAAAAAAAAAAAGGGGTAAGTATGAAAATCTTTATGTGGAGGTCGAATTGCTGGAGTGCAGGTGAAAAAATACATCGTACGTCTCTCAAATATAATAAAAGTTTCAATATCATTTAGTTTTTTGTCAAAGGTGGCGCAGTACTGCCTTGTTGGTCTAGTGGACTGCTGAGCTTGAGGTCCAAGGTTTGATTCTCGTGTCGGGTGAACTGTTTTTGAGTTTTTCCCATCAGGAATTCTTCAGTAGCAGCCACGGAATCTCGACATTTGCCTGGTGGATGGGAACGGGCTCGCCCCGTTTTAGATAGGATGGGTGTACTTTTAGGTACACCACTGCTTATAAGGCAACCTGCTACGATACTTACATACTCCTTTACGCTTCATCTGCCGCATTCTGTTTCTTTTTAAATTTATTTGACCTTATGAGTATTACCTTAAATGTGTTATTTCCAAGATACCTATTATGATAAACATTTAATAATATACCGTTACCCACTCACATATGATAAACTGCAAATATTTCAGCGTATAATTTAGTCAAACATAAACTACGTTTACTTATTTCAAACAAAATTACGTTTGAAAAAGTCACTTTTTGCTTTTGAATTCCATATTCCAATTTGTATAACTCTCTCAGCTGTTAAACATTTCATTCGTAACAACGCTTTCAACACATTCAAAAGCTTTCATTTAAATTTCTCAAACTAACAGAGATACCACTGTAACACGACTGAATAATTTCAATTCAGCGATAAAGCGTACATAGAGACACTGAGTAGATACTTACAGAAGGTCACATATTGTATGGAGGCGTACGTACGATCTCAAAACCCAAACAAATGACAATACCTTGTTAGTTTACACTCGCTGTATAACTGTGATTTTGTTTACAAGCTTATAAAGAAAAAGAATATTTTCAAATTGAATATCATGCATCTATGTTTACCCGATTGCGTCGAAGGCCAAAAGGATTAAATTAAATTATTTAATATTCACCTGTTTCCAACTTTTGTGCTTGTTTTTTTTATTCAGTTTTTTCAGTCGTTTTAAGATTTTTTTGTGTCCAGCTTTTTTGTTTTTTAATTAATAGTAGTAGTACTTATTCTGAAAATATAAAATGCTGCAATAACAGTTTATACTGTAAATAACATCGGTTGCGTTTTAACGCATGTCCTTTACTCGGTAACCCAGGTACTCTACACGAGATCGTCAGTAACTCCAAGGAGCTACATCAGCGACTGCTGGCCTTTCTCGGGGAGTTGGGGTGGATCGAATAAATTACACGCTTTGGACGTGGTGTTGCGAAATCTTTGACGAGTTTTATCTTCGTCATTTTTTATTGATTTGATAAAACAAAAAATACGTATCCAATATTTTTCGATAATCTAACAGACGGACTAATTAGAATCATATTTTTTTATGTCAGTAAACATCCCTATTGTACGAAGCTAACCTTCTGTCCCTTACTCCTCCGTGACAGAACGTTCGTTACAGTAATGAACGTTGTGAATTACTTCTGTCCAACCGACTCGAATCTTAACGAGGATCCACAACAATGGATGGAGATTAAATCGAGGTATATTTTCCGAAAATTTCGGATTTTGCCATCCTTTGTTAAAACTCTTTTCTTTTGAGGAAAGTCCTTTGAAACAACGCTTCTGGTTGGGACAGAAACCTGTATTTAGAGTATTTTAAGAACTAGAACAAATCATTATGTCGTTGTTTTAAACCGCATATGCTTACAATTTTTTTTGGACGTAGAATTTTTTTTGGACGTAGTCTGGGTAACCAGCTTACGTCCTTCAAAGATTAATTGGAACTCCGTTAAACGGAAGAAGACAGAGGTGGAAGAGATACCGACACGAAAACGATTATCATGTATTCAGTTTTTAATCCTTCTAAGCCCTCACATCAAAACTTTTCATACACTGTGAAAAAATCTGCTGTGCTATACCTTTTGACCGTGTAGGTATTGCACTTTTTTTTAGGAAACTGCTGTTTCTAAACCTAGTAATTTTTTCTATGTGAAGCTCAGAATGATGTACCTATTGAATACATGGTCACCGTTTTTGCGTCAGTTTCCCGTCCACCCCCATAGATATAGAATTCCGTAGATTGGGCTTGAGAGTGAATGAGAGCTCCCGCTTTAGCGGAACTTTGCTGTGTTAGAAAGAGAGAGAAAGTGACGCTGTTAACAGGGCCAAAACACGTATTTGCTACCGGCCCATACTGGCCCCGGTAACTGTTTACGCGAGCGTTTCGGCAATTATTTAAGTGAACTACAGTGATAACCCGTGATCGAATTACCATAATACGATGGTTTCTTGTGCAGTACCAGGATGTGAATCTTCCAAAAAGAAAAATCCCCAGGATTACTCGTTTCACCAGTAAGTTTACAAGTTGTTTACATCGTTATTTCTGCAATAACAATGCACCATAAGCCGGCTTTAAGCAAAATATTATGAGAACATTATTTTATTTACGATCTAGATGAATTAGCATGCCTAAAACCGACGTATTTGAGAAATAACAAATAGAGAAATACGAAGGAGTTATAACCTCACTTTTTAGTGATGCGATGGCTTAATTTTTGTTGATATCGACAGCTAAGATAGCGTCTTACAAATGCATAGTCTTAGAAAAATAGATTATATGTAGGTACTTATTGTAACAAACAAAATAAAATATAGATACACAGACTTAGATCAATGGTTTTTGGTCTCGTTTGATTGTTGACATTACCAATCTACGGAATTCTATATCTATGTCCACCCCATATTTCCTTCGTTCAAAATTGAATTTACAACATCAGTTTCAACCCCCGTATTCCAAAATTAAAGATATTAATCACACTCGCAGATTCCTCTCAAAATATTCATCAGGAACAAAAGATTATTGAAACGAAGGGTCCCCATTTTCGAATTGAAGAAAAAGGCCTTTTTTGAAACACTTTTTATGAATTTTAATTGCCTAATAAAATTCAAGTCCCAATCAAATTTCCTCCCCGGGAATGAATGTTTGTTTCAGTTCCTTTTAGATCTTTGCATTGTGACGTTTCGTCGTAGATATTTCCAAATTTTTGTCTTTTATTAAATTGATCCTTTCAATTGTTGAAAGGAACAAATAAACATGAACGGACTTTCGAAATCTCTTAAGAAACGAATAATGGAAAAATTGAGTTTGTTTTAAATAAATGAGTTTTGGGCTATTTTAGGCACGAAGACTTGAGTAAATTATTATTGATTCAAGACATCTTAGCTCAGATAAAGTGTAATCATCTTATAAGGATTCTAAGTCGTAACTCTAATATAATTTAAAGATGAAGCACGTTAAGCCGTTGAAACTGGAGGTCAGGTACGCAGTCGTTCCATGTAAAATACTGGATATTCATTCGGTTAGACTGGCAGCAGACCCCAATAAAGCTGGCTAGCTACGAGTACTAGCTTAATAGCTGCATTTGACTAGACTGGAAACAGATTCCAACATAGTAAAAGGCTAGGCAGATGATGATGATCCAAATTAGTAGTCTAAAATTATTTTGAGATATTCCTCCATTCAAAACAAACAATAATTTTCGTAACATCATTGCATATCAGATCGTATGTGGTATGCATAGGAATCGTATTCAGTCAAACACATTGCGTTGCCAAAAACAACAGACAGATATTACCATAATACATGGGAAAGTTGGATAGGTGACATTTGTTTTTATCGTGAGTATCAACGAATTTGAGAAATATTTGTTTGTATAGAAAATATATACTCCGAAGGAACATGGTGTTTGTTGGTGAAAAGAAAACATTGTGTTTGATAGAAAGGTTTATGTTCATAAGAGAAGATCTCTATGAAAATTCAATGAACTAAGATGTTCTACAGAAATTAACTAGAAAACGTTGGGAGACAACTTCTTTGTAAATAAGTGTATTTCTTAAAATAACTACTTTGTGCTAAACCAGTTATACAAAAACCAGCCTCATAGGTAGACCTGCGAAATGCTATGTCGAAAAAAAAATTGTCAAAGGAGATGGATAAATGACTGCCTCCAGCAAGTATAGGATTCCCACACTGACTCGTAGTATTTAAACAATCAAACATTAATTATTTAGTGTTTAATAATTTCCTAGAAGTTGCATGAACTAAAGAAAAAGCAAAAACTAAATCTCTCTTTTCAATGACATAAAATGGTGAAATACTCGTAATACAGCTGCTAGTTGCTATAGCAACTGCAAGCTAAGGATGGTCCATATCGCTTTTATTATATCGATTCTTGATAACAGTTATCAAAACGATTTATTTACTTGAAACTAAGAAGTGGTAATCAGAGTTTTTCGTGGTAATCTATGCCGTGCAATTCAGTGTCTTGTTTAGTTCCTTGTGTTTTAAAAATGGAGTTGTTTGAAAGTGACTGTCGATTCTACCCAATTCAACTTAATTAAATCCTAATCAAATAAAACAAGGGATAGCTTCGAATTATGGTTATTCATTTAATCGTGATACATATTTTGCGAAAAATATGAACTGATGATTATTAAAAAGTAGTTCTATTTTTTTCTTTTAATCGTTTCGATTATTTTATTTCATCTATAAAAAAAGCACACGTCATATGTCAGACGTCGTTTTAACGCTTTGCCGTTTATTTTGTTCGTTGTGCTTTTATATTTTGAATTTCCACCCTCGCTTTGATCCTTTTGCTTCTCAATGCGGACTTGACTTCCAGTACATTCATCATGCTATACATGTACTGCGGTAGGTATAACCACGCAAAGACTGCGGCGGCATAATCATCACTTCGTTGCCTGCTGCTCTACTTACTATCCTAACTGTAGATGACTCACCTTTTTTTTTGCGTCTGGGAAATCATCAAATAACTCCTCCTGCTCTTGGGCAGAGCGGAAGCGAGTGTCAGACTTCTACTGACTAAAAACCACCCATTATCCTTCTTCGCCCTTGTGCCGAGGCCGCGTTATCTCTTTCGATAATCCGCAGCCCCGACGGGCGTCGGCCCTTGCGGGCCCCTCCTTGCTGACATCTCTTTGAGGCGCGCGTGGAACACGAACGCGCCGTCGACACGGTCTATTGCCGTCATAAGACGGCCGGACGGCGAGCTAGCCGATTACTCACCGTCCACAGGCCCGCGTCTACGGTGGCCGGAAGCCATCACGTGGCCATCGACGCCCGGAGCTTCTCCCGCGGCGGCTGGGACGAGAGGTTCTCTCCCTCTAACGTTCCGCCACCTCCTTCGCTCGCATAACTGCTTCGCAGAAGGAGGAAACTACAAATAATCCTCTGGATGACATACTGTCATATTACTGCAGCTGTAATGTGGGGAACAGAACTCTGGGCTGTTGCTGTCATGTAATGACCGTGATCTGTTATCTGGGATGGGCGAGAGACCAGAACACGCTATCCGCTCCGGCTTCATTTTTAGGTAAGAATAACAGAAAAGAATAAAGTCATTCACATTTTTGCTGTTTTATTTTCAATATTTTTTATGTTAAAAACTTTAGAATATTATTGTATCGATTCTGTTACACTTGAATTTCAATCCCATCTCTATAAAAATCAAACGTCAAACGTCATAATGTCAGATGTCGTTTGAACGCTTTGCCGTTTGCATGTTCGTTTGGATTTTTTATTTTGGATTTTCAATGATCCTCGCTCGCCTACTTACGGACCTCTCGCTACTCGACACAGACAGAACACCACCTATGAACATTGTCTGTGAAAACCGTCTTTATTTTACTCATTTGGATGAGTCCGTTAGGTTTTACAAGAGTAAACACGCGGGTGGGAGTAATTTTTGCGCGGATTGCAGAAAGGCCGTTGTATTACATATTTAGGTGCAATTACCCCTTTGTGTATATTTATTATAGTACCACGATGCGAAATCGGGGTGGCTCGTTTAGTCTATAATACAATTATATCAATTTCAATGCAGATACATCCAAATGCCTAAGTAAAAGTTCATAGCAATGACATTTGTTTGCAGTTTTATACGTATTGACGTAGGAGCTAAACGATTTTATTTTCACTATTTTCAACATATGATCAACTTCCGAAAGTGTTTTTTATATGAAATACTAATATTCAGCTATTCAGCGTTGCATTATGCTAGGTGTCATGTTTATAGATGCTTGGTTCAGTCGTCCTACCTGAATTTAGCCATCTCCTTTACCCGGGTGACATAATGATTTGATGATCGTTTGGAAGTTCTTTCTAAGATGAAGAATTTATGCAATTATTCTCTTAAAAATAAAACTAGACCGAAATTAAAAAGATTCACAGACGGAATAAGAAACCATAAGCCTGCTAATGAGACAAACACAAACCCTAACGAAAAACAAACACAAGCCAAAACAAAAGAAGAAATATCAAAGAAAAGAACACTACTTAATAACTTACCTGCACTTTGACCTGCACAGCATAAACAATTGACATTCTATTAAGCAAAGCTGAACCCCACAAAGGGAATACAACCATGAATATGGAAATGCCTACATCATCCGAACATTCTGATCCCCTAGTACCGGTAACAGACAGCACTACCCGAGAATTAATTGAAAACGAACATTACCCGCTCAAAGGAATAACAGAACACTGTAAATATTAATATGAAGCCTTTTGATCGTTCGTTGATTGTTTTAGATTCAGATTGCTCCAATACGATGGTGAGTGCTGAAATGAGACTGATATTTCATTAGAATTCGATTGGAGCATTTACTGATATTGATGAAATGATAATAAGGGAACTTGTTCGAGGAATACCAGGGTTGGCAGATGAGTGGTTTTGTTTCGGTACTCAATGATCAAAATTTGATTTTGGACCAGTTTCTTGTTATTATTAGGAGATTGTACTTGGAATCGGTGATTGAATCAGTGGAGGATGTTTCATGCCTGAGGCACTTTGTGGAAGTCAATATCTTTACCCCATCTGCGAAAAGTAACAAACTCTCGATTATAGACACACCATCATCTGGATGTAGCATTTCTATAAACATAATTAAGCCTACCTATATATGGTGCATAATCATAATTAGGCCCTGAGGCAGTAGTAATCCACCAAGTGGGCTCAGCAAGGGCTGGTATAAAGGATGTGCAAATACCTTTAACGAACCCTGTAAGCACTTGTTCTTCTCGTCATTGTAATATTTTTAGTTGCTCTGAATCTATAGAAGAATATTGCAGGTCAGAGTTCCAAAAGACTTATTTTCATGTCTTTTTAAATACAGTTTTTTAAGGTTATAACTTTTCATTAATTACATTAAAGCATCCGTCAGCACCATGTTTTGATTGCATTACATTGATGCCTACCGTAAAACGTGATTTTTGGGGGTTGGCTTTCGTAGCTGTAATTCTTGGTTGACGGCTTCGAGAAGAATCCGTTTACATTTTGTATATCATATGTCTTCGAAATTTTGTTTTTAGGACAATTTAATCCTACTGCCGGTCTTCCGTCACCATTGACAGAAGCTTAAAACTCATTAACATAGACAGGAAGTCAGCAAAAATTAAACACCTCATACTCCTGTTTATTTTCGAACTAAGAGGCAATCCATTACACCCAAGTTCCAACGCATAAAGAATTATCCCTTCAAACGACGGCTAAGCATCCTCAGGTTTATCGAAGTTCGGCTCCAATTATTCCCTTTTGATGTCAAGCCCTCGTGCCAAGAGCCAAAGGCTTCGGCGAATTCGCCTGTTTAATGTGTTAAGTGCGTCGGTATTTGGGCTAAATGGATTTGGTAATAGGGAGCCGAGATTTTAGAATGTATGTAGGTATGTGTCTCTGAGTGATTTTGGGCTGTTATGTCAGCGTAGATTGTTTCAATTTCATGTGTGTATGTCTGTTATCGAATCTATTAGGTTTTTATGAAGAATTTCTCGTTGGTTTGGTGAACGGTATCGCCACTGCTGAGCATAAAGTCCTGGGTTCGATTCCTGGGTCTAGCACTTTAGGGATTTTCCGTGAAGAATTTCTCAGTAGCAGCCACAGAGTCTGCATTTGTGCCCGTTGGATGGCAATAGGCTCGCCTCTATTATACGAAATTAATCTCAATAGACGAAATTTGGGTTTGCTATTAGGTACACCACTGCCTTACATATCGGGCATTACAGGCGTTTATTTTATAAAAAATTCCTTGAAAAACGCTTTTTTTTATTCAGCTGCATTCGAAACGATTTATTACCTTTCACGGTAATCTAATTTAATATTCCTTCCTCTCGTAAATTGCTAATAACTATTCCCACTTATCTTCTAGCTCAGACGTCCCAGCTTACTTTACCGGGAGGTAAAGGCATCCATATTACAAATTACATTCCGTTTGAGAACCGCTTGGGAAAAAACTCTGCTTGCAAAACGGGAGAGCTCTGCGAATGACTTCTATTGCATTTAAGGAAGCTTTTGGTACTGTATTTGAGCTAAAAGTTGGACGGTAATGCAAGGTAGAAAGCGCACAGATGCAAAAACGGTTGGCAGAGTTGAACCCATCACATATTCAGTACATAATTCTGAGTATTATTAGGAACATAATATTTAGCGTATTATGGAACTGCAATGACTGCCACTTTTTTATAAGCAATGTAAAATTTCTATGTGTATAATTATAAGAGACTAAGTAAGAGAGCTGTTTTCTTACCGGTCCTAATATGTCTTTTTCCCACCAGTTGCTAAGCATAGACTAACAACAAAAAAATACCGCAAAATGTTAAAAAGTGAACTATCCCAGTACTTCTATTCATAAACGATCCAATCGTTTCACAACAAAAATATCGCTCAATAGCGTCACCAAAGAAAATATTAGAACGGAAGACTACCCAAATATTGACAAGTTGTTTCCAATTGCTAAGCATTAAATTGAAAGCTCTCGTCTTCTTCTACTTTTATAATTTACCAACTTTGAAATAGACTTGATACTGTGTATTTGTTTAATTTTCTCTTCTTTGAATACATTTTGCTTTTTAATTATGTTTAAAATCGATTTTACGTTTTGTAAGAAGTATATTTATAAAACTTTTGAAATCTGAATAATAAAGGAAGGCTTTGATCACTGCCTCGTTAGGGTGGTAGTCGTAAAGCACTGCTACTGAGTATGTTGTCTTGGGTTGGACTACCGGGTTGAGTAGTGTTATTGGGGTTTTTCCACCGGGAATTTCTCAGTAGCAACCGTGTCTGTATTTTTGCCCAGTTGATGGCAATAGGCTCGACTAATATTACTGACAAAAGTTGCTGTACTATTGAAAAAGCACTGCCTTACTCTTCAGAGACAACGGATGTAATGCTTTTAAACGCAAGTCCCAATGCTCTGTTAACAATGTACTGACCGGAAACGGAAACGCGAAACGGATTAACTTACTAACTATTTATACCATAGGGATAGTCGAGCAACCACACATACACACGATTACACTCAAGAAATCAATTACCTATTACGTTAGTTTGTGGTTTGTAGCCGTAATAACTAGTCTAAGGGGTGCTTCTAGCTGCTTCGGGTCGGCACATTTGCCGACCCGTAGCATTAGATCACTATTTATATAAATCTAACTTTGTTGCTGTGTGGGCTGATTGGCTAAGTCCTTTCGACGTCTCCCATCGCGTTCGTCTCGACGCTTGTTTAACAATAAACCCGACCCCAAGCGATTACTACAGTTTTCATTCTTTGTGGTGCACTGGCACGATAGTTTATTTTATTTTGTCGGTTCAAAACTTCGACGGCATCGTCAATGATATCACAAAGGTCACTTGGGTTATATATTATGGGGCAAGATAGGAGACTTTTTTGTAAAAATCGAAAACTATATACAGACGTATAGAGAATAATGCCGACCCGAACGTAATGTGTAGCACCCTGTACGCTAACACGTAGTTACTCCTCAGATACATGCGAAGTGCGAACTAATTAAATTTAGCTGATTATTTTGGCACTTAGTGTAAACTATGATTGATTACTTACTTGAGTTTCAATTTGGTGAAGTTTGAGAGTGAAGTTTCAGGAACGTGTATCATAAAGCCATGCGCAAAATATTTACGAAAATTCGTCTTCCTTTCTGCAGAAAATAAACAAAATAAGATTACAAAGACCTGCTAAAAAATAAAATCAAGTCACAAGTCAAAATTGCATCAGGCAACCCCCAAATCGCCCGTCCTTCATCACTTTCTTGTATTTTATTTGGGGAAAAGAAGTGACGAAGCCAACGACCATATTCTGTTAACATAACATAACGTCACGCAAACAATCCCCGAAGGGTTAGGCAGAGGTTTCCCTAATAGGATACCCACATTTCACCAATTATTGTTTTTAGTGTCATGTTAAAAAGGGCGAGCCTATTACTACTGAAAGTAAACCAGGCTGCTAAGCCATTAGTTATAACCTAAAATACAAGGTTATAGGTACATAAAACTACGCCGAAACGAAAATGTCACATTCAAAAGCAATTCACTCGAAGAAAGCGAATATAAACAAAACGAAATCACAGAGTTATTGTCCCATGAGTCTGAGACAACCTTTCAAATCAAGACATAAGATCAAAGACACATTATTCTGAGAAATTCTTACTTATATTAGATGAAAACTCAGTCTGTGTGTATGTTACAGCCTCACTCCTAAACGACTGCACGGATCTCGGCCTAACTTTTGCAAATCGGTATACCTACTACGGTCTGGGTTAGGTAATAGGATACGATTTATCCGCTAATTCATTTTTTTAGCAAAATCTTCCATCTCAGCTCGACCGAAACCACGGGTAATAGCTAATATTCAGCTAATACTCTTATTAATGTATCTGTCAGTAACATTTTTACGCATAAACGGTGAAATGGTATAGTAGTTTGGGGCACAGACCTGACAATTCTTTTATCTTCTCCAAGCTAAACTGCGTGTGTTATATCTTTTTAAATATTTTTGTAATTTTTAGCACTGTTTTTAATTGTTCAAGTATATAAAATTGAGATTTCCTTGATTCAGACCAAAATAACGTAGCAACGTCGGCTGTCAGATGTCAAGTGACAATGACGTAGGGCGAAGTTGCGTCAAGTATATTGTTGATTTAATAATTATCGTAAATATCTTAAAAACAAAGGTTCTAATTTCAAATAATAGTAGTTTATGCGACTGTGCATAATGAAGGGCATTACAACACAAGTGTGGGTTTAAGAAACGAGCCGAAGGCGAGTTTCTTAATAGCATCACACGAGTGTTGTAATGCCTAATTATGTATAGTTGCATACACTAATTTATCTACCCGAATATCATAAGGGCTGTATGATGGGCTCAGGAACCATAGGGAAATGACCAGCATTGTTACCAGTGTAATGCAATAAAAAATAAACAGGTTATTAGTTGCATTCGTCGCTGCATTTACGATATCTGGCGGAGTGTTCATGTTTATTTCTGAGTCACTATCACTCACTTTCGACAGAAATAAAGAACTTATCAGAAAATTTGTCTACTCAATGAAAGGGAATAAAAAGCTAACGAACAAATGACAGCTCGAAATGGCGGCGTTTCAGATATCTGTAATTTTTTTTAATCATAGGCAAACGAACAAAGTCACTATTCTTGTGTCACTCGAGATCAAAATGTCGTGCGATTTATAATTAAAATCCGTAGACAGAGAATGGTATAGACAAGCTATTAAAATAATAAGAATTACGAAAGTGAGACAACACTATGGCAAAATGTGTATGTGTGAACAGGACATAGCATCGTTTTTTCATCTCTTTTTGCGTATCGGTTTTTTGTTGTTTGCCATCACTAGCCTGATGGCAAGCAATATTTGTGATGTCAGAATATTTTCTTAGATAAAAATTGTTATACGCTTATTTTGTGTAATTTGCAACTTAGTGATATTCCAGAAAGTAATATTAAGTGTGTAGTGATGGTGAATTGCTGTATATATGGCTGTAAAAGCCGTAGTGAACGAAATCAACCAAACATAACCTTTCATCGGTAAGTGGCATTTTCCATCTATTACATCAAGTAAATCAAATGATTATTGTACGTACAACTATTTTCTGTCAATAACAAGTAAAGATAATTGATAATTTCATCTAGTACGACGATAATAATATCTTATCTTGTTTGTTTATATTACCCGACCAAAGTGTGTAGCAATACAGGTTAGGTGGTTCTCTTTGTCAGTTCATGTCATTTGTCATTAATCGGATAATAACTATCACTGTCTCTTACCGAATACGCTGATGCCTTGTCTATACCTATTCTCTGTCTACGTTAAAATCATACTGAATTGGGGTTTCGTATCGATAGGTATCTGTTTTAATGTAGATACTAGAATAGCACACTCACTTGAATTTGACACCTGTTCCAAATTTAAACTCCATAACCTACTGTTTTCAGTAGGTTATGAGCTCATTACAGTTCTGTTAATTTCTGCTGGTTGGTAATGCTGGTCATTGCCTATGGTTTTTGAACGCATTATAGAGGGTTTATGATATTTGGGTAGATAAACCTAATTTACATTATTCAAATGATATATTATATCCCGACGTATTTTATAGAAGTAGCTTTTATTGTAGCTTAAAAGACTTGGTTTCCGAACCACAAATACTATTGTGGTATTTGGAATAGTTAAGTCAAGTTAAATGTTTATTTATTATAAGTTGCCAATAAATTATATAGTTATTATTAAAAGATACTTATAATGTTTTCTACATTTTATCTTGCAATTTTAATAAATTAAATAGTTTCAATCAAATTCTCTGAACTATCGGTGGATATTCATATTTTATCTGATAGTCGTAAAGATTACAAATAAACATATTATATTGCTAAATTAACTTAGACGTTTTAAAATAGTTTCACTACATAGGATTTGTTAATTATTTATGTTATTAGTTATTTAGCTATAATGAATAACCATTTGCCATTGGTTTATTATGGCGGTAGTCGTTGATGTACTTTTTAATATTTGACGGTTATAAAAGTAGAAGTACCGCCAATTCAGGTTGAGTTACGCTGCAACTGTTGAAGGGTAAAGACAGACCCAAAGTAGTATATAAATTGTGTATAGAGAGGATTAAGTTTACGTATTGTGGCCTAGTTGTGAAGATACCAAATGTGTAAAAGCTGAAACCTATTTGTATTACTCTAAAGGATCATACAATGTTCATGTAAGTTATTTGATATTATTCTATGAATATTCCTGAATACAATGTGTTAGAAATATGTACTATAATATGGTTTATATTGATTGTTGTTTATCCTGTTGCCGGCACAACGTGCCATTTGGCACACTTTTTTTTTGGGGCTTGCCGGCACATTGTGCCATTTGGCACATTTTGTCCGATCCTGTTACCGGCACAACGTGCCATTTGGCACACTTTTTTTTTGGGGCTTGCCGGCACATTGTGCCATTTGGCATAATGAAAACAAAGTAAAGACAATTAAATTATAGATAAAAGGTGCCGGTGGGATAGGTAAAAATAAAGATAAAAGGTGCCGGTGGGGTAGGTAAAAATAAAGACAAAAGGTGCCGGTGGGTAGGTAAAAATACAGATAAAAGGTGCCGGTGAGTAGTTAAGTAAACTGATAAATTGCTGTAATTTGAGACAGCCCAAGACAATGTCAGGTTGTCTTTGCCAACCACCAACTTTAAAATATGTTCCCGTGGAGTTTCTTGTCCATTCTTCTCCACGAAGACTAGGAACCTAGCGAATGGAATCGAGCTTGATGTAGTTGACAAGACCAAAAGAAATAAAATGAATAGTCTTGTCTTTTGTGCTTTTACTTCATAAAACCCCTGTCCCACCACACCTTTTTAAGGAGACTTTCGAACACAGTAAATAATTAGTAATCATCCTGACACTCAAAGTTTATTAATTGGTGGATATTAATACATATACATATAGATTTACATACACTTTCTAACACGTGCAAGAGCTAGAATTAATACCCTTAGCCCGGGGCAGTGGAACTGGCCTTAATTCTCGCTGCCTCCCAACGCAAATGTGTAAGAAAACACGGTGTGGTTTTAGTCAGAACGAGTCTGCAGGCCCCGGCGCTCTCCCCAGGGCGGAAGACATGCATTAAGGATTTTTAAATTGAGGAAAAACAGGATTACTACTTTATCTAAATGTCTGTCATTGTTATGCCTAAACGGCTGAACAAATGAAATTTATACCACTCAGAAAATTCACACCCTGGACATCCACGCAGGAAAAACCTAGTCTCATTCATAAAGCCCAAGAAATCAGATCTCAGAGACGTCAAGACGACACTATTACCGAAGTGTTTTGTCAAGCAAAGGGCTCAGATTCATCACAGGATAAATTAACTTTGAGTGCTATCCTCCTTCGAATAAGGACTTGAGTTAAATGTAATCTGTTTTCTGATAAGTTGTTCGCGATATTGAATCCGAGATAAAGGAGGAAAAGTATTATCGTTATTGCTATTTGTTATTGGTTTGGTAATTGCATTTTGATGATGGGGACTGGGTTCGATGTTCGTGTAGGCAATGTTATGGCGGTTGGAAGAATGGAGGGTCTGGTGAATGAAACTGTGAGTTTGAGTCATTTGAGGAAGTTCAAAATAGGTTAAGTACTGTTTTTAAGTGAAATATTCACGGTCTTTTGGTTTGACGACTCTAAATGGCTTAATATACAAAAAAAAATGTAATAGGATAGAATCAGGAAATACAACTTTGATGACCAGTAAAACCACGGATCGGTTATAACTTTATAAGGCTGAAATCGGTATAAGCAAGGCCGTAACATTTTTTAATAAGTAGAAAAAAATATTTGTTTGTCGTAGATAGATATGACGTGCAGCATACAAAAGACGAAATATTTATAAATACAAAAGGACGGAACAAACAAAAGTTATCAGCAGGTTACCACTCAGTATATGATGCACCAACACAGCAAAATGATAATGACCTAAATGTAGGCAATAGGCTCGCCCCTTTTTACACGGGACATGAATATAACTGTTGAAAAGCGGTTGTACTAATGGGTACACCTTTGATTAACCCTTCGGTGATTACAGGCGTGATGTTATGATATGATGAACATCCTATATCTATATATTTCAGAAGTCGAATGACCCATCTCAATACTCAATACTCAATACTTTATTGCATTCCACATGTAAAAACTTAGGTGGTAAAAATAGGAAAGACCATCATCAGCATCTTATCTATTAAAGGGCAGTAGAAGAATTGTCACCAAAACTTGTAACATCACTATCTATTTAATAATAATAAATTCATTTATTGCAGGCAATGAACCCATAATATCACACAATTACAATACAATAATAAAATAATAATTAAACTTGGAAATCATAATTTAAATTAAGAGCACATAAATTTAAGAACTTTTAAAAAACGGAATACATTAACACCGATCTCCCCTTTTCACCCCTTTACGCCCCTCAACCCTCTATTAACCTCCTGACTCCTGATCACCTACCATAACACTTCAACGTATCACCACCATTATCAAACACTTGAGAATGGCTTCCATAATCTTCCACCGAATCGATAAGGCGTCTCGCACACGAATAGATGTAAAATAAAACACCATTTAATAAAAGGCCCACATTTTGGGGAGCTCTGTAATGGCACTCGAAAAGCAATCTTGTAGGTCCGAGTGTTCTTCTTTTACCTATGAGGGTGGTCCAAGGGGTAAGCGACAGCGGGCAACAGAACAGAGGTCACACTCTGTAAAAACGCTGTTAAGCCTGCGATAGTTTGTGTTGGTATGTTTTTGTTTGTAACATAATGCAACACAACACAACAACATAATAATCAAGAAAGCCGTGATATTCAGAACAGATATAGGTACATTGAAATAAAAAAAATAAAATTCGCTTGGTATTTTTGAGACGACTGTCACGTAAATTCGAAGAATTGAAAATTCTTTATTTTCACTCAAAAGGTACTTACTTATTTTTAACCGATTTCTAAAATTCTCAAGAAGGTTCTCAATTCGGATGTTTATATAAATATTTTTTTTAATTTTTGTTCGGGCATAACTTCGTCGCTTGCTAACCGATTTGAAAAAATATTGTTTGTTGGAATGACTCTTCTCAAATGGTCCCATAATTTTTTTATCGAAATCGGACAAGCGATTTTTTTTTTAATTTATTGATATCTTCGGGATTTCGTTTAAAACCGTATTTAGAATAATTACTGTTTCCGTCAATTGTGCAGGCGATGACAAAATTTTACACGAAAATTTCAAAATAAAAACCGCAAGAAACTGTCTGTCTGAGTCACATCCGGGCGCCGGGAAAGTCTGATTGCATCTGAAATCGAATAAGTCCTAGTCGTTTGAGTAAAAGAGGAGTTTATAAGTCATTTTATTGGCTAGCTCCTTGTGAATTCACCGATAAAATGATTTTCCTAAAAATAGACGATCGGAAAGCTGAAAATAACACTAGTTCCAAAACAGGCTTTTTCTGTTCATTTGCTAGATATATATTGGTCTTAAAATCATGGAACAGCTTGGTTTTGCCAGCGGCTTCTCCCGCTACAACTCGAAAACTGTCCCACGGGAAGATAAAATCGGGATAAAAACTATCCTATGTGTTAATCCAGGTTATAAACTATCTGTGCACCAAATTTGATCCAAATCCGTTTTGTAGTTTTTGCGTGAAAGAGTAACAAACGTCCATCCATACATACATTCTTACAAACTTTCGCCTCTATAATAATTATTAGTGTGATAGTAGGATAGGATCACTAATTGAAGTCATTTGTTTTTGTAAATATAATATGGGATCTCTGCCTTTTAAAACTTGTACCAAAAACTATTTTCCGGGATTGGCCACTCACGCCAATCGCTTTAGGGTTTTAGAGTGCGGACGTCATGTGTTAAGGATTTTTCCACTTAATTGATTAAAAAGGAATCCTTTTCGCTTCGATACAAGGACGATTTTCATTATATTTGCTAAAGGTTCATTTTGTTTGCTTTGAGGTCCTTCGATCCTTTGGAAGTTAATTTGGTCTGAAATGTACACTTGGTCCTTTCTTTGGGTTCAATTGTTTTGTTCGTATAGATTTCCATATACGTGGGCAATTAGTTCCTGCGGAATCAATTGATCTGTAAATACTCGAAAATCTGTTCGAAAATAGTTTTCCATTATATTCCATTGCTTTTTCGGGTTGGTCCGTGAATTACCGACCACCCATTAAATACCGAGTTTCCACTACGTCATGTTTGTGGTGAAACATCCCCTTTTACTAAAGAAAAAGGGATTTTTCCCAAAAGTTCTAATGAACTTAATGTTATTCACTCAAAACATTGTTCTGCTGGATGATTGAATCGGGGGTCGTGGAGGTATTTAAAATTACGAAAAGCTGGAACTTTATCCTCAATATCTTCGTAACAAGAAGGGTACCAAAATGATCATCATTTCAGCCGAAAGACGCCCACTTCTGGACATAGGGCCTCCCCTAAGTGTCGCCACATTGACCGATCCCGTGCGCCTTGCATCCAGCAGATCCCCGCAACTTTCACCAGGTCATCGGTACACCTAGAGGGAGGTCTATATACGGTGCACTTCAAACTTCTTATACACTCACTCAGTCTTTGTCAAACGGAAATTCCAGTTCAAAAGTCAACATTAACGACTAAATTAAATCACCAATCACAGCAATCATTCAGTCTTCGATATAATAATAAAAACAGATAAATCTTCTTACGTAGTACTCGCACAATGAATCATTCACTCTGTAACGTACGCTAGGAGTGAATGAACGGAACTATTAGCGTCTGCTAACAGATCGAGACAACATCGGGTTTGGTCAAGGAATTAGCGACTTTAACGCTACTTCCGTATGTGCGTTACTGTTTGTGTTTCGTGTGAAGTCGCCTTGTGTTGTAAGAAACGAGGAGGTCTGTTCTTTTGCTAGCCGCATATTTTTATTTTGTTGCTATATTTTTGTTTTGTCTGTTCTGTGCTTTTGGTACTCGACAAAGATTTTAAGCCGTCCATCAAAATGATCGTAGGTCCAGTGGCCTTTACCCATGCAAAACATTTTTGACAGTTTCGTATTTACTACTAGGGAATCCACAAAGATCCACCACGCGGCCCAGTGCGGGTTAGTAGATGTTACATGTTTTCGGATTTTTTGTTTCTAGGATATAGTATCCACATGTTTTTTGAGAACAGCGGTGATGAAATAAATTACACAAAACAATGTGCCTGGGTTCGAACCCATAGCTTACTACTCGTAAGTCGAGGCCACCACAAGTGGGCTGCCGCTGCCCTAACAGTTACTATTTGTCTTATGAAAAGCAGCTTTGAATGTCCTTCCACCACAAACATCTAAACAAAAAACGCAATCGAAGTTACCCACCCAGAACAACAGATTCCCAACTTTTCCTCAATAAATTCTAGTCTATCTAGAACTAAACGTGGTAGATATAAATCCTAGAATTTGGGAAGTACGGGCGACATCGTAAATGGTAAATGTGCGCTATCGGAGCGTCTAATTGCAAACAGCGTGAGTCCGGCGAATGGACGGTGGTCTTTGTTCCCGGTGCTGACTTGAATTTCAACCCCTTTTGGGGAGCAGTTGTAGAATTTTGATGTCAAAGACTGTCCCTTTGTGTGGCAAATACTTGAAGCTAGCTAGTAAGGCCTATGCTAGAGCTAGGTGTTGTTAGAGTTAGATAATGTGTAAAATATTTAATTTAATTGTTATCTTGTAAGGTTTACTCCCAAACAATAATCTTGCAAAATAGGTGGCCTTCAATTATAGTCTTTATAATTACATGATATTAATGTAATTTTTGAAGTGAAAACTTCTTTAGCGGCGTTGAGCACTTTGGGAAATTGTTCTGTGATGGGTATAAAATCTTAAACTCGCGTCAGGACACGTGACCACGTGACCCTGATCGAAAAAGCGTAAGACGGATGGAGAGTAGACAGCTATCCCCTCTCTACGGCGCGGCGAAAATGTATGCCTGGGCCTACTGTTTCGTTTAGGCAGCGCAGGGCGCTTAATAATAATAATTATTATTATTAATAATAATATAATTAATAATAATAATAATAATATAATTAATAATAATAATAAAATTATTATTAATAATAATATAATTAATAATAATAATAATAATTAATAATAATTAATAATAATAATAATTAATAATAATAATAATGATGACAGCTGTCAAAATTGAAACAGCTATATCTCGGAAACTATCGACCTTAGACTAGTTGTGTGTAGGGACAATTGATAGGTCTCAATGAGATCTACATTTCGGATGACAGCTGTCAAAATTGAAACGGCTATATCTCGGAAACTATCGACCTTAGACTAGTTGTGTGTAGGGACAAGTGATAGGTCTCAATGAGATCTACATTTCAGATGACAGCTGTCAAAATTGAAACGGCTATATCTCGGAAACTATCGACCTTAGACTAGTTGTGTGTAGGGACAAGTGATAGGTCTCAATGAGATCTACATTTCGGATGACAGCTGTCAAAATTGAAACAGCTATATCTCGGAAACTATCGACCTTAGACTAGTTGTGTGTAGGGACAAGTGATAGGTCTCAATGAGATCTACATTTCGGATGACAGCTGTCAAAATTGAAACGGCTATATCTCGGAAACTATCGACCTAAGACTAGTTGTGTGTAGGGACAAGTGATAGGTCTCAATGAGATCTACATTTCGGATGACAGCTGTCAAAATTGAAACGGCTATATCTCGGAAACTATCGACCTTAGACTAGTTGTGTGTAGGGACAAGTGATAGGTCTCAATGAGATCTACATTTCAGATGACAGCTGTCAAAATTGAAACGGCTATATCTCGGAAACTATCGACCTTAGACTAGTTGTGTGTAGGGACAAGTGATAGGTCTCAATGAGATCTACATTTCGGATGACAGCTGTCAAAATTGAAACAGCTATATCTCGGAAACTATCGACCTTAGACTAGTTGTGTGTAGGGACAAATGATAGATCTCAATAAGATCTACATTTCGGATGACAGCTGTCAAAATTGAAACGGCTATATCTCGGAAACTATCGATCTTAGACTAGTCGTGTGGGAGTTGGACATTTTGACCCTGAACGTTAACGATGTCGACTGTACAGTCAATAAAATACAAAAATAATTTATTTTGAACTAGACTGTACAATGTTTTTATGATGCTTAATCGGAGGCATGGGAAAAAATATTCCCGCTCCTCCTACCAATCGGAGTTCCGATCGGAGGACAGGGAAAGACAAAATAAATGGGTTAGCATAGTTATGGCGGAATAATTGAATTTTTAAATAATGAATTTGGTTTAACTATGTCGAATGATCGCAATCTTAGCACAACGAAATACAAAACTACTATTGATGCGGTCTTTATTAGACATTTAAATAGGTTCGAATCAAAACTGTTCGTTTCTTACTTCAGCTACCATAAACCTATCGTATCAGTTTTAGAGATTGGCGATGATAGTTCTGGTAATGATGATGGTGAAAAAGTCGTTGAAATTATGGATGAAAGTTGATTTTTCGGAGAGATAAACTTTTTAATGTAAAATAATTGTAATAGTTTTAACCTTTAACTATGGACGTTCCATTTTTGTTACACTACCATGGACGTGCGGCCTCACAGACCGCTATCTTTACGGTCTGGTTTCTATCTTGATGAGTAAGTATTGTATTATTTTTTGGTTTTATCCCTTAGAAGAGTTACTAAATGTACACAAAAGATGTAATTTTAATGATAAATGTATTTATTTTGAAATAAATCTAACGATATATAATTCAAAGGAACTTTTCAGACTTTTTAGCTTGAGATCACTTTATAGGTATATTTCCTCAGTAAAATGATTATTTTAGTTAGTTTAACTTCTTTTACAGTAAAATATAAAGAACAAAGAACATGAAAAACCTAAAATAATCTTCTCAAAACCAAACATAAAAATTTCGACAAGGGCCCAACTTGGTCATATTTATTGGCAGTCTTTGCATAGCGGCTTAGAGCATTATTTTTTTTTGGTTTACCCCTTTTATGTAAATTTACGTCTTACGTTTTCTTCAATGTCAGCTTTATAAAAAACAATCATCAACATCGCCATCGCTGTCACACTGATCCGATACTAAAAGCAATCGTTGAAACTCGTTTACAAAAGTAGGATCATCTCATCACTTAGACAACCAGTAAAATATTGCCATTTTACTGGTTGTCTGAGTCGAAGAACTTGATGTTCGTTTGCCTGCAGTCGTTGGTTGATCATTTTAAGACATTTTAGTTTACCAAAACTAAAATAAACAAAATCACCGTCAACGTAAATTTGTAACACAACCGTGGACGTGCGGTCTCACAGACCGCGCTCAAAGTATAAAGCGAAATTACTAACGCAACATTCATCCGGCGACGTAAACTTCACTCTCAACGGTCGTTTCGTCACTAAAACCGAAGCTACTGAGCTACTGATACGCGTGAGGTACGTGGAAGCAGGTGGGCACGAAAATCACAAACTGCAAGCGGCCTGTGAGACCGCACGTCCATAGTTAAAGGTTAAAGTGTTAAATTTTTAATGTAATATAAATTGTCATGTTTGTGTACGATAGCGCAATAAATCGATATTGTATTCTACCACATAAATGATAGTACTTTTATACTGTTAAAGCAATTGGTGCAAAATTATTCCCTAACCATTCCAAAATATCAAACATGCTCAACGTTAATAATCAAGTTTTCACTTCTGCCGGCACTCCCGGAGTGCAACCCGTCTTTTTTTTTTTATAATATCTAAACAATACCGAAATAAGTACTTACAGAAAACAATTTAACTGTTGAAAATTTAACTGTGTGGTGGGCTGGGTGTTGAAAATCCAATGGAGAGCTTTTATTTAGGCGGGAATAAGCTTTTCGGTAACTTCATTATTAACCACACCCGTGGCCGTTCACGTTTACCCTTCACTCTCAGAAATTAGCCATGCACTTTCATAAACCTCCAAATCTTTCGTCTTTATCATCTGATTAATACCTAACCATGTGTCAGAGTTTTTACCACCCATATCTACCTCTGACTTGACGTTACATACCGTCGAGAAACATCTCCCAGGCATGCTGGCTTCCTTACATTTCCCATCACCGAAGCAAGTGAAAAACAAATATACAATACGCACATAACTCTGAAAAACCAGAAGTACCCTCGAAATAAACCTACCAATAGGTATCCAATCCTCCTTCAGTACACCGCTCTCAAACGTCAGACAATAGAATGGAACGAGCGGTCACGGCGAGATCTAAGATTGAGCCATTAATATGCAAACTGTATGCACGTAGACGCGTTGCATACTGACGGGGTATTGATTGTGAGTACCAGGCTAGGGGGGAATTGAGGAGGAAACCTGGTTTGGAGGAGGAAAATTGGATTTAAAATGGACATTTGGTTTGAGGGTTTTTTGGATTTGTTCATTAAAAAACTTTGTGCAATGGTGTCTGTTACCAGTGTGGAGACGTGAGATTTTGAAAAACCAGCGCGTCTCTGGTAATCGCCAATGAAAATTGCAATGTGTTTAGAAATGTCAGTAATAATTAATTCAAATTAGGCTGAAAAACAGCACTACTAAGTTCTACAGTGAGTCCCCCGAAACGCCTGCCTTTCGCCACTTCCTAGTGTTTTAGTTACGAGGTCATTACTATTAAATAACACTAAACACAAAAACCAGACATCCTTGCAAACTAAAAACAAATTCAATGAAAAATTTCCAAATTTTGCTCAAACTATCTAATCTACACATCCCAAACTTCCAATAAATTCAGTCTACATCAATTTCAAAGTCGGGAGGCTCGTTTATACAGCATTAAAGATATCCAACCTCATCTTGGGTGGCTCGTATAAAATTCTGCCAGCTCTTGGCACGACTCCAGATGAAGTGAAACTTCAATGGACCATCAGTGGAACGCCCAGCCAAAAGGATAAAGGAATTGTCGGGTCTTGCTTTAGCTTACAAATCATAATATTTGTTCGAATCTTTTGGGATTTTTAAACTCCTTTTCTGGGTTTTGTGATTTGTGTTTTAACTTGAATTGATAAGGAAATAGTTTAAATATTTTCTTTGAAAGAAAAAATGCAGAAAAATAAAAAGATTTAGAAACACAAACGTACAAAGATTTTTTCGGCTACAGCTAGTAAATTATTTCGAGTGCAATACTTTATACAATATAATTTACTGTTGTTATTTAAACAACAGTAAATTATATTGAAGTATACAAATCCCGTCGGGGCTGTGGATTATCGAAAGGATAACGCGGCTCCGACACAAGGGCAAAGAAGGAACATGGGTTTGGTTTTTAGTCAGTAGAAGTCTGACACTCTCCTTCGCTCTGCCCAAGAGTGGGGGGGGGGGTTATTCGATGATTTTCCACATACCAAAAAAAAAAAAAGTAAACAAATCATTGCTTGTTTTGCATGCTGATTCAAAAAACTTGTACTGAACCGCAGGTACCTATCTAGTAAAATGCTCCTTCATCGTATCGTAATAAAATAAAAAATTAATTACTAAATTTCGAAATCGCACTTATGCCGAATGTACAATAACCCCATCTAACGTTGTTTGTTTCTGCTGCACCCACATGTTGACTGGTACAAAATACATAGCATAAAATCACGGCTGTAATCTTCGAAGGGCAGCTGTAGTGTACCTTTTTTTTCAGATGGTTGAATAATCATCAAATGATTTTGAGTGCGAAGCGAAGGGAGTGTCAGACTTCTACTGACTAAAACACCCATGTTCCTTCTTAGCCGTTTATGTCGAGGCCGCGGTATTTAGCCTTATAGATTTTTTTTTTCATATCTGGATGCATCAACAATTTATATTTATTAATAAATCGTTTAGAAACATGGTCCTATTTTACTCTGCTCATGAAAACTATAACTAGCGTTTTTTTCAGTATCGAACCCAATAAATTGAGAGAACCATTTTTCCGTCCTTTCGGTATATTTTATGAAAGCGCAGACGTGACGATATCAGGGCCATTTCCCACCAGTCTTTAGTTAACTAAATCCGTTTATTTTTTATAACTTTCATGAGATAATAAAATGCAGTTCATATTTTTCTTCAGTTTTAAAATCAGCGAGAAAGTTTCCCCATCAAACTTTTATAACTTTAGGTTATGATTTTATAGAGAAAGGATTTAATAGGTTATAAACTCTAGATGAAAAAAGTACATTTACGAAGACGAAGTCTCTGTCATTTAACCTTTGTCACCAAATCAAATAAAACGTAACATCACGGCTGTAATCCCCGAAGGGTTAGGCAGAGGTGGTTAACATAACTGGCAAAATGTAGGTCTAGGTACTAATGGTTATTAGAAGCATGGCACTACATTACCTTATGGTAGACCCACATTTCGCCAATTATCCCTTGAACATTACTACCCCATATACAAGCAATAATCCCTTATTCGTCCTTCACTTCATCCGGCTCGAAGGACCAAATTCTTGAACGCCTATTAATCGTAACAAATTCGTTTTTACAAGTAGGTAAACCCAACTTAGTATTCCGTAAGGAAATACAGAAGTTCTTCGCTCCAAAGTTAGGAACTCTTAAGGAAGGATACGAGAATACTTATCGAATCTTGTGTATTTAACTGAGCGGGAGTTGATAGGAATAAATGTTTGATCAGGGTGCCAATATCGTTTTCACATTTTATTGGTTGGTAGTGTCTATAGTGTGTTTCAATGCTGGATGTATGTGTAAGGCGAAACTCGTACTGATAGTTTGCATCTTGTTGGCCTCTTTGCCCAACAGTGGGCCCCCTCGACCCCTCTCCCTGATCTGCATCTGGAGGGAGGTGGGCTGGTTGGAGTAATCGGCCACCACGGCTCACGCACAATGGTCCACTTCAAGGACTAAGTGCGGAAACCTAAACCCTATAAAGAAGAGGACCCCTCTCCTCGATGACTTCCTGTTGTTTTGATTCGAGACCACTGTGGACCACTGGTCGTTGTCGTCTACGACGCCGAGATACTCTTATATATTGTTTTTTTTTTTTTTGTTTTGTTGGTATTTTATTTAAAATGTAAGCCACCTTCTTGGTAGTCTCAGGTTTCATCCGAGCTGTGCATAAGGTTTAAAAAAAACTATTACTATTTTCAGTTTACTTCAAGTCTTACTTTATAGATGTGTCTAAACGTACTAGGATTGTACTTGAACCGATTGCCGTACGCTCCTTACTTACATACCAGACAATCCCTAACCTTTCCCCCACACCTAACAACAACATCCATCACCTCGGTTTACCCATTATCCCAAACATTACGCTTTAAAATCACTTTCAAGCTATTTACATACATGCACCAGCTCGCAATGCGTCGCATGAGTAAGTACTGACTGCCCTTGTCTGGCCGTTGTCATCTCGGAGTCATTCGCATCGGCTGGAATGCAATGTCATGACACTGCCGACACTTCTACTTGACCCCCTCAAGCAAAAACCAACCTTAATAGTGAAGGATAGAGTGTAATGCTGTCGGGGAGATCCACCACCGCTTGGGACGTTTTCGATTTGTGTAGCTTCAGGGACAGTGAAGAAAAATGAACGGTATTCCAAAAGCAAATAGGTCGATTATGAAAAACTATAACGACCGACGAAGGGAATTATCCAAGCCTCAAATAACAAGAGTAGGATATCCCGAACGAATATCAACCCTATCTTGATTGATTCAACGTATAGTTTTGTACAATCCAATTGCTAAGTTACGCCATGTGATATGCAGTGGGGACTTCAATGGCGATTGTCGTTTGTTTTTAAACAAGCGTAACAAACAAGGAGTTGCGCTTTTGATATGCGGTTTATTTCAAGGGCACAAGGTTGAATGTTGAGTGTGTGTTTTTAAGGTCACACTAGTTGTCGGGTGCGTCGACATTACAATTTTAGCCCGGATGGTTTCATGCAGTTTTTATTGTGGTAGGGTCATAGGCCCCGGTTTTCCTTTTATTGCGTGCTCGAAGGATTTCTGCGTAAGTAATCGTGTGTAGACGGGTTTTAATTAGGTAAATTGGTATTTATTTCTACTGTTATTGCTATTGGTACGTTTCTAAGGCAATTTTATTGTAATGGGGGCCTAATTTCGCAGATTTATTTGGATATTGCCCGTTAAGGTTTACTGTAAGTTCTTCAATGCTTTAATAATAAGTAGAATAAATACTTTGATGATCTTTAGTACTTAAGATTACGCTATTTTAGTAGTGAAAGAAAATGAAAGTAGTTTTTCTTTTTAATATTTCGTTCTATTATTGTAAAGAAAGGAGATTCAAAGAATAAGCTTAGACGTACGAAACGATTTACTAAAAAAAAATTACTTACTTAGGTAAATCAATTTTTATTTTTTTTATTTGCTAAAATTTTAAATAATTTAGTATCATTTGTGTCATGTCTAAAATATAAAAAAAAAACAAATGCGTCCAAACTGAATCCTGAATCTGATCAATTACTCAAACATCATTAAAACAATACTCCACTTCAATAATCAACACGATACCAATCACGAAACAAATTTTGTAATGTCAAGTGTCAGTATAGAATACAACACTATCTCCAACTGTCAATATCAATTTGACGTAACCAAACTCTATCAATTTGACATGACCAATCTCTATCAATTGCCATCACGTATTTAACCCCGGGCAGCGAGCGCGTGCGTCTCGAAGTTATTTTGGTCGTTTAATCGTTCCATTTGTTATTTCTTTTGACCATGAACTTGGTAACATGGTCGTAAAGTATATTGTTAGAAATTGCCGCTTTGTTTTTTATATATGTTTACTTTTTGTCGTCGGCAGTCGTTACAGGTTGTCAGTGGCCAGAAAGTCATATTACCCGGTATTTCAGTAAATACCGGGTGTTATGGAGGCCCAGTGGTTATGGAGGTAGATAGACAGTCGCTCCATGTAAAATAGTAGTACTCAGCTGCATCCGGTTAGACTGGAAGCTGACTCAAACATAGTTGGAAAAAGGCTAGGTAAATAATGATAATGTTACTTTTTGAAGTTCATCATCAGCCTATAATGTTCCCACTGCAGGGACTCAGGCCTCCTCTCTAGGAGAGGGATGGGCTATAATCCACCACGCGGGCCCAGTGCGGATTGGCAGATGTCACATGTCTTCGAATTTTTTGGTTCTAAGACATGCCGGTTTCCTCACGATGTTTTCCTTCACCGTTTTGAGAGCAGCGGTGATGAAATAAATTACAAAAAAGAATGCGCCTGCCTGGGTTCGAACCCACGACCCACTGTTCGTAAGTCGGGGCCAACACCACTGGGCTACCGCTGCTTGCGCGTTGGTTGGTTTTTGAAGTTAGCTTTTTGTAAATATTTGTCGTCCTTCTTAGCGTGTCGATGGCAATGTAAATTTGGTCAGCCCAGAACTGAGCTACTCGTACCATAGTTTAGTTCCTGTAGTGAACAACAACAGAACACGCAGGACATGATATTAAGTGCCCCATTGTTTGAAGAACAGCACCAGATTTAAGTAACTCCAGGGTAGAGTCATTAGTGAACCTTCACCTAAGCAGGTTTTCCTTGCTGCGACCATCCTGGCTCTGGAGTCTATTTAAAGACTTGCAAGTCGGCCATGTCAGCTTATGTCCAGGTTCCAGATTAACAGCATTTTTTCTGGAAAGAATTCTTACATATTTTAATCATAAAAATCTTTTGTTCACAAGAGCCAATTTTGATTTACAGGTCGGACTTAGTGTTATAGGATTTTTTTTTTGTTATTTGCTAGTTCTCAGGAGCAGTTCCAATTCAGAATTCGTGCCCAGTTGATGGTCATTAGATTCGTCCTTAAATTAGTAATCTCGGTTTTAAACATAGCTGACAAAATGAAAACGTTATCACCACGCTTTTGCCGAACCTTTCGAGGATTATAGGCGTGATGTTAGTTTATCATTATCAGATTACCATAAATAATAGATATTAGCAATTGGCGGTTTGGATCTGCTTTTTTCTACGTGTCAATAAATAACCCCAAGTGAAATAACTACATATTTCTTACTACCACACAAAAACTAACCCCGAACAAAATCTAAAAAACCTCGACCCACATACAACCCGTAGGGATGTCCCGCGAAGATAACTAAGTAAGACGAGCACCTAGGGATGTGCTGACCCATAACGTGGCCCGACGTCGACGTCGCTAGGCGAGGGTACCACGCCACATGCCATTAACATCACTAATTATGACGCTGTATGTACTTGGCATGTAGGCTCTGTTCGTAATTGGATTTTTATTAGGTTATTCGTGAGTTGAACGGTTTTGTACTTGGTAAGGATTAAAATTATGTAGTCGTCATCTGTCCAAAAGGTATCGACCGCGATAGGTAAATAAAGGAAGCCTGTCTGGACTGCGGGTTGTTTGAAAGAGATACCGCGGCCTCGGACACAAAGGGCTAAGAAGGAACATGGGTGGTTTTTAGAAGGTAGAAGTCTGACACTCTCTTCCGTTCCGCCCAGGGCGGAAAGGAATGCGAATGGGAGGCGGGAAGGATTATTTTGATGATTTACCAAAAATGATGATGATGATTTAAATTACGTCATCTAATAAATAAAGAGAGAAGTCCTGACTGACTGACTCATCAACGCCCAGCCCAAACCCTTGTACCTAGAAAGCTGAAATTTTGCACAGAGGTTCCCTTTATAATGTAGACAAGGAATAAGGAAGGATTTTTCGAAATTCAACGCCTAAGGGAGTTAAATAGGGGATGAAAGTTTATATGGAAAATCGTCATTTTCACGCGGGCGAAGCCGCTGGCAAAAGCTAGTCTATGATAAATTAACAAAACAGCATATTCAAAGGGCCCATTCTCACACATTCACACATCTAAGACAAACTGCCTAAATATATTATCATACTACCAATACGCATTACTTTCCTGGCTACCCCCTGTAATTTCTCCATCACTTGTCAAACCGTCTCAAATTTTAGGGTTACGCAGGTGACATTGAGACTCCCTAACCGCTATCTAAAGCAATTTGCATAGCCGCGTCACCGCTTGCGGGTTCCGTCGCAATGTCAGCGGGGCACGACATTGTTACCCGAAGGTCTTACTGATCGCTTTTTAATACTTTCCCTGTTTGTCTTTGTAGGTCTGTGTGTTTGTTTGTTTTTTTTTTAAATATTTAAGTTTTTTCACGCATCTTCATTGTAGGGTACTAGATTACGTGGCCTCGGCGCAAGGGCAAAGAAGGAACATGGGTTCGGTTTTTAGTCAGTAGAAGTCTGACACTCCCCTTCGCTCTGCCCAAGAACGGGGGGGGTCATTCGATGATTTTCCTTCGCCAATGCAAGTAATCATTCCAGTCTAACCGGATGCAGCTGAATACCAGTATTTTACATGGAGCGACTGCCTATCTGACCTCCACAACCCAGTTAATACTAGGTAATAGAATACCCTTTGGTAAGACTAGATGTCAGAATTTCAGGTCACTGACTACGTAACGACTGCCAAAGATCTATATATATGGCAGCCGGGACCAACAGCTTAACGTGCTTTCCGAGGCACGGAGGAAACTCGGTATGTCGGGCGGTCACCCATCCACAGACCGACCTAGGCAAGCACAGCTTTACCTAAAGATCGACCCGAGTGGCAGTTCTTATTAAGCCACGAGCTCCTTCAAAGTAATAATTTAGGTAATACGCACATCGATTCGAATTTTATACCTGGGTATACAAACAGTCTTCATCATCATCATCAGCCTAATGTTCCCACTGCAGGGACTCAGGCCTCCTCTCTAGGAGAGGAACGGGCTATAATCCACCAGGCGGGCACAGTGCGGGTTGGTAGATGTCACATGTCTTCGAATTTTTAGTTTTTAAGACATGCCTGTTTCCTTCACCGTTACCGCACAAACAGTCTTAACAAAACCAATTTGTTCACGAATTTTGCTCTACCGTGTCGAAATGGCTTGACGAGAACAGCTAAAATAATGAATCCTCTTATTCCCTCAAAATAACCTTCAAATCACGCATAAAATAAATTAATCACGGCCGGAACCACGTGCACGACTAGGTAATTATTTTTACGTAACACCTCGTACCGAATCGATTTTTCAATTAGTTTGGCGACTGCCTGAATGACGTAATCGAGAGGTTTAAGTAATTTTCCTGTATTTAACTGGCTATTTAAATGTTCGTTAAGGCTTGTCTAGGTCAGATATTTAGGGCATATCATATAATCAGGCAACTAGACTAATTAAACGATAGTTTAAAAATAACAGCTGGAATTGTCTAAATTCTGGTGAAAAGTTATTTAAAAATGCGGGCCTAGGTTATGGCTAGCTCACCGTCCGTCCGTCTTATGACGACGACAGACCGTGTCGAAGGCGCGTTCGTGTTCCACGCGCGCCTTCGACACGGCAGACGTTGGCAAGGGCCAACGTCTGCCGGGTTGATCGAAAGAGATACCGCGGCCCCGGACACAAAGGGCTAAGAAGGAACATGGGTGGTTTTCAGTCAGTTGTAGTCTGACACTCCCTACCGCTCTCTACCCAGAGCGGGAAGAGTCATTTGATAATTTTCAACCCTCCAAAAACAAAAGATACCTTGATCGTATGTCTGAGATAACTTTACTCGTAATTAGATAAGACGTAACAAAAAGGTTTACGCAGGAATCTCCGAAAACTGTACAAGAACATTTTTCAGTACTAAAACTAATCTTATACTTTTTGTTTCAGGTAACTTGATTTCTCTCGAGACGATGAAAATATAAGGTAACATCTTATCATATTGTATCTATTCATGTTATAGCAATCTTTTTTGCCTTTGTTAACTTGAAAATAACCTAATGTAACTAATAATAACATAACATTGCCTCTGTGGGTACGATTCCCACGGGAAGCATACTTTGTAAAGTTGTTTCCAGTTTGGCTAAGACATTGCAGGCTTGAATCACCTGATTGTCTGATAAAAAGATGATTCCGTGCTTCGGAAAGCACGTATAGGTCGGTGCCGGCTGACAAAAAGTGGTCGTCAAACCATGTCATAGGCCCCTGAGGCGGCTTAGAAACTCTGACACTAGATAGTGTGGGGTCGTTAGACCTTACTGCCTACACGATAAGAAAAGAAATGTAATCCGTCAAATTGTATTGAACTGGGCAATGCTGACAAGTTTTTGATAGTTTCTCAAAAAAATCTTGAGCCTAATATTAACAACTCAATAAAGTAATTTCAAATGCCTCTTCCTTCAACTCTTTTGGGATCCAAGCCCCTCTTAACAAAACCATCCACGTGACACAGTATTCAAACAAAACGTACGAAACCCAAGTTTTAAACAAACAAGAACCCTTTTATCCAAATTGAAAGCCGAAAGTCGGCGACTTCAAAACTTCGATGTAGTTCAAGTGAGATGAATAAAATTTTCAAGTTTTGAAGTCGATTCTCTCTGGTGCGGTATAGAGTTGAATAAACATGGGAAGTAATAAAGAGGTAGAACTGTGGCTTCGAAGTATGTTGGTAACTTTGTGCTGTAGTTCTTTCATTCGATTGAATGAATGAGTGAAACGAAGAACACTGGAATATTCAGAAAGGACAAAGACATTCGTAGGATACGGTAGGCACAAAGTTATTAAATTAAAATTGCATGATTCGATAACCATACAATACAGAGCCTCCTCCTTTTTAGGAGTCGGTTAAAAATGTAACTCAAGTGGCGCGCGCCTGTTGAGTATTAGCAAGCGCTGCAGTTGAGTATGAGGTCTTGGTTTCGATTCCCATTTCGGGTAATGTGTAATTGAATTTGCATCAGGAATTACCTATCTGTAGTATACCTAGCATTACACTCACATTTCGTTATCATCATCATCATCATTTCAGCCGAAAGACGTCCACTGCTGGACATAGGCCTCCCCTAAGTGTCGCCACATTGACCGGTCCTGTGCGTCTCGCATCCAGCGGATCTCCGCAACCTTCACCATGTCATCGGTCCACCTAGTGGGAGGCCTATGGCACATTTTGTCAGTTATATTTACCTCAATGTAATAGGGAGCGAGCCTATTGCCATTCACTGCTGCTACTACGAAATTCATGAAGGAAAAACCCAACAGCAATTTGGCCGCCTTGCATTCGAATTTCGAACCTAGAACCTGATGCTCAGTTGTCGCTATTGTAACCACTAAACCAACTAGGCAGTCATTATATATAACCTCAACAGCTAACATCAATTTTAATCACCGACAAGTAGTCAATCATCACCGACAACTATAAACAACCAAAATATTTTTTACAAAATATTAATGAACTAGTAATCCTTAAATTGCTAACCAATTAATGACCTATCATCAGGTAATTAAGTTTTAATATGAAAATTTGAAATCTAACCATTTAATAAATTCATATGGATGGACTACTGAATAATTAAATTAATAGATACGAGCTGCGTTCTAACTAAATATAATTATGATTGAGGTATTGAAATTGGATTTGAAATTGATTGAGTATTTGTCTAATTATATAATTTTGACTGATATTGTTTGTGACTAAAGAGTCACAAACAATATCAGTTTCTACTAGGTAGATATGTATCGTAATTTCTGGTCGCGAGTGACGCAAAAGCTTCGTAAGTTATGCCAAAGGAGCTTTAATAACATTACACATAAGGAATTACTTAGATGGAGACCGACCCGCATGGTGGATTATAGCACATCCCTCTCCTAGAGAGGAGGCCTGAGTCCCTGCAGTGGGAACATTATAGGCCGGTGATGATGATGATGAACACATTAGTACACCCACAATTCGCCAGTTATATTTAAATCCCATATAAGGGAAATTCAGACTCCGTGGCTGCTACTGAGAAATTCCGAATGGAAAAATCTAATACCACTTTGCCCGACCTGGCTACCGAACCCACGATCTCATGCACTGCACTAGACCAACAAAGTTGAATATGTATAGAAAAAGAAGTGGTTGCCTATGGCAATCAGATCTACCCTTCAAATGACGTCACACATAAACAAATGAAGCAGCCTTAAAATCTGAATATGCATGGTTTAAATTAATTTACAATAACAATAGGTAATGACAATTAACTGTGTAGGCTTCTGTTACACTGACCTGATTGTTGGCACTTGCTTATGTATGAGGAGAACCACCTTCGGTTTCAATGTGATCCATATTTTCAAGGTTCCGTACTTTTTTTAAACTTTTTACTTTTATTTTTATTTTTTTATCTAAGAACATGCACCATTCAAACTTTAACCCATAACTGAAAACTGAATCAAAATCGGACTTGTAGTTTTGGAGAAAAATTGTAACTTTTATTTGCACAAAAAATCTTTGCTGCAGCGCCCCCTGGTGAGTTGTCACCGTAACACCTATCTAAGAACATGCACCAATCAAACCCGAATCCTTAACTGAAAACTGAATCAAAATCGGACTTGTAGTTTTGGAGAAAAATGGCAACTTTGATTTGCACAAAAAATGTTTGCTGCAGCTCCCCCTGGTGAGTTGTCACCGTAACACCTATCTAAGAACATGCACCAATCAAACCCGAACCCATAACTGAAAACAGCATTAAAATCGGACTTGTAGTTTTGGAGAAAAATGGCAACATGTATTTGCACAAACACACAAACAAACAACCTCTCACCCCAAACGCATATACCGTCTCCGTTCCGTCGTGGGTAAAAACGGGACACTATTATTAAGACTCCGCTGTCCGTCCGTATTTCACCAGGCTGTATCTCATGAACCGTGATAGTTAATTGAAATTTTAACAGGGGATGTATTTCAGTTGCTGCTATAACAAAAAGTACTCATAGGAAAATATAAGAAATATTTAAGTGGATCTCCCATACAAAATTTTTATAAAATCATACTAGTCTTGTATTTTTGCGAAGGGTTTTAGAGTGTACCTACCTATAGTATATTCACATTACGCCAGCTACTTTTAAGTCTTATTTAATAAAGGTCGAACCTATTGTCATCAACAAGCCACAGGGTAGAGTTCAAGGGAAGTACCCTGTAGGTTTTATTTACCTTGCGTTTGTCGAAAATTTGCGGCATAAACGGCTGTATGTTTTGTTTTGATTGCGTTGGCTTAGAAGTTTGTTTTTTTTTCACAGCTATAAGGGACAATAGACCTTTTTTTTTTTTTTTTTTGGTGGGTGGAAAATCATCGAATAACCCCCCCCGCTCTTGGGCAGAGCGAAGGGGAGTGTCAGACTTCTACTGACTAAAAACCAACCCATGTTCCTTCTTCCTCGCCCTTGTGTCGGAGCCGCGGTAACTTTCCGATATCCGCAGCCCCGACGGGAGGGACAATAGACCTGAGTATGTGATACAAACAGCTTGATACCTACTCGCGTTCCTGAGAAAAATGTCTTGACAGACAGACAGACGGAGGACGGACAATAAAGTGATCCTATAAGGGTTCCATTTTTAGGGTTCCGTAACTCAAAAGGAAAAAACGGAACCCTTATAGGATCACTCGTGTGTATTAAAAATACAGAAAATAGTTCAATACGTACAGATTACAGGAAAACCTATAAGAAGTCATGGTACAGAACCCTTCATGTCCAAGTCCGACTTGCACTTGGCCAGTTTTTTCCTTTCGAGGTACGGAACCCTAAAAAGTGACCACTTATGCAACTCAATCACTTTTCATATAAAGTGAATGGGCGGCCATTATTGTTTCAGCTACGTACTCCTCGAGGGTCGTGGTGTTAATGCGACAGTGACGTGATGGGCTAGATTAGGTCTATGAATATACTAGCTTGGGTTGTGGTCCGAGTTATAAGTGGTTACGAATTCACGTTGAAAGTATAAAGTACTTTTTTGGTACTACACAATTTGTTTTATGATCTGAAGTTGAGATGTTTGTGTGTGTTTTTATTATAACTTGCTTAGGCAAGAACCTGGAACGATAAAAAGAAATACCATAACTAGCTTTTGCCGATAGCTTTACCCGCGTGAAACTGACTGACGACTTTCCATACAAAATTATAATGAATTTCGAAAAATCCTTCCTTATTCCTCATCTACATTATTATGAGAAGCTCTGTATAAAATTTCAATTCTCTCTAGGTCCAGGGGTTTGGGGTGGACGTTGATGAGTCAGTCAGTCAGGACTTTTCTCTTTATTTATATATACCTAGATAGATAGATGACGTCATTCCATTTTCTATTGTGTAGTTTTTTTCCCTTTATTTGAAAATGACAACAGCACGAAATAAAACCAATAAGTTTTGGCAACACCTTGACTCTTTTTACAATTTTTTTTTTGGCAAATGTTTTGCCAGTCACTGGTATGATGAAGGCACAAAATATTTTGGCATTTTCTTGGCCTCAACATTACTTAAACTTGAGCTATTAATTCAATAATCTTGGAATATATCTGATGAGATGAAGAAATCAGATGTGACCTGTTTTTTTTGCTACTTTTTACAGACTTCACTGCACTATTCTATTAAACAAAAATGTAAACTAGTACTATGCTATTTTGCTACTTTTTAATTTCACCCGCTTGCGCCTCCCATTTAGACCACTCACAAAGGATTTGCGGCGTAAATTATTTTCTTTATACGAGCCGAGGTATCTGTTGTAATTTGGTGATAAGCGGACCTTTCGAGCTTGTTGGTTATTACTCCAGGAGGGAGGGGAAAGGGGGGGGGGGGGGAGGGGTGATGAGCTGTTGTCTGCCTGATCGTTATGTCGGCAATATAATAGAATTGGAGGGTGGTAGGTATGTAGTGTTGGTATTTCGGTGATAGCGTGTGAACTTTGATTGGTAAATAAATAAGTTTTTGAAAAGGTTGGGGTTTATGTTTGAGGTTATGATTGGATTAAAATAGATCGATGAAGGCAGGACGAACTGGACAAAAAATAACGACCAACGTCTACATTAGGCCTTTGCTGTATGGAGTGGAAGACATGAGTAAAAGCCTAGGCCCGGGAGTGGGTTGATGGCAACTGTAATATAATACGCAAAGAAATATTTAGAAATGATGAGTCCTTTACATTTTTAAACTTTACAACTACAGTACACTCACAGTTATTACGCCTTATGACTGGGACTGGAGCTCATTTTATTTTGTATTTGTTCGACTATTCAAAAGTGCCTGTAACTGGCGTACTTGAAATAAATGTTTTGATTTTGAAACAAGACTACTCATAGTCTAGTTTATAAATTTATCACCAAGCTCTTAAACAAAAAGTCATGGTCACAGTAATCGTAAATGACGGTGCCAAAAATTTATCCGATAGTACAAATCTATAGTGTCATATTGTAAAAAACCGAAACTATTTGAAAATCTATTACGACAGACTTGGCACGGCTTCATTCATTGACAAACGTAGGTAATTGGCGCTAGTGAGCGGTTCAGTAGTTTTCGTAAATGTTTAGAGGCGTTCTACGTACTGTTCGTAGTTTTTTTAATTTGTTTGCCCTTGAAATCTATTTTTTTTACATCATCTTGTTTTTCGAATGTGGATGTACTTTTAGGTACACGTCTGTCTAACCCTTCGAATGACAGGAGTAATGGTTATATGTTTCTTAAAAATCTCATTGAAAAGATTCCCTATTTCATAAAACAATAGACTCTACTCACTCTATTCCTAGATTTCCCCTGTCGATATAAATAACCGCGGTAATCTAGTTGACAATCCGTAACACTAGATTGCTTGGCTCCGTTTCAAAGCTACGCTCAATGAGATAAGCAATTGGCATATGGAACTAGTGGGTGCTACCTTAACGAAATTTTTCTTTACTGGAGATTTTGGAAGGAGAAATGGTGATACGTTCTTGAAAGATTTGGAATCACTATCGTAAAACCATGAAACAAATTGTACTGTAATTAAATATGAGGTAAATTGATATTTTTTTTTCTATTTGTTGGGGTTTAATAAGAGGGTTTGTTTCTCCACTTATAAAAAATCTAGTTGAAGGTGGGATCCGCCCTACACAGCTCTAACTATATGATGTAATTTTCACGTTGTTTAAGAACAGATTTATTTGATAACTTTATTATTTTGATTTTAGATATATGTTGATATTCTTTACTGCCTGGTTTATTGTTTAAATTCATGCTGAATGTAGACTTGGCTTTGCATACCGTCGAAAATTAATTGATTTACTAAATAATTAATTTAATCACTTCCAAATACATTCCAGCCCCATATCTGACTCTCAATCATTCAAACAAAATTTCATTCATTCGAACACTCGACTCCGTACCCGCTAGGTCAGCGCCTACACTACAAATAAATAAAACTATTCGGCTCAACGTGTAACGTTCCAATAGACAAATTTCTTGGCAACGCACCAAACTCATTCATTCGACTACTGATTGACATTAGGACCTACCGCAACAGAGTATTTAGGACATTTAAAAAAGAAAAGAAGATCGGTTTAGGTTTATGTTATTTTGTTTTTGTGCCAGTTACAATTATCACTGCGTCTCTGCTAGTTGTCACAAGCGTTGCTGTTGAGTTTGATGCCTTAGGTTAGATAACTAGGTTGGGGAAAGTGTTAAGTATTTGATTTTTTACCGACTTCCCAAAAAGGAGGAGGTTCTCAATTCGATTGGTATGTTTTTAAGCTATTGCATAGCTTCTATCGCGGGCCTTAAGCGTGGAGAGCGAATCCAGAAATTCCGTAACGAAAATTTTCAACCAGGTTGCTATGGTTACGGAAAATAACAAGGTGGTCAACTGAGGTTAACTCCGAGTGCCACATTTAGTTTTTTTTTTTTTTTTTTCTTTATGTACACTGATTACGCTGCGAATTATGATTCGATTTACGTGATTCTTTTTTAGTTTGATGCGGAATAGTTGCCATTTGGCCCCATAAAAATTTAGCATGGTTTGGCCCAGTACTTTTCATTTTAGGATCATTTTTTTTCTGTCAGGAATTTCTTATTAGCAACGCAGTCTGACTTTGTGCCCGGTTGATGGCTAGAGGCTCGGTCTTATTACTTGTCCCGACTCTCATTTATAGATCTTTGATAGTCGTTACTGGTAATCAAAATGAGTCCTCCCGCAGGCAGAGCAGAAGGGAGTGTCAGACTTCTACTGACGAAAAACCACACATGTTCATTCTTCTTAGCCTTTGTTTCGAGGCCGCGGTATCTCTTTCGAACAACCCGCAGCCCCAACGGGAATCCGCAGCCCTGACGGGAGCCAAGCACTTTCGTATTATTCAGTACTGAGTTTTGGAGGTAAGATGCTCAGTCGCTCCATGATAAATATTGGTGGACAGGATAAACGCTAGTGAGATGATACGTGTTAATCACAAAAAACCGATTTTAACAAGAAGTTTGCCAAACTCAACATCCGCACCAACTTATAAAAGAAACAAATCTAGTTGACAAACCGTAATGCAGATTACTTGGCTCGGGTTCAAACCCGGCTCATTGAGACGAGTAATTGACTCGCTCAATGAAGTGTTGTGTTTGTAAACAAACTATTTGGCTGTGATATCTGAGAGGGGAACTTGGTAACTTATACTTTAATAAACGGGTGATAAGAATGGTTTTGCTTCTTTTATACTTTCAGCAAACTGGAAGAGGTTAGGTTTGGCAGGGGACCGGCCCAAAATAGTGGCACTTGTAGGAGCCCTACGTCCAGCAGTGGTTTAATCCATCGGCTGAATGGTGATGATGATAATACTTTAGGGACACTAAGAAGTGGTTTAGAAGCAAAGCAGAGAAGAAACGCAAAACACTTCTTGTTCTCGGGTTTAAACGATTATAAACGCACCTTTTATTTGGAGGGTGGGTAAATCATCAAATGAGTCTTCCCGCTCTGGGCGGAGTGGAAGAGAGTGTCAGACTTCTACCGACTAAAAACTGCCCATGTTCCTTCATAGCCATTTGTGTCCGGGCCGCGGTATCTCTTTCGAACAACCCGTGGCCCCGGCTTTGTAAACGCATCTACGATACAGGAGAAATTCCGAGTATGGGACAACATTTTTTTTTAAGTTCAACATTTTTAACATAAAATAGTATGGGAAGCTAGCGCACAACCTTTAATAAAATCATATCGTAGTCAATCGTATAAAACTTACCAACTGCAGTCTTACAGAAAAATTATAATTTATAATACCTACACATTGTTATTTCAACTTTGTTTACCATACTCCAAATATGTAGACACAAATATCATATCAAGGAGAAGTCTTTGTCCTAACGACCTGCGCTTGCGATGTCAAACGGAAATAACATTAAGATTCACTGCGTCCTATAAATGTCCCTGTTATTGTAATTAATTTGAATTTTATCGTCACATCCGGTCAGCTGATGTGTGTTTACGTCAATTCGCGTGTAGGTACAATTCTAGACAGAGGATATAGATAGATTGTGTGGTAATGTGTCTAGTCTGCGGTTTGATATTATTGTGATCTATGACGTAGGTCGTAACCGTTACTCTAAAAGTCTAAAATTACATGATATAACATCATTCTTTAAACCCCGAAGGGTTAGGCAGAGGTGTACCTAATAGTATACCCACATTTCGCCAGTTATGTTTAAGTCCTATGTAATAGGGGACGAGCCTATTGGCATCAACCGAGTACAAATCCAGACTCTGTGGCTGTTACTGAGAAATTACTGCAGGAAAACCCAATACTTAACACTTTATCTGACCCGGGAATCGAAACCAGGACCATCTATTCAGGCAGTCGCGCTGGCGATCACTAGACCAACGACGTTATCTTGGTGAACTAGAATGAGTCTTATAGTAATCTTTCATATTTCTATTATCCTGTTCCATTTCTGAGTAAAATAACAGCCTATCAAGATATTACATGAAGATAAAATAGTTTTTTTTTTTTTGTTCAAAGGCGTATTCAAAATCAGCCTTAAAAATACAAAGAATTTTTATTAACTGGCATAATAAAAAAAAAACGCAGTCTAGAAAATATGTATAGTGCAAAAATGTTATACTGCGTATGTGGGCGAAGTTTTAATTAGACTGTCGGTCACACCGTAGTGTAACATTATTTATTACTCGAAAATATTCAATGCTGAGTAACGGCCGTCTTATAGATTGAGAAACATAGAGATTGAACCATATCTATCAGCACGGAATCGCGTTTATCCATCCTATACACACGCACAAACCATACACACACACACACACACACACATATTACACACACACACACACATACACACATATTCTATTCTATTCTATCCTTTTCTGCCGCTCATAAACGACATTTGCTAGAACGAGAAACAGAGTGGGAATACTACAGCACGCGGCAGCATCGACGATGCGGTTGACAGCACGCTTGCATTATCATCATGATCAGCCAGACGACGTCAACTGTTGAACAAAGGCTCCTAAAACAGCCATAACGAAAGGCAACCTGCCGCTTGCACCTACCGTTTGTCCGCGACTCTAACGATATTGTCGGCTATTAATATCAGGGATAAGTAATTTCATCTGCAGTTAATAAAGATTACATGCACAGTTTTTTTGTTAATCTCCTAGTAGCGGTCGATACGAGCCGGTATTTACGAATGCAAATGGAGCTGAAACGTAACGGAAAGTGGTAACAGCCTTCCGTACCCACCTGCAATACCAAAGGTTTTTGAAAGGCTTATGCATTTTCATCGGAGTTTAGAAACGTACCATTTAGTTTGAAACGCAACATTGCAATGGTTACGTTTTGTCTATCGAGTCTTTTTGTAACAGACTTTGCTATAAGTAACTATTTTAGGTGCTATGGATAGAGGTAAATCAATAGGAAAACATTGAAAACATCACAATTACAACCCAAATTATCAACCAATGAAATTATTAAAGCACAAGTGTAGTGGTCGCAAGTGCGACTGCTGAACATGAGGTCCTGGGTTCGATTTCCGGGTCGAGCAGAGTGTTATTGGATTGTTTCATCAAGAATTTTTCGGTAGCAGCCACGGAGTCTGTATTCGTGCCCGTTTGATGACAATAAGCTCGCCCCCTTTTACAATAACTGGCAAAATGTGGGGTGTACCTTTTTAGTCATACCTCTGCATGACCCTTTGACGATTAAAGGCGTGATGTATGTATAACACAAAATGTTATATTTTATTTACGACTACAGAAGCCGTAGGTTACGCTTCGGTGTAACGCGCGGCCTTTCGTCCTTGAGACGGCCCGAACAACGAACTTAGCGATTAATATACCCTTACACAGAGCGTGCCTACTTTAGCGCTAAAATCGTTTTATTCTAAGAAAACGTTGCTAAATTGTTTAATGGAGATCGTAGAGGTCAGTTTTTAGGTCAAGTGGAAGACAAATCTTTTATGTTGATAAAAACCGGCCAAGTGCGAGTCGGACTCGCGCACCGAGGGTTCCGTAAAAAAAATATATTATGTGATGTAACTAAAAATTTATGGTTTTCGTAATTATTCCTTTATCTATGCTATAAGACGTTGCTTCGTACCAAATTTCATGATTCTGAGTTCACGGGAAGTACCCTGTAGGTTTTGATTCCCTTGCGAGTGTCGAAAATTTGCGGCATAAACGGGAGTATCTTGAGATAACTAAAAATTTATGGTTTTCGTAATTATTCCTTTATCTATGCTATAAGACGTTGCTTCGTACCAAATTTCAAGATTCTGAGTTCACGGGAAGTACCCTGTAGGTTTTGATTCCCTTGCGAGTGTCGAAAATTTGCGGCATAAACGGGAGTATCTTTTGATCGCGTTGACTTAGAAGTTTGATTTTTTCACAGCTCCAAGAGACCATAGACTTGAGTATTTGATATGAATTTCAGCTTGATACCTCCACGCGTTCCTGAGAAAAAAGGTCTTGACAGACAGACAGACAGACAGACAGACAGACAGACAGACGGACAACAAAGTGATCCTATAAGGGTTCCGTTTTTTCCTTTTGAGGTACGGAACCCTAAAAATAAGTATATTACTTGCTAAGTGAGATAAACATGCATTATTTTATTTATTCTGTTTCACAAAATTATAATAGCTTATTAGGTATTTGTTATTCTTGTAAAAAAACTGCAGTTATGTTTGTTTCTTCATCACCAAAAGGCTACAAGGCTGGTACAGTCAACAGCAAAAGTAGATGATCAAAATCAGAAATTCAATACTAATTTAAGGCAGATCACGAATATATGGCAGTTGTACTAGTAGTAAATGTTTGGCATAATTTACATTCACATACTTTGGAATCACTTCGAGGCCACACAGTTCTGACGCGAACTCCGTTCATTAGTATTGAATTTCTGATTTTGATCATCTACTTTTGCTGTTGACTGTACAGTCGAACAAGCTAATAAGTATGTAGCCAGCTAATTTGCATTTAATTTTAAGATTAAACAGATACATTTAGAGACTGATACGAAATGATACAGCGTTTGACATCAGTCGCTTAAGTGCAAAACGTTTTATAAAAAAACAAAATTGCAATCAATATTTTCAGTGTACTAGAATGATAAAGAATTGTACCTGTATACTTATTAGCTTGTTAGACTGTACCTAATTCTTAAAGAATGACAATTTGAACTTGTACCAGACTGATTGGCTAGAGAAGGGAAAATATCGAGAGAGTTCGAAAGGAATGAGGGGCCAGCAGTGGAACGGAATAAACTTACAAAATAAGAAAAAAAGACATAAAACGTAGTCAAAACGTTTATGTTTCATCAATGACGTCATTCAACAACAAATATTCAGTTAAAGTGAAAAACTGACAGATTACCTTCTATTACTTACACTTTCTATTACTTACTTACTTCTTCACTTTGTCTTTACCGAATTTGTCGAAGTTACCAATGTATTTTATACTTTTTGTTATGCCCTACAAGGTCCGAAATTTTACCTTCACATTATAGAATGCAAATAAAGATATGTAATGAAGTACCTAAACATCTTTCTTCAGCAAAAACAAATCATTCGTTCCCCCTTTCTCTATTCCATCTCCATATTTTGTATCCACAGAAAATAAACAAAGCATAATTTCATATAAATATTAAAACAACGTCGTGCTCGCCGTATGACTAAAACAATACATATGTAATATGTTCTTTAAATATTCTTTTCTCTTAAACCCCCGGACAAAAAGTCGTGAGACCTCATCGATGTGTAAACATCTTACTTTATCTCACCTTTGTACTGCTTAAGGGAGGGGGGGTTAGGAGCCTCCCTAACACATCAAAGATTGAAGACTCTAAGGTGCTGGGGTAAGGAACCGTCACGTTGGAAAATGAGCGAGAAATGAGCTAGGCTGTAGCGGACGTATGGACCGAAAAAAGGAATTGGTAAGAGTAATCTCATATAAAATTGGGATACCAATTTATTTAAGCCGTAAAAGTAGTTCCATGTAATACACGATCGAACCAATGTATATGTGTTACTATTGGGTAATACGCTTCTATTTCACTCATTTCTTCTTCTTCACTAAAATTTTGTGTAAAATTGGGTTACCAATTTATTAAAGCCGTCAAAATACTCTACTTACTAGTAGGTGCCTAAATTGTCTAAAACTATAGTGTGGATTCAAAACAAGGTTTGTTTACAAAAATTGACGTAAAACCTGAATCAAAGTTTCCAATTTTGTATTAAAAAGTTTTCCTAGCTCAGAACAAAGTGCAACATGCAACGACTATCTCAAAGACAGAATTGACTAAAGTTATAACTCCTTCAGTAAAATGGCAGTTAAATTCCAACCTTTCAGATTACCATCACAGGAATCACAATAGCTTTGTAACTTACCTAAAAAGACATCTAACCCCATCCATTTCCCATCTTCACAAACCATTCCAAATAACAAGGAAGAATCTTATAAAGCTTTAGTACAGCATCCGTAAAAGGTATCTTATTTTATCGCTACTGTTAAAACTATCATTGTCTGCATCAGTTCCAATTATATCCAAATCGGGCCACAAGATGATGATACGATCAATTTATAGACCAATTTTAAAACAGTAGTTGGTACTTTGACCATAGAGGGTTCCGGACCCTTTGCACTTTGGTCTGAGTGCATTAGGTATTTAGCTTGTAAAGTTTTGTTGATAGGCAGATAGGCTTTGAGTTGAGGGCTAGCTGGTTTTGGTTTAGGCACCAACATTGTTAGGCCAAAGACAATAGGGACTAAACTTTTCTACGACTTTCGACAGAATTGATAGGTTTGTTATTTGTCTTGTCGTCATCCTTATTGCTGATAGACTGTCTCTCTGCTTAGACCCTGAGGTGTGACTAGTCAAGTGAATGGCTACTGATATACCATCGTTGCAGAGGCTGGCCATTACCACAGTCCTTTCCTGTAATTATTCTCTTCACTCTTTATTGCACACCAAAAACAAGTATAATAATATATATATAACAAATTACAATGATACTCGTATAGTAAAACTAACTGGAAAGTGACAACCCTCTTTCAGCAAGTCTTTTGTTTGTGAGCAATTTAAGAGTTCCCAGTAGGTAAGTGTAACGTATGGCTATGGAAAATTCATCATCATCATCATCATTTCAGCCAAAAGACGTCCACTGCTGAACATAGGCCTCCCCCAGGCGTCGCCACATTGACCGGTCCCGCGCGTCTCTCATCCAGCGGGTTCCTGCAATCTTGACCAGGTCATCGGTCCACCTAGTGGGAGGCCTTCCAACGCAACGTCTTCCGGTTCGGAAAATTGTTCGTCAAAAAATATTCTTCAAATAGGCACAAAAGAAAATATCCCACGACCTCTAGCGCTATAACGTGACCTAACTTTACCAGACAGTTTACATTGATATCTTGACAACGGTCAGCCACTAAATGGGCCTCATATTTCCTCGCCTGAGTAAGTCTCGAGAAACTAGCTTATCCCATCTCGCAGTGCGACCTAACCTCCAAAGAACATTTACGTGAAAAAGAAGCGTCGTTTGACCCTTTCTCGTTCTACCTATTTGTTTTATTTATCTCTCTCTGTCTTGTCAATTTACTCCTGAATGTTTCAGGCCCGACTTTAGTTTGCACGGTGAATATTTATAAGGTAGATCGGAAAGTCGACTGCCGAAAACGGTGTAATTTTTTTATCGGATTAAATTCGAAGCTGTAACTTCGCCGATGAAATTCAAAGTTTCTTGTTGATGATTATGTTAATTAAAATATGCTCGGTGACCATTCTGCCTTGCGTTTCCCTATCTGTATTGGGGCTGGCTTCCAGCCTAGCCAGAAGCAGCTGAATTCTTGTAATTTTTATGGGGCGACTGCCTATCTGAGTTCCAGAACCCAGTTAGTACTGTTTATTAAGATAATCCCTGTTAAAACTGGTTGGCAGAATTTCAGGCCTGTAACGGCTATCAAAAATCTGCAAAGGACAGCTCACACAGTCACACCAATAGCGTGATTTCTGAGGCACGGAAGAAACTCATCACTCAACACTCGCCATAGTTGACTGTATGCATTTAGGGATATCTAAGTAAATCTACGGGACCCCATTGACAAGAGTTTCCGTGGTAACCCACAGATGTTCGCTTTTAGTGATAGGAAATGTGTAATAGTAAGTCAGGGGATTATAGGCGTGATCTTATGTGACTAATATCATAGCTGGAGAGCAGTGGTGGCCCAGTAGTTGCGGCCCCGACTTACGAACAGTGAGTCGTGGGTTCAAACCCAGGCAGAGGCACATTACTTTGTGTAATTTATTTCATCACCACTGCTCTCAAAACCGTGAAGGAAAACATCGTGAGGAAACCGACATGTCTTCGAACCAAAAATTCGAAGACATGTGACATCTGCCAATCCGCACTGGGCACGCGTGGTGGATTATAGCCCGTCCCTCTCCTTGAGAGGAGGCCTGAGTCCCTGCAGTGGGAAAATTATAGGCTGATGATGATGATGATGAATATCATATTCTTCTTCTTCTTCTTTACGAGTCGATGATCTCAAATTATGTTAGACCAGTATGTAGCCACCTGCACAGCTCTATCACTTGCATCGAGTAAATCCTGAAAGGTGCCAGTGGATGTGCAGGTTGGGCAGGAAAGGAGGTGGCGCTTATCCTGTAGAGGCTCCATCATAATTATCCATAACATACCCAAAAGTAGGTACCACTAAATATCATAAGTAGATTATATCCACCAATTTTGACACACTCATACCCATGACGTACATAATTGTTAATTACTATGATTTGATTGACAACTAATATTGATTATCCGCAGTGGGATTTATTGAATTGTATAATGCTATTAGTGTATCAATAGATATTGAAGCCCTCTATAGATTAATTGAGTGGGGTATGAGTAAAGGTAGTAGAGTAAATAAGCGGTATAATAGAAATATTGCCTGGACGTGTATCATGAAAGCTGGTTCGAAGTGGCACTAAAAAAGAGTTCTTGGAAAAGGATTAAGAGAGATTTTCTTTCCCACCAGTGGGACAGGACGGGCTAAGGACGCCGATGATTCTTAAACTTCAGAAATATTCAGGGCGCTATGATCACACATAGCAGGCTCATCATTGCTATCTGCTTAGTATTTTCCTAACTATAGGGGGTCGAAATTGAGTCTTGACTGGTCGCAACTCCATCCATTTATGTAGTTTGAAAAAAATGACGTGTAAATTGATTTGTAACAAAATATTTACAAAATAAATATAATTTATCATTAAAACAATACTGCTTAGTGACGTCATAGTAACCCCCCAGGACGCAATGAAAATATGCGGAAACTGTAAAGATGAAAATATATAAACGTGTCTGTCTACGTTTTAGGTAGCTTTAGAACCCAGATTATTTACAGTTTCTTGGCTATGAGGATCAGTTATAGTAACAACTACGTTACCTAACAAACGATATTGTATAGAATATCCCGATTCCGAATCATAACAAGAACGGGTTATTAGTTAAACATATTATTGAAACTCGATACGAGAGCAAATTATACAATTTGAACAAACATCTGTTGCATACAATGTGATGACTTTGTATACAAACTGCAATATATCTTCTTTATTCTTTATATACTTATAATAACTAGCGACCCGCCCCCGCTTCGCACGGGTGGAATGTGCTACATATTATAAACCTTCCTCTTGAATCACTCTATCTATTAAAAAACCCACATCAGAATCCGTTGCGTAGTTTTAAAGATCTAAGCATACATAGGGACAGACAGCGGGAAGCGACTTTGTTTCATACCATGTAGTGATAGTGATAATTATAATATAATCCTAAACGGCTGGACCGATTTGGATAAAACCCGGTAGGTTGCGCTCCTGTCCGGGCAGGACGACGTCTGCTAGGTCCGCTAATAATAATATATAATATTCCGCAGACCCGGCAGGATATGTTGGGGCTACGGGTTGTTCGAAAGAGAAACGGCGGCCCCGGACACAAAGGACCAAGTAGGAACATGGGTGGCTTTTAGTCAGTAGAAGTCTGACACACTCTTCCGCTCCGCCCACAGTGGGAGAAGTCATTTAATGAATTCCTACCCTCCAAAACCAATCTGTAAGATTATCAAACTTTTAGTTAGCTGAATAAAGTTTTACTAGGGGTATGAACAATTAGGACATCAAACTGCCTCATTAGTCGAACGATCGCAAATGCAACTTCCTGCATAGGTTCTGTAGCAAATGGTTTTTCGATTAGAGTAGTAGTAGCAACGGAGTCTGGATCTGTGCAATGTTCATGGTAAAAGGCACGCTCGCCCATAATATAACTGAAGCATGTGGGGGTACCATACTATTTGGAACGACAATGATTACAAGCGCAATCTTAGATATATTATTATCTATACTTCTATACTAATATTATAAAGAGGTAAAGTTTGTGTGTTTGTATATTTGTTAAATTGTAAGGGGTAATCTCGGGATCTACTGAACCGATTTTAAAAATTCTTTCACCAATAGAAAGCCACATTATTGCTGAGTGTCATAGGTTATATAAAAAACCGAAAAATAAAAAGGCTTTTACGTGGTAGTCCGTTTTGCAAAGTGAATCTGAGAAAAAGCCAAAGCAGCGGAGGGCGCGGGATGGTTTCGGGTTTAATTCGGTTCGCGTTCGTGCTCGCTTCGGGAGAAAGGGGCGTGGCCTTTTACATCAGCTGATCTGAGAGGTAGGTATCCGCGTGGCTCAGTCGCGTGGTCGGCTTCTTACGCAGCGGACGTCCCCGAAATTGAATTTTTCGAAACGTAATTAGCACACTTTCGATATATAATTATGCCCAACGAAGTGGGCACGGGTCAGCTAGTTTATTATAGCTAGCCTATGTTGTCCCACTGCTGAGCAAAGGCTTCCCTCCATTCCTTCCAACGGTCGCGATTCTGTGCAACGTCTCTCCAATTCTCAAGGAAGACATCCAGTTTGTCCCGCCATCTCCTACGTGGTCTGCCACGACCTCGTGTAACTGTTTCAGGGCATCAATCCTGAGCTTTACGGGCCCACAGCTCGTTCGGCATGTGACAGACATTTCCTGCCCAGTCCCATTTAAGTATGGCAGCCTTTGGGCCACGTCAACAATTTGCGTTTTGGAGCGCAGTGTAGTGTTTCGAACCCGATCGGTTAATTTTACACCTAAGATACTGCGCTTAAATGTTATGTTAAGGCAAAAAATACAGTCTTCAAACACAGAGGTGTTCAACAGGCCTCCACGGTTCGCTATTTTTAAGTACACTTGGCACAAACAGGGCCGTATGTCTCGCCAGCCAACTTTGCCGGTTAATCTTCCACGACAAGAGCTATGCGCAAAACTTGAAGCGAAACAAGAAGTCAAAGTTTCCAGCATATACTTAGGTCAATGTTCCAAGTTACCTACTTAGCATCGTTTGACCTCAATGAACCTTAAACTTATTCACTGTGTGGGGGACATCGTGGCACTAACTTTTATCAAGTATTTTGTACACTGTAAGCAAATCAAGTTACCACAATCAGTCAATAATATTAACAATGTTTTATTTAAACTTCATGTGCAGGTACAGTGCGATCAAATTATCTTGGCAGGTCTGAACATAGGCTCTGCGAACTTTTACGCATGTAAACTTGTGAAGAAAACTGTTATTGCCAGATAAACCAATACTTAAACGATCAGAAAATATCTAATATAAACAGTGAGAAATACAAATAAAATAAATATCATAACACTTTTAAACATTAGTTGTAACAAAATGACCTGCACGAAGTTCGGACCTGCCAAGATAATTTGATCGCACTGTACATAGGCGGAATGAATGCCTCTAGGTATCAGGCTGCGGGTTCTTCGAAAGAAATATCGTGGCCTCGACACAAAGGGCTAAAAAGGAATATGGGTGATTTTTAACCAGTAGAAGTCTGGCACTCTCTACTGCTCTGCCCAGTGCGGGAGGAGTCATTAATTGATGATTTCCCACCCTATAAAAAAAAGGTATTTTGTAGCAGTCAACCTTTGGTTGAAATAGGACATCATTGCAACAGGGTACAAAATAATATCTAAACAATAAAAAATAAATCAATGTCAATTTATCAAAACATTTCCGGAATCAGGTACGGAATCCATTGAAAAAGTTTGTGCGCCAAGGTCTCATAACCTTTTTTTTTTGGTGGGTGAAAATCATCGAATAACCCCCCCCCCCCCCCCCCCCCGCTCTTGGGCAGAGCGGAGGGGAGTGTCAGACTTCTACTGACTAAAAACCCATGTTCTTTCTTCGCCCTTGTGTCGGAGCCGCGTTAACCTTTCGATAATCCACAGCCCCGACGGGCGTCGGCCCTTGCCCCTTGGGTCCCTTCCATATTGCTGAGATCTCTTTGAGACGCGCGTGGAACACGTACGCGCCGCCGACACGGGTCTCATAACCTTCTGTGAAGATCCCTCTTCTAATGTTCTCTTCCTTACTTACGTTCGCATATTAGCCTATTTGTATAATTCATGATCATGACAAATATATGCAATCCATTCTCCTTTGACACACACGATACCGTAAATCAAGAACTTTTCTACAAATTAAAGCATTACTACGCCATTTTTATTTCCAGATCAGTTCGGTATTGTACATAAAACAGTTGAAGTTCTAGCCATCTGTACGCTAAGTTGGAGAATGATTAATGTTTGTTGGCAACTTCCATGTAAAATATGTACCATACAAAACACGTGCGATGCCTCGGTACAGCTTGAGCGAGTCTGTAGTGCGGTGCGAGTGGGAGCGTGTTACTTGGGTTAGTTTCTGGACGTCTGTATTGTTTAGATACGAAAAGAAGCAGTGCTAGTCTAATGATGTGACCGTGAGACTGCCAAGTCAAGAAAGAGATACCGCGGCCTCGGCAAAAGAGCTGAAGGAACATCAGTAGAAGTCTGACACTCTGCCCAGAGCGGAACAAGTAATTTGAAGATTTCCCGACCCAAAAAAAAAACAATAAAAAGGCATGCACCTTTGATTTTTCGGATTCAAGTGCGTATTGTAAAATTACTTATCCCTTGTCCCTTGCTTTCGGCGAGGACCTGAGAGATATTCCTACTGCATGACGGCATGTAAAACCAAGTCAGAAGCCCTACGTGGTACCTATACAAAGTCGGACGTCAGGTAAGCCAAGTCAAGGCTTAGGCAATAAACACACGATGAAGAAATAATTTTGCGAAGGCGTAGTTTGCAAATATCGAAGGATATATCTTAGCCCAATAGAATTGCTCGTAGAACGGCTGGCCGATGGGGCCGAAAAGTTTTGGAATGGCGACCGCGAACCGGAAGACGTTGCGTTGGAATGCCGCCCACTAGGTGGACCGATAACATGGTGATGATTGCGGAGACCCTTTGGATGCGAGACGCACGGGACCGGTCAATGTGGCGACACCAGGGGGAGGCCTATGTCCAACAGTGGACGTCTTTTGGCTGAAATGATGATTCATCAATATGATGAATAGAAGTGACATAATAACACGACATACCTTTTCAATATTCCTTTCCCTAGCCCGCTCTCACTAAAACCACATCAATGTTTAATAAAACATGGAACAACATTTGCTAGGTCTTTACATCAAAATAAAGCGACTTGTTATTATGAAGTCATATCGCGATATCGTCACAACTTTTACTTAATATTTACTTAGGTACGTTCAAAGTTCTTATTGGTGTATCTTTAGTTTTCAAAGACATTGTTTATACTAACGAGACAAGGTCGAGCGGTAGATTTTTGACGATCGTTACGTAATCAGAAGCCTGAAACTCTGATAACGCAGTACCGAGGGGTAACGTTTTACCCTGTAACCGGGTAGATATATAGGTAGTCGCTCCCTGTTGACTCCTGGTGATCAGATTGATATGGTTAGGCTGCTAGCTGAATAATTGGTTGTGGGTTCGAACCCAGGCAGGTGCATTACTTTATGTAATTTATTTCATCATGTCTAAGAACCAAAAAAATCGAAGACATGTGACACCTACAAACCCATCCATCCCTCTCCTAGAGAAGAGGCCTGAGTCCCTGCAGTTGGAACATTATAGGCTGATGATGAATAGCCCACCACACACAACAACTGTCTATACAGAGAATCCTTTCTTTTCTATGAAGGATGAAGAACTTTACTCCTTATTCTTCATACCCCTTTACCCGGTAGGCCAGTAATAGCCCAACACTAAAGTAAAACCAGGTAAACCACTGTTAATCTATTTATACACCGACTTACCACTTAACAAAGCCATTACTAGTCCACATTTAACATCTATTGCTATGTTTTACAGCTGTTCAGGCGCCATACTTAATGTTGCGTGAAATCAGAAATCAACGTTTGACGGGTTTTAGTTACCAATCAATGTTTGGAAGTAATTATTAAGGAACTGTTAAAGCTGGACTTTCAACGATGACGTATGTACAGTACAGTACAGTTGTAGTAGTTTGCTTGCAGGCGTGCAAGCAAACTACTACAATCTGTCAAAGGTCAATCGATTTTCAACTTAATCGTTAAGTCCCAGTGGTACAAATCCAGATTCTAAGGAGTCTGGATTTGTGTCCGGCCACTACTGATAAAATCCTGCAGGAAAACCAATAACACTTTGCCCGACCAGGGTGCTTACTCTGGAATATAATTCCGATAGATCGACATTGGTCAAACGTCAGTTGGTTGAGTTAAACGTCAGGGATTGGCTAGACTCAGTGAGTCCAGCCAATCGCTGACGTTTGACTGACAATTCCAATGTCGATCTATCGGAATTATATTCGAGAGTAAGCACACTGGGATTCAGGAACTCAGCAGTCGGAAGAAACAAACTAGGCTGTCAGTGTTTTTCCGCTATACTTTGTCTAGCTCCTAGTGCAAGCAGATGAATAATGTGAAGATGACGTAGATATACATTTTATAAGTACTAAAACGCTGATTAATTTATTGAACTGTCCGTCATAGGTTTTCACAAGACATTTAGATCCTAAAAGAACAATTGCCATCGTCCATATTGCAAATCGACGCCTTATACCGCAAATTCGGAGAGGCGGGGCGTGCAGCGTGCAGCGGGGAATTGAATGGAATTCCATTCAATTCCATTCAACTCCACGCTGACTCCCCGCTGCACGCTCTAAAAAACGCGTCTCCGAATTTGCGGCCTTAGACAATAATGAGTACTCATTTAAAACACCGTAACATTTAAATCCACAGACATACAGTCAATTAAAGTGCACAACACGTCATACAGTTCATCGAACCTGCACAAGCGACACAATACCAACATCGAGCGCTCATCGCTCTATTATTATAATCATTTCGTGATCTGCAACCAATAACGCACATAATCACGGTATAATTGGACGTTCGGGCCGCTCGTGTGTCACGAATCATATTTCTTTATAAAGTTTATTCTATTTATGTTAGGAACGAGTATTGTTCAGTGCTTTGTTTTAAAGGTAAAGCGTGAAAATGAGATCGTGAATGATTTGTTATATAATTGTGGGCTGAATTGATTTTAAATTGTATATTTTCAATGAGTAACTTCAAGCATTACCTTGATATTTCAACAACATCGTCATATCAGCCGCAAGACGTTCAACTTCAACGCACACGGGCTTCGACCCCGTGTTGACTCCCGTGTTCTGTCAGCGGTCCAGCTAAATTTTGCGAAAATTTAGCTGGGCGCTTGAGTGGTTACTTGCGCCTGCCGCATATGTCCACCAAAGTTTCCGATTCAACAAAATTTCGGCGCGCCTAATTAAAACGACGATATCTCCGAAATTACGTTAGTCAGCTCAGCTCGCTACCAGCCCCCTTAGCATGGCGTTTCTATCTCTATTCTTCCAAGAATCGACAAAGCTCTTTCTATTCTACTTGACAAGTCTTCCTCCCGAGCATGGCGCAACCCGTTGACTCGTATTTCTTCCAAGAGATATATATATATATATATATATATATATATATATATATATATCATTGGAATCGTTATTAAATTAACAGGTTATGTATGGTTTAGTATAAATTTGCCTTGTGATGTATTAGTGTGTTCAGTGTTAGGGGAATGTGATCGCCACTTCAGAACCTTTTGGCTCCGAAAGCCAACTTTTGTGCGCGAAATTTTCAGTGGAAAACACCCAGAAAATCGCACTACAATCATGCTTAATGCTGTTGAGTTACACATCTGATTTCAGACCAAAAACCGGCTGAAGATTTAAAAAGGCAGGCGGAAAATTTCATGTAGATTCAGTCAAGTTCTACCTTCATCATAACTTACATAATATCACGCCTATAATCCCCAAAGTGATTGGTAGAGGTATCCCTTATAGTACACCTACATTTCGCCACTTATGTATGTTTTAAGTCCCATGTAGGTAATAGGGTCCTATTACCTACATGGGACTTAAAACATACATGTCGCCTTCGTAACGTTTAAAAAAAATCTTTCTTTTATCAAAGCTGATCTTCTAACGTGTACCTACTAAACGTAAACCCGTACGTTTAGTACAGAGTACAGCTATACACAAAGTGCGTTCCGAGGAGCACTGGGACTCCGCAAAGCCTTTCTGGAGGGTCCACGAAAATAAAAAATGTCATAATTTAATAAAATACTGAAGGGGCCCTAAAACCATTAGCCTTGCAAATGGATGAGTTTACTGATGTTGCTGGCCATCTTGCTAGTTATTGTGCGATATCCATATAAATTTTTAACCCTTGTGAGAAGCGATATCTGGATTCTAGGGTTCCTTCAAATACTCCGCTTCTCAAAAGGGTTCCGTAGCCGTAGTAAAAGCGCTAGTTTAGTATATCAAACATGTAGGTACTATTCATAGCAATAGGGGATCGGACTGGGTCAAAATAATATGATTCTGTTTAGTCCGTAAGTTAGATTATCGAAAAATATTGAATACGTGTTTTTTGTTTTATCAAATCAATAAAAAATGACAAAGATAAAACGCGTCAAAGATTTTGGAGTGGGGTTTGAAACGTCACTTGTGTCGTCAAAATGTACTATCATATGACGTCACACGAGTTTTCGAAGCACTGTATCGTCTTCATTTTAAGTTTACGTGAAAAAAAGAAAAAATACGTGTCCAATAATTTTTGGATATCTATCTGACGGACTAATTAGTTTTTTTTTTTTTGTCCGATCCCCTATTGCGAGTGGAAAGAGCGACGGCGAGTGCGCATTTAAATAGAATCGGTCAGAAATAAGTAGTTCACTAAGTATACATAAACACGTAATTGGATAACATTACATGAATATGACCAAGACTAAGATTATGGCAAATATCAACAGCTGTTCAAATTCTTCTGTCAAAGTTGGAAATGAAGAGTTGGAGATAGTTGACCAGTATGTCTATCTCGGTCATATTCTTTCCTTTGGCAAAGAACACCAAAAAAAGGAGATATCTCGAAGAATACAGCTTGGGTGAACCGCGTTTAGTAAATTAGACGACATTTAAAAAACAGCCAAAGTTCCGCTATGTCTGAAGTCCCGCCTCTATAACCAGTGTGTTCTGCCCACAATGACATATGGTGCCGAAACATGGACGCTCACGCAGGAGACTGTGCACAGATTGAGAGTTGCACAGAATCTGTGCAACGCTCCATGGCTATCTGATAGCCATGGAGCGTTCCATGCTAGGCATAAAACTTATAGACCGAGTTCCTAACGTCGAAATTCGAAAACGTACAAAGGTTTTCGATATTGGTAATCGCGTTACGGAACTCAAATGGAGTTGGGCAGGACACCTAGCAAGGCGCAGTGATGACAGGTTGACTAAGGCTATCACTGAATGGCGTCCAAGAACTGGAAAAAGAAGTGTGGGTCGTCCAGCGGCAAGATGGGCAGACGACATAGTTACCATCGGGGGAAAAACCTGGATGAGGCTGGCACAGGACCGTAGGGAATGGCACAAGAAAAGGGAGGCCTATACCCAGTAGTGGGTGAATTCAGGCTGTGGATGATTATGATGACACCTTCAATCCACGAGTATATAATTACTTAGATATATATGTATCCAACAGTGGGGACTCTTCTTCAGTTATGTTTTAAGTTCCATGTAATAGGGGACGAGTACAGATATAGATAGACCTAGATATCGCAAGAGCAACTTCCCGTGCCTCTTTTCGTGCCTAGCTTACGTACAAAAATCGTAAGTGGCCACTTTCGCGCTCAGTCTGCATCGGTGTATAGCGCTAGTCGGACGTCGACGCCCGCCGGTGCAAAAGGCAGGGTTGGGGCGAAGGGGGTGTCGCACGCGGCGGCGTCTTTGAATCGATTTGATTTTCCGATTTTCAGTGCTTGTGACGTCATAATAGGTGGTCAAAAAATTGCACGGTTTTCATACAAATTGTGATACTTGCGTAATCTACGTCGATATATTTCTATGGGGGCGAGCCTATTTGCCTTCAGCTGGTCACGAATCCAGACTCTGTGTCCGTTCGAATTCCTACTTTTTTTTGTTTACCGACCTAATTTATTTAGGAGATGCCCTCCTAGTACTAGACTGCTGAGATGACGAGAAATAGAGAAGAATGGAAGAAGAAGACATGTTGCGCCGACCACAAATGAATTGGGGATAAGGGCAGGGAATGGTAAAGCCCTCCTAGTATTTCTGCGCCTTACCTACTGTGGGTTATCCCTTTTTTTGTGACGCTAGCTGTCATGTCATTTATCATCATTGTTCATCATCATCATCATCCACAGCCCAAATTCACAGACTGCTGGCTAATGGCCTCTCTTTTCTGGTGCCAATCTCCACGTTTTTATGCCAGCCTCATTCAGGTTTTTCCCTCGTTTGTAACTATCGTTGTTCACACTATCTTAATCCTAACCTAATCATACTTTTTTCCGACACTGGAAATCGATTCCAGGACTTCGTGCTCAGTCTGCTTGTGACCAGTCAGGCTTGCGACCACTGGACTAATGAGACATCCAAAAATAGAATCAGTCAGAAATAAGTACTTTACTACAATAGGCAGGTACTTGATCGTAATGAAATGTGAATGACTTTAAAGGCCTTGAATTTGTTGTTAGTAAAAATATAATAGATTGACGTAAAAAATTATTTTATTACGCCATTACTGTGTTTTAGGAAAAAATATGTATGGGCTTCTCCGTTTTATAGGGTTCCGTAACCGAAGGGTTTACGACGGGACCACCGACTTGTGTGATGTGTGTGCCGCCCTGTGCTTTATAAATGTACCTAATTACCTATTAGTATTTATTATTATTGAAAAGATCTAGTAGATTTAGAATCTATTACTTTAGATAAAATTTCGCTTACTCGTATATTTAATTCATTATTGGAAGAAAATATTTGACATGATTCTTTTTCTGATTAAAGGACGACCCCTGAAAAACCTGCAGTGTTTCTTAAAACCTAAGATGAAAACTTAATTTTCTTTCCAACGCAATATGTGTATTTTAGTATGAAAACTACCAAATACAAAGCACATAGCATAGATCATACTAAATTCCCTGATGTCACATGAAAATAAAATTACATCAATTTACAACAACGATATTACATACCTACCAATAAAACTTCATACATTTGACATTATGACCGCATAATATTTTGTGAAATGAAAAACTATAAATTTAGATTAATTTAACTTTACCTACAGACATTAAACAAATAACATAACAATGACAATCACAATTTACATAACAATTGTTATATTTACAAAGACGAGTTCGTTGAACGTCACAAAATGGATGACAATACAAATTACAGTCACTCAACTTTCAACTCTGTTTGTTGACTTTTATTGTCGAGTTTCGTATGTGTAAAATAATTTGTGTGTTCTCTCGTTAATTTCCCTAACAAAGATGTATGATCTACTAAACATTGTGTTGATTTTAAATGAAAATTTACTGTTTCGTCTGCCTTTATATGTATACTAGCTTTTGCCAGCAGCTTCGCCCGCGTATAAATTTCGAATTTCCATGCAAACTTTCAACCCCTATTTAACTCCCTTAGGGGTTGAATTTCGAAAAATCCTTCCTTATTCCTACTCTACATTATAAAGGGAACCTATGTGCAAAATTTCAGCTTTCTAGGTCCAAGGGCTTGGGCTGGGCGTTGATAAGTCAGTCAGTCAGTCAGTCAGGACTTCTCTTTTGTATTTATTTAAATAATATTAGATTGACTTGCTTGCTATTTTTAACAGTCAAATGTATCCAGGTAAATAAAAAAAAAAAAATGTATCCAGGTAAAAATTATAAAAGATTTACTCAAAGACTGCTTCAAAAAAGTGAAATCATTTATTTATCTATCTAAGTAAAAAGAAAAGTCCTGACTGACTGACTCATCAACGCCCAGTCCAAACCCTTGTCCCTAGAAAGCTGAAATAAATAATAAATTTTAACTGATGTGATTGGCCGATTTCCGTACATCTCCTCTCGCCTCCGCTCCTCTCCGCTTTGGTGGAAACCATGCTTACTGCATAGAAACGTACGTACGTTTTCGTATCAAGTTTTTTCAATTAACACATTCGACTCCACCCCCACTTTCATAAAGCTCCTGTGCCATCCCGCCATACATAATGCAAGTCGACCCTCCTGGGGGTCACTGGCATTACGTTTGGGAAAATGTGAACCCTCCTGTAGGGCTCTCGGCATTAGGTTTGGAACTAAGTTTTAAAACCAAAAAATATGTGGTGCTCAACCTTTTGTGTTATTTTTAAAATTTATAGAACTTTTCGTTGATCTAGTGGTGGCAAGCACTGGTGATCATGAGATCATGGGTTCGATTGGGGTCGGGCAAGTATTATTGGGTTTTTCTAGCGGGAATTTCTAGTAGCAACTACGGAGTCTTGATTTGTGCCCGATTGATGGCAATAGGGTCGTCCCCTATTACATGGGACTTCAACATAACTAACGAAATGTGAAACTATTAGGTACACCTCTGCCCAACCCTTCGAGGATTACAGGTGTGATGTTATTTTATACTCGGTCAAATTAAATTAGCTAGCGATACTCCGCATAAGTGATGAGTATCGATATTATTCGATATCTACACAAAAGAAACCAAATAAGCAACTGCCTATCTGACCTCCACAGTCCAGTTAGACCTGTCAAGTCCTGACCACCAGTCTTACCAAAGGTAATACAGGTTGCAGACCAGTCTTACTAGTCTTACCTTGGTAAGACCTTGGTAAGAAGCTTCATGTAAAATACTGGTATTCAACTGTTCCGGTAAGACTGGAAGCCGACCCCAATATCCTAAGTTAAATTGACTAAGAACGTATTTAAAACATGAAAAAATCCCGTTTCTTTCATTTTTTTTTACAAGGTTATTGGAAAAAAACATGAAATTTATATGCCTATTAGCCAATTTTATTGAAACTTTCCAATGAAATATTGAAAAAAAAACTATAATAAGCATTTTTAGAAAAAAAAAAAAATCGTTCCAACGGTTTTTCACCCCTGAAATAGGACCTACCACGTGGGCTCTCGGCATCTAGGAAGAGGTCTAAAATTTATTGAAAATAAAAGTGCTTGTAATCTAAAACCACTGCGTATTCTCATTTATCTTGTTAAAATATACAACTTTTTTTTTTTACATTATTTCATGCTGTTTTCGCAAAGAAAAATCTACAATCAAAATGAGCCCTCGAGGAGGGCTCCCGGCATCGGTGATACGATTTGAGTGAGCCCTCCAGGAGGGCTACCGGCACTGAAGGTGTTTTTCTCTTGTTGTACAAATGTCAGCACATCCAAGCTACTGAACTTTCAAATTTAACGGTCAAGTTGAGAACCTATTTAAGAAATTTGACAGATCGAATTTACCGCTATGCAAAACGCTATTTGAAGGAATGCGAATTTGCACTTTAATAAACGGGCAGTACAGTTCACGCCTTTTGATCGAGATTATTTTATTGTGCAGACTGAAATTTGAGCGCTATAGTTACGCGCGCCCTAACCGATGTGCGTGAAGGGTTCCGAGTTCGAGCCTCGGATGTAACAAATCTTTTTGTGAATCTGAAAATTGAAAAAAGGATTTTTTCATAGAATTATTGATGTTTCTCTTCATATTTTCTGTTTACATTATCAAAGTTTTTTTAGTAAATGTTGATTTTAAAATAGTTTCTTTCAGTACGTCGCGCGTCGTCGTGAGTTGAATTAACAGGAACGAATTAGTCGGAATAGACTAAAATAATCCACAATCAGATCTACATGGGAAATGTCAATCTTCGTTTAGAGTACCAAACAATGTAGTACTTTTGTAACAAATAACAAAAATGAAATAAGTAAATAACACACCAAATGTCTAAAAACATGCCAAAGAAATGTAAAAAGAAAGATAAAAGTAAAAAATAAAATACAAAAATAAATGTCCTCTATGGGGATCGAACTCTAGACTTTTAGCTTCATCTCTAGTTTCACCCTTATTTCTCACCCGTCAAATTGAGTCCTGCATCGCGCTATTAACTTTTTCTTGCCACATAACACCAGTACGACATTTTGCGCATCGCGTATGGGGAGTCCGTGTCTACTCAGTATAACCACTCGTCCATAGAGTATAGTATCTGTATAGTATCTGTCTTTGACGGCTGAGTGGATAACACTGTTACTAATCCCATCCCACATTGTGGAATACAGACTAGTGCAGTGAATCTGTCTAGAGCTAGAGACAATGTCTATGACATTTCTCGGGCGGGACTTCATCTTTCATAGCCCAATCGGCCGATGGGCAAAATGGAAAATGGACGGAGGAATATGGTCCCGTTAGGCCCATATATGTTCTGTGAATTATGTTCTGTGAATATGGTCCTCCACCCCACTGCAGTAGACAATTTGACTCCCTTTTGTGACTTTGGTTCGTTTTTTACCAGGCGGCTAATTTAAAAAATATTTAAATCGAAAAATACAAAGTAGGTATTGCAGCCTGCGGGGCGGTTCGAACGTGCGACATTTTATCACTGATTACCCAAATAGGGTGTCCAGGGTGTCCTTTTTCATAAGGCGAGATTTTTTAGCTGGTACTTTATTTGATTAATATTTTTATTAAAGTCAGTTGTTTTAGTCATACAAGAATTAAATCAAGTTCAATTTTGCGACAATTAAACATTATGATTCCATATCTTTAGTCCCTAACTACACGTAATGCTTTCTTTAGCTCTATCAGTGTTAACACTCGTTGTTTTTTTTATTAACTGTGTATATTAGTTAGGTAATTACTAATTAGATAAAAACATATTAATATAAGTAGTGAAAGTCAATCTTCCATGTTTAGCAAAATATTACCCCCTACAATGTTACATTACAAGCGTACATACTTTACCTCTTCACAATATTAGTATAGATTTAAGTTAAAGTTTTGTAATTGTGTCTAAATATTAATTTACCTACGTCTATAAAGCCGCGAAGCTCTACAAACACTAGAACAATATTTTCTTAACAAAACCAATTTGTAGAGAATACCTACATTTCAATTACCCTACTAATAATATTAATTTATTTGTCCCCAGGTAAAGCGTTAACATAGAGGTGTTAATTAATTCAAATATATACAGGTAAACCGAATATTAGCATAAATTGTAGTTTGTTTTGGGAAGCTTCGATTAAAGTATGTAAATATATATCAAATCCTAAGTTTTTAAACTGACATGGTTAGGTACTAACATTATTATTGATATTGAAAACGGGATATTTGCCATGTGGTGCTTGTAACAGCGCCGAAATATCAGGAACTCGAAAATAAAACTAAACATGGTTGTTGATTTGATATTATTATTGATATTGAAAACGGGATATTCCGTTTTCAATATCAATAATAATATCAAATCTTTGTTGACTATGTGGTAATAGTCATCACCGTGAATGGCGATGGGATGGCTATTTGTCATGGGGATGCTGTGGGTCTAGTATAGTTTATAACATAACGTCACGCCTGTAATCCTCGAAGGGTTAGGCAGACGTCTACCCTTCAGTAATTCAGTACACACACAAACGCCAGTTAGATTTAAGTCCCACTTCATGCGAGCCGGGCGGGGCGAGATAAACTTTGTGGCAATTATTTTACTGAGAAATTCTTGATGGAAAAACCCAATAACAATTTGCCCGACCCGGGAATCAAACCCAGGACCTCTTGCGCAGCAATCGCGATTCATCGTCTGCCTAGCCTTTTCCCAACTATATTGGGGTCGGCTTTCAGTCTAACCGGATGCAGCTGAATACCAGTATTTTACATGGAGCGACTGCCTATCTGACCCCCACAACCCAGTTAATACTAGGTAATACAATACCCTTTGGTAAGACTGGATGTCAGAATTTCAGGTCACTGACTATCTGTAACGACTGCCAAAGATCTATAATATATATAGCAGCCGGGACCAACAGCTTAACGTGCTTTCCGAGGCACGGAGGAAACTCGGTATGTCGGGCGGTCACCCATCCACAGACCGACCTAGGCAAGCACAGCTTTACCTAAAGATCGACCTGAGTGGCAGTTCTTATTAAGCCACGAGCTCCTCTGCGCAGCAATCGCGATTATGACCACTATATCAAGACATTTGTATAATATAAATCACACGGGGAACTAGCACTTTTCTGCTGTTACTTCCTGTTCTCCTATCTCGTACGTCTAGTCGCAAGCGTAAAGCAAAATTCGTCTGTTACCGTTTAGAAAAATAGATCATAATAGGAAAATGGCAACACGATGGTTGCCGGAAGACGGACGGAAGAAAGAGGTGGCGAGACGATCTGGACGCACACCATGTGGGCTGGTTCGAGGTGGCTCAGGAAAAGAGCACTTGGAAGGAATTGGGGGAGGCCTTTGCCCAGCAGTGGGACAGTCATCATAAGCCTATAATGTTCCCACTGCAGGGACACAGGCCTCTTCTTTAGCAGAGGGATGGGCTATAATCTACCACGCGGGCCCAGTGCGGATTGGTAGATCCAGTGTTGTTTGACTGGCCTGTTGGTCTAGTGGTTAGTGACCCTATAAACTGCTATGCCGGAGGTCGTGGGTTCGATTCCCACCCAGGACAAATGTTTGTGTGATGAGCACGATCATTTGTTCTGTGTCTGGGTGTAATTTATCTATAATATGTATGTATTTAGAAATATATAAGTATGTTTATCAGTTGTCTAGTACCCATAACACAAGCTCTGCTTAGCTTGGGACTAGATGGCGTTGTGTGATAGTTGTGGAATATTATTATATTATTATTATTATAAGTGTGGATTGGTAGATAGATAGACAGTGGGACAGTACAAAGTATTACAAAAAAAAAAATAGGTAAATAATATGAATTCCGTTAAAATTCGTAAAATGGTCACAGCCGCAGTTAATGATGTCTGAAAGAGGCGCCGGGTGACTGAAAAGATGTGTGGAAATCGGTTTTCGTGGTATGGGCACAGGTATGGGCATGTGATGCGGTCGCGGAGGAATGAGGAAAATATTTTGAGAAAGGTTTTGGATATGAATGTGGATCAGTTTAGGAGTAGAGGAAGACCAAAGAAACGATGGATGGACTGTGTTAACAATGATCTTCTATCTTCTATCTATTATTATCTATATAAATAAAAAGAGAAGTCCTGACTGACTGACTGACTCATCATCGCCCAGCCCAAACCCTTGGACCTAGAAAGCTGAAACTTTGCACAGAGATTCCCTTTATAATGTAGACAAGGAACAAGGAAGGATTTTTCGAAATTCAACCCAGCAGTGCAAGTACGTAGCACTCGATTCGCTTCGATTCGATAAATCTGACAGTTATTCTCGATAAAATGAGCTTTTATCGAATCGAATCGATGTCGCAAGTACGTAAATAATATTTTAACGATCGGTAGATAACTCTAAAATTTAAACGATTTTATCGAAAATGCAATTACGAAACGACATTTTGACAGTTTGACATTCCGCCCACGATAAATCTTGTCGACGCGTGTTACGTACTTCCAAATTCGATAACAAGCTCGATAAAACTGACAACGATAACGATCTCGATGTCTTATCGATGCAAAGTTCGTACTTGCACTGCAGGTACTTAAATAGGGGATGAAAGTTTGTATGGAAAATCGACATTTTCACGCGGGCGAAGCCGCTGGCAAAAGCTAATAGAGCATAAAAAGATCTCATGAGATGACGAGAAATAGAACAGTATGAAAGAAGATGATATGCTGCGACCTGAATTGAATTGGGTTAGGCTCAGGGATAGGGGCTAGAGAGTGAGATGATGATGGCGCAGACGCAGTTACCTACTATTATAAATGGTCCATTTTTTAACCGACTTCTAAAAAAAGAAGGAGGTTCTCAATTCGGATGTTTTTAAGCTATTGCATAGCTTCTATCGCGGGCCTTGAGCGTGGAGAACGAATCCAGAATTTCCCTAATGAAAATATTAAGGATTCAGTACTCAACCAGGTTGCTATGGTTACGGAAAATAACAAGGTTGTCAACTGAGGTTGTCAAAGTAAATAATTTTATAACCTCACGTTGTAAAGGTGTAAAGATTTTCTGTTTTGTCTCTCTGCTTCCTCCTTCTAAAATATTCTTACTCGTATAATTTGTGTACAAAGTGATATGAATAAACAAAGTGCATTTATTAATGAGGAAAGTCACGAAAAAATAGTGAAAGATAATGAGTGAGTACTCCTCGAGTAGGTACTCTATATACATGCTATATACATTCATTTTATTATTATTACGCATCTATCATACGTTTTATTGGTTTTTGCATTACTATTCTGCGGTCTTAGAAAACGATTCGTTTTCTTATAAAATATCGAAAATAAAATAAATAATTTTCATATTTTTCAATGTTATGACAGGCTGACAAGCTGTCAATACGTTTTCTTTTAATTTTTCTGTCGTAGAGTTTCTTACTAGCTTAGTCTATGAAGGTTACTTTTGATTTACTTATATAATTTAAATTATTTTTAAAAAATACTGCTTATATAAAATAAACAAATAATTATTTGCATAAGTTGATAAAAAATGCTATGCAATAGCTTTACCGCGGCAGTCTCCGAGTGCCACATCAACTTTTTTTTTATGTTTGTTCGGGCATAACTCCGTCACTTGCTAACCGATTTGAAAAATTATTTTTTTGTTGGAAAGGGTATACTTCTCAAATGGTCCCATATTTTTTTTATCGAAATCGGACGAGCGGTTTTTGAAAAATTAACAAAACTCAAAAAAAAACTACGTTGTCCACATTATGACCCATGAACATGTGAACCACTAAAAAGTGAAAAATAAAAACTTTTTAACAAAAATAAAACCGACTTCAAAAAAATAAACAAAAGTGAAAAATAAACTTTGGAAGAAAAATCAGTTTCTGAAGTCGTTGGCAAAAAAATGAAATCAAACAGACAAAAGTCACCGACTTCAGAAACTGATTTTTCTTCTAAAGTTTATTTTTCACTTTTTTGTGTTTTTTTTAAGTCGGTTTTATTTTTGTTATAAAGTTTTTAAGCTTTATAACACAATTCATTATAATATTATGATCTCTAAAAATCTGAAAATTTCTTAGTGAAAATGTTCATTGTAGACGCAAATGTTTATATGTGACACTAGCTTTTGCCAGTGGCTTCGCCCGCGTGAAAATGACGATTTTCCTTACAAACTTTCATCCCCTATTTAACTCCCTTAGGGGTTGAATTTCGAAAAATCCTTCCTTATTCCTTGTCTACATTAAAAAGGGAACCTCTGTGCAAAATTTCAGCTTTCTAGGTCCAAGGGTTTGGGCTGGGCGTTGATGAGTCAGTCAGTCAGTCAGTCAGGACTTCTCTTTTTTTATTTATATATATATATATATATATATATATATATATATATATATATATATTAACCCCTTTCCTGCACGTGTAAAGTCATTTCCCAGCAACCTTTAACATGCTCAAGAAAAAACTGTATTACAAAAAAAATAGCTTTACATAGCACAACTTTCTCGTCGACATACCCTACTTACCGTGGCCTCTATAAGTATGAATTACACAATACCCACACATGTTCGCACTGCCCAAGGTCAAGGACATTCGTCCCAAGGGTCACAGGGTAATAGAGAGCCGGCTTTTACTCAAGGTCACTTTCAGTTACGTCAGCATATATACGAATTAATTAAGTAGGTAGTGGTAATGTTTTTAGATTTTTATTCTGTGGGTGTGTCAGGAAACTACCTATTGATTTATGAGGGTAAGCAACCGTTCCCGCGGTTAGTGGTTGGATGGATGCCGGTTTTAACAGCGTTTGACTACATCAATGAGCGTAGTTGAATTTTGTTAAAGGCTTAGAAAACAGGCGTTTACCTCGAAAGCCTAATTTTTAAATTATGTGTCGTCTAATGTTTGTGTGTAGTAGACTGTCTCGTTAGTCTAGTGGACGCAAGCACAGCTGCTGGCTCATGCTCAGGTCGTGGGTTCGAATTCGAACGAAGTTTGATTTTTGTCCCGTTGAACACCTTCGGAAAAGTTCTGAGTTCATTTATCGGCTAGACATTTGTTTACACGCACATGATTGACTATCAGCATACTATGCACAAAGCCTAGAAAACTTTTTTGCAAATCTTAGCAAATAATTTCAGCAATTTGCGAACCCTTCTGGCTTACGCAACATTAAAAAGGAGTTACCAAAGACAATAACGAAACTTCACGAACCGGAACCGAGTTTAACCGAAAGCCTTGGATTTCCCCTCACACGTAACGTCCAAACTCTTGAGGTTAATGCACTGAGGAAATCTTCGAAGCATTTCCGACACGATTACCGAAAATCACAACCTTTACAAATCATTCCTAATCATCTCTATGTCTTGGTAATAAAGATCAATGTCGTGTAGATTATGTGTAGGAGTAAAGTTGTAAGATTAATGAGAATATTCTTGATCCTTGAACCGCAATCGCTCAAGATTTTCGGTCGGTGTCAATGGTCGTAGAAGTATAGCAGGGAGTTGGAGGTCAAATGTTTTAATTCAAGGCTGTTATACAATAATTTATAATAACTCGTGAAGAGTAGAAACTGATTCGCACCGGATATATGTAGATTTGATGGAATTTTTAGAAATCAATAAATACATAAATACCTATTCCATTTGACTAGTTTCGCGATCTACACCATTCCATAGCCGTCCCACATTAAAAATAGTCATACAATATACTTAACCTTTTTTTACTGTCCTTGTACACAGTTGTTATTGTTACCTTTTACCTTTCTAAAAGGATGTACCCCAAAACAGTGATCAAATAAATCACTGAAAAATTAGACAAACACAAAATATCTCCAAAGTTCTCCCTTAATAAACTGCCCCATTTGTCATCCACACCGGTCGAATTTGTCCATAAAACCGCCACTTTTATTTCGCAAGCAACCCATTACTCTGATAAACATTAAATTAACAGTACAAAAAAAACTCTCCTACATAACTTTTTGTCTCAATAAAGCAACGATAATAACAATTCGCTAACGACTTATAAATTTTGTACGAATGAGAGGAAACAATACAAAAATGGAATACGGAACCCCATTAGAGGACAATACCGGCCGCCATTTTAAAAACATGAGCTGTGTCAATAACACTCTTTGGTCGTTGTTTTTTTTTGCACAATGTTTTCATAATGCCTTGTTTTTGTGCGCTGGCAATTATTTACGAGTTTATGACGATGCTTAGATTTTATACAGTGATAACCTATTCGGTAATATTCTAAAAATATGTTTGTTAATTTTTATTCACGTTTTTGGTGATGATAATTTTTCATTTGCAGAATGTCTGACATAAGGTGATGTAATAGATTGGCTATCAATGGTTTTAACAATATATATTTTTAATGAGCATGTTACTTGATTCTCATTATTCAATGCCTATGCTATGAGGAGCCAAACCAACCAAATTATCTGAGACCCAAGTCAAAAAAACTACGATCGCATAATAATTAAGTTTGATTCTGTTTGCCTTAACTTAATGTTATGGTCATTCCTATTGTTTTAATTTAGTTGTAATTTTTTTTCTTTTTCCGTTATTTAATTACTTGTTCGTACGAATAGTATAGTGCATGGATAAACAAACTTTAAGTGATATTTATGTACTCATTGTAGAAAGAGACTGATAAAGAAATAAACACACCCAACTGGGCATAAATCCCTCCAATTTAAACACCACCACCACTAAACACAATGATCACCCTTTCTCATCCATCCATTCATTATCATTACCATTCCAAGCAGCCAATTGCACACAACACACACCTCCACACATTGTTGCCGCCATCGTGAAGAAACCGACCACATTACCAATCCTTAGCTCACTGTTACCAAACAAGTTTCATCATTGATCGCACAGCTGTTCGCTTATCGCATCGCACGATATGCTATTGTACGAGTATTAGCATATAGGATACGTGATTTTATTTGTAACTAGATGATGCACCCGCGTGGCTGTCGAAAAATATTCCAACAATCTTTCTTCCCCTATTTAACTCCCTCAGGGGTTGAATTTCGAAAAAAAAAAAATTCTAACCTTCCTCGAGAACCACTATATATTGGTGAAAACACCACGAAAATCGGTAACGGAGTTTTTGAGTTTATCGCGTAACATACAGACGCGATGGAGGACTTTGTTGTATAATATGTAGTGATAGTGAAGTGTTGTATGTATAATTGGAAAGGTATATAGGTTTCGGGACTAGTTCGCCACACTTTTTTCCAAACCACTGTAACTCCAAGGAACGAGTTCGTTCTCCGAGTTTCTCCAAGGAGCTCATCATTTACCTTATCTCCAGAACTGAATTGAGTATGACTTTTAACCTAACCTTTCAATATTTTACATGGAGTTTCGTTGTGATCTTACCTCCCATCTTACCATCTTGACTTACCAAAAAATTGGTGATTGCAAAAACCATTCATACTCTTACGTCATAATCATAAAATTTCAGTAAATCATTTTAAAACAGTTGAACTAAACTCCATTCAGATTCGAGAAAGCATAAATTCATTCATGCAGTGTATTGAAATTATAAACAACTTTGTTATTCAATAATACTTGGAAATAATGTTTCCTGTTACACAACTTCTACTTTTAGAACAAACGTTATCAAATTCAATGGAAATTTATTCACGAACGGCTTTCTGAAGAGAACTGGACCACCCTTTACGTTGGTTGTGATTATTATGTAAATTGTCGCCATCCCAATTATTTCATATATTGATAACAGTAATTTAAGTTCAATTAAACCGAAATGGACCACATGTCTGGTCTCCTCTTCAACTCCTCATTACTGAGGGTCGTGATCCCCCCTTGGCTGATGATCACAATAGAGGATTGGACTGACTCAAAAAAAATATGATTCTGTTTAGTCCGTCAGTTAGATTATCGAAAAATATTGGATACGTGTTTTTTGTTTTATCAAATCAATAAAAATTGACGAAGCTATAGCGCGTCAAAGATCATGGAGTGGGGCTTGAAACGTCACTTGAAGGTATAATGTACTATCATATGACGTCACACGAGTTTTCGAAGCACTGTATCGTCTTAATTTTTTGTTAACGTGAAAAAAGAAAAAATATGTGGTCAATATTTTTTGGAAATCTATCTGTCGGACTAATCGTTCTTTTTTTTGTCCGATCCCCTATTGCCTGTTGAGCTCATGCTCAGCACCTCATGGTTCTGGGTTTGATTCCTGTGTCGAACAAATTATTATGGGGTTTTTCAATCAGGAATTTCTCGGTAGCAGTCACGGAGTCTAGATTTGTAATAGGCTTACATGGGGCCTATACAAAACTGGCGAAATGTGTATCATCATCATCAGCCTATAATGTTCCCACTGCAGGTACTCAGGCCTCCTCTCTAGGTGAGGGATGGGCTATAATCTACCACGCGGGCCCAGTGCGGATTGGCAGATGTCACATGTCTTCGAATTTTTGGGTTCTAAGACATGCCGGTTTCCTCACGATGTTTTCTTTCAACGTTTTGAGAGCAGCGGTGATGAAATAAATTACACAAAGTAATGCCTGGGTTCGAACCCACGACCTACTGTTCGTAAGTCGGGGCCGACACCACTGGGCCACCGCTGCTCCCGAAATGTGTATACCTAACCTAACTATTCAGGGATTACAGGCGTGAAGTTATGTTATGTAATAATGCGGTGTCTGGAGTTCCGTCCACAAACCTGAACGTTTGGACGATATCTTTAACAGTATCAAGATTATTGTTATCCGTTACAAGACAAAGAACTCTCCCAAACACGCCTATATGAAATGTTTTATTAGCCACCACATTTAATAACCACGACCTTTACTAGGTCATCCGTCTATCTCCAAGGACCCACCCACGCTTCATTTCGCGCTACACAACACAAGAATTCCCCGAAAACTCAATAACTGGGCCATATTTTTATTGACAACACCCGAAAAGTTTTTTATCTGTGGTCGAACTTTATATCGGCCAGTGTCAACCCACAACGTGACATCATTGGCGATTTGAAAAAAGAACGCGTTGACCGCCATTGCTGGTGGCATACAACCACGCTTTTATACAAAACTGGACCTTACAATTTGGATTGTAGAGTATCTTTTAGAGAAGTGGTTTAGTAGGCAACTACTTTCACTAAGTAGTGCCAATGTCAGTCGTTATTTTCTTCGCATTATGCAACCAGTTGGTTATATAACCGTAACGGATCTACACGTGGCAACGCTAATTTAAAACGATCACTATCGGATTTTAATTTTTTATGTTAGTTAGTTCTATGAGTACCTACAGTTTAATTGTTTTTTAGGCGTCTGAATCACGTGTAGCAATGAAATAAGACTATAAGCCGTTAAGAGTGAATTTAGGTAATAAATGTATGAATCTATTGTGATATCGGTCGTTCCAAATAATTTTATGGTGGTGGGTACTTGGTGTCATTTTGCAAATATACCAGTCTGTCGTTGACCCACGTATTTCACCTGTGTCCCAGCAGTGGGAACATTAATAGGCTGTTGATGATCAAGTCTAGTACTTAACTCTTTCGTGCAAGAACGCCTATATAATAATCTAACAGCTAATTCCTAAAACTAAGTATTTAACCTAAAAAGACCCGGAACAGAGCTGGCGCCAAGATAAGCCTTATTAAAACTATTATTTAAAACATTCTTCAAAAAATTAATTGAACGGAAAAAGAATATTTGCGTCAGATAAGCTAATACATGCTTGAAAAAATAACTTAACGACACGCGAGAGTTTGTACTTCTTTTAAATATGTAGCGACTTTTTGTTACTAAGGAAAAGGAAATAGAAAACTGTTTAATTACTAGGTAATACGGGTAACATATTAACAAATTATACACAATAGATTTTATAAATGGCTTAAAATATTCTGATGAGTGTCTAATTATTTTGGAACTTAAAACGTTGTTCTTTAGGCACCTCGGTATTTTTTTAAAATTATAAATGGACTTGCTCTTGACTTCAATCTTGCCCTAAGGGCAGAGATGATGTCGACGATGGAACGAGCTTACCCAGAAGAAGTCTGTTTACTCGCGACTTAAATAGATTAGGGTTATATGAACTCGGAAAAACCGAAGCAGGCAGTTAGGTATTTGGTACTTTACAAAAAAAATTTAGACCCTAGACTAAAGTCTAGGGTCTAAATTTTTTTTTGGTAAGCATTTAAATTGTAACCCTAAAAGATTACCAAAGATTTATGTTGTTGCTAGTGAGCGGATTTCAGCTTATCCGGGTGTAGCCATGGTGTAGCTGAATACAAGTATTTTAACATGGAGTGACTGCCTATCTAAACTCTTCACCCCAGTTAGTACTGGGTTACACGATTCACTTTGATAAGACGAGTTGTTAGACGACTTGCAAAGCTGTACAAATGACAACCGGGACCAACTTAACAACGGCTTAAAGTGCTTTTCGAAGAAGCATGGTATGTAATGGGTGGTCAACAATCCACAAACAAACCTGGATAAGCGCGGCTTAACCTCAAGATTGATCCGAGCGGCTGTTGTTATTAGTCACGAGCTCCTATATCTCTCCACGTGTGTTAATAACCCGAAATCCTTTAAAAACCTCCAAAACCCTCACGCGTAGGATGACATAAGACTATTCCAACTTTCAGCTAACGAACGTTCCAATTAATTATCTATTGCGTCACACTGTTCGCAATCACCCCCATGGGCTGAAAGGGTTGCAAAGGGGGGTGAAAGTTGTAAAGTCTTATTTACAACGTTACCTACGTGTGGAGCCCACTGTTCAAAATTTTATGGCCTAATGCTTGCAACGGTGTAGGGTTAATGGAAGTGGCATGAGTGTAGTTGGTGTGGGAATCAGTGGGAAAACTGGTTTTGAGCATATAGTACACGTCATGAAATGGGAGCTTGTAACGTCACTTTCGTAAATAATACAAATCCGATTTAACTCAATAAAACTGGAATCCTGTGATGTCATTAATTGAATTACAATCGTGTATAATCGTGATCGCTCCGCGTACTTTTAATACGTCATTCAGAAACTGAAACTCTAATACTTTCTAGAAAATTTCACTCTTCACTTCTACTAATAAAATTGGTCTATACGGTTTCAGCTAAAAGGTAAAGTACAGTTCCATCTAGATGAAACACTCTTCACAAATCGACTAATATTATAGTTGGTACGGGTTTGCAAGGTGTCCATTTTTAGTGCACCTCACATTTATTGGGTCACAATAAACTAGAAATATGTTAATTTTCTTGGTTAATTTGTTACAATATAGGTCAGGTTGTGTGTCAGGTACTTACAGTCTATCTCTGTTTGGTCTGGAAGAGGTCTTTATGAGTATCATGTAGAGCGAACTGTGAGCTTTTTATGGTTTACAGAATCAATTCATAAACATTTAAAATGTTGTTTCTATCGGCTTACCACACAAAAGTTGGAATTTGATAAGTTGCAAACTACTCAGAACTTACAATCACCAAAATAATTACGCAATCAAATCTACTCCTAACATTGCACCATCCAGTTTCAATACCCACAAACCCAAAACTTGCTTCCAGTTTTATTTATTTCCCTCGCCGGGCACTGTTTGCAGCGAATATTTGCGCTACCACCTATTTGCGTTCCCGTAATGTTCTGGTATCCTTGTTTGCACGGATAAGTCGTGCAAACGACATATTTCACTCCCGGATAACTAGAGGAGCGAGATCCGGTTTTATTATTTATAATAATAAATAAAGAAGGATCGGAGAGAGACGCGCGTGCGGTGCGTGCGAATGGGAAGCTGGCGGATGAGCTTATGTTTGCGGTTTTGATTTTTGGCAAGAAAATAAGGCGAGGAGAAACGATGGATGGTCTAACTGAAAGATAATAAAACAGAGAAAAGATTAGAAAAATATGGAACATCATATTTATGCCAATCTTCAGGATAAGCCGCAGTAAGTTAGGTTGGTCCGTAGATAAGTGACCGCCCATTACATATCGAGTTTCCTCCTTGCCTCAAGAAACACGTTAAACCGTTGGTCTCTATGTAGATCTTTGACAGTCAGTCTACGTAGCCAGTGGCCTGAAAGGTTGACAACCAGTCATACCTAAAGCTATCATATTACCCGGTATTCAGTTGCATCCGATAACACTGGAAGTTGATCCCAACATAGCTGATAAAGGCCTAAGCAGATGAAGATTATAAGCATGCCCAACTCCCCAAGAGCATAAACATATTTATAAAATTCCTTGTAGAACTATAATTAGTTTTAAACAACACACCTCAAAGGGCCCGATAAAAGTTATTTAGGAAACACATTAACTACACTACGGCAGGTTAAAATAGCGTGTTAGCTTACATTAACACATTTATATCGTAATATTGTTAACTGTCGTTAACCAGGAAATGAAGTAATGGAAATGATGTTTATCTGTTTCTATTATAAAATACTTTAATCGATTGATTTTGAAGGGTATATTTACGTATATCGACATTGTCAGCGCTAATGCGCAAGCAGTCCTTTTTTTCGGAGGTTGGGAAATCACCAAATGACGTCCCCAGCCCCAGCAGGCGTCGGCCCTTGCGGGGGCTTATTCCACAAATCCCCCCTGAGAAAATCGGGCCCCTCAATGTTGCTGACATCTCTTTCAGGCGCGCGTTGAACACAAACGTGCCGTCGTAGACACGGTCTGTCATTGTCATAACACAACAGACGGACGGAGTGAGCTAGCTGATTACTCACCGTCACCGTCCGTCCACAGGCTCGTGCCTACGGGGGTCGGAAGCCATCACGTGGCCCCCGACGAACCAGCAGTCTTAAGTTCTAGGCTAGAGTCGGGTAAAATGTTTTTGGATTGTTTTGCTAGAAATTACTTAGTAACAGCAGTCTAAAACTTGTTGGGCTCGGCTTCCAGTTTAACCGGATGCAGCTGAAACTTTATTCCTAACACCATTTAAATAAATTAAACAGAGTTAGTAAACAGTTTACTATGAGGGTCCATCCACACATGACAAAAACCTAATTACCAAACAGCCAGAATCATTCAGCACAAACATTAACGATTGTTACGAAGCAGTCATTAAGTCGCTAAGTCTAGTCGCGTCATTAAACGACTTCCCTCCAGTTATTGCTGACGCCGTCGTAAACTGAAGCAGACTGTCGCAGGTCGTAAACTTTTAGTCGTAAAGTCGTGCACTTGCGTTTTCTTAGCCGGCTGCTGCATTTAGTCCGGATTTGGGTGACTATGTTAGTTTTGTAGTAGAGGTGATTGTGGGTAAATAAAAGACGCATGGGCTGATCTCCAATGTTAAGCCACGCTTGCCTAGGTTGGTATGTGGATGGGTGACCATCCATTACATACAGAGTTTACTCCGTGCCTTGGAAAGTGTAGATCTTGGCAGTCGTAACAGGTAGTCAATGGCCCGAAGGTCTGACTACCTGTGTTACCAAAGGTTATCGCCTATAACCCAGTACTCTAGGTTGCCGTCAAATATGTCATCATCATCAGCCTATAATTGTTCCCACTGCAGGGACTCAGGCCTCCTCTCTGGGAGAGGGATGGGCTATAATCCACCACGCGGGCCCAGTGCGCATTGGTAGATGTCGCATATCTTCGAATTTTTGGTTCTAAGACATGCCGGTTTCCTCACGATGTTTTCCTTCACCGTTTTGAGAGCAGTGGTGATGAAATAAATTACACAAAGTAATGCGCCTGCCTGGGTTCGAACCCACGACCAACTGTTCGTAAGTCGGGGCCGCCACCACTGGGCCACCACTGCTCTGTCAAATATGTAATGCCATTTAATAGAGATAGGGTTCTGCATCAACAGGAACAAATCTAGATTGAACTCCGTGGTTGAACGACCAAAAACCCACAGGAACACAGAGTAAATGAATAAAGTGGAGAGCTAGGTAGGTAGACTAAGACTACAAAAGGATCTCCAGCCTCTATTCAATGACCATACCCACTACTGTAAACTCGGCAATAGGGTTGTTGACACATATTACGAATTCATATAAATTTATGTTTTAAAAATCAATGATAGTTTTTGAATCCTAAATTAATAATTTAAGAAACTAATTTTTTGTCTTTAATTAAATAAAATTGTTTTAAATTGCGTTATTTCATACCCATTATCACGTGACTGCGAACACCAATCAGAGCGCGATGACGTCACGAGCCTCGAGACTAGCTGATTTATCTGTCATACCGAAGGCAAAAGTATCAGCGGTGAACGATTTTCTTCAATAACTTATTAAAATTCTTTATCCCTACGATATTTATCACAATGGAGACTGGATTTATGAAAGGAAGTGGTTCTAACTTAGCGAAAATTGATTATTTGATGGTTCTTTGCTACAAACACGAATTTTTGTGCGTCGGAGTTTCGAAGTACAGTATGACCAACTTAATTGTGAAGTATAAGGTGGCGCTACTTGTCAAGCAAAATTACATCTATACGTCAAACTTGATACATTTATTTTAGTTCCGTTTTTTGCCACCTACATAGATAAGTTGGTTTAAGTTATAAGTAGTAATCTTTGTAAGTATTTTTAAAGTGATATATTTATATGAATGAAAGAGACTTACTAACTTACTCATTTTATATACATTTTTAGAACTTTAAACTTCACATCTATCATCAACAAAATAAAAAGTTATGTTAAGTGCAATGTTTTAGTATGTTTGAAACAAACAATAACATTAACAAACAAGTAATAAACGGCAATTTTGGAAGAAACTCAAATACATTGATTGAATTTTGATGTTTATAGTTTATTTAGAACTCACATCGAAATGATCTTCACAAAAAGTAAAAAACTAAAACCCGACTACGACAAAAAAACGACGCTGAAAAAGTATGAAACAAGATTTTCAGGATAGAACAAAAAGAAAAGCCGTAGTCACACGGTATTAAAGTGTTTAGGTTGGTACTATTATAACATGTGACTACGGCTTTTCTTTTTGTTCTATCCTGAAAATCTTGTTTCATACTTTTTCACCGTCGTTTTTTTTGTCGTAGTCGGGTTTTAGTTTTTTACTTTTTTTTATTTAAACAATTTTGGTGTTCATTTCTTTTTTACACTTGACTTTTTGTCCTCTAGAGGGCGTGATTTTTAATTTGAGCAATATTTTGGAAATGTACAAGTGAGGCCCTTTCAAATGATACCAAACACGGCGTATTTATCTCCATTTTTAGTTTAAAGCCTTACTTTTTGTCCGCTAGAGGGCGCCAAATAGCTTGTGACACGTCACGTAACCTATGTTCAGCGGAAAATTAAGACGGTTCTAACGATACCTCATATGTCGAGTTCCGATAAGTAGATTAGAAGCTATGAGGGAACAGATGAAGATACTCACATACATACATACCTACATACAAACATACATACATACATACATAGCCAGTCAAAATCATAACCCTCCTTTGGCTTTGCCGTAGTCGGGTAAAAAATAACTGGTACTTGTTGTTGACAATGATGATGAATGTCTTCTAGCCATTTTTAACCATTTTCTCCTTATTTCTGCCCTTTTTGGAACGCTTATGAAAAGTTTTTGTGGCGTACTGATTGACGTACTTTTGCACATCGGCACTGTACAACATTTATTGTAAATCGTCGTATTCATTTTAGTGTTTTTAAAAGTATATTCCTAAGAACTGAATCAAGATCAGTGCAATGTGACAGATCGTAAAGTTTTCAAAACGGCCCGTGACGTCATCACAGCCATTTGACAGTTTAGAGCGTTTTAGCCGGAATTTTTTAAACTATTTTTATTTGCGTTTTTTCTTATTAAAATAATGTCATAATTTTTCAATTAATATTTTTTTGTGTTTATATAGGGTCTATCTATAAAATAAAAGCGATTCCAAAAATTAGTCAACAACCCTATTACGTTACTAAACCAACATGACAAAGTGTTCGATATAAAAAGTACCACAATAATATCCTATAATATCTTCCATGTCAGGTAACATCTTCCTGAACATCCTGAAAGATTAATCTAGTCGCTAATCAGTAAAGTATTTAATCAGTAAGCTCTGTCAAATCTTATGTAAGCATTTTGATTGATTAACATAATTAAACGCCCGTTGATATGAGATTTTAAAGTTAATTAAATAGACTTAAGAGGTTAATCCCTTTTACAAGACATTTGCTTAATCTTATATTGCACCGTGTTTATGTTTTCTCTTATGCCTCCAATCTAAATTGTCCCGTAACTGAGTTTACAGCACGGTTGGCACAGTGGCTCAAGCAGTTAACTGCTGCGCTACGTGTCTCGGGTTCGATCTCTGCACGGAAAAAAAAATTGTATGGCCTAAAGATAGTTTCGGGTCTAGTATTTGTGTATGACGATACAGGAGTAATTCCTAGTGTGGGGCAACGTTTTTTTTTTTAAAAGTTGCTGGTTTGGCACTTTACGCGTAGTCCATCAGTGCCGGTAGTGACCACACAACAGGCCACGATATTTAGTGCCCCATTGTTTTTGGAACTGCACCACATTTACACTTCAGGGCAGTCATTTACGAATCTCCCTCTTAGCAGATTTCCCTTACTGCGACCAACCTGGGTCCGGGGTCTATTTAAAGACTAGTAAAGTGTACTTGCAGCGGTGGCCCAGTGGTGGCGGCCCCGACTTACGAACAGTAAGTCGTGTGTTCGAACCAAACAAAATATATAACATTACGGCTGCGCTCACAACGGTGAAAGAAAACATCAAGAGAAAACCGGCATGTCTTAGAACCAAAAAATACAAATACATGTGACATCTAAAAACCCGCACTGAGCCCGCGTGGTGGATTATAGCCCATCCCTCTCCTAGAGAGGAGGCCTGAGTCCCTGCAGTGGGAACATTGTACGCTGATGATGAGTTCAACATTCTATCTCGCACAAAATGAATAATTACTTACTTCTATACTCGATAGTGCGACGTTACTAACTATCTGATACATTTCCTTTCTCGGCAAAGTTCGGGAAGTTCCGTGGGAAGAAACAGCTGATGCTTAGAACTATGACGTAATACGAATAGAAACACTAATGTGAATATGAAATACGGAGAATGATGTTAGGATTTATTTGAAGACAAGTAGGTATAAATAGCAAGAATCTATATGACGGGAGTGGGAGGGGGGTGATGTACTCAACACATGGAAACGGATTGTGCGACGATGTCCCTTCCTATCTGTATTTAGTGATTTTCTAGCAGCAATAACGTCAGCACTCAGATTTTCTTTATAATTATAACTAACTAGCTGATACCCGCGGCTTCGCCCGCGTGGATAACAAATATTGAGTGCGTGGAGCACAGACAGACAAACAGACGCGCCGGAGGACTTTGATTTATAATAAGTAGTGAAGCAGTTGGTTCCAGGTTGATTGGGAAAATTGTCAATATCGGTTGAGACAACGGAACGAGCTAACCCAGAAGAAGCCTATTTATTCGCGACTTAAGTAGATTGGGGTCACATGAACTCGGGAAAGCTTTGGACACCCAGATCCGCTATAATCCACAGCCCCGACGGGTGCTTGTTATACCCCTTAAATCAATGTCATTACCTCACACAACATCACTTTAACACATTGTAACATCCATTACTATTCAATAGTATCTTTACAGCTCGATCAGATACGACAACATAAAGTTTAAGTACACAGCTTACCTACAACACAGGTGCCTCACTGAGGCTTGTATATGTGTTTATGATCATCGTAAATATGGCAACATTATTGATGATACTTTAGTCTTTTGTTATTATTTTCATGTTAGGAATATGTTTTCTGGTTTAATGGCTATTGCATAGTTTAGATCTTCATCTTTTTATCCTGTGGGCTGTGGGCAGTAACGTCTAACGACCCCACACTTCCTAGTGTCAGAGTTTCTTAACCGCTTTAAGGGCCTCTGACTCCGACATCCCGTCGGGGCTGTGGATTATCGACAGGATAACGCGGCTCCGACACAAGGGCGAAGAAGGAACATGGGTTTGGTTTTTAGTCAGTAGAAGTCTGACACTCCCCTTCGCTCTTCCCAAGAGCGGGGGGGGGGGTTATTCGATGATTTTCTACCCACCAAAAAAAAAAAGGGCCTCTGACATTTAGTTTCCAAGTGGCGTCTTGTTTTGCATCATCATCAACAAATTGACATTTTTATTATTCTTGATCTATATGGGTATTTCGCTGGAAATTAAACACATTTTTTTTAAAGACTATAATAGAAGGAGTAACACATTTCGACTAAAATATTGGAATGAAAACAGTGGACTTTTGTCCTATTTTTAACCGACTTCCAAAAAGGTGGAGGTTCGCAATTCGATTGGTATGTTTTTTTTTTAAGATAAGATAAAACAAACAACCAAAAAACAACTTAATTCTGGATTCCCGAACCCCTTAACTTTACCAATTTCCTAATTCCCTAACCAGATAAATTTTACTACCGTCCACCCGCAATCAGGACATCCAGCAAACGTTACTCAAAATAAGAGAAACCAATACAGTTTTACTTCTTGCCCTCCCCCCTCTAATAGGGGAGAGAGGGGAGACTTTACGAGTATCATAAAAGTGGATAATATACTTAGTCTAAGGGCAGAGCCGTGATCGAAATACGGCAGTATTGACTATTTATTTTGTCCGGGCGCAAATGAAAAGACTTGGAATAGGGGTCGGTTTGGAGGCATTAGAAGTGGCCGCAATTAATCTGATGCATTGTCGTCCTAAGGATGAAAGATGATAAGTCCCTATAAAAGATTCTGGAGAACTTTTTGGTACAAAAAAATCACTGTTAGTTCATGAGACATAAACTGTACAATTATTATGTTTATGGCGATAAACACAAAAAGCTTCTGATGACAAAATTTGCGAAAATCAACTTACTAAAAACCACCCATCTTCCTTCTTACCCTTTGTGTCGAGGCCGCGGTATCTCTTTCGAACAACCCGCAGACCTGACGGGTGAACCTAGATCCCTTGAACCTGAACTGCTAATAAGTTTTATGGTGATAGCTTACAGTATTTTCACGCAGCTTTTACACCATAATAACCAATTGAAATGAATTGTTTCAACCTTTTTAGCGCCACAGTCACGTATAGACGACAAGCCGAACAAGCAAACATGTGCCCTAAGTCTGTCGACGTAAGGTACTTTTTGGCTTGTCGTTTTACTTGACCGTGGCGGTCAATGGGTTAAAATAAACGCTCTGACTTTGCTAGTTGTTTTTGAACAGTCCAAGCCAACACAAGAGCTGTCTAATTATACACTAAATGTGCCTGCTATCTTCGTCCGCAAAAATCAATCAATATATAAAATATATTATAAAAATGTTATGTTGGTTTGTGTACGCTTCAAAAACTCAAAAAGTTCTGCACCGATCGAGCTGAAATTTTAGAAATAATCCGCATCAAGGATTGTTTTTACAGCATCCACGCAGGCGAAGCCGCGGGCATCAGCTAGTTGCTGTTATGTATAAAAATAATGTTTCCCTACCTTTTTAGCCGGAACAAACAGACAGACAGAAAAAAAATGTTTTCGTTTTAAGTAAGTAACCCTATAAAGGGTGTTAAAGTACTCTTAACGATGCCGGTAGGCCGGAAGGCCCTACGATCACTTTTTAGACCATACCTAGATATTTGGGGACAAAGTTCCAAATTTTTCACAGCTGTTTTCGTACTAGTTTTTCAGGTCATAGGATCATTTGGAACAGCATCCTTTTTTTTTATGGTGGGTGTAAAATCATCAAATGACCCCCCTGCTCTTGGGCAGGGCGAAGAGGAGTGTCAGACTTCTACTGACTAAAAACCTAACCCATGTTCCTTCTTTGCCCTTGTGCCGAGGCCACTTCATCTAGTACTAAAATCCGCGGCCCGGAACAGCATCCTGAAAATGATTGTTGGCAGAGTGGACTGCCCCATTCAAAGGCACTGGGTAAAATTAGGTATATGATTATGTTAAATATAATTAAGTACTAACAGCACTAACATAGCATGTAACTATGTAACACAGTCTGTTACTAACCATTAACTACGTATGCACTGCTTAGGTCAGAAATAAAGATATTTTATTTTATAATTATAACTTTAGCGCAAAATATGTTTTTTCACCCAAAAAAGGCGTTTCCCAGCAATAATTTTTGCGTAAGGGTACTTAGTTTGATGTGCATAATGCTTAGTTGACTGTATACTTTCATATGCATTCAGCAAAAAGCACAAACAAACACTCCAAGTTTATTGATTTATACGTTTTACCCAAGTCTAGTCCAACAATTACAATACAATGAACACATATACTTATCACCTGCTGATTATTCCACGCACATTATAGATGTCAAGCATGGATAATGAATTACCACCAGTGATTAGCTAACATTGTTAGAACAATGCAATTATGTAACACGATTATAATATTAATCTTTTACATCACTTCACATAACAGGTCACGCCAGGTGTAGAACATAATGAAATTCCGATATAGAAGGAAATGTAAAATAATCATTAAGACCTACTTATAGTAGTCCTGGTTGGATTTTATTAATCCTATGTTATTAGTACGTTTACAAGTATGAAAACAGCTGTTTCTTTATATTAAAAACTAAATGTGGCACTCGGAGACTGCCGCGGTAAAGCTATTGCATAGCATTTTTTATCAACTTATGCAAATACATAATTATTTAATTTGACAACCTCAGTTGACAACCTTGTTATATTCCGTAACCATAGCAACCTGGTCAGAATATTTTCGTTACGGAATTTTTGGATTCGCTCTCCAGGCTCAAGGCCCGCGATAGAAGCTATGCAATAGCTTAATAAACTAGCTGAGGCCCGCGTGGATGACGGTTATAGCGACCAAAAATAATCTCTTCATGCCCCTGTTCAACCCTTTTTTCGCATTAAAAGTAGCCTTTGTCCTTTCTCAGGCTCTAGACTATCTGTGAACCAAATTTTATTTAATTCGGTTCAGTAGTTTTGGCGTGAAAATGCGACAGACAGAGAGGATTACTTTTGCATTTATAATAATTATTAGCAAGGATTTCAGCGGCGGCCTGGCAAGCGGCTGAAATGGCGCTATATATTTGTTTAAGTCCCGTGTAATAGGGAGCGAGCCTATTGCCATCAACCGGGCACAAATTCAGACTCTGTGGCTGCTATTGGGAAATTCCTAATTGAAAAACCCATTGACACTTTACCTGATCTAGAAATCTAGGAAAAGGAACCAATATTTCAGGCCCAAGATCAAAGACATAGTAAAGTATATAAAAAATAAACTTTCACGTTAGGTACCTACATCGTAACCCCAAACACTAAAAGAAAATACGAAACGCCTAATCCTCTCACCACTATATCAAACTATTCCAACATTCAACACGTCGGCAGCCAAAGTCACAAAGGACCCGCCCACACAATAGCGAAGGTCAAAAACCGAAGTCCCCCGAAGTACCCCGAAGTAAGATTGCCCAATTCATCCCATGAATGGCAAAATCAGGACAGCCATATCCTTTATTTATTTACGGAGGCGACAGAATTAAATTACTTATGTACACGTAGCGTAGGTCCCAGTTGTCGCTTTCGGCACATTAAAAATAAATAAATGGAGAAGGCATTGTAGTCACTCGGTGGAAATACTTGTATTAAGTTATTCGACGTTTCCAGATATTGCTTGTATTGTTTTATTATTCTTTCTTCTTTTTATTCGTGTGATTTGGCCTTACATGCCACCGAGAAGTATCTTTCAGGTAAGTATCCCAGGTTCCTCACGATGTTTTCTGTTACCAAAGCATGTGGCAATAGGGTATTTCATCCTTTCATCAAAAAAGTAATTAGTCCGTCTGTTAGATTATTGAAAAATATACGTGTTTTTTGACATCACATGACTTGACACGACTTTTCGAAGCACTGTATCATCTTGATCTTTTGTTTACGTGAAAAAAGAAAAAATATGTGTAAATAATTTTTTGGTTATCTATCTGACGGACTAGGTAATTAATTTGTGAAATCTTAGATTACAGAATACGCATATGTATCCGAAAAATCAGTGGTGCTTGAATTTGGATTGAACTTGTGACCTCTGACTTGGCAGTGTTACGGTCACACCACTAATAGGCTATAACTGCTTTTTCTACGCTGCTTTTTGACCCGACTGCGGCGAAGCCCAAAAGGAGGGTTATGTGTTTGACGTGTATGTATGTCCGTTTCTTTGTTCCCTCATAACTCCTAAACGGATGAAGGGATTTGAATGAAATATACATACGGGGTTCATTTGAATATTAAATTATGAAATGAAAAAAATAGAACACAAAAATAGAACTCCGCCTGGTTTCAAGTTTTGTTTAATTTAAAATGTGCTTGTTTTTTGCTTTTCAGTTTTTTCAGTCGGGTTTTTTGGTTTTTTAACAACTTTTTTTTTCTATACTTTTTCTCTGTCACCACTACTTTCAAGTAACTAACGAAATCCTAGCAATTGCTAGTATTAATAGAACTGTAACATCTTTCTAATGTTACCAAGGACCATCGTATCTCGTGTTCCGTCTCAAATATATTAGATTACTCTAGAGTTACGTCGTAATTAGTTTACGCTAACGTTTTTATTGTTCGCGTAATTTTCTTTTGTTCCCCTAATTGTCGTCTTCGTTGATATTTTATCTTTTATCGCTTGAGATTTTTTTTAAATGTTCATAAGAACAATGTATGATTGTGGTTGCGAACAGGATGATTTATTTAATACTAGCTGATGCCCGCGGCTTCACCCGCATGGATGTTGTTCAAATTATATACTAAAACCTTCCTCTTGAATCACTCTATCTATTAAAAAAAACCGCATCAAAATCCGTTGCGTAGTTTTAAAGATTTAAGCATACAGACAAACAAACAGACAAAAATAGCGACTTTGTTTTATACTATTTATGGAAGACATTCGTTGGTCAAGTGTTCGCAGGTGCGACTGTTGAGTATAAGGACCTGAGGTAGATTCCCGGGTCGGGCAAAGTATTATTAGGTATTTCCATCAGTAATTTCTCAAAACTTAAAATGGTTGCAGACGCAGTTAATATGATCATTGTCACTTTGTGACTGTTTAAATGATTCTTCTCGAATCGGAAGAAGTTGCGTTGCAAGGCCTCCCACTAGGTGGACCGATGACCTGGTGAAGGTTGTGTGGATCCGCTGGATGCGAGACACACGGGACCGGTCAATGTGGCGACGCTTAGGGGAGGCCTATGTCCAACAGTGGACGTCTTTTGGCTGAAATGATGATGATTATTTTCCTAAATGGGCCGTTTTTGGCTCCTAGTTCTAGGTGACACAATTTAGTTTGCCATTAACACACTAAGAAGAAGATAAACCCATAACCATTTTTCTTATTGGGACAAACCCGCCACACTACTCCCAAACCACTGCAACTCCTGAAAGCCGGACACAACCATAATATTTCAATGCGATAATTTAATATCGCAATTTAAACCCTAGAACGTTCGGTTAAGCAAAACCAGCTGTATAACAAAGTTAAAAAGCTGATTTTCCCGCCGTGGAGGCACTCTGATTTGATTATTGATATAGATTGATATTGAAAGTAGAAGGGTGCTGGTAGACGCGAAGCGAACCGAAATGGGGCATGGTATAAGAGGTAGCGAGAGCTATTTTGTGAGGAAATCCAACTCCTTATTGCAATTCATCGCTAGACATATACATACATATACTTGCCCTACTACACATCCTATCCTCCGCCTTCTGGTTTCACTCTTTTCTAGACTCTGGAGCATCCCACATTACGCATACATACACGATCTTAACGCCAGTACCTATTTGCACAATCAGCCACTAGTTCTGTGATAGACGTAGCCAGCCCACTCCAGGTTGCCCTGCAACCTTTCACAAAGCCAACAACCGAGCATTCTGTACATCTAACTAACTCAGTCCAAGCAAAAAATATTGCTGGAAAACGACTTCGCTTTTGGAGCGAAAAATCATGCTTTATGATAGAGCTCAATACATCGCACTCAAAACACTATTCTAGTGGAGGCATTGAATAGTACATGGGTCATGGAGCTATTTAATGTTGTATTTGTGTGTAAAAGTTGAAACTTTTACCTCAAATATAAAGAACTAGAAGGTTCTCAGGTGAGATCCAGAAGAATAAATAATCTCAATCAATCAACGGCACTTGTGGGCAGCACCTGAAAATCAGCGTCAGGTGGTGCACTTTGTGTTGCCATCTGGCATTATGCTGAGCTGAGGCCCCTTTTGGCATTGCCCGTCGGGGCCGCGGATTTTTGTACTAGATGACGTGGCCTCGGCGCAAGGGCAAAGAAGGAACATGGGTTCGGTTTTTAGTCAGTAGAAGTCTGACACCCCCCTTCGCTCTGCCCAAGAGCGGGGGGTCATTTGATGATTTTCCACCCACCAAAAAAAAAAAAATAGTTTTAATAATTTTGAATTTGTTTTTGTTAACTTTTAAGGTATTTTTGACAAATAAACACACTTTCTTTCTTTCTTTCAATAACAGGGAGAACAAGTGCCTCTCAGCTTCATTAAGCGTCTTTTAACACCCATTAGGTACCTCCAGTTCTTTGACGGATAATTTAATTCCGGACCCTTCAAAGTAACTCCGGGCATACCCTGCCCTATTTGTAAGGATAATCAATTTGATAATTGGGTGTGTCAGTGATTAGGGTCTTAGACGAAGTTGCTGTGGTCAATATACTGGGATAGATTACAATTTTATTCACATTGACATAAGAGAGATTAAATTACTGAGCAACAACTTTGGGCGAAAACTAATGTATTTGTTTGGATAGCAACAAAAAACAGCATTTGTGGAGTTAGAGAACAAATAACACCAAAGGATCAAATGGTAGTTCTTCTAGCAACAATCCTGTAATTCAACACTCCATTTATTTTTACCTACTTAGCATAATTTTTTTACACAAACAGTATCAGTGTTGTAATTTTCTTTATCGAATAGAACCTATACCCTATGAAGTACCTCTAATCACATCACACTTCACACTATCACACTAATATTATAAATGCGAAAGTTTGTGAGTGTGTATGCTTGTTACTTCTTCACGTCTAAACGGCTGGAGCGATTTTAATAAAATTTGGTATGGAGTTAGCTGACACCCTCGACACATAGGATAGTTTTTATCCCGATTTTATCTTCCCGCGGGATGATTTTCGAGTTGTAGCGGGTGAAGCCGCTAGTAGTACATATTTATAACTCTGTGAAGTACGTATCTGCTGTCGACGTTTCACTGAGTAAAGTAGAAAATAAAACAGAATTTTAAGCACTTCGTTACATAAAACTAGAGCTAGTTAATCAGAAAACGAAAATTACAGCGATTTTAGTAACAGGACCGGACCGAAGAGATTTCGTAGAAATAAAGCTTGAGAAGAGAATTTAGGGAAAGTTTTAACAAGGCAAAGCGTTGCAGCAAAACTGTTGTTAGGTTTCAAAAGTTTTGTAATTATTAAATGAAGTTGTAAATTAACATGTAAAGTTCTTACCTTATCTAATCACCTTTTAAGTACTAAAATGTCGACAGATTTTCTTTGTATCAATCATCATCATCTGCCTAGCCTTTTCCTAACTATCTCACCTCCTTAACCCAGTTAGTACTGGATAATATGTCTGTAATGTTATGATGTTCAAGATAAAAGACGATTTAATATTTTAGTGTTTATTACTTCTAATACATGTATGCATGGTCCGTTCCCAAACCGGAAGTGCCAAATGTCATCTTTATGTCACAGATGATTATTACCGGAACCAGTGTTGCCCTAGTTTATCTCTATTACATCTCCCTCTTTTTAAACAATAATTTATCTCTATTACAATGTCATCCTAATGGTTGTAAAGACTGGTTGTCCGACTTTCGGGCCACAACTGACGAAACCAACGGCTTTCTGGACTTCCATCTACGGACCTATCACCATCTAGACCAAACGGCATTGTAGTGACATTTCTTATAGCATTAGTATCTTAAAAAAAAATCTGATAAAAAATTAAATTTACGCGAAACTTGGACCCAACCCTAAAAAGCACAGCTTTATTAAACGCGATAGGGCACGTCATAATCTATCGTACAGCCTGTCTGCGATGGGTATTTTCGTCGAAGCGTCGATATTGTCTTGTTACCTGTGTTCGAGATTTCTTTTATTCGTGTCGACATCGAACTGATTGTGAAGAGGTTGGGGGTTGCGGGTTGTTCGAAAGAGAAACCACGGTCTCGGCACAAAGGGCTAAGAAGGAATATGGGTGGTTTTTAGTCAGTAGAAGTCTGACACTCCCACCGCTCTGCCCAGAGCGGGAGGAGTAATTTGATGATAACCGTACCTCCAAAAAAAAAAGGAGCTCGTGGCTTAATAATACCTGACGCTTGGGACGATCATTGGGTTCTCCTTCTTCTTTTCGTGTCGATTATATACTTCCATGTTATACGGTTTGGGCCCAGTAGGTAGCCACGTTTATTGCAGCGATAGAGGCGCTGTTCAGGTCGCCAGGGGTGCATGTATACGGACATCTGGGACACTCCAGCAGGTGACGCATTGTTTGGTCCGGAGCGCCGCACTCGGTGTTGGAGGAACCAATGATGCCCCACTTTGCCAGATTATAATGTTTGCAGCGGCCCACTTGGGTGCGCAATCTATTTAGGGCCTTCCAGATGGGCCACTGCAGTTCACTGCCGGGACCCAGGTGTTCTTGGGGCTTCAAGAAGTCGTGAGGTGGTGGGCTTCTCTCTTGGGTTAAGCCGTATTTTACTTGCCAAAGTTGGCCCGTGCATGGGTGAACGCCTATTGCAGAGCTTTCTCCGTGCCTTGGAAAGCACGTCAAGCCGTTGGTCCCGGCCGTCATAGACATGTTTGGGAGTCCTCACAGGTAGTCAGTGGCCTGCAAGTCTGTAACAACCAGTCCTACTTAGGTTTACCTAGTACTAACTGGGTTGTGGAGGGCAGATAGGCAGACACTCTATCTAAAATACTGGTATTCTGCTGCATCCGGTTAGACTGGAAGCCGACCTCAATATGGTTCGGAAAAGGCTAGACAGATGATGACATGAAACTAAGGACCGACCGAAGGTTCGGTTTCGGTTTCGGCTTCGGCTAGTTTCGACCAAAAATCTAGTTTCGGCCATAGTTTCGGTTTCGGCCAATAATTGGCCGGACACTACATTAAACTGATTGTAATTCTACGAAAAATAAAAATAACGGTTACTTGCTTTTGGTATGATTAATGCTAGCAAAGTGAATTGTTCAAGTTTTCGAGTTCTCGTTTTATAAATGCAAGTTTGTGGAATATGTTTGCTGAAGTAGATTAATATTGGCGAAACGGCTGCAAAATTGCTGAAGATAAAATGGCTTTAAACATGCTTTGGGTTTACAGAGTTGCAGTTTTATGACGAGACAGCGTTCTGTTTGGTATACAAAGTGGGTTTAAAGTTTATTAAAATGCATTATATACAGGGAGTCATAAAATATAGTATCTCTCTTTAAAGCTATAGAATTTTCCAGTGGATAACATAGCTTGCCCGGTTTTAGACTCTTTAACCTGCATAAATAAACATAGTTATTTATGGACTGCGATGGTCTAGTGGTTGCAAGCGCAACTGCTGAGCGTGAGGTCCTGGGTCCGATTCTCGGGTCGGGCAAAGTGTTATTGGGTTTTTTTTTATATTTAACGTTTACACAAAAGAATACAGAATTATACATACAAATAGCAACTTAAAACCACTAAGGTTTAAACTTGTGCTATCATGCTTGTGCTATCTCAATATCGAACTGTATAATAATGCATTTCGTTATTGATATCGATACAATTGCTACTTAAGAGCGTATGCTACCTCAGATTAGCAACCCTATTTGTGGTGGTTCAAACTTCGCTTGTAATACTGTTAGAATAAAGTTCTAATCAGCTTGCACTACAAAGCGGTTGTTACGTCTTTCGCTGCGGCCGAATAGTGCGAAATTAGTGGTATTTGCGATTTACAAAAAAACTATTGATTGGACTAAAAAAGTAAAACACTAACCGCCTTATTACAAAACGTAGTTAAACCTGGTTTAACTTAGACCTGGTTTATCTCGCATGCTGTCACTTTCTTTTGAATATTATTGAAGTGAGACGTCATCAATCCGCACTGGGCCCGCGTGGTAGATTATAGCCCATCCCTCTCCTAGAGAGGAGGCCTGAGTCCCTGCAGTGGGAACATTATAGGCTGATGATGATGATGATGATGATGAGACGTCATGCGAGATAAACCAAGTCTAAGTTAAACCAGGTTTAACTACGTTTTGTAATAAGGCGGTATGACCTTAGTTTGTTGCTTGTAGAATTATTTGGCAAAAAAAATCAGAACGATGACATGTATTTTAGTATGGTTTTTACTCGTTAAAAGAAATTTTTAGAGGTATCTTCGCGATTTTTTTCTATCGAGCAAAGTTAGTTGTATTATGTTTTCACAACACTATGGCACTAGCATATATCCTGAAGAATATCATATATTTTTCTGATGTTGATTACTGCAGTGAATCATATACTTTTACGCATTATAAAATTCGCGTTTGAGGTACCATACGCTCTTAACATATTTAGGTCTTTCTATTAGTTACAATCATTCCTACATAATACTTAAGTAATATTGCTTAAGTTTACATTTGATATTTTTATCTGTAATACATTTGTTTATTTCTGAGGGTAGACTATTAATAAGTAATAGTCTAATATAATATTCTCTATTAATAATTATTCTTTTACATCAAGAATTTGTCTGAGTTGCAGCTATGGAGTCTGAATTAGTGCCTGGTTAATGGCAATACGCTCACCCCCCATAATATGGGACTTAAGCATCAGGAATTTGTCAATAGCAGCTACGAAATCTAGATTTGTGCTCGGTTGATGGCAATAGGCTCGTCCCCTTACATGAGACGTAAACATAACTGCCGAAATGTAGGGGTACTATTAGGTATACCTTTGCTTATTCCTTCGGGGAAAACTGGCGTGATGTTATGTTAATTTTTTTTTTTTGATAATGGCATCTCGCAGTTCACTCTGAGACTGGCTTCTGCTTAACCGGACAATTCCCTGTGGATGCCTTGAGTTTAAGGCCTCCAGCCAGGGGCAAATAACTTAGGTATATACTAAGTGACTAATCGCTAAGGGCACCCCCTGTAGGGTACGGACCTCGGCTTAGGACGTCACTGGTGGAGGGCAGCAAGGGGACAGGCTGGATCTGAGTTAAATTATTTAGGGGCTGGTTTAAAACTACTGGCTCAGCTGCATCGTACCGTTAGACTACGTACACCAGTGTTATGTTAAACGTGTTATTTACTTATTAATAGACTCCGAACAATCATATACATAAGTCACAGGTGGCCCCAACTCCTAATCTCTAGCATTCAATACCAAAATCACATTAGTACGAAACACAAAGCTAACAACGAAAAAGCAATTTACGAAGCAAAAATATGACAAGATAAAAAAATAAGAGTAATCAGATCATCATTAATTCTTATTTTTGCGGGCGAATAACGTATTTTATATGAGAATGGACAATAAATGGGAAATTAGCGTGGCTTGTTAAAATATATGGGGCGAGTATGCTGACAGCGGCATCTATCTGGTTAATGAGTGGTCGAAATGACCCCCGTCGCGTTTGGGGGGTCTCGGGTGGCGGACAGGAAAAATGTGCTTGGTTTTTTGGTGTAACGTGTTTTTCTACGAATTTGTGGACGAAATTAGAATGGAAGATTTTATTTGTGGATTTTGTTTGTTTCTTGTTTCTTTTCACGGCTTATTTTAATAGCTGACTTACGTATTATGTTATATTTTTGTCTGTCTTTTTTACTTATTGTTAGTGTGTCGATGGCAGTCTAATTGAATCGATTAAAATTTGGTAACGAGTCAATACTTATATTGGTATAGTTTTTCTGCCTAGTATGCTTTGCTGTTAATGGCAATATATCCCTAGCTAATGAAAAACTTTATAATAAAATGTTAAAAACAAGCGCTCCTTTTAAGCAAAAGATCTTTAGTTCAGTTCAATTCCTATATCAAGCAGAGTGTGATAATAAGAAAATACAATCCAAGTACCCTCAATCGCATTTCAATACCAGGAAATGCTAACAGGACTAATTGAAATAACAGTAAAATTACGCAATACCTCGAAGGCAAAACTTAACCCTGCTGAAATTGATCCTTGGCGTCGGGGATCAAATAGACCGCAGCCGGCAATGCAGGGTTATTAATAGAGGGTTGAGACTGAGGTGAGTTTCTATTGCTTTATTGTTTAGTATTCTATTGTTTATGTAAAATATTTATTGTGGTAGAAATTCAGCATTTTGGGACTACAGAAGAGACAGACAGAGCGTACGAGATGCTTTTTGTTCATCTTGATTTTTCTTTTGAAGTTTATTTTTCACTTTTTGGTGTTTTTGAAGTCGGTTGTTTTTTTTGCAAAAAAGGTTTTTCATTTTTCATTTTTAGTTGTGTATCTTATAGAATTAATATTTACTATAATAATAATAATAATAATCATTTTATTTCAGGCATCTATAAGGCCCATACATAAAATACACACAATAATTTAAAACAATAATAACAAACTAATACATATAAAACAGTAAAACCATAACTAAAATTTTTAACTATAAACACGCAACGTCGGCGTCGTGTTTCGCTGCGAGGTGTCGCGTAGCCGTCCTCGGAAACGACGGAAAACGACACCTTTCGGCCAAAAGTCTTCCTGCAAACAGGTCTGGAGATGTTGGGTTGGAACACGCACCACAAATGACTTGAAGTTGATGTTGTGGCGCGATTCCAACCTTTCGACCCTCAGAGTCCAGTTGGTCTTCACTTTGAGGTACTGCACCACTTCCTCAATCTTTGTGGTGTGATGCAGACGCGAAATGTACAGCTGCGTCGTAGGCACAGCAGGGCGCAGTAGCATGTTGGGCCCAGTCGGTGCGGTACCGCACAAGTTCCGGGAACAGGGCTTCTTCTTCTTCTTCTTCTTCACCACCTTAGCCCTCGTCATCAACCTGGTCCGTACTTGGCATGCTGTTACTGGCCGCGGGCGGGGCAGGTTGAGTGCCCTTTTTTCCCCCAATGTTGGTTTGTCGCTTATGTGGCGACGCATCCGATTTGCCATTAATGACAGTAGCAGCGTAGGCAGGTTTTGGGGTCGACGTACCTACGCGTGACGTTTCCGCGTTTACTATGAAACCTATGCTTGTATAGCGTCAGAAAAAGCACGAAACACGTAATACGTGCCTATGATTGAGGGTTGCCCTCGATTTTTCTGGGATTTCATCACCAGGATCTGGTTTCCATATCATGGTACCACTCTTGAAATATCTCCGTTCTAATAAAAAAAGAATCATCAAAATTGGTTCATAAATGACGAAGTTATTCGCGAACACACATAAAAAAACGAACGAAAAATGTTCATAAATTATAAATAAAAAAATTAAGTTCAAAAATCTAAAACCCGACTACTAACAAAATCGCGGTCTTAAAAGTAGAAAACAAGAAAATAATTCTTGTCTGATATTCTTCGTAGTCGCATGCCACTGATACCTGATGCTCCTTCATGGCGTTCTCATTGATACAAGGTGGCATGCGACTACGAAGAATATCAGACAAGAATTATTTTCTTGTTTTCTACTTTTAAGACCGCGATTTTGTTAGTAGTCGGGTTTTAGATTTTTGAACTTAATTTTTTTATTTGAATTTTTTTTTGTGTGGACTTAAACTATAATATAATACATATTTGTAATGTGCTCGCCAAGACCTTTCATTTGATACCAAACTTGCTATGGTTATCTCAATTTAATATTTTTTGAGGAAAGTTTTTGACATTTAAATTCCGTCATAAAAATAATTTATAAAATTTATATAGCCTATGTCACCCGGGCTATTTTTACGAATCTATTGACACCTAATTTATTAAAATCCGTTCAGTAGATTAGACGCTACGGTGGAACATACATACATACATACATACATACATACATACATACATACATACATAGACTGCCAAAATCATTACCCTTCCTTTTGGCTTCGCCGTAGTCGGGTAAAAAAGGCCAAACCATGCTAAATTTTTATGGGACCAAATAGCAACTATTCCGCATCAAACTAAAAAAGAATCACGTAAATCGGATCATAAATCGCAGCGTAATCGGTGTACATAATAAGAAAAAAAAAAACATACCGATCGAATTGAGAACCTCCTCCTTTTTGGGAAGTCGGTTAAAAAAAGAAGTATGCACATGTAACGACTGTCAAAGATCTTAAATGGCAGCGCGGCTTAACCTAAAGATCGACCCGAAAGGCTGTTATTATTCCCGTCGGGGGTGCAGGTTGTTCAAAATAGATACCGCGGCCTCGACACAAAGGGCTAAGAAGGAACATGGGTCGTTTTTAGTCAGTAGTTGTCTGACACTCCCTTTCGCTCTGCCCAAGAGCGGGAGGGGTTATTTCATGATTTTCCACCTACCAAAAACAAAAGCCGAGACGTAGTAGGTATAGTCGACCAAGAAATTGGTTTACCACTCTAAGGGCCAGTTTCACCGGTTACGGATAAAGTGTCAGATAGTTATCTGACAGTTATCTGACAGATAATGCTATCAAAAGTTGTAGTTTATCTGGCAGATAAGTTCCGGATAGGCTATCAGGGACTTATCAGCAAGTGGTGAAACCGGCCCTAAGGTTGAATATCATTTGCACGTACAAAACATCAAGTGCTATTTTCACGTCAGAATCTGTCAATCTGTCATCCTTAGCGAATAATTATGTTACTAGGAGATGTCATCAAAAGTGGTAAACCAATTTCTTGGTCGACTATACATAATCACTCTTTGAACAAGATTTATGCATACTAGTATGTTTTCAAAGGTAGGCAATCATTTAATTCAGCCTTCCGTTCCTCTGCTATCAACCTTAAACTTAAAAAAAAGAAAGACATCAGTTCTAATGAATTACCCTTGAACAAACATCAAAATTGATCGCCGACTGTGTAAACAGATTGGTGTAAAATCACCATTATCTATCTCGCGTGAGAAGAGATCATTATGTTGATACAATATATCTTATAGCACATGACTCGTTTCAAATTGGGTGGCTGATGAATTTGTCTTGCTGAAAAAAGGGGAAGATTTGGGACGAAAAATGGCCCCATGGGGTAAAGAAGTACGATCGTAATCAATGAGACCATAGCAAGGTGGAGGGATGTGCTCCAGGCTGCGGGTTGTTCGAAAGAGATACCGCGGCCCAGGACACAAAGGGCTAAGAAGGAATATCACTGTGTTTTTAACCGACTTCTAAAAAAGAAGGAGGTTCTCAATTCGGATGTTTGTATTTTTTTTTTTGTTATGTTTGTTCGGGCATAACTCCGTCACTTGCTAACCGATTTGAAAAATTCTTTCTTTGTTGGAAAGGGTATACTTCCGAAATGGTCCCATAATTTTTTTTTCGAAATCGGACAAGCGGTTTTTGAAAAATCAACAAAACTCAAAAAAAACTACGTTGTCCACATTGACCCATGTACTTGTGAACCACTAAAAAGTGAAAAATAAAAACTTTTTAACAAAAAATAAAACTGACTTAAAAAAAAAACACAAAAAAGTGAAAAATAAACTTTAGAAGAAAAACCAGTCTCTGAAGTCGGTGGCAAAAAAATGAAATCAAACAAACAAAAGTTACCGACTTCAGAGACTGGTTTTTCTTCTAAAGTTTATTTTTCACTTTTTGTGTTTTTTTTTGAAGTCGGTTTTATTTTTTGTTAAAAAGTTTTTATTTAATCATTAGAAGTCTGGCACTAACCACTCCGCCCAGAGCGGGAGGAGTCACTTGATAATCATCAAATCCCACTGTCTCTAAAACAAGTGCAAGTCGGACATGAAGGGTTCCGTACCATGACTTCTTATAGGTTTTCCTGTAATCTATACGTGTTGAACTAATTTCTGTATTTTTTTCATAATTTTAGACCCAGTAGTTCCGGAGATAAGGGGGGGAGAATGGTCGGGCAGACAGACAGGCACACGAGTGATCCTAGAAGGGTTCCGTTTTTTCCCTGTAGAGGTACGGAACCCTAAAGAAGTGATATGATCCCGGTTCTTCACCGGTGTTAAGAGAAAACCAGCTTCTCTTAGAACCAAAACAAAAGTAACATGCACTGGGCCCTCGTGGTGGATTATAGCCCACGATATAGGAGAGGAGGTCTGTGTCCCAGCAATGGGTAAATTAAAGACAGACAATGCTACTCTATGCATGGTCACCAAGCCCCTTGCCAAAAATGGTGACCATGGCCGTAACCTCTGAACTGCCTCCGTGCTGGAGTGGTTTAGGCGTTTGCCTTGTGACCCGGTGGTCGTGGTTTCGATTCCCATGGAAAGCATACTTTGTACAGTTGTTTCCAGTTTGGTTAGGACATTGTAGGCTTGAACCTCCTGATTGTCTGATAAAAAGATGGTTCCGTGCTTCGGAAGGCACGTATAAGCCGGTAGTCCCGGCCGCCAAATGGCGGTCGTCAAACCATGTCAGAGGCCCTTGAGGCGGTTTAGAAACTCCGACACTAGGGTGTGTGGGGTCGGTATACCTTCCTGCCCACACGAGAAGACAAAGACTTCTGAACTTACAATTTTCATCTCCATTATCCACCGTATTTATAGGCCAACACGTAATTCAGTACATCTATCACACCCAAGATGGCTGCCTCGCATTATAGGTAGCTATCAATCTTGTAAGCTTGACTCGATTTGTTCAGCCAAATTGAGAGTTTATTCTTTTAGCAGATTGCTCTTCAGCCTTTAGAAGTTTTATAATCTTGTTAGAAAATACAGATATTGAGAAGAATATTAGAAAAAATGTAAAAACGTTCATTATCTGCCTAGCCTTTTCCCAACTATGTTGGGATCGTCATTCAGTCTATCTATTCACAAACCATCGAATCGAAATCGAATCGAATATGTCGTATGTCTAGCTTTTTTTGGCATTACGAAAGTGAGCGAGATAGAATATAATTATGAAATATTCGATTCGATTGTGTGTGAATTGCTATGCAGTATTGTACATGGAGCGATGCTATCTCCACAAGCCAGTTAGTACTAGGTAATACGATGCCCTTGGTAAGACTGGTTGTCAGACTTTCGGGGCATTAACTATTGGATTTTGGTGTTACCTAGCAACAATAGACCTTCAGATTTTGTTTATTCTGTCAGAAGAAAATATACGTGTCAAATGTTCTATTGTACTTTGTAATGTGTTTTAAATTATTATATTGAGTATATTTGAATTTAAAGCTTGTTCTCCTTTCTTCTGCAACCACTACCTCCAATTGGTTATGGGCCCAGCACGCTTCCACTGCGTACAATAAAAATAAAAAATAAAAATTTACGTAATTTTGTGAAGTTAGAGAGTACAGCCCTGCTCTTGATAACTAATAATGTGACAGATGAGACACTTGGCAAAGTAATTAGATTGTCCACACCGAAAGAAGTTTGGGATGAACTCCATAGATTATATGAGGGACCTAATGAGGGCCGACTCTATGATATATGTTTGGATTTCTTCAAGCTTAAGAGGGATCCGTCAGATGACATGTCGACTCATGTATCGAAATTGAAAAACCTGTGGCACAGTTTGAAGGAAGAGTTACTAAAAGAAGAGAAGGTAGAGTTACCTGAAGTTCTCTTGATTTGTAAGATCCTTGATACGCTGCCGGAAGTCTATTTCTCGTTCAAGTCGAGTTGGCTGTTAATGTCAAAGAAGGAAAGGACAGTAGAAAACATTACGAGCCAGTTGTGTGCACATGAAAAAGCGCTTAATGCTAAGATGGCTGATGCTGAATCAAGTGAGACAGCGCTTTATGTGAAGGTAAACAAAAAGGTTGCTAAGGAACATGACCATAGAGACCAAGGAACAATGAAAAAGTACAAATGCTTTAATTGCAAGGAACGTGGTCATCTCATAAAGGATTGCCCAAGAGTTGGGATAAAGGAGAAGAAAAACAAAAGTGTTTTGGAATGCTACAGCGATGCTGACCATGCCGGAGATGTTAGCACTGGAAGATCCACTAGCGGTGTGCTGTGCATGTACGCGGGAGGAGCGATCTCATGGCTAAGCCAAAGACAGGCAAGTGTTGCGATTTCAACTACAGAGGCTGAAATTGTTGCCGCAAGTGAAGCAGCCAGGGAAACAATATGGCTGGCACGACTTTTGAACAAAATTGTTGTTCTTAAGAAGATTCCGTGCTTAAGAGTGGATAACGAAGCAGCAATAAGGCTAGCTGAAAATCCCGAGTTTCATCGACGAACTAAGCATATTCGGGTACGGCACTTCTTCGTTAGAGAGTTGGTTACTAGCGGTGAGCTAAATGTAAACAAGGTAGCCAGTGAAGAGCAGCTGGCTGATATATTTACAAAGCCACTCACCAGAGCCAGAATTCTCAAGATCTCAAATCTTATAGGTCTTTGCTGAGAGGAGATATTGGATTTTGGTGTTACCTAGCAACAATAGACCTTCAGATTTTGTTTATTCTGTCAGAAGAAAATATACGTGTCAAATGTTCTATTGTACTTTGTAATGTGTTTTAAATTATTATATTGAGTATATTTGAATTTATAGCTTGTTCTCCTTTCTTCTGCAACCACTACCTCCAATTTTAACTAACTGTACGGCTGTAAAAGATCTAAAATACTGGTAGTAAATTCCGAAGCTGACCCCACAATAGGGGATCGGACAAAAAAAACTCATTAGTCCGTCAGATAGATTTCCAAAAAATATTGACCACATATTTTTTCTTTTTTCATGTAAACAAAAAATGAAGACGATACAGTGCTTCGAAAACTCGTGTGACGTCATATTTTATGATAGTACATTTTGTACCTTCAAGTGACGTTTCAAGCCCCACTCCATGATCTTTGACGCGCTTTATCTTCGTCAATTTTTATTGATTTGATAAAACAAAAAACACGTATCCAATATTTTTCGATAATCTAACTGACGGACTAAACAGAATTCTATATTTTTTGTGTCAGACCGATCCCCTATTAAGAAAGCTAAGCCGATCATGATTATTTCCAAAGCATTTAAAAGAGGAATTTCCATTTTCTCAAGTCTATTGTTTACGCTAAATAGCTGAATCCTAAACGACGTCGTTTAGTACAGCTGCATATTCATAAGTACTTATGCCAATGCATGCCACATAGCATTCCTTGAATATCTGTCAATGGCCTTGCATTGCTGACATGGTTTATCAAGTAGATATTATCTTTATATCACATGCCTATGATCTCCCACGTCCTATCAAATACCATGGATAAATGAGAAATCATCATAGGAAGTAAATGATATTTAAAATGTCACTTACGGGATATCTTCCGTGATTTTAATTCGTTTTGAGTTCCCGATATTTTCGTTCGGTTTTTTTTCGTTTTTTATTTTTGGTTTTTTTATTCCCCCGTTAGTGACATTTTAAATATAGTTATGAACCGTGTTGAAGTAAATGATGCCTGACAGGGGAGAATGGGAGAAAAAAACGTGTTCTGCCGACCCCAAGTAGAATGGGACAAGGGCAGAAAGATGGTGAATCGCCCTTTAGAGGAGCTCATTGCCAAATAACAGCATTTTTTTTTGAAAGGTGGGAATTCGTCAAATGACTCCTCCCGGTCTGGCCACAGCGGTGTCAGACTTCTACTGACTAAAAACCATCCATGTTCCTTCTTAGCCCTTTATGCCGAGGCCGCGGTATCTCTTTCGAACCACCCGCAGCTCTCAAAATCACCTCAAATCAAGTCAACAATCACACACGCTAACCAGATTTCACGAGGTCGTTTGCGATAAAATCCGCTGAAGCGCTGCATCCTTACATCAAGCAATAACAGTTAACTGAAAAAAATCGCTTCATTCGTCCGCTTTAAACTCACAGGCGAATGAAATTCAGTACATTAGCGCTGAGGGTGTGGGACGTAGGGTAACCATGAAGTAGAAAGGCATATTTTATAAATCAATTTTTTCATTACATCTCATAGTAGAGATGAAATTACTTTAACAGGGTCCAAGCTACCGGTGGTTAAAGCTCCAGACACAGAATCTTCCTCACAACGAGAGCCATATCGAGGAGTAATTAGCCTTAACCTTAGCCTTCTGGATCAGGGCCTTGATTGAACCTCCAAGCGAGAACCCCGAAAGAGGTTCATCGACACTCATGATCATCATGCCGTATTTTTTATTAATTTCTGACAGCTTTCTAGTCTTCGCTTTCTTTCGTGTTTTGACTGGTATTTTCTCCAAGCAGTACGTAGCAATATGGACAGTTCTGCCGTTTGCTTTTGCCCATCGCACACTATGATTCAGTATCACTGCATTCATCAACTCTGCAAATAAAATAGGTATAAACTCATAAAACTATTTTTTGTAGTAAGTATTTGAATTCGCAACGCAGACTAAACACAATTTCTTCATGTTTTTTATAGTTCTGTTTACTAAAACTTTTCATTCAATTCGATTACTATATGGACTACCATTTCAAAAATATCTGCATATTCTACGAATGCAATAAGCAACATTTTTGATCACAAAATTTTTCTCTTTCTAATAAGTGACTTTTGCTATAATTTGCATACAAATTCATGTGTTTTACCTTTTTTGTTATTCCATTTCTCAAGAAATGAACCAATATTGTTCTTGCTCTCTGCGTTTGCGTTAAAGTTACCAAAAAAATTAAACAAATTTGTGTTTTTAATTTTAGTTACTTATTTTGTTTCTGTTTTTTTTTCTGTAAACGTGGCGTCACCAATGGGCCCTATCAGAATACCAGCGCTGTGACATTTGTCTCAAATGTTACAGCACCATGCTGAGGTAGTGGCCTTTTGGTTTCGCACGGGACTAATTTAAATTTAATATATTATAATTATGTCCTAATTTTAAGTGTATCTCATGTTTACTTTGTTAACTTTTAATTTTTTGTCAATACGTTCAAGTCCTGTTGTGAAATCAATAAATACTTTTTCTTTCTTTCTTCTTTTCTTTTTTGGAAGAATTCCTTTTGCTTTTCACACATGAAGTTTAGTTTGCGTTTTAATTTAACATTTTCAATATTACTAGTTAACAGCAGTGGGATGACACAGGCAAACAGTAATATTACTAGTCATTCTCAAATGCACCTAAAAACTATATTCATTTTTTTTTATTCCTAAAGAAATTAACTATCAATTGGAAACCAAGATCTGGATAAACACCATCTACCCTACACGACAAAAATAAACACTATCATTTACTTCACTAACCTTAACAGAAAACCAACGATACATTATATCCTACAAAAAAACTCAACATACTCACCCTACCGAGCCTATCTCCAGAATTGGGCGTTTCAAATGTGACGTCATGATTAAAATCAGGCGCTACACCCGTCGCTTGAGGGTGTACAGGGTAATGCCCGTTTGGAGGCCTGTGTACAGGGATAATGCCCGTTTGGAGGCCTATACTGACTTTGTGTTCGCCAAAAAACAGACAATTAGCGGAGCACAGCTGAGTACGAACGAAATGCTCGCAACGCGCTCGTTCGAGGCTTGTAAATCCGTTCAGTCCACACTAGACGAATTGTGTTTGGCTCGTGCTCAGCTCGAGTTCGGCTCGCCTAGCGTAGACGCAGCTTTACAATGCACCTCTGATCCTTATCATATAAAAACCGCGTCGTTTTTGTCAAGGTTGCGGGCGAGTGGCAACGGCATCTTAAAAACTGTGGCGGAGAGTGTCGACTCTCCGATTATTAAAAGTTTTGTGAGAAGGACAATCACTGAACATTAGTTTGGGGATGTCCTTTTCACAATACTATTTAGTCTGTGTTCTCTGTTCTATTCAATTACTAACACTAGATATAAGTTATTTTACTGTTTACTAACAATATGGATCACGTTGTCTGAGAAATAAAGAATATTATTATTATTATATACAGTATGGGAGAGACACCGACGCTAAGACCCTTACCGAACAGTCAGTATAAAAAAACTTCTGTTTCCTACAAAACTGCAACCCCGCTCGTTTATTTATAGAACAACTAATTTTTTTTACTTCGATAAGTACGAGTTCAGTAGTTTGTTAATAATCATATGATTAACCAACAATTTATCTTTTGTTACAGGTACGCTACTCGCCTGATTCCAGGCTGATATGGTGATGAAGCTACGAAGTAAATGGTAAATAACATTGGGCAGACGTACATCATGAAGAAAATTTGTTCAAAACGCCAGCTACATCCTAAATTTGTCTGGACGACCATCATTATATCCAATTTATTAGTAACTAGCTAATGCCCGCGGTATCGCCTGCGTCAAATTACTACTAAATCTTTTCTCAAGAACCACTCTATCCATAGCTGAAAACAGCATGAAAATCGCTGCAGTAGTTTTTAAGTTTATCACGAACACACAGACACAGATGCGGCGGAGGACTTTGTTTTATAATATGACGGTATCTCTTTCCTAGAGAGGAGGTCTGAGTCCCTGCAGTGGGAACAATATAGGCTGATGATGATGATGATGTAGGTAGTGATTGTTATTATACAAAATATTGTCTATCCAAAATCAGTGCGACAATCACAAGGCGTAATCGGAAATCAAATAAAACCAGTATGACACTTGGGCCGGTCACTCAGAACGTCTATAAGCATCAGTAACATGTCCAATGCACGTCTTGCTAACTGCATTGGCCATCAAACGCTGTGGCAAGCTGCAATGGAATTGATTTCAATCCCATTTATGTGGGACAAATTAGGTTACTTGAACTTTTGTGTTTATTTTCGTGAGGTATTACAATTATTTTATTCATCTATTCTCTTATTTATCTACACTTCTACACTATCTACACAAATATTATAAAGAGGAAAGATTTGTACCTATGTATGTTGTAATGAATAAACACAAAAACTACAGCGTCGATTTAAAAAATTCGCCTTTTTTACTATTAGAAAGCTACATTCACCCTAAGTAACATAGGCTACTTTTTATCCCTGTATTCAAACGGGAACGGGAACTACGCGGGTGAAACCGCGGGACGACCGCTAGTTACATATTAAAACAATATCATACAAACATTAAAAAAACTGGCCAAGTGCAAGTCGGATTTGCACATGAAGGGTTCCGTACCATCGACCAAGCTACATACATTTCAACAGCAAATGTAATGTTTGCACGTAAGAGATTTTTCTATGTTATTTTAGCACCTTAGACTTCTTATAAGTTTTCCTGTAATCTATAAGTGTTGAACTAATTTTCTGTATTTTCTTCAAAACTTTAGGCTCTGTGATATTGAAATCAGTCTCGGAGATAATGATATTTTTAATGAAAAACGGTACATGGTTCATTTGTTTTGGTTTGTACGAAGAGATAATATGTATTAGGGAAAGACCGCTATTATGATCTTAATTGCAGCAGCGGCTATAGACCTACATGAACTGAACCATCTTTTCAAAACTTATTCCTATATCCCAAACTTATCCCACATATCCCAGGTACATACGCCCGTTATCTAGTTACCCTGTCCGTCCTCCTTAGCCGTAGTTACAGTTCCTCGTACCATTAAAAGTTTCTACGTTAGACAGACTGGCAAGTCTTTGTCTTTTCTACTTGTTTGTGACGGGATTCAATTGAGTAGAGCTGTGTTTTTAGGGTTCCGTAGACGAATGGCAAAAAACGGAACCCTTATAGATTCGTCGTGTCTGTCTGTCCGTCTGTCCGTCCATATTATGTCACATCCGTCCATATGTCACAGCCAATTTATTCAGATACTATTAAGACTACACAGTTGAAACTTGGTAGGTAGATGTGTTCTGTGAACCGCTTTACGATGTTTATAAAAAAGTTTAAAAAAAAATGTTGAAACGTAGGATATTTTTACCTTTGCGAATTTATGAATTTGCTCCGTATAAGGTTTCTTAACCTTGCATAAAGATTGCTGTAACCTTGTCTTAATGATAAATTTAAAAAAAACCCAGCCTCGTTGATCTAGTGATCATCATCATTGGCCTATAATGTTCCCACTGCTGGGACTCAAACCTCCTCTCTAAGAGAGGGATGGGCTAATAATCCATCACGCGTGCCCAGTAGATGTCACAGGTCTTCGATTTTTTTCCTCACGATATTTTCCTTCACCGTTTTGACTTTTATCACAAGTTTAATTTCAAATACTTCGAAATATTAATCAAATTAAACACGGCGAGCCAATATTATCATTTCCAAAAATAATGTCCATATTCAATAACATTGCACCCTAGCGACTGAATGCCCTGGAGGATAGTTAATTTAATCAAATAGTCGTAAAACACTCTTCATTACTATCCGATCGTAACTACGATTTATTCGATCCAATATTTAACTATCACACTTTGTTTTAGTAATAACTATTAAATATTTTACCTTAGAAGGTTGATTTTGTTAGGTTTATATATTATTTGGTTGGCTTTAATTGGACTTGAATACCTTTGTATTCATTTATTTAAACACAGTCGTATAATTAATATCAAAGACCATTTACCAATGTGCTTTTATCATCAACAGCTTTTATGAGCCGAAAAAGAAATTGAAGTAAAAGATTTTTCATTTGTTTTTTTTTTTTCATTTTGAGACAACGTAATTTTACCCTCTCCAAGGCCTGGTTGCACCATACACAAATATGTCCTAGTTAGCGCTAAACATTTTGCTACCCGTAACTTTTATTTTCTAAAGCGCGTACACGCGCGCTACATTGCGCTTCAAAACAGAACGCGCCGCTCGTTTGCGTTTTTGTCCGTATCAATAATATCAATATGTCACTCAGTATCTCTTGCGTCTAGCGCTTATACGAGCTTATAGGCGCGTTACCGCCCGCGCCCGTACAACTTGCACGTGCCTTAAAAGTTGCAAACCGAGCTTAATACGCACCGAAAAAACGGTAATATGAAACTGTCAGGCGGCATAGCGCTAACGGTTAAACAGTAAATACCACAAAATAACTAATTAAACTAAAATTTACCTAAATTTAACATGTATTTAAGCTTTACTGCACACAATATTTATTCAGCCAACTATTTACGATAGCATCAATATATTTAATCACAGCATCTAATTGGCCCAGAATTATCTTATTATTAATGCAAATTGGTAAGCGAGGGTAATGAGATTAATAGTTTTAGCAGCCATTTTAATTGATAGTTTATACTGGGTTTGATTTATCGGGAGTATGCAGCGGGATTATCCCTGTTATTGTACGGAACTATGCGTGTAATATGACGGTAGTTTAGATTATGGATTTGTTGTCGCTTATCTATGTTTTTGGTGGATAATAGATAATGTAGCCCTCTTTATATTAAATAATAATTTATCTTTTATTTCACGTTGCGAGACCTTGCCTTTGACGTCACACGCAGCTACCTTAGATACCGTCACAGTTTAAAAACGGTCAGCTACCATGAATCTGTATAAGACGTCCATGGGTGTAGACGTGTACAACTGTGGTGCTTTCCTTTTCTAGATGTTTTCTGAAAAGACGTGGTATGATCAGTATACACAGGTGAACCAACGACATACATCGTGAGAGTCGCGGGCAACCGGTGGATGCAAGGGCATGTTGACATTTGTCATGGCGTTCTATGGGGGAGGCTTTTGTCCAGCAGTGGATGTCTTCTGGCTTATGACGATTATGATGATTAGATGTATGAACGTGGACGAGGCAAAAGGTGTAGCAAGGATCGTAGCAGGTGTGTGGGTGCTGTGGTTACGGCCTACCTCCATGGGTTTTCCCTTAGCATGATTTTATTATGTTTTCACAAAATCCATTGCTTATTTGTATGGTAATCGAAACACTAGAAAACAAGGCACTATCTCCAGTCCCAACAGACAATTAAGGTCCAACACAAAAGCCCTACCGCAATTCAAATCCCAAAGTAACAAAGTCCGTTATCAATTTCACCACAACTACCCTGAAACAACAGCCTACGCCAAGCCTTATCAATTATTTCTATTTCCACTATCTCTATTTGCATTTACGTAATTTCAGTTCTGATCCAAACTAAATTGATATTGTAAACCAACCGAATTTCGAAGTCCCCTCAAACAAACGAATTTGGGTACACAATGCGTACACTCCAATTTGGCAGTGCTATACTATTAATCCTTGAGGGTGAAAGGGTCGCTTTGTGAGTTCCACAGATAAATTATTAATTAATAATATGTATGTAAATTATTTATTGTTAACTACAACGGTATTATGTGTAATTAATATTTGTGGATTATGCGCTGATATGGTGAATAGAATATTGTGTCATTATATGCGTGGATCATATTTCGTAATTCACAGTAAGTGACAATATAGAGTACTATTTTAGACAAATCTCTGACCTTAGGGCAAGATTGAGGTCAAGAGAAAGCCCATCTCAAATAAAAAAATAAAAAATACACGTGGGCAGTGCGGTAGGGAGGTAGTGTCAGACTTCTACTGACTAAAAACCACCCATGTTCCTTCTTAGCCCTTCGTGTCTGAGGTCACGGTATCTCTTTCAAACAACCCGCAACCCCAACGGGAGTTTCAGAAAGCCTATTGAGGTAATCTTATGATATTCTTTCCTTTTTAAAAAAAAAACGTTGCCCCACACTAGGAATTTCTCCTGTATCGTGGGTGCGTTCACAAACATTTTAACTGACATACACAAATTCCCAGACATGAAACTACTATCTGTAGGCCATACAAATATTTGTTCTATTTGCAGTTCCGAATGATTTATATCCCAAATTGAAATCGACGAGCATCCAATCAAATCATTTGGCATTTGTGCTGTGACAATCGAACACAATGCAATTGTGGTCTTATATCTCCTTTCCTCATAGGTGTTGATGAATTTATGTATATTGTGTGCACTCATGGAATGTGCCAAATTAACTGTTTTCTTTCTTTCTTTCTTCGTACAATGAATTGAACGAAATTATTATAAAATAGACAAAAGACACGTGTTGTCATCTATTATTCTAAGAACATTATTGTTGTTTTTCTCGAAAACTCTTTTACCTTTCCCTACCCTACCTACCTGTCCGTTTCGGAATACCTCACAACGTATATATGCCAGGATGATTGGGTCAGCGGTTTGAGCGTGAAAAGTTAACATTCAAACTCACTTTCGCATTTATAATATACTTGCTGACCCGTGCCCACTTCGTTGGGCATAATTAGTCGAAAGTAAGCTAATTACGTTTCGAAAAATTCAATTTTGGGGACGTCCGCTGCGTAAGGAGCCGACCACGCGACTAAGCCGCGCGGGTACCTACCTCTCAGATCAGATGTAAAAGGCCACGCCCCTTTCTCCCGAAGTGGGCACGAACGCGAACCGAATTACACCCGAAACCATCCCGCGCCCGCCGCAGCTTTGCTTTTTACTCCGATTCACTTTGCAAAACGGACTACCACGTAAAAGCCTTTTTATTTTTCGGTTTTTTATATACCCTATGACACTCAGCAATAATGTAGCTTTCTATTGGTGAAAGAATTTTTAAAATCGGTTCAGTAGATCCCGAGATTACCCCTTACAATTTAACAAATATACAAACAAACTTTACCTCTTTATAATATTAGTATAGATAGTATATATAGTATAGAAGTATAGATGTAGTACTGCCTCGCTGGTCTAGTGACTGCTGGGCATGAGGTTTTTTTTTTTTTTTTTTTGTAAAAACGTTGCCCCACACTTGGAATTTCTCCTGTATTGTGGGTGCGTTTACAAACATTTAAACTCACATACACAAATACCCAGACCCGGAACAACTATCTGTAGGCCTTACAAATATTTGTTCCGTGCGGGGATCGAACCCGCGACACGCAGCGCAGCAGTCCAATCGCTCAGCCACTGCGCCAACCGTGTCGTCGGTTTGGGTTTGATTCCCGAATCGGGGAAAGTGTTATTTGGGTTTTTCCATCAGGAATTTCTCAATAGCCCGTAGCTGCTACTGAGAAATTAGCTGCTAATGAGTCTGGATTTGTGTCCGGTTGTTTGCAATAGGCTCGCCAGTCTCGCCACCCACTCCCATTACATGTAAAAACATAGCTGGCGAAATGAGGGTGTACTATTAGGTACAGCTGAACTACTACTTTTTTTTATTGTTACAACAGTCCTCTTTCGTCCGAACTCGCACAGTGAACAGACGTGTTTCGTTTTGCTCCGCATAAATAAGTCACTAACTTCAGCCGACAATAGTGCATGTCACGGGCTCGCTAATTACCAAATTCGCTTACACCGACCATCTACACAGCGGAGGTGCGCCCGCGCACCCGCGACCCGCGAGGGAAAAGGAAGTACCTCAAAGCTGCTCAACAATCGCTATCCCGCTCTCGCGCCGCCGCTGTTGCCTGCCGCGCGCCGGCCGCTTGACGTCGCCGCTCTCACTGCACGCCGACGACGCGTGCTACAGTTCTCGAGGAAGGGAGTCAGCTGAGATACTCGCAACGAGCGCAAACTTCGACTGCTGCCGCCACACGCATTACGTAGCACCTTGCTACATAACTGGTTTTCGCTGCGAAGCTGCTACGGGGACATAAACTTGCAGTTTGTATTGTATATCGGCTACGCAAGTCCGCATTGTAAGTTGTTGTTTATTTTTTTAATAGATATTGAACATAATCTTACGTTTGCGACATGAATCCCTCCCGTACACCCCCACAAGGATTCTCTACGTCGGACCCGAACATAACTAGATCTTTAAATAGTCCAACACCCCAGTCTAATGTCACAAAAAGAGGTAACTCCAAACGTGCCCGCCTTGAAGACGGTAACGACAACGGTTTCGAGTTATTTAAAGAGGAGATTAAGGATTTGTTCTCAGAATGGATTAGTCAACAAAATGTAAGGCTGGATAATTTGGAAAAAAACTTGTCTGAAATTAATAAACACTACGGTGGCATTAAATGTTCGAGCAGCGGAATCGAGAAATCACTGGAAGACATCTCCGCTCAAATGAAAGACTTGGACAGGAAGATGGACTTGCTGGAGGGTGAGCGGAATAATACTCGCGTAAAAATTGCTGAGTTGGAAGAAAGGAGTGAAAGCCTGGAAAGATTTGTTAGGAAGACCAGCGTTGAGATAAGGGGTGTTCCCAAGAAGAAGAAAGAGAAGAAGGAAGAACTACTCAGCATGGTTACGAGTCTCATAAAAACCACTGGATTAGAGTACTCTCCCTATGACATAAAAGATATTTACAGACTACCTTCGAAGGAGAATGCTACCACATCTACAATTGTGACCGAGTTTACCAGCAACTTTTTCAAGGATAAATTCCTAAACAGCGCCAAACAATATAATAACGCCCAACGTGATCGTCAACTGAATACATCCCACATGGGGCTCGTAGGGCCGGAATCACCCTTATTCATTTCGTAACACCTAACCACGAAAGCAAAAAGACTCCACTTTCTTGCCAGGGATTTTGCTAAAACTGAAAAATTTCAATATTGCTGGATTGCAAATGGTCGCGTTTTTTTGCGAAAAAAGGAAGGAGACAAGTACACAGTTATTAAAAACGAAAGTACCTTTCAGCAACTACGAGAAACATACAAAACTGATAATTAACTTTAAGCGTACTTTAAAATATTTTGTTTTACCACTGTTACTTTTATTTGTTACACAATTTTCTTCATTTCAAAAATTTCCATACACTCAAACTCAAAACACACCTGTCACCTACACCGTGCCCGCACTGTCACAATTCTTTATAATTAACTTCACCCTCCCCATCGCCGTTTTGTTAATACACTTGAGTCACCCTATAAAAAAGCTACCAACCTACCTATGTATAACTATCAAAATATGGCCAATTGCTATAAACTAATTAGAGACATGGATGAGACTCACCTATACACAAGCACGAAGCACAACGACCCCCAGAAATGCGTCAATGATATCGGAGATGTGGACTCACAACTGACTATTATCAGTCAAAATATTCGAAGTATCCAGAAGAACTTTGATAATTTCACTGTTTTCTTATCATGTCTGAACTTCTTGCCCGACTTGATAATTTTGACTGAATGTCGTCTGAGTGAGACCACACCAGCTTTTGGTCTTGAAAACTATGAGTGCTTCTATTCCAAACGCTACCTCAACCAAAACGACGGTATTGTGGTCTTCCATAAAAGCGATCTCCAAGTGGCAATCGAAGAACCACCTTTCAAAGAAGCTAACTGTTTGCTTATTCACGTTGGAAAAGAGTTTATGATCTGTGCTGTTTATAGGTCACCATCTTTCCACAACACCAATACTTTTTGTAGTTCGCTCGAGAAAATTATGCAGTTATACGATACAACACCTAACTGTGCCATAGTAGGCGATATCAATATAGATGTAGGCTTTGGTTCTGGAGACAATCGTGCGAGCGATTACCTGGACATCACTGGGCATTACGGTTACTATCCTGGCCACCAGCTCCCTACTCGTGACCGCACATGTTTGGATCACGTAATGCTCAAAACCAATAGAACTGCTAAAGTAGCTATATGTGACTCGGGAATAACCGATCATGATACAGTTATAGTCGGTATCTCTAAAACTACTCCCTGTCCATTGCCTAGTTGTAATATCAGGGTGAAGATAGACTACCCAAATCTGTCCAAAGAAATTTCAGAATCTGACTGGAGTTATCTCTACAACTACAACGACGTGGTCGAAGCAGTTTCGGTTTTCACAGAAATGCTCAGCGAGAAAATACGCACATTTACAACTTCGGAGACTGTACGAAATTCAAAAGCCATTAAAAAACCCTGGATTACACAAGGGTTGCTAAAATGTATCCGAAAAAGGGACCTGTTACATATGGAAGCGAAACAACCCGCAAACAAGGACAATCCAATAATACAGCACCGATACAAGAAATATAGAAACTTCTGCAATAATCTGATTCAAAATCTCAAAACAGAGAGCGAAAGGAAACTACTGGAAGATGCAAAAGGAGACAGTAAAAAAACATGGGCAGCAGTTAAAAATATCTGTAATATCAAAAACAAGAGCCCAAGTGGCCTAGAACTTCTACACGCAAACCCGGATCCCACTGAGTCGCTTAATGTCGTAAATCAATACTTTACTAAAGTAGGCGAACAGCTAGCGGAAAAGACATTGCTTCGTATACAAAAGACTGAAGCAGAACTCGCCGCTATGACTTCGTTCCGGGATATAAACCCGCCTAGCGAATCTTTCTTCGCAATGCCAACTGATGACGTAGAGGTTATAAAGATCATTACGAACCTGAAAGACAACTCTGCACCGGGATGGGACGGAGTCACGAACAGGATACTTAAGTTGAGCAAAAATCACCTTGCAGCGCCAATTACTTTTTTATGCAACTTAAGTATCTCGACTGGGAAAGTTCCAACATCAATGAAAACAGCGAATGTGAGTCCAATTTTTAAATCGGGTGATAAGACAGCCCCATCGAATTACCGCCCGATTTCATTACTCACATCCCTGTCAAAGATTTTGGAAAAAATTATGAACCACAGACTTCTCAGTTTCCTTGAGAAAAACGGACTGCTATCACAGAATCAATACGGCTTTCGCAAGCACAGGTCAACGGAGGATGCGGTCACTAACCTAGTCGATTTTGTAGTAAATAAAATTGACAATGGCTATAAGTGTACTGGTGTGTTCCTTGACCTGGCTAAAGCCTTTGATACTGTGTCCAGACGTATTCTCCTTAAAAAGATGGAAGCTATTGGAATTCGTGGTATAGCTCTCGAGTGGTTCCAGTCCTACCTCACGGACCGTACACAAAGGGTCTGCATGGGTGACAAGTGCAGCAGTTATGCCAGCCTAAACTTTGGAGTTCCTCAGGGCAGTGTGCTTGGGCCAACCCTTTTCATCCTATATATAAATAGCCTCTGCGCACTGGAACTTGACCGTGCTAAAATATTTGCCTACGCTGATGATACCGCCATAGTATTTTATGATAAAACCTGGGAAGGGGCGCAACAGGCTGCTAATGCGGGTTTAAACTTGGTTGCTAGTTGGCTGACCCACAATCTACTGACGCTCAACGTTGATAAAACAAAAGTCCTAAACTTTAGTGTCAGTACAAGTACATCCTGCCCTAGTTATCTAACAGTCAAGCTCCACTCTTGTGATATTAATGCGTTCACATTATGTACCTGCGCTAACCTTGAGCGAGTCCAGCAAATCAGGTATCTCGGGGTTCACATTGACCAACACCTCAACTGGACAAAACAAATAGAGCATGTAAGCGGTAGGGTCAGGAAACTCCTGCATATTTTTAAAAAAATGGGTCGAATTGGCGATAAGTCTACACTGAAAATGCTCTATTACACACTCTGTCAATCCGTCATCAACTACTGCATTATAACGTGGGGTGTAGCACACAAGACGCGGCTGATAAAAGCCGAACGTGCACAACGCTCTCTTCTTAAGGTAACCTATAAGAAGCCAATGCGCTTCTCAACCGACGCACTTTACCATGAGACCGGCGTTTTGCGTGTGCGCCAGCTGTATATTATGGCTGTGGCCCTAAGGTACCACAAAAATGCACATGGCGCGATAACCTACCCCAAGGTGCGCTACCTCAGAAATGGAAATAAGCCTCGATGGCGGAAACCTAAATGCAGACTCGGTTTTGGCACTAGATGTTTTTATTATATGGGACCCTTTATTTATAATAAACTTAACAGCAAAACGGACGTCTTATCGATGACTAGAAATAAATGCAAAATCCATCTCATAAAATTTCTGTCAGGAATGGACTATGAAGGCACAGAGAAGTTCCTTTACTCATGACCATTCACTACACATACATTCACCACACAATTACATAAAGGATTGTTTGGACCAAGCGTACAAAGTCTCATACTGCTAACGGGTCCTCATTCTCCTGATTTATGTGTTTTGTTCGCTTGGCTTCAAACAACCTTAACTCAGTCATTCATCACACACCCCCACCACACTTACACACCTCACAAATACTCACCACACCCTTATAATTAAATTTACCTGTACTTACCTAATTATTATTATTTTACTATTGGTCTGTAATTGCACCTTTACTCTAATTTTTAAAAATCTACCTTGTTCAAAACCCTAAGGGCCAGTTTCACCGGTTACGGATAAAGTGTCAGATAGTTATCTGATAGTTATCTGACAGATAATGCTATCAAAAGTTGTAGTTTATCTGGCAGATAAGTTCCGGATAGGCTATCAGGGACTTATCAGCAAGTGGTGAAACCGGCCCTTAATATGTTATCTGTCTTAGTTCCTAATTATTTATTGTAAGACGAAGGAGACTAGTCTCCACGACACAGGGAATCCTAGTGTGGAGACTAGTGATATTAACTTTCTGTAATGCTCTTCTTGAACAATAAAGATTTATTATTATTATTTATTATTATTATTATTAACAGCCAACTGACAGTCATCTGACAGCCACCTGACAGCGAGCCACGCCAACGACAGCCATGCCAACCACTGAGCCAAGCCATAACTACCGGACGCCTCCGGTGGGGATAAAGCTTTATAATGCCCTGCAAGCTCATTTTCGCGGTCTTGTCGCACTCGATTGTAATAGTTGTAAGGGGAAGCTCTGCCCGAATAAAGTTATAAATCAGTTCCTGTTTATTTTTTACCACTGTCGTTACACTCAGAAGTGGTATCGAAAACAAAAAACCTACAATTAAAGGAAGCTCTGATACATTTAAAAGTCAACGGTCACCTAGTACAAAGGACGAGGTCTGAAAATTCAAACGAAGAACGTTGATGCACACCGCCTACAAGGAAAATATTGAAGAGTCGCCCATCCCAGAATCACAAGGCACAAATTGAAAAAGCAGTCGACGATCTGGATGGAACACGAAGCGCCTGCCCTCAGTACCGCATCATTAATTCCATAATTTGACCCTGAAAACGAAGACTGCGGCCAGTAACCACCTGTGAGACACTTCGAGTTACAAGAAGTATCCATTTCTCTGCCAGTAACGCTTCTACGGTAAATGAAGGCTACCTCAAGGTCGTCAACAGCGGGCCCAAGGACATGGAAGGGAGGAACTGTCCTACTTCACGCCGAGAGCTGCCAGGAACCATGCATAAATAACAAGGTCAGTTAACATGCCAGTTAACAGATATTTGCAAAATATTAGCCAAATGCCATTAGCCAAATATATTAGCCAAATGTGTTTTACAATGAAGTGCCCCATGTGTTGATAATAATTATGCCAATCGTAGACAAAATTAGGTAATTTGGTAGGCCCGATAAGTAAATCATCTAATCATAGTCAGTTAATCAGTATATTATTATCTCGGTACAAAAATGGTTTTACTAGTTGTGTACTAAGGAATTGAGAACTTAAGTTGTACATATTTTATTTAGTTAAAGTGCGCATTAGATTATCCAACAACTCCAAAGTAAATCATTTAGATATAAATAACTACAATAATTTCATCAAACTATTGTCAGTGGTTTAAAGCATTCCCAGGCAATCTCTTGCCACCGTCAGTCGATATTCAAACAAGTATAAACTTATTGGATAAAGTTCTTGACAAATTGCAAACGAGGAACTTAAAATTAAATATGAGAAACCGTTAATTTTTACATATTTCATAGGTAAAATATTATGTGATGGCATTCAACCGGTTGAATTTAAGTTGATACATGTCATTGTGTCTTAATTTCCCGTCTTGAGTAATGTAAACGAAGTGCGTCAATTTATTCCATCTAGTTCTATGTAGTTATTTATGAGGCCAACAGGAGTAAAACGCGAGTTTTATAATGCGTAAAAGTATATGATTCACTGCAGTAAACAAAATCATAGTGTTTTACTTTTTTAGTTCAATCAATAGTTTTGTTGTAAATCGCAAAATACCACTAATTTCGCACTATTCGGCCGCAGCGAAAGACGTAACAACCGCTTTGTAGTGCAAGCTGATTACAACTTTATTCTAACAGTATTTCAAACGAAGTTTGAACCACCACAAATAGAGTTGCTAGTTTGAGGTAGTATAGTCCATTCATAACTTTGCAATAATAGCTCGATTGTATAACAAACTAACAAAAAATAATACGATGTGGGTATGACTATGAGGCAAGTCACATATCAATAAATCTTGTAATGGAAGTTAAAAAAAAAAAAGGTGATTATATTATATTATACGATCCTAGCTTCCCAACAGAAATTCACACGTATGCAGCAAGGTATCTTTTATAAAAGCAGATTGACGGTAGTTTGCGCCCTGTCCTTTAGTTTAGTCGCGTTACCAGTCGGAAAGAGTGTTATTCATGATTTTGGGCTTTAATCCCTTGCAGTAATGAAGTTGTTGCGAAGATATTATCGTATATGTGTTATGTAAAAATGTCCATGTAATTTCGGACTGTACTGCAGTGCGCGATACAATGACTAAACGTGATCTTAAGCCATGCATTGCTCGATATTACAAGCAAAATCCAGCAAGCCAAAACCGAAGCTAAAGTTAAATTATATGCCTATGCCTGCCTTTGCTTCAGCCTTATGTAAGTAGATCGTTTGATGAATGCCGTTTAATGTGTACCATTTAGAGGTTAACGATTAGTTCAGTACAGTGCAATGACAAGATAAAAAGCCAAAAAGTTGTATTGTTTTGCTGCAAAGTGAATGTACAGATAGTTATACCTATAGTGAATAATTGTAGTATTTATAGTAGCCTATAACGTAAACAAATCTTTACGGTACCCGATTAGTTGTGTCAAACTTCGCGCGATGGAAAATATTACAAAATGCATCATGACGATGTTGGCCAAGGCGTAAAGTTCGTAAAGAACGAAGTTCTGAACTTATAAATAAGAACAAAATTTCTGGTTTCCATAAATTACCCGATTTATACGTAAACATTATTATGTGACGTCATGTTTACATCGTGCTTACGGGAAAGCGGATACGGTAGGAAAGAGGGCCAATGACATTCAATTCCTAAATTTACTGAACCAATGAAAATTGTAAATATCGTTAGTTTGAGTCCCATGCAATAGGGGGCGAGCCTGTTGCCAAGTTAATTCTTGTTTATTAAGGATTTATATTCTGGCCCACTTAAGTGATATTGAGGAGTTAGGTCATGATTGACATAAACTAAAAAGTACAAAAGGTCATAATATAATTATGATACAACGGGTTTACAGGCTTAGTATCCGTTGATTCCTTATGACTATATCGTAGCGATGCTTATATGTCTGATAGCACCAGTACTGTAGATGAACAATTGAGCACCGAAGATTTCATAAATCTTCTTGAGAGATCAAAGTTCATTGCCCCATTTTAACTTGGTTTTTTTGAGCTGACTTGTAATCGTTGTTTTTCTGGTTCCCATTGCGGGAGCAATTGTTTCAGGACGGCCGAATGTTACAACAGCCAACTGACAGTCATCTGACAGCCACCTGACAGCGAGCCACGCCAACGACAGCCATGCCAACCACTGAGCCAAGCCATAACTACCGGACGCCTCCGGTGGGGATAAAGCTTTATAATGCCCTGCAAGCTCATTTTCGCGGTCTTGTCGCACTCGATTGTAATAGTTGTAAGGGGAAGCTCTGCCCGAATAAAGTTATAAATCAGTTCCTGTTTATTTTTTACCACTGTCGTTACATTATTATTATAAATGGGCTTGCTCTTGACTTCAATCTTGCCCTAAGGGCAGAGATGATGTCGACGATGGAACGAGCTTACCCAGAAGAAGCCTGTTTGCTCGCAACTTAAATAGATTTGGGTTATATGAACTCGGAAAAACCGACGCAGGCAGGGAGTTCCACTCCTTGGCTGTGCGCATATTAAAGGACTTAGCAAAGCGCTTCGTTCGAATGTGTGGAACGTCGACTAGGTATCGGTGATCGGTTACATGAATTACTACTTGATCTTGTGCATTGTAGAATAGATTCAATTAACACCTGAAGATGACCAATTAGGTAATCTATTGTTAATGCAGTGATGGTAATGACGCGATGACGGTTATCCGTTAAGTAGTGCTTATTATATTCTATTGTTTATTCATAATGATGTGTGTGGAGATTCTAATTGATTAGATTATGGACTATCCGTCTGTTTCTCAGTAGCTGCTATGGAGTCTGGATTTGTGAAAGGTTGATGGCAATTGGCTCGCCCCCTATTACATGGGACTTAAACATAACTGTGAAAAGTGTGTACACTTCTGCCTAATCCTTCGAGAATTACAGGCGTGATGTTATGAGGTATGTAATATAACAATGTTACCTGCATCGTTGGTGTGTGTGCGATTCCTATGACGGGCCTGGACAGGACGGGTTATTGGGTTTTTAGCTCAGAAATTTTTTTTTTTGTTGGGTGGAAAATCATCAAATCACCCCCCCCCCCTCCGCTTTGAGCAGAGCGAAGGGGAGTGTCAGACTTCTACTGACTAAAAACCAACCCATGTTCCTTCTTCGCCCTTGTGCCGAGGCCACGTCATCTCTTTCGATAATCCGCAGCCCCGACGGGCGTCGGCCCTTGCTGGTCCCTCCGTGCTGACATCTCTTTGAGGCGCGCGTGGAACACGAACGCGCCGCCGACACGGTCTGTTGCCGTCATGACGACGGCCGGACGGCGAGCTAGCGCGTTACTCACCGTCCACAGGCCCGCGTCTACGATGGCCGGAAGCCATCATGTAGCCCCCGACGCCCGGAGCGCCTTTCGCGGCGGCTGGGACGACGAGAGGTTTATAACACTTTGCCTAACATGGGAATCGAACCCGGTATCTCATGCTCAGCAGCTGTGCTTGCAAGCACTAGACCAACGAGGCTACTAACTAAATTAATACACGATGTAGAGTATTTGAAAATGGTGATTCTATTAGATTTGAAGGCTTCATTTGTGATATTATTGCCCTGAATAAATAAAAGGTTATTGTCACATATATTTTCGTTTAATAATAAACCCTTAACAATATATACCAATTACATTTTCATTATCAATAACGTACGACTTTGAACTTTATGAGCCGGTAATAAAGCTCATAAAATTATGGCGTAATATTTTTATATGCCGCCTTGACTCAATATATTATTTGCTGTTGTGAAAATGTTAACTTATTTTGGATTTTATGGCTAAAGTAATAATGTTTGGTTTTCCGTGTGCTTATAGTGGAGTATAAATATGTCGAGAAATACGGAAAACAGATGAAGTTCAATTTCAATTTTCTGTAGAACAAATGGAATGAAATATTGAGTATTTTAAAACCAATTTTCCTGAAATTGTTGGTGTATGTTTCGGTTTAATGTTTACTACGTGTTTTCTCGTGATGTTTTGAGCTTTCTCTCTTGACAAGCAATTTATTAAAATTAAAAATACCTCACGAAAATGATCATTACAATAATTCTGAACTTTTCTACACAACCTTCATTCCAATTTCGAAACACCGAAGTACTTAAAATCGCGTAATTACAACAAAAACGGAACAACCTAATCAGTACATCGCCAAAATTGAGACAGTAACAAGTTACCCCGGCATTACGGTAACCCGGTAACCGGTAGACTGCTGACATAACCGGGGTTAGGTAACAAGGCTAAATTACCGGCTATGACCGCTTACATAACGTTTGATAAGGTACGGAGATACATACTGCTCTGAAGGATAGACGATTAAAAGTAAACATGTTAAATATCCCGTTTTCAGTATTAACAATATGAGTATTACGTACTATCGAAACATAATACACCTACCTCACACGGTACCTCTACCTCTGGACGGGTCCACTCAAATCTGTGTGGTGCTTTCTCCAAAAGAAAAAAAAACTTCGCACGGTCTTCATGTGTGTACCTATACCAAGATTCTGTCTGGACCGTAAAAGAGACTATGACCTCTGAGTTTGTTTCGGATATTTCTTTGCGGAGTAGTCAGGTACGAAACACCGGCCCCATCTTGTTTAAAAGTCTATTTGCAAACTAAACGTCATTTATTACAAAAATACAATCAATCAATAAAAACAGCATCGTCATTTGCCTAGCCTTTTCCCAACTATGTTGGAGTCAGCTTCCAGTTTAACCGGGTGCAGCTGAATACCAGTATTTTACATGGAGCGACTGCCTATCTGACCTCCACAACCCAGTTAGTACTGGGTAAGACAATGCCCTTTGGTAAGACTTGTTGTCAGAGTTTCGGGCCACTCACACAAGTAACTCGGAGAGCTTCAGTGGTTGCTTGGGCCGTCGCTTGGTAAAGGTTTTTGCCAGTTTTGTCATACAAAAGTATGTCAGGCCTTTGCTGGGTGGCGGCTTGAGTAATCGTTGGATATCTCTGAGTGCCGCAGTTAGTTTAATTAGACTATTCAAAAGTGCCTGTACCTGGCCTACTTGAAATAAATATTTTGATTTTGAACAACTGTCAAAAGTCTACTAATGACATTCGGGACCATCGTGCTTTCCGAGGTAGGGAGAAAACTTGGTATGTAATGCGTGGTCACCCATCCATGCATAACCAATGCAAGCGCGGTATAACCTAAACAAAAACCCGAGCGGTTTTTATTATTTATCCAATAGCCTTTTTATAGGTACTCGTAGAAAGTGTTACTTGGGACCGGGCGGTGTGCCTCAAGTGGACCTGGGCAGGACATCTGGCTAGACGCGGAGATGGCCAATGGAGCAAGGCATTGACTGAGTGGTGGCCAAGGTTAGACCACAGGCACCAGGGCCGTCCTAAAGCTCGTTGGGTTGACGACATCTTCAAAGTCGCGGGAAATACCTGGATGATAGACGCACATGTGGTGGAAGAAAGGGGAGGCCTATATCCAGCAGTGGGTGATACCTGGCTGATATGATGAGGTTATTTCTAATTACATTTCATATAATTAACACAGAAAACGGGATATTTACCATGTTTACTGTTATTTTGACTTCGCGATATTTCGGCGCTGTTGGCTATAATATATTGTAGTGTGTAAGACTATAATGTATGTGTGCACACACATCTATATTCTAATATTAAGTACATATTATAACCACATAACGTATTGAAAGGCAGTAATATACGATACTCCAATGAAGGCACTTGTTTCTATCATCTTCCCGAACCGACAACCTTACATGGCGACCCTGCCATCTGAGACGGGTGCCGAGTTCGTCGCATAGTATTATGGTACAAGTGAAATTCTTTTGCGTTTAAAAATGGACGAATAATAAATTAGTGGTTAAAATGTGCCGGTCTAACATAGAAAAAGAAGATGTTATCATATCACAAAGTGCATCGGGTGGTTCAAATTCCGCGTCTATGCAGGAATACCATTTATCAAATATTAGCATCGTCATGTTCATCATGTGCACCATATTAGGAATCGCTGGACTATATGCAGTATACAAGCTTTACCAAAAATGTCATTATTCCTGGATAAGGAATGAGGTTGTCGCACAAAACCTATTAGCACGATCGTTTCGACGACCACACGCCGAGCCTCGTGTCTGTTACGAGTGCCGCCAGCAGCGCCAAGAGGCGCGCCAGGAGACTCGCCAGGATGCGGGTACCAGAGGACAGAAACCGCAGTAAGTGACAAAAATCAGTGATAAGTGAAGTGATTAGTGTTCACGTTCAGGCAACTAGTGAAATATTAAATGTTCCCTCAACGGTTATTGGACGAATTTCTAGTTAATAAGAACAACCATTATATTTTCTTTTATATTATGTACTACCATTTTATTATCTAGTGTAAGTATTGCTAATGTGCATATTTCTTTGTATTGGTAATGGCAAATGACCTTGGTTTGTTATACGAAGAATTAAAAAATATAGAAAGTAATTTGAAAAAACTAAGTTATCCTAAAAGGACAGAAACATTACTTAAGCAAAAGTTGCAAGAAGCATCATTGTTAAAACAACAATTTGATAAATGTCTACAAACCATATCTATAAAAATAGAACAGAAACAATTTAGTACAAAAGTTTTACAGGAAATACAGTCATACTGTGATTTATTTGAAAGGACTTTTAACCAAATAGAAACTTTTTGCTCCAAAACATACAGTACTCAACCAAGTGCTGAGTGTACAGTCGAGGTTAGAACTGAAGTGGACAACATGGAGGCTTTTAATTACAGGACTGCCGTGGCATTATTACCAGTTATGAATGGTGACGAAAGTGTGACGAAGAGTTTAATAGATGCCATAGTGTTTATAATCTACCTTCAGATTTTTGATTTTCTCCGCCTCGGGGCGACAGGGGCGGAGGGAGAGAGGTCGAGCGCTGGGCTCGGCGTGAAGTAGTTCGTATTGAGTCGCGCTGGGCGTCGAACGAATATTATAGTAGCCATCGGAGAACGGGTGAAAGCGCACGCGCAGTGATTAAATCGACTTGTGGAGTCATTTCGCGGCACCCAATTATACTAGTTAAGCAGTACGGTTAGCGACGCTGTGAATGTCGAACGGGTTATTGATAATATCATTGGTTTGCCTTGTCACGGGAGTGCTATCGGGAAAGCACCGAGGCTTTTGTGGTTAGACTAATACGGAGTGAGTGTGGTGGCTCGCGTTAACGGCGTGGCTTGCAGCGACGTGGAAGAATCGTCCGGAACTACCAGCAAACCATCGCAAGGTCATATACACTCATTATACACATACACAGTTACACAACTTGCGAGGGGTCAAGGAAGTGAGACCGGCTCGAAGAAATGAGGTAAGGGTAGCTTTAAGTTCAGAAATTGTAATATTGTTCGGAGGCGCGTATCGCGTCTATTTGATCCCGTTAGGACGGCAGCTGTTCTGAGACCTGTCTCCCATGGGCCCGAGATAAGGTTCGGCTGAGTCCTGGCGCGATCAAAATCTGGTAGCAGAGCTTGGTTTATTTAAACCCACTTTGTAAAAATTAGTAGGTACTTGGTACCAATTTACTTTGTAAAAATTGTGTTCATGTACAAATTCAACTTGTAGGTAGTAGTACATTGACCTACATACCAGTGTACACCTCAAGTTGAGTTTGGAATTATTAATAATAAGTACATAAATGGAATGTGAATATTCGTTGATAAAATAATTTGTTATTTACGTTCGGTTACGCACAAATATAACCTCATCACAAATCGTGTTATGATTGTCAACATTTGAGACATAGAGGAATAACCTCTAGAGCACGTAGAGGAATAAGTTCAAGAGTTGGCATAGCGTCGTAGATTTATTCACTCAACGAATATATTATTATTGTTAGTTCCGGATACAATAATTGTTATTTTTTTTGGTTATTGTTATTTATTATTGCATAATCGCGTATTGAAGTTGGTACTATGGCTCCGTCAGTAACGAAAACTATCGCAGCCAGAATCGAAGCTGAATTGAGATGGTTTTCATCGGTTGTTACGTTGGTAGGTCGCACCGATCGTGAAGATGCGTTATTGTCACGCGCTCGGCAAGTTGACGAACGATATGACGCCGTGTTAAAGTGTCACGCTGAGTATTTAGCATGTCTCGAATCGACGGATCTGTCGTCGGTGGACAAGGATGCTCAGGTGGTACGGGGCAATGTGGACCAGTGTGGGGAAATGTCCATGAGCATAATCCAGGCGGCGGCCGACATTGAGCGATCGCGCATGGGTGACGTCAGGGAATCATGTCGGCCAGCAGGCGTAGGAATTCAGGCGCCGTTGCCACCAGTACATGTACCCGAGTTTAGCGGCGAGTATGCCGATTGGCCGCGATTCCGCGATATTTTTAATAGTGTCGTGCATTCGCGTACGGATCTCTCGCCCGCCTACAAGATGGCTCAATTAATGGGTAGGCTTAACGGTGAGCCGCACGACATCTTGACCCACCTGGAGATTACGGACGCCAGTTATGAGACGGCATGGGGCCTATTAATCGACCGATATGATAATCGGCGATTAATAGTTGATGGCCTCATCGATAAGATTTTTGAAATCCCGAAGGTGTCTAACGTGTACGAAATAAGGGCGAAAATCCTTAATCCGGTCACGGTTGCGGTGAACACGTTAGATCGACTTAAGTTGTCGTTAGGGGACAATAAATATATCATCGTCAATAGGGTTTTACGGAAGTTGCCGATCGACGTGGTGGCGCGCTTTGAGCAGTCACATGGTGGCGAATCGACGGACCACCTCCCAAGTTACGATGACTTGAGGGTGTTTTTAGAAGGCGAGTGCCGGCGGGCGGATTGCCAAGGGGCATCCACGTCGCACCCTCCTCCGTCAACCCGACGTACGAGCGGGCCCAAGCCGGTTGAGCCCCGTCGGGGGGGGAAGAAATACCACGCCCTCCAATCGGAAGTGTGCGCCTTCTGTCGGAAGGAAGGGCACGGTCTCGCCGCATGCGCGGACTTTAAGGCGCAGCGGGTGCATAGACGAAGAGGGGTGGTCAAGCAGCGCTATTTGTGCTTCCGCTGCTTGGGGACTCACTTTGTACGTGAGTGCCACAGGACCACTAACTGTGGAACCTGCGGAGGAGCCCATCACGAGTTGCTATGCCTGGCGGAGAGTAGGGAGGTGCACGGAGCCTCGCCGGGAGGTCACCCCCCCTCTCCTAAGCCAGATTCGGGTGGTCGGTCACCCCCCCCTAGGGGGGGTGGGTCGGCCAGGAATCAGCGGTCGCCGCCCCCTCGGGGGGGTGGGCCAAGGGCTGATCCAGAGCACAACCCGATACCGTCGTCTTCCCCGCGGGGGGGGGATAGGCACCGAGACTCGGGCAGGGGCCCGGAGGTAGTACAGACGGGTTACGCGGCGTACTCGAATGCGTTGGGGGGCATGTTGCCACCCCCGAGTAGTCGCTTCTCCCCGCCTCTCGCAGAACGCCCTCGGCTGACGGCGCGCCCGCCACCGTTCGGAAGGATGCCAGTAGGCTACTTCCGACCGGCACGGATGTCACCGATGGGTCGGGAGGGTTACTACCCGGGTTGGGACCCGTATACTGGGACAGTATTTACTCCCCCTCCGGCAGGGGAGGAGGGAGGTGCCTCCTATTAGCAACTAGCAGCCTGTTCGTCAGTGGTGCCCACCCCGACAGTAACGGTATTATTACCGACGGCTAGGATTACTGTCAGGGGTACTGACGGACAGCCGGTGCACGTGCGAGCACTGTTAGATTCAGGGGCACAAGGTTGTATTGTGTCCAGCTGTTTAGTGAAAAAGCTGGGCCTTACATTAGAGCCATCACGGGATGGCGCCGTAGGTATAGGTGGCAATCGGGTGCCTCACCTCAGGGGTCAGACGACATTCCTGTTCGAGATGGGTGACACGGCATCGGTCACGCGGGTGAATGCCACGGCGATCGTTTTGGACGAAGTGGTTGGGGTCCTCCCTCAGACTCGGTTACCGTCTGCGGTAAAAGGGTTGACCAATGGATTGGAGTTAGCCGATCCCCACTTCGCGATCCCCGGACGGGTGGACGTCTTGCTTGGGTCTGACGTCCTCGGGAAGCTGCTCCGAAGCGGCAAACGGGAGCTGCAACCAAACGGGGTTGTGGCCATGCGTACCGCAGGTGGTTACGCGTTATTGGGCCCAGTACGGGAACCACAGCACTCAACGGATTATAGCTCCATATATTATGGCAGCGTGTTATCCGACGTCCTGCAACGGTTCTGGGCAACGGAAGAGCCACCCACCGCTCTTAGAAATAACCCACGTGATGAGGAGTGCGAAACATTCTATCGATGTAACACGGTGCGCCTCCCATCGGGTAGATTTATGACAAGGTTGCCATTTCTGTCAACTCGACCTCCGCTGGGGAGCTCATGGAGTCTGGCAGAAAAGCGGTTAGTGGCAATGGAAAGGCGCATGAAGCGGGACTCCAACTTCCGACAGAAGTATGTGGAGTTCATGCGCGAATACCTGACGTTGGGTCACATGTCGGTGTCCAGGGTTGACTATCGTCATGAGGAGCATTATGTGTTGCCTCATCATGCTGTTTTGAAGACACCTGACTCAAAGATTAGGGTCGTGTTCGACGGGAGCGCGGAGACGTCTAGCGGGGTGTCCCTGAATCAATGTCTCCATGCTGGTCCTAAGCTGACCAGAGACATTGCAGACATTATCACGGACTTCAGGAGACACCAGGTTGTCTTCGTTACGGACGTACGGATGATGTTTCGTCAAACTGAGATTCATCCAGACGACTGTCGGTTCCAGCTGATATTGTGGCGAGAGAGCCCAGAGGAACCGATGGTCACGTACGAGCTCAACACAAACACGTACGGATTAAAGCCCAGCCCATATGTAGCCATGCGTACGCTACGAGAACTGGCTGATCAAGAACGGCTCCGCGTTCCCCGCGCGGCTGCTGTCATTGATAGGGACGTCTATGTAGACGACATTTGTACGGGCTCAGACAGTATTGAGCAGGCGCTCATCTTAAGGGATGAATTGGTGGCGCTCATGGCCTCCGGTGGCTATGAACTCAGGAAATGGCTGTCGAACTGCCCAGAGGTACTGGCAGGACTGCCAACTGAGTATCAACAAGACCCGCATTTGTTTGAGGATTCGGAGAATCTTCATGCGTTGGCCATTGTAGGGGTCCAGTATCGACCGAGTCAGGATGCCTTCACATACAGTTGTGAGGCCGAGTTGCTGTCGAAGACTTGGACCAAGCGATCGGTCCTTTCGACTATCGCACGAACGTTCGATCCAACCGGTTGGATCGCGCCGGTCACGTTCATGGGAAAGTGCTTCATTCAGAAGCTTTGGTGGAGTTGTTGGTTAGGGACCGTCACACCAAGAATTCACACGCAGGCTGTAACACCCTTCTGGGCATTTTGCAGCGTGAATTTTGGATTTTATCGGCCCGCAGAATCATACGGAGCGTTGTGTTTCGTTGCTTGCCTTGTTACCGACTCAAGGCAGCCACAATGCAGCCACAAATGGGAGATCTCCCGGCCGATCGAGTCACGGAGGCTCGGCCATTTGCTGGCGTAGGGACAGATTTCGCGGGGCCTTTCATGGTCAAGACATCGCACCTTCGCAACGCGAAGTCGGTTAAGGCATATCTGTGTGTCTTCGTGTGTCTGGCGACCAAGGCCGTTCATTTGGAATTGGTGGCCGATCTCTCTACGGAGGCCTTTCTGGCGGCGTTAGATCGATTTGTTTCTAGACGGGGAGTACCGTCACTGATTCGGTCGGACTGTGGTACCAACTTCAAGGGCGCCGACCGGTGCTTAAAGGAAATTGTATTGTTTTTAAGTCAGAATGAGCGAGAGATTGGCACGGGCCTCGCCAGTCGGGGCATTTCGTGGTATTTTAGTCCACCTGGATGCCCCCACTGGGGTGGAATTTTCGAGGCAGTAGTCAAGTCTTCCAAGACTCACTTGTATCGGGTCATCGGCTCAACGATTCTCACCTTTGAGGAGTTGTCAACGGTGTTTTGCAGAATTGAGGCGGTCTTAAACTCGCGACCTTTGTGCCCGTTGAGCGCTGACCCGAATGACCTTGAGGCCATGACCCCAGGTCATTTTTTGATTGGCCAACCACTTAACGCCTTGCCGGAATATCCGTATACTGATGTCAAGTTGTACCGGTTGTCACGGTATCAGATGTTACGGCAAATGAGCCAAAATTTTTGGAAGCGATGGTCGCTGGAGTATTTGCATATTCTACAGCAACGCGTTAAGTGGACGGACAGGACGACCCCACCCTGCGTTGGAGACCTCGTTCTGGTTAAGGATGCTAACCTATCACCGTTGTGTTGGCGACGGGGGCGCATTGTTAACCTGATTACGGGCAAGGATGGGTTTCCAAGGATCGCAGACGTCCAGGTGAGGGACTCGATCCTTAGACGGGCAGTTTCAACTTTATCTCGACTCCCGGGAGTTTGAGCGGACCGACAACGGGTCGGTCCGGGGGGGGTGATTGTTTATAATCTACCTTCAGATTTTTGATTTTCTCCGCCTCGGGGCGACAGGGGCGGAGGGAGAGAGGTCGAGCGCTGGGCTCGGCGTGAAGTAGTTCGTATTGAGTCGCGCTGGGCGTCGAACGAATATTATAGTAGCCATCGGAGAACGGGTGAAAGCGCACGCGCAGTGATTAAATCGACTTGTGGAGTCATTTCGCGGCACCCAATTATACTAGTTAAGCAGTACGGTTAGCGACGCTGTGAATGTCGAACGGGTTATTGATAATATCATTGGTTTGCCTTGTCACGGGAGTGCTATCGGGAAAGCACCGAGGCTTTTGTGGTTAGACTAATACGGAGTGAGTGTGGTGGCTCGCGTTAACGGCGTGGCTTGCAGCGACGTGGAAGAATCGTCCGGAACTACCAGCAAACCATCGCAAGGTCATATACACTCATTATACACATACACAGTTACACAACTTGCGAGGGGTCAAGGAAGTGAGACCGGCTCGAAGAAATGAGGTAAGGGTAGCTTTAAGTTCAGAAATTGTAATATTGTTCGGAGGCGCGTATCGCGTCTATTTGATCCCGTTAGGACGGCAGCTGTTCTGAGACCTGTCTCCCATGGGCCCGAGATAAGGTTCGGCTGAGTCCTGGCGCGATCACATAGAGTTATACAGTTCTTCACTTACCGAAGAAGGCAACAAAATGCTTATTAAATTTGTTTTAAAAACTAGAATAAACGAGAACGCTAAATTAAGATTGTCTGCCTCTTATGACAGCTGTGAGTTGCTTATGATTGAGATGCGTCAACACCTTCTTACAAAAAAGTCGAGTACAGCAATACACAAGGAGTTGACACAAATTAATCAAAACGGTTTTTCTATAGAAAAATATGGATCGAGGGTCGAGCAGCTCTTTGTAGATCTGACGGTCGCCCAATCAGGTGAGGATCAAACGGCATATAAAATATTACGCCCACAAAATGAGAAAATAGCAATTAAATGTTTCATCGATGGCTTGCGAAATCGCGAAATCCGCACTATTTTAGCAGCGCGTAATTATGATACTTTAAAAGATACGATAAGAGCAGCTAAGGATGAGGACTTGTCATGCAATCGGCAACCATCAAACGCATCGGTGTATGTCGGGTACCAAAACACATTTAAAAATCGCGGATATAGCTACAATAACAATAGACGTCCTAATCGTTCGAGCCCATCCCGCCCTCCCGTTCGTATATTCATACAAAGAGGAAATAGTAGAGGATTTTTTCAAAATCATAGGCCATACCAGCAACAGTTCAGTAACAATCGTGGTTACATGCGAGGTTCATATCGCGGTAGGCCTGGACGGAATTTTACACGCAGAGGTAATGTACATGCTATAGAAAATGGCATAAACAACATCGATTTAAGTGACGGGAATCGAACTCCCCAACCAACAGATAGACGCATTTCTGAACCATTGCAGTTTTTTCGATAATCATTTTATATTCGCTTGTAATAACAACAGCTCGGTTGAATTCTTAGTACAAGGTTCCAAATATGGATTGCTTATAGATACCGGGGCATCACTATCAATATTGAAATATGAAACAGTGGCACGTTGGAATATTCCAGTACAAAAGGAATACATTTCCATAAATGGTATTGGTGGCAAAGTACTAACATCAGGTTATGTTTATGTTACACTGATCGCAAAAGGACAGGAATTTGTACACAAATTTTACATTATGCAGCACATACCAGGTTTACAACATGGTATAATCGGCAGAGATTTTATGAGTAAATATAACGCTATTTTAAATTATGAAAATAATACGATATCATTACAGAAAAATGATAATAATTTAACTCTGCCCATGATTAATAGTACACTAAATAATACCAGTTTCTTAAAAATACCACCAAGATGTGAGAAAATATATATGATAGACAGTAGTTTTAACGAGGACTGCGTAATTTTACCGAAACAATTATGTGACGGAGTTTTCATAGCAGGAAGTATTTGTACACCAAACAACAGACAAATAAGTGTACAAATATTAAATACTCGCGAAACGGAAGTAGATATTAATTATTTTAGACCTGAAATACATTTGTTATCAGATTATAACATTTGTAACTTTGGACGAGACAGTCAAATTGATGGAGAAAGAGTACGCACTATGTTATCTCTTTTAAAATTAGGCCATCTAAACAACGAAGAAAGATCATCAATCGAAAACATATGCGCAAAATATTCGGATGTGTTTCATCTACCTAATGATAAATTATCAACCACTAACCTTTACGAACAAGGTATACAGTTAAGACAAAACGCTGATCCAGTTTATACTAGACAGTACAGGTTACCTTTTTCACAACGTAAGGAAATTGAAACACAAGTTAAGAAAATGCTTTCTGAAAATATCATTGAACCAGCAAAAAGTGAGTGGTCAAGCCCAATTCTGTTGGTACCTAAAAAGTCAGACGACACTACCAAGAAATGGAGGCTTGTTATAGATTTTCGTAAGTTAAATACTAGAATCTTAGACGATAAATTTCCACTACCTAATATAACCGATATTTTAGATTCGCTATCCGGTTCAATGTATTTTTCACAATTAGATTTATCACAAGCATATTATCAAGCAAAATTAAAACCAGAAAGCAGAAAGTATACAGCATTTACTACGCCTTCAGGCCAATATCAAATGACACGGTTACCAATGGGATTAAAAATTAGCCCAAGTTCATTTTCTCGTCTAATGACAATTGCCATGTCTGGACTTACATATGACAAATTATTTGTGTATTTGGATAATTTGATTTGTTTTGGACGTAATTTGGAAATTCACAATAAAAATCTTATAGATATTTTAGCTAGATTGCGTAAAGTTAACTTGAAACTTAATCCAATAAAGTGCGATTTCTTAAGAAAAGAAATGCAGCTATTAGGACATGTTGTTTCATCTGAAGGAATTAAACCAGATTTAGAGAAAGTAAACATAGTAAAAAATTATCCAGTGCCCAAAAACGCAGACGAAACGAAAAGATTTATAGCGTTTGTCAACTTTTACAGAAAATTTATACCAGATTTTGCCGCAATATCTTTACCACTTAATAAACTGTGTAGAAAAAATGCTAACTTTGAATGGTCACATGAGTGTCAGAAATCCTTCGAATCCCTAAAAGAGTCATTAACATCTCCACCAGTATTACAGTATCCCAACTTCGATGAAAACAATACTTTTGTTTTACAAACAGATGCGTCCGGGTACGCAATCGGATCCGTGCTATGCAATAGTGATAACAGACCAATTGCTTATGCAAGTCGAACTCTTAACAAAGCAGAAATACGGTATCCCACGATAGAAAAAGAGTTACTCGCTATCGTATGGTCAGTTAAATATTTCCGACCATATCTTTACGGTAGAAAATTTGTAATCAAAACCGACCACAAACCATTAGTTTATTTATTTAACCAAACAAATCCATCTAGCCGTTTAACGAAATTCCGTTTAATAATAGAAGAATACGATTACATAATAGAATATGTTCGAGGTACAGACAACGCAGCTGCAGACGCCTTGTCACGTATCCGAATAACAAGCGATGAATTGAAGGAAATTAATCAGCACGTAGTATCAGTATTAACCAGAGGTCAGAAAAAACGTATGTGTGAACAAAACATACAAGGTGGGAGCAGTGACAACCCTGCGGTTGCCAAGCAAACTACAAATGACTGGTCTGATCACCCAAGAGTTTTAGAGTTGCTTGAAAAACCAAAGGATTGCACTGAGTTAAGGTTTGTCAATGAAAAAGAATGGAATAACCAATCAAATACATTACTTAATTATGACTCAACAAATTGCATACTAAGAGTAAACCCATCTTACCGATTACAATGCGCACGAGATGCCTTTGTACGGGAGTTGGCTAATTACTGCAACCAAATGAAACTTGATAATGTGTACATTGTACAAAGTAGTGAAAACATTGAGCTAACAAGAGATTTAGTTCAAAGCATAAATAAAACACCTAGTTGGTCCGGACCACGTTTATATATTATAAAAGGTGTAAAAGTTATAAATGATAACGATACGAAACGTGTCATCTTAAATGACTATCACTTATTACCGACTAGTGGCCACACCGGTATACGACGAATGATAAATAATATAAAACGCCATTATTCATGGCCAAAATTAGAACATGACGTCACGGATTTTGTAAATCGCTGCGACAAATGCAAGCGACAGAAACATTTTAGGAACATAAAACAGCCAATGGTCCTGACTGATACAGGCCATTCGGCGTTTGATAGAGTATTTTTAGATTTAGTTGGGCCCTTAAGTAAGGATAGTGATAATTATATGTATGTACTCACACTCCAGTGTGATCTAACTAAGTATGTAGAAGCTTATCCGCTTAGAAATAAGGATACAGTTTCAGTGGCGACGGCTTTCATTAATAATTTTGTATTGCGATATGGCATTCCCAGAAATATTATATCAGATCGCGGAACCGAGTTCGTTTCGAAAGTAATGAATGAAGTATGTAAAACATTAAAAATAACTCAACAAACCTCTACAGCTTATCATCATCAAACAATAGGAGGTCTAGAAAATACACATAAAAATTTAATATCATTTCTACGCATACAAACAGAGAACCAACCCCAAAATTGGAGTTTATGGCTACCATATTGGTGCTTTGCTTTTAACACGACTGTACATACAGAAACTAAATACACTCCATATGAACTCGTATTTGGAAAACGTTGCAATTTACCAAGTAATTTAACTTCGGAAATTGAGCCGCTTTATAACTATGACGATTATCCACAACAACTCAGATATAGACTTCAAAAATCACAATATGACGCGAGACAAAATTTAGTTGTTAGTAAACAGGTCAGGAAAAATAAATATGATTTGTATACCAACCCTGTTACATACAGTTCCGGTGACATGATACTACTTAAGAATGAACAAGCTGTAAACAAATTAGATCCATTATATATAGGACCATACCAAGTAATAGAAGATTGTAATCCTAATTTAAAGATACTGTATAAAGGTAAAGAAGTTATAGTACATAAGAATAGAACCAGACCATATATTAAATGACTTCACGTAAGCTGTTCACGTGAAAGTAACTTCATTAGATAATACTTTAGTTGTAATAATGAGTTTGTGTGAAAACCAATGTTATATCTTTATTATTATTTTTTAATATCTCTTAATATCTAACCTACTGTATTGCATTAAGTAAGAATAACATTATAGGGTAGTGCTATTCATATTATAATCGAAAAACAAAAATAAATGTAACCATTATTTTTATTTTATTTTGCCGGTGGGCGTGTAGTGTGTAAGACTATAATGTATGTGTGCACACACATCTATATTCTAATATTAAGTACATATTATAACCACATAACGTATTGAAAGGCAGTAATATACGATACTCCAATGAAGGCACTTGTTTCTATCATCTTCCCGAACCGACAACCTTACAATATAATGTTAGTGATCATCATCATCATCATCATCAGCCTATAATGTTCCCACTGCATCCCACTCAGGCCTCCTCTCTAGGAGAGGGATGGGCTATAATCCACCACGCGGGCCCAGTGCGGATTGGTAGATGTCGCATATCTTCGAATTTTTGGTTCTAAGACATGCCGGTTTCCTCACGATGTTTTCCTTCGCCGTTTTGAGAGCAGTGGTGATGAAGTAAATTACACAAAGTAATGCGCCTGCCTGGGTTCGACCCCACGACCAACTGTTCGTAAGTCGGGGCCGCCACCACTGGGCCACCACTGCTCTCAGTCGGGGCCGCCACCACTGGACCACCACTGCTCTCAATGTTAGTGATCATGTCAGTTTTAAAACTTACATTTCAATCAAAGAAGCCAGGCCATACAAAACTTGTTGGCCTACCGCAAACCCCATAAGTACAATCTAGGTACGATAATCTTTACATAAGCCGGTTACACAATACACGCCCACCCTTGTCCGATACCACGGAATTGCTGTGTATATGGAAATCGGACGGACACGCCTTTTATGCTTAGATGAAGGATTATATTGGAAGGGAAATGCTTCTGGATGTTCATGAAGGTTCTCAGAAATAAGCTGTATATAAGCATCGAGATTGTTTTCCCAGAAGAGGCTGGTAGGGTATACTCCTTCGTAGTAGACAGTTGTCTAGCCCACGGATAATGGGATTAGGTGCGCAATGCCACATTCTCAAAATTATACACTGGAATTTCGCAAAATATCATATTCTCAAAATGCCATTTCGCAAAATGCCACGCGTGCAGAGACAAGAGATGGATTGGTTGCTGCGTTGCGTGTCGTGGATTCGATTCGTGCACGACGTAAATATTTGTATGTAAGAAAAAGACGGGGCAGCATTTAAAAAAATATATACTAGCTCCGACGTAATAATCCAGTCTCAGATCGTGGACGAACATCACATTTTATACTATTTATTTAATCAAACCTGCTTTAATTAATCATTGAAAAAAATTATAAAAACAAAAAAAATAAAAGACATTATAGCTTCCTCTGAAAATTAACCGCGTGTACTGGCTTATTTTACAGGTATTTCCGTACAATATCCGCCAAAATCAAGCATCAACTGATGCGTCGCATTTAACCATTTATTTTTCTGATTGCAGTATGTTTTTATTGGCATACTGAACGAAGCAGCTACGTTTTAAGAGCTGAACATATTGCCTAGTGCCTGATTTGCAACTTAGATTGAATGAAAAAAGACAGCCTAGATCCTACACATTCGCGTTCATAAAAGTTTATTTAATTAAATTAACATACTGTTCCGCTGTTGTCCGATACAACTGATTGCTATGTGTTTATGGTAATCAGTCGGTCCCGCCTTTTCTTGATCTACACTGGTCCACATAATAAAATATACATACGAGTATATATTGTATCTGTCTAGAATCGCGCTGAAGGTAAAGCTATAATGACGCTAAATTTCCGTGCATTGACAAATGCATTTTACCCAGAATTTATTTTACTTCAATTCACACATTATACTCTTTCCTTTGTGTTCTTAAAACACACACATTCGTATTCCTCTAAAAACACACACACACCCACACAACTACATCAAAACACCCACGCCAGCAAAATTCAAAGAACGGGCCCACCTGAAACAATTAGCGTCCAAAAGCCAAGTGAACCCAAGTTTTAATTAAGACGTTTCCTATACTGCTGACCGAACATAAGTAGCCCGTCGAACTTGGTCGCCTAATTAAGACCTAACTTAGTCAACTTTGATGCACATCCGAGCCAGTTTGCACTTGTGTCCCCGTGTGTAACAAATTGGTGTGAGCTTCAGGTCAAATGGACGGTTACTAGTTTCGTTGCTTGCTCTGTGTGTGTGTATGTGTGTGTGTGTGTGAGTTTAGAAGCGGTTATTAGTAGTAATGTGGTAGTTAGTGTGTGTAATGGTTAGAAATTAGTTTATTTAATCTTAATGCTAAAATCTGGTTACTGACTTAATTCGTGGTATTGGTAAGATGCTGAGATGTAAATTTTCTTTACTTTAGCTAAGATAATTTGCGTCTGAATGAAAGAATTAACTTTCATTAACAATGACAGTCATTTTGGATTTACTTTCTGTATCAATCGATTCTTTTTCGAACTTGTTTTCGAGTTTTCACAAAACGATTGTCGACTATGTAAAATACCTTCTAAATTATCAAATAGCTCCTATGTCCGCCCCCAAGGAACTAATAAGTGCTAAGCCTTTACCTTGCTTAGCATGTCAATCAATACATGCTGGCTGCAACATCAAAGACCACCAACACGACCTTCACATTGATATTCAAGACACCAACCTACCTGATACAAAACACTACTACCCATAATTCGCTACACAAACCAATCAAAGCGAAATAAACAGAACACGAGTACTTACACTAAAATCCAATTACACACACACACACACACCCCTTAGTGACACTCACACACCCACAACCACTGTCATCATTACACACACACACTCAAACACATGTATACACAAACTTATGCTATTGATGTGTTGGTTAACAGCATATCGTTGGTAACTAAAAGCTTATGGATCAGTGATCCCTGTAATCCGTTTCGGGGCCGCCACACACTGAGAGCCGATTTGTAAACTCGGTTCTACCAAATTATCATTATTTACTTGAGTTTGGTTATGCGGAAAATCCTGTAAGGTTCGTGGTTTGTGAGTGGCTTTTGTTTTTTCGTAGAGAGTTTTGATTTGGCATATCATCACGTCTCACGTCATAGCCCCGAAGGGTTAGGCATCATGATTTCAGCTAAAAGACGTCCACTGCTGGACATAGGCCTTCCCCAGTTGTCGTCACATTGACCGGTCCCATGCGTCTCACAACCAACGGGCCCCTGGGTCAGGCATAGGTGTACCTAATGGTACACCCATTTCACCAATTAGTTTTATAAGTAAAAATATTGCCACTAACCGGGCACAAATCGCAAAGAGCAGCGGTGGCCCAGTGGTGTCGGCCCTGACTTACTAACAGTAGGTCGTGGGTTCGAACCCCAGGCAGGCGCATTACTTTGTGTAATTTATTTCATCACCGCTGCTCTCAAAACGGTGAAGGAAAACATCGTGAGGAAACCGGCATGTCTTAGAACCAAAAAATTCGAAGACATGTGACATCCGCCAACCCGCACTGAGCCCGCGTGGTAGATTATAGCCCATCCCTCTCGTAGAGAGGAGGCCTGAGTCCCTGCAGTGGGAACATTATTGGCTGATGATGATGATGATGAGGCACAAACCTAGCATCTGTGTCTGCTACTGAGAAATTCCTGATGAAAAAACCTAATGACACTTTGCCTAACTCTGAAAATTAACCCAATGCCATATGGTCAGCAGTCGTGCTTGAGACCACTAGACCAACGAGACAGACAAAATAATGTCCGTAAAAAGCCATATTCATGACTCGAAATAACATTTTTAATTAGTGTTTCACCGAACTACACAAAAAAACATTAAAATTCAGTATTTTAATCCAACATGAATGAAAGCCATTTAAATAATACAAAACTATTTACTTGAAATATATACAGCAATAATATTTATTCAGCGATTATGAAAACATCCATTTAGTGATGTTTCAGTGTTAACAATACAAAAAAAAAAAAATATTTTAAGCAATAATTTATGCATGGAAAAATATTTGCTGAAAAATAAAAGTGCTGTGTTTTGTCGAAGTGTTTTTTGTAACGGTTTATTTCAGCTTTTATACGCGTTTAGTGTTAAAACTTTTAGTCAGATCAAAACTCTTCCCACAGTCACCAGGCTTTAACTTCAGGCAACCCAGTTATTACTGGGTAAATACGATACCTCTTGATAAGACTGGGCTACTGACTACCTGTAAAGAATCTGTCAAAGATTTATTTATTTATTTAAACTTCATGTACAATAGTGGTACATAGGCGGACTTAATGCCACGAGGCATTCTCTACCAGTCAACCTTAGGGTCAAATAAGACAGCACTGTGGTAGAGTACAAAAGTAAAGAATCTGTCAAAGATTTATTTATTTATTTAAACTTCATGTACAATAGTGGTACATAGGCGGACTTAATGCCACGAGGCATTCTCTACCAGTCAACCTTAGGGTCAAATAAGACAGCACTGTGGTCTCTACCACAGTGCTGTCTTATTTGACCCTAAGGTTGTACTCTTACAAAAGTAAAGAATCTGTCAAAGATTTATTTATTTATTTAAACTTCATGTACAATAGTGGTACATAGGCGGACTTAATGCCACGAGGCATTCTCTACCAGTCAACCTTAGGGTCAAATAAGACAGCACTGTAGTAGAGTACAATTTTTTTTTTATCAAAAACAACCACGACCAGCGGCTCAACTCTTTAGGAGGCACGGAGGAAGCTCTGGAAAAGCTGTGGGCGAGGTAGTGCATCCGTACTTAACCTATTCGTTCCAACAGGTGAAAATCTCTCACCTGGACATGAGTTGCCATAGTCGACCTGGAAGTGGAAGGATCCAGGTTGGTGGCACCAAGGAAAACCTGCTGAGGTGGAGATTCATAAATGACTCTACCCTAGAGTGTAAATGCGGTGCTGTTCTTCAAACAATGAGGCACATAATATCGTCCCGTCGGGGCTGTGGATTATCGAAAGGATAACGCGGCTCCGACACAAGGGTGAAGAAGGAACATGGGTTTGGTTTTTAGTCAGTAGAAGTCTGACACTCCCACTTCCGGGGTTATTCGATGATTTTTCACCAAAAAAAAAAAAAAGGCACATAATATTGTGTTCTGTTGTTTGTTCACTATAGAAATCGATGGACACTACCGAAAGCGCCAAACTAGTAGCTCAGTTCTGGGCTGACACAATTTAGACTGCCATCGACACGCTAAGAACAAGAAGAAGAAGATGGCTGGTCACCCATTTATAGGCCAACCTAGCCAAACGCGACTTAACTTGAAGATCGACCCGATCAGCTGTTATTACTTAGCTCCAAAATTAACAGTATTATCACCACTTTGTTTTCCTTCTAGTTTCAGTAATACTAGGCTTGGTGCGACACAGTCCTACACTCGAGCAGAGTTAAAGCACTAATTACGTAAGCAAATGAGACTGGGAACTGTGTCGCAGGAAAACTTTCATTATTAATGTACAATGGCCTGACTACCGGGTTTGCTTGGCTGTTGCTGGTAGTTTGTCAAATCAAAGGTTAGGGGAAATTACTAGGAAGTTGTAATTGTGGTAAATTAACGATTATGCTATGGATTATTTTTTCAAAACATAAATGTATGTACATTAATTCACCTGCTTTATCTTAGGAGTAAACAGAAACTGTATATCGCCTCCTACTACAATGTTCGTGTAAAAATTTAGTAGAGTACCTACGCATATAAGCAACCGGCACAAAAATAAAATATAGGCTTACGCTTCAGTAATGTTTTATTTGAACAACAGCAAGATGTGTAACGTACGTACGTATATAATAAACTTAATAATTATTATTATTCTTGGAGGAAAAAATACCTTTAGGATAAAAAACTTTTCCTCTTAGATTTTACCTCTCGCATTTGTAAAAAAAAATTTTTTGTCACAAAAAAAGGATACAAAAAGCTTTAGTAGCAAAAAAAGGATCGAGATAAATTTAGAATTTAATTTATGGTGCGTCAAAATTGTAACATAGGATTAAAAGCTGTTTAAAACTACGTTACAACCACACAAACAAGATAAACAACATTGCAATCAAAAACATATTCCACACACATCAACATCGCGTAACCAAATAACATTTAAACAGGCTAAAACTTACATTAATAGTGTAAAACACTAACCTGAGTCCATTTGAGAACTAAAACACTACTAAGTAAGACATGTAACATTGAGTTTTAGTGCAACGTACTTAGTTTTAGTGTTATGTTAGCGAATCTTACGTTTTAGTTTCAAATGTTATTGCTGGTGCAAATGTCAGTCAGATTGAAGTGCATAGGTGAGAGATTTTTGCTGAATGGGATATTTGTCGAGTTTTATTTTATAGCTACCATTTTACTATCGTAGCAGGTGGCGGTTTATTATTTCTACCTACCCTAATAAAGTGAATAAGTAGATATATGAATATATTCGGGTCTAAATTGAAAATGTAGATGGGAATACATTTAAATAATGTCCACGCACACGCACGAGGTTATACTTTGACGTACCAATCTATGTTGCTACGCACTAAACTATGGTTTTTAGTTTAGAGACTAAATTGACACTTGGAAATGTCAAACTTCCATATAATTACAATAGCATTATATGGAAGTTTGACATTTCCAAGTGTCAATTTAGTCTCTCAAATTAAAAACCACGTCACCACACCTTAAGCTCCAACAACTTTTTTCAGGGTTTAAATACAGGGTGTAAGTGACACTGATGCACAAACGAATGCTTCGTAATTGTTTTTTAATTACCAATAGAAACTTTATATGTGGGGAGGGGGTTCCGAATGATATACTGAAATATTAAATTCGTTTGTGCATCGATGTCTCTTCTATATCGGACTTAATTACACACACACACACACACACACACCGAGACACACACACCGAGGGTGCATTTACTGGAGTCGCGCCGTAATGTTAACTTCGAGGCGTTCGTGGTGCGAGTACCGAATTGTTATCTGCCCCAGGTGATGAAGGAAGACTTTTGGCCTCAGGACGTGGTGTTCCGTCGCTTCCGCGGACAAATTCCACTGGACAGCCTGCACAAGTGATGTGGTTACAAGTGAAGTGCTACTAACATAGTCTTAAGTCTTATTTATTAACAAGAGTTTTGTATTTAATTTATATGTGTTAGTTTATAAGGTATATATCTATGGGCCATTGTAGCCTGCAATAAAATGATTATTATTAATAATAATAATAATAAAACGTTTATTACGGATAACACAATCCATAAATTAAAGAAAAAGCCAAAAGGCATACGCTAACATTAAACCCGTTAGTAGGAAAAATGTCGTAAAATTTTATAGTACACCACTTTTAAACGCAACGCATATCCTTCGCAATTTAAACAGACACATAATCGACCAAACCAATCGACGTTGCACTACCAATAACAAAACTGTACTCACCAACTACCTGACTCCTTCAGACATCACTAACATTGTTACCAGGTCTCTCTCGTCGCACTAACACTAATTGTCGAACTTCCACATAATTAGGAAGTTCCTCAATGCACCGGCTTCGAAAATTGCCTGCGACACAGGCATTTGTTGTAAAGTTTACGTAGCGACACATGTGGGCTCGAAGTTTATTAAATGCTAGAGGCTGGGTTTCGTTCGTTTTGGCGTATTATTTTGAGTATTTATTGTAGGATATTGTTTTGCTGATTTGTAGCGTTTGTGGAAACTATATTTTCGAACGTTTTCGACCAACCTGGCAAATGTTTAAATATGTTTCGCAAATTAGGTAAAGGACACAGGACGACGCAACATTTTTTCAATCTTTAAGTTTTGTTTTTTTCGTAAATAAAGTCCCTACAACTCCTACAAGTCCTTTATTATGCGCACAGCCAAGGAGTGGAATTCCCTGCCTGCGTCGGTTTTTCCGAGTTCATATAACCCTAATCTATTTAAGTCGCGAGTAAACAGGCTTCTTCTGGGTAAGCTCGTTCCATCGTCGACATCATCTCTGCCCTTAGGGCAAGATTGAAGTCAAGAGCAAGCCCATTTATAATAATAATAAAAAAAAAAAACCGACTTCGACAAAAAATAAAACACAAAAAAGTGAAAAATAAAAAATCAGCTTCAGAAGTCGGTGACTTTTGTTTGTTTGATTTCATGTTTTTGCCACCGACTTCTGAAGCAGATTTTTTATTTTTCACTTTTTTGTGTTTTATTTTTGTCGAAGTCGGTTTTATTTTTTGTAAAAAAGTTTTTATTTTTCACTTTTTAGTGGTTCACATGTGCTTACCCCTTCACAACGTACCGGCGTGATGTTATGTTATGAACTGGTGTAAACAATAGACAGTCATGAGATTTCAGCAATCCCAGTCCGTTTGCTATCATTAATTGAGGAGTTCCGTTGCCTATCTCCGAAGTTCTTCATCACCTTTGTAGTGAGTACAGGCGTGATATTATGTTGTGTGATGGCGTAAACAATGCTTAGATATGCTATAGCAACAATCGCGGTTAATCTGCTGTTATTTATTGAAGAGTTCCCCTGATTTCTACAAGATCCCATCATCAGATATTGAAATGGTGACAATGGGACCACACGGGAAGCACCAGCTTTCACATGAAAAAAGAATCATGACAATCAGTTCACCCAGTCGCAAGTTATGAGCGAACAAACATAAAAAAAAAAAAAAAAAATACAGTCGAATTGATAACCTCCTCCTTTTTTTGAAGTCGGTTAAAAAACTAATAACATTTACTATAACAGCTTTACTATAAAGAAAACGGAAGTTTTGGTATCACAGGAGATACCTAAATCAAACATCAGTAAGGCTACACGTAAACGATTCTATCGTACCTCTATGTGAACACAAAAATCATCATCATTCTCTTGCGAAGACCCCTTTCCTTTGGAGCCTCTTCCATACTTCTCTAATACTCGTGTGTTTGTTTATTTTTTCGAGCGTATGGCACTCGTGGGCAGCAGCTGGAAATCAGCGTCAGGTGGTGCACTTTGTGCCTCCATCTGGCATTATGTTGAGCTGAGGCCCTTTTGGCATTAGTAGCTTTAATTGTTTTGATTTTTTTTTGTTCTTTTTATGGTATTTTTGCCAAATAAACACAATTTTCTTTCTTTCTTTCTTCTTTACTCGTCATCTCATGAGACACCTCCTTTCTTACCATATCTTTCTTTACACAATCCTCATACCCTTCCAGATTTATACTTAAAACTTTCCTCACGATATTTATCTCATTCCTCCGCATCACATGCCCCTTGCCCAGTGGCGTGCAGTGGTCTCCCACGGTGGGTAGGCCACGAAATATTGACAGCAAAAAAAAATTGTCACATTTATAAAAATAAATAAGCCTGTAAAAGTTATAGGTACTTAGATACAATTCAAAAACTCACCACATTATTCAAGGGTGCAACTCATGATTTTCTAACGATGCAAACAGAAGAAAGATTCGGCCACCATAAATATCTCATCCAAGTGAGTGGGTGATAGTTACTTGAAAAGTACAAAACACGTCACTTGCAAGATAATATCCGAAGTGGCTTTCACACATCTACCTTTAGATACAATTTGCACCTTATCATTACATTACTTATACGATAATATCATAATTGAGAAAACTTATTACCTTTATCATCTAGCAAACACACATTATCAGCACAAACTTCACTTTGTTATTATTTGTGGGAATAAACAAATAATACACAACAAAGCTAATATTTACCTACACTACTGTTAATAATGTTATCTAATACTGACAATATCTGTACGTTTTCGGTTTCAAAACAAATCGCGCTATAAAACAACAATGAAACAATAAATAATAATGGCTTCCTCGCGTAAAATATAATTTCTAATTTGCCGATAGAAAAATACTACCAAATAAAATTGCATAATTTTCATATCGAGTTTGTTCACAACAGCGGTCAACAAAATTTTGCAGGATTATACGAAAACGATCAATGAAATGTGTTGGCAGTGCTGCACTCTATCTGTGGACGGAAGAGCGAAGACCGCTAAGCGCGAAATTCAAATTTCTAAATTTCCTTACATTTTTGCAATTTGCAGGCCCGTGCTAGGTTGTATGTTGATTATTAAAATATGATTCGCGGCTGTAAGACGTATGTAGTCAGTATTCAAGCTAGCACTGGCCTGCAAATTGCAAAAAACGTAAAAAAAAAAAACAAATTTGAACTTCGCGCCTGAGTTCGCGGGCTAAAGATGGCCGCATGACGCATCCAATCGTAGCCTTGTGTTGTTGCAGCCAATCACAGGCCAGCTACACCCGCAGGAGTTGACATGCATGTGTGCGGTTCATATACACGAAAATATGCACCGATCATTCTCCGATGTGACGCTGTGTGCGTAAAATTATGAATGGGTTTTAGGCTAGTCGAATGCTAGCCTAAGCAAGCCTGTAACTAAAAGATTCGTACGCGAAAAATTGCTCTAAGTATTTTAACAGGAGTTTGAACTTTTTTATTATTATTTTGTACATGGTGTTATTTTATTACATGGTTAATTAGTTATAAGAAATGCTCAGTTGGTAAGGTAGGCTAAGCCTAAGAGCCTTAATAGAGCGCACGCCACTGCCCTTGCCACACAATTTTTCAGTCACCGGTGCCACTTTATAAATTTTATTTTATGAATGCCAAAAAACCTATTGTTTCAAACCTCCAAGCGTGCTCAAAGAAGCAATATCTCCCCTCTTAACTGATCTCGTCAAAACAGAATGCTTTCCTACCAGTACCGCACAAGAGCTCATTCCGGCGCTGTACTCAAATTGCTTTAGACAACAATATTCTGTAATTTAATAAGTTCAGAAGACGTCGACGTAGCTGCAATAAGCTACCGTCAATGAGTGCTGCGCCTGCCCCTAACGACCAAATAGAGGTCAGGTCTTGGTAATAGCGGGAAGCGGAAAGTAAAAGCGGGATAAAAAATGTTTAAACTCTCTAATTAGTGCATTGGATTTTGTGATAGCCTACTGGTGTGACCGTCGGACTGTAAAGTCATAGGTCTTTTTTTTTTTGTGGGTGGAAAATCATCAAATGACACCCCCTCCCCTCCCCCCCCCCCCCCCCCCGCTCTTGGGCAGAGCGAAGGGGAGTGTCACTGACTGACTAAAAACCGAACCAACCAAAACCACCACCATGTTCCTTCTTTGCCCTTGTACCGAGGTCCGAGGCCACGTCATCTCATACTAAAATCCGCGGCCAAAGTCATAGGTCTCAAGTTCAAACACAAAACATGTGCGTATTGTACAATTATCATTTGCTTCGGTGACAGAAAACATCGTGAGGAAATCAGCATAACTGAAATAAATTTATCAAATTTAATAAATTCAAATCAGAGGCCCATAGGTGGCATAAATACTCTGGCACCAAGTAAAGCACAACAAAAAAAAAAACCAGAAATATTAGTTTCTGTTCTGGCATTTACCATGATATATATTTTTTTAAATGTTTTTTCATCCTAATCAACCAAAGTAGATTACTCCTCTAAATAAAATTTATTATTACTTAATGTAGAAACTGTTAGTCCTAAGCTGTTACATAAACAATGTTATATTTCCAGAAACCTTTAATTAAAACTAGTCTAAGATATTTACTGAAAGCTTCAGGTTCACCTGTCAAGCGTTCTACAATATCCTCTTACCTATTAAGTTCATAAGCTCTGGCAACTTTACTTAAATACTTAGTTTTCACTCATTTTCCTCTTAGAAATGAAGTGATGCTACTTTATGAAACTTATATTCCGCTAGAAGCAGAGATTTGAATGGTTAGATTTTTTAATGCTTTAGAAGGATTTATATTAGGGCGGAATGCATTGTATCAAGACCCTGTAGAGCATTCAAATATTTGTTTCGTGTATAAATCATATCCGTGACACGCAGCGCTGTACCCAATCGTCAACAAAACTATGTTGTCTATACTAATTATACTTAGTATACTTAGCAGTAGTGCTTACAACCACTAGGATTAGATTAACGCCAAAAAACCATGCAGCCCACACCAGGGCAGGTGTGGATACGCCACATCTTCTCTCCTGCCCGCCGTGGACAACTTACTGCACCCTCCAGAACTTGAATAAAGCAAACGTCAGAGCTATCCAGGTTTACAAGTACTGGTCGGAAAAAACAATACTCGAATTCTTCTACTTACTACTGTTGCTTTCCGCTATATCGTCCGCCCCGCTACCACAACGACCGCACCTTCTACGCTTCAATATTCCGACAAGATGCAAGCAGCCGTAAAAGAGAAATTCCTTTATGCGCCTGTAAAGTGCTTCGCTAATATTTAGCAGCAACGGTTTTTTGGTAACCAATCTTTTCACAATTTTCAGCTTTAACATCTAAAGTGCAGGCTTTTAGCGTTATAACCTTGTTTTTTTGCCATAGGGTTGGGTTTCTGCTACCTAATGCCTATGTGTTAGGAAGACCTGTTTGACAGAAAGTGCAAAAATTACCGATCTTCGTGTTACTAGGTACTTGTATGGAACGAAGTGCAAAAATTTACCGATAAGTAGATGTTTTTCGGAAGACAGATGAAATTAGGCGTTATTGGATGGTGATAAGATGGGAAGGTGTCTGCGTGTTGCTGTGTTGTTTTAGTCTCAGCTCAAGATATTGTAACACCCTTTTATTTCGGATCATCATCATCATCATTTCAGCCGAAAGACGTCCACTGCTGGACATAGGCCTCCCCTAAGTGTCGCCACATTGACCGGTCCCGTGCGTCTCGCATCCATATTCCATATTTCGGATAGTGATAGGTAATAAATGATATTTCTTCCGTGTCATCACCGAGGGAGGTCTCGAAAACTCTGGCGTGACTACTTAGAGGCCTTTGTAAGAGATTGGAAACCCGCACTGAGAGATGACTGAAAGATTATGGAGGACGCCTTTGCCCAGAAGTAGGATAATACAGGCTACAAAAAAAGGGAAAGAAATTGATTGTGTTTAAATGAAATAAAATTGATTGAATAATAGCGTGACCGTTGACCTTGGAGAATGGAAAAACGTATTCTACAGACTCCAGATATCGTAAAACCAGGGCATGAAGATATTAAGCCTTCCCAATACGTCTGAAAGAACTTTTATTGGAATAGACTGATGTGAAATTAAGAATTGAATGACTGACTCACTTAGAACTTTCCTACACGTGTATCTTTACAGGTTGGTTAAATTCCATCATCAAAAGCCGAAACCAAATTAAAATTTCATTACCTTCCTCTGAAAGTCTTTCAGCCGATATTAAACACGCCGTGTTTACTTGATTCAAACTTCGTGTCTATTACCATATTAATAACAAATCCTCACCATATTCGGAAGTACGTGGTTTTCTCTCATCTAAGTTCCAAAACATAATTTAATATTACGACATTTTCCAACTTACGACGTTTTCCAACTTTTAGTATATACATTGCTGCGGCTTAGGGACCTGCGTACGTGTTAACCGTATTTACCTATCAATGTATACATAGGTCGCATTAATTTCCGTGTCGCGGTTTGTATCGTACCACATCGACGGAACCATTACGTTGTAGACAACATCAAACAAGATGTCGGCTAAACTTGGCCGGAGTTGGCCGAAGTTCCCCGAAGTTGGCCGGAGTTTGAACAACTTGCGGCCGATTGCATAAAACTTTGATCGAGCGTTAGGCTTAACCGGGATTATTGTAATTCAACGGATTAATTAACGTACAAGCGTTATTCTGGAGTGGGTGCTAAGGATTAGGGAGGTCTGGTTTCATGAAGGCCGTGGGTAGTAGACGTTATTGATCAGAATAGATATCAAGCTCTCTCTTACAATTTCCAATTTGGTGAAAAATAAAAACACTGACGTTTCTGTTCCTTGGAGATTTTACAATTTGAAATGCGCTTTTTGTTTAACAATTCATTTAGATGTCACTTTGTTTTAGTAAAAACGGAGACTATTATAATTTCTCTTTATTCATAACCATTATTCTGCTGCCCTCATCCCAATTTAATTGGGGTCGGATCACCATGTCTTCTTCTACTCGTCATCTCTGAAGTCACCTCCATTCTACCCAGATCATCCTTCACACAGTCCATCCATCCGCAATATTACGCTCATCACTAACCCAGAGAAAAGCAAAAGGATAAAACGAAAGAGGAAATTACTATAGGTACCCACCGCGATTACCAAAAATCGGTGACAGCAGTTTGCGCCATAACAGGAAAAGGTTGCCCCAACAACCCATACTTTTTACCCGACTGCGCAAAGCAAAGAAGGGTTATGTGTTTATCAGTCTATGTATGTATGTTTGTTCCTATGTGGCATTGTAGAGGCCAAACGCCTTGGCCGATTTTGATGATCCGTACGTCAATCGATTCGTCTTGACCTCGCGAGTGTCACTAAAAACATTACAATAAACAATACTCACTATAGTAACAACTAGTCGCCATATTGTCAAAATGAAAAAAAAAAAAATTGACTCACCATGTCAAGTGGGGTATCGTTGAATAGGTATTTGAAAATGAATATTAGGTTTCCTTTATCATTTTTCATTTTATAAAACCATTTAGGATATATAACGATTTAAAGTTATTAGAACAAACAATATCGCATTTCTTACTTATAACCGGATTCTTTTACGTGTACGGAATGAATATAAAATCGAATCGAAATCTACCGTCTTATAATAGTAATAACGAAGTTAATGAAAACTGACTAAAAAGTGTTAAATAAAAAAATGTAGTTAAAAAAACTAAAAAACCCGACTGAAAAAACGGAAAAGCAAAAAACAAGCACATTTTAAATTAAACAAAACTTGGAAGCAGGCGGGGTTCATTTGAATATTAAATTATGAAATGAAAATAGAATGGACCCCGCCTGCTTACAAGTTTTGTTTAATTTAAAATGTGCTTGTTTTTTGCTTTTCCGTTTTTTCAGTCGGGTTTTTTAGTTTTTTAACTACATTTTTTGACATTTTCCCTTACGCGTTCAACAACATAATATATCGCCCATTCTGTGCCAGAAAACCACCTTATAAGGTGTCCCATAGTTTGCAAATCCTCAATAACTAGGCCAAAATACATAAATAACAGTTTTTAGGCAAAATATGGTTGGAAGACTTGGTAAAAAGGGATAAGTCGGCACTTACCAAACATCTGGCAGTAGGATCGATCGGAATTCAATAAAATTAAACATTCAGGAAACGTGCCTTGGGAGGACTTGAGGAGTTCGTGGTGGAAGTCATTAGCGATCAGCGGTTTGAGAAGTGTTTCGTGAATCATAGAAAAGTTATCAAGGACTGCGAGTGTAAACTTTAGGTAAAGCCGCAACGGGACGGGCAACTGGTGGAACTAATGACGCTAGCACCGCATGAACCTAAGCTCTTCATTGGTTGAATATCTGTCAATGTCATTTTATATTTCAAAATAGCTTGAACTCATAGGTCGGATTGGGACAAGCTATGGACACGCCATCTACAATCAGCTTTCACTTGCCAACCCCATTATATTTAGCCCGCGCCGCGTGTCGCCACGCTGCCTGACGCAGCGGCGGGTTATTACATTTGCGTGTCGTGTCACCACGCGGGCCTCACGAAAAATCGTCTCAGTCCTCACGAAAAACCGTCAGTGTCCTCTTGTCTCCGTCAGTGATTTCTTGTGAAGATGGCTTTAGAAATATTTTCTTTTATGAATTTAACTTTTATGGTACATATGAAACTTCAAACCTGTTTATCTTGTGAAACAACGGTTTCCACTTTAAGAAACCTCCTACCTACTTTCGTGGTTTAAGGAACCTTTTTCGTATTATTATAAGTTCGAAAGTGCTATGTCCTTAACGGCATAAGATAAAAATCAATACAATAGAAGAAAGCCTCTTTTAAAAGTTGCATTGTGTATACATATTGGTGCTTGTGACTGTAAATAGTAAAGAATATTTTATTTCTATTCTATTCTTACCAATTCGCTTCATCTCGTGTCTCGCCCCACCGAATTTCAGCGGCCCATCGGCCGGGCCCCCACTTAAGGTTAATATGTTTATTTACCGAGCCCCGCTATGTGTGATGCCCTCGTGAATGTACCCTGAAGGGTGATTTGTGTGTTCAGGGGAGATACTTCTTTTATTGTCGGAGTTAGACGGTTTTCGTGGGTTTCTATATTATGTAGTTGTAGGTATTCTTGTATTTGTGTAGTTAGGAGCTGAGAGTTAGTTTTGTTACTAGCGGTTGTTTGAAGGTGAGTGATATACTTTTAAATGAGTTTTTGGGTTTTTAAACTAGTGGGTAAATGGAATATTTTATGAAGGAGTGATTGCAAACATTACTGGAGGAGCTCATGGCTAAATAATATCAGACGCTCAGGTCAATCTTTCGGTTAAGCCGTGCTTGCCAAGGTCGGTCTGCAGATGGGTGACCAAACATTACACACCGAGTCCATGCTTCAGAAAGCAGTTAGTTCCGGCTGTGATTTGTTGATCTTTGTCAGTGGTTACAAGTCGACAGTGGCCTGAAAGGCTGAAAACCAGTCTTACCAATACGATACCGTGCTTCTAATAGCTGGCTTGCAAAGGTCAGATAGGCAGTCGCTCCATGTAAAATACTGGTATTAAGCTGCATCCGGTTAGACTGGAACGCGACTCCAACATGCTACTGCATGCTGCCACTGGCTAGGCAGATGATGACTGCTAAGAATTTCCTTCCTCATTTTCCTACCAGATACTTATCACCTAGCAACAAGCAACTATTCAAAGGTTCGTATATATATACGAACAGCAATAAATTAAAATTATCAAATCGTTTGATACACAACTGTCAATGAAATATTATTTACTACGTTGAACTTGTAGAATTAATCAAAATTAAAATGTCAGAGCCAAGTCTTGCTCTTGACATTAAAGAGATAAAATGTCAGAAGTATTATTTACTGAGAATTTACCGTAAGAAGTAAGATGTGACCTTGTGGATAACTTTACCTAATTGCCTTGACTGTCTCGTTGTTCTTAGTGGTGCAAGCAAGACATCGAGGGGTTGATACCCAGGTCAGGCAAATTGTTAGTAAGTTTTTCCTTATTCGGGTTTTCAACCAGGAATTTCTCAGTAGCAGACACGGAGTCTAAATTTTTGCCCGGATGATAGCAATAGGTTCGCCCCCATAAAGGTACAAGTTGGAAGCCGACTGCACACAGCAGCATCAGACGACATGTCGTCGCTCCATGTCGTCACGACACGTCGTCGCGTCATGTCGCTGCAGTCATGATTTCGAACCCGACTGCAGACGGCAACTGTGCAGATGGCATCCAGTCGGTGTAAACTGAAGACACAGGTTCCGATACATTTTCGGCTAAAGGACATATCTCCTGTTGTTTCTGTTATATATGGGCACTACTGATCTGCGGTCGGACGACACGTGCGTCTGCCGCTCGACGACGCGTCGCTAGCTTCATGTCGCTAACTACGGAGGGAATTTCATAGAAATACCTAGAAACCAGTCGTGTCGCCGCGACACGTCGTCTGCTGCGGCAACGTGTCGCCCACTACCAACTTGTACCTTAACTTGAGACTTAACCATACTTAGCTGAAAAGAGTATTCTTAGATGGTTTGGTCATATGGAATGGAAGAGCTCTTTATTTGTTTTTGTCCTGTGGGAAACCAATAAATCATTTTTCTTTCTTTATTTTTTTTTATCTATCAAGGCAGATGTGAGTGGCAACGCCGCGGCGCCGATAGAGGACACCATAGAAAGACATACATTTACCTTTTTGGTTAGGTTATTTAGAAAGGCCAATTGCTTAGAACTCGCAAACGGCGTGCGTGTAAGACCAGATGTACTCGGATGGATGTTAACGAGGCATTCTGTGATTCCTACATACCCCCATTGAAAAAAGGTCAGCGTGAGTAAACCTCTTCAAGAGAACATTTTCTCTAAAATCCACGAAAACCTTAGCTGAATTTCTCTCCCTGCAAAATCAAGCATACATTCAAACAGACGAAACTGCAAACTATATTAAATAACATAAGGCACAATTTACATATGTCTTGCCCCGAAAACCCGTAGCACGAGTAAATCTAGTCAGACTGAGTCGCACATAATAATTTGTACGCTCACAACCGATGCGAGAATTCATTTCCGTGCTGAAATGGGGCTCTGATTGCACTACCGTTTATCTGTGAACAATTTACTTTTATTTATTGAATTGTGGTTTATTTTAACTTTGAATAAGTGGTTTAGATATGTTTTGGAATCAGGAGTCGCTTAGTGAGCATATTTTGGTAATGCTCTATCCAAACCATCTATTACGCGGAATTACTTACCATCACGCCTGTAACCCCCAAAGGGTTAGGCAGAATTTTACCAAATTGCACACACATATTGCGCCAGTAATGTTTGATTATCTTTGAGGGTAAGGGTATAAGGGTTCTGTTTTATTTTATTTTCTGTATATGTGGGTAACAATTAGCATACGTTTTAAAATTAAATATCCGTTTTGACGTTCGTACGTTATTGTTTTCAAGGGTTACCACTGAAAACCAGCGCTGTGCTGTGGGTCCCCATAGCACAGCACCATGCTGAGTGGTAACCCATTTGTCGCAGTAGTGTCCCGTTTTAAGTAAGTTTACGTAAACGCAAACTAGTTTTTTCTTATTTGTTCCAATTATTTTTTGTTAATAATTAGTTGTAAGTTGTGTGTTTACCTGTTTTTTTTTTATTTCTGCGAAAATAAATATTTTTTCTTTCTTCTTTCTTTCTTTTCTTTCTTTGAAGGGCCATATGATAGCTTGGTCCCTGTAAGGTTTAAAGTGCTGCAGTTGAGTTTAAATTGTAAAAAAATTAGGTAACTCTATACAAATTCTGAATGACTCTTATATGAAATCTTAAATATTGAAAATACATAGTTTTAGACCAGAAAGTAAAAAAGTCCCAAATAATTGCAGTTTGTTGACTGGTGTGCAGCGACTTTTTAACTTTAAATTCACATTCACGTCACCCTAATGATTTATATCACATATAAAAAATACCGAATTATGTAATGTTAATTTCCTCTGGGCTTTAGAATAGCTTATTTAATATTACCAATTCTCTCCGAATATTTACCAAAAACCCTTTTATTAACTTACAGGTACTTAAATCCCGTTTAACCCAACAGACTTTCCTCAACGTAAGTAAAACGTAGATATTTTTCTATAACGAGTAATTCATTAAAATTTCTTGCGTCATTGGTTGGCAAAATAAACCAGCTTCGTCTCAATTTGAGAATATTTTTATGTTTTATTGCTGAATGTTCTTGTATTCAGTGGTTCTGCATTCATTATTTTTCAATAAACGTCAAATTTCTTGATAGCTTGCAAAATGCAGGTTCAGAGCCGATATTTTAATTGCTCTAAATACCGTTTCGTTGGGTCTTGGAGGAAAGATGGAATAAAGTAAGAACTGGCTTTAGTTTTAATGCTATAGATTGACTCAATCAGCAATTTAAATTTTTGTACTATTTGCTCAAAAGTGTAGCACCGACATAACTTCACGGCTGTAAGCCTCAAAGGGTTAGGTAGAGGTACCTAGTACCTACACAGAACACAACTTATGTTTTAGGGCCTTGTAAAGGAAGCGAGCTTTATTTCATCAACCGGGCACAAAGTCAGGCCCAGTGGCAGCTTCTGAGAAATTCCTGATGGAAAAAATCCAATAATAATATGCATGACTCATATTCAGCAGGTGGAGGTCATATTCAGCAGTCGATTGCGACCAATAGACCAACGAACCAGTTCATCCATTCATTTAACACGTGAATGAATTTATGACGGTCATCTTAACATTATAAACGGTTTTATAAATACCTCTCTAAAACTACCCACACAATAATTAACCTTACATTTAATAGTGATATTTTACACTATTTCACGCCATCTTTCACAACCACTCTGCGGTAACCATATGGCCCTGCAACTTACAACCCACGCAACCACACTATCACACAACTTTGTAACTTAACTCCTCAACTTAAAGCATAAATTAGTATTTGTGTGATTGAACTTTAAAGTTATGGAAATAGGGTTAATTTTTGATTGGTAAAAGAATTGGTAAAATGCATCATAAAGTCACATAGTTATTATTTAATTTTGTGGTTTCCGGCAAGTTATAATTAACTTTAGCCTTTTTAAGTGACGAAGAGTCTCAAATATTTTAATTACCTAGAACTTAGTAAGTGCAGCGGCGGCCCAGTGGTGGCGACCCCGGCTTACAAACAGTAAGTCGTGAGTTCGAACCCAGGCAGGTGCATTACTTTGTGTAATTAATTTCATCACCGCTACTCTCAAAACGCGTGAGGAAACCGGTATGTCTTAGAACCAAAAAAATCGAAGACATGTGACATCTACCACTGGGTCCGCGTGGTGGAATAAAGCCCATCCCTCTGCTAGAGAGGAGGCCTGAGTACCTGCAGTGGGAACATTATAGGCTGATGATGATGAACTTAGTAAGTAAGATGGAGTGTAGTTGTATGCTTCCTTTATCGTGTCGTTATTGCCTTATCTGGAGTCAGAGTTTGAATGCCGCCCAAGGGCCTTGGTGGTGTTGCGGGTTTTTCGAAAGACATACCGCGGCCCCAGTACACAAAGGGCTAAGGGCTCGTTTACGGAGGCGCGGGGCGTCGCGCGGCGCGTGCAGAAGGCTCGTCTCGTGCTTTTTTATTAATTTACTGAGAGACGGGTCCACCGCAACAAACGCTGCATTTTAAAGTAACGAGCGATAAATGCTTCTTGTAAAATCGACGTTTCAAATTGTTATCTTTTTCATACATTATCATGTGTTTGAAATAAAAACGCAGCACGCGCCGCGCGACGCTCCGCCTGTACGTAAACATGCACTAAGAAGGAACATGGGTGGTTTTTTGTCAGTAGAAGTCTGACACTCCTTTCCGCTCCGCCCAGAGCGGGAGGGGACATTTGATGATTTCCCCCCCACCAAAAAATAGGCCACCTGACTTGGTTTTACATGCCGCAATAACTATCTCTCTGGCTTGCTGGTTTCCTCACGGTGTTTTCCTTCACCGAATTATGCTAGAATGTTCACTTAAAACAGCTGACGTAACAGTATCATATCAAACAATATAAACAAACTGCTACATCATAATTAAAAACAAACCATATTTAACCACTATGCACGACAAGATTTTGACACATGACATATCAGCTGAATCGGCGCGAGGTGATGCGAATCGTAATGAAATTCAAGAAATTTCGTGAACTTTTAGCATACGATTTTAGAATGAAAAACATGTCACGGCAGCTGTTTATTATGATAAGTTTGTGGTTCATGTCTCCAATATCGTATTGAGGTCGGTAAAACGGCGTCAGTCTATTGACAAATATGTATAAAATACATAATACTACACACTTCCAAAAAATAGGTATCCCAGATGCGCTGGAAATAATGTACTTATACAAGTTTCACATTTGCTAATAACACTCTAAAGGGCAAAATAAAGACAGTAACATTCTACCTGCGTTCTTACTTTTGCCATTATTCATACATAATTTCGTAAAAAAACACGAACAAAGTCGTGAAAAATATTCATAAAAACTATGTTGCAATATAACCATAGACAAATAGAACATCACACTTGATAGTGCTTACCGTAAACCCCAGTTTTATCATTACGATTAAAAAGTTGCATTCAGCTTAATCGATAATCGCAATGAAATCAATTTTGAAAAAAGAGTTGAGACGAAAAATTACAACTCCTTGGTATAAATCAAATAGTTATTTTATTTTAAAATCTTTTAATTTAAATTAGGAATGCGTTCGCAATTCACATTTATTAAGTACATATTATTTATATTTTCTTCATAATTTATTGTGAATTTGGTTTTGTAATGTCAGAAGGTTGGTTATAGGATGCCCAGGTTCTTTATAAGCATAGTAAAAACATTGTTTGATCCACCAAAACTATATGAGGAATTATGAAGGTTGGGTGTTTGTATTAAGTTGGAACAACTCCGGGTTTGAGCAAAGTGTTGTTGAGTTTTTCTATCAAGAATTTCTCAGTAGCAGCCACGGAGTCCAGATTTGTGCTCTGTTGATGGCAATGGGGTACCTTAATACCTTTCAGATACTACTGGCGTCTTGTTATGTTGGAACGTACTTTTTTATTTAGTCCAATCTTTCCCACTTCTGGGTAGAGGCCTACTGCATTCCTTTTCAACTCTCTCAGTTACTTAATTCTGGCCAATCTGTCAAGAACGAGTCCAAATCGTCACGCCGTTTCTTGGACCTGCCTCGGTAACGACGACTGACAGTAAATTTTACTGTCCTTAATTTCGCAATCGGCAAGTCATAAGCCGTATCCTATAGAAACATTAGTTTATTCTTTCAAAAAGGTTCACTGGCCGCTCAAAAATCTCTTTTTTTACAACTGCACAGTTCAGGTTACCCATAAGGTTACCCATCATAGGCCGCGGGCCGTGGGTTTTAAGTGAAGCCATTAACAAATATGAGACAGAAGAATAGGACAAGTGTAGGACTAATGCCCTGATAAAACATTTGTAGAGTTTTCTAAAAAGTATAAACTTCCTATATATTTTGGGGTTGCCACTAAACCAAGCTCATCTAAGAATCAAAAATGAAATGAAAATTGACGATTAAAAGTATTGGCGGAGAAGGTAAAAATAGTGGGACAGATCAGGCTGATAAAAAAAAGTATTTATATATAGTGAATACACACCAACCAATCCAGGCTAAATAATGACATAAGTATCAAAACCAAACAAACTTTTACTAACTATACTTATACATACCAAGATCCATGGCATTCCCTACCCAACCAATAATTAAAAAAAAAACAATAAATATTCTAATAATTTTAAAATATACGGGATTAGAAATTTGAAAAGCGAGTGCATTCCGAATTTAAATTTTGTTATGGAAAAATAATCGGCGCCAATTTAGCCATAGATAAACTGTTCTGTTTAATTGTTGTGTCTGTTTGAATGTTTTCTATGTACTTAAAACTATTCAGATTATTATTATAAAAGCTTATAAAAATATTCTAATAAATGTTTATTCTATTTTACGCTAAAAACAATTTTCTTTTAATTTCTGTCAATCGATTTCATAAATTCCTTAATTTTATTACTCGAATTAATCGAAATTTACAAAAAAGAATCGATTAGAATAATCGCTTTCACACATCGTATCTAATTATTAAAAAAAAAGAAAAAGAACATGGACGTCAATTTTGAATACAAATTGAGCTATGATGATGATTATTTCGTGATTATTGGTCATGTATTAGTAAATTATGCTAAGATCTGGGCATTGTCATGTTGTTTAAAATATTTCAAATGATATTTGTCATATTTGTTATTGAATCTATACGCGTCTATGTGATATAATTTGAAAAATAAAAATGTAAACAAACACGATTGGCGCAAAACTTTGATGATAGCTGTTAAAATTAATCACTACCACTGCTTATTTAACATGATTAATGCATGAATTCGTCAGAAAATTAAACGACGAGTTATTCGATCTCAAATAGTGGAGCTTGAATGTCCGAAAACCACACATTTTATGCTTTTTAGCCTCGGCCAGTACTGCCGTCAAAATGGCGATGATCGTATTTAAGTACTTTTATTTTATAAGGGTTAATTAAGAAACTTGCGCAATAAATACAGAATATTTAGTGGCGTTCACATATAAGCTTTTTATTCAACTCTCTTAATTAATACATACACATAGTATTTGACAAACAGAATAATAAATATTTACATAAATAATTAGGGTGTCGTATGACTTCACTGCTGGCCCCTAAAGGGGCCGATTCCGAGCCAGCGTAGGTTTACGTGTCGAGCCCCTCAAGGGGCCCGTACCGAACTTTATGGCTAAACTTCTAAGAAACACTTAAAACTAATTAAAAGTTCTAAGAAATTGATATTTTCGGCTCAATGTTTGAATTTGATTTCAGTTAGTAGACGTTGTCTTTACTAAGAAACAATATAGTTATTTTTAAGCGGTATGTTGTTCTGAAAAACATTAATATTCAACCGACTTCTAAAAAGGAGGTTCTTTTTTTTAATGTTTTTTTTTTATTTCCGTGAGTGAAAACTGGTCTCATTTGATGGTGTATTTCATTTGGTAGAGGAAGTAGAAGGAAGACCAAAGAAACGATAAGTGGACTGTATGAAGGATGATATGGCTAGAAAAGAGGTGACTGCTGAGATGACGAGCAATAGAGAAGACTGATGATGAGAGGAATTTCGTGCGGGTGGTCTCATATAAGATCCAATGAATTCGGTAGCCAAAATATTCATTTTTTGTATTTTTTTTTTGTATTTTTTATTACTTGAATTATACGTTACCCGTTTGAAAAGCGTCCATCAGCACAATTTTTTGAGTATGTCACATTGAATTTTCCCGTAAAATATGAAGTTTCACGCCAAAAAAAGAAGTCGCAAAAATCGACGCAAAAATGATTGGTGTGAAATGTGTGAAATACACCAATCATTTTTGCGTAGGGTAGTTTGATTTCAATGCTCGATTGACGGCTTAATGAAGAGTCCGTTTACACCCGGTTTACGATATTATGTACGTATGATAGAATGTCAATTTGTCTAAACTATAGACCATCAGTTACTAACCAACCTATCTATAATATTCATAGTACTTGTAGTTCACACGACTGTAGTAACCCGATCCATCATACCATATGGCATAGGAATTTCGCATCGCTGACTCAGTGTACTGCATTATATAATTAACTACGAGTATGTACTTGTATAATGTTCACGGTGACTGATTTCTGGCGGTTGGCAGAACTGTCGTCCTGGATTGACATAATTATGTGTGGGGTTCCTGGAAAATAGGATAAGTGCTTCCTTCCTTAGGGAGCTGTTCGAGGTGGTTTTGGTTAAAATATTAATTATTTGAATGGCGTGATAACGTTGCAGAATGTTGAACCTATTTGGTTTAAATTCAATAAAGAATCATCCTGGCTGTATAGTGTTCCAAATACAGATCTTTTTCTAAGTATTGACTCCACCTGACTTTGACATGTAATAGAAAAAAACTCTTACATTAAAAACGTGTGTTTTATTCCTAAAATATTAGAAGGTTATGGCCCCTTGCTAGTGCTATGGCAGCGAGCGGAGATTCCTCGTCACCATCGACGACCACGAAGGCGTCGGCACCAAATGCAATGATTTTTGGAACCACTGCCGCTGTTCCAAATATCGAGAAACTGGAGGGAGCAAAGAACTATACTTCATGGAGTTTCGCAATGAAGAATACTCTCATTGTGTGCGACCTCTGGGACTGCGTAAACAGCCCTGCTGAATATAAAACACAGGTAGGAGACGACAATACCTTTAAACGTCAAGATGCGAAAGCTATGGCGAAAATTTGCCTCTCGTTGACACCACGAGTATATCCAACCGTGATGAGTGCCACGACAGCAGAAGGAATGTGGAAGAAGCTACAAGCTGCATATGCAGACAGCGGCTTACTGCGACGACTGAACCTCTTGCGCAGACTATTTAACTACAAGCTCTCCTCATTTAAGAGTATGGAAGCTTATGTGAGCGAGATACGAGCAACACAGCAACAGCTCATCGAAGTTAACCAACCAGTAGATGACGAGTTCGTAGGACTGATTATGCTGACAGGACTGACCGAGAAGTTTAATCCAATGGTCATGGCGATCGAAAACTCTGGAACGAAACTTACGTCGGACTCTGTAGCTGCGATCCTATTAAAAGAAGATCTACGTTATTCCCCATCGAAAGAGCCAGATGCTGCGTTGACCGTTAATTCTACTAAGAACTCAAGCCTTCGCCCACCAGTTTGCACATACTGCAAGAAGAAAGGACACCTCGTCTCAGAATGTCGTAAAAGGAAGTTCAAGAAGAATGTGACTAACTTAGTTTCTAATATTACTGATGTTACACTTTTATTATCTTTCACTACACCTCCTTTTCAGCTTCCCACATCCATCTCACCTTGGTACTTAGATTCTGGTGCAACCGCACACATGTGCAACGACATACGCATGCTCAGTGACTTTGTGCACAGCTCAAGCTATGTCATTGCAGCCAACAATGAAAAAATGGCATGTAAAGGTACGGGTACAGTTCAATTAAATGTATCTAATAGTGTTCATTCCTTAACTAACGTTCTCTTTGTCCCCAAACTAGCTGCTAACTTATTATCAGTCAGTAGCCTAGTTCAAAAAGGTTTTGTAGTTATATTCTCGCCAAAAGGTGCGACTATCCTTCTCAGACAAGAATGCAAAGTTTCCGGAATAACAGTTGCTACTGCTTCAAACAAACAAGGCATGTACAAGCTAGACATTTCCGAAAATCAAGCTCAGCTGATTACTGACAGAAAGCTACCAGCTGTGTTATGGCATAGACGTCTTGGACATATCAACGTCAAAGCGATGAATATTTTAAAAAAGTATTCTACGTCAGGCATAAACTATAATGACACGTTGAATGAAACCTGCATTCCTTGTGTACAAGGAAAATTAGCAAAAAGGCCGTTTAAAAAGTCTAAAAGTAAGACAAAAAATAAACTCGAATTGATCCATACAGATCTATGCGGACCAATGAGTACGCATTCATGGGGTGGTGCCCTATATTTGCTTACATTTACGGACGATTTTACTCGAAAAACTTTTGGTTTTTTATTAAAGTCTAAAAGTGAAGTTTTTTCGAAGTTTGTCGAATTCAAACATCATGTTGAAAACCAAACTGGTCTTAAAATTAAAACTTTACGATCAGATAATGGCGGAGAATTCGTAAACGGACCGATGTCTACTTTTTTGCAGGAAAATGGAATAGTTCATCAGAAAACAGTCCCATATAATGCAGAGCAAAATGGAACTTCAGAACGAGTTAATAGAACTGTAATTGAAAAAGCAAGAACAATGCTTCATGACTCCAAGCTACCAAAAGCTTACTGGGGTGAAGCTGTGAATACAGCTATCTATTTAAAAAACGTAACACCAACTCAAGCGTTGAACAATAAAATTCCTGACGAATTATGGTATGAAAAACCGATTAATCTATCACATCTTCGTGTTTTTGGTTGCAAAGCGCATGCTTTAATTCCTAAAGAGAAGCGCACTAAGTTAGATTCTAAAACAAAAGCTTGTATCTTTGTTGGTTACTCAAGTGAGAGTAAAGGCTATCGCCTTATAGATCCTCATAATCCCAGATCGATCATTGTCGCACGTGATGTCATCTTCATCGAAGATAAAGTGGGAAACCCTGCTACAGCAGTGGAACCTTCCACTACTACTGCCGACAGTACTCTCATTTACGACCAATTAAGGATAGAAAATTCACAACCAGTAACACCAGAATCGTTTACAGATAGTGAACGAATTGAAAGCCAGCCTGAAGTTTCAGAAGCAGAAAAATCACAGGAGTACTTGACTGTCGAAACTTTAAAACCAGTAACACCAGAATTATTTACAGATACTGAACGAATTGAAAGTCTGCCTGAAGTTTCTGAAGCAGAAACATCACAGGAGTATTTGACTGCAGATAACGAATCCAGTGAATCAGCACCAAATTCTCTAGAAACAGACAGCACGATCAATGAACCCAGATATCCGCAACGACAACGACGACCACCTGACAGATATAGTCCGTCGATGTTTATGGTGTCAGACTATGAACCGGAAACCTACAAACAAGCCGTAGAAGATGTTCACAGTTCTGAATGGCAAAAAGCTATGAAAAATGAGTACGATTGTTTAATGAAACACGGGACATGGCAATTAGTAGAGAGACCCACAGACAGAAAGATTATTAAAAATAAATGGGTCTATAAAATAAAAAAGAATACTAACGGCGAAGTTGTTAAATTTAAAGCAAGATTAGTAGCAAAAGGCTTTACGCAAGTACATGGTATCGATTACGGAGAGACTTTTTCTCCTGTAGCACGACTGTCGACAATTAGACTGCTTCTTGCGTTTTCCGTACAACTTAACGTCCAGTTAGATCACCTTGATGTAGAAACCGCTTTCTTAAATGGCGATTTAGAAGAGGAAATCTTCATGGAACAGCCGCCAGGCTTTGAAATTGACCGAAAAGGAAAAGTTTGCTTACTTAAAAAATCGCTATATGGCCTAAAGCAATCCCCTAGACAGTGGAATATAAAAATCTGCGAAGCCATGAATAGCTTATCGATGACACAAGCAGCAAACGAGCATTGCGTTTATTACAGACGAGACGGTAACAACATACTTGTAGTTTCCGTATTCGTGGACGATTTTTTCATCCTCTGTAATAATGAATGTATGAAAGAGACCTTCAAGAATTCACTCAAAAAACTTTTCATCGTGAAGGATCTTGGTCTTCTGAAAGACTGCTTAGGCATGCGAGTTATTCAAAATGTTGATAACATCACACTTGACCAAACCAAGTACATCGAAAAAATCGTTGAAAAATTTGGAATGAAAGATTCAATTCCAATCTCCACTCCAATGGAAGCTGGTATGAAGCTCACTATTCCTGCCAAGGAAGATGAGAGACCTGATTTACCGTACCAACAGCTTATCGGATCTCTAATGTACATTTCAATAGGAACAAGGCCTGACATATCGCATACAGTGTCTTATCTGAGCCAGTTCAATGTACATTACGGGGAGGTGCATTGGAAAGCTGCTAAACGGGTACTCAGATACCTGAAGGCAACAAAAGACTTAAAACTTTGTTTTGATAAAAAGGAAGAAAGCTATCCTATCGGATACGTAGACGCTGACTACGGCAGTAATGTCATAGACAGACGATCATACACAGGATACGCCTTTAAAATGAGTGGTGCGTGCATATCTTGGGAATCGCGCAAGCAGCGCACACCTGCACTGTCCACCACTGAGGCTGAGTACATGGCACTTACTGAAGCATGTAAGGAAGCCATTTACATGAGATCACTCATTAAAGAAGTTTTCGACGTCATTCAGCCCATTACCATTCATTCGGATAACCAAAGTTCACTCAAACTCACTCGAAATGATACCTTTCATAGTCGCACTAAACACATAGACATAAGGCATCACTTCATTAGGGAACTTTCACAGACTGATTTCAACCTACAGTACATTTCAACAAATGACATGCTAGCTGACATACTCACTAAATCACTAACCAGAATTAAACATTCTAGATTTACAAATGCTTTAGGTTTAGTTAAGAGTAGTTAGCAATTTCAATATATTTTTTGTATTGAATGTATTTTGTATATACGGGCTGTCATATTTTTTGAATTGTATTTTTATATACAGGTTGATCTTATTTTTTTTTTGTTTGTACCTATGGAATATCTTTGATACAGGATGCTCCATTACGGGGAGGTGTTGAACCTATTTGGTTTAAATTCAATAAAGAATCATCCTGGCTGTATAGTGTTCCAAATACAGATCTTTTTCTAAGTATTGACTCCACCTGACTTTGACATGTAATAGAAAAAAACTCTTACATTAAAAACGTGTGTTTTATTCCTAAAATATTAGAAGCAGAACATACCTCATTAATTTGGGTCAAACACATATTTAGCATTTCTTATAAAATGAACAGTTATTTTTAGCTTAGGGATAAATGTGACAATGAAAATTTTGAGTATGAGTACATGTATGAAGGTGCATACATTCATACTCAAACATACGGGTATAAGAGTAGAGGAAGATCAAAGAAACAATGGATGGGCTGTGTGATGAATGATACAGCTAGATGGACTATTAAAAAAAGTATGGAAAAAGAATGCGTGCTGCGCCGAGAAAGAGAAGTCCTGACTGACTGACTGTCTGACTGACTGACTCATCAACGCCCAGCCCAAACCCTTAGACCTAGAAAGCTGAAATTTTGCACAGAGGTTCCCTTTATAGTGTAGACGAGGAATAAGTTAGAATTTTTCGAAATTCAACCCCTAAGGGAGTTAAATAGGAAATGAAAGTTTGTATGGAAAATCGTCACTTTCACGCGGGCGAAGCCGCTGGCAAAAGCTAGTCCTAAATAAATTCGAATAAGGGCTGAAGGGCACATTGATTGGCATTGATTCGAAGGGCACATTGCTCGCAGAACGGATGGCCGATGGGGCCGAAAAGTTCTCGAATGGCGACCGCGAACCGGAAGACGTTGCGTTGGAAGGCCTCCCACTAGGTGGACCGATGACCTGGTCAAGGTTGCAGGAACCCGCTGGATGAGAGACGCACGGGACCGGTCAATATCCAGCAGTGGACGTCTTTAGGCTGAAATGATGAAGGGCTGAAGAGTGATGACTGAGATGACAGTGAAGAGTGTTCAAGAATTAGTCATACGGAAGCTCATGGTCTCAATAATTTAGTGATCAAAATTATCATACTTGTGAATAGTATAACAACCAATAGGGGATCGGACTGGGTCAAAATAATATGATTCTGTTTAGTCCGTAAGTTAGATTATCGAAAAATATTGAATACGTATTTTTTGTTTTATCAAATCAATAAAAAATGACGAAGATAAAACGCGTCAAAGATCTTGGAGTGGGGCTTGAAACGTCACTTGTGTCGTCAAAATGTACTATCATATGACGTCACACGAGTTTTCGAAGCAGTGTATCGTCTTCATTTTAAGTTTACGTGAAAAAAGAAAAAATACGTGTCCAATATTTTTTGGAAATCTATCTGACGGACTAATTAGTTTTTTTTTGTCCGATCCCCTATTGTCATCAACCGGGCACAAATCTAGTCTAAGTTTCTGCTACTGAGAAATTTCTGATGAAACATCCACTTCAAGATCGTACTCGTCGTAATTCACAGCGGAATAATCAGTAACCCACATGCAAACTCGATAACTATGTTATCCTCTGTGAGAAAACATTTATTTTATATTATTTATTTATTTATTACACACTTAGAAATGCCCATTTAATAGAATAAAATGATTTATTTACTACCTCCTACCCTCATCCGTGTGTCACTGCGGGGGGCCTACTGAAAACCAGCGCTGAGTGTTTTACAGCATATGCTGAGTTGGTTACCCTTTCGTTATGGGCATGCTCAGTGCAGTTGAGCTGTTTAATTAATTGTGAAGCTGTTTGTTGTTATTTATTTATGTATGTGCTGCTCTTTTGTGTTGCTGCTGTCCATTAACGAATACATACGTATTCTATTCTATTAAATCTTTAAAAACACCTTACTCCTTCCACATTCAAGTTATTTCTAATCTATTTTAAAATGCAATAAACCCAGTACACAAACACAGGTAGGTATACACCCTATAAAGATGGCCATTAAGGGGGGAGTACTCACGCGACTTAAGTGCTAGTCTCACCGCTAACTGCTGAGACTCGGAGAGCACTACAGCTGTCTTCCGGTCGGTCAGTACACCTCTTAAGTTAAATGTTTTTCTTATTTTATGTATAAGTAAGCTTTATGGCTTTTAGGTTTATAGATTGAGGTTGTTTGTTTGTAGTTTTCTTATTCAGGTTTTATTTAGTTTGTTATTCTTCTGTACAAGTCTTCTGAAAGGCGTATCATCATCATCATCATTTCAGCCAAAAGACGTCCACTGCTGAACATAGGCCTCCCCCAGGCGTCGCCACATTGACCGGTCCCGTGCGTCTCTCATCCAGCGGGTTCCTGCAACCGCGAAAGGCGTATATAACCAAGCATTTGGCATTTCAAATTAAGTAACACTACGACCGACACGATTTTTTTTAGGCAAAAAAACATTTTTATTGCGGTGGTACTTATTGTAAAACATTAAAAGCATTGTGCTGATGGATTCACTGAATACCTAATACGGACATCTTGAAAGTATGTAAATAAAAGTTATAACATTATAACGATTTAATTATTTTTTTAACTTGTGAATAAGTTGGAACTCTGTCCTCCAATATCTTCAAAATAAAAAGAACAACATAATATTTCAAAGACAGGGAGAATTATTACAACCATTGGATAATAGCACGCCACGAACAGTAGTGACCAACTGGCTAAGGATCCTCCATTTCCTATGAAGGAAGAGGATCTTTACACCCTGATACTCATACCATTTCATTATTTCAAAATCAATAATCATTTATATAAAAGCATTAAGCATTCATATAAAATCAATAAACATTTATATAAAAACATTAAACATTCATATAAAATAGGTAAACATTTATATAAAACCTATAAACATTTATACAAAATCAATAAAAATTTAATTAATAAACATCAGTATAAAGTCAATAAACATTCAGATGAATATAAAATAACTAATAAGTCATTTTTTACAGTTCAGGTTTAATCAGTGTTATTAAAGAAAGATATGGCCACATTACAAGGCCAAAGCCATTTTAAACCCAAATAGCCATAACGAAATGCCACAATTGTTCCAAATAATGACTTGCAAATACTACAAGTTTTTCTCTAGTTTTTTGCAACTACTCCTAAACGACCTCGACGGCCATTGACCTGTGACGTCACTCGCATGTTTCCGCAACACTGTTTTTTATGGAATTATTTCGATAGAACCAATTTAACTTGACTCTTCAAAGAGGTACTGGCTTTTAAGGAAAAAACAAACTATGATCTTTAAGTTCCATCACTATCACTACATAGTATAAAACAAAGTCGCTTTTTCTGTCCCTATGTCCCTTTGTATGCTTAAATCTTTAAATCTACGCAACGGATTCTGATACGGGTTTTTTAATAGATAGAGTGATTCAAGAGGAAGGTTTTAATACCTTTATTGCACCCGTTTGAAGCCGGGGTAGGTCACTAGTAAATAATAAATCAAACTACACGATAACTAACAGGTCCTTAAATCCGCGTGGTTCTTTCTTCAAAAGACATCTCAGACACTTATCTGAATAGCCCTCATGTAAGCTGACTAAGATTATGTCTGTACTTTAAAAGAGACTATGTATGACCTTTGACTATGAACTAGTTGAAGCCAGTATTTCGTACCTCGAGTACGACAGACTGCTTTCAACTAGGAAAAAAAGGACTTGAATTTTTTTTTTTACCTTTTTGCAAAGTAAACATCATTATTTTAAGGGACATAACTTGCGAAATGTGTGTTTACTAATGGGTACTTCTCTGCCTAACCCTTCTGGGATTACAGGTGTGATGTTATCTATGTACGTAACATTTACCGCAGGTCTTGGTATACTGGTTGATAGGTATATTATGTTATATTTAGTATAAATATAAAGTTATATTTATATATGTTTACTTACACGTGGTCGGTTTGTACGTAGTTAAGTACATGGACTGGACAGTTCCAATGTCCAAAAATGGTTTGCGTTACACTGTAGTGTCAAGATTGTTGAAAGATGAAGTGTTGACAAAAACTGCGAAAATTGATACTGGGGTGAGAATATATGGCCGATGGGGCCGAAAAGTTCTGGAGTGGCGACCGCGAACCGGAAGACGTTGCTTTGGAAAGCCTCCCAGGCTCCCACTAGGTGGACCGATGACCTGGTGAAGGTTGTGAGGAACCGCTGGATGCGACACGCACGGGACCAGTCAATGTGGTGACACTTGGGGGAGGCCTATGTCCAGCAGTGGACGTGTTTCGGCTGATATAATGAGACTAAATGCCGAAACCAACATATGTAGTTGAGAAAAAGCACATGATGACTCTATCTCAATTCTTCGCACAGTTTCTCTATCTTTAGTTTGATATGACATACACTAGAATGTCAATACCACTTAGGATCATCACAATAAGAGGTATTACACCATCACCACCTTCTATGACGCCATTTATTTTATCAAGTGACTCACGTATAAATTCTAGTTTAGTGTATTCTATAACAATACTAATTGTGCAAATATGTGCAGTGCGTTGACCTCTCACATTTTAATAGAAGACCTTGGCGAGGTCATGTGATGTATATTATTTTGTGCGATCCGTGTGAATCTTGTTAGTACGAGTATTATGATGTTAGCGAGTGATTGATGAGGCAGAATCAGCACGTGTTGGTCAGAAAGTCGTCATTCGCCTAATTTCGGACGACTGACTTTCTTCCTGTTCTACCTGACTGTCCGACCGCACATAACTTCGTTCTATATAAACCTAGAAGCTAGAATGTATCAGATACTAAGAGGGCGTATTATACTTAGGTATATCTATCTATTCCTGAATTCCATAGTCTTTGATTTATTGCTAGTCAAAGTTCCTTAATTTTGTCACTGACTCACTCAATGATCGTCATAATTCTAGAGAAACTTGTAAGAGCAAGCCAGCAAACAAGCAAGCAAGTTTCAAGTTTTGAACACAATAGGGGATCGGACTGACTCAAAAAAATAGAATTCTGTTTAGTCCGTCAGTTATATTTTCAAAAAATATTGGATACGTGTTTTTTGTTTTATCAAATCAATAAAAATTGACGAAGATAAAGCGCGTCAAAGATCATGGAGTGGGGCTTGAAACGTCACTTGAAGGTACAAAAATATGTACTATCATATGACGTCACACGAGTTTTCGAAGCACTGTATCGTCTTAATTTTTTGTTTACGTGAAAAAAGAAAAAATATGTGGTCAATATTTTTTGGAAATCTATCTGACGGACTAATTAGTTTATTTTTGTCCGATCCCCTATTATATTTATATTTTGGTCAGTGTCAGAAAGCTTGAGCTTCAATTCAACAGCATACGCTAAGACTTCAAATCAACCCTAACAAACGGAGCAAATGCCTATATCTGACTTTCTCATCCGTGACTAGGGTAATTAGGTAACATGATACTAATAAACATACATAGACTATGTCTAGACTTTATGATAACCACCTCTAACCTGACCTCAGACTGGTCAAATTACGACACCAATTAAGCCACGACCTCTTCAAAAAATATCTTCTGAAATTAAATTAAATTATCCAATTATATTATTTGGGAGGGCGTTGACCTCTTCTGTTAGAGAAGACCTTAATGAGGTCATCGTAATCTATATGTGTATTGTTAAGCTAGTTTTGGAGGTCGTGGTTGGTTGAGGCCGATATTGTTAAAAAGAGGTTACTTACATTGTGCATTGTTATGATATTGGGCAATGGTTTTCTTTTTTTTTTAACAATATACTCAATCTAATAACTATATTCATTATACAATATGTTTTATTATATACCACCACTCAAGAGTATAATAACAATAATAATCAAGTTTATTTCTCCTTAAAAATGTAACATCAATCATCCATTCGTTGATCAGTATTTACAAGCAGTTAGACTAAGGTACAATGAACAAATGTGAGCAACTGCACCTGAGCTAGGCCGAGCCTGGATTTCAGGTCCCAGTTCTCTTCTTAGAGTTAAGAGCGGCATTAACAATGTTGTATGACATTTTAGTAAGATCGCTTTTATGTACCTACTCACAAAAAAGAAAAGAAAAACATAAGATTTTTTTTTAAAAATAGGTCAGTTGATTTGGTGTGTGTTGTTTATGAGTGTGTGTGTTCTGTTGTGTGTGTGTGTGTGTGTTGTGTTGGTATGTGTATTGTGGTATGGGTGTGAGTGTATTGTGTTGTAGAGGTGTTGAGTTTTACTTAATATTTTTTTTTATCTTAAAGTATTAAGAAGATCCTCAGTTGTTTGGTAGTCGCATGTAAACAGAAAATCTAATAATTTGATTTTGCATTCTTGTTTGTTTAGTGTATAATGTTGTAAGATTAGCCAGAGCAGAAGGGAAATAAATAATAAACTTCTATTTGAACAGACAATCATGTTTTAATTCAAAGGGGTCAGACTGAGCACACATCAAAATAAATACAGAATAAATAGCTACAGCACATCAAACACATCAAACTAAGTAGGTACAGAATAAATAGCTACAGCATAACATTACAAGTTTATTATGAAATTCACAGTACTTACACAGGTATTTTTGAGTCCTTCTCACTTTCGAAGTTCAGACAAGAATGTCCCGTTAAAATGGCGCCTGTTAGCTTTATTAAAATACTTACTTAAATATTACCTATACCTAATTATATTATGTTAGCTTTTATTAAAATATTTATCTGAATATTATCTATACCCAACTTTATTGTAATTAAATGTATGTGTTCGCATGTCATACGGATGGTATATTGACTTGTTTGTCATTCGATCCAACACTTCACTTCGCCGTTCATTCCGGCATTCACCTACAAGCGTTGACAGTGCGAACACAGGCATTCAAGTTTGAGGTCTCGTACAGACAAGACGTGCAGTGTAAAAGTGTGGTAGAATAAAGTGATTATTTGAAGAAGGACAATATTATTATTTCTGACCTGTTAAAAGGTCAGAAGTGGGATCACATCGGAACTGTAACGGTTTTGGTGGAATACTCAACGCCCGTATTTAAAGCTACGCAAGTGAAATGCCAAAGCATCGGTCTGGAAAGCGGGTGCGACACTCTGAGGACTCCTGCAGTGAGTCAGAATTATCTTCGGAGCGCAGAAGCAGATCACGGCATAAGCATTCACGACGAAAGCGTTCACGGCGTGTGGAAAAGTCGAGGCAGCGCCGTACCCCGTCGCCAGATACGCCAGCGCCGCAAGAGCCTTTACGATGTATGGAGAAGTCGAGGCAGCGCCGTTCCCAGACGCCAGATACGCCGGCGCCGCAAGAGCGTTCACGGCGTGTGGGGAAGTCGAGGCAGAGCCGTTCCCGGACGCCAGATACGCTGGCACCGCACGAGGAACCAGCAGTACGACCGAGTGCTGGGACCAGAAACAGCGCATCATCACCATTACCAAGTAACCAATCCACTGTTTTTGACTCTCAAAATTTTGTTAATGTGTTCCAAGAACTTGTTAAGTCTTTACGTACAGACGGCAATACAGACCGTTACCCTGTTTTGAACGTTGTGCCTGAATTCGACCCAACAAAGCGAAATCAGAGTATAGACGTTTGGATTACAAAAGTAAATGAATGTGCAAAGATTTATAATTGGACAGAACGACAGATAGTTCACTACGCTTTGCCTAAATTAGTAGGGTTAGCCCAAAAATGGTACCAGGGTCTACCCACTTTGTTATTTACATGGACGGAGTGGCAACAAAAATTGAAGTCGGCATTCCCCAGTGATGATAACTATGGTCGGTTGCTGACGGAGATGCTCGCCTGTAGGGCACGTTTTGGTGATAGTTTAGAAGACTATTATTACGAAAAGATAGTTTTGCTTAATAGATGTAACATTTCCGGGAAAAATGCTATCGATTGTTTATTATATGGTATTGAAGATAGATCGGTCAGAACTAGTGCTGAGGCTGTGCAATTTAGCGAGCCTGATAAGTTGTTAGTCTTCCTTCGCAATGTTAAAATAACTAAAAAATTAATGAATGACAAGCAAAACGTGACTGTGCTGCCGAGCGTTTCCGACAGCAAGCATTTTAAAACTTCTAAAGATAATGCATCCGCATCTGCGGGTATTAGGTCATCAAAATGTTATAACTGTGGAGAGGAAGGGCACTCTTTCTACAAATGTAAACATCTAATTAAAAGGTGCAATCACTGTCATAAAGTAGGCCATTTGATTAGCGATTGTCCCAATAAAACTGAGCATGAAAGTAATAAGACTGTTTAAAACATTTCAAAGGAGCAAGATAATGATGCGAAATATTTTAAGATCGCGATAGTTAACGGTCAAACTATGAATTTTTTTATCGACTTTGGTAGTCAAATTACTATGCTCCGAGAATCGGATGCAAAAGTATTAAATCAAACTCTGTCTTACGGTGACTTGCCGATTTTAAGAGGGTTCGGAAATTCAATTGTTTAGTGTTTAGGGAAATGCGATATCGAAGTTGAAATAGACTTAGTTAAAGCCCGCGTTGAAGTACTCATAGTCCCGGATCATTACTTGAAGGTATCATTACTTGTAGGCCAAACGTTTACGGAACAAAGTCATGTCGTAGTTCTCAAAACAGAAGACAAACTGATTATTAAGAGTAAAACTATAAACGTCCCTGAAAGTGTTAAACTGTATGTTAGTAACTCTATTAAAGTAATGGGCCGTACCGAAGTGGCCGTAGAATCTAATCCACCATATGATGGTGAGGTGGTCGTGGAGCCTGGTTTATGCTCTCAACCTCAAATGATGTACAGTTTAATGCCTTGTATTTTAGAGTTAGTTAGTGGCAATGACGACACGGTTGGCGCAGTGGCTAAGCGATTGGACTGCTGCGCTACGTGTCGCGGGTTCGATCCCCGCACGGAACAAGTATTTGTATGGCCTACAGATAGTTGTTTCGGGTCTGGGCGTGTTTGTGTATGTGAGTTTCAATGTTTGTAAACGCACCCACGATACAGGAGAAATTCCTAGTGTGGGGCAACGTATTAAAAAAAAAAACCACACTTCAATTGGACAGTTTGGTAAGATCGGGATTTGATTTAAACAAAGGTACCCTTCTGTCTCGGGCTTTGCCGTTAGCACAAATGAACTGTCAAAGCGTGAATAGAATTGACAAAAGCGCGGATAACTCTTCAAATATTATTATCGATCCTAAAAGCAATCTTTTGCAGTTGACTCGTTTATTAAATGAATACAGAGATCGTTTTGCTTTTTCCACTAAAGAGTTAACCAAACGTCCGATTCTTGCATTTTATAATCCTGCGTTTGAAACTCAACTTCATACAGACGCTTCTAAAATTGGTATTGCTGGTATCCTTTTACAAAGATCAAATAAAGAAGCACCTTTAAATGTTGCAGCTTATTATACATTATTCTCTCATTCGAAAGTCCCTGCTGGTAAGAAGGCAGGTGAACTTCATCCGATTCCCAAGGTTGATCGCCCCTTTCATACGTTGCATATAGACCATCTAGGTCCCTTTGTGGTCGATAATCGATGCCTTCACAAAATATGTTATATTGGCTCCTGTAAAAAGTACGAAATCATTACATTCTATATCCATACTTTTGGTGTTCCTAAACGACTCATTTCTGAAATACAATGAAGTTTAAATAATACCCTTTAATAAGGGAATCGGCAAGACACCAGCTCAGGCATTATTTGGCATTGACTTGGTTGGTACGACTAACTCCCTATTAAACCTTAATATTATAGACGATACAGAGGACGTAGGGAACAATTTAGGAAACATTAGAGAGGAAATATCACAACTTATAGAAAAGAATCAAGTAGAACAGAAAAAACGTTTTGATAAATCTAGAAAGAGAGTTACATTCAAAATTGGGGATTTAGTTATGGTAGACTGGTAGAGCGAGAAATTCCTTCGACGGGGAAAAGTAGGAAATTAATTCCAAAGCTCCGTGGTCCTTACCGTATTGTAGAGGTCTTTGACAATGACCGATATAAATAAAATAGAAGATACCCCATTGTCACGCAAGGGTAATAGAAACTTCACTGGAGTCTTTTCCGTGGATAAAATTCACCCGTGGTTGGTTTTTAAACGAAACAGTGTTAGTGACAGTGATGCGCAGTCTGGAAATGTTACTGATGAATGATTGGCACCTTTTGATTGGGTGGTTATTGATGTACGCGTTAATTAATTGTAAATATAATAAAGATAAAACATGTAAGAGTATTAACAGCAGAATGTTGTCCACGTCAATCGTGTACAATTTAATTTGAATAATTGAGTAAATTTACATTGTTTTATTATTAGTTTTATACAGTAATTTTTGTGTTTTATATTATACAGTTACTTTATTATTATGATTAATAAATTTTTATACTAACATTATTTTGTACAAGAAGTTTAGAGCACACTGTAGACATACAGGGGCTACAGTGTGTTAGATATGTGGTTATTATGGATATGTAGAGGCCATAATAACTTGTCTAGTCAGTGTGTTGTGGACATGCAGGGGCCACAGCATGCACGAATTGCCGTAGATATGTAGAGGCTACAGTAGTTCCGCCAATGTTATCGTTGTATTCGTCGTTGTGGCATTGTCGCTAGTGTGTTGTGGACATGAAGGGGCCACAGCATGCTTGAGTTGTTGTGGATATGTAGAGGCCACCGCAGCTCCTTCAATGCTACCACGAATAGAATTATTTTGGGCAATGCTGATATGTGGTGACTACTGTAGTTCCAACAATGTTATGATTGTACTCGTAGTTGTGGTATTGTCGCTAGTGTGTTGTGGACATGAAGGGGCCACAACATGCTTGAGTTGTTGTGGATATGTAGAGGCCACCGCAACTCCTTCAATGCTGCCACGAATAGAATTATTTTGGGCAATGCTGATATGTGGTGACTACTGTAGTTCCACCAATGTTATGATTGTACTCGTAGTTGTGGTATTGTCGCTAGTGTGTTGTGGACATGAAGGGGCCACAGCATACTTGAGTTGTTGTGGATATGTAGAGGCCACCGCAGCTCCTTCAATGCTGCCACGAATAGAATTATTTTGGGCAATGCTGATATGTGGTGACTACTATAGTTCCACCAATGTTATGATTGTACTCGTAGTTGTGGTATTGTCGCTAGTGTGTTGTGGACATGAAGGGGCCACAGCATGCTTGAGTTGTTGTGGATATGTAGAGGCCACCGCAACTCCTTCAATGCTGCCGAGTGTAATTATATCTGAGTTATGCTAACTATTATGATGTAATAGAAAGAGATCAATTTAATATCTGTGTAGCTATTTGCGTCATAAGCTGTTGTGTTTTGTTATTTTAATTAATCATTCGGTTGATTTTGTTTACCTTATAGAATCTTTCCACGGGACGTGTAAACGTCAGGAAAGGCCGACTGTTAGCTTTATTAAAATACTTACTTAAATATTACCTATACCTAATTATATTATGTTAGCTTTTATTAAAATATTTATCTGAATATTATCTATACCCAACTTTATTGTAATTAAATGTATGTGTTCGCATGTCATACGGATGGTATATTGACTTGTTTGTCATTCGATCCAACACTTCACTTCGCCGTTCATTCCGGCATTCACCTACAAGCGTTGACAGTGCGAACACAGGCATTCAAGTTTGAGGTCTCGTACAGACAAGACGTGCAGTGTAAAAGTGTGGTAGAATAAAGTGATTATTTGAAGAAGGACAATATTATTATTTCTGACCTGTTAAAACGCCTTAGATCTTTTATATCCGTCTGTACTACAGACTGCAATAGTTAACTGTCATTCCAATAACCGTTGGCGCCATTTTAGCATTTCAACTCAATAGAATAACTTATTTATACAAAACAATTCTCTAATTTATAAAAAATACTGTAAATATCTTAAAACTATTTATAAATGTATTTAAATAGCTAACAATGTGATCATATCAAAGAATCTACAACAATTGGCGAAGGTGCCACTGAACATACACACAAAAAATCAGACGACTCGATAACCTCCTCTTTTATATTCTGTGTTAGGGATTTGCTTTTCGAACTAAGCCCTTAAAGTGGACCATTGTACGAGAACCATGGTGGCCGTTACTGCAACCAGCCCACCTCCCTCCAGAAGCAGATAAAATTTCCCAGTATTCTCAGGGCATCCGCAAAGGTTCTTGGTGTTCCAACAGAAGTCTTCCGAATCTTGGTGACGCCGGTGCACTCCAGGAGTACAAGAGTCACCGTTTCCTCTGCCCCCCATACATACACTGCACAAAGTAGCCTTGACCCTCCTCTTTTGAAACTGAAAGTCGGTGAAAATCGTGCAAGTTTGGTAATCCATATTCTAAGCCAATAAAGGAAAATAACCCAGGAAATATAATATTTTACTTAAGTTAGTTGTGTAAAACACTACTAAATAAGTAGGTATCTACTTGAGCGCTTAACACTAAGTTAACCCCTCGCTTGTCTGGACCAAAGCCAACCTAAAAGCGGGCTTATTATGCTCAGTCACTTATTGTCTGAGCAGATAATAATAATGATATCAAAACTAGCCTTGCACTTGTCCCACTTCAAAGATACAGTCCCTATATTCAGAGAAGGACATAACTAAATAATTTAATGTTCCAATTAGAATTTAAATTTTAAACAATTCTATATAATGAAAATGTTTGCATGCCGAATGGTGAAATATGGCAGAACTGTGATAAAAACTTACTACTACCTACTTATGTATAACCCATATTTGCAAATAAATGCTATTCTATTCTATTCTAAAAGGCCAAAGAGACATCCCGTCGGGGCTGCGGGTTGTTCGAAAGAGATACCGCGGCCTCGGACACAAAGGGCTAAGAAGGAACATGGGTGGTTTTTAGTCAGTAGACCCCCTACCGCTCTGCCCAGAGCGGGAGGAGTCATTTGATGATTTTCCAAACCCATTAGGGGATCGAACTGGGTCAAAATAATATGATTCTGCTTAGTCCGTAAGTTAGATTATCGAAAAATATTGAAATACGTGTTTTTTGATTTATCAAATCAATAAGATAAAACGCGTCAAAGATCATGGAGTGGAGCTTGAAACGTCACTTGTAGGTACAAAATGTACTATCATATTATGACGTCACACGAGTTTTCGAACTTTCGAAGCACTGTATCGCCTTCATTTTTTGTTTACGTGAAAAAAGAAAAAATACATGTCCAATAATTTTTGGAAATCTATCTGACGGACTAATTAGTTTTTTTTTGTCCGATCCCCTATGGTGATGGAAAAGTCGAAAATAAATTATATTGACATGAACGAGTTAAAGTGCATAATAAATGAGCTGGTGGTGAAATAATAGCAGCCGCTTGGTTCGATCTTTAGGTTAACACGCGTTTGCCTAGGGTGCCGGGTGGTTTGTGGGTACACCCAACCACATTTGTCATTTTGTTTTATGTTCATGGCCAAATCAAAATCGTTTATTGCAAATATTGCAATGATAATGTACATTTTCAGGCGATAGTTAAAATAATTTTAGACACAATTATGGACCCTGTCGGCACAGCTAATTATTATATACTAGCGACCCGCCCCGGCTTCGCACGGGTGCAATGCTGATTTATATTATACATATAAACCTTCCTCTTGAATCACTCAATCTATTAAAAAAAACCGCATCAAAATCCGTTGCGTAGTTTTAAAGATTTAAGTATACAAAGGGACATAGGGACAGAGAAAGCGACTTTGTTTTATGTAGTGAAGTAGAGTGAGAAAGAGCGCTCCGTGGCTGTTACTAAGAAAATTCTATTCATAATGAAAAAACTCAAAAACACTTTGCCCGACCTGGAATTCGAACTTCGTAAACTAAACTAATAAGATATTATTTATTTACAGGTACGTTCCACAGAAGTCTGCTATGTCGCACTTAAAACACTAGACCAAGAACAAGAAAACATCGGAAAAACTGACATAAGGTAATTTTTTCCAGAATTTTCCCGAAAGCGTCCATTCATTCTGAAGCTATTACAGCACTAATTACTTTCCCCGTCGCTGTCTAATATATAATGAATGTTTATGTCGCATGTCGACGGTATAAATGTTATTTGTTTCATCTCGTACTCTGTCACCCCTGTCTGTGTACCCGCTAACAATGGGGAAAACTAATATAACCTTCAGGGGATGTGGGTGGGGGTGCAGTTGGAGCGACTGGAGTTATACAAAATATATATGCTACTGCATACCTATACGATTTTAAACTGACATGGTGACTAACATTATCTATCATATCATCAACGCTGAAAACGGGATATTTACCATGTTTACCTACTATTCTTTTTGTGCTCCCGATTCGAGTAGATAATCACGGATAATGAATAAAATACATGAAGACTATGCAGATTAGTGTCTGAGATGGTCTTTTGAAGAAAGCACCACACAGATTTGAGTGGACCCGTCCAGTCAGTGCAAGCATTTGTCAGTTATCGTGGAGCTCAACTTATAACGCAAGGAGCTCAACGTCATCGTCACGACGAACAGTACCAAAGAAAGGACATTTGGGTGGGTCGCTTATAGTACTCAAACTGCCAGCCAATCGTTAAAATTAAAGAAAGACCCACATGATCCTCACATTCACAATATAAAATAATTAAATATATCAAACTATTAAAACATGTCAAAAATACGCAAAATGCCACCTTACTAATGGCAATTAGCAGGTGACTTCTGTATCAATGAGAACGCCATGAAGGAGCATCAGGTATCAGAGGCTTGCGACTACGAAGAATATCAGACAAGAATTATTTTCTTGTTTTCTACTTTTAAGACCGCGATTTTGTTAGTAGTCGGGTTTTAGATTTTTGAACTTAATTTTTTATTTGAATTTTATTTTTGTGTGTACTTAAACTATCGGACCGGTGGACCGATGACCTGGTCAAGGTTGCAGGAACCCGCTGGATGAGAGACGCACGGGACCGGTCAATGTGGCGACGCCTGGGGGAGGCCTATGTCCAGCAGTGGACGTCTTTTGACTGAAATGATGATGATGATGATGATGACTTAAACTATAATATAATACATATTTGTAATGTGCTCGCCAAGACCTTTCATTTGGTACCAAACTTGCTATGATTATCTCAATTTATTGTGCTCCCGATTCGAGTAGATAATCACGGATAACCAAAAGTCTAAATATTTTGTTTCACATAGGCCTACATGGGCACTTGTAAAACGTCGACAAAAAGGTGCAGGGTTCAGTGCATTGGTCGATTACTATGGAGAAGAACCGGCAAGAAACTCCAAAGGTTAATCTTCTATCATAACCCTCCTTTGGCTTTGCCGTAGTCGGGTAAAAATGGTTTGGTCTAACAATATTTTCATTTTACAGCATTAGTATTTAGATATGGGGATAAACTGAAGTTATTGTGGGTAGGTGTTTATGAGCAGACAATACTGGTGTCTATAATACCGGAGGCGTTAGGCAGAGTACCTAAAAACAACACCCACATTTAGAAAGTAATGTCTAAATCCGATCTAATAGGAAGTAAGCCTATTGCCTTAACAGTGTACAAAAGACTCCGGGTGCTCCTACGAAATTCCTTAAGGAAATTGCCAATAACAACTTTGCAAGACCACAGACCAACTTAGGCAGACACTTGCTGGAAAATAAAATTAAACTACACCCCCACTTCCATTCACCCCACTATCTTCAGACTTTCTTCCCCGCTATCTTTCACACCCCCAGCGTGACAGACAGACAGAATAAATATAAAAAATACCTATTCCCTTATCGCTGTCAGTCACACCGTAGTCAACAAAAAAGTAAGAAAAATAACCCCGGACTTACCTCGGGGGTCTTATCTCTGGCGGGGGTGTCACGCAGGACTTATGATTTGTGGGGTACGGGGCGAGAAAGTTGAAGAATTTTTATTATTTTATTAATAACTGAAAAGTTTGTGGAAAGAGTGAAGTTATTGACTGGGAATACTTGTTGCGTTTTTGTTTGTAAATCTTTTGGTGTTTTGAATCTATCAAAACATAACATCACGCCTCTAAACTGAGGATTATCAAACGTACACCTTTGTCTGAGGGCAGAGGTATCCCTTCGGGACTTTGGGTTGTTCGAAAGAGATACCGCGGCCTCGACATAAGCGGTTAAGAAGGAACATGGGTGGTTTTTAGTCAGTAGAAATCTGACACTCCGTACCACTCTGCCCAGAGCGGGAGGAGTCATTTGATGTATACTTTTGCCAGTTATGTGTAAACTCTTGTTGAAAAAACCCAATTAGTGTTCGCCCAACCTTGGAATTGAACCGAGGACCCTGCAGTCACGATTACGACCATTAGAACGATGAATACATGAGGTGCATCGGAACAGTTTCTTTTGCCCGCAGGCTAGCTGGAGAATTTACAGATTTTTCGGAAAACAAAGTTTTACGCACACGATAGAGAGGCTACATACTAAAATCTTCACATTTTAGTTCACATCACTTGAGCCAAAAGACGTCCACTGCTGGACATAGGCCTCAATTTTATTTACTCGCAAAATTTCAATTTAAACCAAGAAAATATACTCCCAAATAACTATTCCTCACAAATATACCTCAACATAACCCTCCGAAAAGACAGCACGTATCCACCATTGATCCGAGCTCAACCCTCCCCTGCCCGTATTACACATTCAGCCTGCATCTGGCTCTGAATACCCCCGCATGCAATGTCAAGGCAACCCACTCGGCAGTGGAGGGTTAGGAATGTATAAGAATGTCAGTTTTTAGATAGTGACCGGTTTGCGAATGACTTTTGTATGTTTGAGAAGGTTACGGGTTGTAGAGAGGGTTTATTGTGATTTTATTAAATAAAAGGATGAAGAAATGATGAACGAGAATGCAGCTTTAGGTTTCCTGTTATGCTTAATTAGATACAAAATGTGTTTTTTATGTTTTTAAGTGCTCATGTGAAATATTATACCTATTTTGATTTGAAACAATACTAAACAACCAACAAATCAATTGACCAACCCAAAATAGTTTTTTCAAACTGTGAATAAATCTTATTCTATTAGTTAAACTTAAACAATATAACCTACCATCACGCCTATAGTCACCGAAGGGAACGGCGAAGGTGCATTTAAAATTACACCCACATTATGTACAGACGGCTACACATCAAGCTATACATTTCCAGTATAAGCTGGTCTCGCATTGTATAGGATTTCCGTACAGTGCGAGATCAGCGTAAACTGGAAATGTATAGCTTGATGTGTAGCCGTCTGTACACTAGCGAACCTATTAACTGGACACAAAAAGTTAAAATGAACAGGTTGGATTTTCTTAGACAATACTCTTTTCAGAAGAAATTCCCAGTCACCTGAATCTCTACTTTCCCCTCCAAGCACCTGATTAAAATATTCACACTCCATGAACAATCAATAATCTCTTCAGAACCTTTAGAAGCTTTAATAAATATTAATATACACCCCTATCTTAATCGAAAGTACTTATTCCGTAAAATGTGAAACGGTATTAAGTACCGTAAACGATATAAAATATCGTAAAACGATTTTTGAAACGTTATCGTACCGTTAACGTCTTTGGTTCGAAGTTTTTTCGTGGGGTGCTTAAGGTGGGGTGTTCATAGTAATTTAGGGTTATTCATTTTTATTTTTTGTGATAATGACTGATGATGTTGATTTTTATTTTTGGGGTCGTCGTTGGACAATAATTATCATTTGCTTCGGTGAAGGAAAACATCGTGAGGAAAGTAGAATGTGTATGACGATGACAGATCGTGTCGACGGCGTGTTCGTGTTCCACGTGCGCCTCCGAGAGATGTCGGCAACATTGTGGGCCCCTGAAATGTTGCTTACATCTCATAAGCGGCCGCCACACTATGCTCCTCGCGCTGCTCATCGCTATGCTCCTCGCGCTGCCGCTATTTGCCGCGATGTTGCCCGCACTGCTCTACTCCCGCAATTAATCGCGACGCTCCTCACTTGTTATTTGCCTTTGGTGGACGATGAAACTGTGGCAGCGTGCGCGCTATGCATTTTTAGTATAGTTAATTATATCAATGTCATAAAAAGAAATATACATACATCGTCGTCATCGTCCTCGCCAACGGAGATGGTGGATCACATGTATTCATCGCGCGATCATCTCGGAGCGATGGGCAGGACGAGGAGCATGACGTGCGGCATGACGAGTAAAGTTGCCACACTATGTCCCTGCCTCCTTTCCTCGCTACTTCCCATGCCACTCGTCGAGGCGCAAGGGGTGACGCCTGTCGGGGCTGCGAGTTGTTCGAAACACTTCGGCCCCGGACACAAAGGGCTAAGAAGGAACATGGGTGTATTTTAGTCAATAGAAGTCTGACACTCCCTTCCGCTCCGCCCGCAGTCATTTGATGATTTCCCACCCTCCAAAAAAAAGTTAGGTTAGGAAAGACGAACAAAATTGAGTTAAAATTCAATCGCTTCTAATGTCAAGTCAAATGTCAACGACCTTTGATTCACAACTCAATTAAAATGAAAATATGATAATTACTTTAACAGAACAACACTGTCCAATCAGAACATTTTTGTATAATTAAGACTATAAAGACACGCTTGAAATATAAATTAACATTCCAAATATACAAAAACAACATCGTATATTCGCGACGAACCAAGGAAAAGATCATAACCTAGAAGAATGGGTACTCATTGCTCGCCAAATGATATAACATCACGCCTGTAATTCTCGAAGGGTTAGGCAGAACCGTATTTTGCCAGTACCATGTAAAGTAAAAGTAAAAAGTTTTTATTTGGAACATAAACAGAACAGCACAATTTACAAAGAAAACGATGATAGCTACAAAAGTTTATAACTGTGTCGCAGCTATCAACGCCCATTAAAACATGAGGACAATAATTATTGTTCCAGATTTAAACTATACAAAGTTAATATTAGAAAATTTAAAAAGTTTAAAAAATTATAAAAAAAAAAAAAAACAATTTTTGAGTAAACCATAATAGAAAAAGAGGGTGTGTTGGAGTGTGTGTATGGGAAGGAGTTTGTGTGGAGTGTGAGGGTATATGTGTGTGTGTGGGTGAGTGTATGGGTGTGTGTCAGTGTTTGTGCTAGCTAAGTTTCCACAATGCTTTCAGTTTCATCATACGACAATGATTTCAACCACTCAGTCAGCTTTCTTCTTAAAAGATAACCGGGTACATGGTAGATATTCAAGGTCTTGTTTATGGTGTTATAGAGCCTGGAGCTGATAAATCTGAAGTGTCGTCTAGCTACTGCTATTCTACAGGGAAGATTTTTACACACTCTGTCGGCGAGGCGTTTTGCAGTACTGTACGTTGGGTCGTAGGTTATCTGCTTATGTTGTCTGAGTACCGTCTGTAATATGAAGAGCTGCCTAACTGTGAGGACCTTGCAGAGTGCATAGAGGTCAGATGTAGGAAAACGAATTGGTTTTTTTGAAAGGACCTTTAGGACAGCCCTCTGAGCCCTTTCTAGACGAAGCATAGATGTTTTGTGCGCACCACCCCACGCGGACACGCAATATGCTAGGACTGACTGACCGAGAGCAAGATACACTGTTATCAGGCATTTGAAGTCAGCAGCACCTCTAAGTTTCTTAAATACGTATATTAATCTTCGCACACGCTTTACTGAAGAGTCGAGTTGCTTTTTCCATTTCAGTAAGTTGTCAATGATAACTCCAAGATATTTTATGCTATCAGTTCGTTCGATGGATAAACAGTCGCAGGTAGAAGTATCAGTTAGTGTGCAAGCGTGAGCTTTAATATTGTAGGAACCGGAGGGCTGACTCAGAATGCCTGGAGTAAAGGGTATGAACTTGGTTTTAGTAACGTTAAGAGTGAGGAGGTTTGCGTTTAACCAGTTCAAGACCACACTGAGAGCCATCTCCGCTTTATTGAAGGTGTCGGACCAGTCCTTGCCGTGAATTATAAGCGCCGTGTCATCAAATGTAACAGGGTAGTCCCTAGCTGTTACATATAACTGGCAAAATACGGAAAACAGGCTAGTGCCTGTTGCCATTCATCACAAATTCAGAAGCACGACGTAATGTTATCTAAAATCATCATCAGCCAGCTTTCTTCTTTCTTTCTTTTATCTTTATGATGATGATGATTCAGTCTAACTGGATGTAGATGAATACCAGTATTTTATATGGAAACTTTAATGTTATCTAATATAACACCATCGAATATTAATAAAAACAATCAAACCGACAATGATTTCTAATCCATTTTTTTTTAAGCTTCATTATGTCTGTCGGTCTGTCCGACCATTCCCGAGGGGGGAATGGTCGGACAGACAGTGGTCCCTTATCTCCGAAACTACTGAGCCTAAAATTTTGAAAAAAACACAGAAATTAGTCTAACACTTCTAGATTACAGGAAAACCTATAAGAAGTCTATGGTTCTAAAATAACATGGAAAATCTCTCAATATCTACTACAATGGTACGGAACCCTTCATGTGCAAGTTATTCATTATTATTCATTTATTTAGCTAACACAACAGAAAACTCACAGGATTAACGGTGGGTCCCAAACTAGGCACAGCCCCCGACTTGCACTTGGCCAGTTTTTTTCACAAACTACTTACTACGATATTTCACTCATAATCTTAACCCACCGTTTACGTACTCCCCGGTACGTCTTCTGTATTTTAATGTAACGATAATAAGTTCGTTCGTAAGTGATCGTGTTCATTCTGATCACGTTCAGGCGCGATCGTAATACGTACGCTGACGAACACGAAAATTGTCTGTTACAATAACATTTTACTGTATTACAACATGTTACAGGACATGCTGCTGTTATTGCTTTCTTTTGACTGCAGAGGTTTTTTGTTTACATGGCATAACATCACGCTTTTTATCCACGATGGGTTGGGCAGAAGTGTAAGCATTGTCTGCTTCTTTTTTTGGTCCCCTATTACTCAGGATCTTGACCACTAGACCGCTTTTTTTTTTGGTGGGTGGAAAATCATCGAATACTGACTAAAAACCAAACCCATGTTCCTTCTTCGCCCTTGTGTTGGAGCCGCGTTAACCTTTCGACAAACCACAGCCCCGACGGGACTAGACCCCTTTAAACGGACAACCTGCCTCCATCGACTACGGTCCAAAGTTGCCATCACTACCTGCTGAAATTTACTTGGAGACATAAATTCTTTACCCATTTAGTATTCCCATAAATACACCTACATTTTGCCAGATATGTTTAAGTCCCATGTAATAAGAGAGCCTATTACCATCGGCCACAAATTCAGACTCCGTGGCTGCTACTGAGAAAATCCTAATGGAAAAACCTAATAACACTTTTTCCGACCTGGGAATCGAACCTAGAACCTCATGCTCAGCAGTCACACTTGCGACCACTAAACCAACGAGGCAGTCAAGCAGAGTTTTTAGTTTATTTATTATCATCGGCACGATTCTTGAGCGCTGACGCAAAAGTGAGTTATTGGGTCCCTTTGGTGGTATGAAGTGAGACGTGGGGCGGGGAAAGTGCAGTGATTGGCCCGTAGCGCATCGCGTCATAGCCCTCACTCGGGATTTTTTCATTGCTCCTGCTGCACTTACCTCACGACCAATAATTAATAAACGGGTGTGCGTTTTATTTGTCATAAAGTGTACGATGCGCACAGCGATCCCCACTCTTCCGCCGAGCGCTCAAGAACCGTGCCGGTATCTGTAATACTGTTTCTACTTTCCAGGAATTACGGGCGTAATGTTATATTATGTTACTACCTGAAAACTAGCTTAAATCAAAGGCTCTCTAGTCTAGAGTTCCTAGAAAATGTACTAAGTAACAGGTTTCAGTATCTAAACTATGCCGAGCTCCACAATTTAATACAACCCTCGTTTGAGCAACAGGTTCGGACATATAGCCGTTTGGAACGCGTCTCTAAGCCCACCTTATTTAGACTTGGCTAGCATCATAGACATACAACAGAAACTCCATTAAATTCGTGGAAGGAGGTGTGCAATCCCATGATTACATTATAAAATTACTTTAATACCAGTTCATACAGAGTTTGAATTAAAACTGAACACATTCGAAAATCTGTTTTTTTTAATAACGTTGCCCCACAATAGTAATTTCTCTTGTATCGTGCTGCGTTTACAAACATTTAAACTCACATACACAACCATCCAAACCCGAAACAACTTTCTGTAGGCCATACAAATATAAATATGTTCTATGCGGGGATCGAACACGCAGCGTCAATCGTTCAGCCACTGCGCCAAGCAATGAAATTTCTAGGGTGGTAATGTTTTTTTTTTTAAGAAAGAAGTACTAATATAGTTGACTTTACAATAAAAAATCAAAAAATAAATATCCGTGAATTTAAAATTGTGGCGAAAACTGAACTTTAAACAGTGCATTATTTTCTCCAATAACCATTTCTTTTAAAAACACGTCTTTGATTACGTCTCCTGTTATGAAATAGAACTTCTGTATTATTTTGTGTGGGGTCGCCTAAATTAGATCGTAGATTCTAGGTCTTAGCTTTTATAACCTTAGTTGTAGGTCTTTAGGGCATTTTGACGACCCTTAGGTAAGTCTATAGGCACCTTGCGTCAAACGGGATCTTATTTATTTTCTGTGACCGTAACATTTATATCCAGGTATTCTTAAAATCGTTGAGAAATGGTTCCATTCATAAGAGGTACAGACGCTATTATAATATCACGGTACCCAAAACCGACAAATTTTCCCACTCAACCTTGAACCTAATGATTCAGCGATAAAGTTGAAAATCTATTCAAGAAATTTGACAGATTTTAGTAACTTGATGTCCTGATGGCGTCTGTACCATATAACATTTCATATTACTTGAAAAGAAGGAACGCTTTCATATATGTTCAAAAACTGTTCGTAACAGGGAGTTACAGTCGCCAGTATATCAAATTACCACAAGCTGTAAAATTTTCTCATTTGACTTTGAACTTAATCTTCAACATTTTATGGATTAAAATCTTTTGAAAAAATTTGACAGTTTGTGGTAAACTTATGCAATGACGACTCTACAACTGTGCCTCAATAGAACTTTGCCTTCAAAATATATTTATTAAACAAAACCTGTTTTTTCATTATTTTGGCAGAAGCAGCCAGTTTTCCTTATCTCACTTTTCCTTATCACCACCAACAAAACTACCTTCAAACCCAATTGTCACAGGGCAAAACAAAAAGTTTTCTAACTTCTGTCCCCAAAACTGGCAACCGAAGCCGGGGGTGAAAGTAAGCAAGTAATACAAGCCCCTTATTACCGGCCACCTAATATGACCAAGTTGATTATGAAGTTAAGCTACAATGCCAGACGTGAGTCGGGTTTGGGGCCCAATTTAATAACGGAGAACATTACGGTATCAACGTTAACGTGTAAGTTTACGTTTTCGGTTTTCTTGGAAGGTTACGTGGGGAAATGCGTTTTGCGAATCATCTTACTTTTATGGAAAATTTGTTTGCGTTCATAATTAATTAAATACAGCCCTGAAAACATCCACTGGCTGTCATAGACCAGGAATGATTGTTCATCTGCTTAGTTTTCGACTACCTCCTAACATAACGCCTATAATGCTCGAGGGGTTAGGCAGAGGTGTTAGTTATGTAATAGTACACCCACATTTCGCCAGTTTTTATTACTGAACTCAAAACTGAGGGAACTATACATAAATACAATATCTGACATCTATATAGAACTAGCTGAACCCGCGCATGCGTTGCAATGCGTTTTATCCTACCTACCTATCTACTACCCTACCTACTACCCTACCTACCTACCTACTACTCTACCTAATATATTTGAACATAATAAAAAAAAAACTATCCTATGTCCTTCTCCTGGTTCTTAGCTACCTCCCTACCAATTTTCAGCTAAATCCGTCCAGCCGTTCTTGAGTTATAAATAGTGTAACTAACACGACTTTCTTTTATATATATAGAAGATATATAGATTTAGTTACGTTAACGAAAAAAACCGCACAAAAAGGAAACAAAAAATCCACCGAAAAAAATCTATCAATCTAATACAACAAACCTTATACTGTAATCTAGATCCAACTAATAGTCCGGTCAATTTAGACATAAAAGTAGTGGTCAAATAACAATAATTCCCACAGACCCAAATTTTGGTGGAGAGCTGGGGTATACCATTACAAACAAATCCTTAAAAATCCCCGTCGATCCTATGTGTGCTTCAAAAGTTATTCGGGGTCAAAGGTCAAAATTTGAGGATTTTTGAATTTTTCTCGAAAACGGTAAGTTTGATCAAAAAAACCCGCAACCCAAAGTTGTAGATCATAAAATTCTCTACAAAAATGTGCTTCATTATTTTTTTCTAAGAGTTACCATTCCTGAGATATCGCGATTCTAACAGTCACATTATCACTATCACTTCATCATCACTACTAGTATAAAATAAAGTCGCTTTCTCTGTCCCCATGTCCATTTGTATGCCTAAATCTTTAAAACTACGCAACGGATTTTGATGCGGTTTTTTTTAATAGATAGAGTGATTCAAGAGGAAGGTTTATATGTATAATAAAATCCATTTGCACCCGTGCGAAGCCGGGGCGGGTCGCTAGTTCTTTATATAAAAGCGAAAGGTAACACTCCTCACGAGATCTCGAAAACCGCTCGACGTATAAAGATGATTTTTGGTAAGGAGGTAGTTTATAGTTAGTAAACGTCCGCTAAGAACGGATTTTGCGACAGGGCCGTATTAGGGTGATCTTAGGGCCCTCGCAAGTTTGTATGAAAGTCCTTCATTTTTTGTGCTACAATCTTGATTTTTGGCAGAAACGTAGTTTATAGTCAGTAGACGTCTGCTATGAATTAATTTTCTGACAGGCCCGGATTAGGGTTTTCTATGAGCTTTTGCAAGTTCGGATTCATACAAACTTGCGTGGGCCCTTAGACCACCCTAATCCGGCCCTATCGCAAAATCCGTTCTTAGCGGACGTCTACTAACTATAAACTACCTCCTTGCCAAAAATCATACTTATACGTTCAGCGGTTTTCGAGATTTTGTGAGGAGTGAGTTACCTTTCGCTTTTATAATATAAAGGATAAGGTGACTCTTAGAATCGCGATATCTCAGGAATAGTAACTCTTAGAAAAAATAATAGCACATTTTTGTAGAGAATTTTATGATCTACAACTTTGGGTTGAGGGTTTTTTTGATCAAACTTACCGTTTTCGAGAAAAATTCAAAAATCCTCAAATTTTGACCTTTGACCCCGAATAACTTTTGAAGCACACATAGGATCGACGGGGATTTTTAAGGATTTGTTTGTAATGGTGTACCCCAGCTCTCCACCAAAATTTGGCTCTGTGGGAATTATTGTTATTTCAAATGTCTATATTGACCGGACTATAAAGACCTACCTAACGATCATAGACCTCAATAACAAGAGACGATCATCAAACTCAGGACATTTGACAAGCCACACACGTACAATAATTATATGGGTGGGTAGTTACTATAAAAACTAATGAAGCGACCTCTATCGCCTATTAAAGGCATCCGTGAGACATTTCCCAGATTACGGCTGGTTCCTTGGATATGTTTGATCATTAAGGTATTTTGTCAACGAATGAAGATAGGGTTACCACGGAATTGTTGATTACTGGGTAAAATGCCACGTTTGTGTACAGGGTGACTGCCTCCATTGGTCTAGTGGTCGCAAGCACGACTGCTGTGCATAAATCAAATCAAATCAAATTGTTTATTTGTGATACATGGGTTACATGCAGGTGTTCATTACATTCATTATAAGCTTATAATGCCATTCCATGATCAGCCACTTGGGCATACAAATGATACAATAATACAATAGAAACAAGATTCTTGAATTCCAAAGATTACATTTCATATTAAATATATATGTCAGACAGACACAATTACACAAACACAACGACAAGTCAAGCATACATGAAACATTTAAAAAGTTCTAGTCGATAAAAAGTCAGCAACAGAATAAAAATAACATTTTTCTATTAGTGAACAATTTATTTTTGAACACATGAGTATTGATACATTCTTTTATGTCAATAGATACCTTTGTATTTGGTTTTTTCTATAATGATACACGTGTATCTTTCTTGGTAAAGAAACCTGTAAATTTTTGTGGCCATAGCAAACATAAGGTCCTGGGTTCGATTACTAGATTGGGCATGGTGGTTTGGCATTGGGTTATTATTATAAAACTACCGAAATGTGTGTACTAATGGATTCACCTCTGCCTAACCCTTCGGGGATTACAGGCGTGATGATGAAAGAAAGAAAAAAAGAAACACATTTATTCAGCACAGGCCATAAGGGCACACAACACACAATAAAGTTAACAAAAAAAACTAAATTGAAAACTAAATGATGTTATGTTTAATGTATAGGTACAGGGTCAAAGTATATTTATTTGGGATAAAATGTACTTTTAGTGGCATAGTTACAGACTCATCATCACAATTCTCTTCCCTTTATCCCAAGTCATTTGTAGTCGGCACAGCATCTCAACAGTCTACTCCTTTCCAGCCATACCGTCCTTTACCAGTCCATCCATCGTTTCTTCGGTCTTCTTATTCACATTATCTCTTACCATGTATACTATAGTTACAGACTTATCTAACCCATAACAATCATAGAACTTCCCAAAACTGTCATCATCAAACAAACAACCAAGAACTTTGAGTAAACTAATTTAATAACAACAATTTACAAACAAGCCCAGATGGACAATGATGAATGCACACACGTTTGGACTAGCTTGGGACTGACTTTGCTGGGATGCTGCAACAAGGTCACGTTATACCGCATGTAGGGTGTACACACGATGGTGACTTTAAGGACATAGATGTGCAATGATAAGCTTGGATCATTGTTCGCTCAATACGGACCCTTCACGCAGCCGTCAACCAAGCATTCTGTTCAACAAGCTAAGCAACCCTACGCAAAAAAAAAACTATTTTTTTGGGTGAAAAATCGTGATTTACGGTAAAACTCAATTTACAACACTCAATGCATTGTGCTGATAGATGTTTTTAAAACTAAAAAGGTCATAGAGATCGGTAATTCAGAGAACTGTAAATAAACCTTTTTCTTTGAGGGTGTGATATCATCAAACGACTCCTCCCGCTCTGGGCAGAGCGGTAGGGAGTGTCAGACTTCTACTGACTAAAAACCACCCATGTTCCTTCACGCCTATAATCCCCGAAGGGTTAGCTAGAGGGTAACATAATAGTACGCCCACATTTCACCAGTTAAAACCTAATCTATTAAATATTTGTGTTTGATGAACAGCTTTTTGAAGGTGAACTTGAGACGTTCGTTTACCCGCAATTTTGTGGTAGTCAATTTGCCACATGCTAGGCAGACGACATAAAATCGATTATGGCTTATCAATTGAGAAATGTATTGTATTTTATTATGCTAGTAAACATTCGAACGCAAATTGATTAGACCGCAAGATCAAAGTAATGAAAAGGTTGTCAGATCAAGTTGTGTTACTTATTCATAAGCACTCTGAAGAACTCAGAAGTAAACGCCAACGGGTCCACAAAACCCATAATTATTAATTTATCTTACATTTCCCTTCTGCATAGCCTCCCTAACTCTTAATCTGTTATTATTAAAAAAAAAATCAGTTACATGCGTTTCATCTCTCGTCGATACATGTCCATACCCAAACCACGACAGACCTTTTAATTTTTGTGTCTTTTAACTTTTAAACTGCCTCTTAAATACTCATTCCTTATTTAACCTATTCTCGACACTTCACATATTCATCTCCGCTACATGTATACGTTTTTCATCCATTGATAGTCATGGTGATTAAATAAATTTCACAAAGTATGCCTATCACGGTACCTCTGCACAGAAAATCCATTATACGTATCATTTTGTCTCACATTTCCTACCAACATAGCCTTCCTAATTCCAAGATACCCTTGGGGCATACATGCCACGTTTAAGTTTTCATTGTAGCACAACTGACACTCGGCATTTTGTCCTTGCATGTTGACAAATTCTTACCAAATGTCTCTTCGGTACTGTTCGGGTAAGTTCGGAATATTGTAAGCATTCAATGTTCCGTGCCAGCTTTTTACTGTATGCAGGTTGAATTGAATTTTTCTTGCACATACATTTCTTTTTTATGCATGGAGCTTTCGATGCGCCAAACAAATCACTCGAACATACTAAATAACAGCAGCACGATCTTCAAAGTTAAGCAACACTTGTTGAGGTTGATCCGTGGATGGATAACCATTCATTGCGTAATGAGTTCCCTTCATGCCTCCAAAAGCACGTGAAGCGTTGGCCCCGGCTGTCATATGTGGTTTACGGTAGTAAGTGATGATTTTTGTACTAGATGACGTGGCCTCGGCGCAAGTGCAAAGAAGGAACATGGGTTCGGTTTTTAGTCAGTAGAAGTCTGACACTCCCCTTCGCTCTGCCCAAAAGCGGGGGGGGGTCATTCGATGATTTTCCAACCAACAAAAAAAAAAAAAACGTCTGACAACCGGTCTATTACCAATACTATATCGTACTTCCAATAATTGGGTTGCGAAGGTCCGATAGGCAGTCGCTCCATGTTAAATACTGGTATTCAGCTGCATCCAGTAGAACTGGAAACCAACCTCGACTTATCAGTAAAAACCGCAGCTAAACTTCTATCTACATCGTAACATACATATTACATGCTATCAACATACTACCTCCCAAATCCTGAGCGATACAGCGCTTTAAAGCTGACGCTTGATAAAGCGGCCCAACTTTTGATGCGCTATACAAATCACTGGAACACCTTCGCCTTAATTGATAGCACCAATTAAATTAACGGCTGAACATTAAGCGACATTTACTTGAACATTTCGGAGGCGGTCTTCATTTAGGAGTATATTGTAAATCATTAGTTATAGGAGACGTAAGTGAGATGTTTTAGTTAACGGGTGTGTGGAATTGGTGACTGTTTTCATGGAGACTAGGCGGCATTTAAATGGATGGCTAAATACAAGGTGTCAACGAAGCCGGTTGACCAAGCATTATTCGACGCAAGAATTGTTGCTGGGAAACGACTTTTTGTGACTCTTGTTTTTATGTTCGAATGGATTCTTAAAAAGGTATCTTCAATCTATTGAGCTGATTTATTTATATTTTTTTGGGCTAAAACGTCACGTTTTACGCTACATGTTTTGAATAGAAACCTAGCCTTAGCACATGTGAGGAAAACTCTCTTTATGAATTATTCAATTTTTTTACTACCTACAAAAACTAAATTCGCAAGGCTATTCCCCTCAACAATTTTCCTACTAAAATCCACATATTTCTCAAAAATTACCATAAATATAATACTCAAGTAGATTATCAACACTTACCTATGTATATGAGAAATAAAATTTGCATACGCAAGCATGGTACGACCGTTAACCCTAAAATGCGGCGTTTACTTTAAAACAAGAGTGTTACAATAAAGTGGGCCGTTAATTTTAGTCAGTTTACAGGTTAAGCTTACCTTAATTTGTAATGGAACAAGCTTTTAAGGGAGGGGCTGTATCCTTGCGTGTTTTTGGCTTTTAAAGCAGGGTAGAAACATGCTGAAATGGGCTTTAAAACGACAAAAAAAAGTCTATCTGTCTAGTTGTTTACAAAGTGGTGTGTTTTCAGTCTAGCCGCGTGAAATTGTATTCAGGACAATTACTTCCAATTTACCTTTGCCTTTGCACGCAATCATCTACGTGGTACCCGTTTAAAAGGTAGGCAATCTTCGTCCAGAATAATGTACCTTAAAAACAAATAAGTGCAGACTTTCCAGAGATTACTCTCCGTATACATTTGGTATACATATATACTGACAGATTCATTTGATGACAATGAATGTCAAAACGATATTGTCAACACACACCTACGGGCCCAGGAAATGTGATTTAGTATCACTGTTCTCCACGTTGGATGGCAATGCTAATTCTTAAACTAATATATAGGCCAGGTCTCTAGTGTCTGGAAGACTCGACCGGCCCGTCACTGTCTCGAAACACTCGAACCCCATGGCCCCAATGTTTGAATCCCAAACCTCTCAAACATATAGCTACAAATGACCTTATTATTTCTGCAACTGAACACGTGCAAAGGTACTCTCCCTGACTGAAAAATTTACTTAAAATGTTCTATCCCACCATAAAAATAACAATTTGCACCAGAAACTCCATCACAGCCCATCATTACAGGTGAAATAACATAACACCATAAAGATAGTTCAGCTCACCCAGTAAATACGATCACATAAAACCAAATGGGGTCCCAAATGTCCCACATTAGGGCCCGACAGGGGTCAATAGGGACTATTTAGGGCCCCAAACATGGTAATGTGTTGGTAATAGCTTCATTATCCAGTGGGCACTTGAGAACTGAGCTCGCAAAAAGTTTTTATGGAAATATGTTACATTGTAACTACGTACATGTTAGGTCATTTTATGGATTATTCTTCCCCCTTTTTTTTTTGTGGGTGGAAAATCATCGAATAACCCACCCCGCTCTTGGGCAGAGCGAAGGGGAGTGTCAGACTTCTACTGACTAAAAACCAAACCCATGTTCCTTCTTCGCCCTTGTGTCGGAGCCGCGTTATCCTTTCGATAATTCACAGCCCCGACGGGGTCATTCTTCTCCTTACATGTGAAATAAAAAATGCCTCCAAATGAGATTTAAATTGAAATAAGTTCATCAGCATGTAACTGGTTACGGATGAAGCGCGACTGCTGAGTATGAAGTCCTCGGTACGATTCCTGGGTCGGGTGAAATGTTGTTGAGTTTTGTCATCAGGTATTTCTGTCTTTCTATATTTTCGTAGGCTGCGGGTTGTTCGAAAGAGATACCGTGGTTTAGGCACAAAGGGCTAAGAAGAAACATGGGTGGTTTATAGTCAGTAGAAGTCTGACACTCCCTACAGCTCTGCCCAAAGCGGGAGGAGTCATTTGATGATTTCTCAACCCTCAAAAAAAAAGTCATGGAGTCTGGTGATGGCAATAGGCTCGTCCCGTATTACTTGGGACTTAAAAATATGTATAATAGGCGAAATGTGGGTATACTATTAGGTACACCTCTGTCTGTCACGAGCATACGGTTCTGGGTACGATTCCCAGTTCGAAAAGTGATATTGGGTTTCTCCTTTAGATATTTCTTAGTAGCAGACTCAGAGTCTGGAATTTTTGTCCGGTGATGGTAATAGGCTTGCCCCTTATTACATGGAACTTAAAGGTAAATAAGCCAACGACACGAACTAGTTGGTGGTCGGGGCTAAAATGCATGCTATTTCATCCGACATCACGAGCGAAATGCATGGAGCGAAAGAGACACAACTAAAACGGGCGCGCGATTGTTTTTATGCAGAACTTTGGTAGTATGGATACCATAAAAAATCCATTGAATGTATCTGTTCAAAATAAAATTATTTGAATTCTTTAATAACTAATCTGACTGGCCTGTTGGTCTAGTGGTTAGTGACCCTAACTGCTATTCCGGAGGTCGTGGGTTCGATTCCCACCCAGGACAAATGTTTGTGTGATGAGCACGATCATTTGTTCTGTGTCTGGGTGTAATTTATCTATAATATGTATGTATTTAGAAATATATAAGTATGTTTATCAGTTGTCTAGTACCCATAACACAAGCTCTGCTTAGCTTGGGACTAGATGGCGTTGTGTGATAGTTGTGGAATATTATTATTATTATTATTATTATTAATCTATGCCTGTATGGTTTCACTTTTTTGATTTTCGTACTATATACCTACGTAACTTATTTACGCCCAAAGATGGTTAAAATTAGTGCTAAAATATGAAAGTTTCGACGCTCATAACTTCCAAACCAATATTTTTTTCCAATTCTGCTTCCATAGAGGCCTAGATAATGATAAGACCAGTTGATAAAAAAATTAATTTTGAACCTACACCGTCAACCAGAGGAGTAATCACCATACTACGTTTGTATGGATGAATGACTGGCTTGTGCAACCTTAAACATAACTAGCAAAATGTGTATCGACACCTCTTTCTAACCCTTCAAAGATTACAGGCGTTATGTTTAAGCTAAATGAAAAGGCATATGCATAATCCGAACATAACCAACCTCCCTAACACCTAGGTATATTAGGCCGTTCCCAAAGCCTAAGTGATACTAAAGTGAGCGCAGTTAGGGGTCGCAGGCATCATTAGAACTGCTATCGCTATTCCAATTTATTAGGTTCGATAAGCGGTGCTATAATCTAGATATCGGGTGACGTAAGTGCTAAGGCTGGTTGCACAAGAGTCGAGTGATTTGGGTAATAAGGGCAGATGAAATGAGCCTGCTAGTTGCGATTTGTTGAGGTTCAGTCAGTAGCACCAATATGTATAGGTAAACTTAGCAACTTCTAGATTCGATTTTCGCCTATGTTATTGATTTCATTTTCGAATTACGTAACGAAATTAGTATTTTAGAACCCATATTATCATAATCATAAAGTTGCATTTGAACTTTGCCACTGCATTTTTATGCGTTTTTATTTTTAAGTAAACGAGGTACCTACATCGACGCACAAATGGTTAGCACTTATTCGTGCATCATTACATAATTTTTTTACACCTGTAATAAAAAAAATGCTGTTTCATACATTTTGACCATGTAGGTATTGCATTTTTGTAGGAAACAGCTGTGTTTTTTTAACTATCGCAAAACTCACAATACCTATTAGTACTTTATTATTAAGTGGTGACGTGTAGTGACAACCATTTTATATTCAAGTAAAAACAACATCTCACATCGCAGATCCGCACGATAAATCGCACACACATCGCCAACCTAACTTTTAAACGACGTAACTATAAGCCAGAGAGAGGCTAATATTAAATAGAAACTTAGTACATTATTGTCACCCGAACTTGAACTGTCTCCATAACAAGTAAGCCTCAACTACGCAATATAAACTCAGCTAAGTTATGTGCCTTCAACATAAGGTGGTATCATGACAGGGAAGCCGCCATTTTGATTTTAATGACAGATATTACAAGATGGCCGACAAAATTGTGAAGTTTTTGCTTGAGTGCAGTTTTATTTGAGTTTGGTGTCTTATAATAACTATTGTGTGATTTTTTTAATGATAATATGGAGAAAGTTTGTCATTGTCATCGTTTTTCTGAACTCTCTTTTAATTGTGGTTATTTTTTAGGGCAGGGATGCAATTAAATGCAGCATTATTTCTATCATACATTATCATTGTCATCAGCCTATAGTGTTCCCACTGCAGGGACTCAGGCCTTCTCTCTAGGAGAGGGATGGGCTATTATCCACCAAGCGGGCCCAGTGCGGGTTGGTAGATGTCACATGTCTTTGAATTTTTTGGTTCTAAGACATTTTCCTCATGATGTTTTCCTTCACCGTTTTGAGAGCAGCTGTTTTCTATCATTATTTCCTTCTATATGCTTTATGAAATAATAACAACAAATAATGGGTATTCTGCAATGACTTACTAAAAATATTGTTGATCAGAAAGGGAAAAAACCAAATACATCACTTTCAGAATGAGAGTGATTCCATGAAACATATTAATATGAAATATCCTATGTTGACGAGTTTGTATTCAAAAATGAAAATAAACACGAGTTCTTCGAAAAGCCATTTTAATTACGATTCATTTTGCTCTACGAGTACAATTTCAAACATTTGTATAGCTTTTTCAACAGTACTTGTATACTGAACTCTCGTTAATTTACACTACTATGTGGTTGTTTATTGCAGTATCCATTGAAAACAATTTATCTATCTATTTAAATAAAAGACAAAGCCGACTTACTGAGGATCAACGCACTGGCCAAACCCATAGGGCTAGAAAATTAAAATTTTGCACACGTATCCCTCTTACGATGTAGGCTTCCATTAAGACTGAATTTTTCAAAATTCATAGGGGATGTAAGTTTGTATGGAAAATTGTCATTTTTGATATTTCGACATCCACGCGGGTGAAACGCGGGCAGAAGCTAGTTAAAATATGGAATTTAAGTATAACTAACCATGATTTCATTCATTAAAGCACCCAAAGGACAGCCTACCTGCTTACAACCTCTATAATTGCATTACCCCGCTACCTACCCTTCAAAATACCACCCTTGAAGATACGTACCCTCACGGAAGAGCCCCTAACTAAGTAATACATGTCGTTAACGAGATAGCATCTAATGAGTTAAGTTGTACAATACTATACTGCAGATTACATAAAGATATATATTATATGTATAGATGTGTCTGTTTGTGTGTAACATAAGTTTGTTTGACTTGCGGTTCGACTGCTTGTAACCAGCGGTGTAGAGGGATAAGACAGAGATGTAAATACTTAGGTTATACCTTCCTAATCGTTTTACATTAAAATCTTGATCGAATCCATCTACAGCAAAAGGTCTCGCTTGATAATAACTGATTTGTATCACATAGAAAAAAAATGTTTGTTAGTTCTACAGCAATAATCTCTGGAACTGCCAGTTTGATTTGAAAAAATCTTTTTGCATTTGTCAGCCCAACTTTTGAAAAAGGTTTTTAGGCCATATAACATCGTTTTCTTATTATTATCACAGTAGTAAGTTCCTATGAGATAATTCCCATATTCACGCAGCCGTGGACAGAAGTTAGTTAACCATAATTGAAACACATAACCCTGCTTTTGGGCTTCGCCGCAGTCGAGTAAAAAGATTTCATAAGAGTAAAAAGTAAAACAATAACATTACGTAATTACTTTAGTTATTTTTATTTCAACCCTTAGGTATATGTGTACAGGGTTTGGGTAACTTGGTTAAGTAACTTAATTGCCACCGAAATATACTTTTTATGACGTAGTAGTGTACTAAAATACCCAGTAATTTGCGTCAGAAGTTAAACATAACGTCATCACTACGTCTGGAATTTGAAGGGTCAGGCAGAGCTGTATGTATCGCAAAACCACATTTCGCAAGTTGTTTTTATATTTAAGTGTCATTTAAAGCAAGCCTGTCTGAAGCTCTGTTGAGCACAGAGCCAATAGGCTCATTGGTTACGATGAGCTGGTGGACAAGCTATATAGCCTGGCCCACCACTGCAAATGTCTGTCGGTATTTTACAGACTGTATTTCGAGAAGTGCGCCACCCAAGAGCTACACGAGCTCATTCCATTTTCTATCAGGAGTCCAGACATACATCAGGTTATCACTCATACCTTGTTGATGCTCCCCACATTCGTACGAAGCCTTTTGCTGTATCTTTTATTATGCACACTGCCAGTGAGTGCCAGGAGTGGAATTCCTTGCCTACGTCGGTGTTCCCAAGGTTATATAACCCCAAACTATTTAAGTCGCAAGATAATAAATAGGCTTCTATTGGGTTAGCTCGTTCCATCAACTCAGGACAACTTTGAGATCATTGCCAAAAAAAGGGCGAAAAAAGAAAACAGAAAAGTAAAACAGCAACACATTAATAGAAATAACAAAATGATAGATGATCTATTTTCACATTTGGTTCAGACATTTTCAGAACTCAGAGGTGACCTGACAAGGTATGACGTCATAATTTAATGTTCTATCCCCAAATAATATATTAATGTTATCTTTGACTTTGGCAGAAAGATAAAGAAAGAATTATGTAATTGTTTATGTCTATCTTAAAGGGTGTGTGAATGTGACTTTCGGTTACACAGAATTCGTCTTCAATGTCTTGTTTAATGTTCCTTAAGGTCAAAGGGCGGCTTAAATAGACTTCCAAAGGCGTATAGACTGGTTGTCCGACTTTAGGGCCACTGGTTACCTGTAACGACTGTCAAAGATCATCATGGCAGCAGGGACTAACGGCATAACATACTTTCCGAGGCACGGAGGAAACTCATTATGTAATTGTTCAATCAATATCATATTTTTGCCCTTCTTCTTCGGCCCAAATTTGGGCTACTAGTTTGGCGCTTTCGATAGCGTCCATCAGTTTTTTTTGCCCTTCTTCTTCTTTTCGTGTCGATTATATACATACTTCCATGTTATACGGTTTGGGCCCAGTAGGTAGTCACGTTTATTGCAGCGGTAGAGGCGCTGTTCAGGTCGCCAAGGGTGCATGTATAAGGACATCTGGGACACTCCAGCAGGTGAGGCATTGTTTGGTCCGTAGCGCCGCACTCGCACTCGGTGTGGGAGGAACCAATGATGCCCCACTTTGCCAGATTATGTTTGCAGCGGCCCACTTGGGTGCGCAATCTATTTTTGCCCTTATCCCATGTTACTTGAGGTTGGCGCAACTCGTTTTTTTTATTCTATACTCCTCTGTCAACCGTCACACTATCATCGGACTCCTTTTTAGGGTTCCGTAGTCAACTAGGAACCCTTATAGGTCTGTCTGTCCGTCCTCGCTTAATCTCTGTGACCGTTAGCACTAGAAAGCTGAAATTTGGTACCAATATGTGTGTATCAATCACGCCGACAAAGTGGTAAAATAAAAAATGGAAAAAAATGTTTATTAGGGTAGCCCCCCTATATGTAAAGTGGGAAGTGATTTTTTTTTAATTTCAACCCTAACGTGCGATATATTGTTGGAAAGGTATTTAAAAATGAATAGGGGTTTACTAAAATCATTTTTTGATAATGTCAATAATTTTGGAAATAATCGGTCCAAAAGTAAAAAACAATGTGTCGTCGTCGTCGTCGTCCCCCCCCCCCCCTCTAACTTTTAAACCATAAGTTTCGAAAATATGAAAAAAATCTGAAAAGTAGAACTTTATAAGGACTTTCTAGAAAAATAATTTTGCATAATGGATACCCACCTTTAAACTCATAAGTGGGAACACTTTGTGACGGATGGGAAACTACGGAACCCTACACTGAGCGTGGCCCGACACGCTCTTGGCCGGTTTTTTCTTTCATGTCATTCCTCACACAATCTATCCACCCATGTAACTGTTCAATCATCAAACAAAAATCCACTCCACTTCCCACTCATCCATCCCTATTGTTCCTCCTTCCAAATCATTAAAAAGGACCAATAAACTCGCCCTAAGGCTCTCAATCCCCAAATCATTACATCACTTGACTAAAAACAATCAATATGCACTTACCAATCACTCAAGTACGACGATATTAAGTGTCACCACAGATATAGATAGGCCTAGATAACGCAAGTATCACGATCTGTATGAAAATCAAGCGTGCCATTTTTTAACTACCTATTATGACGTCACCAGCACTATAAATCGGAAAATCAAATCGATTCAAAGACGCCGCCGCGTACGGCGCCTCCTTCGCTCCAAACCCTGCCTTTTGCACCAGCGCCGATATCCGACTAGTGCTATACATAATAATATACACGCGACTGAGCGCGAAAGTGGCCACTTACGATTTTTGTCCGTAATCTAGGCACGAAAAGAGACACGCGAAGTAGTTGCTCTTGCGATATCTAGGTCTATCTATATCTGTGGTGTCACCCTAAGAAATATCGAGACAGCCAACAAAGGGGAATAAAAAGAAAATGGCGGCAGAAACAGTAACGAGACTGAATGGAAAAGAATGGTGGGGAAGCGAGAAATAATTAGTTTTTCTTTTGTAAAAAAACGCGGTGAAGTGACGGTTGTTTTTTATTGGAGAATTGTTCCGCAGTTTAAGGGTTTAGTTGCTTTGTTTTTTATTTGCTTTGTTGTTTGGTTTCAGTTTTTCTTTTGAAGTCCAATAATAATAAAAAGAGTGCTCTACTACAAGGTGTTATAGGTACTCTTCACAAAGCCGTAGCCATAAAATTCTTTTTAAGAGTAAATCTACGCAAAAATTACAGCGGGGAGCTAACGTTGCTCAAAAAACTGCTAAACTGAAGTGGGGCTGGGCTTGGCATGTCTACCGTATCCGGACAAGATGATAACGACGTTGTGGAGCCCTGACACAGCCAAAAGGCGGCGGTAGACCTCGCAGGATGTGTTGTGATGAGCTGGACAGATCCAACGACCAGTGGTCCACATTGACCCTGAATCGAAAGATTTGAAGGTGATGGGGATGGCCTTTGCCCAGCAAAGGAATGATACAGGCAAACAGTAACATCCTCAATGAGAGGTTTTCAGTACCACTAAGCCAGAAAATCAAGAACTCCTTCCTACCTAAATAAAGAACCAACAATATAAATAATCATTACACCCAAAGAACCCTAAAATGTGACCCACTAAAGACAATTCTCAAATAAAGGCCTACTGGATAATGTTCTTATGTCAATAAAAAATAAAATTATACAGTGAGAAGAAACAATTCTCTTCCTTAAATAAATATTATCTTTGCCGAGGACGGTATTAAAAAAAATGTGTGCTAAGTCTATGGCCGCTTGAGGGAAAAGATTCAAATAAGGAATGGAATGTTTGAATTTTAAATTGGGATTTGAAGGTTTTTCGAATAAATTATCAGTATTTGTCGAATCCTGAATCTATGTGCCTGTCAAATATAACTGGGTCACTCTTCCTGTGTATTTGGTTTGTATTACAATCTTCACCATTGGCAGACTTGTTGAGTGGGTAATATTTTTTTTGGTTGTCGTTGCAAAAATTATCCATGACTTGAACTTTTTTTTTTTCTTTTGGAGGTTAATTTGACTGGCCTGTTGGTCTAGTGGTTAGTGACCCTAACTGCTATGCCGGAGGTCGTGGGTTCGATTCCCACCCAGGACAAATGTTTGTGTGATGAGCACGATCATTTGTTCTGTGTCTGGGTGTAATTTATCTATAATATGTATGTATTTAGAAATATATAAGTATGTTTATCAGTTGTCTAGTACCCATAACACAAGCTCTGCTTAGCTTGGGACTAGATGGCGTTGTGTGATAGTTGTGGAATATTATTATTATTATTATTAATCGACATAGGCTACCGATACATATTCCTATCAATTGGAACCTCATTGCGAAAGACTGTCTCCTATGATAAAGGATATTATTATTTAAGAGTCAGAGTTTAATCAATTGTGTACAGATTTCTACAACATCCAAATGTAATATGTAATTGTTGCCCAATCTTTTTTTTTTTTTTTTTATAAAAATATTAATTTTTCATTGCTAGATAAAAATAATAACTCAATCGGAATCTGATTAACAATTTTTTTTTAATAAAAAAATTGACTGTTCCACACTAGGAATTTGTCCTGTATCGTCGGTGCGTTTACAAACATATTATATATGTGAGTATTAATGACAACAACACTAGGTGTTGTGTATGTGAGCCCGGAACAACTATCTGTAGGCCACACAAATATTTGTATCGTCCGGGGATCGAACCCACGACACGCAGCTGTCTGACCGCTCAACCACTGCACCAACCGGGTTGCCAATTTGTTTTAAATAATAAATATAATTATAACGATTCCCACATGATCGTGTTAGGTGTTCATTTCATAGGTGCCCCTTAAAAGGTCATAAAGTATCACACATTACATCTCACTACTAAAATCCCTTATTACAACAGAAACAGTTAAACATAACACTATACCATTACACGCGATAATTTTTTTAGCACACAGCCCTAAGCAACTTGCAAACTCGCAAAAAAAACCAGTTCATTCTGACGTCACACATCACAAAAACTACTCAACCAGCGACAATGACAACAGTGATAGGTTCCGTATGCGATCGGAAACATTCGTAATCATTCGGAAGTATTCGGAACAGACTCAAGGTCATTACAATGAGGTCGCCGAAGTAAGAGTGTAACGAGGTCACAAGAAAGCAAGCTAAGGTCGAAATACAAGGTGCTTATGAAAACACGTTTCTGTTTTGTTTTTTTTTTTATATTTGGAATGTTGTTATTGTGTGTGGTTGGGATTTTGTATAGGTAATATTTTTTGGTTTTTAAATCAGTGTCATTTGTAGTTCTTTGACAGCAGTCAGTGCCTGAAAGTCTGACAACAAGACTTACCAAGGAAAAGGCAGCATGACTTCTTCTGGATATGGCGATGGACGTTTTATATCGTATCGTTTTACGTTGGTAATCCAAGACAACCAATTACCATTCAAAATTTTAGTCACTGGAGCGGCTTTTAGACTTCCCCTTATGTCATCATTCCTTATTTTATATCTAAACGCAACATATCCCCCTAAGCATTCTCATTGCGAAGTAGAGAAATCATTATCCTATAATGTTCCCACTGCAGGGACTCAGACCTCCTTTCTAGGAGAGGGATGGGCTATAAATGGGCACCACGCTGGCCCAGTGCGGATTGGTAGATGTCACATGTCTTCGAATCTGAGGTTCTAAGATATTTGTTATGTTTCCTCACGATGTTTTCACACCGTTTTGAGAGCAGCGCTGATGATATAAATTACACAAAGTAATGCGCTTGCCTAGGTTCGAACTCACGACCTACTGTTCGTAAGTCGGGGCCAACACCACTGGATCACTGCTGCTCTTAAATATAGGAAAACGCTAAATAAAAGTACTCCAGATTCTAGTAATCATTCCCTTTTCATCATACCATTTAATAACAGTATTCCGCACCTGACTCACAAATTTACCCTAAAAATGGCACACTCTAATACTTGTCCATTTTGATATCGTGGTTAATAATCTAATATTGACGTCGACGTCGACGTCGCCCGAAGCTCCCCAATCGCTAGTCAGGTCAGCAGCCTATTAATTTAACCCAGGCTGGCCTCTACGTACATTTTATTGAATAACTCGATTCTACATATTAGTTGACTTGGTTTGGCTAGCAAAAGTGACTTGGTGGTATGTTCTATCTATTTGGTTATGGAGTTTTGGTATGGACAAATTTTGGACCTGCTTCCGACACCGGACACTGACGAAACTAGTCCAGCCGAAATGTGGGGAAATCTCTACTTTGCCTTGGAGGCCGAAAATTGTTTATTTTTTATTTTATATGGGCTTACTCTTGACTTCAATCTTGCCCTAAGGGCAGAGATGAGGTCGACGATGGAACGAGTTTACCCAGAAGAAGCCTATTTACTCGTGACATAAATAGATTGGGGTTTAATTGATCGAAACCAAAGAATAAAATGGCTACAATCACATTTTTTTTGGCTACAACTGTTGTGTGCTTTATCAACGAACTCTTGCAGCTGACTACCAGCATAGTTCAGCGCGACAGCCTATCTCCATAACTCAGTTACTACTGGACAACACGATACCCCTTGATAAGAACGGCTTAACGAGCTTTCTGAGGCATGAAGGAAACTTGGTATGTGTTAATCCGTCCAATAGACTAATCTTGCCAACCGCTGCTCTGCAACATTGAAGATTGACGATGATCCAGATAGACACAGGATCCTAACGGTTAAAATTACTTTTTACAAAACGCCCACCACACAACACCGTGTCCACCTCTCCTTGTTCATTAATAAATGGCCCACCTCTGAAAACAAAACTCAATTTCCACAGTTCGTTAATATTACAAATGGCGACCCAATAAAAGGTAACGTAATTGTAATTAAAGTGGCCGAAACTGCTATTAATGTGGCTGAACATTACGCCGAACGACGTTTAGAGGTTATAAATGAAATGTGTCATATTAGTCGGTTTGTTTGGCTGTATTGTTGTTATTTATTGTCTGTTTTGTATTAATTGTGTCTCATGTTTCATTATAAGGATATCTTTAGTCACATCTGTTGTAACTTTACTATTCTCGGGTCGGGCAGTGTTATTACCCGACCTAAGAATCGAACCCACGACCTCATGTTAAGCAGTCGCTCTTACTACCACTAGACCAAAGAGCGAGTTAACCCAACCACTTTTATAGCCTAGAACATACGGAAAAAGTAACATAAAACAAACGTTTGAAACAATTCTTTATGTTCTCTGTGTAGTTTTAATTACACATTCGACTTCGCTCTTCTACGTAACTGTTCTCTCTCTTTGTCAACGTAATAGATGTCCAATTTAAAAGAGCAAATTCTTCTTTATTATTAAGTCCATCTGTCTGTCCGTCCGTATGTCACAGCCACTTTATTCGGAAACTGTTAAGATTGCACAGTTGAAACTTGGTAGGTAAGTAGATCATTTTTTTATTTCTACAATTATTAGTAGGTACAACCGCGCTTGTGAATTTTTGTATTCTTTTTTTTGTAAAAATGACTAGGTACGTTGGTACCCAGTTTGAAATGAAATCACTATTAATCATTCACTTGCTGGTATTTGGGGACGGCGCAACATGTCTTTTTCTTCCACACTTCTCTTTTAATCTTCAACTCATCAATAGGGGATCGGACTGGGTCAAAAAAAATACGATTCTGTTTAGTCCGTCAGTTAGATTAGCCCATTCTTAAGAGCTCTTCTGCGTTTCACACCGCGGTCCGAACCGCTCGTGGTGCGAAACGAAGAACGACCCTATCAAAAATATTGGATACGTGTTTTTTGTTTTATCAAATCAATAAAAATTGACGAAGATAAAGCGCGTCAAAGATCATGGAGTGGGGCTTGAAACGTCAATTGAAGGTACAAAATGTACTATCATTATGACGTCACACGAGTTTTCGAAGCACTGTATCGTCTTCATTTTTTGTTTACGTGAAAAAAGAAAAAATACGTGATTAATATTCTTTGGAAATCTATCTGACGGACTAATTAGTTTTTTTTTTGTCCGATCCCCTATTACTTACCTTCTTTTTAGCCATATCATCCTTCCTTCAAGCAGTTCGTCCATTGTTCGTTTGGTCGTCTTCTATTCTAATAGCCATAAACATTCACTGTCAAAACATTTCTCAAGACATTTTCCTCATTCTGAAATAAAATTCTATAGTTTACTGAAGTTTAGTTTAGTGAAGTTTTCATATTTAGTTTTATAACTTGTTATATTTTCGACAATAGTAAAAAGATGACAAAGTCAGAAAATAAGGTTTTTAGTGCTAAACGTACTCAATTATATAAGGTCCCATTAAAATAGGTGGACTAAATTTCAGAAATCATTCAGACCACCAAAATAAGGACGATGGTAAAAAAAAATAATAAGAAAAACGCATTTAAGTACCTACTCATAAAGGATGAGTTTGTTCTAGAGTGCCGGCAATTTATTACTTTGAGTAAAAAAAAAAACTCTTTATTTAATGTTTTCTTTTGTTCTGAACGCTGTGTTAAAATTTGTCCACCTATTTAAATGGGACCTTATATATCGCGTTATGCGGGCCTCTAGGCTCATTCAGGTAGGTGCCTTCGTATGGAGGCTACTTTTATGCAGTATTTAAACAATTTTAATTTAGAAAATCCTGTTAGTCAAATCGATACTTAAACTCCACGAAAACGAAGAAAACCCTTAAAAGATTTCATAATTCTGTTTATTGTTATAAAGTTTAATATCCTTTCCGCACTTGGGAGCGTTCTTATTGCCATATTAAAACGTTCTTATAGCTCTAAGCAAACTTTAAGTACCCTTTTATTCGTCTCTTTTATTATTTACGATACCTATAAGTACCAGCCAGACTTATACCTAAAATATATTTGGCCAAACGTGAAGATTTTGCTAAGGGCACTTATCTTAGAACACGTCAAGAATAAAATCAGTATATTATTATGTCCTCGAATTCTAAGGCGTGGCTTACCAATTACCTCTACGTACATTATCTACTATACCACAAATATGTCTCATCACCATCAGCCTATAATTTTTCCACAGCAGGGACTCAGGCCTCCTGTCTAGGAGAGGGATGGGTCATAATCCACAAAAGCGGGCCCAATGCGGGTTGGTAGATGTCGCATGTCTTCGAATTTTTTGGTTCTGAGACATGCCGGTTTCCTTACTATGTTTTCCTTCACCGCTTTGAGAGTAGCGGTGATGAAATAAATTACGCAAAGTAATTATAATTGCGCCTGCCTGCATGGGTTTGAACCCAAGACTTTTCGACTGTTCGTAATTCGGGGCCGCCACCACAGGGCCACCTCTGCAAATATGTCTACTAAATGTAAATCTGATAGCGCTAGTATAGCTTATTACAAAGTGTTATTGGATGTTTTGATTTATGCCCGGTCAAAAAGCAATAAGCTGAAGTGGGTGTACTAGTAGATACACCTGTACCTAACCCTTCGAGTATTACAAGCGTGATGTTACGTAACATATCTAAACAATGTTTTTAAACTAATAAATATCTTTCTCTTTCCAGGTAAATCCATCAAAAACTGCTTACAACAACAACAAAAAAACAAGAACACTTCTATAAACGTAAGTAAGTTATAGTGAAATCACAGCATTCACCATTTGTTAGTGGAACATGAAAACCGAGTTCATTTGCTAATTACCTAGCGTGGTTAATAAAGTCAGGCGGACGAACTCATTAAAAAATACGGCTGGATAGATACTAAAACATCTGTCGTTGATAGTAATCTGCTGGAAGAGATGACAGCGAGTTTTATTATGATTTAATTTTACAGGATTAAAACTGTATAGACGATGCTAACCTCTCTCTTCTACGCAAACCTCTTTCTTGCGAAAACCATCATCAACTGCCTAGCCTTTTACCAACTATTTTGGGGTCGGCGTCCAATCTAACCATGTACAGCTGAAAACCAGTATTTTACATGACACGTCTGCCTATCTGACCTCCACAACCCAGTACTGGGTAATATGATACCCTTTGGTAAGACTGGTTGTTAGAATTTCGGGCCACTGACTACCTGTTACGACTGTCAGATATTTACAAATGACAGCCGGAACCAACGGCTGAACGTGCTTTACGAAGTACAAAGGAAACTTGGTATGTAATGGAAAGAAAAGAAAAAGAAAGAAAAAAATATTTACTGTCGCAGAAATAAAAAAAGCGGGTAAACACACAACTTACAACTAATTATTAACACAAAAAAAAAGTGGGTGGTCACCTATTTCACAGACCAACCTCGGCGACTTAACCTGAGCGATCCGAGCGGTGGTTTTAATGTAGCCACGACCTCCTCTTGCTAAGGGCACTAGACGATCATGGTTATAATGTTATTTATTTATATTTCTATTTATGTAAATACAGTAGACAGCACTTGAAAATAGCATAATAAAACATTTGAGTACAAAGATACTGTTTATACCTTTTAGAAATTTATGCCAAAAAGAAATGTAGACAATAGTGTGTGAGAAGCGGAAAAGAATAATCTTCTTCTTTGTCATATTTTTTTCTAGAGATAGCACATCTAGTAACCCCAACATCTTCGAATCATAACCCCAGGTAGCCAGTTGTTAGCTGAGTGGTCGTAACAGCTAATAGTAGTATGCGCACAGATACTGCTGATACCACTTATGACATTATAGCGATGTAGCACTAGGGAAATTACATACACGACGCTTTTAATTTGTCAAACTGTTTGCTGGAACTCGTATTAGCTTTTAAAAAGGTAATATTGCTGGTTTGGTTGGAATATTCTGTTTGTGCATTTATACTGGGTTATAAAGTTTGAGGTCCAAAGTTATCCCAAGGGAATATCCTACTGGGATAACGTTAAATATTAGTTGGATCCAGGTTATTTCGATTTGGCGTAAAATACATCGTGACAGAAACTTTTACATAGGTTTCTTGTACAATAGTACAATACATGTTATTAGCACCTCCAGTGTTCTTCTGGTGATAAGCCAGCGATGCTACTCAAGGCAGAGGCCACAACCCAAAAAAAAAGGCAGACGCGGCCCCTCCGCCTCTGCCTTTTTTTTTTTTGGGGTACTGAATGGTAGCTATCTGCCTAGCCTTTTCCCAACTATATTGGGGTCGGCTTCCAGTCTAACCGGATGCAGCTGAATACCAGTATTTTACATGGAGCGACTGCCTATCTGACCCCCACAACCCAGTTAATACTAGGTAATACGATACCCTTTGGTAAGACTGGATGTCAGAATTTCAGGTCACACTACCTGTAACGACTGCCAAATAGTGCCAAAGATCTATATATATGGCAGCCGGGACCAACAGCTTAACGTGCTTTCCGAGGCACGGAGGAAACCCGGTATGTCGGGCGGTCACCCATCCACAGACCGACTTAGGCAAGCACAGCTTTACCTAAAGATCGACCCGAGTGGCAGTTCTTATTAAGCCACGAGCTCCTCACACACCCACAATTTACCCACAATTCTTCAGTTATGTTTAGTTAGAGTCTCATATAATAGAGGGCGAGCCTACCATCAACCGGTCACAAATCGAGACTCCGTGGCAGCTACTAAAAATGTACCTAATGAAAAACCCAATAACACTTCTCCCGACCTGGGAAATTAAACCAAGACCTCATACAGCAGTCCAACCAGCCTCATACATAAAAAAACAACTGCAAGTCGGACTGGCACATGACTTCTAATAAGTTTTCCTGTTATCTATACGTGTTGAACTAATTTATATTACGTATTTTTTCAGAATTTTAGACCCAGTAGTTTCGGAGACAAGGGGGGGCCTTGTCTCCGAAACTACTAGGCCTAAAATTCGGACATATAGAAATGGTCGGACAGACAGACACACGAGTGATCCTATAATGGTTCCGTTTTTTCCTTTTGAGATAATCCTAAAAACAAACCAAGTCACAAACTTTAATCAAAACATTTCAGCCGCCCATCACCAACTAGAAGCAAACTAAACAACAAACAGGCATTGTTTACAAAAAACTACCCTCCATTTTTCACCAAAATGCACTCGGGAAGGGAGAGAATAAAAAAAGAAAAACAATGGCTACAGGGCTGCCAACATTCTGTTATGATTGATTATGATTGAGTGAGCCAACCGGTGCGCCGTTCGTTCTGGAGGTTTTCAATGGAACCCTCATTTCATATTTTAAGTGACGAGCAAAAGGGATTTCGTAAAAATAAAAGTATTAACTTGGCTATTTATGAGTTTTTACACAATGTCATGCTGAATGTAGATAAAAGAACACCAGTCTGTGCCATATTCTGCGACATGACACAGGCCTTTGACTGCGTACATTATAATTCTCTGGTAAATAAACTTGAAGCCTATGGTGTTAGAGGCAACGTTTTAGAATTAATTAAATCGTATCTTCATAACCGTAAACAAGTAACGGAAATCAGCACAATAAATAAAAAAAGTAAATGCGAAGAAACTTCAAGATCAGAAGAACGAACAGTTATGTACGGAGTACCCCAAGGCAGTGTATTGGGGCCTCCATTGTTTATTTTGTAATTGCCCAAATCATGGAGAACATTAAATATATCTGCTCTTAAAAGCAAATTGAAGAGATTACTAACTGAAAGAGCATATTACAGTATAGCAGAGTTTATGAAAGAGGACAATTTTATTGGTTTCTAAGATGTTGACGTTGTTTTTATTTTTGATTTATTTTGATTTATATTTTTGACATGTTATTGTAATTTGTTGAATTTGTATTGTATTAATATTTTTATTGACTAATTTTATTTAATGACTACCTACTTTGACATTTAATTTTATTTAATATTTAAAAAATATGCTGCCAAATTGTAATGATACCTACCTAATCTTTAATGAATAATTATGTTTATTTTTATTTTTAAGTGTCTACATAATTTATATACTTAAGTCATTTTTTTGTTTGAATATTATCACGGTTTACGCACCATCTCTTCCAACCGATTTGTACGCCGCGACATGTGGCTAAACATGATAGAACTTAATGTATCCCTTTATTATCCTGCATGTAATGTATCATGTACACCATGTTTAGACAAATAAATATTACTTACTTACTTACTTACTTACTTACTTACTTTACTTAGGTGAGGCCTGGTTATTTTTAGAATGGTTGCTGTAAAAGACTCTTTTTTTGTTAGTTGAATTAGTTTTCGTTTCGCTTTTGGATGGGATAACTGATTTAAAACGTTATTATGAAAGTACGCTCTCATCATCTGCCAAGCCTTTTCCCGAGATATTAACCATGTTTACTGTTTGTTTAAATCCTGTTTTCACTGTTATAGTGGGCATGTCAGTTCCAAAACATATGTATTATGAACCTTGTTTTTATTGCTTAGGCCTCAGTCTCGAATTTTCGGGCAGCGGGGCGGCGGCGACGGCGGCGCGGGAGCGGCAGGATCTTATGCGTACAATCAAATGGACCAGTTCTCGGAATACAGCGGCGCGGGGGCGGGCAACGAGCGGTGCACTCCATACAAGCCGCGCCGCCGCCGCCGCCGCCGCCGCCCCGCTGCCCGCAAATTTCGAGGCCGAGGCCTTACGCTATCATGTTCACCATATATTTTCATGCCAACTAATCTTCCCTAACAATTAAAAAGCTACAACCCCATGACAGACATACAGACAGACAGAGCCCCAACACAATTTTAGCACGGAACCCTAAAAAGTACGGTAACACGTTTATTACCTACCTTTACCTAAATATTACCCGCAGTAATAAAGCTGTACTTACATACACAATCACACATGGTTACATAAACTTTCTACCCTTTTACACGGTATATATAATAATATATAAATATACATTAGTACGAAGCCTCCATTACGCTAACATCTTTTTAGTTCATTATATGAGAGGTAACATTAAAAGGTTGAGCTAAGACAGAGTATACACTGGTTGAGATAGAAATAGTTTTTTTTTTTACATAATGAGAAAAGTAGGCTAAAATCTTTGCATCATTTTGCATTATAATATTATTTCATGTCGTCAGGATATAACTTAAATCTTGAGTAATCATTCGTCACGTCGAGACGTCCACGTCTTTCGGCTGAAATGATGATAATCTGCTGGACATGGAAAAATATCAACTGAAGTTCAAATCTTATTAACATTCGACTTTCTGACTTCCGATTAAATATCTTTCTCTCCGTACCTTTTTGTTATGTGTCATTGCTATCAAGTTTCTTCCGACAACTTTAATGAGATCGTCTGTCCACCTAATCAGTTGTCTTCTAACACTCCTCCATCCCGTCCGTGGTCTCAACTCGCATTTTTTTCTCCCTTTTTCCACCCAATATAAATTTTAAATTAATTGGAACAAAATCGTCGAACTAAAAATTGCATCGAAAAACAAATCACATACTGCATTTATCTGTGTAGTTGGTCCATTCAGTCGTTTACCTAAGTGGGCTACGAAAACGAGGCAATAAAACCTAACAGACCAATCAACCGTATAAATGAAGTCCGAAAATAAACCGGGATTCGAATAAAAACGCGGGATTCACATCCCTAAGCCCGCACTAACAAGTATCTTCATTACATCATTTCGCATTCATGAAACACTCCACCATTTTTTACTCACATTTCACCTTTAATACACGATCCAATTCACCGCCCTTTTAAGCGCAAAAAATAAAAACTACCCAAGTATTTCCTACGTCCGTAGCCCAAAAAGTCTGTAATGGAAGGGGATTAAAAGCTTGCACAATTCAAACTAACTGCCAACGGGATTTTAAGAGGCGGACGTGGCACAACACTAGTTCATAGGGTGAGGCTACATTGCTAGAAATGAAGATTTTTTAAATGATATTAATTTATTAAACTAATGTGATTTATTGAAAAAAAAAATTGTGGAATATAAAAAAGAAATCAACTGTGAACTTGGAAAGATTCAAACTCAAACTCAAATATTTTATTTCAATTAAGCCATTACAGGCACTTTTGAATGTCAGAAGGACGGAAGAAGAACGAAACGATTTGTTAACATGATGCAAAGTTCCTACCTAAACTCAATGCATTTGCAAAAAATCTTTTTCACTGACATTTTTACTAATATTATAATAAATTAAATCTTCCAAGGCCCAAAACAAGGCTTTATTAACCTACATCCAAATTGTCTTAACCCGAGGTCAAAAAACCCTCATTTTACTTAATAAATTGATTATAATAAAATTATATTCTAAACATTAAATCTACCCCAACCATGTTTTCCATAATTCTTCTTCCCTACATGTCGAGTAGACAAGATAATTACAAAATTAAATCACGAAAAAGGTTTTCATACTGTTTTATGGCTCGACCGTTGGTTGCGTCCAGACCGTTTTCCATTTTTTGAATTTGGAATGCAAATTAGATTTGAAAAGCGAAGCGAAGAAAATCGCTTGCACTGGAATTTATGTACATGATTTTTAAAATGCCGGGATTTTGGTTTCTGAATAAAATATTACGTTAAAAGTTGTTTTAAAAATTGACGTTACGTTATTTTTTGTTGGTAATATTTTTACCCGACTACGGCAAAGCCAAAAGGAAGGGTAATGATTTTGGCAGTCTATGTATGTATGTATGTATGTATGTATGTATGTATGTATGTTCCACCGTAGCGCCTAAACTACCAAACGGATTTTAATAAATGAGGTGTCTATAGATTCGTAAGAATAGCCCGGGTGTCATAGGCTATATAAATTTTATCAAATATTAAATGTCAGATTATAACATCGAAAAAAATTAAATTGAGATAATCATAACATGTTTGGTATCAAATGAAAGGTCTTGACGAGCAAATTACAAATATGTATATTATACGATAGTTTTAGTCCGCCGTTTGTAGTCGGGTTTTAGTTTTTAGACTTGTTGAACGGAGCGTCAGTTATGCCTAGTGTAGTTCCGTTTTGTTTAACGTTGGATAGCTGAATTAATTATTTTATCATGCTGTTTGTTATATGGGACTTCCTACTTTTATATATATTCCTATTTGTGTCCCAGTGCTGGGTAAAGGCTTCCCCTTTCCCCTTCCAAAACACGAAGGCAAAGAATTTAAAAAAAATCGTCACTTGCGCTCCTTCGTTATTATACGAGTAAGACATTTACGGACACCAACTTATTCCTAGCGGTTTCAGTCGTGCCTTGGCTATCAATGAATTCAACATTTTTAATAACCTTTCTCATACATTTTTCACACAACAAAAATCCCAATGATGATCCTACCTAGAAACAGTAAAACATTTTAGCAGTGTAGTAAACCGCGCCGCAACGTAATGAAGACGTATAGCTCGTTAGCCGGTGTTAGCTAACATGCCTGTAAAAACCGAGCGTTTTAAATGTATGAGATTTGTTGCTAACTGGGTTTCATTTTAAAAGCAGAACCCGTTTTTTGCAATATTTTTAGGGTTCCGTACCTCAAAAGATAAAAGGGAACCCTTATAGGACCACTCGCGTGTCTGTCTGTGGGTCTGTTTGACAATTCCCCCCCTTATCTCCGAAACTATTGAGCCAAAATAACCACGCTGACACAGCCAGAAGGCGACGTGGTAGACCTCGCAGGAGATGGCGCGATGAACTGGACACAACAAACGACCAGTGGGCTTCGTTGGCCCGCGAGGCCTTTGACCAGCAGTGGGATGACACAGGCTTACAGTCATCATCATCATCAGCCTATTGCAATCCACTGCTGGATATAGGCCTCTTTAATCTTACACCACTCACATCGATTTTCGCCAAGTCTTATCCAGTTGTTACCAGCCACTCTGCGAAGATCATCGCTCCACCGAGCCTGCGGGCGTCCCACCTTACGCTTGCCGATTCGCGGCTAACAGTAACAGTAATTAATACAATTAATAAGCTAGTCAATTCTTTGATAACTATGCCCTGGAGTGTAAATGTAGTGCTGTTCCACAAACGATGGCACACTTAATATCGTGTCCTGACTCCTGCATATCCTGTTGTTTGTTCACTACAGAAGCTGGTAGACGCTACTGAAGGCGTCAAACTGATGGTTCAGTTCTGGACTAACATAATTTAAATTGCCATCGACACACTAAGAAGAACAAGATGAAAAACTACTGAAAAAAATCGATGTAGTCTGTGTAGTTACAGTTTCACTCAAAAAAATATCAGTCATCTTATTAATAACCTTTTTTAGCGATTGGGAGTGTCAGACTTCTACTGACTAGAAACCACCCATGTTCCTTCTTAGCTCTTTGTGTCAAGGTCTCGGTATCTCTTTCGAACAACCCGCAGCCCCAACGGGATCTTATTATTAACCTTAAACCTAGAATTCTGCCCACCCCAACATCTCCGAAGGTCGTGAAAATTACATGAATAGTCTTGTGTACATTAAATTTGAATAGAAGCACTCAAACTACGTAACTCGGTTAAGCACCACAAGCTTTTAACAATATAAACACTGGATTTAACCAGATTTGCATTTAACCAGATTTGCAGTAATAAATCAAACGATTAAAAAAAATACAACTGTGGAACATTTTAAGACGCATTTTCACTTGGCTTGGAATAAGCAAACCCACTTAAAGCCAGCATGCACCTAATAATCCGGTACTTACCGACGCGCGCCGGTTGCAACCGCTTTAAACCGGATTTTTCCGCTTATTTGAACGCAAACATGACCCTATTTTTTTCACATTTCAACGCTACAATTTATCTAGATAGCAATATTGGCTAGATACGTGAACAGACAATTTCAAACCTTAATGCTTTGGCCATTAGCGTGAAATCGCTGTGAAAGCGGGTATCGATTCCCGAGACGTGTAAAATGACGTCACATTACTCCGTGTTATCGTACAACGTCCTGTATTTCGTAATACGATACTAAATGTCATTTTTCATACGACCAGAAAGTGTGGACCTCTTATGTAACTTGGCTTTGTTCGCAAAACGCTTAGTGTTTGGGGTCTACGTTGAATGGCTGTCATAACGGACAGAAATGGACATTTTGACCGATTGCGACCCGGTTTTCGGCTTGAACCGGGTCTTATTTGTCATATGATTGCAGTGAACAGCCTACTAGGTCGTTTAGCTTTCCAATAGAGCCGATTGAAAGGGGTTTTGATATATTTCCTACTTTATAAGCCAAGAGATGGAGTATAATTATTTACTGTCAACCCCAAGACTGGTAAAAGTATTTTCTTCGAAACTGTAGATAGAAATCTCGTCTCTGAATGGATAAAAAAGTCCAGAAAAACGAAGGTAAATAGATATTGCGATGTGATACAAGATTGATACTTACTGGAGTTTATTTTAAAGAAACTCGTTACAGAAAAGTACTATTCTACTAAGTTCTTAAAGTAAATATTGTATGAGTAAATAATTTTGAGTTTTGCGAATCTTTAAAGCTAGGATACACAATATTTTATCAAGATTCACGAACCTTATTTTCGATTTATTTGGTTCAATTTTATAATTATTTTACTAATAATGTACATAATATGTTTTGTATATTATAATCTGCCTATCTTCAAGTTAAGCGGGGCTTGCTTAGGTTGGTCTGTGAATGAGTGACTACCACATACAGAGTTTCCTCCATGCCTCGGAAAGATGTTGAACCTTTGTTCCCAGCTGTCAATGGTAGTCTGACAAAGTCTGACAACCAGTCTTACCAAGGGGTATCTTATTACCCAGTACTAACTGGGTGGAAGATTATAATGCCATCATCTGCCTAGCTGTTTTCCCAACCATGTTGGATTCGGCTTCCAGTCCAACCAAGTGTAACTGAATATCAGTATTTTACATGGAGCAACTGCCTATCTGGCCCCACAAGCCAATTAGTCCAGGCTAATACATATAGGCAGATAATGACGACTTTCATCACCCTTTAATTTCCTATAAAACACTACAGTTTGAGACCTCATTTAATTCGCATTAACTTACAAACTAAACTGAAACTTCGCTTAAAACCAGTGACCTAATTAAAATTACTTAGTCTAAATAATCCGGACAAAATAAAAAGCGCATGAAATTTAACTTAGTTTAAACTTAAATGCAAGCTGAGCGGACGTGTGGAAGTCCTCGGATTATGGACTGAACGGGGTTTAAGCTAAGTGACTGCAATAATCCAAGTGACGCTAACAAAATCGTACAATATTATGTCGATGTTGAAGTTGGCAAGTTACTTTGAACCTTATTGGAGTAGAGTAACTTTTGAGTGAGAATAGTAAATATACGCCTCGTACACGACCTCGGGTGAAGCGACTTGCTACGCTACTAGCGCCTATACGGCACGCGCATCGTGGTGTCATGCGGCAAATAAACATACCAAATAGTCTTTGTTTGACCGTAACTCACCTGATGTAAAACGATAATACGGCCTAAGATGAAGCAGCGTGCTACATCTTAGACCGTATTATCGTTTATACAATACAATCGACGCCCGAAGAAATCTAGATTTTAATGATCAGAAAACAGAAGGCGGCAATGATTTTTACAGACTAGTGATTCGCATATTAAATGTGGAAGCATAGCTTTTATTGGTCGCTGTTTTACTTATTAAACACTCTAAGCAAAGAGAAGAAGTCTGTACTGTAAAAGTGAGAGAAAGCTTAATCGAATACATAGTAAGTTTATGTTTCATTTAGGAAAATCCATAAGCTCTTGCGATTCAGAAGCGCGATTCAGGACCGCGTCTCTAAGTATGGCTAGAGCTTTACTTGTTCTTGTTATCACTTTACGCTTCATTTCACTTTTAATCCATTTTAAACTAAACAAAGAATCGTTTACCTAAGTTCATCAGACTAAAATACTATAGCTAAGTGACTGTTAAGTTAATACATTACTTGAGTGGAGCTAAATCAGCTACATAAACTGTTACAATGTCAAACATATTGATACTTTCAGAAACTCCTTTGAATATTGAAGAGTTATTCTGACGTTTTACTACCAATAGATGTTTTAGGGCCCATCTTCACAAGAAGTTGTCTCCTGAGAAATCTGTAAATATGAACAAGCTTTGTGAAAAGATTGGCTTTTAGTTTCTTTGTAGATTACAATCGAAAAAATCACGAAATCACGACGATCGACAGCCGATCGGCGATCGGCGTCGATTGAAATCACGTAAGATATCCCGTAAGTGACATTTTAAATATAGTTATGAACCGTGAAAGCTTAAAACAGTCTTTGTAGATTATTTTGATGACACATAACGTCACGGTTTTTATCCCCGAAAGGTTTGGCAGAGGTGCACTTAATTAGTGCGCCCACATTTTGCCATTCATGTTTAAGTCGCATGTACACACGGCTACACATCAAGCTTTACAAAACCAGTTAATCTTGGCCTCACTTTACTAGATCTTTTCGCACAATGAACGATCAGATTATACTGGTTTTGTATTGCTTGATGTGTAGCCATGTGTTGTGTGTTGTGTGTAGCTACATTAGCTGAGCACAAATCCAGACTCTGTGGCTGCTATTGATAAATTCCTGATGGAAACGTCCGAATGTGACATCACTAGGCTATAACTGCCTAGACTAGACCTATGGCGAACTCACATAAAAATCACTCGAAACTACATCTAAGTGACGCAAGTAAATTGTCAAATAAAATCAAAAATACAAAAACGACATTATATACCAAGAAAACCAAAGTTATGTACCCAAAAAAGTTAACCCTTATTATCCGTCAAAAGATTTCTTTATTTCACCTTTTTCTTACGTATATCGGAAAGGCACAAGTTTGTAACAGAAAGGACTTGAAAAGTTAATTCCTCTACCTTTGAGAGACAAAGGAAAAATATAAAGAATTCTGAATGTTAGTTCAATGTCGGCTAGTTGTTTGTATAAGGGTGGTTTGGGTAGAAAAAATCTCGTTTTGATTTAGTTGCTTAAAATAGTTGGGTTGTGATTTTTTTATGTAAACCCGTTGTCTGCGACTTTCGTTGGCGTGAAATTATCATGAAAATGTTGCTTACCTATTTGAATTCAATTTTGTTACATTTTCATTAGTTTCTTTGCACAACATAGCCTAGATGCCAGTAAAACTCCCAACAAAATCGGGTCAGTCTTTTCGGATATTAGCCAGAGCAAACAATTTTTTTATTTATACTTTCATATGCATTCAGAAAAAAACTGTTATTTTGATATTCCAAACAACTTCAATATAATGTATTGTATAGATTTTGGAATATTTGTATCTGTCTAATAAAGTGTCACTCATACGAAAAGCATATTTAGCTTAATTTAAGGTGGCTAACATAATAATTACCTGAAATATCAACATTTCCTGAATCTGGGAGTGTTTTTGTTCTTTTATTTCGTCCACATAATTATGTCAATTTTTGTCATACTATAATATTTTGATATACTTAACTGAAAAAGTTAAAACAGTGTTCAATTTAAATAATTAACTCCATCATAAATTAACAAACACGAGACATACGATAAATGACGCGGCAGAGTTAATTGAACATGTCCAAAACTATAACTACCACACAATGGATTGTATTATAATAATAACATAATAGATTGTGACGCTTTTATGAATACGTTAATATAAAATTATTATCATTTGGTATTTAAGGATAATATGTCGTCCCCGGAATGGTATTACAGAATTGATTTTAATAATAATGGTGTATTTTAATAAGTAATTTCGAGATTATTGTTCGAAATGGATATATGCAGTGCGGCGTAAAATTTTGGTAATATTTTCGTCATAATTTGAAATGCATTCACGCTTGCATTTTTAATATTATGTATTTCGTGTTAATAAACTAGGCATTGCAGATGTTTCCATAATAATGTTTAGTTAGATTTTTTTTCATAGTTAGTGGTCACCTGAAAAAAAATAAACGTGTCCGACTTTGCATGAATTGACATGTCATCGAGAAATACCTTACTAAGACCACAATGCTGCTCAAGGCCTTTTCCCAACCATGTTGGCGTCGGTTGTCAGTCTAACCGGATGCATCTGTAGTATTTTACATGGACCGATTGCCTATCTGACCTCCACAAGCCAGTTAGCCCTGGGTAGCACGAAACCCATTGGTCAGACTACATGTCAGTTTTACTTACCATGCTGCCCAATATCATCGTTTATAAGACCAAACTCGTCTTCTATTTTATGAACAAGCCATACTATCTCAAAGATATAAACAGAACATAAATCGTCTACTTCCGTTGTGTAGTACGTTACACGTAGATGGTGCAATAAAACGCTCAAATATTACTCGCTCATATGGGTGGGGCATATTAAGAATATTGCTTGCGCCACCTGTTATGTAATAACGAAGACGTGGGGTACTGGAAGGGGCTGGTTGGTTTCATTTTATTAGGGTATTTCACCAAAATAATCTAATTAGTCCGTCTGTTAGATTATCGAAAAATATTGGATACGTGTTTTTTGTTTTATCAAATTAATTAAAATTGACGAAAACAAAACGTGAAAAGGATCATGAGTGGGGACTTGTGAAGTCACTTTCTGGGTAAAAAACGTACTGTCGGTGACGTCATACGACTTTTAGAAGCACTGTATCGTTTTCATCTTTGTTTACGTGAAAAAAGAAAAAATATGTGTCCATTATTTTTAGGAAGTCTATCTGACGGACTAATTGTTTTTTTTTTTTGGCAAATACCCTATTTCATGAGAAGAGGCATTTTATGGGATTTGAGAATGAAAGAAGAAGAGATGTTGGGCCGACCCCAAAAATAAAGTATAGGTCAGTAAGATGATGACGACAAGATGTTTCAGAGAAACGTGCTTAACTTAGTATTTCTTAATGGCAAAATGAGTCTATGGGTACCTGTAACACCACTGTTATCCTTTCGAGGAGAACAAGGCGTGTCTTATTGTTGTTAATAATTAAATTAGAAGCCTGATTAAATCTCAGATCAGTAAATCCACTGTTAAATTCGATGTTAGCTCTTGTGATTAGTTGACTGAAATAACAACTTCCAATCATGCTGTTGGTTGGAGAGTAAATTGGCTTTTAGCCGAGACATACACACTGTAACTTATTTTTAACCGACTTCCTATTTTGCTAATACGATATTTCACCAATAAAACTATTTTTCCCGTCTGTTAGTTCATCAAAAAATATTGGATACAAGGCTCCTGACACCAATATACTGAAGCATCAGCAATGTCCGGTGTCCGTAACTACCCCGCAATCTGTCCGTACTAATTCGACCGAACCCTCAAGCATTATACTAGCTTGTGTTTTTCCAGGCTAAATGTCAACCTACCCCCCTCCCTCCCCCCTCTAGTCAGTTCGCGCGAGTGAAGTCACTTAGTCGGAATAACTGTAATAAATTATCGTGCTAGACGTTTAACGTCTCAAAAACGGTATTAAAAGAAGCCAACCAGACCAGTTCCTTTTAAATGAATTGGGATATCATGCTTTATTATTAGTGGGATCTAGGTTACTTGAAGAACTTTACGCCTTGTAACCACTGAAGGGTCAGGCAGAGGTGTGATTGTACCACTCACAATTTATAAGTTCTTCGTCTTAGCGTGTCGATGGCAATCTAAATTGTGTCGGCCCAGAATTGGGCTACTAGTTTGGCGTTTTCGGTAGCGTCCATCAATTCCTGTAGTAAACAGTCAGCAGGACACGCAGGGCACGATATTAAATACCCCATTGTTTGAGGAACAGCACCACATTTACACTCCAGTGCAGAGTCATCTATGTATCTCCACCTCAGCAGGTTTTCTTTGCTACGACCAACCTGGGTCCGGAGTCTGTTTAAAGACTTCCAGGTCAGCCACGGCAAGTCTTGCCCAGGAGGGAGGTGTTTAAAAGTTAAAATCTTATGTAATAGGACGCAAGTCCGTTTACAGGGCACAAATTAAGATTACATGTTGGGTCTACTAAAAATGTCAAATAATCATAGGTGTCCTACTATCAAAACTGTAGATTTAAAAACTTACGATTTTCCTACAGGGAACACTCCTGACAGAAAAACTGACCACACTTTATTCGACCTGGGAACCAAATACAGGACCTCATGCTCAGAAGACACACTTGCAATCATTACACCAACGAAGCAGTTAATTTAACTTATACCTTTATTACACTTTTTTTATAACACCATTTCTAGTAAAACCTAGTTCCATGTAATTAGCATGCAACCTGAAATATGACCGCTATGATATACAGCACAACCTTAATTGATTCCCCGCGAACCCATTTGTGCCTCAGTTTGCGGGTAGTCAGCAAAACATGGGGTTCCGAGAAACGGTTTTTCACTTTGTTGATTGAATCTAGTTGTATGTGTTTGTGTACTTTGATAAAAGCGTTTTGTGGTATTAATAACGTGTAGTTTGTTTTGTGAATCTAGTTTATTTTATCATTTGTAACACTGAAAATGGTATATTTTACTATGTAGAGAAATAAAAAATATTTATTTGTGGCAGATACATGACGTGTATAAAAAAAACCTACAACGCATTTTAAATAATGGGAATATCGTGGAATTAGGCTAGTTATAGTTAATCATCATTATCAGCATATAATGTTCTCACTGCGGGGACTTCTTTACCGCTTGGAGAGCAGTGATGATGAAATAAATTACACAAAGTAATGCACCTGCCTGTGTTCGAACCCACGACTTACTCTCCAGGAATCTCCCAATAGCAGACACAGCGTGTTAATTCGTGCCCAGTTGATTACAGCGTACCACACATACTATATTAATCTTCTTAACGATATCTACTTCTACATATCGTTACACAGAATGAGCTGTAAAGATTCTTCGCCGAGTAACACGTTCTCCTAATGAACTCTGTGTACTATAATAACCGTATTTTGTTTAAAACTGCTTGTTGGTTTTGCTTTTAATTTAAAGTCAAGTGAGAATGAAGTAAATAGTTAATTGTATAAAGTTAAACTAAAAAGCTTAGAGAATTATAATACAGACAAAATTAATTATTCTGTGAGATAGAATCACGTGTGTTTTTCCTCAAGAGGTTTTTCAAAAAAAAATTGAAAGTAATGTTTTAGTATTCATAGGCACTACATTAAATTATACTAAACCCTTCATAAAATAACACTATATTCACGCTCTATTATTTTCACACTCCACGTCTCTCCGTATAAAACTGTACTTCAAACACAACGTCAAAATCTGCTTACTCCATATCTAAAGAAAAAGCCTCATAAACTTTAGCATAATATCAAATAGAGCCATAATTCTTATTGGTACCGAGTATCTTCTAAACGACACTGACGCCTACGCGGCTACGACGTAGCGGGGCTACGGCACGCTACGCCGTAGACGCGTAGACACCGCTTCAGTTATCTTTTATGATGAGTATGATTTATTTCTGCCGTTTCAGGAGCTTCACGTGCGTTTCGCTGAAAGGTTTTTAAACACGTTTGAGATATAAATAGATAAGTATACCCTATATTATATATTTTGTTGTTTATTTTTGCATAAAAGCACAAAACATTGTTAAACAAATATTTAGATAGTCGTTTTTGAATATAAAGTGTCACACAAAACTATATTTTGTTGTTAAACAACTGTTAGTTATTTCAATCGTTGTCAAAATATGCAAATGGAAAAATATTATTGTAGAAACACTGACCGGCTCGGAAAGGAGAGCAGGTTTTAATCATGTTTAAAACAGAGTGACGAAACATTGTAATGAATTTAATTATTACATGTCTCTTCCTTTATTATTAAGAATTCTTGAGAGTAAACGTAACGCGCTTAGTGTGAAACAATAAGAGGAGCCAGCCGCCTCTGAGGACGTTTTCTGGCTCCGATTGCGTCCTCGCGCCGGTCTGTGTGAAAAGAAGAGTGCTGGCCGATGCTTTCCGAGCCAGCCTGTGTGCACGGACCCTAATTGCAATCTATCTACTTCAACATTAATTAAATTAAATACGAAAGGTTTCTGAAAAATACAGCTGAATTTACTAAAAATGAACATTAATTCTGATTTCATAAAGTTCAATAATAAATTACACATTTATTTGAAAAGACTCTACGACTAATAACGAAACCACTAAACACAATATTAATAACAAGAACCATATTGCCAAAAAACAGACCTACTCAGACTCAATATTCATTTATTCATTCATTTATTTTATCTCCAATATACCAGATCAAACGTTAACCTACCCACGCAACCAATATCTCTAAAAACGCTCTTTACTACTTACATCGTTAGTACTCTAATAATATAAATATTGCGAACACATTTACCGATAAAAATAAATTAACTTGCCGATATTTTGACTCTGACTTTGACTGTGACCTTGACCTTGGGGATATCGGAAACCCAAGGTCAGAATGTTGGCAGGTCTTCAATATGTTCACAGACACACATTTGCACGAATAATTCCAATATCCAGGCGTTAAGCGGTTACATAAAGGGTACCGGTAAATTGAATTCGGTATTTTGATGTGTTTTCTTTTACTGTAATCTGTTTTAGATAAACATGTTGTGGGCGGATGAAATAGTGGATTTATTTGTGATTCTAATAAAAGGTTTCTATTTTATTTTTATTTGAAATGATCCTAATTTGAGTACTATTTATACGCGTTGGTGTGGATGATTCTTTGGTGAGCTCTTTTCTCCACCGCTGCACCGTTACATTTCTATAACTTATTTTTATCAATTTATTTAACCAGATTTAATGAAACCTTTAGAAAGTAGACATACCAAAATTGGTTATATTACAGCTCCACTTACAAACATGACCTTGACATTAAATGTCAATCGATATTTAGTCTGAACCCATCTTCAGAAACCGCTTATTGTTTCTGACAGATTTTTAAATAGGGATGGTACTGTTGTTTAATTTAAAATATGATTAAGACTAAAATAATTGTTGTATAACATTTGATTTCCGAATAAGGACCTTCTCAGCAGCTGCAGATGTCACGGAGTCTGATTTTGTGCCCGATTGATTGCAATAAGATCGCCCAAAATTAAACATAACTGGGAAATGTGAGTGCACTGCTAGGTACACCTCTGTCCAACCCTTCGAGGATAACAGGCGTCATGTTATACATGGTAATGTGCAGAAATATATTACTCGTTTAAGTCGCGAATAAACTGGCTTCTTCTGGGTAAGCTTGTTCCATCGTCGGCCTCATCTCTGCCCTTTTTTATGTTTGTTCGGGCATAACTCCGTCACTTGCTAACCGATTTGAAAAATTCTTTTTTGTTAGAAAGGGTATACTTCCGAAATGGTCCCATAATTTTTTTATCGAAATTGGACAAACGGTTTTTGAAAAATCAACAAAACTAAAAAAAAAACTACATTGTCCACATTGACTCATGAACATGTGAACCACTAAAAAATAAAACCGACTTCGACAAAAATAAAACACAAAAAAGTGAAGAAAAAAAAAATCTGCTTCTGAAGTCGGTGACTTTTGTTTGTTTGATTTCATGTTTTTGCCACCGACTTCTGAAGCTGATTTTTTATTTATCACTTTTTTGTGTTTTATTTTTGTCGAAGTCGGTTTTATTTTTTATAAAAAAGTTTTTTTGTAAATTGATCTCCACCATTTTATAATCCAACTAGCTGATGCCCACGACTTCGCCCTCGTCAAATTATATACTAAAACCTTCCTCCAGAACCACTTTATCCATTACTGAAAACTACACGAACATCGGTGCAGAAGTTTTTGAGTTTATCGCGAAAAGACAAACAGACGCGTCGGTGGACTTGGTTTTATAATATTACTAGTGACCCGCCCCGGCTTTGCACGGGTGCAAAAAAGGTATTAAAACCTTCCTCTTAAATCACTCTATCTATTAAAAAAAAACCGCATCAAAATCCGTTGCGTAGTTTTAAAGATTTAAGCATACAAAGGGACATAGGGACAGAGAAAGCAACTTTGTTTTATACATACTATGTAGTGATATATAGTGATGATAGTGATGATTACAAAAGCGTATGGTTGACAACCCTACGTATATTTGTGTATTAGATTGATACTCGTTACCGTGGGAGTAATTGGTAGATAGAACATTCAATCGTTACAATAATTTAGACCCAATTATTTATCATATAGGGACTTTTATAATATACTAGCTTTAGAATAGTGACTTCCGGCAGATTTTTGGTTTATCTCGCAAAAAAAAAAAAACTATCCTATGTCCTTTCTCAAGTTGAAACTATGTCTGTACCAAATTTCATCAAAATCCGTTCAGCCGTTTAGGCGTGAAAGAGTAACAGACAGACAGACAGAGTTACTTTCGCATTTATAATATTAGTATGGATGTTTCTTGATTGCATTTGCACATTTAATGAAAAATATCAAATTTACCTTAGAAGGTAGGTTCTCTTCATAACATCGTTTGGTATTTTTTTTTTGATATTGATTTGATATATCATCAAATGACTCCTCCCGCTCTGAGCAGAGCAGTCAGTAGAAGTCAGCAGCAGTTAAAATGAGAGGTCTTGAGTTCGCACTTGAGACCTGTGACTTGGCAGTCTGACGGTCACCACTATGTACCTATATAGTGATTTCTTCTACTAACACTATGTTAAGACTTTTACAAACATACGGATCTTGTATATGTAGGTACATAAAATGTGATCTAAAATAAATATATATTATTTAACCTTTTGTGCGCTGATACGTGTGATGTTATGACGACGATGATATTGATAGATAGAAAGAAAGAAAATTGTGTTTATTTGGCATCTAAAACAAAAAACAGTGTTTATATTTGTAAAGGTCAAAAGTATTTGATATGCTAGGAAAATTATTTTGTTTAAGCTTTTATACGACGGTTATGTAAATGGCAAGAACTTTTTTAACATACCTACAACGTTTTATTGATTGTTCAAAATATAGAAAAAGTTTTTCTCTTTGCTCCCAGAAACCTCTTAATTACTTTCAAAAGAGTCAACGTAACCAAAACAAACATAATAAAAAACATCTATGTTTCCGTTCGCCCAATTTGCATGTCACGTTTTTTTTCTTTGTTTTTATTTACGTTTCTTTTTACCCTTTAATCAGTGTTCGTATTTTGTATTCAAACAAAAATAGCGAATGTACGCATTGTAACGTAATGTTATTCTACACGGCGTTTTTGGACGAAACATTTTTTTTTGCGCCCGTTTTCGATGCAAAATCGCGAGTACGGTAATGGTCTAATATTTGTTTTTGAACAATGGATTTAAGGCGCTGGTATTTTTGATGTTCATGTTTTTGTATTGACTGGTATATTATTGAGTCTGATTGCTTTGCTCTAAAAGAAAACCACTTACCTCCCCCCCCCCCCCCCCTCACGGAACAAATATTTGTATGGCCTACAGATAGTTGTTTCGGGTCTGGGTGTATTTGCGCATGTGAGTTTAATGTTTGTGAACGCACCCACGATACAGGAGAAATTCCTAATGAGGGGCAAAGTTTAAAAAAAAACACAACTGAAGATATTATTTTTCACATTTGACATGAATCATCATCATCTGCCGACCCTTTTCCCAACTGATTCGGGGTCGGCTTTCAGTCTAACCGGTTGCCCAGTATTTTACATTGAGCCTATCTGACCTCCACGACACAGTCAGTCCTGGATAATACGACACCCCTTGTTAAGGTTTAACTACTGACATTTTAAATTCAATGCAAAATTTGAAAATTTTAATTTTGTTATTAACATACTATTTCCGCTTTAATTTTCATTAATTATTATTCAAGTGCTGTGCACACCTATAACAGTAATAGTCCTCCTGACCGTTTTTTCGGTCACGGCGGCCAATCTCAGCGGAGATTATAAGTGACGAATTCGCCGCAAAACTATCAAACAGAAGATATTAATAATAATAATAATAATATTCCACAACTATCACACAACGCCATCTAGTCCCAAGCTAAGCAGAGCTTGTGTTATGGGTACTAGACAACTGATAAACATACTTATATATTTCTAAATACATACATATTATAGATAAATTACACCCAGACACAGAACAAATGATCGTGCTCATCACACAAACATTTGTCCTGGGTGGGAATCGAACCCACGACCTCCGGCATAGCAGTTAGGGTCACTAACCACTAGACCAACAGGCCAGTCAAATGTATGTAATGTAAGAATTTAGTGAATAAGTCGTTGATGTGTCAATAAATAAATAAGGTTGTTTGTCAGACTTTCGGACCACTGACGACCTGTAACGTTTAACTAAAATACTTGTATTGAACATTATTTATTATCCAACCCTAGTTTCCCCGCAACTATACTCGCGTTATTTTCGGAAATTATCTGACGGGATCGTCTTGATCAATATAGTCACTTATAATCGGGGTAATTTATCTACCAATTAGTGAAATAATTTTCGAAATCGAATCAGTAGTTTTAAAAATTATCCCTTTTATTTAAAGACTAGCTTTTGCCAGCGGCTTCGCCCGCGTGAAAATATCGATTTTCCATACAAACTTTCATCCCCTATTTAACTCACTTAGGGGTTGAATTTCAAAAAAACCTTCCTTATTCCTTGTCTACGTTATAAAGGGAACCACTGTGCAAAATGTCAGCTTTCTAGGTCCAAAGCTGGGCGTTGATGAGTCAGTCAGTCAGTCAGGACTTCTCTTTTTATTTGTATAGATAATATAGATAGATAGATAGATAGACTATAGAAAGCCAGCTGATAACTGATCAATCTATATACCTAGGTAAACAAGATGGCTGCCTATCGTAGTTACGTATTACCTAACAAGATCCTGTAACTCATTACGTAACAATTAGTCTGAAGTTTCTAACTAAAATAATTACGATCTATCGCTCACAGGTTTAATAGTGCTAGTTAGTCTTAACTTTGTAAAACTGGGAAAAATATTTTAGTACTAATACTAGATTAGTAGCTACTGATGTGTAGACTCCCTCGTGTGCTGGTGACTATGTGGTACTGGGTTTGATTCCCGAGTCAGGCAAAGTGTTATTGGGTTTTTCCGCCTGTAACTTTCCAGTAGCAGCCACGGAGTTTGTACCTGATGATGATTGATGGCAACCGGATCGATCGGTATACTATTAGGTACACGCCTGCCTCACCCTTTGGGGATTGCAGGCGTGATATTATAATTGGATGCTTTCGGAACTTTCGATATGGATGATTTCGATAGGAACTCGACCCTTTCCCAAACCCTGCATTTCTTCCGCTTTTATGCATTTCGCTCTTCAAACGAATATATTTCAAGCAACCAATCATCCCAAGAAATAAATAATATTTTTGCAAAATGAAATTCTCTCAAAGTAACACAAATATTTGAACTTAGTTCACAGTTGGGTGCACGAACTGGGAAATTCACTTTTTTTTCATTTAAGTTTAAAATTAAGCGGTGAGCAACTTAATGAGTTCTCGGCAACCAAATGAGGTCGGTACCTCACACCCCGACAACTGTCGACCCTCGACAGGGTTGCTAGTTGTTATGTATGTCCGGTTTAGAGGAACTTTTAAATTGCTTAGAAATATCTTAACCCTTTTTACCCTTGACTATGGGAAATAATTATACCTCGGGAGAATTTGTAATACCAAAATGAGGACTTTTCCAAAAAAATACAACTAAAAGTACGATTATTTTAAACGATACAAGTAGATTATTTTGAACCTCCTTTCTCATCATCGGTTTAGCCCTTTCTCATCTGTGTTGGTGTTGGTTTCCAGTCTAACTGGATGCTACTGAATGTAATGTATGTATTTTGACATGAAACGTCTGCCTATCTGACCTCCCAGATCAAACTGTAAGCAATGCTCGGAAATAAACCCGCTAGTATTCGAAAACAATAACAATTTCTCTTTGAACCCTCGACTACTTAAGTAGTTTAAGTTACACACCAGTTTACTAAATACCTCCTATTGTGGAAAACATCCCTAATGCTTCGGAACACAGCTTTCAGTACAAACAACAACAACAAATAACAAAATGCTCTCAAATACAACAACATGACAGCCCTGACTAGGCTACCCTGAGTAAAACTAGATCTGCTACAAAATAAACAATTTGGGAAGTTATTACCCGACTTATGAAATGGAGAGTGTTATGCAACGCAACAAAACGAATATTAGAAGTTTTTTCATGCAGACAGGAGTGTGTAAGGATCGTAGTAGATGGCGTACTGTGGTTGCTGCCTACCTCTTGGGAAAAAGGCGAGAGTTTATGAATGAACACTGATTGCTAAATTGCTGAAAACAATCTATGTAACGTATATGAAGAAGATAATATGTGTAAATCTGTCTTCTTTGAAACACTTCCTTCAACACATACACATCTACATTCAAATACACTCTACACAAACCTTTTAATTGTAACTTTGCATGTTTCCATTAGTTAAGTAGGTGAGTTTAAATATTGTTTAGACGAAGTAACCGAATGATTACTGAACTACGCACGAGTGCACTTATAATGTGTCATCAACGCTGTTAAAACTAGATCCCACGACACAGGGTACCCTAGTGTGGGGTCTAGCGCTACTTAATTGCACCATATCTGTACTCTTTTTTTTATCTTACATTCTTTAATTGTTGTGCTTAACGTGTCATCCAATGTGTCTAAATAAATTAAATTATTATTATTTAAATTATTAGTTCTTCTTGAATCCACTTATGACTCAGACTTTGTCCGAGCTGTACGTAGCAACCTGAACAGCTCTGTCGTTTGCACCCCACAGGACATGAATGAAGCGTGCAATTAGTCCCGTCGGGGCTGCTGGTTGTTCGAAAGAGATACCGCAGCCTCGGCACAAGGGCTAAGAAAGAACATGGGTGGTTTTTAGTCAGTAGAAGTCTGACACTCCCTTTCGCTCTGCCCAGAGCGGGAGGGGTTATTTGATGATTTCCCACCCCCAAAAAAAAAGAAAAGCGTGCAATTAATTGCACGACGGGCATGAGAGGAGGTGTGGCTTATCCTGTGCTAGGGCTCCAGACTCTAACTCAAACTCAGAAACACTTACAATAACAAAAAAAAAAAACATATCGGAAATAATATCTCTTCTTTTGAAAGAAGTTAGAATAAAAAAAAGCTAAAGAAATTAACACGACAACCCTGGCGGCTGTTTTATGAATAAAACTACGAGTACATCTGCTCTAAAGTAAACTATTTGGAAGTCAGTTTGTAGCAGATTTCACTTTGAAATATTAAATACTCTACCGGATCTTAATATTAAGGGTGACTAACCTCTCTTCGAGATTTTAATGAAGTTAGGTCTTGAGCAGTATCTTTGTTCACTCTGGATTAGATTTAAGGAATACGACCTCATATACACAATTATATTTGAGATCCGAATCCTAATTTTTTTTTTGTTATATAATAATTAATATGTAATCTCCGAAGGTTTAAGAAAAGGTGCACCTACTAGAATACCCATATATACCAGTATATATTTAGGTCCATGTAATAGAGGGTACAACAACACACAAACATATAAGAACTAATCATTAATATAATATTTGTTTGTTTTCAGGTACGTCAAGATTCATCTACGATTGGAATTCTCAACCAACGGGTAGGTATTGTTTTATACTTCCCTAAATAAAACAGGGGTAAAATTTCTAGAAACCTAAGCTACCATAACCAAGAACGTAAACCAAACAGATCACCATGAAATATCCACGACCGTCCATCACGGCTAAGTAGTGCAAGATTTTGATCAAACTTACAGCCGTCTGCCAGACTCCTCAGACCCTCAGTCGTTAGACTCCATCATTTACACATTTCTTTCAAAAGAATCTCGACAATTTACTCCACTGGCTGAATCTAAACGGCTTCGGAATTACCAAAATCGTTTAACCCAAAAAAGTTTTCAAACTTTTGTCATTTTCTGCAGTGCTTTGGGATTTTTCTTATCCGAAGTGCACTTATTTAAAACAATAGTGCATGGTTGTTATTCAAGATGGGGTCTGGTGGATAAGCTTACGGCTGCTTTTCCACCAGAGATGTGCTATGCTACGTTGCTATGAATGCGTTTGATATCCACCAATCATATGCATTGGTGCACATAGCTTAGCACTGGTGAAAACGGACTCAATTAAGCTATTTTTTATATGGAACTAGATTTTGCCAGCGGCTTCGCCCGCGTGGATGTCGGAAAACAACAAAAATTACGATTTTCCATACAAACTTTCATCAACTATTTAACTCCCTTAGGGGTTGAATTTCGATAAATCCTTCCTTATTCCTTGTCTACATTATAAAGGGAATCTTTGTGCAAAATTTCAGCTTTCTAGGTCCAAAGGGTTTGGGCTGGGCTCTGATGAGTCAGTCAGTCAGTCAGGACTTCTCTTTTTATTTATTTATTTATTTATTTTATTTATTTTACAATTTATGTACACACAGTAGACGGCACAGGAAATTAACATTAACATAATACTTGAGTACAAAGGTACCGCTTATTTCTTAAGAAATTTCTGCCAGCAGACCTGCTAAAGGAGAAATGACGAAGAAATGTAGACAATAGTGTATGAGAATGAGAAAAGGAAAAGAATAATGCATTTATGAGCCTATTAACTAACTTAACCTAAAATAATAAAATACACATATGAATAAAATATAGATATATACTTAAATAAATACATAATGCTAAGATACATAAACAAATAAAATAAATATGTATATATTGAATCATACTGGAGAGGACAGGTAGTGTTCTTTGACTCTAGTTTTAAATAAAGATATAGTCTTTAAGTCTCGGATGCTAGGCGGAAGTGAGTTCCACAACCTTACAGCATGGACAGAGAAGGAATATGAGTAATAGCTGGATTTATGAGGATGGGATTTAAGTAAGGTTCGAAGGTGCGATCTACATGGTGCGTCAGCAGGACGGGCATAGGAGAAACGCTCACGCAGGTAAGAAGGATAGGACGGGTTGTGTAGAATCTTGAAGAGAAGACATAGGATCCTAGTGTTCCTGCGAAGGCGGATTGGGAGCCACTTGAGTTCTTTGCGAAGGTGAGATACGTGGTCATATTTACGCAGACCAAAAATAAAACGAATACTTAAATTTTGCAAGCGCTCAAGCTTATTTAATAGCTCCTCAGTAGCATCCAGGTAGCAGGCGTCGGCATAATCTATAATCGGCTGAATAAGTGATTGAGTTAAGACAATTTTAGTTTTCAACGGCAGCAGACTCTGAAGGCATTTCAGCGAATGAAGTGAAAAATGCACTTTACGACTGACCTCGTTGACTTGAGCTCGCCACGACAGATTGGAATCGATGGTTACTCCCAGATCTTTAGCTGTATCTGTGTAGACGATGCTGTGTAGGCGATTTTATTTACATAGATATAAATATATATAAGATAGATAGAAGATGCGTGCTATGGATGTGTGCTATGGATGCGTGCTATTGCTATGGATGGACAACGCCGCGCCGCCCTCGCCGCTTCCCTTCTATCGAAACTTATCATAGCTCGAGCTGCGCATCTTCCTCGCACAGTTACATAGCTTAGCATCAGTGTAAACGGTCACATAATTTCACAGCTTAGCTATTACATCTTCGCCGCATAGCTGCATAGCACATCTCTGATGGAAAAGCACCCTTATCCTGTATAAAAGAGCTGCATGAAGGTCCATATAATTATGTATATAATGCTGCCGCGATACAACGCCAGCGGTTCATATTTGAGAGATATTTAGATTCTTGTGCTGACCTTACGGAGAAAAACAATAATGGTAGTGAATTTCTATTTACATATTTTTAAATAAAGTCGATTTTCTGACTTTTCTGTGAAACCACGTTATTTTTACTAAACTACGAAGTAGTTTGTAGTGAAGTGGTTTTTAAACCGGTTTTCACCACCGGTTAGAGTATTTATTCCAAAAGATTTGTGTTCATAATACAGTTGATAAGTTATATGAATAACTTACTTAATAGAGAAATCTCGATATAATGTTTTTTAAACGTTGCCCCTACCCTAAGAATTTCTTCCGTATCTTGGGTGCCTTTACAAACATTTATACTCACATACACAAACAGGCAGTCTCAGAAACAAGTAATAGACCACACAAATAATTGTTCCGAGCGGGAACCGAACTCGCGACACGCAGTCCAACAGCCAAACGCTTGGTAACTGCGCCAATCTTGCCGTCAAAATTGTATGTCTAAATAACAGTACGAAGGGTGGGTTTAAAATATGTAAGTTAGATTCTAAGAGTTGTTGAAAGCTTTCATCAAGATTTAGATATTAAACGGAAAGTCTTGAATTTTTAAACAACTTTTGCTATTTCAATTAACTTGAAACACCTTGAAGCCTTTAAGAAATGTTAAAAACTCCACAGTAAATAGTAGTAGCAGAAGTCAAAACCTATGTACAATAAATGTGTGTAGTATAATATGTTATTTTCCTATTCTGTGTGTCTATAAATAATAAAATAAAGGAAAATGTACCCACATCAGAGCAGCTTCGCCATAACCACGCATGTTATTTAAAAATAACCATGATAAAAACTAAACGCCCCACAAACAGAACAAACCTTCTCATCTCCTGCCATTCTAAATGAATCTCGCTGACGGCAAACTAGCTAATCTTCGTAAGATCCTATCCTACAAAGACGAACTCAATCTAGACGCAGTCTGGCGCATTTCCTAGGTCTAAACAAATTTCAGGCGCTGCACATAGAGGCTCTCATCAAATATACTGAAATAGGGAAAGGGGAACCTTTGTGGCAAACGGTTTGCGTGCAGATGTTGGGTGGGGCTGCTGTTGCAGCGGGAGCCGGAGGTGAGTTAGGTACAGGGAGGTTAGGTAAAGAGGTTATTTAGACTAGATAAGTTAAAAGAGTTTTTAGATCTCTAGTTGTTAGATTTCTTGGAATGTAAATTGAGATAGAACTGAGATTGTTGATAAAAGCTTTTGTAAGTTTCAAAGGTATTTAAGTATTTTAGAAGATCTCTTCATTAAGTAGATTATGTTCTGAGACACATTTGTTTTTTTTTTGTTTCTCGTTACCTACATTGTAACATCTTGATCTTTATACCATTGATTCTTCTGAAGATATACGATTGGAAAAGTCATTATCTACATTACATGAAAAGTATCACAAAGCTTGCTGTTTAAAAAACTATATACTTCCCTAAGCACTCGCATACATCATAAAGTCACGCCTTTCCACACGACGGAAAGCAGTAACTATAAAAATAATATTCAAAATTCAAATAAGGTCAATGTATCGATCGAAAATAGAAAAGGTTCTATCATTGAGGAACTAACCTCAGCGTTACAATACCCGCTAACACTGCGCCCACTCCCCAAAGCCTGTAATCTCTCTGGTTGGTAAAGCTCACGCTCCACTGCAGCAAGATTTAACTTTTCAAAACACCGAGGTTCAGTTGCTTTGTAATCCTGCAAGTCATAACTAACGTTGCAACGGAGTACTACCTAATTGTCTGTATTTTATATACGCTTGCTATATTGTTATGGTATATCTTGTGGGCTCCAACTCAGGCAGGCGCATTGCTTTGTGTAATTTATTTCATTACCACTGCTCTCAAAACGGTGAACGAAAACATCGTGTGGAAACCGGTATGTCTTAGAACCAAAAAATTCGAAGACATGGTGTCATCTACCAACCCGCACTATAAGGCACGCTCGGTGGACTATGGGATATAATCCACCACGCGTGTCGTACGTGTCTATATAGGAGAGGGATGAGCTATTATAGAGAGCAGGCCTGAGTCCCTGCAGTAGGAACATTATAGGCTGATGATGATTAGAGTACTGTCTCGTTGGTCTAGTGATGATGGTCGCAAGCTTATATAACACTATCTTTTGACCGCGGCTTCGCCCGCGTGTGAAAATGACGGTTGAATATAATATATATTTAGGTATATATATTATATATATATATCCACCACGCGGGCCCAGTGTGGGCTGCTAGATGTCACATGTCTTCGAATGATTTGGTTCTAAGACATGCCGCATGCCGTTTTCTCACGACGTTTTCCTTCACCGTTTTGAGAGTAGTGGTGATGAAATAAATTACACAAAGTAATACGCCTGTCTGGGTTGGAACCCACAACTTACTGTTGGTAAGTTGGGGCCGCAACTACTGGGCCACCAATGCTCTACTGAAATAATATCTCGTAACGCCATTCACTAAATTATTAAACCTCTTTATTCCATCTACATTCATTAACGCAACCTACACGCTCATCAAAGGCAAATCTCCTAATCATCAATATATATCCGAAGAAATGTTCCGACAACGGAACAAATACCTAATTCCAAGGGGCTTAAGGCGGCTAATCGCGTGCTTATCGACACAAAGGCAAGTTCAATTACTTAACAGAGTCTAAGTTGGACGTATAGTCTGTAACCAGAATTAACTGATCCCTCTTCTCATACCATTTGCTCTCTTCATTTTTGTTTGAGAGGTCAGGTAATGTTGGTTACTGAACGAACAACCTCTTTGGAGCGAACAGAAGAGGATGTCCATTTCGAAAGTTGTACAAAGCAATTTCGATTCTATCCAAGTTATATGTAATAGAAGAATCGTTATTTCTTTTATACTATATCAAAAGGAAAAAGTTAATTTCTGTAATTTTTGCTTGTCCAATCGGTATTTGTTATTGAATCTGAGGTTTTTCTGTTGTAATGCCATCATTGAAATTGGTTTTTATTAAGTTTGGAGTGAGATTGATTGATTCTATATTTGACTGGTGAAATTTCTAGATTGAAAAGTCTAGATTTCAATCGTCCAAATGAGGGATAATCCAGGTCTACACTTTCTTTAGTCTGATTTAATAACATAATTCTAATTAATAATCATTAACTGGGTTGTGGAGGTCGGATAGGCAGACGCTTCATGATCGTAGGGCAAAATTCGGGTTGCCACTTGATTAAAATAAAGACTTATATTTAGTATTGTTTTGAATTTTGGACTCGTCTTGACTTTTCGGGGGTTAATAGGTGTGACTACGATATTTATATAAACCAAATATTTAACATCAATGAATTCTAAAATATACAGACTAACCAGTTAAACATTTAATAAATACTCTTATTTTTAATATCATCACAGCAGAAATGACTAGAAACAGTTTCATAATAAATAAAACCTCGAGTGTCATCATCAAGACTCCATCTTTGTCTCCATAAAAAAATATTCGCATTTTATTGAAGCTTATCTCCTTTGCGAGTTCATAAAGAAATTACTCATTCTCTCTCAGTTGGATTCCTTCACTCGTTTTCCAATTGCGAACAGGGATTTTCTGTGCTCACTTAGTCGCTTAGAAATTGTGGAAATGGACAAAGGAATTCGAGCACAGTGTTTTAAATACCTCTCTGTGTCGCACTTTAAAATGCCTGTATAGATAACTTTGAATTTATTGCGGTGTGAATGGTATTCGCGATGGGGTGCTGTTTTTAGGGTTCCGTACCTCAAAAGGAAAAATAAACACCCTTGTAGGATCACCTTTGCACTGCCTGTCTGTCTGTCTATCTGTAAACGCCCTTTATTTCGGGAACGCATGGAGGTATCGAGTTGAAATTAAAACCAGAAACTCAGGTCTATAGACCCTTAAAGCTGTGGATAATTCAAACATCTAAGTTAATGTAAAAAATGTTCGGTCGTTTATGCCGCAAAAAACGTATATTTCAACATTCTCAAACAGGTTAACCTATGTATATTAATGAATTTTGGTGAGAAGCAAAATCTTAAAGCATTTAACAAGGGACAAATCCGAAAACCATAAATATGTAGTTTAATAACCAAATACCTACCTACAAGTTTATACGGAATCCTCGATGCGTGACGTCAACTCGCACTTGGCCTGTATTTTTTTATTGATGTGCCTCCGGAAAACATACAGCATTGTTTATGAAGAAGAAGCAGTGTATACTTAGCCTTTTGCGCGGTCAATAGTACGGATACTTTAGTTTAATTTAATATCGGCAGGTGGCGCAAGTATCGCCGATGTCATATTTAATCTATGCCAGCTAGGACGCGGGAACCGCTGTCACTTTTCGAATTCATAGCGTTGTGTACTTTCGCCGCGTGCGGTCGAAATCCAAAAATTTTCGGTTAATCGAATAACCTTTTTAAAAAATCTATTTACCATTGCGTTAGACATCTTAGTAGTGCATTAACTATTGATTTATTTTCAATCTTAACTTTAAAATAACGGTTTTATCGTTATGAATCCCGAGCCGAGTGACGAACCCGAGGAGGCCACCGCCGGGGCCAATCGGTCGATCGTTTTGAACTCGCGGACTTCCGAGAGGGATCAAGAAAAGGAGGACTCTTCGTGCAGCAGTTCATCGGACACCGAACGAGAGGAACCTCCTCGAATGAAACAAAAGCGGGATTCACAGGTAACCGTCGATCCTCGGATCGACGCGTTATACAACCAGGTCAGTTTTCTTACAAACTTTATAATGCACCAAAATTACGAACCGAATACTAATGTGAACACAAGTGACGTAACAGCGGATGTTATCCACAATATTTTAATGAATAATACATCAACAGAAACGCGTAGGTCGTTGGAGTTTGCAACATTTTAACACTCCTACGTGGAAACATATCCGTTATTTTAGGCATTGGTAGAACAGCCCGATTTTTCTGGGATTTTGAAATTTAAAAATTAACGACGAACTGTTTAGTCTTAACAAAGGAAAAGATTTCTTGGCACCAACGGAAGACATCATGGCTGCAACTACCAACGCCTCGCTACATCAAAGGGAGCTTTTACAATCCGTTTTACAGGGTATCATGATTGGGTTCACAATAACCTTACTGAGTTACAGGGCGATAAAAAAAATAAAAAATAAATAAAAAAAAAAAAATTTTGAAACATTCGATAATTAATCGGTTTACAAATTGTTTGAACATACCTTGCCAATAATTTGCAGTAAAAGAATAATTTAAAAGTTCCGGATAAAACTGTTCCAGTTATGAATTTTTATTTGACATGACAAAACTATTATGTCACTAGTCCCTCGGAGGGCCTCATTTCTAGTTATCACCACCACAGGTTCAAAAACCTAAGGAACAGTTCAAAACAAATACAGGCTTCAGGCACAAAATAATAGAAATACATAATAATTTTCGAGATACCTACAAAAAAAAAAAAAAATCGTTTTATTCATTTTGAAACATAGACGGAAAAAGTGAATAATCGACACATTTCAGGGGAGGTCATCTAACTCTGTTCAAAAACCGTTGGCAAGCACTTGGTGCAATAAATTCATAATCATAGCAGTTCCGGGGTTCCACATACATACACTTTACAAAAAACTTCTGTTAATGCCAACAACAAGGTTCATGACACAATACCCTGCCAAACCATCCTGTGCAATGTCACAGATAATCAAGGATCTATCGCATCAAAATGTTTTGAGACTAGTTAGTCTACGAAAACGCCCAGTTTTCTCTCCAAGCTTTTTCTACGGAAGAAAAGCGATGAAGCGATGCGGTCAGTTTTCGATCTTCGAGGATCGAACAAGTTCGTCAAAACAAAACATTTTCGTTTTATTTCTCACGCCTCTGTCCCAGATTTGCTGACTGGATGATAAAAATAGACACATCAGGCCTTTCGCCTGTTATACGTGATTACATGTCTACCGTTCGAACTGGCCTCAGGGCCACACCTATTTTACTCTGTAACTTGCTGGGTCGCGGAGACCTTGCAGGCGAAGGAATGTCGAGTGCTAGTGTACCTAGACGACTTCCTTTTGGTCAATCAAGACCAATCCAAGTTATGTCTTCAGGCTGCGGAAGTCGTGAGACACTTGGAACACCTGGGCTGGCAAATCAACTACCAAAAATCTGTTTTGGTTTCATTTCGGGACTTTCGGACTGGCTTTAGTGCCATACCTATTTTCCTCCGTAACTTGCTGGGTCGCGGAGACCTTGCGGGCGAAGGAATGTCGAGTGCTAGTCTACCTAGACGACTTCCTTTTGGTCAATCAAGACCAATCCAAGTTATGTCTTCAGGCTGCGGAAGTCGTGAGACACTTGGAACACCTGAGCTGGCAAATCAACTACCAAAAATCTGTTTTGGTTTCATTTGATGATAAGAATAGTTGGTCGCTGAGTTGAACACAAGACAATGTTTGTTATTTGTTATTTGTGTTCTTTCTCCAAAATTAGTTTACTGTTATGTTATGTATTTATTATTTTATTTTTACATTGTTTACACTTACTTTGTAATTTGTATATACTTTTGTTTATTACTGATTGTGTCTGTAGTAAATCTTAAATTTAACTGACACCTTGCTATTGTATCGAGTCTGGTTCTTCTAACCAACCAAACAGACAGATGTGTGCTGGGGAGTTTGTTCCGCCACTTCTTCTTTCCAGCTAAACACTAGGAAGTGCCGATGGGTGGGCGTTTTTGGGGGACTGTCTTATAAAAAAATGTAAATACAGTGAAACCTGGTTAAATGTGTCTCAGATATTCAATTTGTTTCATGGGACCCCAGTATGAGTTCCAGTTATAGAGATTTCTCACTTATCCATGTCCCAGTTAGCCAAATTTCACTGTAGTAAAGTAAAGTAAAGTAAAGTAAATTTTGACCTTCGAAAAGTGCTGATTATCAGCCTAGTTTGAATAAATGAATTTTGATTTTGATTTTGATTTCGGGACTTTGGGACTGGCTTCAGTGCCACACCTATTTTCCTCCGTAACTTGCTGGGTCGCGGAGACCTTGCGGGCGAAGGAATGTCGAGTGCTAGTCTACCTAGACGATTTCCTTTTGGTCAATCAAGACCAATCCAAGTTATGTCTTCAGGCTGCGGAAGTCGTGAGACACTTGGAACACCTAGGCTAGGCACCAGGCATAAAATAAATTATTCACTAGACCGGTCATTGGTGAAAAGTCGCATAAATCTCAGAGAGCGGCAAAGTGTACTGGGTCAGTTTAACAAAACACGGCCCAGTCAAAAACATCCGTTGCCTCAAGTTGTGTATCAAGAGATAATGTGGTGGCGCGGAGCCACAAGTCACGCATTGTCTATACACAAAAAAAAGCCTGCTACCCACTTCCTTGCGACGGACGCTTCGGATTAGGGTTGGAGTGCCCACATGGACGTAAGTCTAATATCAGGTGCATGGGTAACTTACCAAAACAGATGGCACTGCAAAAAAAAAAAGGAACTGTTTGCAGTAATAGCGGCAATCAGAATTAATGCGAAGAAGTTGCAGAACTCGCACGTGCTGGTCCAATCAGACAACCGAACCCTGATTGCATATATCTGAAAGGAGGGAGGAACAAGCCCATTATCTTCTTGGGAGATACAATATAATAGTGAACAGGCTATCACGGGGGAAACAACCCGTGGAATGACATATTCTATCTCGAGCAATAGTGGAACTGTGGAAGTCTTTCGAAAGTGGGGGCTTCCAGAAATCGACTCGTTTGCGACACGAGAAACCGCGGTCGTAAACAACTACGTATCTCTAGACTGCAGAGATCAATCCGCAAGTTATATAGATGCCTTCAACAGACCATGGCATAATGGGCGAGCGTGGGTATTTCCTCCACCCAGCTTTCTGCCAAGAGTTCTGGCACAGCTGAACAATGCAACTGGAATTTAGTTAGTAGTAGCCCCAGAGTGGCATCGAACGTTCTGGCTTCAAGACCTGAAATCCAGGGCTCTGGACCACCCACACGAATTCCTGAATCTGTCTGAGTCCATGTTATAATAATATCACAGCCTCCCCTACAGGTACAGACATTGATCCTGCAAGTCTGGAAAATGGGGGGGGGGGGTGCCCAAATAAAAGGTCCACACAGGAGAAATGTCCAAATCCTACTGATATTTCATAATTCTCCTAAATTCTAATTCTTTTTCAATTCTTATTATTTTCATTTTCCTAAAGAAAATTTGTCCTACAGTACTATTCTTGTCCACAAACCAGCAGCCTTAACTTTTTGCGGCGCTCATGGGCTCATGTACAACAAAGCAACAAAACTTTTCTAATTTTATTAAAAAATAAACCCTTGGAGCAATAGGAGTAGTTAAACCAAAAGAAATACGACTATCGCTCACGTGGGATCCTCGTTTCGTACACATTGTTCGATCTAGCACGTCGAGCAGCCACAGTTTTATTGCTGGCATCAGGCCGTAGGGTTCACGACTAAACCTTACGGAAAATTTCAAAAGACAGCTTTTTGATGATGGTGACAATATCTATTTTATACCTTCATTTGGGTCGAAACCGATAAATATTGTTATCGTCAGTCCGCATGGATCTAGATCTTTTTATGAGTAGCAATAAAGCTATGCTTAAAGTTGCACACGATTTTTAAGTTAGTGCGTGATGTTGACTTGCTGCACGCGTTGGTGCAAACTGTAAGTGTGGCAAGTACAGCTTAAATAAATAAATAAATGGAAACTTTTACAACATAATGATAAAAATATATTGTAGTTACTTTAATTAGCTCTTAATAGCAAAAAACTAAAACAAAAAGATATGAAGTTGCCAATTTAAACTATCTATTTATCACTATATTAAGTAATACAAAAGCTGCCCCACGCACTGTGATTGGGAACTGGGTACACAGTTCTCAGAGATAGGGGCATTCATGCATCTCCGGGAAGCTGTAGGTCAGCAGTAGCTTCCTTAAACTGGTTAGATAATCAACCAATTGACGAAATCTTATCACGGGGTAATTGGAAATCATCCAATACCTTCTTTAATCATTACTTTCGCGAGGTAGAACTCCCTAAGGACCATCGTAATACATTTTTCAATACATTTACTGCTATTTACAACATTTGAATTTGTTTGTATGTAGAACATCTAAACCGAGATTATTGCTATAAATCGGTGAAGATCTAAATATCTTTTTTTAAATACTGTTCGTTGCTACTGTATCTACTTAATTCTTTGAATTTACATTTAATAATCATCATAGCGTTGTGTTTTACCTATAACTACTTACTAGTAATCACCAGCAGATAACAAACACGTCTTCATAAACAATGCTGTATGTTTTCCGGAGGCACATCAATATACCGGTTTTACATAAAAATAAAACCGATATTATGTGCCGAGAGGGAAAACATACAGCATTGTAGGAAGTCCTTCCTGGTGAAGACTATGAATTCGAAAAGTGACAGCGGTTCCCGCGTCCTAGCTGGCATAGATTAAATATGACATCGGCGATACTTGCGCCACCTGCCGATATTAAATTAAACTAAAGTATCCGTACTATTGACCGCGCAAAAGGCTAAGTATACACTGCTTCTTCTTCATAAACAATGCTGTATGTTTTCCCTCTCGGCACATAATATCGGTTTTATTTTTATGTAAAACCGGTATATTATTGCATTATTTTTAGGTATTTCTGCTTACGTTTACAAACGGATAATTAACGAGGTATTTTTAGTTAAAAGACTTTTCTTTCTTTTTGTTTTTCAGTAAGTTCTTTTTTCAAACGATTTACCTTCGTTTTCTTCCCCTTTGTGTTTCGCACGTACGTTTCTCATTCCCGTGTCTTTACTTGCAAATGTTTGTGTTATTTATTTATTCCTGCTTATGTAAGTACCCAGATGTTGCCGACGAGTTATAGTATCCCTAAAACGATCGCGTTTAATTTATCGGGTAACTAATGCCAGTTAATTCGTAACTAGGAGATAGTTAAACATCGCATATCATCACGCCTGTAATACCCGAAGGGTTAGGCAGAGGATTACTTTATAATATGTAATAGTACACCCACATTTCGCCACTTTTGAGATAGATAATAGTACATTGTTCACCGAGAGGAGAAAGTGAAAATGGCGCCAATGGCGTCTGCAATTTTCACGTGTTCTTTTTTCAAATTGTTGCAGTTAGTGAATCTGAGCGGGAGAGAAAAGTGTATGAAAATCCATTCTCTCCCGCTCAGATGCGTTTTCTCCCCGCATATTTGTTCGATATGCAATGACGTACTTTCTACCGTTTTGATAAAGTATCAAGGTGCTTTCCAAGCAGGTGTAGTATAAACGTTCTTTGTATAGACAAATAGACACACTACCTCGTTGGTGTAGTGGTCGCAAGCGCGACTGCTGAGCATGAGGTCCTGGGTTCGATTCCCGGGTCGGGCAAAGTGATATTGGGTTTTCCATCAGGAACTTCTCAGTAGCAGCCACGGAGTCCGGAGACCGGTTGATGGCAATAGGCTCGTCAAGGCTAGGCAGATGATAATTATTTTCTTCTCTCTCAGATCCAGCCTGTCCCCTTACCCTTCTTCCCTTCTTCTTCTTCTTATCGTGTGGACAGTAAGGTCTAACGACCCCACACACCCTAGTGTCAGAGATTCTAAACCGCCGCAAGGGCCTCTGACGCATGGTTTGACGACCGCCATTTGGCGGCCGGGACCACCGGCTTATACGTGCCTTCCGAAGCACGGAACCATCTTTTTATCAGACAATCAGGTGATTCAAGCCTGCAATGTCCTAATCAAACTGGAACCCACGACCACCGGGTCACAAGGCAACGCCTAAACCACTCGACCACGGAGGCAGTTCGAGTTCAGTTCCCCTTACCCTGTCCCCTAGTGACGCCCTAAGCCAAGGTCCGTACCCTACAGAAGGTGCCCTTAGCCAGCAGTCACTTAGTCTATAAGTTAGACACCTGACGGAGGTCTTAAATTCAAGGCATCTAGTTAAGGTGAATCCTCCAACCAGCCCGCGAAATTCAAATTTTCTTAAGTTTTTTGCAATTTGCAGGCCAGTGATAGGTGGTATGTTGATGAACATTTGATTCGCGGCTGTAAGACGTATGTAGTTACAGAATTATAATCATCAAAATCATTAATACAACCCTCCGAGCTCATAAGAAAATTTGAATTTCGCGGGCTACCCTGGAACATCAACCTTAAACAGAAGCCAGCCTCATTAGGTGATCTACGCGAAAAAACCTGTTCTACCAATCAAATTATATCTACCCTTTTCGTTTTATAGTGATGACCCATTATGGCCGAAGTAGCAAGACTGTTGAATAGCAGTCAGCTGTTTCAATTAATTATAGATAATTATTCTTTTGTAGACAACAGCAGATGGCAAGCGCGGATATTAAATCGCGAAGATCAATACACAATTATATCATAACAGATGCTTAACATGCACTTGTACCGTCAAGTACCTCAATGTACCTTACTGCCGTTAAAATAACTGCTTGATTAAAGAGCACGAGAGTTCAAATTCAATCAGTACAATAATATTTAGTCATTATTTTAGGAGTTTCTTAGCGCTACTTAAAACGAACAACACTGTATGTCAATGTACGTTTTACATAATATGACATCAAGCCTGTAATCCTTTTTTTTTTAAGGGTGGGACATCATAAAATTACTCCTCCCGCTCTGGGCTGAGCGGAAGGGATTGTCAGACTTTTACTGACTAAAAACCACCCATGTTCCTTCTTAGCCCTTTGTGTCCGGGGTATCTTTTACGAACATTCTGCAGCCCCTGTAGGACGCCTGTAATCCTTCATTCTTATCTTCATCTGGCAAAATATCATTTTTTTGTAACATGTAAACGCTTTTAGTAGACCAACCTCGAGGTCAAGGAGTATTTAATACAGAATCAGATGTCATTTGTTTCACGAACAGACTTAGAGGGAATGGTTCTTTCGTGAAACAAATGACATCTGATTCTGTATTAAATACTCTATCCTTTTAAAATCCCATGACATGAATGCATGTCGTATTACTACACCTCTAATTCGAAATGCCATTAAATATTCCATAGGATAACAAGTGACGGTCGAGTCGAGTCGCTGCTGGCGCGAGTGGCATCCTTCAAACGCTAATGAACATTGAACTTGAACCGAGAACGTACCAGTTAAGTCGGGGGCGATAGCATAGTGTGGGTGAGACTTACATTAAATTGACGCGTGACATTTTCAAAAAGGAGGAGGTTTTCAATTCGTCTGTATGTTTTTTTTTTTGTATATTTGTTATCGGATATCTCCGACATTAATGAAATGATTTTGAAAATTCTTTTTGTATTCGAAAGAGTATACTTCCGGGTGGTAGTCCCATTATCACCAAGTCAGGATCTGATGATGGGATCCCAGAGAAATCGAGAGCAACCCTCAAATTTTGTAGGCAGTTGTTATTTTATCTATATATTTTTTAGATTTTAAGTTTGTTTGTCAATCACACTATTGAATTCTATTTCTATTGCGTCGATGGTAAAGATGGCATAACAAGCTGCTGCAGTCTGTCAAATTCCCTTGATATAGATTTTCAACTTTATCGCTATCCCTCTCCGTCCATGATCCATCCATCGTCCATCCATCACATTTCTAGTCACATGCGTTTCATCTCTCCTCATTACATGTCCAGCAAACTCAGTATCAACACAATTGTATCAACCATGCATGACCGCCTCGTTGGTCTAGTGTCGCACGCGCAACTGCTGTGAATGAGTTCCCGTGTTCGATTACCAGGTCGGGCAAAGTTTTATTGAGTTTTTCCATCAGATTTCTCATTAGCAGTCATGGAGGCTTGATTTGTGCCCAGTTGATGGCAATAGGCTCGCACTGTATTACGTGGGACTGGTTTTTTTTTTTTTTATTTGGTAGGGCTTACTTTTGACCTCAATCTTGCCTTAAGGTTAGAGATGAGGTCGACGATGGAACGAGCTTACCCAGAAGAAGCCTATTTACTCGCGACTTCAATAGATTGGGGTTACATGAACTCGGGAATACTAATCTATTAGGTACGCCTCCGCCTACTCCTTCGGGGATTACAGTCATATGTTATATATTTATCAAACTTCATTCAATTGCAATTTGAATAAAATAAATGAAATACTGCCAACCGCATCCACACTACTCCCATCAGATGTCGCCGTCCATTACTTGGCGCAACCCGAGCGCGTCACCCTACAAGTAACTTCACACGCACTCGCTTGGAACCACTCGCACTACCACTGGCTACTAGCTTGCTCGCCCAAAAGGCGCGCCCTCTCCGAGAGCATTCACTAGCTCAGATTCAAGCAAAATATTATATTAATGAATGAGGACAATTTGTAACAACCACTGGCTAGTTTCTGTACAAAATCGAATGCTCCCTCACCGTTAGAGCCTTTTTAATACTATTAAACTGTCCTACTGCAGAGAAAATGGCCTCTTCTTGTGCAAAGAAGGTATGAGTATTGATCACCATGTTTGGAAGAAAGAAAACATAATATTTTTTGGCGCATGACACAAAAAAACAATAAAAAAATATAAAAATTAATTTCCGACTTGAACCAGTACTATGAACGTGGCCGGGGCTGCCTGCCCTCATGCGAAAATGGCGTGAGTCTATGTATTTGTGGGTGTAACTCGCCCTTACTATATTTAAAGCATTATTAGGAAAGTTCTCTTGCAGTAGCGGACTGTGGTAGCAGATTTGAGATTGTTGTTAGGGTAGGTCGGGGATATATTGATAGATTATCGTGTGTATGGCTTCTGTGGTAGATTTATAAAGGATTTTAAGGGAGAGAGATCGTATACCTATACTTATAGCATAAAGAAATCACGTGTCACATTTAGTTTCTAAGCGCGGTGTTCAGTCGCGAATCGATATGTGAAGACTGACTTTTTTCCGTTTTATTTCAAGGACGTAAGGGGCACCCAAATAGAGCCTAGCTATTTGGGTGCCACTTCTAAAATCAGCTTTCAAATATACTCGCATAATAATTTAATCACATAATCCATTTTAAGACATAATTAGCCAGCATGGACAATAAATGTCAAAAGCAACAATAAATCCTTGCATTTTCATTCTAAACAAACAATCCGATAAAATTAAATGCATATCATAAATCTATATAAACATAGTATCCACAACACATGGCTTTAAGTCTACCCCCTCCCCGCCCTTCCACTTTTCTTTATTAAATTGACCATTACGACAGCAATCATATTATTATGCTATTCTTGTAACTTCAAAACAAAACCAACAATAACAATGCCGAGTATAATGCATGTCTTTTCATGTCTCCTACATACAATACACATTTTACGCCCATAATAATTCTTGTTCACATGCACTCTCTGGAACGCACCTTTAAAAATCAACGGAACGCATCATTATGTTACACTTCATTATCTATGGAACTTGATATAGACAAAAATGATTTTCTTTTTTTTACGCTAATGGCGGCCTTCTGAGTGCCAGCAAAAAGGTCGATTAAGTAAAGTTTTTATTCATTGATTTACTGTTTTTCTAGTGAAGAAAAAATAGTTTGAAGTAGCTGAAAGATTTGATCTCATTTCCTTTTGAGATTGATGGTGTTTGCTTTGAGTTTTAGCTTGTCATCTGTTGTTTTTGTAAATTAATTATTACATTGATGTTTCTTTTTAATCAATCAGTTTCCTTATATTTTTTCCGTAAACAGCGTCAGAAAAACTGTGGACATAAATCATATCCATACATTCATAACAATGGCCTTTTACAAAAACTTAAAAGAAACCACCACGTAGGTCTAATGGTCGCAAGCACAACTGCTGGGCGTGATGACTTTGGGTTCGATTCCCGGATCTGGCAAAGTGTTGTTAGGTATTTTCCATCAGCAATTTCTCAGTAGCAGCCATGGAGTCTGGATTTGCGCCCGGTTGATGGCAATAGGCTCGCCCCCTACATGAGACTTAAATAATAAAACTGGCGAAATGTGGGTGTACTACTAAGTACACATCTGCCTAACCCTTTGGGGATTACAAGCGTCATCATCATCAACAGCCTATTAATGTCCCCACTGCTGGGACACAGGCCTCCTGGGCTCTTTGAGAGGGAATGGGCTCCACGCGGCCCAATGCGGATTGGTAGATGTCACATGTCTTCGAATTTTTGGTTCCACCGCTGCTCTTACAAGAGTGATTTTATATAATGTCTTACTTATAAATGCGCAGTATTTACTCCAGCATTACTCGTCAATTTGTCATACTCAACACTAAACTATCTTAAACGATTTACCACAACACATTCTGAACATCTGGCATCAACGTTCCAAAAATAACTTTTAACAACGGTCTAAAACCGTCCGGCATTCCGTCCGTCATGGCACGGTCTCCTAGACCTTTACAAAGAGGTTTTACAATAAATCATGTAGGAAACTTGCGATAGGTCAGGCACGGCCACATTAGCTACTCGATATTCAGATTTTTACGTCACGGAATTTAAATATCACAGTGGAGGTCGCCACTAACGTTTGTATTACGTGAACCGTAATGGCTCTGTTTTGATTAATAAACGATCTGGGTAATGTAAATATACCAAACAAATTTTCCACTCATTCGAGTTTTTTACAACATTTTAATTAAAAAACCTCAAAATATTTTCTTTTCATCACGTTTTCTTTTGTGTTTATTTTTCAAATAAAGTCGAGAATTTCCGCGTTATATTTTTATTGCAAAAAAGAGTGTCATCAAATTACGGGTGCGTTCCAATACAAACATGTACGTACGGAGCTCGTTGAGGCGAACGCGATCATAGCTCGATGCACTCGCATCCTCGTTCGCCGGGCCGGAACGCGCCGTCCGGCCCAACTGGCGGCGGCCATTTTTTTTTTTTTTGTTTTAATTTAAATTTCGAACGTGTATTCGATGGTCGAAATTTTAAAAATAGATGTCATTGTGACGGAAAGAATAGTGGCATTAGTGAATTGTTAAAAATGCGGATCCTATTAAAATTTGGGATGGTCGAGTTCTTTTGTTTTTAAAATGAAAATGTGATCTTCTTTTGTTGGTTTTTATCAGTGTAGGTTTTTCCATTTGCTTCGTCGGTGCATGGGTTTCTGGGTTCGATTTCCAAAGTCTTACTGAGAGTTTCTAACAGAAATTTCTCAGTAACAGCCACATAGTCTGGATTTGTACCACGTTTTTTAGCAGTAGACTTGCCAAATGGAAATAAGCGAAATATGGGTGTACTACTAGGGACACATCTGCCAAACCCTTCGGTAATTACAGTCGTGATATTATATACGCCGTTAAGAAGCCATAAGAGAAGAAAATAAAATAGCAACTGCACTTTACTAGCAAGAATAAGCTTTTAATTTTCCTCCTGTTTATCTTTGTCTAGTGGAGCTAACTAAGAGATAATTGCATTAGATAAGAAAGAACTTTAATACTTAATTTAACAATAAAATCTTCTTTTATACGTTCTAGAGTTTTCTCCATGTGCGTTTTAGCTTCGGTTGCGATTTTACAGAGAAGCTTTTATTTTAAACTAACTGGTGCCCGCGGCTTTGCCCGTGTGAATGCCAGCCAAAGTTATAGTTATATACTAAAACCTTTCTCAAGAACCGCTCTATCCATTAGTGAAAACAGCATGAAAATCGGTGCAGCAGTTTTAAGATCATCGCTAACAGGCAGACAGACGCGGCGGAGGACTTTTTTAAACGGTTTTATTTATAATAGGTAATGATAAAATCTCGCCTGTAATCCTCGAAGGGTTAGGTAGAGGTGTACCTATTTCGTCAGTAATGTTTAAATCCTATGTAACAGGATGCGAGCCTATTGCCATTGACCGGGCACAAATCCAAACTCCGAGGCTACTATAGCACTCGGCACGTAAGTTGAAACAAAATGGCGGTCGTCCGCATAGGTAAAATGACAAAAATAGAGTGAGATTCGAACGAAAATGTGCAACTGAGCATTCAAGATCATAATTCAACTTACGGGATGCAATCTGTAATACATTATCGGGTCTCAGTCGACTTATTTTCATGATTGTAGCTTCGCGAACGACCGCCATTTTGTTTCAACTTACGTGCCGAGTGCTATACTGAGTTTCTGATGAAAAAACTCTATAACAATTTTCCCGACCCGGGAATCAAAACCAAGACCTCAAGGTCAGCAGTCACGATTGTGGACACTAGACCAACGTGGCAGACTCATTGACCTTTTATTTGTTCGTTCTATATTACCCCTATAGCTCTTACCTTAGTTTATAAGATTATAACAGTGCACAAAATTGTGCTCATTCACCTGGTTTAATACAACGGTTGTCCCCCTATGGCACCCATGTTGGCCCATTCTTCTCTATGGACAATAACATAACATCACACCTGTAATCCACGAACAGTAAGGCAGAGGTAATAAAGTAATAATATAAGTACCTAATATAGTACACCCACATTTCGCCAGCTATGTTTATGTACCATTTTATAGGGTTCGACACTATTGCCAATTTGCCATCGGGTACCTGGCAGGGGGCTGCAAATTGTCCGAAAGAGATACCGCGGATCTGGAAGACAAAGGGCTAAGAAGGAACATAGGTGGGCTTTATTCAGTAGAAGTCTTACACTCTCTTCCGCTCAGCCCAGAGCGGAAAAAACAGGGTACCTAGCAGGAAACAAGGTATTCCCATACTTGACTCAAACCTAGCAGCTGATACTCTTACCCACCTTATCCTGCCACCGTTAACCATAATAGCCTTTGTTTAAGCACACACTTCCTGGCACGGTGCATGGGGGTAGTAAATATTGTATTTTATGCGGGTCCTATAATGACGGTATTGTTTAGTTCCCGAACTAGGGGCAAGGGGTCGTTTCTAAAGGCCCCTCTACACATCGGCAGACGACGTCATCTGCGGACGCATCCGACGATGTTTAGAGGGGGTGATTTGGTCGTCTGTGGTAGGTATTGACCGTTGGCAGATGCGTTTGCCGCCAATTCGTTTGTTGTCGGTTTTGTCCCACATCAAATGGTAGGAGCGCGAGCGCCCGGCGTCTGTCCACACATCTGCGGACGCATCTGTTGACATTGGCGGACGTCTGGAAGACGCATCTGTCGATGTGTAGAGAGGCTTTAACAGGGGTCTGGTGTTACAAGTTCACAACACTTGCTACTGATGTTTGCTGAACCAGTTATTTGAGTAAAATATTGGTTTTGCTTGGGAAAGTTTGGGAAATTTGTGTACTGGTGAATATGGGCCTCCGTTTTCGAACGGAGTTTCTTATCGCATGTTATCGCTCTGATTTGTTTGTGGGCTGACGGGCTAGACCTAAAATTGTGTAACTGCCTCGTTGGTCTAGTGGTCGCAAGCGCGACTGCAGAGCGTGAGGTCCTGGGTTCGATTCCCGGGTCGGCCAAAAAGTGCTATTGGGTTTTTCATTAGAAATTTCCCAGTAGTAGCCCGGAGTTTGGAAGTTGGTGGTATAATACCCCCGTGCCTCGGAAAGCACGTTAAGCCGTTGGTCCTGCGCCTGATCTCTCTCCGGTCGTGTCGGATTGCCGTCCCATCGGACTATGAGAGAAAAGGGAACAGAGAGTGCACTTGTGCCTGCGCACACACTTGTGCACTATAATATCTCCCGCGCAGATGGCTAATCTCCGCTGGGATTGGCCGCCGTGGCCGAAAAACGGTCAGGAGGACTATTAAAATTATGTAACAATGAAAAACAACACCAAATGATGACATCATTTTGCAGTGATTTTTCAGGTCACCTAAGAAACTAAAACTTTTTTCAATCGGTTCAGCTTGCAGACTACTGAGAAGGAGGTCCTGGGTCCTGGGTATTGTGTTTGTACATCAGGAATTTCTCATTGGACTCCGTGGCGAGTAAACCTGTTCCCAGTTGATGGCAATAGGTTCGCCCCCTATTGCATAGAACTTAAAAATAACTGAAGAAACGTGGGTGTACTATTAGGTACACCTTTGCCCTAAAATTGTCTCCAGTAATGTCCTACCAGGAAAAAAATACGTTCAATATAATAGGAATCATGAATCGAGATCATTTGTCATTAATCAGTACAAAAAAGACATGTATGACAGATGACCGACAGATGTACCTTATTCGGTTATTCCCAGTGAATTAACAGCAAAAAAAAAACTCTTACATACACTTCACAAGACGAACAGCTGATCACTCCGCCATGTTTGCCCAGACAAGTGTTTGTCGTTATAATTATTTTTATGCGGGTACTCCAAGTACTTATTTATCAAGTCCCCCTGACTTGATAGCCTTTAATAGGATAGTGATGGGAAAATATCGATAATACCAATATCTATTACCCAAGTTTCAGTGAAGCTGCACGCTGTGTTAATTAAACTGTGTGTCCAACCATTTGGGGACGAATTGAAATTTTCAATCAGATTATCTGGTATATTAAACCGGTTTTGTGTGCTTATAAATCTATTTTGTGTCGTTTATCGATTTAATTACGATGCAGTGTAATGTGTTATCTTTATCGAGTTTATTTTGCAGATCACTACATAGTATACAAAATCATAACCCTCCTTTGGCTTTGCCGTAGTCGGGTAAAAACACAGAACAGAAATGGGTAAAAACAAAGTCGCTTCCCGCTGTCTGTCCCTATGTATGCTTAGATCTTTAAAACTACGCAACGGATTTTGATGTGGGTTTTTTTAATAGATAGAGTGAATCAAGAGGAAGGTTTATGTGTAGAGTTTGCTTCCGTGCGTAGCCGGGTCGGGTCGCTAGTTAATTATTGCTGCAGGGTAATAATGTGTTTTATATTTATTAGGAATAATTTGCGGATTAATAATCTGGAAATATCTTCAATCTTGGTATGGACAGTTAATGAGGAGGAATGAAATGTCTGTGAAAAAAAAGTGATGAACATTATTGTTCATGAATGGAGAGGGAGCAGAAGACCAAAGAAAAGACAGATGGATTGTGTGAGGAATAATATAAATGAGAAAGGAGTAAATTATGCCGTAAGGTCTGATAGGGGAGAATGGAAGAAGAATACGTGTTGCGCCGACCCGAAGAAGAGTGAGACAAAAGCAGGAAGATGGTGATTCATCATCAACAGCCTATTAATGTTCCCACTGCTGGGACACAGGCCTCCTCTCTTTGAGAGGGAATGGGCTATAATCTACCACGCGGGCCCAATGCGGATTGGTAGATGTCACATGTCTTCGAATTTTTTGGTTCTAAGACATGCCGGTTTCCTCACGATGTTTTCTTTCACCGTTTTGAGAGCAGCGATGATGAAATAAATTACACAAAGTAATGTGCCTGCCTGGGTTCGAACCCACGACCTACTGTTCGTAAGTCGGGGCCGCCACCACTGGGCCACCGCTGCTCAGATGGTGATTAGGTACGATGAATTGTCTAGAAAGGGTAATATTATCGTGTTATAACATAGTGAAAGTAACAATCCATTTGCATAATTTCTCGTTTAAAGGAAACAGTGCAATGTTTCTTACGTCTTTGCCATTTATACCCCTTCATTTGATCTCAAATTCAGCTATGAATAACACTTATACTAATCACTCTTCAAAACTTTTCAAAGAACATATCAATCGTGAGCCAGCAATAAATCTCCGAAATGTAATCAAATCAAAAGTTTCTAACAGAACTAAAACATAATTTTACATCTCTAACTAACGAAAACTAATGCCATTAATACTGAATGTCAATTTCTTAATTAAGCATTACCTATACCTACCTAAGTTTTAAGTAACAACAGGTATTAAAAACTTCTACAGTTTTGAATTTTAATGAAGAAAAACGCCAAAGACACGTGCGAACTTTCAATAAAGAATAAAAGCCAATAATCTATATAAAAATAAAGTACCTATAGTGCATTAATTACTCTTTCTATATTGGCGATCAACTTTCATAGCAAATATAGTCTTCGTTTTTTAGATATTTTTCATCGTCATCTGACATAGTTTTTTTGCAAACGTTTTTCATTTGCATGCGATTTTATGTTGCCTCAATTAATAACTAAAGAGGGAACAGAGCCTGCGTTGAATTTGAAAAATAGGTATTCAAAAGAAACTGTTGGTGTCGCGCTGCATCAAGCCTTTTTTGGGGAAATCATCAAATGAGTCCCACTCTGGACGGAGAGGAAGTTAGTGTCAGACTTCTACTGACTAAAACTCACCCATGTTTCTTCTTAGCCCTTTGTGTTCCGGGGCCGCGGTATCTCTTTCGAACTGTTCTGCAGCCCCGGCAGTCCCGTAGCCCCGGAACTCTTGTGATCACACTTTCTCCATACATTATGTTGTATGTTTTTTGTAAATTACGCCTGACGACCAATCAAGTTATACAAAACCAATTTATACGAATCTCTCATTGTACAGGAAATCTATACAAAGCGATGCCAAGTTACACTGGTAATATATTGTTTGATATGTCGCTGTGGGTACAGAGATAAACCCGATGTTTTCAATAAAGGACTTATTTTGTTGGCCTTTAATGTGAATTACTTTCCCGTGTAAAGAGGAATACATTAAAGGGAGCAAATGAATTGGATATAATGAATCCAGGGGAGGATTACGTAAGAATTTACGAATTGTATTGTGTTGTGTTTAAATGGATTCATTGTTGGGTGTTTAATGGATTTCTGTTTCATTTAAATGCCTCATTGATTTTTTATGTCATAAAATATTTATTTTTCCTGGAAAGGAGCTCTTGGACGCAATTGGAGGCTTTTGCCTAAGATTGGGAGAGATTAACATGTCAATAAAAGAAAAACAAATTAAAATCAGTAAAATATGATGTGCAGCTATGATGTATAACTGCTTTTAATTTACTTAGGTACCTATATAGATTTTTTTAAATGAAAAATGATATGTTTTTCAATTATTTCTCTTGTTTTTTTTCATTATATTAATATTAAAACAAGAAATTTCTGTTGAGGATTAAATAATAATTTCTGTACTTATAAATAATTTTGAAGATGATAAGTTTAATTCATTTCTTAGAGAATTTGTTTGAGATACTAATTATGATAGTGCGGATTCAGGATTTGAACAAAGTCTTATAAGAAACGATAGAGCCAGCACATTAATTTACCCGAAACTGTAAAATTTTCCCAATCAACCTTGAACCTAGTTGCTTTAGTAATAAAGCTGAAAATCTATTTAATAAATTGAAGCTGCTTGACTTGCGTTAACAAGAATAGTCTGTCATTGATTTTCTTTTATCTCCCAAAAGCCTCAATGTAACTTTCAACAAAACACCAGTCCACCTACATTTAAACGTATTTCCAACCATTCGCAAATGACAAAACATCTGTCCTATCAAATCATACCAGAGCTTTTGGAAAAATCGTAAAAGAATCCATCAGGTGGGTTTTATGTTAAAGGCTGTAACATAAAAAGGTATTCAAGTGTACCGAACCTGGGTCATTAGGCTCTCGTACCAGGTTTATGTCCAAAAAGCTGAAGACGATCGAAATAATGTGGGAACGTGGGCCGTGAATATCGTGGAGTTGAGTCTGATCACTTGTTTTTATTATTTGGCAGATTTGCCTTTTTAGCAAAGCGATTTTTAGTAGGTATTCCGTATTAAAGGTTAGTGTAATAATTTAGGACTTAGGTTATTATTATGTTATTCATTATGCGTGTTGACTCTGACTGAAGCTGTACAAATGTCCATTCCAATAAAGGAAAACATTTATGAGTTTGCATTATAAAAAAAAAAAAACTAAATGCTCGCAGCATTTCGATTTTTTTTAATAATGCAAACTGCAAACTCTAATAAAGACCAAGAAAGAGATTTTTTGTCCCCTCTCTACAACTACATTTTCAATAACAAACTCATCGACTAAAATCGAGATAAAGTTAATTATCGATAGTTTCCAGCATGTCCCCTCACTATAACTATCTCTCATGACGTAAATTAGCTTCGGGGATACTTGACAGATGTGCTTGTTTACAAACCCGATTGTTATTGACATGTGCACCCTCTATTTATAATTGAGAGGCTAACTTTGTTAGGGTTAGAAATATTAAAAGGCCTCTTAAGCACATCTGTGCATGTTTAGTACATAATTTGGTTTATTTTCAAGTATGATAGGTCTGTAAGAGTTAGTGATGTACAATCAAGCTTTTATAAGTGACATTATCATCATCTGCTTAGCTTTTTCCAGCTATGTTGGGGTCGTCTTCCAGACTAACCAGATGCAGCTGGACTGGTTTTCGCTCCATACAGGTATGTATGGAGCGAAAACCAGTATTATCAAGTGATATCTTGACTTGACTATAGATGCGGATGCTATTGCTATTGCTAGAGCTACCCACTGTTGTTTAAAGTGTTATTTCTGCACGATAATTGTATTTTTTTTTGTTATATTTTAATATTTTTTTTTTTTGCATGCTGTGTCTATCGCACCATATTGTACACTATGCATGTATCTTTTTGTTGTATTATGTGAACAAACAGTGTAACAATTGTAGATAGGCCAATAAATAAATAAAATAAATAAATATCGTATTAGCCAGTACTAACAGGGTAGTGGAGGTCAGACAGGCAGTTGTTCCATGAAAAATACAGTTATTCAGCTGCCTACGGTTAGGCTGATGTCGACAACAACATAGTTGGGAAAGATCTAAACAGATAATGATTGCAATCTACTAAACATTTAATAATTATACTAGCTGTTCCCGGCATGCGTTGCAATGCTCTTTTTCCTACCCTACCTACCGACTACCCTACCTACCTACTACCCTACCTACCTACTACCGTACCTACTTACTACCCTACCTACCTACTCCCCTACCTACCTACTACCCTACCTGACCCGGCGAACTTCGTACCGCCTAACAGTCAATGAATGTAGTTTTAGCTCATTGTTTTTAAGATGTATTCTGCTATTCGGGGCGGAGACAAATCCAACGAATCAAAAACCATGAAAATTGGTCCAGCAGATCTTGAGTTATAAGTGTTGTAACCAACACGACTTTGTTTTATACATTTAAATATAGTTATATGCCTTCGGCACCACCACATTTCTACGACTATCAGTCACCGCCAAAAATTATTTGACATCCAAAAACTACCAAAACCATCAACAGCCCAATAACTATTTAACCGAACACAAAGTCAAAACACAAAATTGTACGCAAAGTATCGTTCACAACGCGGTTTTCAGATGCCAAACATGACATATTAAACCCTGCGAAATACAAGAGCGATTGCACGATTTGGAACTGAATGACAACTAGGGTTACCACTTAGAAAATACCGACTAATAGATTTTAAAGCAAAGAAAGAAAGAAATAGTATTATCACACGGGCTAAAGAAAATGTTATCTTTTATGAAATGGGGTTACTCTTGACCTCAATCTTGTCCTGAGAACAGAGATAAGGTCGACGATGGAACGAGCTAACCCATGGAAGAAGTGTACTAAGTAACTCGCATCTTAAATGGATAGGAACATGAACTCAGGGGTAGTATGAGAGCAGCAGTTTTCCAGTGGTGGCGGCCACGACTTATGAACAGTAAGTCGTGGGTTTGAACTCAGGCAGGTGCTTTGTGTAATTTATTTAATTACCACTGCTCTCAAAAACGGTGAGGAAACCGGCATGTCACTTGACAATTAGGCACACCTCTGGCTAACTCTTCTACGACGTGTGTTGTGTTAAACTTCGCCTCTTCGACGGCGAACGGTGGCAGCAAAGCATTGGCTCCACATTTAGGATACCTACAGAGGGGACTATGAAGGGTGGGAACCCTAATGACACGACAGACAAACCTGTCTGGTTTCGATGCAACCCTTTGTAATATGACGAGCGATGATATTGGCAACGTTGCTCAATCAGATATGGTTCATTATTTCGAACTTTGAAAGGTATACATTAGGAAGACAGACGATTAAGCTTGTGTTATGTCTATTTTGTTAGACATGAATTAACAAGAAAAGGCAATAATGGATAAGGTAATAAACAAGTATATAAGAGAAGGTTTTACAGTAGTGCCAGTCACAGAAAAGTTGAAAGGGAATCGACTATCTTGTTATGGACATGTGATAAGGAGAGACCAATCGCATGTGAATCATGGAGTATTGCAGAAAAATGTGTTACACCGACTCCAATTATTATGGGATACGATCTTTTCATGCAGCCCATGCCAGCAGCCACCAGGTTAAGCAATAGCCATATGATAAAGAAAGACTTGGAGCAGAGGTGGCCCAGTGGTGGCGGCCCCGACTTACGAACAGTAGGTCGTGGGTTCGAACCCAGGCAGACACATTACTTTGTGTTATTTATATAATCACCGCTGCTCTCAAAACGGTGAAGGGAAACATCGTGAGGAAACCGGCATGTCTTAGAACCAAAAACTTCGAAGACATGTGACATCTACCAATCAATCCGCACTGGGCCCGCGTGGTAGATTATAGAGGCCTGTGTCCCAGCAGTGGGAACATTAATAGGCTGTTGATGATGATGTTGAAAGAAAGACTTTATCATCGTCAGACTTGAGTGACTCACCACTGAGCCTACCCCCTTCCGTCCTCGCCCATTATAATTCGACTACCACCACAAAAACAATAGCCAAATTAATCTAACATTTGCATCTCAAAAGGACAGTATTGCAATTCAAAATAGGTTTAATTGCCGTCCAAACTCGGCTCTTGTTGAAACTTGTCCAATATGGTACAAACAAATGCTGTATTTGTTACTTCATAGTTGTTTCTAGTAAACCGTGTTTAGTTGGACTATTAAACGAGTTTAAGTACCTAGACGTTTTATTGTGTCAGTCACCCTTTTCGCTTTAACTGGGCAGTTAGTGTGATGACGTGTTTTCGTTGTTTTTCTGTCTGTGGAAATTTTAGTGTGTGGGCAATTTGTCTTTTGTTTCTCTGTCGTCAAAATTGCTTCAAGCTGTATATTTTGCTTAATGCTTACTTCCGGACAGATACCATAACCCGTTCCAGTGTAACCAGATACATTTGAATAGGTACCAGTATCTTACATGGAACGACTGCCTATCTGACCTCCACTACCAAGTTACTTCTGGGTAATACGATACCCCTCGGCAAGACTGATAATCAGGCGTTCAGTCCACTATAAAATAAAGTAAAAAAAAAAATTATGTGATTGTAACGGTACTACCGCAGATGAATTTTAATGAAAATTTGTACAACCCGAAAAATCTTAACAATGTTTTAGAATGTTACAAATACTTCAAATTCGAGTAAACTTTGAAAACGAACGAAAACAAATGAACGTCACCAAAATTCAACCATTAATTGTATTATAATTAGCTCTCTATCAAACCTCCGACCCACCCAAAAGAAATGACCAAAGAGTACAAAAAACAAACAAAATAGAATCGACACACCACACATCACGATCATAGCTGACACCTCGGAGTAATGGTCGCATACCTGCCTCAAATTAACATAATTCAGATCGGTCACCGGTTTATCTATACTAATATTATAAAGCTGAAGACTTTGTTTGTTTGTTTGAACGCGATAAACTCTGGAACTACTGGTTGGATTTGAAAAATTCTTTTTGTGTTTAATAGTTCATTTATCGAGGAAGGTTATAGGCTATATAACATCACGCTACTACCAATAGGAGCGGAGCATAAATGAGAAATGTTGCAAAAACGGGAAAAGAACATTCCTTTCTGAGAGCTTCCGTTGCGTGCGCTGCGAAAACGGTTTAAGTTACGAGAATATCATGTATGAAGTAATTATTCGTCTTTAAAAGTTCTAAAAAAAAGTCCGCGACAGCATCTGTCTATCTTTTAAGATTGACTCACTGTAACCATTTTTTATTATTAAAATGTTAGGTTAAAAAGAATTATTTTTTGCGAAGCTTATTTAACCCATATGGTATTAATCGATATCTAAATAAATGTGTTCGTTAGAACGTAAATTTAATATAGAATATTTGTGCTCTTTACTCTATACAGTTTAAACAAATATCTTAGAAGATATCGCAATGTAAAAATACCCGCGCGGAAAAATAATTACGCGGGTTGCGTCGCAAACGCAATGTAGGTACGGGGGATTCTGGCTGGCCTCCGGGAAATTCAAATTCAAAACATTCACTGCATCATAATGTTTACAAGTACAGAGTGTTATAGTATATTTAACAGTAAGAGATAGATTTTATAGTAATTCACACTTTAATATAATCTAAGCTAATCTAAACCATCTAAACTATTGTAATAAAGAGGAAAGATAAGATTTTTTGTTTGTTACGATTTAGCTTAATTAATGTCGGATAGTCGATATATCGAGAAAGGTTATAGCTATATTTATGTGACGCAGACGAAGTTGCGCGGGTCAGCTAGTCTTTAATAATAACTCACAGGAAACATTCCATAGGGATGATCCTATTATAGACAAGTAGCATTTAAGATAATGGTCGACTAATGGGTTTGGAAGAATCATGTTTTATAACTAAACTTACATTCTCATTTACCTATGTCCTTATACGTAAGTCTGTAAGTTACCCCGCTATCATGGCGCTTGCAACAGCGGCAGCGTTGAAATATCGGGAGCTTAGAATGCAAGTGATAGTGTAAGTATACCTCAAAGTACCCTTTGAAGTGAAATAATGGAATCTCATTTGAAATATTATTCAGGTAGATGAGTGGGTTTCCCAAAAAGGAAAAGAACCCTCGCATTTAATTACAAAAAGAAATGTGTGTGTAAGTTTGACGTAAGATTGATTGAAGACACTTGTAATGTTGTCAGTAATGCGTCAGACACCGTTGTCAGGTGAGTAAGAGATTAACACGGCTTTGTGGTGGTAAAGTAAATCATCATCAGTGCCATCACCATTCTCCTACCCTCAATAGTCATCGTCTCAGAAATCATTTCTCCATTTCTAATCATATTCCTTCACACAGGCCCTCCATCGTTGCTTTGGTCTTCTACTCAAGACATCATTTAGAAAAAAAAATTACCGTTCAAAATCGAAACACATTTTTCAAAACGCACAAAATCTCGATCGTACAAGTATGGTCCCCACATTCCTTGAATATATTAACACAGAACTAAATCATTTAAAATAACAGGCCAACGCATCTGCTGCACATCCGAGACTAAATGCTACATAATTTGTTTCTCAGAAGATTAATCTCTATGAGGTAACGGGATGGCTTCTTTACGGTTCATAGGAAACGATTTTTGATTACCATAACTTTGGGACGTTTTTAAGGTTGAATTAAGCCCAATTTGTACCTAATTCGGTTTTTTGTGAGGGTGGTTGATAGCAATGATGGCTCTACTCTACCACTCTCTTTTCTCTCACTCCAGGATCCCAATTTCATTTTTTTTTTCTCCGGTTTGTAAAATTGGTCTTCTCAGGTGACTTAAGTAATTACTAAGTATATTGTTGAATTGTAGAATCTTTACGATTTTGACTGACTGAGTTTTACTGCAATTGTACTCCGCTGATCCTTCTGTATCTAAATACTGAAAAATCGCGCTAAAACCGTTCGCCAAATTGGACTAACTCAAAAAACAAAATCAAATCATTTATTTCAAGTGTTTTGAATGTACTAAATAGTCAACAGAAAAATGAAACTGCAGTCCCATTCACAATGCATAATAACAGTGAAAGTACTGTAGTTGCTCATTTCAAAGCGTAGATCTGTATGGACAAGAACGGGCAAGAAACTGCATGGACACTCTTTTACACAGTTCCTGTCAATACATTCACACAACTTTCAATACTAACACAAGCTCAATATGTATTCATTTATCAAAAGTCTGTTATAACTACGCAATTTGATATAGGTACTTAATTAAGGTACTCCCCCCCCCCACACACAGACATCACCCCCCCGACGAGAGGGTGGCGATGGTCAGCCATGCAACGCGTCCGATTTAAACACAGAAACCAAGTTTGCTAATGCATTTTCCACCTAAAGGGTGCAAAGGGGGTGGCAAAACCATGCATGTAATATACATATATGACGAGTCAATCAATAGCCTGGCCAGAGGGGATGCAACTTCGGGGTATAAAGGGCGATATGAGATCAAAATATCGATACGGAATTTAGTGTTGGATGGAGTAAATTGGTGTCTTCCACTTTACTTTGTAATATCAGGTCTTTGTAAAGGATATAAAGCGTCGGGGGACATATTGCCAAAGGTATTTCTACAGCCTAGAAGCGTTACTGTATTTTGGATGATTTGAGTATCCATGTCTTTGCCCGAATGGTCCATGGATGGATGACCATCCATTACATACCGAGTTACCTCCATGCCTCAGAGGTACGTTAAGACGTTGGTCCGGCTGTTATTTGCAGTGACCCGAACTTCTGACAACCTGTCATACCAAAGGGTATAAGAAACAAAGAAGAGGTATTCAGCTGCGACTGAAATCCGACCCCAATACAGTTGAGAAAAGGCTAGCACCAATATTTTGATAATTATTTGAAATACCCACTTATATTTCGTCATAATTAAAATTTGACCAACATGAACTCCTACATAATGATAGCCTCTACCGTAGTGTGCTGCGTGATAAATAATGTTTGCTCAGCCGCTGTTGTACAAACCCGGTACGTCTAGGCGTGATGTTGTATGCTCGGGGTAACTGTGCCAACTATGTTTTTAAAGAACGAATTTTGAATAAAAATGGATAATAGTAAATTTTAATAATCCTGAATGTTTGGTAAAAAAACAACTTAAAAAAAAATAAAAAAATGTACTCGAGTAGTACATATCTACCTACCTATATCTTTATTTGTAAGGAAAATTCAAAGTTATTTTAGTGTTACTGTTAAACTATGTACCTACATTATAATAATATACAAAATTCAAATACAACAAAACTTAAAAAAAAAGACATTGAAAAAGTCTAACATAACTTTATTTTCAGAAGTCGGTGACGTCGTTTGTTTCATATGCCTTTTTCCTACCGAAAGTTAAATTCCTCCGCCTGGTGGTGGTGATGAATGTATGAACCCCTGTGCCAGCGTGAATGCTCAGCGATCACCAAGTTCGGCGCGCCGGTGATAGGTGGCGCCAGCGGTTGGCATGAACAATTTGTATAGGTTGATTGGCACAATTAGACATTTTTGGGTAGCTCTTTGTGCCGGTGTCTGTATATGGATGATTTTTTACACGTGTTTGTTGTTAATACAAATACTTACTGAATTATGATAAAAAAATACACATAAAAGTTCCAATTAAAAAAAAAAAAAAGGTGGTGTCTCATAGGATGACGAGAAACATAGAAGTCTGGAAGAAGATGACATGCTGCGCCGTCCCCAAATGAATTAGGATAAGGGCAGAGAATGATGATTATGATGATGATGGTGATGAATGCCAAACGGAAAAAATCATAACCATCCTTTGGCTTTGCCGTAGTCATCTGCCTAGCCTTTTCCCAACGATATTGGGGTCGGCTTCCAATCTAACCGGATGCAGCTGAATACCAGTATTTTACATAGAGCGACTGCCTATCTGACCTCCACAACCCAGTTAATACTAGGTAATACAATAATACCCTTTGGTAAGACTGGATGTCAGAATTTCAGGTCACTGACTAACCGTAACGACTGCCAAAGATCTATAATATGGCAGCCGTGACCAACAGCTTAACGTGCTTTCCGAGGCACGGAGGAAACTCAGTATGTCGGGCGATCACCCATCCCAAATATCTACTGAATTATGATAAAAAAATACACAGAAAAGTTCCACTTAAACAAAAAATTCAAAAAGGGTGTCTCATAAGATGACGAGAAACATAGAAGTGTGGAAGAAGAGAGTTATTCCGGTCTGATCCCCCAAACCGATCCACTGCCAATATTTTTCTTTTGGTGCTGCGCCGTCCCCAAATGAATTGGGATAAGGGCAGAGAATGATGATGATGATGAATGCCAAACGGAATAAAAGGTACATCAACCAGAATAACAAATTAGCCATCAGAGTAACACTAGGTATGTCAATCAGTTAGTACGAGTAAATCATCATCATTACGAAAATCGTCAATTGTGTAATGTTCATCACGATTTGTTTTTAATTTAATCCAATATTTTAAGATGACTTTAATTGGACATCACTGAAATCAGAATAATCGAACGTGATAAAATTGAATTCATTCAATTAATGTAATTCAAAATAACAGTACAACGGATACTTGGTTTTCAGTTAATTAATTTCATAATTAAAGCAGAAGCGATGTTTTTTAATGCCTGTTCACATATTCGATTGTTCCAATTATTTTCTTTTAATTTGTGCAATTACATGTTTTGTTCATTCAGTATGTCAATTTTGTTCTCTGTACACATTAGGTAGATCATTGGGTAGATCTAACTTCGAGAAAGAGGTAAATCGTCGAATCCGACTCGGCTGGGCAGCGTTCGGGAAGCTGCGCGGTATCTTCTCGTCCAACTTACCCCAGTGTCTCAAGACGAAAGTCTATGACCAGTGTGTGTTGCCAGTGATTACATACGGGACCGAAACGTGGTCGCTCACAATGGGCCTTATCAGAAAGCTCAAAGTCACCCAAAGGGCAATGGAGAGGGCTATGCTCGGAGTTTCCTTGCGTGATCGAATCAGAAATGAGGACATCCGCATGAGAACCAAGGTTACCGACGTAGCCCGAAGAATCGCCAGACTTAAGTGGCAATGGGCAGGGCACATTGCTCGCAGAACGGATGGCCGATGGGGCCGAAAAGTTCTCGAATGGCGACCGCGAACCGGAAGACGTTGCGTTGGAAGGCCTCCCACTAGGTGGACCGATGACCTGGTCAAGGTTGCAGGAACCCGCTGGATGAGAGACGCACGGGACCGGTCAATGTGGCGACGCCTGGGGGAGGCCTATGTTCAGCAGTGGACGTCTTTTGGCTGAAATGATGATGACACATTAGGTAACTGAAAATGCCTAACTATCTACAGGAAGACATGGCACTATCATTATCAGATTTTACCCGCTTCCAGTCTATACGGATGCAGCAGAGCTGAATACCAGTATTTTACACGGAGCGACTACCTACCTGCTATTCTTTTCTGATTAATTTCGTTGCGGGATCCAAGACAGTTAAATCATTTCTCTGGGACTTCGTCGAGCTTCATTGTCTCGGCGCTTTTCTTGTGGTCGCCACTGTTGATTCTGGCTAACAAGAGTTACAGTTGTTTGGGAATAGTGTGGCGGGCTTGTCTACCTACCTGAACTCCACAACCCAGTTAGTACTGGGTAAACCGATCAACCTGTAGAGTCTTACTAGTCTTACCTTAGGTTAGTTTTACCTTTTTAACCGACTTCTAAAAAAAGAAGGAGGTTCTCAATTCGGATGTTTGTTTTTTTTTTTTTTTTTTATGTTTGTTCGGGCATAACTCCGTCACTTGCTAACCGATTTGAAAAATTCTTTTTTTGTTGGAAAGGGTATACCTTCCAAATGGTCCCATAATTTTTTTATCGAAATCGGACAAGCGGTTTTTGAAAAATCAACGAAAATACTACATTGTCCACATTATGTGTTAATGTGAACCACTAAAAAGTGAAAAATAAAAACTTTTTAACAAAAAATAAAACCGATTTCAAAACAAAAAAGTCAAAATAAATCAGTTTCTGAAGTCGGTGGCAAAAAATGAAATCAAACAAACAAAAGTCACCGACTTCAGAAACTGATTTATTTTGACTTTTTTGTTTTGAAGTCGGTTTTATTTTGGTAAGACTGGTAGCAAACTACTCTTATCAGTCTACTGACCTTCACAACCTAGTCCGTAATGGTGATATTGATAAGCGTTGGTATGACTGGTTGTCAGATTTTTGGGCCACTGACAACCTGTTATGGCTGTCAAAGGTCTAAAAATGACAGCCGAGGCCAACAACTTAACGTGCTTTGCAAGGCACGGAGGAAGCTCGGTTTGAAATGGTTGGTCACCATCCACAGACCAACCTAGGAAAGCGCAGCTTACCCTGCAGAATCCGAATAGCTGTTATTATCAAGCCACTAGCTGAACAACTGTCTACGTTTCTTATATACTGTAGTGTATCGAAGTTGTATCTATTTAATAGATATAGCAACACCGTCTCACAGACACAAGTGTCAGGGAGCTGTGACAGGGGGACACTTGACAGTCACCGCAAATGGCGGCAAGTGTGTTGTGTAAACTTGTGCAGCGACCGCTGGCTAAAGACTTGGCTGAACTGGTGAGCCGGTGACCCAGAGTAATTAGTGCTATCACCCCGGGTATCACAGCACACAACATATACCTTAACCTAAAAAGGTTTAGGTATTTATGAAACCTCTCGAAAACCCTCGAAAAATCTCGGAGGTCATCTAAGAATAAACTAGAACGATACATTACCTCTCGACTGTACTGCATCTGAAATTGACAGTAACATCGACCTCTTACGTGGCTTCAATTTGTCTAGAATATTCCAGAAAAATGAAAACACAGTTCACTTGATAAGGTCTACATGTCACCCGCAAGGTTAAAAACAACTACTTCTATTTATTTTTCAATACACTTCCTCGAAAACTAGCTCTTATTGCACTACGATTAGGTTCGACATGCATCATATTTCGCACGCGTGCGGTAATAAGAATAAGAATACAGCGTGCTGTAATCTTATTACCGCACGCTGTAATCATCTAAGAGCAGCGGTAATTCGATTAAAACATAAGAAATTAAAAAAAAAACAACACTGACTATTATAGAGCAGGCGTGTTTTTTTTTAATCTCGTCATTTTGATCTGCATCTTTACAGCGTAAATATTTTTTGAATATTTAAATTGTGTTTGTAAAAAGAATACTACTAATAAACGTAAATATTTTAAACAATTATTTACTTTTATGAACAAGTAAAAATTTTTTTGTTCTTAATTAAAAAATATTTGAATTTTATATTTTTCCTGTGAGGCTGTTTGGCGGCTTTATACCTTTGCTTCTTTTTCAACCTGGCGAAATCAAACCGCGGAAAAAAAGTAAATTAAATCATAGTCTCATCAAATTTGTTGACAAAAACACATAACGTTTTTAGTTAATTTCTTTGAAAGTGTATTGAAAAACGTCGTTTGATACACGTGGGAATTTGTTATTGCATTTCTCGACCCCATGAACACCCTCGCCATACGGCTCGGGTGTTCAATCTGCCTCGAATGCAATAACAAACTTTCCGCACTTGTATCAAAATGTACTATTATGAGTCTGTTTTCTTTCTGAAAATATTCTTAATGTTTTTTTTCCAAATTAAAGTTCCCAGACGCTAGCATCAGGCTTACAACTATCTGTCACATTTCTAAAAAGATTTTCAACTTTATTGCTATAACTATATAGGTTCAAGGTTGATTGACAAAATTTTACAATTTCTGTAGCTTGATGAGTAATTGACGTCTGTCCTAGCTGTCAGTTGTTTGCAATTCGGAATTGATTACTTTGTGTTAAAATATGAACAAAAGAATTAACTCAACAAGGAATCATCAAATCATGTAGTCAATCGTGATTCGTTTTACCTGATTGTCTTGATCTACACTGTTTTTTTTTTTGCAACGTGTAACGTGGTGTAACCGAACAGTACCTACCTACTGTCATGGCCGAAAGATTGCCTCCTATTTCAAATGCAACTTGCTAGCAAATGTTCACATCTCTGCTGGCTCCCTTGTGCAGAATACAAGCTCAATGTTGCATGCTGCGCTGATAAATTTAATTATAGGAGGTCGAAAATGGCCTGTACTGTTTCGAGAAAAGCATGGTACGGCCGTGCCGCTTTATTGCTCGACTTGGCGGGGGCACTGCCGTGCCCCCAGATATCTCAGATATCTCTAAGTAATAAAAAAAATAGGTTAGTTAAAAAAACATTATCGATCACATTCACCCGGCCTTGGTATCGAACCTGTAATTACTAAGTCCACAGCCGTGTCACTAATCCAATGGCGGTTATTAACTATTTCATCATAAAAACAAGTGTGTTTTTTAATGTTTTTAATAAAACATTTAGTTATTTAAGAATTCTGTGCTAGTAAAAAAACAATGAAAAAACGAAGTCGAAAATAACAATTATTTACATATTTGAAAACAGAAGAAAAACATTATTAATACCTACTTACTCATGTACAAATATTATACCTACAAACAAATAAGACACTTTAATTTTAATAAAAACATTGACCTCTCCACCTTTCCTTTCAGAGTATTTGCGATCGTAGGCACTAAATCACTTGTTGAGACGTCTGCACTTTGCACTTGATCTATGCGTCTGGAAAAGTATTGGGTCCTTGTTACTGAGTAAATAGAAATTAAGTCTTTTGTTAGCAAAAAAGCTTTTTGTGGAGTGTAATTGAATTGATCTTTAAAAGGTATTGACCCTTAGAGTGTAAGTCAAATAAATTAACCATTAGGTACGATAGTGTGTGCACTCACTTTGTGTGGGAAAAACCATTTTCGAAATAGGTACCGATTGATATTCACTAGTTCGTGATCTTTCTTCTTTATCGTATGACTAGCTTTTGCCAGCGGCTTCGCCCGCGTGAAAATGATGATTTTCCTTACAAACTTTCACCCCCTATTTACTCCCTTAGGGGTTGAATTTCGAAAAATCCTTCTTTATTCCTTGTCTACATTATAAAGGGAACCTCTATGCAAAATTTCAGCTTTCTAGGTTCAAGGGTTTGGGCTGGGCGTTGATGAGTCAGTCAGTCAGTCAGTCAGGACTTCTCTTTTTATTTATATAGATTACTAGTTTTTGCCCGCGACTTCGTTCGCGTGGAATGGTGACTTCCGGCAGATTTTTGGTTTATCTCGCGAAAAAAAAAAAAAAAAAAAAGAACTATCCTATGTCCTTTCTCAAGTTCCAAACTATGTCTGTACCAAATTTCATCAAAATCCGTTCAGCCGTTTAGGCGTGAAAGAGTAACAGACAGACAGACAGACAGAGTTACTTTCGCATTTATAATATTAGTATGGATAATATTAGTATGAATATTAGTAGTACCTAAATCCAGTGTCGGAGTTTTTATGCCGCACATAGGCGTATGACTTGGTTTTACATGCCGTCTAGAAATATCTCACAAGCATGTTGGTTTCCTTACGATGTTTTCTTTTATCAAAGCAAGAGGACAAAAATGAAAAATCATGTGTTGGGTACGTAACTACGTACAGTCTATACCCAGAATTACCTGACCTCTAATATAAAGAAAAGAAGGGCAAGAGGTGTGAGAAGAGGGACCAGGTTACGCTGGGTAGAGACTGTACGACTTTGCGCCTGTGACTTGGCCGTTCACAATAGAAGCAATGAACTTAATCACAATCCCAAACGTGTAAACAAACGACATTTTAATTCGAATCATAAAATTCAAAAAATGAATAATAAAATCCCCGCTAACACCACGACCTGTCAAAATCACGCAACACTTTTTTTTCCACGCACACGTATTCGAACAAACTGCCAGCGGCAGTGGCCAACATCAAAATGTTATTATTCGTATTTAATCGAACGCCATACACAAATATCGACACGGGTACCGCGACAACCCCGACCACGGAACATCCCCTCATGCCGCCATTGCCTAGCAACTAGCCTCCCCTGTACATGTTGCCAGACGGCTAGACGTCGAGACAGGGGGTGCAGCTTAATGAAATCACCGATGTACCTAACTATAGTGACAATGAGTTTCGGCCGCCATTTTCAAACCGCGTAGAGGAAGTTTTACTCGATTTTTGTTGACGGATTCTACAGAGGGATTTTTGGCAGTTAGTCGAGTTTGGGAGTTGTGAAGTTCGTTGCTGGATTCTGCTTTTGTACGTCGTTAAAGTTAGTCATGTATGTGTTGTATTTGGACTAGGAGACAGACTCTACGACGATTTTATACCACAAAATACTACTAAAATACGTTTAGCGCTACGGTGGAAGCGCCTCGGTAGCCCGCGAAATTCAAATTTTCTTACGTTTTTTTGCAATTTACCGGTCGGTGTCAGGATGTATGTTGAACAAATTGAATTTCGCGGCCTTCCCTGGCACTTTTACCTTCCACGCATTTAGTTAGCTATGGCGCACGCGGTTTTTGTCTTTATTAAAGAATTCTGATGATGTTTAGTAACTTCTTTGAAGAAAACCTAAAATAACACAAAACACAGCCATTTCTGCTAGCAATTTGACTTTAACCGACGTCAGCCACAAAAAAAGACAGTTGTAAATACACTTTTTATCGTTTAAAATCTACTTTATCCATATACCAGTGAGCAATCAGTGTGCAATTGACATAAATTGTCATTACCGTACGAACCAATGGACTCCTGATTGCAACAAAGCAGCTGTTGTGGAATAAAGTAATGACACATCGTTTTCGAAAAAGGAATGGTAATTACTGTTTCCATACAATATATATTTCTTTTTTCGATAGAGTTCTCTTTTTGAAATCAGCCTTGGTCAAATTGGCGGTGAAAATTGTTGATGAAAAATTAAAATGTTTTTTTCTTTCTTTTCAATTTCTCATTTAAATTTTTGGCAATTATGAATAAGGCACTAGAACCTGGTTTTCAATAATTTGTGAATTATTTTGACCAGGTTAGTCCAGTTAACATGATCTGGCTTTACATAGATTTCCCGTACAATATAAAAACTAAATGTGGCACTCGGAGACTGCCGCGGTAAAGCATTTTTTATCAACAGCAAATAATTAATTATTTAATTTGACAACCTCAGTTGACAACCTTGTTATTTTCCGTAACCATAGCAACCTGGTTGAATACTGAATCTTGAATATTTTCGTTAGGGAATTTCTGGATTCGCTCTCCACGCTCAAGGCCCGCGATAGAAGCTATGCAAATTATGCAATAGCTTAAAATTAGAGATCGGTATAAACTGGCTATGTGTACCTAGATTGGTTTGGTAGTCGTGCATACACTAAGTACCAACCACCTACTTAGTACAAAACTAAAAACATAGTGTCTTTGTCAAAGCTCGAAATAATTCAAAGATGCGTCATTTCTCTCTTTATTAGGCACTCGTTGGCTATTTAATTATTCCGTGAATCTTGTGCAGGAATATCTAAGCGTTTTCCTTATGCATAAAACAAAAACAAAATGTATTAACAAAATGTGCAATACATACCTACCTTTAATTATGTAATTTGAAATTAAGTTGAATTAAATAAATTTAATTGTTATGAATTGGATTGAATTTAATTAGATAATAATAATTATGTTCTTTATGTAATGTGACTGTATGAGTGTATTATTTATATTATTTGTGTCAGTCAGTGATAATCGAATTAAAATGATTTTTTTACCTATTTATTTTATAATTTTCAAGTTTTAGTTACATAGGTAGCTCATTTATATAATTTAAAAAAAGGTTTCGTACTTACGTAATAGATCCAAGATAGCCATAAATTAACTTCTAAAACTTAACACAGGTTTTGTTCAAAAAATCAGAAATTCCGTCTCGTAAAATTAAGTAATCAATCATTAAAAATCTGATTAAAAATATACATTCACAAAGTTTTAGTTGCTAATTAATTTAACAAAGAAATTTAATTAAGAATCTCGCCATTACTTTTCACGAGCGATTGATAGAAGCCATTTTTCTTTTAATATTTAATGCTTCCGTAGATTGCCATATTTCGCATTTAGGAAGCGAGGTCAAGTGCGAATCGGACTCGCGCACTATGGGTTTCGTACCTCCAAAATTATAAACAACTAGCGGACGTCCCGCGGTTTCACCCGCGTAGATCCCGTTTCCGTGGGAATACAGGGATAAAAAGGCCTATGACACTCAGCAATAATGTGGCTTTCTATTGGTGAAAGAATTTTAAAAATCGGTTCAGTAGATCCCGAGATTACCCCTTACAATTTAACAACTATACAAACACCAAACTTTACTTTTTTATAATAGTAGTAGGATATAAGTATAGATGAAACTTTTTTTTGTATTTTCTAATATAGTGGTAATTTTCTGTGAAAATTTTAAAGGTCAATATCTATTAATACGGCTCCAAAATCAAAGAGACACACGCGAAAGTAATAGGCACGGAACTCGAAAAATGGTTTCCATTTCGCCCCTTCTATCCGTTGACCATCGATCTTTCAATCCATCGTTTAGACTTTGAAGTATCCATCATCATCAATCATAAAAGAAAAATTTCGTTGTCTTAGTTCATAATATTTTTTCATAGATGGCGCTTTAAAATTCAGAATCAAAGAGGTGATTAACTTATTACCTACAGCCTATTTTAAAAAAGTTACTTTTGGCTATGCTTCGTTTAAACATGATAATTCCATTAGGGTTGGTAATTTTATTTGGGCAATGAATGTTTTTGAAAGTACCTCCTTAATTAGAAGGGGCTTACCTGGTTATGGCTGAGAGGTATTGAAGTACCTATGCCTCTTCTACCTCGCGCGTTTTATAGGTAGGTAAAAGCATAGGTAACCCTTCATATTATTATGTATGATGTTTAATGTTGAGAAAATGAGTGAGAACCTTATTCAATTTTCAAAAGATCAATAGTCACAAAAAGACTATCGGGAACAGATAAAAAAGTCTGATAGACTCATTATTTCACAACGTCGAAAAAATGCGAATATTAAGTACACTACTTTTAGACCATAAAAAAACATGGTATTACTACCCAAAATCATTATTATCGATTTAACCTTAGATATTTTTCATAGGATTATTTTTATCCTCGCTGTATGGGAACCATTTTCCATCTCCACGAGGACGAATTCGGAAAAAGCTAACATTCAGCGAATATGTAAAATAAGTTGAACTCCATCTACATATCAATCCAAAAGAGAGCGAGAGAGACACAACATACAAACATTAACAAAAAACTCATTCCATCTCGCTAGCATTTCCTTCAGTCCGTGCGGAAAGTAAAATTTCTCAATGAATACACACGTCGGCTTTTAGAAGAACTCTATTTCGGTATGTTTATTTGAGTTGCTCTACGAACTAATCAAAGTTTACCAAGGAATCGAGTAGTACGAACGATTGCCATCTGATTGATTGAGAATCTTATATTTTATCAAATTATCTGCGTTCAATATTCTGTTTCCTTTCATCTATCATTGGATTTTTCTTTTTTATAATATCACGCCTATAATTCCCGAAGGGTTAGAGAGGTGTACACGTTAGAACTCTCACATTTCACCAGTTACTGAGTCCCTTGTAATAGGGGAAGTGCCTTATCTAATAGTACACCTATATTTCGCCCGAGCCTGTTACCATCAACTGGGCACAAATTCAGATTCCGTGGGCTGCTATTGAGAAATTCCTGATGGAAAACCCAATAACACTTTGCCCGACATGGGAATCGAACCCAGGACCTCAAGCACAGAAGTCGACAACGGTACCGTAAACCGTGGGAATATTACCATTATTCAACGCTCTAGCTAGGAGATACTAGCCAAAATATGACTCAAATTAGTTTACCAATTTATAAGTAAAACGTAATTGAGATAGGCAATTGACAAGGAAAAAAACAGCCATACTAACTGATAAATGTTTCAATTCAATCCACTCTATGACGAATGGGTCAATCAGTACGGAACCCTAAAAATGCAGCCACAACAAGCGTCATGTATTTTTTTATTGCAAAATAAGCCTGCTCTTGACCTCGGATCACGCCTGATGGAAAGCCATGGATGAGGACTATGTATGATGGAAGGAGCGTGCTTTTTTTCGATCAACTACCACTTAGGTACCTCACAAACGGGCTACCGACCACCGCCACCGGTGGCTGTCGCGCACCACTTCCTTTGGTACCACGCAAGCGATGGTGGTCAGTGGCTGCCGCGAGTGGTCAGTGGCTATCAGTGACCGCCATTAGCGGGTAGTCGGGCGGTAAGGGGGGCTCAACGGTGACGTGGAGTGTCAGCATTTTGAAGTAGCGAGTGAACATACCAGAGGCGTGACGCGGACACTGAGTTAGTGGAGCACCAAGCGGAGACGAACCGAGCGAAGTGGAGACGTGCGGAAATCGACCAATCACATTAGTTAAAAGTTACATCTAGTCTTTCGCCTTCCTGTGATTGGTCGAATTTGGCACATCTCTCTGCTCAGCTCCGCAGTGGAAACCAAGCCTGAGTCGCGAGTGGACACTATTCGCTACAAACGTGCGGCGATTCCTTGCGAAAAATCATGAAAATAGCTTGTCGCCACCTTCCGGTGGCTGTGAAAAGTGGCCCGTTTACACGGAGCCTTACCTACATGCCAAGCAAAGAACAGCTGATTTCTTTTGTTTTTTTTTTTTCACAACCACATCCTGTCGAACCTGTAAATAAGATAATAATACAAGACAACATTGTAATCTTGGTCTTTATATTTACTTTTTCTTATATCAAGTGTATGATCAAGACAAGAATAGAACTGGCCCTGACTAAACCAGTGCCAAGTTCACTCGAGAGTGAGCTGGCATTTTAACGTGCTTTTCGAAACACGGTTAATGTGTCACCCATCTACGGATCCACCTAGGTAAAGGCGTTTTAACCTTGAAGATCAACCATTGCGGTTGGTATTATTTAGCGACAGAGGCACAATTAATCAAAAAATATTATTATAAGTAATACTTTTTTTTCGGGTCGTTTGAAATCATCAAATGACTCCTCAGAGCGGAAGAGAATGTCAGACTTGTACTAACTAAAAACCACCCATGTTCCTTCTTAGCCCTTTGTGTCGAAGCCGCGTTATCTCTTGCGAACAACCCGCAGCCCCAACGGGTTACCTTTAAGCCTCAGGATTTCCTATTAAGTTCTAGAAGGTGAAGCAAAGTTCTGCTTAATTCTCAAGTGATAGGGATGAGCCGCGAACTTATTGTCATCAACATAAAAAATAAAAAAAAGATTACACTTTGTCTGACCTTGGAACCAAATCCAAGACCTCATGCTCAGTTGTCACGATAGTGAGTGACCACTAGCCCAACGAGTAAAGCACGTTAGTCACAAAAAGAAAAAAAACCCCGACCATCGATATTCTTTTTACAAACTAATCGTTAAATCGATTCTATTGTTTCGTAATCGATTAAAAACGCTGAGTAACGATTCTGTGATCGATACCGAATAGTAGATTTATGATAGCATTGATAGCTAATAAATAAACTATCTTACATGTCTTTAATTTAATATTGTAGAAGTAGAATGGTAATACTTTGACCTTATTAGCCTTATGGACGAAAATAAACTAGTCCCAAGTGTATCTTTGTACCTACTATGAATGATAAATTTGTTTGTGTAAAATAATTTTTCAGAGGTCTCGCGTAGGTCATGCTTTACTAGTAGCAATCTTCGCTTGGTAGGTATTTGAGAAAAATAAGGTGATGAAAAACCTCATTAAATAATCAATCAATAATGTACCCACCGCTGGGTCACAGGACTCACAGGCCTCCTCTGTTTGAGAGGAAAATTTTCAAAATAATACATTTTTAGATTGATAAAACACGTGCTTATTTACTTTGTCAAATCCGTACCTAGCTGAACGAAAAATGATAAAAGGATTCAATAATAAGCTGCCTAAAATTACTTAGTTTAAAAATTTTATGCCCCTGACTGGAACCTTACGCTCAAGGCACCAGAGGATATACCTAGGTACCGGATAAGCAGAAACCTACCTCATAGGGTGTCCTGCGAGTTGCCATTCAAAAAAAAACGTGCCCGAAATATATTGCCATTGCCAAACATTAAGCAATAATTCAATGTAACCAGGTGTATCCGGATTTCGTACAATTGACTAATAACAATAGATAAAAGAATAATACCTATAAAAAACACACGCGGCGTTATTTTGACGTGAATATTTTTATATTGACGCTTGTGGCAATGACCGCCGCTGATGTTCGGTTCACGGCCGTTTAAAAAAAGACGTTTATGTTTTAAAAATGCTTTTATCCTTGTACGCTCGTAATTGGCCGATGCTGGGATCTTCGGCGCGTTCGTATTCGTATTCATGATGAATGCACCATTTTTGTACACTGAACACCCCACACTCGAAAATAAATAAACGGACGAGGCGACACGGGGCGCTGAGGGCGGCACCCCCACAGGCGCAAGCACGCACACACGCGCATCGCAGGGCGACGGAGAGGGCGCTACGGTCGCTCAGTCTCGCGCCGGCCACCGCTGAGGTCGGACGTTTGTCGCTCTCTGCAATGCGATCGGAAAAATAAACTAGTTTTGTTCCGGTACGACATACCGCCTCCTGTGCGCTGTTAAATTTTACGTGTTTGTGGACATTCTGTGAACGTGATTTTTATCTAACGTGAACGGTTAGTATCCCCTTTTGAAGTTGGGATTTTTTGTAGCGGCCCGTCTTGTCTACACATGTTCATTGTTTACATCTGTAGTTATAGGCATGCGTTTCGTTTTTTCCAACTATCCCTCGTAATGTAAGGATTATATTAATAAACGGGTATTTGAACGCGTTGGATGAATCATAAAGCGGAGTACCCACATTGAATAAGTCGTTTCTATTTCCAGATAAACTGTTGGAATTGATTGGGAGCCGTTGACTTGTGTTGAAACAAAGGTTTACATTGTCGAAGGTGAACGATCTTCATTCGACTTGCTACAGGTATGTTTGAACAAGAAATTCATTCACTCTTACACACTTCTCCGGGTAATTCTTTCTCGAATTTTGAATCTATTTGAAAACACAATGTTAATAAAAGTGAACGTTCGTAATTTTGAATATCGGCTTCAACACCTCAACTGTCAAATAGAATGAAGTTTTAAAACGTTGAAACGTCAAGTCCTAGTCCTTAAATTAAACCGGCGTCCGCATGACTAATTACAATTTGAAATGCCTACAACGTATCTGTCGCACGGAAACGAAGTGTAATCCGTTTTTGTGTCATTGACCTCATTGTCTATGCCTAAGTAGGTAATACAGAAGTTATTTTTTGCGCAAATTGCGTATAATACCTTACGTAATGTACTATCCGTGTACTCGTATGTAATTAAACTATTGTGTTGCATGTCAAAGCATGGCACCGGATTTGTGCGCTCCTTACATAATCTGTAACCTTTTAACCCTATTCTTGGCACTGTATACAATTTGATACATTGAACTTTATGAAAATGTAGAGACGTTCCAAGACGTATTTTCAAAAGATTTATTATTTTATATGGTAGAAAATATAATCCAAATTCTACAAAAAAATACTATTTCATCATTTAATAATCCAAAAATGCAGTAGAAAACAAAATAGTAAACCGACAAAAGGCGTCTTGGCGTTGCAAGATAAAAACACACAAATTTTATTACATTTAGGTCAAATTATTTTCAAAAGCTGTTTAATTCAAATAGGTTACTATATTTGCTACTTAGAAACGCTACTTTCGAGTACCAAAATGGACTGAAATCGTATGTAATTTACAGTTCTTTCTTAGTGTATCAGATATGATACACTGCCAGATAGCCATACTTTTAGATAATGTTTCGCCTGTATCAAATATGTTACATTGCTTGATTTGTATGGTTTCAATTTATTATATAATTATTACAATATACAATATATTTTATATATATATTGTCAATATTATTGTTTATTTTTATTTTCTGCCACATGTGGTTCATCGTCTTAGTATGAAACAACAAAGAAGCGCTCGGTAACTTGGAAATTACAGAGTTTTTGTTCCGGAACCAAGAGCTAAATTGAATTTATTTGAAATTGAATGAACTACTGAGGTTGATTGCAGTATTGCTTATTCCCAACGAACTCCGAAACCAGTTCGCTGCCTCTATCATTGCCATGTTCATCAGGAAATCTAAATTTTTGATCAAATGACGATAAACCAAGTAGTTGCTTCAATATCTTTGGTACTATACCCTCAGTCATTGCAATCAAACCCTTGTTTGCCATCAATTTTATTGCCCAATCAATTCGTATACAATATCTGTATAAAAGAAAAAGAAAAGAAGACGGCAGCTTCATTGTGCTAAGCCTAGGCCATTGTGTCCGGTACCATCCTTGTTACTTCAAGTAAACTCACTGGGAACCTTTTTGTAAGTGGCTTCACGACTGGCAACCTCCTTGCAACTACCTTTACCATGAGCCAGCAACTTGACACGTTATAACCAGGTGCTATAACCATTGTTTGCACCTTCTCTCTCTGCGGCTACTCGTTCTAAAAGACTTAGAGTGATCGCGATAAAGAGAAAAGTAATACCAGCTAAAAGATTACAACTTGCGTGCAACTGGCACTGTAAGTTTATAGGTTCTGGAGAAGTAACTCGTTTGACCCTCGTGAAGAGACGAGTGTCATTGAAAGCTGTTTTGCAGATGACTCTCTCGTAGAACAACAAACCAATATCTATAGCACGCAAACAATTGGCAGCTCAATAAATACCACAGATGATGATTTTCTGAGGATCCTTTCATTTATGGGGGTAAAGTAAAAAAAAAAACCAAAAGCGTATAAAGCCTACGCAGTATACCTTACGCAAAATACACGCTTTGGACGTGGTCACGAGCCTGTTTTGCCAATAATTATGATTTTATAAGGTCTAAAGGGCGTTACTACTATGATTTTTAATTTTTACCGACTAATACTAAAAGGGGGTTCTGTTTTTCAATTGTATGTATGGAAGTACAATAAAAATGTGTCATAAATTAAATGTTTTTTTTCTCGTTAGCGTGTATTTTTTTTTATTTTTGTTTTGTTAAAATAACGTTGGAAGCCTGGCAGTGTAGCAAATATGATACATAGATTTTATAATGTAGATTTCTAGGAGTCTGGCAATGTATCACATGTGATACATTCAATAAATCTTATAATAATATAAATAGATTTTTATTATTATTTTTTCTCCTCTCTATGAATACCTAAGAGTGCATTCTATGTAAAAAATTTCAACATTTCAAAAAAAAAAATCTCTGCCAAGTATAGGGTTAAATGACATTTAATTTTGATGTCGAAGCCTTTCAAATCTTGTGCTCGTATCGGTTACTTGTTGCTCGTATTCCTTTGCTTACAACCTAGCATATTTCGCCGGTCTGTTTTCAAACAAACTATTTTAGGTACGCTGTAGTTCATAGATCAGAAATAATCCTACAGACCGTACCACACTGGTTTATTTGTTGATAAATTAGGGTGAACGGCCCAGTAGTCGACCGTTCAAGGTTATATCTCGAGTCTGATAATCCTGTGTTTTTTATCTACGTAAATGATTTATTGTAATGTTTTGTTAATGAATTTGTCGGTTGTCTTTATTACTTTACAAGTTATTTACATGTTTTTTTTTTATTGTAGGTAGATTAATACTTTCATTATTCGTAATTATTTCCGTTCCAATCGTCTTTATTAATCTTAATACCTACCATAGTTTTATGTTCCCATGGTGTGTGCCCACGTTATCAGCCCACACGAGGCGGCATGGTGTCTTTTTTTAATAACAAGCCTATTATAGTTTTATTATTTACTTACGTAATTTTGTAGGCTAGAGATCAGCTATCAAGTTTTTAAAACATGTTAGTCACTACCTTTATTACATGACTATTATGACTAGATTTTGTCCGGACCATTGGTTTCGTAATAAAAGGTACCTAGGTAGGTGCCAGGTGGTGAAGTAGGAACTAAAATAGACTTACCTGAATCAAGATAGGCACACCCTTTATTCACAAACTTGTTTTATTATTACCAATTTGATACCTACAATGGCTTCACTTCTCTTTTGTGATTAATAAGAACGGATAAGATGTAGGTAGATCAGGGGCCCTAAAATAGCCGCTTTAGCAGAATCATAATAGGATAATAAAATGAATTGCATTAAATTTCGTAAAATAGTCACAAAGGGACAATTCATAATAGTAACCTGCGTCTGTGACCATTTTAGAGTCCCTGGATACCTACATAGGTACTTACCTAAGTAGGTATCTACTAACTAATCTACGTCTTTTTATTTTTACAAACTAGAAATAGGTTCCTCCTGCCTGACCATCATTGAATCATTTCACTGACGGTTCAATAATTATTTATTGTCAATACAATCAGAAACCTGCCTACCTACCAGGCCTGGTGGTCGTAATCGCGACTGCTAAACATGAGGGTCCTGGGTTCGATTCAAAGGTCGGGCAAATTTTTATTGGGTTTTTCCATCAGGAACTTCTCAGTAGCAGCCATAGAGTCTGGATTTGTGCCCTCTATTACAGGGTACCCCTCTGCCTAACCCAGGATTTCAAGCGTGATGATATATGTAGGTACATAAACAGATACCAAAAACGCATTTTTACTTGTTACTTACCTTTTTTTTTTTTTTGGTGGGTGGAAAATCATCGAATAACCCCCCCCCCCGCTCTTGGGCAGAGCGAAGGGGAGTGTCAGACTTCTACTGACTAAAAACCAAACCCATGTTCCTTCTTCGCCCTTGTGTCGGAGCCGCGTTAACCTTTCGATAATCCACAGCCCCGACAGGGCTTGTTACTTACCTACCTCTTTAATCGAATTTTAATTCCAAAACACAATAAGTAATCAAAACACCACCTTTTAAAAATCTCAACAAAAAAAAAACTTTATTACTGACATACACGTAGTCGTAATGACAGTCTGATGAGATTAAAGTAAAGGCAATAAACAATTTGAAACTATTTATTTTAGTAAAATAATTAGACAGCGTGTACTGACAGTTACAAGTATTGGACGAGAGGTGAGCGCCACACACTTGTAGACGACACTACGACAGACGTCTACAATCTGCTATTAATTTAGCGTAGGCGTCTATACACTTTCAACATCCTCTCCTAGACGCAGACGCTTTAAGTTTAAACCCATCGATGTGGTGAATTTTTCATGCTTCGGTCGATGAAGTCCTTTTGTCAATATGTCAGCGACCATGTCTCCAGAGCATATATATTGCACCAGGATCTGTTTCGCAGCAATCTTCTCACGTACGAAATGGTAACGGACATCTATATGTTTACTGCGTGCGTGGTAAACAGCATTTCCTGAAAGACTAATGGCACTCTGATTATCACAATACAGGATTAGAGGCGTACCTTTGAGTTTGGGTTGCAACTCGTCTGCTAGTTGCTTTAGCCAAAGAGCTTCCTGAATGGCCGACGCAAGAGCCATATACTCTGCTTCAGTCGTAGAGAGGGCTACAGTCTGCTGTTTTTTGGTATTCCAGCTTATTGCAGCACCCTGAAATAAAAATATGTAGCCTGTGCATGATCTTCTATCTTCAATATCATTTGCCCAGTCTGAATCGCAATAGCCTGAAATTTTTTCATCAACATTTCTTTTATAAACTAGTTTCATATACATTGTAGCTTTCAGGTATCTCAGAACTCGTTTCAGGGCTATCCAATGTTCATTAGTAGGTTGATTATTATATCTACTCAGAGAATTCACTATATAGGTAATGTCTGGACGAGTCCCTTGTGATAAATATAATAAGCAGCCAATCATTTCCTGATAAGGGATGTTTTTTAAAATCTCTTGTTGATTCTCAGCCTTCTGCAGTTTAATATTGGCATCACTAGGTGTCCACATTGGCTTACAATCAATCATTCCAAACCGTGTTAGTATATTTTCAATGTAAGTGGATTGGTTAATAGAAATCTCATTTTCGTCTTGTATAATTTCAAAACCAATGCAATGTTGGGCTGTTCCTAAATCCTTCATGTAGAATTTTTGCTTTAACTTTTCTTTTATCATTTGGGAGGTTTCCTCATTATTGCAGAAGTAAAGTATATCGTCAACATATACTGCTATAAAAAGTATATTATTTACATTTAAAATGCGGTAGTAAACACATGTATCTATGTTAGAACGAGTCATTCCAATTTCTAACAGAGCAGTATTTAACTTCTTGTTCCATTGTCTACTAGCTTGTTTAAGTCCATATATTGACTTGTTGAGTCTACATACTTTGTTAACATCTTCATAGCCAGGTGGAAAGGTCATGTAAATTTCTTCATCAACTTCACCCTGCAAGAACGCTGAGACTGCATCCATTTGGTGTATTTTAAGTCCATATTTAGCAGCAAGACCAATCAGATATCTTATAGATGTATAACGAACTACTGGAGCGTATACCTCATTGTAGTCTATGCCCTTGACTTGTTTATATCCTTTGATCACCAATCTAGCTTTATAGCGTGTAACATTTCCATTGCCATCCATTTTAGTTTTATAAACCCATCTGCTGGGAATAGCTGATTTTCCTTCTGGTAATTTAATCGGTGTCCACGTATTATTCTTTATTAACGACTGATATTCTTCATCCATAGCACTCTTCCATTCCTTAGCCTTTTCACTGTTTAGAGCTTCTTGAAGACTTTGTGGATCATTGCTAAATAAATTCATTGTTGACTCAACATTCTGACATATTAATGATGACGGACTTTGATAAACATCATTATTTTGATTTCTTGTTCTCTGCTGTCTCGGTCTTAAATTTATATTTGACACTGGTGGAGAGTCAAGTGTCGTATCAGGTAAGTAAGTTTCATCATTAACATCTTCAAACTGATCAGAATCTTCTGAAATAGAAATATTTTGAGAAGCAGCTTGTATTTGACTTATAGTGTGAATTTCATTATCAGTGTTTTTTTTAGATACTTCGGGTTCGCCACAAAGAGGTAAGTGGACAATCTTCATTTCTTTACCTTCACAACGTTCCTTTTTATTTTTTTCTATATCTAATTCATTTTTTTCATTTCCAGGTACTTCATTCCTTTTAACTGAGGCTTCTAGGAATACAACATCTCTACTTAAAACTCCTTTTTTTGTTTCAGGATCTATGAACCGGTAGCCTTTTGTACTGTCGCTGTAGCCAACAAATATTAATTTACGCGATTTTACATCAAGCTTAGTTCTGTTTTGTTTAGGAATATGTACCATTGCAGGACATCCGAAAATTCTCATGTGACTCAAGTTTGGCTTCTTTCCAGTCCATACTTCATAGGGCGTCGCATCAGATAAGGAGCAGGTGGGAGAACGATTCACTATGTATGCAGCTGTAGCAACCGCTTCTGCCCAGAATGTGACCTGCAATTCTGCATTTAAAATCATACATTTAGCACGCTCTATTAAAGTTCTGTTCATTCGCTCACTTAGCCCGTTCTGCTCCGGAGTGTACGGATTGGATGTCTGGTGCAGTATTCCATGTTCTTTCAAGTAGGCTTCAAAATTATTATTTTTGTATTCGGTTCCATTGTCGCTTCTGAGAATTTTTATTTTTGAACCTGATTCATTCTCTACTCTATTTTTAAATTCTACAAATTTTCCAAATACTTCACTTTTATTCTTAATAAAATATACATGTACACGTCGAGAAAAATCATCTATAAAGGTTACAAAATACCTTGCCCCTCCTATAGAAGTATGCTTCATGGGTCCGCATACGTCACTGTGGATAAGCTCTAGCAAGCTGCTTGCACGGGAGCCTTCAGTGGGGAACGGTTTTCTCGTTTGCTTGCCTTCCAGACAGGTTACACAAATGGATTTTTCTGTTCTTTGAGACAGCTTTACACCTTCTGTACAGTTAGGTATTTTATTAAGATTTGTAAAATTTAAGTGACCCATCCTTTGATGCCACAGATAAGTATCATCATCAGCCCTGGCCAACATGGCTTGCATTTCTGGATTATTACCAGTATCTAACAGGTATGTCTCATTGATTAAATTAGCTTTTGCAACTAACTTTTTACTTGGATTGTAAATTTGACAACCATGTTCATTAAATGTTACTCTGCATCCACTTTTAATTATTTTGCTGACTGACAACAAATTTGTTTTTAATTCAGGTACAAATAAAACATTTCTCACCTGTATTGAATCGGTGCTGCCATCTTTTGTATTTATTTTAATACATACATTACCACAGCATTCAACTTTTAGAACTTTGTTGTTAGCAATCCTTATGCTTGGTACAGATGAAGGTTTGATTTCAGTGAGCCAGTCCCGGTGCATGGTCATGTGCATGGACGCCCCTGAGTCAACATGCCAGTAACTGAAATTATTTGCTGCGGAAGCTGAAAAAGCTGCGACATATCCTGTTTTTTCTTTTTTATCATCACTTGGCTTTTTATGCCAACAATTTTTGCTGAGATGTCCGTACTTATTACATTTAAAGCATCTCGGGCCTTTCTTATTTTTGAGTTTTTCACTTTTGGGCTTCTCATTTCTAGTGTTTGTATAAAGTGCGGTAGTGTCTGACGTCTTAACTTCTTGCAGTAGTTTATTTTTAACTAAATCAGCACTAATCTTCATACCGGAACTTTCTAATCCCATAATCATGGGTTTGTACATTTCTGGTAAACCTGCCAGCATTAATGTGCCCAGCCACTCTTCGTCCACATTGAATTTTATGTTTCTCAACTTGTGCGCGGCTGTCATTATTTTGTTTACATAATCTTCAACTGAAGAACTATTTTCCAAATTAGTATTTATAAGTTCTTTTAGTAAACCAACTCTTCGAGTCAAACCGCTGTCTTCAAAAGCTTTTGCCAAATTTTCCCATACCTGTTTTGCATTTTGAGCCTCTTGAATATGTACATACAAAATCGGATCCACTAATAATATTAACTTTGCTTTGGCTTTAGTGTCCTGCTTAACCGATTTTGGGTCAGTTTCTACTGGTTCTTGCAAAATGTGGCTATACAATTCCTCGTGTTGTAAGTATGCCTTGACAGCAAAACTCCAACTTGCCCAGTTGTCTCGACCCCTTAGTTTTTCAATTGACATTGAATTGCTCCCAGACATATTCAAGTAGGTAAGATATTTAATGTAAATAGCTGAAAAAAATAAAAATCACTCCCGAGCACGGTACCTAACCAAAAGTGAGGTTATACTCGTTCCAAAAATTTTTACTTTACTATTTACGTTAGAAATACTGTTCCAAACACAAAAATAACAATTAACGGCAGGCTTGGGACGGCCCATAACCTGATGAGATTAAAGTAAAGGCAATAAACAATTTGAAACTATTTATTTTAGTAAAATAATTAGACAGCGTGTACTGACAGTTACAAGTATTGGACGAGAGGTGAGCGCCACACACTTGTAGACGACACTACGACAGACGTCTACAATCTGCTATTAATTTAGCGTAGGCGTCTATACACTTTCAACACAGTCGAGTCATGGACCTACCGCCTACCACAGACAGCTTATAGGTACAACCTGATTCCCTTGACACGAAGGAAGCAGCTGATGCATTCTACTTTCATTATCATTTTATTAACAAAAACACTCAATGATAATGCTAAAGTAGGTAACTTGAATGTGAACTACTTTTTGGTTGATAAGAATATTCTTTAAATAAATGTCTGAAAGCCTAGACATACTAACAGCAACCAGTTGATTATTGTGACTAGGAATCACTTGTGATGTTATTGAATTTGTCTCGTTTATCGTAATTTTATAGCCAAAAATCAAGCAGTTTTTTTTAAAGCGTGTGAAATGTAAATACAAATTTTGAGAAGCTGTAACATTATTCGAAAACTATATAGAATCACCCAGCAGAAACATGAGTATTTTCGGATATCCTTGGGCGTGAAGAATCTAGTTTTTACCCGACTGCGGCGAAGCCCAAAAGGAGGGTTATGTGTTTGACGTGTATGTATGTATGTATGTATGTCCGTTTCTTTGTTCCCTCATAACTCCTAAACGGATGAAGGGATTTGAATGAAACATACGTCGTTAGATTCGTCTTGATGGCGCGAGTGTTATAGGCTATATGAAAATTAAAAAACAAAGAAAAATTGTGGATTGTGGGGGCAAAATCGCGAAGTTGAAAAAAAAAAGTTTTTTCTATACCATCGAGGAGGGTATCAAAATGCAGGGTTTTAAAAGGAGATTACAAAAATATATAATACTTATATGTTTAAAAGAAATTCAAAGTGTCAAATCCTATAAACAAGTACAAAAGTTAAATCTTTTGCGAAGTATTTTACGCGACCAACGAAAGGACAACAAACACAAAAGAACTAAAAAGATGGAAATAAAAAAAAGTAGTTAAAAAACTAAAAAACCCGACTGAAAAAACCGAAAAGCAAAAAACAAGCACATTTTAAATCACACAAAACTGGAAGCAGGCGGGGTTCATTTGAATATTAAATTATGAAATGAAAATAGAATGGACCCCGCCTGATTCCAAGTTTTGTGTGATTTAAAATGTGCTTGTTTTTTGCTTTTCGGTTTTTTCAGTCGGGTTTTTTAGTTTTTTAACTACTTTTTTATGACGTTACTACCTATTTCGATCTCCCTGGATATTCAATCAAATGCCTTCGTCCAGCCTTAACCATTACACTGCTGAGAATAGGTAGTTACCCCTATAACATAATTATTATTGTCACTCTTCCAGTTTTTGTGCTACCCGCATCCAGGTGTACCTACATACACCCGACGTTTTCTTGTCGTCAAAACGTTTTTTCATGCATTCAGGCATGTTTATCAATAGCTTTTGCCTCCATTCAACCTAATTCGAGTGCCAAATATTTCTTGTAGCATTGCACTTGAACATCTTGAAAAAAAAAAGCCGGAAGCTATCGTCAGTCCCATAATTCTCTACCGATGTCCGCTATCAAGTAGGTACCTACTTACACACAACCTTGAAATGATATTACAAGTGTCAACATACATTCTCCGAATGTCACCTCATGAGACCATAGACTATAAAAATATTCAGAACGCACTATACCTACAACGATGACAGTGGCTAGACCTACATGACATTTGGATGACATTGACAGGAGAGGGCTATTGGTTGACAGTTGTGAATTTGTCTGTGACTTCCAGTTTTTTTGATCCAGAGCTAACGTGGACTAATCGTAGCTTTTGTCCAGCTCGTCACAAAATACGGTTTCTAACTCAGTTTCATAAATGAATTTTCGGTGTAAATTATATTAAAAAGACAAAATGACACGCCGCCATTTTCTTTTAAGTTCCGATTAAAACCAAGCGTCTAAAGAGCCATATTCAGCTATAAAGATACTTGTTATTCATAGCCTCCACTTAATGAAATGCTAACCTCCTCGCTGTTGATTGATTGTCTTTTAGTTCACGAGAGGGGAAGCTTCTTATATCTAAAGTTCAAAGAGTTTCCGTACAGTTCATAACTCAAATATCTTTCACCCTATTTGTCACTATGGTTATTAATACCCGCACTTAGTAATTGGGACCCTTTTGTGTGGGTATTCATTTGGTTTTAGTGGGTTCTTGTGGAATTGGCCATATAGGCTACTGGCTCATTAAATGAGCCAAGACTTTGCCTTTATAATGATAAACTGTGTGTATGTTACTTTAAAATTAATCTTCAAGATATCTTATCTCATCATCCGAAAGTGTATGTCGTCACTTATAAAATCAAGACCACCCATTACTTATACCGAGTTCCTCCGTGCCCCGGAAAACACGTAAAGCGGATGGTCGCGGCTGTCATTTTTAGATCTTTACAGGTCTCTAAAGGCATCCCAAACAGCAACCGTATTGCAATGAGAGTACATTTCACAATCATTTTGGCAAAGGTTTTAAACAAGAAGTAAAACAAAACATGAGAAACGACTGTACATTACTGAAGTAGCTATTCAAAATTACTAAAGTAGAACTTAAAGAAATTTTCTTTTTAGTCGAGTCGAGAAGCACTTTATGGATCCATTTTCAAAACTCAAGCCTGTGTTCGGTAGGCAGAATTATGAAGTTTGTGTTGTATAAATGTTACGAGTACTTACATAAAACCAGTAAATAGACACAAATAAATAAAATAACATCATTCTACGGATCATTAGTCGTGTCATTGAAAATACGAGACCAGTGGAAAAGTTCTTACTTAGTAATTACAACTAAGTAGGTACCTACTCGTAATACTATCTCAGTACTACAGCTCTATGGTTAATCCTCATTGTCTATGCGACGCTGACAAGCGGTCTTGACCATAGACAGTAATTAAATTATATCAAGTATTATTACTTGTACTTATTTAGCTATTAAAGTGTCGTGTTAGCAGTAATAAATCTATCTATTTACATAAAGAGAGAAGTCCTGACTGACTGATTGACTGACTCATCAACGCCCAGCCCAAACCCTTGGACCTAGAAAGCTGAAATTTTGCACAGAGGTTCCCTTTAAAATGTAGACAAGGAAAAGGAAGGATTTTTCGAAATTCAACCCCTAAGGGAGTTAAATAGGGGTTGAAATTTGTATGGAAAATCGTCATTATCACGCGGGCGAAGCCGCTGGCAAAAGCTAGTAGTAAATAAAATAATATTATTGTAATGAGAGACAAGAAGGTAATAAAATAAAATTGTTTGTGCGTTTTGAAGTGTTAGCTTCCTACCATAAACAAGTAGACACATTCAATGACGTGACAGCGAACTAACAACAGGGGTCTAAAATGGCCGCGTTAGCAGAATCATAATAGGACAATGATATGAATTGCGCTACAATTCGTAAAATGGTCACAAAGCGACAGTTTCTAATATTAACTGCATCTGTGACAGTCGCGCTTATGAGCACTAGACCGAGGCAGTCGAGGGTGATCATTTCCACACCTTTGCGTGCTACATATCACCTAAACTTGCCCCGTAATATTGGCACTTCAATACTATACAACAAAACAATATTTCACTTGAATTCACAGAACACTACGTTACACAATCTAATTACAAATTCCATAGAACTATAGGTTTCCTAACTGATTACCTACTAACCGACGAATAGCTTGCTTTGATGTTCTGACCACTGATTGAATATTGCTTGTATCTAATCTGAACTAAATACCTATAGAACTGGTAGTGGTGTGATCGTCCGACTGCCAAGTCAAAGGTCTCGATTTCGAACCCAAGATTCGAAATATTTTTTATATTTTTCGCACCTCTGATTTTTCAGGTTCATGCGTATTGTACAATAGGGGATCGAACTGACTCAAAATAATATGATTCTGTATAGTCCGTCAGTTAGATTATCGAAAAATATTAGATTCGTGTTTTTTGTTTCATCAAATCAATACAAAAATTGACGAAGCTACAGCGCGTCAAAGATCATGGAGTTGCAACGTCACTTGAACGTACAAAATGTACGCAAAATGTACTATCATATGACGTCACACGAGTTTTCGAAGCACTGTATCGTCTTCATTTTTAAAGAAAAAATATGTGGTCAATATTTTTTGGAAATCTATAGTGACGGACTAATTAGTTTTTTTTGTCCGATCCCCTGCTTCGGTAAAGGCAAACATCGTGAGGAAACGAGTATGACAGAGCGATATTTCTTACTGGCATGTAAAGCCGTCGGAGGTCTATGAGATCAGATGGTCTAATTTTTGACCCAAAAAAAAACAGGGCTGCCATCCAACGTGGCAATGCTGCCAACCTTCTAGACACTATCACGAGTTGAGAATCATGTGGACGAATTTTTTACGCCCTTATTTTATTCTTTTTCTGCTATATCATGCATCAGGTTCAAACGAGTAATGAACAGCAGTAATTCTATGCAAGTAATAAATTTGAAACGTAACTACTGTATTTGGTAGATATTGATATTTTTAGATAGTTATTTCGTTGAAATGGCTAGTAACTTCACAAGAAACGAACTACTAGGTAAACATTTAATAAGAGTCAGGTAAGTGACACACAGTTTGACAGTTTTAGGTAGACCAAAAATGGTATTTTCCTGTTTTTGTACCCATACGAAAATTTCTTAGGAAGTCAAAAAAATGTTAACGTTACTTTTTCCTTAAAAACACACATTCTCGATAAATGCAATGAGTCTACTAAGTTCTTTAAATGACCTGTTTATGTTAAGAATTTACTGGCGAATATTTAATTAGAACAGCCCAATGTCATTGCTGCATGAATAATGTCACGTGAAGCACCAAAATAACCGGTTTTATAAAAAAAACCTACAAGCGTCTACAACGATGACACACACGGTTTTTCCCGACTAACTCCTAGTGTAACTGACCTATCCCAACGTTACGAACCAATCAAATCTCCCCCCTTTCCCCCCACTCTTGACCGGGCATTTTATTTCTGTCTAGCAATATAATTTTCCCTTTCAAATTGCTGCATGTGGCCGTTAAACCGCAAACTCGGTACTTTAACAAAAGGGCTGGAACATACAATTACAAGCAATCATTCAATTAGCCAGTACGTTTTGTCGACGTTATTATTTATGTTGTCATGGCGACCGTTCTTTTATTAAATTTTAGTGCACAGTGCGCACCGAATTGGATAAAATGACAGTTGTTAAAAATTCAAATTAAGTTTAATTTGAACGATAAATTAATTTGTTAAATTGAATATAATAGTGTGAACTAAAATAAATGCATAAAATAAACGGTTCTTGTTCTCTGATTTGAAACTTGAACGTCGGTGTCAGTATTAAATGATGTAACAGAACACTTAATGTACATTAGATTGCATTAGAACAAATTACTCTTACATAAGTATGTAGGTGAATAGATAAACGAATATGACAAAGCAAAAAAACAACCAGACAGCCAAATAGCGTTCCATTACTTTATATCCTGAAACAGGCGTCTAAATACGACGTAATACGTTATGTGAACATTATGCCACCTCCTTACTGATAGAAAGCAACAATCCACAAAATTGGTTACTTGAAAAAGCACTCGGTTCTCAACAATTTATTTCCTGAGCTCCCGAAAAAAACCGATAAAAACAGTGCGATCGCTCCAGTTCAACCGGCTGGCAATTACGAACTAATCGCTTTTAACAGACATGGGAATCGACGTCATCAGTCACCAACGCAGCTCTTTTTCTAACACACCTTCCCCTTTTGATTTGTTAAAACCAAACTAGGAAGACCTCCAACCTTCCGTCTAGTTACCTATGCTCCTGCCACTTATAGATGTCACACGGGAGGAAGGGCGTGTCTCATTATGCTAGCCAGACAAGAATTCTCAGAGTTTTATAGTAGTCATTGGCCGTGTTTTAACATCCCCTTTTTTCTTTGTTCAAGAAGCGTAACGCAAGTTTGTTCTCAGGCCTGAGCCTCGTTCGTGCTGATTTAGCACTAACCCGTTGAGTCATATGTAGCGAGTAAAATTAGTCATACATACGTCTCTTTGTTGATTCCGTGGCTCTCTTGTAATGCCTATGTTTACTACAAAGTGTTTTGTGATTTATGAACTAACTGCCCAACTTAGTATTTAATTCTGAATGTTTCTTAAAGCCGGTCAATATTTTGGTACAGTAGAATTGATAGTAATGTTTCCACGAACACATGCCTTGCTTACCTACAACAAAGGCATTCAAATATGATGGCGAGTTTCGGTTCTAAAATAAATTTGTTTCCATAAATAACTTCGCCTGAAAACGTGAATGAAATATTATGTTGTTCTTGAACTGCTTTTTATCCAGAAACGATGCCAATTTTTTAGCTGGCCAAGTGCGTAAACACTCCGTATGTACTATTTAAATTGAACGAGATTACTCCTGAACTGACGTGATGATCATTTTATATAAAAATTCCAGCCACGTACGCATTTCTTTCTAGAATCTTCCGAACAAAGATACAATCTTTTAAAGAGCGTTGACTCCGTTTGTGACCTCACGGAACAATTGTTTTTGGGCCTAGCGTGACGGATTTTGGTCGAGTCATATTGTCACGTCGTCATCATATAAATCACACGCTTTTATTCAAGCAACAGAACACCTAAGAGGTTTAGTCAACTCTGTCTTTGCGACTGTATAAATGTGGCTTGGCGTAGAGAAATGTTTCTCAACTATCCAAACCACCTTCGCTTCCAACCTTGTTGATATAGCACAAACCGCTTTGCGTTTCCTTGTAAATAGTTCCGCAAACATTTTGCTGCCTTTCTTGGTATCTATCTATAAGGCATATTGTTAGTCGCAGACGATTTGCAACCGCTCCACACTTTGTAGTTAATTCCGTTGTTAATGGTCTATTCGAACCAAACAGTTAATGTTGCTTGTGTGTGGTCGAAGTTTAGTGAAGTCATTAATAATAATGTGGGGAACGTGGATCTACTACGTCATTAGTTTCAATTTTCTGCTGTAACTAAGGTTAGCCCACAAAAAATAAATTCTATTGAGACAAATGTACTCACTGAAATCAGCAAATAGCCCCTCTGAAACTTAGTTCTTTTGTTAAAACTTTTTCTACGTAATGAATACAATTTTGGACTGAAATTGCGCACTTAATAGGATTCTTTTTGACCCATAAGTAATGAACAAAGTTGTGATAAAAGGAGAAAAGAAAATACTTAAGTTACAGCCTACATTCTTTCGCTGTTACAAAAATAAATTGTGGAGTTTCGCCTCAGTAACATGCCTATTCAAAGGACATTACACTTGGTGAAGATTTTTTTGTAAAACTAATTACTTCCATTGTTTTAAAAACTAAAACGATTTTTTGTTCGCTATTATCGTAGATCTAATAGATTTACATCAAGTACCGGTCATTTCCTGCCTCAAAATTCCATTCCGCCTGACAAACCAACCGAATTATTCACAATAATGATTTCTTAAGTATACCTTACATAGTTACATTAAACCACATGGCAACGACCATTTGGTACTATTTTAAGCTATTTTACATGGTATGAGCAACGTTTTTTACTTTTTACGCTTAGAGGAACAAACGAACGTTCTTTATCTCGATGCCTGTGTGTGAGTGCGAGCGAGACGGAACACGTTTGCCTAGTGAAAACGCAGCGTAAGGTAAGGTACCGACTCACACGCGGAGTTGATGACCGCGAGCGAAGGCCGTGCAATCGGTCAGACAACCAAATGTCACGGTCGTACGCAGCGGCGACAGGAAAAACTGCGTCACAGACGAAAAAACGTGACTCACAAACACGTAGTACAAGCCGAATTAGCATGTGCTGCCATCTTGTTAGCGCGACTCTAACGACACTTTGTTTAGTCCAATCTCCCCAATTAGAAGTTTTTGCAACTAACTGATTTAGAATACGCACTGTAACGATAACCTTGCGAAGAGAATGGCAATGACATTGGCTCGCATTCAACACGGAAAACGGAAGGCGGCGTCGCCCAGTGGCACAAATCACACTCCCTCAGGGCATAAAATTTTAAATATTTTCAGCATTGAGTTTCACTTGCGCTGTAATTCAAAATTCTCGCTTTATTCCTAGGCCGTATTGTGATATTTCGACTCGTAAACTGATATAATAACTTCGTATCGACGTTGCTTTACGACTGTCAAAATCGTATTTCTAATAATAAAATGTCTCAATTTAGAGAGAGGCCAATGTTTTATCGTGGGTATAAAGAGGTGGTATTAAATGTTTTTTTAATGCTTTTTTCGTGTATCGTAGTACGATGGGCTGTCTCGATTGTGTTGAACTCTCGGAATATTTTTTTTACATTGTTCACATGTTTTACGTGGAAACGTGAGCGTGTAATAATAATAATTCACGTTATCTAACCGGGAGGCGCGTCGGACGTGGACGTCAAGACGGCGCGCGGCGCGACCATCGTTTTATGCGCATAATAAATATTTTTTTCATTTTGTCCACGACGCAGGCCGTGAGGACGCACTGTGTGGCAGGATAACTACAATAAACAATTTTAATGTATTCAATAATGTCTCCTTGGTAAAGTTAAAGTAATATAGTTTAAAGTCATTGTAAATTGTATTCATGCCGTTATTACTATGATATTGAATTACGGTCAATATCACAACGTATCAGCTTGTACGTCCGTTGATAAGTACGAAACTACCGACTGACTACACATATTTAAATTGTATGTAGATATGTTTACAACGTTCCCGAACTTGTTTTATTCAAATCGGCTAAAACTTTTTATGTGTTTGAGTAAAACATGTGTTCCGGATTTGTGAGGTGTCGACCGAAGCCACGCTCCTTGTCTAGTTTATAATTCTTTATCTCACTGCATAGAAACGACTTATTATAATAGGGAAATCCTTTTAGGTACATTATGTGTTAGGTCTACTCCATTGCCATGTTGCCTTTTATATAAAAAATTTCCTACTAACTAACTAATCTTATTTATTATTTGCACCTTGTGTTGACACAATAGGGGCATTTTATTATTATTGTAGTGTCAATATGGTAAAAGAAGCCTTCGGAAATACACCTCATTACTTTCACTTTTTGAAATCCTTGTGTGGACATAAGGTCGCATTTTGCTTGAATATAATTAATTATTAATGAATGCTAATCTCATGCACGCGTGCGTGATCCGTAAAATCACTTATTTACTTGAAACGAGTCATGTTAATTTGGGAACCTTCTTAAAATACTCGCGAACACGTGGCAATACAACGATTAGTTTTTTATCAGTTCTTATCCATTTCCGAATTGTTTTTTTATTTAAATAAAACAGCTGATACAGTGAATGCATTATCTAGCTAAGGCAATAACTGGATTGCTAATTAAACACAAGGAACTATTACAAATCGAAGCAGCTACGTGACACTAATCGCGTGTTGCATACAATGATACAATTGTGACCTTTCGAAACTTTTCCGTAAAAAAAAAGCAATTTATAAAGTATTTCTAATGTTTTCCACTTGCGTATCCTCTCGTGCAGCTTCTATTAGTTTTGTGAGTAATTTAAAAGGATAAACGGATCACAAAATTAGTACCTATATGCAGGCAGCTTCTTAATTCTAGTAAGTACACACGGCTACACATCAAGCTATACAAAACCAGTATAATCTGATCGTTCATTGTGCGAAAAGATCTAGTAAAGTGAGGCCAAGATTAACTGGTTTTGTATAGCTTGATGTGTAGCCGTGTGTACTTATTATTGTACATCGACAATATTACTTGAAATTGACTGTTTAAAAAAAACTGATAAGACTGTCATTATATTTCCCAGTTTACTTATCGCTTGCGATTGCATATCAATTACCAAAATATTGTCAGATGGATTCGCACTTCGCAAAGATTATTTTATATCTACTTCGGGAAATGTAAACAAAGCTTACTTACGCGTGGAACTGCTAAGTCGGTCATACATTTTGAAGCCGGGTGCACTGTTTATTATTGCTTATGATACGTGTTACCTATATGCATTTGTGCATGCTTCACGCGAATACTGTCAAGTATCTATTATTAAAACATTATCTGTATCAGATTACCAGCGTATCGTTTACAATACTGTAATAGATTACACAATTAGAACAAAACATTTATCTGTCCGTCGTCGTGATTCATAAAAAGAAATAATCTGACGGAAAACTGACTAACGAAAAATAAATAAAGGTATTCCGAGAAAGTCGTCTCTAAAGATTAGGGCCCGTTCTTTGAAACTACGTTGTCTTGGTTTAAGTATTATGAAACATTTTTCTAAAAGGTTATTAAGTTTATTCTCGTCTGTAAGCTTTGTTTCCACGAACGAATGATTGGTAAAATCGTGTCGTTTCTGTCTGAGATATTAATTGTTTAATCTTGATTGATTTTATGAGAGCTTCGACTGCATTTCTAAGTCTAAGTAACAACGAGCGAACGAGTAATATGGCGAAAACTTGCTTTAAATTGCGAAATAATGCTTATCATTTCAAGGATTTTGCGTAGGCATAGATGTGACAGATACCTTTCAAAACGAAGGTCATGATACACATAAAAGTAACCCAAAAAAAAACATGAATCACAGTTTTTTTCAATGTTTTGCAAAGTAGCAGCACCTACTTTTATTGAATTATTGTACAATTTATGCTTTGTACGAGAAGGAAAAATTGTTTATAATCTGATAAAGGCGTGTGGAGGTCGTGCGTGGGTGAAAAAAAAATACAATTTCTTCGGATAAATTGAATGAGAGTCATGATTGCTCGCTCGGGAGTCCCCGGCACTGATCTAAGATCGAAGAATTTCGTTACTTACTAAGAAAATATGTATTGTGTGTTTTTCTCAAAATAATGTGCACACAACATAACTGGGAGAAATATGTAACTGCGAAAAAAACGTAAAAAAATGTGAGTTCTATTTTTGGCTCCAAAACTAGTGACCTTGCTAAGGTGTATTAATTATTAATTAATTATTATTAATTCTTATTGTACCTAATAATTATTGAATAATGCTTTGAGGAAAAAACATGCAATATTTTAAATATCTATTTTTGGTACGTATTTTATTTTTACTAAGGCAGCAACCAGAAAAAAAACAACGTAGGTAAACTATATTTGGCAAAACATTTTTGAAAATCTAGTCAAGATCAACTTCACCCGATTTCACAACAGACCGCAACAGTGTCACCGCGAAAAAAAACTTTTTTGACACTAGCAACATTAATGCACAATTTCACGGTCGGTCATCATGTGTCAATAATTCACACTTGGTGTAAGTGTAAACAGGTAGATTGAAAACGGTCAATAAACTTAGTACGTCTTATAGTATAACAAAGAGGCGCGGTTGGGGGCTACGTAGGTCATTCACACCGTGTGTTAACCACGGATATTGTTTATGGAAACCCATCGTAAACGTTACGCAATGGTAGTTTTGCTAAAATAATTATTGGCGGCCATTTTTCTTGCGTCAACCGTCGACGGCGTCTGTCAAACAACTGCTGGACTTTGAGGACTTCGTTCTGTTCTTTATTCAAATTAATTTTGTTTTTTTTTCGTATCGAAGCTATTTTTGTACGATTTCTTTTTAATTAAGTAAGTAAGGCTTTTAGCGACTGTCAAATGCTGGCAACGAAGTTTTAAACGTTTCTGCTAAGTGCGTAAATCTAGGTGTCATGACCGGAGAATATCAAGGTCAATCTTCAAAATTATTAAGTAGGTGAATGATACTTCTACTAATTGAAATAGGTAGGTATCTGATGTTTTTGCTACTTTTCCACAGTGACTTGCGCGTTTATTACATTTTTTACAAACACTGGCGCAATACTCAAGATTCAAGTCTGTACCTAAATCTCATAGACAAAAAAGTTATACAAACTATCCATAAGGACCAAAACTGAACGTATTCGTAAAACTGAAAACGAAAAAACTTGGTCTATTAGGTATTCATAGACTACGGCTGTTGGTTCTACATCCTAATTTACAAGAGTGCGAGCGAGAGAGAGGTATCTTTGGTATCTCCCATCTCTTTCTCTACCTGTTCCTTTTTTATGCGGTCTACCTGCGTAGCATAGCATCCCTTTGGCTGGGAGGTGGGTTAAGTCATTGTCGGTCGTCGGTACAGTCAGGAACGAAAGTCTTACGAATTTATTAAACGGTTCAACAGGTTGGTAACTCATTGTTGTGAATCGATGTTTTGTCGGTGTTTAATTTCAAAGGGTAGGTGGCTTTATTCTGAAGAAGTTTTGAGGGTTGTGAACGTGCTAAGTCATGTTGTGTTGTGCTAAGTATTGTGGGGCGTTTAGTGGTACAGGTAGGTATGTCTATGGGGTTTGAAGGGCAGGGTGTTAAGTAAGTCTCCCGTAGAAAAGGAAGGATTCTCTGGCCAGACGGGTGTTGTGTCTGGTGGGTACCTATAACTGTCCGAAAGTTGACTAGTTTTTCTGTATGTAGGTATGTTCATGTTTTTAGTAAAAATTTGACAGATAGGTACTTGATGTACCTACTTGGGGTCTGTACAACTACGATGAAAAAAACTGTATGTAAGTATTCAAAATGACGTAAAGAAAGGAGCCTGTGTTTGATGAGATGACGAGTAGGTAATAGAGAAGTATGGAAGAAGAAGACATGCTGCGCCGACCCCGAATATTAATTGGAATACCTATTAAGGGCAAGAGAATGACAATGTGTTCAGACGTTGTACTGAATATATGGTAACATCTTGTAGGTACGTCGGTACTCGGTATCCGTTCCACGCTGTATAGGTACCTACATGAGCAACAAACAAAACATTTTAATCTCGCGACCTTGATCGAAGGTCAAATATTCGCGATACGGTGTCACTTAAATGAGTTATGTCAGTGACCTTAGTTCGGCGAATTTCATTATTCCAAAATTTTTCCTCAATTTAAAGTTCAATTTATTTAAGATCCCGATCGTTTGACGTCAAATCAGGGCTATTCAACCTTTTTTAGATTGCGACAGTTTTTTTTTTCGCTTTAATTGTGAAAGTGATAGCGATTGGTTAGGTACCTACTACCGAGTTCACTGAGGGTCGATCACTTTCAACCTTATCACTCAGGTCATTAAGGTGAAAAGTGGCAGACCGTCAGTGAACTCGGTAGTACGCTTGATGAACAATTCTTTAACAGTTTTGACCTTTAATTTGAACCGTATTACAACAAGAATACTGCAAAATCAAAGAGGAACTCTTACTTAAGTACTTATTCAAAATTGTGAAGGAAAGCTTTGTAAGGAAACTGGCTTGCTTATATTAGAAGAAAATATGAGACTTCTACTAACCTACAGTTGGCGCATGTGGTGCATGGATCATGGCCACTTTATACCATAGACAAATGGCCTGTGACCCAGCACTGAAAACATAGCCTGATATTGCTCCATAACTAGGTACCAAGCTACCAAGACCAACCTCGCCTAACTCACTTCGTGAATTTCTCGAATATTCTCCGCGTTGACGAGCACCACTAACTTAGAATGCTACTAAATCTTCCTCTCACTTTACCTCACGACAGTACATTAATAAGGTAATGTTAAATGCGAGTGTCTTGACCTCTCACGGCGGATAAATTATGCGGTGTCGATACGCAAAACCTTTGCTCAAAATAAAACCAAAACTAAAAAAAAACTTGCAGGTAGGTAGGTGATTGACCGAAAAAACATTCTTGATACCTAAAGTTACTTACCCCTGTATAGGGTTACCATGCGTATGGGTTTGTCCAAACATGTCCTGCTTTTTAACCTTCCGTGTGAACGTCGCCTGACTCATTCATGTAATGTTATTTCTTCAGTTTGGAAACCGTTTAATGTTTACTGAAAGAGAAAACATGAAAAACAGCAAACAAAATTCATGTAATCAAATTAGAAGGACAATCAGCACTTTTTGACCTTCAAAGTTACGTAACACAGTTCTTCGAAAACGTGCCCTTTGCTACTTTCCAGGTAGTGTTATGACTGGAAAGAAAAATGGCGGAACAAAGTCTCATTTTGCTAGGTAAGGTTTTTGCAAACATTCGAATTGGTAACCATAGGTACCTGTATTAAAACGATTATTATGCTTTAAGAGGAAATGCGAGTGCTGTCTCTTTCTACTATCGCTGTCTCTCTCCGTCCTCCTGCCCTCAAATACGTGCGATAAGGACAACTGTAGAAAAAAGTTAGAATTCGAGGTTTGGCTCTCGCCTATTTCCTCCTCCAATATTGAACCAATTTAAAAGATATTTTAGACAATGATTAAGGAGGTTATATACTACGCCGCTATGTTTTTCTTTTTTCGTTAATAGTTGTCAAATTTGTACACTAGGACTCTGTTAACAGCGATCTAAACAAGCAATTTTGAGTATTTTTTGAGGGTTCTAGTGCTTATAAAAATAATTTATCACCAAAAAGGAAAACATAGGGGCATAGAAATAGTTAATGTTTATTATTCTGTAAAAAACCATTGCTCTAGGGTCATTAACCAAAAAGAAAACAGGCGAGAGCGTTTGTATGGAGAAAAGACCACTCGCGTTTCCTCTTAAAAACCCGGTATTTTTCCATGATTGTATTGTTTTGTTTACTGTTTATTTCCCGTGAGGTTAAGTGGTTAACGATAGGCGGCAACCTGTTACAAAATGGTTGATTAACGATAACCTGTGGTTGCTTTCTTTGTCAGTAGATAAGAATCTTCGGCCTTTGTGAGCTGTTGCTTATTGACTGCTAAACACGCTTGGCTTTCGAAAACAGCAGCGATTGATGATGGTTTCACAACACTTTAAGACGATTTTCTTATAGCCAAAGATGTATGAAGAGCTTCCACGTCAACATCTTGCTTCGGTGAAGGAAAACATCATGAGGAAACCATCATACCTCAGAGACATTTCTCGATGGCAAGTTAATCCAAATAAGAAGTCCATTGGCGGTATAAAAGACTATGTAATGCCATCAGAGTCCCATGGGCATGACATAAACACTCTGGCACCATCATCATCATCAGCCATAAGACGTCCACTGCTGGACAAAGGCCTCCCCCATAGAACGCCATAAAGATCGGCAGCCTGCCGTTTGCATCCACCGGTTGCCCGAGACTCTCACGATGTCGTCGGTCCACCTGGTGGGAGGCCTGCCAACGCTGCGTCTTCCGGTTCGTGGTCGCCACTCGAGAACCTTTCTTCCCCATCGGTTGTCTGTTCTTCGAGTAATGTGGCCTGCCCATTGCCACTTCAACTTGCATATTCTGCGAGCTATGTCGGTGACCCTGGTTCTTCGGCGAATTTCCTCATTCCGGATTTTGTCGCACAAAGAAACTCCGAGCATAGCTCTCTCCATGGCTCGTTGCGTGACTCTGAGCTTCTCCTAAGAGGCCAGCAGTTAAGGACCATGTCTCTGTGCCATCAGTCTGGCACCAGGTTAGGCACTAATTATACGATAAAGAAGAAGAAGTGGGTGATTCCGGACTGCAGTGAAATGATGATGGCAATTCCTACAGTCACAGAATTTACTTGAACTGATGAGCAAGAGGCTTTAGTCCATATTGTCCATGTATTTAACGTGCAAAGTCCAACGTGTGTTCAGTCGTGTCATCCGCAAAGAGTAACCATAAAATTGTAGATATAATTTAAAAACAGTTTTCGAATCCACTGCACCAACTCGCTGAAAATCACCAGAAAATTAAGGTGGTACCCTGAGCAAATAACCTTGAGCATTTGCTCCCTCTTTGCCGCACCCCACCTCTACAATACTTCGTAAACTATTACTTGCGCCACCTGGCGAACTTCATACGAATACAAGTAAAATTCACAGATCTAAGAAGTAATAGATATGGCATTCAAAGAAATATTTTTTTATGAAATGTTATTATGAATTCAGCTACTATACTCACGTCGATAAATAGGTAGGTATTTTCAACTTTTACAGTGATACTAATATTACGATTACGAAAATGAGCTCAAAATTAAAACCCAAGATGGCGCCGATGAAAATTTTTGGTTTATTCGTCATGGGTGTCGTTTTCATGGTTTTCGGGGTCGCTGATTACGAAAATGAGGTCAAAATGAAAATCCAAGATGGCGCTGACGAAGATCTTTGGTTTTTCCGTCATGGGTGTCGTTTTCATGGTTTTAGGGGTCGCTGATTACGAAAATGAGGTCAAAATGAAAATCCAAGATGGCGGCCATGAAAATTTTTGGTTTTTCCGTCATGGGTGTCGTTTTCATGGTTTTAGGGGTCGCTGAATACGAAAATGAGGTCAAAATGAAAATCCAAGATGGTGGCCAGGAAATTTTTTGGTTTTTCCGTCATGGGTGTCGTTTTCATGGTTTTTGGGGTCGCTGATTACGAAAATGAGATCAAAATGAAAATCCAAGATGGCGCCGACGAAAATTTTAGGTTTTCCGTCATGGGTGTCGTTTTCATGGTTTATGGGGTCACTGATTACGAAAATGAGGTCAAAACGAAAATCCAAGATGGCGCCGACGGTTTTTGGATGTTCCGTCATGGGTGTCGTTTTCATGGTTTTTGGGGTCGGTGATTACGAAAATGAGGTCAAAATGAAAATCCAAGATGGCGCCGACGAAAATTTTTGGTTTTTCCGTCATGGGTGTCGTTTTCATGGTTTTTGGGGTCGCTGATTACGAAAATGAGGTCAAAATAAAAATCAAAGATGGCGCCGACGAAAATTTTTGGTTTTTCCGTCATGGGTGTCGTTTTCATAGTTTTTGGGGTCGCTGATTACGAAAATAAGCTCAAAATCAAAATCCAAGATGGCGCCGACGAAAATTTTGGTTTTTCGACTATATAATAATAATATATATATATAAAACGACAGCCATAACGGAAAAATCAAAAATTTACCTGGCTGCCATCTTCGATTTTCATTTTGATCTCATTTTCGTAATCAGCGATCCCAAAAACCATGAAAACGACACCCATGACAGAAAAACCTAAAAAATCTTTACCGCCATCTTGGATTTTCATTTTGACCTCATTTTCGTAATCAGCGTCCCCAAAAACCATGAAAACGACACCCATGACGGAAAAACCAAAAATCTTCGTCGGCGCCATCTTGGATTTTCATTTTGACCTCATTTTCGTAATCAGCGACCATAAAAACCATGAAAACGACACCCATGACGGAAAAACCAAAATTTTTCGTCGGCGCCATCTTGGATTTTCATTTTGACCTCATTTTCGTAATCAGCGACCCCAAAAACCATGAAAACGACACCCATGACGGAAAAACCTAAAATTTTCCTAGCCGCCATCTTGGATTTTAATTTTGAGCTCATTTTCGTAATCGTGCCAATATTATTTTGTATCACAGTAAAAGTTGAAAGTATCTACCTATTTATCGACGTGAGTATAATAACTGAATTCATAATTACCAAAAGTATTTGGACGCACCAATAAATATTTCATAAAAAAATATTTCATTGAATGCCATATCTATTACTTGAAATTACTTCTTAGATCTGTTGATAATGTGACGTAAGCGAGCGAGCGCATGAGCCGACGCGGCGCGGTGACGAGCGACACGGGTTCCCCCTTCGAGGCCTGGCGGCATACTGAATGTCAATAGATACGGTTGCGAATACGCTCAGAATTTTGCATAAAAATCTTTATAAAATCAAATTTTGGGTTTTTGAAAAAAAAAATCGTACCATAATGTTCATTATGAAATTGCTTATCCATTAGTGTAAAAACAAAATAAAAACAATTGTTAGTTTTGGAGAAGTAGCATGTTTTCAATAATTATTTCTCATTTCTGTGGTTTCGTTGTGAGGGGATTAATTAAATATTTTACTTAAAAAAGAAAAAAACAAAACGTACCATTTTGAAGGTAAGAGTATGTAGAAATTTAATGTATTTTTTGTTGGTTGATATATCTTTTTTTTTAAGAGTTATAAGCTCCAGAAAACTGCATAAAAAACGGCTAGAGCTACGTTTTGCTGGGGGACGCGCCTTAATGAAAACGTAACGTTTTCAGTGAACAAGCCAAATTGGCTAAACATATCAACGAGTAGCACTCGCGATAACAATGACTCTTTGTGCACCGAACCGAAATTTCGCTCAAAACAAAAACAGTTTGTCCATAATTTAATTAAATTGAAAATTACCCCTGTATTTCGCGATATCGTTTTAACGTGATGCGCAGAACTGGCCCAGCAATAATGGTTCCAACTTGCGAGATGTGGGTAGTGGGGTACCCAGGTGACCACGTTCGTCATCATCACCAGTTCTCACCTTCTGCAGGTTATAGGCCTCGTTTTGCTTGTTCTAAGCTACGCTTATGTTTAGCTTATACACTTTAAGGGCCTAGTACGGATTGGTAGATATCACGTGTCTTCAATTTTTTCGCGAGTTCCTTCACAATGTTTACCTTTACAGTTTTGATTGTAGAACATGATTAAAGGCACAACTCTGCCAAAAACTTATGAAATTGCAGGCGTACTGTTATGTAATCTAATATCCGGGCATTCAGTTGTTCCAGCCAATTTATTCGCTTAGCAGGTGTCCGGGTATCGCCGTACCGTCTGCAGAGGCACTAAATCAAACAGCATGCACTTAACGGCTCTCTAGAAAAGTATTTTAAAGTTTATCTACTAGTGTATTATAGTTTTAGCAGTAATTTTCAAACTTGGGGCATAAAAGTTCAAATTTGTGGTGGGGCTTGTAACAGGCTTTCAGTATGTGATTTTAAAAGTTTGCGAATGAAAGTTTCAGGCGTGTTATTAAACCGCATAAGTATACTATAAGTTTGTTAAAGTAAAAACTTACCAGAAAAATCTTTTTTTACGAGTACGTGCGAAGACTCAAAGACTTACATTAAAACTGCTACACTAAATGAATTGCGTGCAACCTTTGACTTATCAGACCAGAAAAAAACTGTAAAAAAATTAACACTAACATTAAACAATCCTTCCCTTTTTCTCAACAGTATATTAATAAACAAGAAAAATAAATAAGAAAAATACGATAATTCCGATCAAAGGGAACTAAAACTCCTCAAGCAAACGGAAAAGGTAATAAAATGTGTGGGCGAGTAAACTTCGGCCGTTCAATTTATTTTAACTCACTAAAATAGCTGCAGTTTCCGCTGCCGAGCTTCGCCTGAGGTTAAGGGCATGCTGTTTACAACTGTGCTATTAGTATTACTAGTAAATTAACAGTGTGTTTGATACGTCAGTTGTAATAAAAAAGCCAGGATAACAGAAAGAAACTGATAAAATACTAGAATGTGCTTTTTACTTTACATTACAACTGTAGGATAAGGCGAAGGAATAGGGCACCTAATAGTACACCTACATTTCGCAAGTTATGTTTAAGTCCCTGTAATGGGCGGCGAGCCTCAACATCATCATCATCATCCACAGCCTGAACTCACCCACTGCTGGGTATAGGCCTCCCTTTTCCTGTGCCATTCCCCACGGTCCCTGTGCCAGCCTCATCCAGGTTTTTCCCCCGATGGTAACTATGTCGTCTGCCCATCTTGCCGCTGGACGACCCACACTTCTTTTTCCAGTTCTAGCCTCAACAACCGGGCACAAATCCAGACTCCATGGCTGCTACCGCGAAATTACTGAAAAAAAGGCCTATGACACTTTGTCCGACCTGGGAATTGATCCCAGATGTTCGCGCTTCCGACCACTAGACCAACGAAGCAGTCGTCGTTCAGCAGTATGTCAATTTAATCCATTTTTCACTCCCGCCATATTATTTTTAATAATAAGTCAATGTAGAACCCGTAGAGCTATTTAAATGTATTAGAAAGAGTATAATAGAATATCTGTCTTATTTTACGTTATTTTCGCATCTCAGCCTTCACAAACTAATTTAATTTTATATGCATTTTATATGCGCGTCTCTTACCTTACAGGGAATGGAAAGATCCAATTACGTTTATGAATGTTCCATATGTTACTACTGAAGAATATTTTTATCAAATCAAATAAACTTGGAAAATCTGAGATGGCGTATTCTGTTTTCCATGATTGAAAATGAGATATTACTTTTGTTGCCTGTTTAATGTTGTTGACTTACCAAAATGCAGCTTTAATAAGATGTTAACCAAATAATACGAAATATTAAATAAAACAGCTCTTTGAAGCACATCAAGCTACCCGCAACTGTTAATTTTCCCCAATCAACGTTGAACCTAAATCTGTAGCGATAAAGTTGAAAATCGATTAAAGAACTTTGACAGATTGTAGTATGTAGATGTGTGTCTGTACTATAAAGTTAAACAAGAATTCCAGAAAGATCGCTTGACATTGGCCCCAAAAATAGACAAACAAAAATAAACCGTAACAACCCCACTCTAACCAAACAAAACCACTGCATTCAAACGTCTAATACATTTTAACCTTTCACAACACGGCAAGTAAATCCTCGCCAAGAAACACGTCTAAATATGGATTATGATTGGTTGCCGACAACGACCGTCTCGGGACATCGATCTTGAAAATACATTTTTAATACAGTTGCTCAAAAAGTGGCGTATTGCAGGGACGTATAGCGTTCGGGATGTGGGCTATTACGTACTCGTGCTTTTTCTTTACCTTTCCCGAACTCGTGCGTTCTCTTTCCCAACTGTCAAAATAATGTCCATTAAAAAAAAACCAACCACGAAGTATTTACTAAATAAAATCATAGAAGTTTTTATGATTCATGCAAATATTTCTAAAGAAGCTACTAATTTGTTTCAATATCAGATTTAATTATTTGATTCAATGAGTTAAAGGTTAAATTTCATTTTTATTTCATATCAATAAAAAAAAATCTACTGAAGACTTGGCTGTATGGGCATAGTTCCCTTTGCCTACCCAGAATGGGTAAAGAAAACAAAAAAAATCTCTGCTTATATTCTTTTACGGTAGGCGCCATTTTGCAAAAACGTTCTTTGCGAGTTTAATTACGGTTTTATTATTTTATTAAATTGCTTCATTTTTTCGCAACTGTATTAAAAATAGTTGTTCAGTACACGTGCGGAACCGTCATTGCAACTTGTTCCGACTGTCTACCCTCGCCGTCGGCTATGCCTCGGCTCGGTTAGACATTTGTCGGAACTCTTTGCAATGACAGGCTTTCCGCACTTATAATGAAATATACTATAGCAGTTTAATACGTTGTCTCGAGACTCGGGCGTACTCTGGTTACCTAGGTACCCCACCTGCATCGGGCGTACTCTGGTTACCTAGGTACCCACCTGCATCGTGCGAAAAAAGGATGGCACCGTATTTTATTCAACGGCCTTTAGAGCTAACGTTGTAGTAAGATTGGATTTTTTTATGTAAGTACTTAACGATGTTTTAATTAAAGTCAAGTTGTTTTTGTAGAAGAGAAAGGAAACTAGAAGGACTAGATCGGTTTAAGATATTGTGGCGGTGTAATGATGGACGATTCTTTGAGTGGTAAATATAAGAGGCAAAGATTTAAATCTATACGAATATATAAAAGTGTCTGCTTGTAATTTTAAAATCAGAGCTTTTTCCGAACGCCTAAAGTACCGATAACAAAAAAAAAACGATTTTCTGTCTGTTTATTTCTTATAATTTTTGTCTAAACGTCTGAATATGGAGAAGTGTTTTGAATACAGCCCGCATTGAATCTTAGATTCATAATATGAGTTAGCGAGACATTATTCAAATACAATTATAATCAACGTAATCAATTTTGCTGCAATAGGGCGAATCTAGCAATATTAATCTTTGTTAAAAGGAGTTTTATCGCTTACTTATTTATAACAGCAATTTATTCAGTTACGTGTTCCAGGGAATATTGGCAAAATAAAACGGTGCTTAATTGTTTGCAATTCATAAAAAAAATAAAGCAGTGTTACTAAGGAGAATTTCCTTCCTTTTCCAATATAAAACGAGTCAATAATAAGCTCTTGTTTCTATATCAAAAGCTAACGAACGATAATAGATCATTTTCCAACATTATATTCAATAAGAATAAAATATCTTCATTATTTACAGCAGTTTATTGAGCAAAATATGAAAGAAAATAACTTTCCCAGAAATAGTGGAGAGAACTCTCTTTTATGTTTTTTTCTCTCTTTTGTATTATTTCATAGGTATTTATTTATGAAATAGGTTTTACTGAGAAAGGGGTATGATGAACTTTTTCTCCTGGAAAGACTCAATTTTATTACAATTCTTGGTAATGATTAATGAATGGTGAGACCAATAATTTCTGGTTAAGTGAGTTCCATCTTTGTACGTAAACTAAATGCGTTGACTAATATTGGTGTAGTATAAAAAAAATGTAATAGTATGTTGTTGATTCATTCAGATCCAGAAATTAATGGTTTTAATATTGGAGTAAAGACGCAGCTAAACTGCGTTAACGATTTAGCTTTTTTAAAAAATAACTTTGACACCAAGACATTTAAAAAGATAATCGTTTAAAATATAAATTACTTTCATTTAACAACTAAATTATTTACTTACCAAAACACTAAGTGATAAAAATACTTCATATCATTAAACCGACCTTAGTGAAAATGAGCGTAAAATAAAGCACCAAGATTTTGGCTGCATAAAATACATTTTATATAAAAGCTAGCAGGTTTTAGGCGGTAATATAACCCCGTTATCGTGGCTCGTAGCTTTAAATTATCACGAGCCGGAGTATTTCAGGAGTGAACTCCACTAAATTTATATAATGTATGTTAACTGAAAATTAAGGCTGTATTATTAAACCTGATTCTAAACAATGTTAATAATTTAGAGTTCAAACAAGTACGGAGAAATTAATTGTAATAGTGAACGTGGCTGGTGACTCGTGGTCGTGACTCCTAAAGAAATTCTTATGGTACCAGACAATATGATGGGCTGACTGGCGCAACCGAGTGTTTGCAACCGGTCCGCAATCCTTTACTCAAGTACATATCTCTGTCCGAGGAACTCCTAGCTAAGTAATAATAGCAGCAAGGGTAAGCCGTGCTTACCGAGGTAGGTCCGTGGATGGGTGACCGTCGTCAGTTTATGGAAAGCACGTTAAGCCGTTGGTCCTGGCTGTCAGTTGTAGATCTCAGACAGCCTTTACGAGTAGTCAAAAGCCGACAGTCCGACATTGTCTTACCAACGGGTACCATAGTACCCAGTAGGTACTAATTCAGGCCAACCTGAAGTCTTCATTATTTATCGTGTGGTTAGTGCTTAACCTGGGCCCCGAGTCTGCTATTCAATAGTGTCAGAATGGTCGATCATTGATCTCATAATGGTTGATTGACGACAAGCCAAAAAGTAAGGTAAGGTAAGGTACTTTTTCGAGACTCGGGGCCCTGGTGTCAGAGCTTATTATAGCCCTTTTTTTTTTTGGTGGGTGGCTAATCAAATGACCCCCCCACTCTTGGGCAGAGCGAAGGGGAGTGTGAAACTTCTACTGACTAAAACCGAACCCATGTTCTTTCTTTGACCTTGTGCCGAGGCCACGTCATCTTGTTCTATAATCTGCGGCCGCTTTTATGAGCCCTTGACTTGGCTTTATGCCGTCGAGAAATATCTCGGGCATGCTGGTTACCTCACGATTAACCTTAAGTGACTCACCATAATAGTACATTATGATATAAGTGCGGTAAGTTGAAAATTACAGCCGAGGCGATATTGCTAGCCCGAGCCGTAGGCGAGGGCTACAAGAGAGCAGAGGCTGTAATTATCAAAGCGCACGTATGTCATACGACGTTTTATAACACATTTGCGAGGAAATAAATAAAACTCGGACTTTCTTAAACGAATAAATCTTTTATTTGTTCACAAATTAGCGATGCGCGGGCGGGCATCAGTGCTTTTTTTTTTAAGGCAACGGTACAAAAACAGCCAGTATTACTAATAAAGTAAATTAATATTTTTTTGTTTCTGTTACAGATGTAATTTACTGTCAAAATGAATTAAATTAAAGAATTAAATGTTTATTTTTTATATTTTATCTCCCAAAGTTAATTTTATTCATAAAATATTGACCACTTTTCTGACATAAAAACTTTTTGATTTGCTTTCTTTGCTTTTTTTTTCTTAAGATTTAAAAAAGTACCGTTGGTTTTAGACGGAGCATGATAAACCGTACGTGTTACCTTATTATAAAGAAACTCGTGCGTTTTACTTTACGATTACGCACAAGTACGTAATGACATACATTACGATATTGAAATTGGTGAAATAAGAGGCCCTTTACGAGCAAATGTGTTATAAATATATTAAAGTCTGCCTTGTTTAAACCCTTTGTCTTTGTACGTGTTTCCAAACACTGCTTTCACTGAATTAATAATTAAACTTCATACAAGCGGGGTTATTAATATTTCTTACAAAAAAATATAATAAAACAAACTGCACGTGTCAACTTCTGTCAAAATATACAATCTGCGAGGAAACAATGGTAGGGGCATCAATGTTATTGTTGCGGTCGCGGTAAAGTAAAATCAACTTTGTTAACATTTTGTTAAGAGTGGGAGGAAGTTATAGTATTAGTTGGTATTGTTCCTTGAGTTGGTCGCCAGCCGAGGATTACTATTTGCTTTTATTGCAATTAGTTATGTGAAATGTAGCGTCGATAAATGCTTTAATGAATCTTTTGTTTGACTCAATTTTCTGTTTGAACAGAGAGACAAAACGATTTTAAACGACTTTTGAATGTTAGGCTTTGTTTTAAAACCTAGTTCTACCATTATTTGCCGTCTACGAGATTTATTTGCCGAAATAATTGGAAACCAACTGGCTTCATACATTTCAAGCATCTTACGAACATGAAAACTAATACAACGTCTACTACAAAAAACTTAATATCTTGGAAAAATATTTCAAACGGGACCGAAATTATTACCTATCTTTAACAACCTCAATACTACTAAAAGATCTTTATTACAGCAAATCGAACTAAAAAAAAACATACTTAGTACATCGAAGCAAGCAATAAACGCATTCACGTTATAAATGCCCTTTAGAAACATGCCGTGTCAGGTTTCGAAAAAAAAAGTAAAAAAAAAATATAAGTCTGGAGCCAGACGGCTCAGTCTCCGACGGCATATTTAAATAACGTCTGCTCCAAACAATGGCTGATGACAACCAGTCTTCTTCTTTGTTATGGTAAAATTAGGGATGGGATCAGTCGAACAGTAAGTATCGATGATTTTGACTTTATCAGGGGCTTAAAATGGCCGCTTTAGCAGAATCATCATCAAAATAACCATTTTATGAATTTTAACGCAATTCATAATATTAACCTATTATGATTCTGCTAAAGCGGCCATTTTGACTTGTTAGTAGGGGCCGTCACAAAATGTGTTCTTACTCCATGGTTCTCTATTATTTGTCACCTCTTTTCTTGCCATATCGTCCTCCAAACAGTTCATCCACAGTTTCTTTGTCTCCCTCTTCTTTGTTTTCTTTCTTATATTTTGTATATTAATTGTGTGGCTATATTTGGTTCCGTTAAAAGGGTTCGTTCACGGTTCAGTAGACAGTATTGAATTACCGAAGGTGAAGACATGCTTAGTGAAATAAGATTTTTCAAGAAACTCCCGTTACCCATTAACAGTTGAGAAACTTTCCATCCTATTTAATACTGTAGAAAGAATCATTTAGTTTTCCATGTAGCACATTCAGCTACCCGAAAGTGTCAAATTTCCTCAATCAACCTTGAACCTATTGCTATAGCGATAAAGATGAACATCTATCAAAGAAATATGTCAAGATTGTAGATCTTGATGTGCTGGCATCTGACTGAACTAAGTGAGAAAACAGAATATTAACATAATAAGCCTAAAAACATATGCGAAAGCAAAAGTGATATCATCATTTTAAATACGAGAAGATTTGAATTACAAATCAATCTACAGCTCAAAGAAGCAAACATTGAACCTTTGTCGCGAATGAAAAGATTATCATCACATATTAAGATACCATGATTAAACATATTCTGTCAACATTTCTCTTAAAATGACTTCCATGCCTCAACAAAACCTTCATAATTACTTATTAACGAAAGACGACGAGTTTCAAAAGACTTCTCTGCTCCTAAATTATTACTTATGTAAGTATCTCAATTTCCTTCAGTTAATACGAATCTAGAGGAATTCTTGTGGAGTAATTAATCATTTCGCTAATAATTAATATTCCTTGAAGGTACACATAATGGCGTATGAGTACCTTAAAGGACTTTGCGTATAGAAGACAAGGGCAGAATTCACACTTTGTGTTTTTAACTGGTTTAGATTGCAAAAAGTCTGTTGATAGTTAAAAACTCATCATCTTATCTTGTCTCATGTTCCTTGGGATCAACACATTACAATTACTCCTTCCTTCCATCTTTAGGAACCCTCCATTCATCATTCCTCGCACAGTCTTCTCTTTGGCCATCCTCTATCTTATTCTCCATCTATCTACATTTATATTCATCACGCTCATCTTTTTCCTTAGCTATAGACGTTAGGAATGATGCATCCAAGAATCCTACCTCAAAGGGTACATCACCGAATTACGTTCCTGTATTCGCTCTCACCTTCTAGATAATTCTCCTGTCGTTACATCAAATTGCGAGAACCAAGCCTTCGGCCGATCTTCTATCTGGTGTAACTTAAGCTTCTTCGACGTAATTAATTTGTGAGCTATTGTATTATTAGAATTCCTCATATGTCTATATTGTCAAAGTTGGTCTTAAGCACCGTTAATGATGATATTGTGAACAATTTCCAATAAGTCAATACCAAGTGAGATTTCCAATGAACCACGAGTACTAAATGCCAATACACCATTGGCGATGCGATCGAGGGACATCTCATTGGTGAATAGACATCGATCCGGAAAAATTATAGTGCTCAAGTGTGTGCACAAACACAAGGGAACTGGCTTGTCATAGTCAGCATTACAAAATGATCAGAGAAAGATCAGGTGCAAAACTACCGGCTAAAACTAAACTCTTCTGGTTTAGATCAATGCCAGTCCTTTCGTCTTCTTTGTTTGAACAAGACCAGCAACAGCCTTCGAAGTAAAGCAACTGAATGAATATTGAAGAACAGACGGTAAAGCATGATAGGTTATCATATTATGCTTTAGCGTCTGTTCTTCAATACTCCTTTGGATAAAGATTGAACTTATCATTTTTTATCCGAAAATCGACGTATCCACACTATTATAGTTACGTTTTCACAGCAATTTCTTGCTAGAACCTCAGTTCTTCTTATTGCCGAAAGCGTAAAAAAACAAATCTTTTTCAAAACATTACCCACCTACATAAAAACACATTCCTTTCACACTTAAAGTACTAACCTAACTACACCTATATACATCTTTATAAAAATACGGCAAAGGTCTCCGGTGCGATAATCCTGTAGCATCGTGTTATATCTCCGTAAGCCACGGTACGAGAGCGGTTGGTCGAATTTCTTGTACTAAAACATAAACATAGTGTGCTTAGAGTATGAGCACAGGATTAGGGGCTGCTGGTGTGGCTTTGGAAACTGCGGTGTTGGGAGCGGAAGAGAGTGGGTGACTGGGTTTAGGTGCTATGAATCTGGAATGAGGTTTTTAGTCTGCCAAAATGAGAGTGTTCTTGGGAATGTATCATTTTTTTTGGGGCCCAAAATTTGGGCATATGTCATGTGTGTGTACGTGTTGTTGTGTCAAAACCAAAAGTTATTCAGGAACAAACATGACAGCAAACCTGAAATCCCGAAGCTTAAAACAGGAGCATACCCTGTAGTACACCCGCGTTTCGCCGCTGTAAATGTTACACACTTTTGTTATTGTTAGATTGCTTTTCGGAATAGTCTCTCTGATGCCAATTTATATTTAGGTATGCGAACTTTTACAGTCACTGTCAGCCCATACATTATAAGAGCTATATATGGATAATTGAGAACATATGTCATCATCTTCCTACCTTTGTCCCTTGTTACTTTGGATCAACATCAGTCCCCTGAATGCTAAAGCTCCTGTGAATTTAATTCCCAACCAGCATATTTTATACTTTTCTCCGCTTCATCGTATGCCAACATCTCCCACCGCTGTTTTCAAACCCTCAGTCAAGGCGGTAGGTACGCCAAAGGACTGTGTGTTTAGGGCCGTCACTGACTTGTTAATCTTTGTGATCACCGTTTTTGTTCCAGTGACGAAATGCGGGACGACCGTGTGGGGTCTGCCTTATGTGCTTGCTCTGTTTTTGTCAGGTTAAGATGGAGGCTTCTGTAATCTGATTAAAATATAAGAATTAGCATTTGGAAATCTTTTAGGTTGGGTTTTAAGACTTCAGCTGAATGTTTTCAATGAAATTGAATTTGATCAGTAAATTCACTCTGTTAGCTGTTGATCACTATTCTTTTCTGATTAATTTGGTCGCGGGATCCATATCCATCATCTGCCAAGCCTCTTCCCAACTACGTTGAGGTCGGCTTCCAGTCTAAACGGATGCTAGATACCAGTATTTTGCAAGAGAGACTGCCTATTTGACCCCCACGAAATACTACCTGAACGACTTTTCAAGGTCTTCAAATGACAGACGAATGACTTAACATACTTTCCGAGGTACGAAGGATTTACCCGGTACCTATACATATAATAGTCTTTATGAGATCGGGAATGATCCAGATTACAGACTCATCTAATAAAGCTATACAAGTAAATTAAAAATACGTGTTTACTAATAACTCTTCTATTCTTGTTACAGGTAATTTCCTGCTGTTTATTAATAAAAAAATAAATCGTATCAGGAGCACCAAGGACTTCACAAGAGGTAAATGATGTACTTACATATTATTTGTGTCTATACAATAGTTTCCGTGTTCTCAAGGATTTTAACCACGTCCGTTGTCATCGACGTATTGGATCACATCCGGCCATTTTTTTTTCATCGTGTGAGAGACAATTGAAAGTTACCTTGAGTGGTAGCTGTTGAGTGCGTGTTGGCAGTTGAATACGGTCGTGCTCGTAAAGAGGAGTTGTAGATAAATTGATTAAATTTAACGTTTTATTTGATTTGGTTCCATTTAATGTCTTTACTTTTTAGACTAAATAACTCCTTTTAACTTTTTTTTTGTTATCGCTCGTCGTATTCTTCTCAGTAAATCGTTATAATGTATATCCATAACATATCATGGTAGTGCATAAAAAATACTCAATCACCATATTTGGGGAGTCCGTCAAATAGAATGTAAAATGACGTCACATAACTAACGATGCACTATCAACCAAAGTAACCTATAGATCTACTAACAGCCTGTTCCTGCACGGTTGGTGGCAATTAAACCATATTTTATGTCTTATTTGGTGCTAAATACATCTATTTCCTATAAGTCAACAAAAAGTTTCAACTACCATCAACAAAAAAACTTCCATTCCGAATTTCCCACGTACCATTACGTGTGAGAGCAAACCAAGACAAAGCAAGATATTGGTAATCAAACCGCTGACACAGCTATCTATCAGCAATGTTCATTATTGCATCTTACGCAAACTAGATGACAATCAGGTGACCTACTCCACATTTTCCTAATTGCGACATCATCATGCGAATGATCATTATTTTACCTTCAATTATAGCAACTTGTTGCTGCCTTGTAGTGAAGGAAAGTCATATCGTCTTGGTGTACTATCTTAAAACAATGATGAGCTTTGTGACCATGGCTATGATAGTTTAACGCCCAAATACTCAAACGTCACTCAATTTTAAGTTGCACTTAAATCTCGTGCTGTCTTTGTTACTTTAACGCAGAATGACAGAGATAGCAGGAGTTTTGAGGGTTACTTATAATTGAGTGACGTTTGAATATTTGGGCGTAAGTCACTTATACCCGGTTTCTGAGGCACTTTATCTGTGGTTTATCTATTCATATGCGTACATTTGAATAGATAAACCACAGATAAAATGCCTCAGAAACCGGGCATTATTCTTACGACGACAGTCTCCCAAAGGCTATAATCGAGTATTAAAGCTAAAGGCTATAAGCCTGTATCGTCCAAATGCTGTTGAAATGCTTGGCGAAATGGCTACAATATTTTAGGTCACGGTTCATACGACAACAGACTTGCTAAAGTCCATAATCATTGTTTTTGATACTAGTATTAAAGCTAGCATGTACTGTCCCACTTCTGATTGGAAGCCTCTCTCGATTCTTTCCATCCATCTTGGGTTCTTTCTATGGTCACTTACTGAACTACCAGGACCAGAGAAACCAGCTCAGCACCATTATAGATAAGACAAAACTTTCCTAAACTCATCGAGTCCATTCATTTTATTCCCTGACTCGTAGTAGTGCTCGTATCTCCACCAGCCCGATGCGTAAAAAGTGTAAGTGATCGAACATGTCTATCACTTCTTAGAACACCACCATTAAGTGCCTGATGACTGGCCTGTTGGTCTAGTGGTTAGTGACCCTAACTGCTATGCCGGAGGTCGTGGGTTCGATTCCCACCCAGGACAAATGTTTGTGTGATGAGCACGATCATTTGTTCTGTGTCTGGGTGTAATTTATCTATAATATGTATGTATTTAGAAATATATAAGTATGTTTATCAGTTGTCTAGTACCCATAACACAAGCTCTGCTTAGCTTGGGACTAGATGGCGTTGTGTGATAGTTGTGGAATATTATATTATTATTATTATTATTATCCACACCAGTAAAAACCAGCCTACCTATAAACCACCAATAGTCTACTTCCAAGCGGTCGTATCGAATGACGTCATCAGCCACCATTGTGCTATGTTTCCTGCGTGTCACGTGTGTGGTTGCGTAAACTTGTTATAGAAACATTGGTTACGTGTGTAAACGAAGTGGCAGGTGCGTGTACTATAGCTCACGTTATAGTGGACTGGTTGGGGTTAGGATGCTTCTGTTTGGAAGATGCCTATGAGTGTCATGGCGGTTTTCTGCCATGTACCTTATTATAGTCCCTTTGTATATATTTCACAGCTGATTTAGCATTTCCATCAGCCACAGTGTTCCTTATTTTTATAAGGTTTCAGTCGGAGGTCTCTGAGAATAGACTGTACATGCATCTTTTGTTTTGATTCAAAAGTGCTTGCAACTGGATTTGATAAGCACTTTGAGTGCCTGAGATTAGCAATGCTTCGGAGGAGCTATCTCTAGGATACAGACTCTCCAATTTAGTAAGTGTTGATGCAGAAGTTGACCTTTAAACCTTATTTCGAATGTTTGATATCGTAATTCGTAATCGCGTTCAGTAATGACATTACTTCTAGCAGCATTAATCTTCAGTTTCCAATATAATGCCTTAGAATAGGAGCAGCTACCAAATCTGTCAACCTAATAGGGGATCGGCCTGGTTCAAAATAATATGATTATGTTTAGTCCGTAAGTTAGATTATCGAAAAATATTGAATACGTGTTTTTTTGTTTTATCAAATCAATAAAACATTATGAAGATAAAACGTGTCAAAGGTCTTGGAGTGGGGCTTGAAACGTCACTTGTGTCGTCAAAAATGTACTTTCATATGACGTCACACGAGTTTTCGAAGCACTGTATCGTCTTCATTTTAAGTTTACGTGAAAAAAGAAAAAATACGTGTCCAATATTTTTTGGAAATGTATCTGACGGACTAATTAGTTTTTTTTCGTCCGATCCCCTATTGTTGACTGAAGAGGACTGCCGATTTGGAGACATGAGTTGACATGACTACTTTAACTAGGATAGCTACCTTCTAGCATATTCTGTATCTTCTGGATCTATTATCCCAGCCATTACAAAAACGTCCTTCAAACATCAGAACCCAAGAATCTCAATTGAAGAGCCAACATTTACACAAAAATTACAGGAAACGTAATACATGTGCAAGGATCTCCTTAACAATATCTACATACAGGATATTAGATCTACGTAAGATCTGGCGAGCTATTGGATGTTGGGGGATCAAAGGTGATTGTTGTAGCTCAAATATTTGACCAGCTACTTATGTCTTCCCTGGGATGTATGTGTAGTACTGTAATAGGCTTGAGGAAATCGGATTGCAGTTGCTCCGTCGGATCTGTATTTGATTGAAATGTCAAAATCTATTCTAATAATTAATCGATGCTTTCCGCGAGATTTTTTACAAATTATTTCACTGTCTACCGAACAGGACAGTGACATGACATTTTTTAAATGTCCGTCAGTGGTGGCCCCTCTGATGGACAGCGACTCAATTTTAAACATGAGTAATCTCGCTGTCCACCAGTGACGGACAGTCACTCAACTTAATAATAACTTTTTTTGAATATGTCCGCTGGCCTCAACTGCTGGACCTTAAAATAAAGTAAACCTAAATCTAAGTTTGGACGACTTGTTTTTGCTTCTGTAAGTCTGCACATGATGGTTGACCTAAAACGCTCTACGACTTTGATTTTCGAGCTCTTTGAGTCTTTCTCATGTGGCTTTGGGCAACCTTCGGTAGTTTTAGTTGCAGCCTTGCAGTCTGTCTAATGGGTTGCTACTTCGGAAAGAATTTAAAAGTCAACCTACTGTACTAATCCTGTGATATTCGCATTATGCTGAGTAGTAACTTGCTCTTCGCAGTCACGACGTGCAAGCTGTCAGACTTTCTTGATCCATCCATGCTTTTTTGATTGTTTAATATTTATTTTTGTTTGTTTTTGTTTTTTGTTTTTGTTATTTTTTGTCAATTTGTTTTTTGTCCTGTGGGAAACCAATAAATCATTTTTCTTTCTTTCTTTCTTTTCTTTTTTTCACGTCATTTAAGAACAAATAAATGTTCTTCCCTTTTTCTTATAATAAGTAAATTAAATACTTGCTCTGTCTAACAATAATTACACAGCCTTTTACAAATATTGTTCACTGTCACGCGCAGCATATTATTATGTTATTTTTCTCATGGATATACAGTCACCTGCGAAATTGCATGGATACTATAGTGTCTATTTTCCTATGAACATTTATAGTCGATAACTCGTTTACGTTAGGTGGCGTCATTTCTTGCTTCACACGATTTTATTTCTGAATTGTCCATGCATTATGGCAGGTGACTGTATCAGTTTCTCCATACAGATTACAATGCAGTTATCAATGGAAACTCGATAGCCGTGACTCAATTTGCCTGAACACGTTTCAGTTCCGGCTGCTGTTAGTCGTATGTTTCTACGTTATATCGGAAAAATTGTGACTTATGAACTAGGATGTAAAGTAGGTTTTATCTGAATAAGAATTAGGTACAAATTCGAAGAAACTATAGTAAACGGGTACCTAATCAGAAATAATCTTATCATTACATTCACATAAATGAAGTACTAGCGGACTTCCCAATTTCCCGATAAAGGATTCAGTAGTTAATATATACAGGCCTCCCACTAGGTGGACCGATGACCTGGTGAATGTTGCGGGGATTCGCTGGATGCGAGACGCACGGGACCGGTCAATGTGGCGACACTTAGGGGAGGCCTATGTCCAGCAGTAGACGTCTTTCGGCTGAAATGATGATGAATATATACATATTATAATAACTACTCGGGCAAAATGTATGGAACAGCAGATTTTATCTTACTTGCCGATATATTTCTATGTTGGGGTTCAGAAAGTTGGACAGTTCCTTTCACCCTGTATAATAAGCAGTGAGCCATATTCCTTGGATCGGACTGATGCTGAGAACTTCCTAAAAGATATATATAACACTTAGGGCGATCTGGCAGTCGAACTCAGGAACTCATTCATTTAAACAAATCAGTGGTAGTGCTTGGGACCACTATACCTATGAGCCAGTATATTATTATACTCTTATATAATTGGTCGTGATTAATAACTAAAGTAGTTTCATGTAGTAAATACTTCGAAGTGATTTTTCTTGTACCGGATACAGTAGCGGACAACGTAATGTTATTGAAGGACCATTAAAAGATATATGTTTTAGTTCTGCGAAATAAACGGGATATAAGCTATATTGCTGGTAAATAGGCGTAGAATGACCGTATTTAAATGTCCGTCAGTTATTAAAGTACTTAATCTAATAGTCTATATATATAAAAGGAGAACTGACTGGGTGACATATATCAACGTACAGCCGAAACTACTGGGGCTAGGAATGTGAAATTTTGCACACGGCTTCCTATTATAATGTAGGGGAGCACTAAGAAGGGGTTTTTGGAAATTTAACCTTTAAGGGGGTGAAAAGGGGGATGAAAGTTTTTGTGGAAAATCGTCACTTTTGTAGTTGAACCGATATCCACGCGGGCGAAGCCGTGGGCAAAGTGCTAGTCAATAATATTCCCACTGATGAACTGTTTCGTTAGTCGCAAGCGCAACAGCTGTGTATGAGGTTTTGGGTTTGATTCCCGGGTCAGGCAGTGTTATTAGGTTTTTCCATCAGAAATTCCTCAGTCACAGCCACGGAGCCTGGGCCCGGGTGATGGCAATAGGTTCGCCCCCTATTAAATGGGACTTAAACATAACTGACGAAGTGCGGGTGTCTATTTAGAAACACCTCTGCCTGACCCTTTGGGGATTACAGACGTTATGTTATGTTACAATTAAATACACTGTTTTATTACGAATTTCTTTGAATATATCAAATTATAACAGCGATAAGACTGTAATATCAAGACACGTGAATCATATGTCATCAGACAAATCAAATTTCATATAGTATTCTTTCTCGGCATAACCACACAATTCTCGCCTTTAAAACAGTAATCTTTAAGACCAAAATAGCGTGAAGTAGGATAGCATATGCAAGAATCGTGACATAAAAACGCGTGCGCCGCAATAAATTTTGAAATTTCATATCGATTTTCATTGCGTTATTAATTTACGTTATTTCTATAGTAATTGCTATTAAAACAGCCATGGATAACGCAACTTAGTTTGTTATGTTGTTAGATTTTGCATCGATCAGCTGTCTTTGTTCATATGGAGGTATTCTCTTATGTAAGTCATTGAGACATTGAGTAATATAAGAAACGGATGTTTTTTTAATTATTACAATAATATGTTAGTACAGGAGCTCGTTGTTTAATAATAACTGCCACTCGGGTCGATCTTTTAGGTCAAGCTGCGCTTGCCTAGGTTGGTCTGTGGATGGGTAACCGCCATTACATACCGAGTTTCCTCCGTGCCTCGGAAAGCACGTTAAGCTGTTGGTCCCGGATGATAAATCTTTGGCAGTCGTTACAGATAGTCAGTGACCTGGACGTCTGACAACCAGCCTTACCAAAGAGTATCGTATTTCCCAGTATTAACTGGGTTGTAGAGGTCAGATAGGCAGTCGCTCCATGTAAATTACTGGTACTCAGCTGTATCCGGTAATCCGGTTGGACTGGAAGCCGACCCCAACATAGTTGGGAAAAGGCTAGGCAGATGATGATAATATCTTAGTTACCAATGAGAATGCTAATAAATATGTGCGGTGTTATATAAATGGACAAAGTAAGAAATTAGTATTAGAGGTAAGTCGAAAACTGACCACTGTAAGTGCATGTTTACGTACAAGCGGGGCGTCGCGCGGCGCGTGCTGCGTTTTTAATTCAAACACATGGCGATGTATGAAAAAGTTAACGATTTCAATCGTCGATTTTACGAGAAGCTATTTTCGCACGTTAGTTTAAAATGCAGCGTTTGTAGCGGTGGATGGACCCGTCTCTCAGTAAATTAATAAAAAAGCACGAGACGAGCCTTCTGCACTCGCCGTGCGACGCCCCGCGTCTCCATAAACGAGGCCTAAGGTTGTATGGTAATCGGTCAGATATGGGCTTGTGGTTTCGGATTCATATACTTCGGTGAAGGAAAACATTGTGAGGAAACCAGAATACCTGAGAAATACTTCTCGACGTAAAGCCAAGTAAGGCGACCATGGGCAGCATAAAAACTGCCACCAGGTTAGACAATACCCACACGATAAAGAACGAAGATACGTTTATGCTCATATTCATCATCATCATCATCATCATCAGCCTATAATGTTCCCACTGCAGGGACTCAGGCCTCCTCTCTAGGAGAGGGATGGGCTATAATCCACCACGCGGGCCCAGTGCGGTTTGGCAGATGTCACATGTCTTCGAATTTTTTGGTTCTAAGACATGCCGGTTTCCTCACGATGTTTTCCTTCACCGTTTTGAGAGCAGCGGTGATGAAATAAATTACACAAAGTAATGCGCCTGCCTGGGTTCGAACCCACGACCTACTGTTCGTAAGTCGGGGCCGACACCACTGGGCTGCTCATATTACTGATCATCAATACCTGAAAACCGTCTTAAAGTCCGAAACGCTTTAGGACCAAAGTAAAAACATTTCTGGTCCAAATCTTCTCAATATCGAAAGCACGCACAACTTGAGACACCCGAAATAAGTAACAAATGAAAGAAAAGGGCAACCCTTACGTTTTCATAACTGAAACAGAAGCCATTCACCTAGAAATATACGCTTATGATTCATGTTATGAAGGATTCATAACATTCCTGCCCACTCCACATCGAATATAGCGCGAAGATGTGTATCTAACTAATACCCCATAGAATGCGACCGCCCACGTGCGTTCAACCGTATTTTTTATATCCCGAACGCATCCTTTCTTCACTCACCATATTGAAATTCCTTCCTCTCATTTCCCCAAATAAATATAAACCTTATCACAAACGAACAAAGACTGGATTCCAAAGTAATAATCAGATTGAGAACTATAAAATGAACTTTACGATGAACGGAATAAAGGCCTTTTGGTTGTCAAAAAAGCTATTGAATAGAACCTGATTTGGGGTCTGGGATGATGTGATGTGATTCTGCTTCTTTTTTTTTAACCTGTCACAGGAATATTTGGGTTATTAATCACGCAAGAGGCAGAAATACTGTTGATTGTCTTCGTTTCGTATAAAATATAAGGTTTAACATAATTTCTCGAACGATCGATCTTCGAAATTATACGAAAATTATAGAAATGACACGGCATTTTGAATGGGTAACTCTGAGCGTGGATCAAACTATTCACAAAAGGCATTAGGGGCTGTCATTTACACAATGACAAGATAAAACTTTAAGCCTTTGTTGCTCATTTTAGATAAGTGTATAAAATACACGAAAAAAGAACCTGCTCTATTGCTTAAAACTGAAGAAGATTCCAAGGACAAAAACTAATACTGTTACTTTCGGGATATCTTCGATAAGTTTAGTTCGTGATTATGCATAATTTTGAGCTCCGATATTTCGACGCTGTTGCAAGCCCCATGATCTCGGGATGACTAGAGAATGCGGTAAAAGACAAAGAAGATAAGATTGTAAGTGACAGTATAAGTTTAGTTATAAGCCGTGGAAGCTTATAAGAGTATCTAAAGAACAACTGAAAAATAAATCTACTCCTCCGCTGTTCTTTTCTGTTTAATTTCGAAGTTGCGAGATCCAAGACAGTTGAATTGTTTCTCTGGGACTTCGTCGAGCTTCATTGACTCGGCGCTTTTCTGATGGTCGCCACTGTTGATTCTGGCTTTCGGTAGTTGTAGTGGTTTAGGAACAGTATTAGGGCGTGTCTCAAAAAAAATTTAAAATAATATAAATTTTCTAGAAACGGGTTCCATAAAAATTACAAATAGCAATAAGTACTTGGTTCCAGAATCATAAACTGTCAATAACAGTGTAATTTGATTTTTTGCAAAACGACCATTGTGAATAAAAGGAAAACAATTTTCTTCGTAATACAAAATGGTTGGTGGATATTTACTTCAGAGTTCCAATCATTGTATATTAAATGCTTATTATTTTCAAATTGGGCCGCTCTGCTATTTATTATTAAAACCCTACGGGATTTAGGATTTGGGTTCCTGTGGTGAGGCTCAAGAATTCATAAAATGATTTTAAATACCCTCTTAAAATTATTCAGTGGTTTCTTTGAAGATAAGCTTGATAGATTCAAGAAAAGAGGATCATAAGTAAGATTACCTAAGACTGTTGCGTGACAACAAGAAAATGAGAGACCTGTTTATTAGAATTTAAAGTTATGTATTGCTAAACATGCAAATACTGGGTCAATAAGTCCGTTAATTACTCAGCACATCATCTTCATTCTCCTGCACTTATTCCAATTTATGTATTTGGAGTCTGTGCAGCATGACTTCTTCTTCTATACTTCTCAATTAGTCGTCATCTCAGCAGTCACCTCCTTTCTAGCCATATTATCCTTCACACAGTCCATCCATCGTTTCTTTGGTCTTAGTCTGCTTTTATCTACATTCATACTCGACACTTTTTTTAAACTGCACAATCGGATAAAAACGTGTGTAAAATAAAATTATAACTGATGGATGTAGGCCTAAAAATGCAAATACGGATGCTTCTATACAGGAAAAAGGTGATCTTGATGAGATTTTTTGTTATTATTTTAGTAATCAGCCGTCGTAATATTTCATCATAATAAGAAATTTTCAGAGCTGTAGCATCTAATTCTTTCGAAGTGACTCCTTGGAGGTACCCCCATAAAACTCGAGGTCACACGGAATAAGTTTGGCCTACAAATTCTAACTCAAGATATAATAAAATTATAATTCTTTTCCTGATTATGTGGGCTTAGGGAGTCATTTGCTTCGGCAGCAATTTGTTCGTAGATTTTATGAGCACTGCTTAGCTTTTAATTTAGATTGCAATTTAAAGCCAGTATGTTATCCAAAAGTGCCAAAGAACAATGCTCTTAAACATCATGTTCACAAAGATCGATTTTCCAAATGCTTCATTGTCAAACACTGATGGTAGTAAAATCAACTGCTTTCTTCCATAACGACTGGTGACTGGTTTCATGACCTTATTGTAAGAAAAAGAAGAATGCCCTTCATGCGTGCAGTGATTCATCCCAGTCATTTACGTTCCTTTCTGTTTTACACTTTTCTTTTCTTATTGTCATCTTGAGTGACTCGTCTCCGAATCTGTGCCTTGCTTGTCACGTGTACCAATTTTAAGCGTGTCATGTTTTGTACTAAATAAAATTTGCCTTTGACCAAATAACGCTTCAAAACTGTGAATTTATCTCCGTATAGGACATGACCAAGCCCCCGTACTTCCGTCCTAACTCCACATAAAGAACAATGCACAAAAATGTATGGACACCGTCCCCACCCTTGTAGCACTTTAAAACCTATGTCGATCGAAGGGCCATAGTCATCTTATCATTTTATTGTATTACAGCGAAACCGAAATCCGCATCCGAAAAAAGTTATATCGATATGAAGAAACCGAGATCGGTCACCATAATGACTATGTTACCGACCACGATACTTTTCTTTTTGTAACCATCCATACTGTGGAATGATATCGTTCGGAGTTTTCAAATCTATGAACCTACCCATCGGCAGCTAGGTGTGAGACAGGGAGACGTCATATCTCCGAAGCTGTTCACCGCTGTACTGTAGGATGTCTTCAAGGTTCTGGACGAGGGAGAATAGGCATCAATGTCAATGGCGAGTATACATCATTCACCTTCGGTTTGCTGACGATATTGTGGTTATGGCTGAGACCATGGAGGACCTCAGTACAATGCTCGATGCTCAGTAGAGCTTCGGAAAGAGTGGATCTTAAAATGAACATGGACAAAACCAAGGTCATGTTTACTGCCTATGTAACACCCACTCCTATCAAGATCGGATACTCTACACTCGAAGTTGTGGACGATTATACTACCTTGGACAAATGGTCTAATTACGTAGGTCTAACTTCAAGAAAGAGGTCCATCGTTAAATCCGATTCGGCTGGGCAGCGTTACGGAAGTTGAGTTGGATCTTTTCGTCCAACTTACCGCAGTATCTCAAGACGAAAGTCTATGATCAGTGTGTGCTGTCATTGATTACACACGAGACCTGAATGTGATCGCTCACAATCAGCCTCATCAGAAGGCTTAAAGTCAGAGGGCAATGGAGAGGGCTATGCTCGGAGCTTCTGAGGTTACCGAGGTTACCGACTTAGACCGGGAATTGCCAGACTCAAGTGGTGGCAATGAGCAGGGCACGGCACATCGCTCGCAGAACGAATAGTCGATGGGGCCGAAAAGTAAGGGAGTGGCGACCGCGAACCAGAAGACGTTGCGTTGGAAGGCCTTCCACTAGGTGGACAAATGACCTGACACGGGACATTGACCTTCCATCTAGTGCAGGTGTTGTCAGGGTATGGCTGCTTTGGCAAATACCTGCACAAAGTGGCTAGACAGGAGGCGACTCCCGTGTGTTACCAGTGCGACTGCAGCGAGGATACGGCGCGTCACACCCTCGAGCATTGCCCTGCTTGGGTGGTGCAGCGCCGTGCTCTCGTAGAAACAATTGGGGCAGACCGCTCTTTGCCGGCTGTGACCAAGGCCATGGTCGACAGTAGGGAGGCATGGGAGGCAGTGGCGTCCTTCTGTGAGGATGTCATCTCACAGAAGGAGGTGGCGGAGGAAGACTCCCTTACTGACGCGATCCGTCGAAAGAGGACAGGTCGGTGGAGGAGGCGCCATGGTGACCTGATGCTACCCTAGGAGGTGCCAGCGGGCGGATAGGGGAGTCTATCGTCGTCACATCGCGCGGCCCTCATGAGTGGTTGCGATGTCTCAGGTGAGCCCGGACATCGCTGGGTGGGTCGCGAACGTCATGCGTAGCAGTTCTTGTGGCTCATCCAACAAAGTGACAGTAGGTTCACGCCAGTGTGTTTTAGTGGTTGCAAGCCGCGCCGTCTCCCGGGAAGGTGCTGTATGCGTTAGGTATTTTTCACCACTCAACAAAAATAAAAAGGTGGACATATGACCTGGTGAAGGTTGCGGGGACCCGCTGGATGCGATATGCATGGGACCGGTGAAGTGGTGACCTCTTTCTCGAATTAAAACCTACTTAACTAGACCGTTTGTCCCGGTAGACATAATCGTCCGCAACTTCAAGTATAGAGGTTTCGATCTTGATAGGACGAATGGGTGTTACATAGCCATTCAACATGATCATGGTTATGTTCATGTTCATTTTAAGATCCACTCTTTCGGAAACTCTACTGAGGTCATCGAGCATTGTTCTGAAGTCCTCCATGGTCTCAGCCACTATATAGTCAGCAAACGGAAGGTGACTGATGTACTCACCATTTACATTGATGCCTATTCCTTCCCGATTCAGAACCTTGAAAACATCCTCCAGTACAGCGATGAACAGCTTCGGAGATATGACGTCTCCCTGTCTCACACCTCGCTGCAGAAGGTTAAGTTCCGAGGTTTGAAAACTCCGAACGACATCATTCCACAGTAATAATTACAAGTCGGTAACATAATAATTATTGTGACTGATTTCGGTTTCTTCATAACGATATAACTTTTTTCGGATGCGGATTTCAGTTTCACTGCCATACAATAAAATGATAAGTTGACTAAAACCCTTCGATTGACATAGGTTGTAAAATGCTACAAGGGTGGGGACGTTTTGAACATTGTTCTTTCCAGAAAACCATTGTACCAAATAACCATTTCCGTCAATTGAATCATCCTGTCTGTGTGTATGTAAATGCATGATTTTGATGTTTTTTTCGATTTCATTGAGAGGTCTCACTCGCCTTGCATATCAACCAGACTTCCCAACATTCGTTCGACAATTTTGGTAGTTTCGTTTCCAATGCGCGCCTTGTTTTGATTTACTTAACAGAAGAATGGCTACAGCCAGCATTGCACGCTATACTGCGGTATATTTCAGTTTTTGGTAGAACCTCAGTGCAGACACCGTAACGAACGCAGATGACTCATTTGTGTATGTAAATTATGTTAAAATTCAAAACCCTAGGCTTAACTTTGAGTTTTTGAAATTCAAATTTGTAACTCTCGGGCCCTTAAACGACGTTGGGTAGAGAATACTTAATTGTTTTTTGAGAGAGGTTTTAGTTAAAAAGGTTTAGCTCTTTACGTATATATTTCTGGGGATATGTTGGTATGAGATCGTTGGAAATAAAAATGAAACTGAAAATTATATTGGACCAAGACATGTCGCCTAAGACAATAGAGATACTAGAAACAGTAGACCCCATATTCTTTCTCAGAGCAATCCTTTGTGATATCAAAGCCTGATGTCATGCAAAATTGTCCCGCCGGCAACAAATCTGACATGGCGTCTGTTTATTTGCTGCACCAAATGAAGAACAAACAAAGACTTCACATTTCCTCCGATCGCGCATCTCAAAGAAGTATGAAAACAGGTTTCGAAATTACTTTCCGCGTCTCCAAAGTTCATATGCATTTGACATCAAAGGAAGAAAAATCTTGCAACCGTTTTAAAATCACTGAGAAAATGTCAAAATGTCTTCCAGCATATAAATATAGAATTTACTCTTCATATATTTCTCTTGTTTCATAAGATTTCTTCGAATACATCATATGCTTCCGGTTCTAAGAAAACTGCTATGTGACGTCAGAGGATTGAAATGAAGCCACTGCTATAAGGAGTGGCATAAAATGTTTGTTTTGTGTCAAATACTAATTCAGTTGACTGGAAACTTGCATTGTTTAGATGCCACTTGAGTGTACTGATGATCTGTTGAACGTACTACTTGATCATGCTAATTTCACACTCAAACTACCTTCAACTTGACAAATGAATTTGTCACTTTAGTGCCTACTAATGTAGATCTGAAAGACATCGTCTAATGATATTTGGCACTTGGCACAAATTGGACTTCTTTGGGTATCAATGAGATGTTGTCTCTGAAGCGCCCCTGAGATAAGTCATTGACCATGGTCTCATCAGCTCAGCCTTTTTCCAGGGTCTGTTTCTAGTGTAACGGGATGTAGCTAGTACATTGAGTGACTGCCTGTCTTTAACATGTTACCCATTGGTCAATCTAAGCAGTGACCACGGTCGATGTGGGTTTTTGCGCTGAATTTGTGTCATGGCGTGGGAAAGGACGCTGAAGCGAGAAGCGTTTACACTGGCGTTCAAAAGGTTATATTAGTTCAAGTAGTGGCAAGCCAAAAATTCCTTGAAACAACAGCTGTAGCGCAAAGATTTCTATATAGACACAATTATCAGAAAATCCCTGAACGAACATTTATTTTACACAGCACAACAGGTGGTATTAAAATTCCACATGAAATTTTAATTGAAGATAATTGCATATAATCGGCCGTCTGCTGATCTGATCCAGTCCAAGGTTCGAGCGCCGGTCGTGAACCTTTTGTAATTAAAGAACTAGTTTAATTGCATTAAATGGCGAGGACGATGAGGTATTAAATCTAGAGAAAATACAGCCTTCTATAAATTAAAATATTTTTTAAGCTTCACCTAACCTGGATTCTGAAAACCTGTTGTAATCAGCTGTCATATCGTAGTTTACTAAGCTATTAATCCAATAAAAACCAATCGTGAACATTGACGTTTATTATTATATTATATTGATTTTTACATAACATCACGCCTGTTATTCCCAAAGTGTTAGGCAGAGGTGTACTCATTAGAACACTATTCACACAGTCTCGCCCATATAACATCGGACTCAAAACATAACAGGCGAAATGTGGGAACGAAAAAGTACAACTCGCCAAACGTCAAGGATTACAGACAGGTTCTTATGTTACTTAAAAACACAGCCGTTTTAAAAGCCCTACTAACCAATTAAACGCATACATCCGTCAAAAAAACCTCCCCAACTATATTGACTTAATCCTCAAATTACAAACCAAACGTCTTCCCCGCTGTGTTAAACTACCCTCAAAAATACCTCGTTTCCTTCATTATAAATCTCGGCGCGTCACCTCTGGGTTAATTTCCTTGGGCCATAAATTCGCTGGTTGACGGTCTTACAGTGAAGGGTGGCACTTACGGTGGAGCAGATGGCAGGTTAACTGTGTGATGTGGAGGAGGGGTTAAGGATCTAAGGAATCTTGGGTAGAACAGCTGATAAAGATTGGCCTTGAATTTTTAAGTGAAAATGGGTGGTGAGTGTGGGTAGTGTCTTGAAGTGACCACTTCTACACTACGACTATTAAAAAATCAAGTCTTAAATGTAACAGACTATACAATTCAATTGGTTAATAATACATTCCTAGGAGTGTACCGATCCCGTCGGGGCTGCGAATTGTTCGAAAGAGATACCGCGGCCTCGGCAAAAGGGCTAAGCAGGAAAGTGTGTGACTACTTCTACACTACGACTATTAAAAAATCAGTCATATATTATAAATAACAGACTTTACAATTCAATTGGTTAAAATACATACCTAGGAGTGCACCGATCCCGTCAGGGCTGCGGATTGTTCGAAAGAGATACCGCGGCCTCGGCGACAGGGCCAAGCAGGAACGTGTGTGGTTTTTAGTCTGTAGAAGTCTGACACTCCCTTCCGCCCTGCCCAGAGGTGGACGGGTTATTTGAGGGTTCTCCCCCCCAAAAAAAAGGGTGAAGGGTTATTGGGTTTTCCATCATACATTTCTTAACAGCAGCCACGATGTCTGGATTTGTTCCCGTTGATGACTATAGGCTCGCCGCCAATAACATCGGACTTAAACATATGGCATATTATGGATTTACTAATAGGTGCTTACACCTTTGCCTAACCTTTAGGGGATTGCAGTCGTGATGTTATGTTATTTATTTATGTACAAACAAAATAAAAGAGCACAGCAAAAAAAAATAGAAGAGCACAAAGGTACTGCTTATTTCATATGAAATTTCTTCCAGCAGACTTGCGAGAGGAAAGTTGGATTAGACAAGTAGACACAGTGTGTAGAAAAGACAAACAGGAATTATTTAAGCGATTATCACTCAAATATTCCATTTCGGGCCCTCACCTCCACAGAGGTAGTTTCAATCACCATTTATTGCATTTCCATCGAATGAAAACATCAGTTTAGCTCCAATAACTCAATAATATATGAAAATATATCGCCGGGATATAAAAGTAGGTACGCCCGGTATCAAGTAGGTCTTCAGCAAGACTCGTACTGCATGGAGCAAAATAACTGGTGCGTATTTTCCTGTTCAGTAGATTTAATATAAATGTGTATGTTGTATTACGAGTTCATGTTATTCGAGTATTTGTATGAATGTCTGACTCGACGGTTTAGTGGACTGCTGTCTGTGCACGAGTAAAGTGACGCGACCTGGTCAAAACTCAAATCAAATAATAATCGTTCCCTTTGCAAGAATCAGTGATACCTGAATATTTAAAAAATAATAATATCTTTATTTTACTCCTGTCATATCCTTGGTTCTCATACGGATGTCCTCATTTCTGATTAGATCACGCAAGGAAATTCCGAGCTCATAGCCCTCTCCATTGCTCTTTCGGTATGGCATACAAATAATATTCAAAACTAAATTAAAATTAATGACATCAAAAAATATGCTAGCTGTATCACAAACGTAAACAACTATTTTAATTTGCTATAGCAACAACTTTGAATAAGCTGTCAAATTTTCGGGACCGTCGACCTAACAGGAAAACCATACCAAAAATATTGTGACAGCCAAAATTATGTCTAATTTAATACTTTCACTCCAAACAACGGATGTCACGCAGAATTTAGATTTATTTAAATTATATCTGTTTTTAAATCCAATCATGGCCATGCAAAAGCCACAGTTTTGTTTAAAAATAAAATTATGCTAATTCACGCTAATCTGGTTTTTTAAATGAGGTGCAACGTCGCTTGAGTTATGTCGTGAACCGAATTTTAAATTAATTCCATCCCAAAAGAGGAATGTTTTTTTTTGTATAAACTTGAAAACCACCTTCTTCATCTGCCTAGCCTTTCTCAACCATGTAGGGGTCGACTTGCAGTCTTACCGGATGCAGTTGAATAAAAGTATTTTACAAAGAGCGACCGCTTATCTGACTCTTACAAGCCGGTTAGTACTGGAAAATAATAACCCTTTGGTAAGATTGGTTTTCAGATTTCGAGTCATTGACTACCTGTAATAATAACCGGAAAATCAATCCGAGCGGCTTTTATTATTTAGCCACGAGTTGTTAAAAAAAACCTTCTAATTTTAAAGAAAACAAAACACTCAAACTTCTGATAACAATACTTTTACTTCACGTAAATCAAGGACAAAACCTACTTGAAAAAATCTACGAAAAATTTAGTTAAATATTTCTCCACGTATTTTTATTAAAATAAAATACTCGCTAAGTATCGCAAACTCGATGTAAAAACGAGTCTTGATGAAACGCTTAATTAACCTTAGTCTATTTTAAATGAGGTATCAAAAGAAAGATGGCGGACCTGCTGTCACGACCAGCCTTCCTATTTTCTATGTGAGAAACTGAGAACCCATCCAACTTTTTCCTTTACATTAATTCAATTTTTCATTCCGTGCTAATGAAGGACCTTTTTAGGGTTCCTTATCCGAAGGGTCACTTCACTGTCCGTCTGTCTGTCTGTCAGCGGGCTGTATCTCATGAACCGTGTAAGCTGAAACAGTTCAAATTTTTACAGATGATGTATTTCTGTAACACCACTACCACTATAACATTATATGTAAAAACAGAATAAAATAAATATTTAAGGTGTCTGTAATGTTGTTTCTAATAGACGGTAAGAAACCATTCGTACGCGAGTCCGACTCGCACTTGGCCCGTTTTTCTTTTTTTTTCATTCTTTTAAAAGTCCAAGTAATCTTGTTCCCATAAATCGAGTCGAGTGACGTCACAAGTACAGACTGCAAGTAATTCCAGGTACTTGCGTTATTCTCGTCCATGGTCAGTGACCACAAGGGACCTTTGCTTGGGGTGACTGTTCCACCAACATCCAAAGACCCCTCATTTCAACTTAAATTAACGGCACTGAGTCTCTTCTTACAAAAGTCATCGATACTACTTAGCCAGTCTACTATGACCTCCCTCGGCCCTCAGTACTCTTAATGATTTGTGACATTTACTCGAAAATTTACATTAAACAAAACTTGCTATTCACGCACGTCGACTATATTCGTCTTTTTATGCATCGCTCATTCTATATTCCCCGACGTTTTCTTGTTGCTTTTATTTTAAAACGTAAAATAAAGGAAGTCTGCTGGTTCGCCGGGGTCAAGTTACAGTGGTCGAGTGTGCGCATGAATGTTGCTGGTTTCTTTTTTCAACCATATGTTTTCTGGTCGTTTTGTTGGCCTTGAAAGAATGTCTGGTTAGTGCACCACGGGTTGATGTATCTTTATTAATAGCTGTAAGTTTTTCTCGGCTTGCAATAATGGGCACTTTCGTTCTCATACACTTCTTTGCACATAATATTATATTCTAAACTATCTGGGCCCCGAGTCTGCTATTCAATAGTGTCAGAATGGTCTATCATTGATCTCATAATTGTTGATTTTGACAAGTAGACGACAAGCCAAAAAGTACCTTAAGTCGACAAACTTAAGGTACTTTTTGGCTTGTCATCAATCAACAATTATGAGATCAATGATAGACCATTCTGACACTATTGAATAGCAGACTCGGGGCGGGGTCCTGGTATAAGTTTTAAGGCAAATAACTACTTAATATACAATTATACACAAGCACACTTATCGAGTTTCTGTAAATAATTAATATGAATGTAATAATCTTCTTCTTGTTAGGATTCGTTAAATATAAAACAAAACGTAGTTAAAATAATTTAGCTGCCCAATTCAGATGAGATTGGTCTCCCAGTTTAGCGTTTAATCCTGTTTAAAGTTCCAAGTTTGGTTACTTAAGCGGGACAGTATTCCAGTCCGACTCGGGGTCTATTCCACTACGATTTAATTTCTGTGCTAGACTATAAATGTAGAAAGAAGTATGGAAGAAGAAGACATGCTGCGCCGCCCCAAATGAATTGGGATAAGGGCGAGAGAATGATGATGATGATGATGACAATAAATGCATGTAACGTGATGTGTAAGAAACTTTTGTCCATTACAGGTTTACGAAATGAAATTCACAACTTTTGTGGTCAAACCAAAATGATCAATAAACGCACAAAACCTTACATCACTCCAAAACTCATAGTCGTAATCGTTACCACAGAAATTCCTAAAGAAATCGAAATGCTCCTAAATCATAGCTTAATAAAACCGAACACACATCCCAAAACACAAAATAGATAAAACTAGATCTTGTTGCTTTCACAATAAGGTTTGTGAAGTTGGAAAGTGTGCGAAGAGATAAGTTTGTCGGGATGTGGGCCCAGAAAAGTGGTCAAAAGTCGTCGGACTGGTCTCGCTCCGACCTGTTCTGTCCCGTTCGTTTATTTTTGTTTTGCACGTAGCACTGACCACCACAACAAAGGTCTGTGGGCTGGACTTGTTTTTTTTTTCCTCTACCAAGGAGCAATGCCTTCAAAGATGGCCAGTTCTGCCTCTGTAAGCGTTTTAAACTTGAGATGCGCACAGTTGTTCAACGTGTCACGTTTTCTGGAATTTCGCTCAAGAATGTTTACTTAAATAGATGGAGCTTCGCTTATTGGGTGTTAATTTAAGTCAAAGATAACATTCCTTTAGTTTTATTGTTTTTTTTTGTGTTGTTTTCGAACGCTTTTAGGGCTTTTAACCCGCGGGTGCTCGCGCATGGGTCGAAAAGACCCAGTACTCTAGTTTTTGTGCCATAACTGTTTTTGTATTAGATCATTCGTGTCGTCGCTCTATGTACCTTCAAGTAGCCTCACAGGCTATCTGCACACCCCACCTCAGCCAGTCCCCGTGCGGCATTTGGAAATTACGGATGTTTAAAGTGAGTATGGGTCGTTTCGACCCTTGTGCGACGTAATGCGTTAGTGTATTTTTTATTACAAAAATATTATTTTGATTTTATTTCTTCGTTGATATGTCGTCAAATCGTTTGAATTACAAGAGAATAGCAGATATATTAGAAGGGGGAGATTTTGAACGTGTAATTTCGGCAGAAATTGAAGAAAATTTGGATATTGATAAATTTTCAGGCTCAGAAACTTCATTGTCCTCAACGAGTTTATCTTCAACATTCTGACAGTCTGAATTGTTGCACTATTGAGAAGATTGTTGATATTTATGATAATTAAAATGATTTTTTTAATGTTTTAGATTAAATAAAAAAAGTTAAAGTTGTTTTTTAGTTCATACATCGTAAAAAGTTAGATTTAGCAGTGATCTCTTGAATTTGGTGATTTATATTATTGTTTTTCTCTAAATAATGAACATTTATTATTTTTAAGTTTGTTTTGTTACCCTCTTTCTAAATAATTAACAAATAATTCCGAAATTTAATTAAGTTATTAAAAACAATACATTCAAAATCTGGGTCTTTTCGACCCTCGCGCGACTGTTCATGAAATAAAAGGAGACGCGAGTACCGGCGGGTTAACTACGTAATTGTCTTCATTATTAAATTAATCCTAGTTATTGTAGTTGTAGATTCTAAATGTCAAAAATATAATTTAATCTGCTTAGTAACTCATACACATTAAATCAAAAATGTTTCGCTCGCCAAACTTTTCTCTCGGGACTAAAAAATATTTACAAACGTCTGGCTCTCGAAGTCACCTTGTCGTCCATAGTCCGAGAGTCGGACTCTAAAAACAATACATCTACCCTATCAAGTGATTTGGGTCTGCCCTCTATGTCCTCGGGGACAGACGACATTTGACCGCTGTCAATGTCACGAACAGAACCAAGGATTCGGATCCCTTGTAGGAAATTTAAATACTGGTAGTCAAATTAAAGGGTTAGGGAAGAATCGAGACCGTGTTTCTGAAGTATCGATTTTTATTGCCAGTTTAACTTTTGACTTAGTAATTTGAAATTGAAATCTTCAAACCGGAGATTACCCTTCTTTCTTCTTTCAAACCAACCTGTCTTAACTAAGCGTTATTAAAAATTCAATTACCACAGAAATTCATTGATCTCGCTTCTGTAAAAGGAAAACACATGTAATAATCACAGTACCACATGCGAAAGGCCGAGTTCTAACGATGTAAACATACCATACATCCCTGAAACAAAAAAAGCACTTCAAAACACCAATAGTAACACAAACGGGCCGCGTAGTTATTTATTTATCTATTTATAGGCCGGGCCAAGTGTTCGCTTCATTACTTGTGAACATATTGCCGTGTTTACTCTGTGTATTTCTGGAGCTAGCCGTGTGTTCCGCCACGTGTGGCCATGTTGGGCCATGCTAAACCATGAAGTAGCTGGCTGTGTAACTAGTCTGTCTCAGGCTTTTGATTTTTATGAAAAGCTGGCTGTGTAGTGTGTACCTAGTCTGTCTCGACCTTTGGATTTTTATAAAAGAGTTCAGCTTCGTTAGTTCGATTTTTGAATTGCTGGCTTTTTTTTTCTTTCGAATACGGATGCTTGAACTGTGGACTGCAGTATTTGAATTTTATTGGTTTCGTTTTTTATCTGTTTTGTTTTTCAGCCGAGTAGGTATGGTTAGTAGAATAATGGCAAGGCAATATAATGAACGATCTAAACGGGTTGATTACCCCATTGATATTTTCTCCATGAGTCTCGCTTCATACCGACGTTCCGTACTTAAGCCATGTGTTGAGTTTATGTCTAATTAGTTCAATTAATTGGTTTAGCAAACTAAACCAATTAATTGAACTAATTAGACTAATTTTTTGTAGTGATTTAGATTAAGCCCTACTAGGCACACCTTTTATTGTCTCTAATGTTAATGTATGAATGTCATGCATACCTGTTATTTGCATGATTGCTAAAATGTCAATTTTTGTTGTTATCTAATTTGAATTGTAAGTGATTGTGCTGTTGGTGTGCTTATTATAAATAAATAAATAATGTTTTTTTTTGCCACGTGGTGCTATCAGTATTATTTTATGTATTAAGCTCTAAAAACCTAAATTAAAGTCGATACTACATAAAACGAACGCTCATTTAACCGCACCATTTTGTAATGTACGATTACTTACTGCACAATTTTTATTCGCTTATAGTAAATAAATAAAATAAATAACCTCCTCCCAATGTAATTCCTTCTACATTTTATTTCTGAAATACAACAAAAACTACAGGTTTTTAAAGCCTATTCGAAAGAAACTACGCCGCGAAGTCAATTTATTTCCCTTGGAGACGTCGATAAAGATAAATTGATCGTATTCCTTTTAAGGGCTCACCTATTCCTTCGTTCAAAAAATATCAACTGGAAAGAACTCAAATAATACTGATTAATTGCTTTTTGCTGTGTTTGTGTTAAGATCTTCTAAGTACAGTCACGATCACGACTACTATAATTAAGTTAAACTGCCGTAAGATTCATAAAGATTTTCTCCTCAAGTGTAATAATGTTGTTCACAATTTGTGTTTTGGATTTTCCCACTCCTGGGTGATGATAATGACTCCTGGGCAAATACTTCGCCCCATTCCTCTTACTTCTCTCGATGGTGATTGAAGTTTTAGTTTGTTTAAGGCATTATTAAAAAAATCTTGAGGATAATCTTTATAATTTCTGGCCAATGCTCGTTCCTACACCTGAGGCACTTCAAAAATATTTTGAAGCCTAGGACAAGTCCAGTTCTAGAACATCCTATTTTAGACAGCCCTGATAAGAATTTCTCTATCTTATAACCAGCAATATTTCTCAAACTTTCCTAGATATACTTAAGAGGAGCATGTCTGGAGTTAGGTCTAGAATTGATGTCTAGGGACGCTTTAGAATGGGGATCTAAATTCTAGGGTCGAGAGGCCTATCTCCAACATGGTGATTGTTATTGCTATCGCAATTGTCAATTTAGAAGGAGCTGCCTCAAGGGACAGTGAATCCTTTCACTATAGCTGGTTACGTAGAATAGGGTAGTCAGAGAATTGTATTTCATTAATTAAACAAGGTTTTGTTATCTGAATCTATAATTGTACAGGGTGAAAGGAACACCGACGCACAAACGGCTATTCAGTATATCGTAAAAAAATCGGCTATTCTTTTTAATGACAACCGACTAAACACTTGGTAAAATTCAACATAATTATTAAAAATTATGGTAAAATTATTATTAAACTACAAGAACTACCCTTCGCACCGTCTGGGGAGACGGCGCGGTTATGTGGGGCTTGCACTTGCACCCACTAAAAAACACCGCCGTCAACCTACTTTCGCCTTGATTGCTCAGCATAATAAATTATGAACCAAATAGCAATAGTTCGAGGTACTGGCCATCAAACCTTTGCCCATGCCCTCAGGCCTCAGGATACCGCTCTGGAGCTATAAAAACAGATTTAGATATTAAATCGTCAAAAAAAGAACGACATGTTAGAAAAATAAAGAAAATGTTTGTTGGTTTTACCTCCAAAAACGTGTCAGGATTAACACGTCCAATGTTATTTGATGTCTGTCAATCCCCAGTAAAAACAATATTCCTAAAAAAATAGAAATGTAAATTGAACGATTCAATATTTCATTTTTCAACATCCATATTGAACTTTCAGATATTCTATTCAATGAACTTTTTGCTTTTAAATTCAAAACGTTTTTTCCTACTACTACTATAACAATTGTATTTTCGCTTGATGTGTGTGTGATCATTTTATTTAACACCAGTGATGGGAAAGCCCCTTGTGGAAGAAGCTTACTACTACAACTAAGAGAGCTTAAAGCTTCCAAGATTTCCGTCTAAAGAGCAGCACTGCTAAGGCTACCGGATTACAATTTCTGGAAATTTCCATAGCGTTGCAGTATTAATAAGCGCACGTCCTTCTAGGCAAGCTTGTTCCACTCCGGACACTGAGCTAAAATTCCGGACGTACTGCAACCCAAGTGGTGCCAAGTGTTATGCCAAAGACCGGTCGCCTTTTGAAGTAGTCACACTAATATTATAATGGCGAAAGTTTGTGAGTGTGTAAGTGTGTATGTTTGTTACTTCTTCACGCAAAAACTTTTTTTATTTATTTAATATGGGCTTACTCTTGACCTCAATCTTGCCCTAAGGGCAGAGATGAGGCCGACGATGGAGCGAGCTTACCCAGAAGAAGCCTATTTACTCGCGACTTAAATAGCGTTGGTTATAAAGGTACACAGATAGTTTATAACCATTAACACATAGGATAGTTTTTATCTCGATTCTATCTTCCCGTGGAGTAATTTTCGAGTTCTAGCGGGTGAAGCCGCTGACAACAGCTAGTTCCTACTAAAAACAAAAAGAAACGCCTCTGCTGACAATCGTTTGAGAAATACGAAGCACTGCTACTAGTACCGTCTGATTACTAAACATAAACTTCTTACAGCCAGCAGAACAATATAGACAAAATATAAAACGTAATATCTCGCTTTATCCAACTTAGAACTACCTAATTTCACTAAAACAGTCCAACATAACTCCTAAGTTATGCAAAGAAAAACATAAAAAGCCTTTTTGTCTCAAAATATGCCAAATTTAGTTCGTCCTATAAGAGGATTTCTTTTTAAAAATACGACATGGTATCATAGAAGTCTTTGCAAAGATGGTGGATGATTTATAGTAATACTAGGATTACATAAATCTGAGCTTATTTCAGCGTCTTATAGGCACGTTATTATCCGCTGACTTGGATATGGATTCTGGAAAGTTATTCTGTTAAGATCTTGATCTTCAAGATTAATTTTAGAGTTATATTACATACCCACTGATGTTTTGAGTAAAGACGCAGTATGGAGTCAATTGAAATAATATCACGCCTAATACCTAATTTCCTAATAGTAAACCCACATTTCGCCAGATATGTTTAAGTCCTAATGTCCCATGTCAATAGGAGACGAGCTGATTGTCATCAAACGAGCACAAATCCAGGCTCCGTGGCTGCTACTGAGAAATTATTGACGGAAAATCTCAATACTACTTTGCCTGACATGCTTAGCAATCCCGCTTGTAACCACTACACCAACAAGACAGTCTATATAGGTAAGAGTTGACTATGGGAATATTTTAAAGCAATTTTTATAATTTCTCCTAATTTTTTTTTTTGCAACACTAGATGCGAATCAGCATCAATACGTAATCAGCCTAGAATGTGTGGGACACAGGCATTCCGTCTCTGAGAAACACTAGACAATAAATTCGTCACAATTCTTTGAATTTTGGTTTGTTGGACATGCCTCCAACGGATATCAGATGAGGCCTAAAAGACGTTGCGTTTGAAGACCTTCCACTGGGTGGACCGATGATCTGGTGAAGGTTGCGGGGAGCCGCTGGATGCGCACGAGACCAGTCAATGTGGTGATACGTCTTTCGGCTGAAATGATGGTGATGAGCATGCCATAAAATGTTTGCATTACCGCATAAAATATTAATTCACAGTTTCAAGAAGCGTGATCAGTGTTAATATTTTATTTTACGTGTGTAAATTAGTTTTAAGTTATTCCGCCTTAACTACCGAAGACATTCGTGTCCCGTCATAATAAAATGTCCTCAAATAATTTAATAAATGCGTGACCTAATTTATGTTGTTTTTTGTTCGCAGGTACTGTCGCGCACAGCAGTGTTGCAGTGAGTGAATACAGCACCCAATATATCTTTGTATGCGGCAAAATGCGGAACTAAATTTAAATATACTGAACTTGACATATTGTTGACGTTTTTCTTTACGAGCAGCGCCACCGCGTACTGGAAAGACATATTGGGTAGAGTAAATTGTAGTTTATTCTGGCTAGTGCTTTCCTTGCTACCTGAGATATAAAGTACTGTTCACAAATAACTTAAGTCTTTACTGAAGTAAATTAGCTATCATTCGCTTTCATAGTTCTAATAACCTTCCAAAGGAATTATATTCTGGAATTAAAACTGTCAAAGTTTAGAAAACTTTAAGAATTTCTAAATGTCTTTGTCGTTACATTATAAAGTTTCGATGCTCGATAGCTGCCTTCTCAGTGCTGCAATAACACGAAAATTCCTTAGTCAGTAAACTACCAACTTAGACATCTTAGACTATTACTATATTTGACATATTTCAAACAGAATTCATACCACAATAATCACTTTGGTCCACAAACAGAAACGTAGCAAACTTGTCCATTTCATAATACCCTGCAAACAAACAAAGCACTTCGTTATTTAAATCGGCTTCTAAACCTAATTGACGTCGACTAATCCCTAAAGCGCATCACCAAATATTCAATAATTGATTAGGCCTACGCAAATTGTATCGCTGATGACACAAAGCGGGGATAATGAGATTTCTCAGTGACCTAGTCGTAATCCCCGGCCCTAGCTATAATTATGAAGCGGTGTAACAGAGGCGGTACAAATATTTGCTCGAGCCAAGATTACCACGGAAACAGATGGTATAAGTCAAATTTTGATGAAAAAATTCCAACACCGCTGTTTACTTTAGCCCCGAGACAGTAATGAACGCCATCCCCTGTTCCCCAAAATCATAAAAACGTTAGATGAGTTATTTTTACGCGTTTTCTGTTAGTTTGTGTCCTGACGTGTACGTATACAGATCCTTTTTGTAATGTATTGCTTTAGGTTTATTTATTTTTCCTTTTTTGGTAAATATTTGTGCTATATCCTTTTTAGTACCTAACGTTTCGATGCTGTCTTTGTCTTCACCGTTTTCGTTTCATTTATCGCTTAATCTTTTTGTGGGTTGGCAAGATGGTTAATGCGTTGCCTGAGGTGGTTGGCATTTAGTATAACGCGATGGTAGACCCCAAATTTCGCCATATTATTCAAATTTTACATCTGGTCCCTTTTCGGTGGTTTTTATAACACAAAAAATAAAACAAAAATGCTTTATGAGGTCTGGTGCAAAATTAGCATTGGGATCGACATCTGAGAATTAATCTCGGACATTCCTACCTGCTAAGGATTTTTTCGTCGATGGCATGTTCGGTTGTTTCCTTAAACCATCGGGGAAACTCGACACCGAAATTCATTGAAGTTTCGCTACCCAAAGAAGTAAGCCGAAAGCTTACGACAAAAACTGAAGTTTTATCTACTTTCGGCGGGTGACTTAAATTTCATTTAAGGGCATTGTGTAGTGTGAACAGGGATGGAGTGCGGCAATCCGGTGCTGGTAGTTTCGTATGCGTAGGTGTTTCAACTATTTTCGTAAGGGTAGAAATAGATTTTGAAGCAACAAATATTCCACGGTGTAAGGTTCAGTAATTTTGTTATTGTTGCCTGTACTGTAACTTTAAACGTGCTTATAAGATGATCCATTGTCTACCAAGACTACTATTCCAAGTCTCACCTTTGACATTACCAAGATTCGAGAACGTTCTTTAATACCTAAATCACAATAAAAATATACGACAACATTCACACATGACATTTCAGATCAGATACTAAAACTTTTACACCTAATAAAACCGTAAACAAGACAGTTCTTCAAACGTAATACAGACCGTCGGTTGATCTGAATCCTAAACAATATTATGTGCGTGACTGAGGAATCTGAAAGTGAGTTTTTTTTGTTTGTCACGCATTTATGTCTGATTTCGTATACGTTTCGGTAACGGTGAAGGAAGTCATCGTGACGAAACCGGCATGTCTTAGAACCTACAAAATCTATGACATGTGCCATCTACCAACCCGCGTGGTGAAGCCCATTCCCTCTGATAGAGAGGAGGCCTTAGTCCGAGCAGTGGGAAGAATAAAAGCTGATGATTGATGATGATGATGATATATATAGGCATGGATTAGGCGTAAGATGCGTTATATCCCAGCTGTTTTCCCATAAGATTTTTTTCGATCTCCACGCGAGAGAAACTAGGCAAAAGGGGTTTAATAATAATAATAATATTCCACAACTATCACACAACGCCATCTAGTCCCAAGCTAAGCAGAGCTTGTGTTATGGGTACTAGACAACTGATAAACATACTTATATATTTCTAAATACATACATATTATAGATAAATTACACCCAGACACAGAACAAATGATCGTGCTCATCACACAAACATTTGTCCTGGGTGGGAATCGAACCCACGACCTCCGGCATAGCAGTTAGGGTCACTAACAACTAGACCAACAGGCCAGTCAAGTAGTAAATAAATTAATAGTTCATACAACATCCTCAGTTTACCTCACCGGTCTTATTTAGCCAATTACAGACGTTACAAGGTTCTTACCTACGTGGTCTTTAATTTTCTTGTCACTCTTCGGTCGTCGTAACACTGGTATTATGATGTACTTTTGTTACTTTAATAGTTTTGTTCGGCTATGAGTTTATGTACATCTTTCATCTTGTGAGTAATGATAATAATTGTTGTGTTTTGTATTAAGTATACCTTTGCAACGCTATAGACAGATACATGTGAAAGGAGGGTAAAGAGCGGCTCATCAGTGACACTACACAGGATAATACTCGTATAAATACTGATGATTTTTATCAAAACAGAAAGACCAAAGATAGATAAACCAAACAATTAAATATTAGGGACGTTATAACAAGGTATGGTTAAAAAAGAAAACCAACGGTTTTAGCATTCTCTGCGTAAGTAATTTACGAGGTTCGAAGTTTCTTCCATTTATGAGGTAGTCACAAAAAACGACATATAAATATATATATATACATATTACTAGAGAAGTAAAAATATTATTGAACAGCAGGCGTCATTGGCAATTTAGCACCTCAGTCCGAGTTCCGACCCTGTGGCTTGTGTATAAAACACGGTCGATTGTGTCGTAAAATACATTTTAGATCCCACCACCAACTTTAGGGGATCACGGATGAATTATTAATGTGGGCATTCACGTAAAACCTGGGCCTTTTTTTATATTATTCGCCGTTATTTTGTTTCTTACGGTTGCCTAACGTTTTCCTGGTCGATCTTATTTATGGGAGGTTGGTACCACGTGTTGCATATTTGACGGGCTCCGCGCTAAGCTCTTGAAATGGTTCGTGTAATATATGTACTGGCTGAAAGAAAAGTTGGATGGAATTGACTTGTTTTATTTTGCCTCACAAAAGAAAAGGTAACTTTGAAAGGTATCTGTGAAATGCTCCGTAGATCTTTTGTCGCTCGGTTGACGTTGACAGAGGAGCGCAGCTAGGAAATATTGTTATAAAAAAGAAATGTTTTGAAACAAAAGCGGTTAGCTATAGTTACAATTTTGACCATGAGATCACAAGAACCCTATGGTACTTGAAACTGAACTTAGTACTTATTTATTTTTTATCTTTCAATATAAAACATGTATAACACGCTACTCGTAAGTAGTAACAATAGGTGTAAAACACTCCCAATGTAATTACAGCAATTACCCGTAATCATAGGCAAACATTTTCTAAAAATAAAAACACCTTACACCTATCCCAGTTTGATTGCTGGGCGGAAGAAAATCTATTTTTAATTACTACTTACTATCATGGTGTTCGTTCGTTATACCTACCGTGTTTCGGGAACTGTTAATTTAATATTTCGGGTCGAACACGCATACTGTAATTTTTTCATAGCTGTCATGAATTTCATGGTAGGTCAAAGTAACATTTAATAACACACTAATCATATATCTCTCATAAGGTTTGTTTAGTCATAATATTGTGGATAAAGGCTGTAATTAATTATTAATAATATACCTGTACTTTAACTTTCTCACAATATACAAATTATTCTGCTTCGTTATTGAAAACAATAAATTATTTGTAACTAATCGATTACCAAGGTTGCACTTTTTACTTAAACGAAACTAATTTAGTGAAACCTGTTAATAGCAACTCATTATTTATCTGTATTTAATGTCTGTCTGCTTGCAAGTAATTCAAAGAATTTTACATTTTAATTAACGCAGTGTCAAGTAAACAATTTATATTAATTCAGGATGTTTTTCAACTTAATCCTTACATTTCCTCAAACTGCCAGGGAAACCCACAGACCCTTCCCGAAAAAATTAACAGGTCCAAATCCTCCTGACATGACCTTTTATTTTCATAATGAACACTCATTCGAGATGTCCCTATCTTTATCACAGAGCCATCTGTTGATTTTCTTTGTAAAACTCTATCCTTTGTTCCGGATTAGATTCATTCAACTTCGAGACTTATAACTTTAGGGATAAGGATTATTGTTGTACTTGAGTAGTTTGAATAATGAAGGCATTGTTCAGTATAGAGGGCGCCCGTATCGTCTCACATGTGCACTACTCGTTAGGGCTTCATAAGCACTTTTGTGCCCGTGTGTCCCTGCAAAGATAACTTTGCTTGTTTAACTAGCACGGATCACTTGACTTTGTGCTTTATGCGCGTTGTTATAAGGGCTTTTGGTGAAGTTTCCTGTTATGTCAGAATAGGTTTAGCTGTTGGATTGAATGGATTATGTAAATACGGCTTATAAAGTTTTAATTGGGACATATATTGTATTAATTGACGTTTATGATGTATTAAATGTTTGTTTGGATGTATTTTATGTCCTTTGACTACAAACTGAGGTCCTCTGTTATGAACTTATGAGATAGTTGTCTGTTACTTTCCAAATGGGGCCCTAGTTGTAAAACTGGAAAAACCTGCTACAATTTACAACTATATTAAAAATACCCACCCTGTCCGATCCATGAAAGTATTATTAAGTATCGTGATTGGATTCTATTTAGGTAATCTTTTTTTTGATAAAAAGAAAAAAATGGATCCTCCAAAAAAAATTTATAAAACGTTTTTCTTTAAACTTTGCGGTTAACTGTAAGTACTTACTTCAAAATTAACCATGCTTCAAAATCACTAAGAATACTCAACTGTAATTAGTTGAGTAAAATAAACTCTAAAATAAAATTAACTTAACGTATTAATTAATGAAAATATAAATTAAAAAACGTACAGATTACAACGTTCGTGAATTTCTGCGAAAATCGTTAAAGTTCAATTAAAATTTATTATATTTGAGAAGGTGTAATGGAAGTCTATATTTTGTTCAATTAAATTAAAATGGAGAGATAAAGAGTTTTATTAGTATACCGAACTGTATTCGTAGAAGATGAAAGTGGACACGTAATAAAAAAAGAACCCAAAATTCAATATGAGCAGGTATATTTTTCTGTGAATCTGTAAAATACTTGCATCACTGCTCTATGTGAATATTTTGCTATTTTTTTAATACAGCTGTTTCCTATAAAACTACATATTCGGTCAAAATGTATGGAATAGCAATTTATTTTAAATAGCGTCCTAAATCAGAGAGGTGATTTCTAGTCGCTTACCTCTTGTAATTTCTCTATGTTTATGTTCTAAAGCTGGCATCTAAAACAAATATTTCATATAATAGCGAACAGCCCTACACCGATTTACCGATTTTTTACGAACAAATTTTAATCGTTCACCTGGTCTACAAAAAGTCTGTCGTGGGCTCCCGAGCGCTAAATAATCAGTTTTACGATAATTTATTGTAATTTCAAACAATAATGTTTAACAAAATCGAATATCTTTTCAGAATTTCAGATTACTTATTATTAAAATATTTTCAGAACAAATAAATTTTAAGTAAAAATAATAAACGTAGTTAATGCGTTATATTAAAAGCTGCAAGAAGTTTCATGAAAATAAAGTGAAATGATAGAATTATAATAATCTTCCTATTAAATTATACCCATTGAAAATTTTGAAGCGTTTTCAATGTAACAATTTCTTTTTTCGAATAGCTCCTCATTGTAAAGATACGAGTAAGTTAACAGAACTTCTATAGGACAAAGACCCACAAACAATTTCGTATTTACCGATCTTTCTAATAAGTACCGTGTTACTTTGTACCACTAATATCTTCACCTGAACTGTTTTCTCCATTTCCCTTCTAGATAAGATGCTAATAAAACGTACACATCTAAGGCTGGCTATACACAGGCGACAGAGTCAGTCGACTGCACTGTAAACAAACATTATTTGACATAGAAAATGCACTTACTCCATAGTTTATGCAAATAAAATACATATTATGTCTGTGTATGACTAAGGAGAGAAAAACTTTTAAACAGCAATTTTTGTGTGCCAATTTTATTAACACTATAGTTCTGTCCAAAATTTATTATTATTATTCCCTTTATTAAGTTTTTAACAAATATGATACATTTTTAAATATTCCTTACAAAAATAAAAAAAACATTTAAAAATATAAAAAATTGTAGCCCACCGGTATCGTATTATTATTATTATCGTATTATTATCATTTATTTATCAGACTACAAAAGAGGTCCACTGTGTTAGTAACAATATAACTTAGCCTATGTTAGTACTTAATATTTAGATTGGTTAGTAACAATATAACTTAGCCTATGCGGCTTTGAAATTTATAGAAGTGAAGAGACGTGTAATTATAAAATGTATGAACTATGAACTGAAAATGTCATCTTCTTTTTGTGGTGAACTATTCATTGACTAGCCAGAGAAGGTAAAGCTATTCATTGACAAGCCAGAGACCATCGAGAGACTTGAAAAGGAATGGGGCAGAATATATATACTAATTAAAAAGAAAAGCTGTTTGTTTCTAAACGAAAGCATTTCATAAAATATTACCTTTTAAATTAGTTTCTGAACGATGGCTGAATAGTAGCTATATTCATTCTTTCAACAGATAATTCAGTTCATCCATTCGTTCAGCCTCTTCTCAAACAACGCTCACCGTGAACTGTTAAACGCTCTGTAATAATTTAATAATTTACCAAATATAAAACAGTGAATTCGATTTAAAACTGACTTTTAATCATCCACCAACATAAATGGTGCCGAAACAATAGTGATTTGTGAAAAAGTTCGACTTTGTAGTGAATTTAGCACCTCGTGCTAAGTGCCGGTCGAGTGAAAGACCATCCATTACTATCTTAATTTCGCAATAAAACGCAGCCAAAACGTCGTACATTCACAAGGAAGAAATAAATTATCGCATTTCATGTATAATTCATCAACAAATACAACATCGAAAAATTTGCAAGTTGGCAATTTTCTCGGAATTTGTAACACAACGACGCCATTTTTTTCTTGCTTAAAGACCGAATCATTCAAAACTCCGTTCAGTGGGAAACGTCATTCAAGACTGTCATTAATGACACTGATAAGTTGACATTGTCAAATGGTTCATAACATAACCTATCAAGAAAGATTGTAAACAATACTACGACAAAATGGGTGGTGCCGAAAAGGAGTCAGAGATCGTAAGGATAAAAGCGCAACTCGCGTGGTGCAAAGGTTCCATAACAAAACTACAAAATCTTTTAAATGAATCACCACAGAACATGGACTTAGATACAATCAAAGTCAGATTAGAACGAGCTGAATCGACGATCACGAAATATAGTGATCTCGTTATACAATTAGCCATTGCGACAGACAGCACATCGAGTCAAGACTTCGAAGAAGACACGGAAGAAGAAAGATGCATTGAAGTTATAGCGCGTCTGCGTAAGCTGCTGCATTCGAAAACTTCGTACGACACAGCAGCCAAGGTGGAGGAGAACAGCAGTCCTGCATCAGTGCGTCTTCCGGAAATTGAAGTTCCGATATTTGAAGGAAAAGACTATTCAAAATACCTAACATTTATAGAACTTTTCGATGCCGTTATCGACTCGTGTGTGAGGTTACAGCCTGTGCAAAAATTATTTTATTTCAAAAAATATCTCAAAGGTGAGGCCTTAGCCTTGATAGATGGACTGCCATTAACTGGCGAGTCATATGTAAGAGCTAGGGAACTACTCAGGCTTCGGTATGACAACAAATTTTTAGTCATAACAAATCATATCCAAGCCTTTATAGAAACACAACCCCTCAACAAAGGTACAGCTAGTGGCTTGAGGGAGCTAGTTGCATCAACGCGCCAGCATATGGGAGCCCTTAAGGCATTGGGCCAACCTACAAAGGAGTGGGATATAATAATTCTAACAATTCTATTAAAAAAGGTGGATCATTTTTCATGCAGAGCTTTTCACCAAGAGAGAGACAACAAAGAGATGCCAACTCTGGAAAAATTCTTGGTTTTTATCGAGAAGAGAGCAAGCAGCTTCGAGGAGAGCATGCAAAATGAGGGTAAGTCAAATTCCTTAGCCCATAAAAATGCTAAAGTGACAAATTTAGCCAATAAAGTAGATAAAGTGGTACCATCTTGTATATGTTGTAAAGCAACATCTCATAAATTGTATTGCTGCCCCACATTTGCAGCACAATCATCATCTGAGAGAATAGAGCTTGCTTCAAAACACAAATTATGCAAGATATGTCTAGGTACACATAATAATAAATGTAAATTTCATTTTAAATGCTCCACATGCCAGAGCAAAGCTCATAATACATTACTGCATGTCGAATGTGAGCCAAGTGTAAGCAACTGCCACGTTAAGTCAAACAATGCAGTTGTACTTCCTACTGTCAAAGTGAAAGTCTACCGAGAAGATGGTGCATCTCACATAGTGGCCAAAGGTCTCGTAGACAGTGGCAGTCAAGTTTCTTTCATGACTAATGAACTTGCCAAATCCCTTAACTTGCATCAAATTAACAATAAGCTCAACATTTCAGCTTTAGGTTGTCAAAACAAACACACTTCAAGGTCTGTAAATGCCAAATTTGAGTCTCAACATTCTAATTTCAGCTGTCAAGTGACTTGTTCTTTAGTTGATAAAATAACAACACAATTGCCTCAATACAGAATTGATACAAGCAATATCACAATTCCGGATTCTGTTGTACTAGCAGACAATGAATATTCTGTTCCGGGTGACATCTCATTCTTGCTATCCGCTGACATTTTTTTCAAAATATTATTACCCAACAAAACCAAGATCTCAAATACCGATCTATATCTCTTCAGTACAGAATTTGGTTCAATATTGTCTGGGGAATTACCCTGCCAAGATGGAGCTGTTAATTGCCATCATGTTGCCTTACATGTGGCCAACCACGAGACTAATAATAATATTGAAACCCTCCTAACAAAGTTTTGGGAGACTGAAATTGTCCCTGAAACGACAAAGGAGGTTACAGTAAAGCAGGACTTCTGCGAAGCCGAGTTCAAGCGTTCGGTACAGTTAATTAATAAAACTTTTCAGGTGTCTCTTCCTCTGGTGCAGCCCATGGATCAACTCAATCTGGGTAATACCTTTCCAATTGCAGTCAAAACATTAAACTGCATTGAAAAACGATTAGATAAAGATGAAACTATGCAAAAAAGATATAAAGAATTTATAGACCAATATCTAGAACTAGGTCATGCTAAAGCCTTGCCGCTAACCAATTCTAACAAACAAAACTTGTATTTCATGCAGCATTTACCTGTAGTCCGGGAAGACCGAAAAACAAATAAATTGAGAATTGTCTTTAATGGGAATACAAGGGCAAGCAAACAGCATAACAGCCTGAATGATGTTCTGCTCAAAGGAGAAAAAATTCAAAAAGATTTGTTTGATATACTGATATCATTCAGAGAACATGTTTATGTTATATTAGCAGACATACAACACATGTATAGGGCTATAAGGATAGATCCCAAGTTTCACCATTTGCAAAATATTTTATGGCGAAATGACAACAAGGAACTAATAGTTATTCAATTACAGACGGTGACCTACGGCCTCCGAAGTTCAAGTTTTCTTGCAACAAGATGTCTGGAGGAGCTGGCAACCAGGTATGAGGCAGAGCTTCCCAAAGCAGCAGAGGTAATCCGCACGGCAATGTACGTAGATGATGCTCTCTTTGGAGCCGACTCCATAAACGATGCCTTGGAGGTAAGAGACCAATTTATTACTCTACTGTCATATGGCGACATGCATTTGCACAAATGGGCTGCAAATAAGCCTCAACTGCTGGAAGGCATCCCATCTGAAAAACGTTATGTTGATGACCATGAGCTCTGCAAGAAAACTGATCTAAAAGCTTTGGGCATGGTATTTGATACCCACCAGGATGAATTCAAAATCAGCTACCCTAACAAACCAGTTCATAAATGGAACAAGCGCTCCATACTCAGTTTTATAGGTTCCTTTTTCGATCCCTTAGGACTGGCAGGGCCAGTAGTTGTAAAGGCGAAACAGTTTCTACAAGACCTTTGGAAAGAAAATCTCTTGTGGGATTCTCCCATACCAGATGACTTTTTAAAGCGATGGTTAAAATTCTACAACAAAGTAGTAAACATGCCAATTTTAAAAGTGCAAAGAAATGCCATTCCAAACAGGGGTCATGTAGAAATTGTGGGTTTTTGTGATGCCTCACTTAGGTCCTACGGTGCGTGCTTGTACATACGATGTATCCACAACGGGGATGTTTCTATGAGGCTGTTATGTAGCAAATCTAGAGTCGCACCAATTCGAAATGAGTTGACCATACCGAAGCTTGAGCTTAATTCTGCACTGATCTTATCTAAATTGTATGCTAAAGTAAAGTCTATTTTAAAATTGACAATCGAAGCCAATTATCTATTGTCAGATTCACTTGTAACTCTGTCCTGGATCATGTCCAATAAGGAAAATTTGCCAGCATATATAAAAAACAGAGTAAATGTTATAAAAGAAATAACGGCTGACTGTACATGGTGTCATATTGGTGGAACAATCAATCCGGCCGACTGTCTGTCGAGGGGAAGTGATCCTATTGACCTCTCCAAGAACCAGCTATGGTGGCACGGTCCACCAAACTTTCTGAATGCTAATTACCATCCGCAACAGTCACCAGTTCTCAACACCTCAGACTACTTCAAAGAGAATGTAGACAGCCAGCATGCTTGCTTGATTGTTACTCCAGAACCAAAAGAGCCAGAATTATTCAAAAAGTATTCATCATGGACTAAACTGCAAAGAATTGTTGCATGGATACTAAGATTTTATAATAATTGTAAAAGTAAAGATAACAAAATGAAAAGCCATTTAACTGTGTGTGAAATGCAACAATCTAGATATAAAATTATATCACTTTTGCAACATGAATATTTCAAACAAGAAATATATTGTATCAAAAACAATTTGCCAATTAAAACTCATGTCAAAAACTTAGCCCCATTCACAGATGCGCACAATGTGTTAAGAGTAACAGGAAGATTGCAAAATGCAACCATCCCATATGCACAGAAGCATCCTATAATCCTGCCAAAAAAGTGCTTTCTAACAAGTTTAATAATTCAATACGAGCACAAACTATTGTTGCATGGAGGATTAAAGGACACTATTAGTAGTCTCTCGCAAAAATACTGGATAATTAACTGTAATAAAGAAGTGGCTAAGCTAATTGGTAGATGTATAACATGTTATAGATTTAAAACTCAAGCTGCCTCACAGCTTATGGGTTCATTGCCATTTGATAGAGTCAATGAGGCTAAAGTGTTTGAGGTTGTCGGAATAGACTATTGTGGGCATTTCAGCATAAAACAATCTTCACTAAGGAGAAGTATTGTAACAAAGGGTTATGTCTGTGTCTTTGTATGCTTTGCCACTAAGGCAGTCCATTTAGAATTAGTATCAGACATGACCACTCCAACTTTCATTGCAGCGCTAAAAAGGTTTATAGCCAGGCGTGGATATCCCACCAAAATCTTTTCCGACAATGCCAAGACATTCAAAGGAGCGGATAATTCTCTTAAGGAACTTTCCAATTTAAGCTCTAAAGAGCATCAAGATTCTGTAATAGATTATGCAGTGTCTAAAAATATAGATTTTAAATTTATCCCAAGCTACTCACCTACGTTTGGAGGTCTGTGGGAAGCTGCTGTTAAAAGCTCTAAGAAACATTTTAAACGTGTAATAGGTAACAACTTATTAACATATGAGGAATTTAATTCGATCATTATTATGACGGAAGGGATTCTTAACTCAAGGCCGATAACACAGCTTTCTAGAGACCCCTCAGATTTTTCTTACCTTACTCCTGGGCATTTTCTTATCCATAGACCCATGAATACTATCCCCGAGCCGGACATAACTTCAATACCGCAAAACAGATTGCGTTTGTGGCGTCGTTGCACACAGATGCAACAGCATTTTTGGAAGGCTTGGCAAAAGCAATACTTGGCCCAGTTAAATAGTCGCCCTAAATGGCACAATATACAGCCTAATGTAGAGATAGGTAGCTTAGTACTGTTAAGAGATATTAATTGTAGTCCTCTTCAATGGCCAGTTGCTAGAGTCACCAAGGTCTATTATGGTACTGACCAAAAAATCAGAGTAGTGGATTTGAAACTTCCCAACGGGAAATTTACAACTAGAACTATAAATAAGATATGTGTGTTACCCATAGAAATGTAGTCATAAGAGATAACATAATGTATTTTAAGTGTAATAATAGTAGTAGCTTTTAAAACTGAATAATTGAAAAAAGAAATATGTATATATATATGTATGTTAACAATAAGCAACGATACTTAGTTTAATGTAAAATCTAAAACCATTCTTGTATTGATGTATCTACTTAATTTAAACTTTTGAACCGCCTCCCGGGATTATGTTTCTAAACGAAAGCATTTCATAAAATATTACCTTTTAAATTAGTTTCTGAACGATGGCTGAATAGTAGCTATATTCATTCTTTCAACAGATAATTCAGTTCATCCATTCGTTCAGCCTCTTCTCAAACAACGCTCACCGTGAACTGTTAAACGCTCTGTAATAATTTAATAATTTACCAAATATAAAACAGTGAATTCGATTTAAAACTGACTTTTAATCATCCACCAACACTGTTCACTGCAGCTGCTACTGCTGTTTAAGTCTAGTTTTGTTTGACACTATCATACTGTTTTACCAGCCTTATAACAGCCGTCAGTACTTCACTAGTCATCATCATCATCATCAGCCTGTAATGTTCCCACTGCAGGGACTCAGGCCTCCTCCCTAGGAGAGGGATGGGCTATATATAGTCCACCACGCGGGCCCAGTGCGGGTTGGTTTTGTAGATGTCTCATGTCTTCGAATTTTTTGGTTCTCCCTCACGAAACTACACTCCTGATACTATCGTACTGTTTTTTTTTACAGTCTATATCGCCTCTAAGCGGCCCGTGTATACCGAACCTATAAAACAGCTGTCAGTACTTCACTTACTAGTCCGTAATCGTCAAATGAGGCCCGCATGCTGTTATCAACGGTTACGCCATCTGTTCGATGCGTGTGGCCAATCGTAGAGTGAATGACTTCACTATTTAGTACTTACTTTGTGAGCTGGTGTTATCTGGGCTGTGGGAATATTGTTTTTGGTTTGGTTTTAAACCGGTTTGCGAATGTGGTTTCGTATCCGGACGGACATTGTACAGGGGAGTTGCCTTGGTCTTATAGCAGTGTTGTTTTGATGTCACTGCTGTTGGAGAGAGACGGAGCTATGGAGGACGTCTAGCGGCATCTCTTTATCTTTCAGAAATAAGTTGAAAACAATGCTGCTTTAAGACGTCATGATGGTCTATCTGAAGTATGTATATGTTAGGGTCTGTTGTCCGCAGCTGATTTACAATTGGTTCGCATCGATTTGGACCGAGATTGGGTTCGGGTACTTAGATTCTTGCCAATCCATTAAAGAACCAAGTCATGACTTACAAAATGAATTCAGGATGACCAATATGGCTTTGTTTTCAACTACTTAACGCAATACGTTAAGTAATGTAAATGGTCTAAAACATTCATTTAGTGAACTAGAAACAAAGGGGCATTTCCACAAGACTATGGTCCGGTGCCAAGCCTTGTCTTTCCTAAGCCATTTTACGTAATTGTAATATTAGTATGACTAGTATGAAATGCTACGAACAATTCCAAGCTTGGTCGTCGAAAGTGACTCATTCTCTTCGACCAATGTTCTGACCCATTTCTCACACTTGATGCGTCCCATTTGCAATCCAACTTATAAATAAAACACATCGACACCTTGTGATGTATCACCATTTCCCTTCATACTCGTAGAAGTACTCACAGCCATTATAATAGGTTTTGTATCAATTTTCAACAAGCTTTCGTTCATTTTAAAACTTTGTTTACAAACGCCTATCCTCCTTCGTTTACAAACCTAATCCCATTTTTACACGACTGCCCCAAAAAAAAGAGTGTTATGTTTTTAGCGTTCATGTATGTATGTATGTATGTATGTATGTTTGTTTGTGTGTTTCTTTATTCCACCGTAACTTCTAAACGCCTGAACCGATTTTGATGTGTGTGGTATCATTAGATTCTTTGCGTTATCCCGGGTGACATAGGCTATAGAAAAAATCCAAAAACATCATAGGGTGGCCATGGTTTAGAAATAAAACGAACTTTTAATTTGTTTTTATTGAAATATTAATGAAAAATATAATCATCGTCTAGAACTTGTTAAGTAGATTACAAAAATATACCACAGTAGTATTCAATATCTATTGTGTACTAGTAATACTACTCAACAAATGAAATGTTAACATGTTAAACCCGGGATTCGATATGAATAAGATATATATCAATAGATTCCTTGTAATGACAGAAATAAAACTGGCTAAGTTACAACTCCCAAATTCGTCCACGACCGCAGCTGAATGGTTTTAAAGGACATTGTTAAAAATGGCCTATTAATCAACAGGCATGAAACTTTTACAATAATTACTGTTTTTTTTAATAATTCACAATACAATTATTATAATAGAACGGACACTGCTTAATTTCGAAAACATGATAAAAAGTAATTTCACTTCCGTTCTAATCCCCGGTATTATTATTCATTTGTTTAATAGGCAAAGGTATCGTAGCTCATACAGCCAAGTCTTTGCGACAGCGCTCTTATTTTATGAGTTTACCACGGACAAGTGGTGTGCACCGTAAATACAAAACTCAGTATTCTCAGCGCTTGATCTATGATTATGGTGTTTAATTACAAATAGAATAAAGCGATGTGTGAAACGAGACAGATAAAATAGTCTAATCTTTGCGACAGTCGATTGTCATCTGTCAAATTAATTGACAGGTATCAATATTTGACATTTAAAACTGATAGTAACGTCACTCACTGCGCGCGAGTATCATACGAACTGCGTTTGCGTTGTTTTTGTGTATTTGTTTGCATTTTATTAGTATTCTTTTCCGATTTTATCTGACAACTTGGCGTGAACAAAGGACTGTCACTGTGATTTAAATGCATTGAGAACAGACACCGTACAACATGTGAATATAAGAAATATCATCTTGGAAAGACTTCTGCCACTGCAGGTAACTAATTATATATTCAGTGTATAAAAATATCTAAACAACGCAGTGATAAAACCTTCTACTAGTACATAAAGCACCAGTCAATCACCAATTGTGCCTAGTTAGTATTTTATTTGTCTGTATTTGGATTTGTAAATAATGGTCTATTAATTTCAGGTACATGCATCACACTACATTTGTTATCCTTGTTGTCAAAGGGCTGATCGTGCTGCCAAACACTATTCAACACCAACGGCTACTGCAATTACTAGCAATTCATTAAGATGTGCCAATTGCCGCATTGATTTGACGAGATTGAGGCGACACATTTTAAACAATGATACAATCCTGTCAAGAATACAACAGCGTGTTGCACCACAAGTTGTGACTGTTTTCTTATATTTTATGTTAATATCCTCTTATTTATTAGTACATAATAAAGAATTTGAAAGAAAACAATTTATTTGGATTGAAATAAGACTAAATGATGAAATTATTTTACAGGTAAGTGCCACTGATTACGTATGTGATGCATACCACACAATATTTAATACTGATGCACCAATGATCTTTGAAGATTCTACAGCATTTGTAGGTCATCAAAATGTGTGCATACAATTTGGTCACTCTGTGGCACAACTGCGACACACTATTGTGCAAAGCGAGCAGAACCAGCACATCTTGAATGTTGTGCAAAACTGGATGATCAGATGTCGATAATGTCCATATTAAATAAACATTTTCTGAATCAAATTATTCTTGTTTTATTCTATGAAGTAAGTATTTAGATTTATCCAATATTATTTTATTTCTGAATTCTGTACGGCTGCTAATCGTCCTAGGTTCAATCCTTGGGTCAAGTAATGTTATTGGGATTTTCAAAACTGTCAGTTATAACCTGGAGTCCTGTAAACTTACTTAGGTACTGTTTTGTCACACTAAAACGAAAAATCCCTTGTATGTCCGGGGCTAACATGGCCAGAGATTGCCCATGGTAGAGAGGTATGGAAAGAGAAAGGGGAGGCCTTTGCTCAGCAGTGGGACACAATGTAGACTAGTAAAACAAAAAATGTCTATCAGACTCCTGAGAGTTCAATGTCTAAAACCCCGTATCTAACAAGCCGACTCCTGAAGTCTAGCCCGCTTCGATGACAGATTGTGACTGATAATTCAATGAAAACTCTAAGCATTACTATATTGCTTTAACTTGCACAGCATGTAGGGTAGACAACATGGATTATTCAATGTAATTAGGTACTCATATTCACAAATAAACTATTACTACCTCATGTTTCTTTTGGCCTAATTATAACCTCAAAATTCGAAAGTATTTTGGTTTTTTTTGTCTTCTCAAAAGTGTCCGTAATTTTAATTTAGTTTCAATCAAATATATACATTATTTAGAACACAAAAAGCAAACTCATCACCCTGTTGGTTCTTAGGCCAACGATGTATGGACGCCGAACAATGTCCTTTGTATGAAAAGTCAATAAGCGTGAATCAATTTACTTGAAACATGGTAAGAATATCCACTTAACGAAATAATAATGTATGCATTCATAGGTTTTTCAAAAACACTCATTTAAAGGGTGGAAAAAGATATTCAGGGTTGAATTTTGTATGGAAAAGTCTTAGTGCGAGATTGAAAACACTTTAAACTCATTACTAACGCAAATTAATAAAGCTTTGCGTGTGTAATACAACAATAGATGTGTGCAAGTGCGAGTTGGATCCGTTACCTATGGTTCCGTACCAGCATCTTGGTAGGTAGGTACTATACCTACTTGAAACTGTTTGGCACTATACTTGAATTTCTGTTGATTCCTAAGAAATGAAGAAATACGTCTCCTGATTTTTGAAAATAACCCCTTACACTTTGGGTACGTTTAGAGTTATACAGAATTAATAGTTCACTTTTATTATGTACAACAAAATCAGTACCTAAACTCTGTGAACAACAAACTAGGTACATAGCAAATAATGGGTGATTCATTCGGAGTTACTTTTTCCAAAACTAAAAAAAATATGAATAAAACAAATTTATCGGGTAATCTTTATTATAATACAAAAGAACCATTCCTTACATTTACTTTTTAAAGATTATTTCTTTCAAATGTTGTCCGTAACTGCGATTAAGGTGGTCCATTCTGGAGTTCCAGTTTTCGATGACCCGACCGAGCATTTCCAGTTATTTGGCGAATAACGCGAGTAATGTTGGCTTCCAGTTGATCAATCGTACGCGGCTTATCCATATAAACTTTGGACTTTACATAACCCCACAGAAAAAAGTCTAAGGGCCGGTTTCACCGGTTACGGATAAAGTCCCGGATAGCCTATCAGGAACTTATCTGCCAGATAAACTACAATTTTTGATAGCATTATCTGTCAGATAACTATCTGACACTTTATCCGTAACCGGTGAAACCGGCCCTAAGGGTGTGATATCACAGGATCTAGGCGGTATAGCGAATAGTGCGTTCGGTAGGGCGATTATGTGGACCATATGTTGCTCTAAGTGCACGAAACACATTCCTCGTAGAACGCTGTTTTTCGTAATAAAGTTGAATAATTTGTCTTTCCATGATGAAATGTCAAACTATAGTGAATGAAAATATTAGGATATGTTGTTATGACTGACGCTTTATCTGTCAAAAAATGCATAGACAAAAAAGTAACTCCAAATGAATCACCCCTTATAATCTTTGTAATGCAATTATTAAGAATAATTCCGGCTAGGTTTCACCCTCCCCCCCCTATTTTATAAAACAATACAAAAAAATTCGCGCTCGCTTCGCTCGCGCATCCAACCATTCCGTGCTTTCGCCATTCCTAGTCATTTCACAGACTTATCTACATGCTTCTATTCTCAATTCTGCTGGTCTGAACAAAAAAACTCAAGTCCCTCTGGACTCTAATAAATTATCTGCATTACATAATTAATAAACTGAGTTCGTGGACAAACATAATATTAAGCTTCGTGGAGCTCAAATGTTGAAATTTTACTACTTTTGAGCTGCATGGTTATCCACCGCTTGGAGTCGGCTGAAAACTGGTATTTTACATGGAACCGCTGCCTTTTTGTCCTCTTCCCTCCTGATAGCAATATCTTTGCCCCTCCCCCGCCCCCTTAACCCAAAACCAATAAGAATCATACAAAAATTTTCGCGCTCGCTACGCTCGCGCATCCATCCTGTTCTTTCTCCGATCTGTCCTGCTTAATACTATCTAATATATAATTATATATCTAATTATACTTAATCTACTTCTATTTTCAGTTAATCCAGGGAAAATTGACCGACGCTTTAAATCCTTTTATCCCCGTATATAAGTCTCATTGGGTAGCACTTCATAAAACATTTTAATAAAATCAAACGACGCAAACAATGATTATGTTGGCCCGTGATAGTGCACAAGCTGCAAACGGTAACATTGAACAGAAGCATAGTAAATCTAGACGCGTGAAACAGTTACGTTTTAGATCCACGTTAGCTAATCCCTTGATAAACAGTCTCTCCAAGAACTATACCACCTAAAATCTCAAAGTTAGTATCCACGAAAAATAAACGATTTACATACATACATAAACTCACGCCCTTTTCCCATAGGGGTAGGCAGAAACTACAAAACGCTACCCGCTTCGATCCTTACATATTCCTTTTGCCTCGTCCACATTATCATTCATACATATCTGTCCATACACGCAAGCCGGTTACGAGTACTACGCACCTGTCCTTTCTGAAGAACGGCACCATTAAGATCAGTGTATGTCTTTCTTGGGCGTCCCGGCGTTGCCATTTACATCTGGCTTGTAAATACCTTTTGTTAATCGACTTTCACTCATCCTCTCCACATGACCGAACCACAATCCGATTGAAACGATTTAGTTTTGCATTATCTTTGCCGCGACATTGCTTTCCCGAAAAATAAAGCAGTATAATGAAGGCCGGTATATCACTAAAAAGTATTAAATAAAAAACAAATAATTTAAAAAATTAAAAACACGCCTGCCATGTTAAAAAGTGAACTAAAAAGTCAAAAATAAGTCGAACGACTTCAGTGATGAAATGAGAACAAGGTCCCGTAATTGTATCCGAAAATGGAAAACTGAAAACTAAAATTTTAATTGCAGTCGGGGGACCTGTAAAGAAATATTCCACCGAACTGTCCCCCGACTGCAATTAAAATTTTAGTTTTCAGTTTTCCATTTTCGGATACAATTACGGGACCTTGTTCTCATTTCATCACTGAAGTCGTTCGACTTATTTTTGACTTTTTAGTTCACTTTTTAACATGGCAGGCGTGTTTTTAATTTTTTAAATTATTTTTACATACATTTTTATTCAACAGATCAAATGGAAAAGCGTTCAAAAACATTCACTAAAATGTAAACAAAGAAAGAACCGATATTTCGGACCTCATACACGCGTTCGATAGACATCGAATGGCATTTTTCACACATTCTGTGTAAAGGGAATTCCAATCGTTCTGTCGCGTCCAGATTCCTGTAAATCTGGTTATACTGAAAGCGTCGAATGCTCAGGAGCTACAAAATACTAGTTCCATTTCCCGGCGTTGCCTGAAAGTACTGGTTAATCCTTTTGATACGATGCAGTGTGTGAGCTCGCTTTGAGCCACATTTAATTGAAAAGGAATCGTGAGTGTTTCTATGAAGCCGGTTTGATTGAGTCTCTGTCGTTCCCAACCCAATACTGCTGAACACGGATTCAAATAAATTCGTCATCAAGTTTACTGCATTCTTAACTAGTAAGCGGAACGGATAAGAATAAATACATAAAATTGATAATGAACATGGTTAATCATTAAGAAGTTTTAGAAGGTCATTTATCAAAATCCCCCATCATAATACTTCGTTTAAAGATATTCCTAACTTCCAAATCACTGAAATTATCATATTTTAGTAAGAAGACAGTATAATAATGGCATTCCTCAAGGAGCTCTCCTGTGACCCACGCTCACCGAGTGATATTTCACGCATAAGTCTCCCTCGCATACATATAACATATCCCATCTTGCAGAAAACGAAGAGTAAACATAAAACTGGCGGGCTACTCACAAAAATATACTCTCCCAGTCCTAGTTCATATGTAAATATAATACATTTATTATGTATTTCTATGTTGAATACGTGTTGCTGTGTGTAACGTATGTCTGACTTGTTTATTTAGGCTTGGCCTGTTATAACTGTATTCTTTATAAGGGATCAATATCTTGATGGGCACTTTGTTTGTTGGTTTTACATAATGTTTTGCGGGGTAAATATTGTATGAGTTTTGTTATTTTTTTGGTAACTGTTAGAAGTGGAGAAATAACAAGTTTTGTTAGACGGTGTTTTGCGGTTTTGGCTGTCTTAGCTTTTGTTTTGGACTATCTGTCTTGGCATGTCTAGTGCAAGTCGTAAGCGCTACTGTTAGCAGCCTTGGGTTTGATCCCCAGGTTGTTACTGGATTTTCTCGGTTATTTCCTGGGCTCTTTCCTAGCAGCCACGTATGATTTTTATTCCGGATGTTCACAATGGGCCCCTAGGTTCGAACATAATAATATTTGTATAGCAGCGATTTCATATAACCTGAATCCATCACAAAGAGCCAACTTGTTGTACTTAGCAATAAGTGCACAAGTTCCTTTGACTTTGATACTCAAATCTCGCAAAGAGAAGTACTAACAATACGACCGGAAAACTCTCGGATCTCATAGGAAAAAGCTTACGTAAAAACACCCACACATGCTCTCTCCTATCTATTCACCCGTCAAGGATCCAACGTTTATCATTACGGCGTGCGATTGTGCGTACAGACCTCGACAGACTTCAAAGCCAAAGTTCTCTGAAACTAACAAGGCTGGCCAATTATATTTATAGATGGGTGCCCACAAATGCCTCCATGATGTTCTGTCCTCAACTTTGACTAATGACGACGACTTCGAAATATCTTTTAATAGAACCTCTATTTTCGACGGGCTCCTAACTTGAAATTAATAAGGATCGACTGTTCTTAAAGGATTTTATCCTGAATGAGGAAAATTGTTGCGTTTAACCGAGTTATTTGTTACTGAGAACGAAGTATGATTTCTAAGAATTATTTTGCTTTAAGTTTTAAATACTGTGGACGGAGCATCAAACATGTTTATAAAACAGAAGCTTGTACTGAATAGAAATCTTGAAACACTTATAGAATTAGACACAGTCTTGAGTCACACTTGTTTGCATCATACCAAAACAGAAATTACAGATCTGACGGCAGTTAATGTTAGTGACGAAAGAAACCCACTTAATATTAGGCCTAACACTCATGGAGAGGCAAAGTGTTCAAGACGGGCAGCGCCCATTCGCCTTGACGTGAATTTGTTGTGAATGTTCGTCTAGCAAACGATTTGATACTGAAAACAGGTTACTAAGATGGCGAATCGGCGCCAAGCTTTATTTTCGACAGTCGTCACGCCTAGATTAGTAATTCTTTCAATCTTTGGTTGTGTCTGTAATTTCTAAACCAAAATCAGCTCGTTCAAGCCTATTAGATGCTATCAAATCCTAAGAAAAGTTCACACAAACACCATTATCTAAGTCCCATCATTGCGTGCGAACCATTGCGTACGTTGCATCACAATTTAAACTAGTATATTCAACTAGCTGGTCTATACCCAGCCTTATGTCCGTGATCGTGCGAAATTATGTAAAACCAAATGATGTAAAGGTAAGGGCCTGTTCGAGTCTTCGCATGAAACGAAAGTGCCATGGTCTAGTAAATCTACTGCTCTGATATAAGGAGTGCATTTGAATAAATAAATATCCAGTTTTAATGTGTTTGAATATTCTATTTTCTGCGACTGTTGTGTCTATTCGTTATCTGCTGTCTGGTTCGTTAATTAATTGTTTTACTGAATGTCTAATATCTAATAATAGGCGGGCGATTCTGTTGTTTGATGTCTGGTAACTCGAGCGGTCTTCTTCTTTTTGTTGATTTTGTGAAGTGCTAATATCAGGATCGACAGTATCAATCAATTCACCATGTGCTTTAATAACTTTATTTATTGCGATATCTATTACGTTTGTTAATATTTTCTACACCATTAATTGTCAAGAAAGAAAAGAAAAACCCCTTATTTAAACGATACCATTATGAGACACATTTCAAATACCCTTCCCATTACGTACTTTGAACACTTTCCTATTTGCTATTATCTCGCTAAAATAAATAAAGACCCTCATAGACCCACATAACCCTTGTTCAGATCTCAAGGCTGTCTAAAATAACACTATGTTTGTATTGGGGTTTCTCCAACCGACTACTTTGCATAAAAGAACAGATAAATATAATATTTTCTTCATAGATATCCTTTTGTTGATATGCCAAAGAAATGTCGCGTTAAAATAAATCTATGAAATATATCATTGATCATCTTAATTGCGAGTGTCACAAGTCTTACTTAAACTGTGATACCCCTCTTATTAGAACAGGTCAAGCAACTTAACAGTATTGGTCTGAGCCTAGTGTCCTTGGGATAGCCTAAATATTTGAGTTAACTGAAACTGAATGATATTGTCTTATTGACGTTCTTTATTCTACGCCTTTGTCTCCTATTCCTCGTTTGTTACATTAACTTAACCCGGTCCAAGACCGAGTTCTATAGTTTTCCCTTCAAAAGACTGAATTGAAATCTTTGTGTGGGAATACAGTGAATCTAAAAAAAACTGTATCAGAATCTTGAACATGTGTGTGGGTTCATAGTTGACTAATCCATACTATAGTGATTAATCGTCTAAAATACTTTCACAACTCACCCACAACGATTTATTATCTTGTCCTATGTACGTTATTTGATTTTGAATGTCGTGTAGCTCATTGGCTTTGTTATATTTCGCAGCAAATCCAGCTTATGCAAGATTTGATGACTAATTTAATAACAGCCTCGTTGGTCTAGTAGTCACAAGTGCGACTACTGACCATGAGATCCTGGGTGCAATTCTCGGGTCGGATATAGTGTTATTGGGTTTTTCCATTAGGAATTTCTCAGTAGCAGCTACGGAGTCTATTTTTGTGCCCAGTTAATGGCAATAGGCTCGCCCTCTACTTATGTAGAGGGCGAGCCCCTGTCTCTGCTACATGGTACTTAATCATTATTGGCGAAATGAGGGTGTACTAATGGGTACACCTCTGCCTAACACTAAAAATCTGATCTGGTGTAATTTTCACAAACAGAAAGTCAAACTTTTCCAGAATGCTCTGTCCTAGAAATTCCTTCTATCTCTAACGTTTGTTTTTCCCATAACGAGATCGTTGATTCAAAAGTCGTCCCACTTCATCGTAACTCCGTTTTCGACCGAAAACTTATTTGGAACTTCAACCAGCGATTTAATGGATGTCGGAAAGTTGGCAGCTTTTATCATTAATTTGGCTTTTGTAATACGATTACATGATACGACCAGATCCGTTTGTGTACTTTCAGTTTTACTTTTCATTATAATAATATTAGTCATCTTTTCATTGTTCCAAATTGATCCGATTTTCGAACTCTTATTGGAATTAATTTGGAAGTTTCGTTGAGTATTACGTTGTTTTTGTTTAATGAAGTTTTGCAATTTGGAATGTTTTCGGTAGCTTGTTTACGAGTCTAGATAAGTACTTAAGTACCTCGCAACCGGGCTGTGACCTTGGGATTAGATTACGGGTCTTGTGTCCTCAGGTCGTGGACCAAGTCTTACCAATACTAGGAACGGGCAAAGGGCGTATGGATTTAGGGCAATGTCTTATGTAATTGTTGACATAGGTACAAAATGATTTAATTGAGAGCCTAAATTAAATTTAAAAAAATATTTTCATTTGGAGTCAAAATGTTAGGAAATAAACAATGGAAAAATGAAAATAAAACTTATGGAATGAATTAATGGATGGATGGATGTCCCACTCACTCCCTCTCGTAGAGAGGAGACCTGTGTTCTAGAATTGAGAACATGATTGGCTGATTATGCTATGATTATTTGTTATCATTCGCGAATGTATGAGATAATGCTTGAATTATTATTTTCTGTTCCACTAAGAACATACAGAATGTAAACAAACTCCACTCGCTCACTCAAAAACACGTAGAATTTTAACATAATGCAACAATAACTTAATTAGGACAATACATACACGGCAGCAGTTTTCAAAATTAATTAGCCCACCTTTTGTCGCTGGTTAATTTAAAATTTATTTCGATTCGTACGCCATTTTCTGGGCACGGGGTAATTACGTCAGCGTTTCGCGTTTTAACTTTATTCGCTTACGTTTTCGTTTTTTTTTTTCAATTTAATTTTCGGTTTCGCGTTTTTTTTAACGACCCATTTTATTATTGATTCGGGTCAAGAAACATTAGTATAGTTGCCTCCTGGAATTTGATACTCGTTGATGAGGTTCTGGGCTCGATACTCGGGTCTGGCAAAATGTTTTTGGATTGAAATCAGTAATTTCTTAGTAACACGGAGTCTGAATATGTGTCCGATTGATGACAATAGGCTCGCAACCTATAACATGGGACTTAAACATAACTGGAGAAATCTGGGATTCTGGGTGTACATACTATTAGGTACACTTCTGCCTCACCCTTCAGGAATAGGGGATCGGACAAAAAAAAACTAATTAGTCCGTCAGATAGATTTCCAAAAAATATTAACCACGTATTTTTTGTCTACGTGAAAAATGAAGACGATACCTACAGTGCTTCGAAAACTCGTGTGACGTCATATGCTAGTACATTTTGTACCTTCAATTGACGTTTCAAGTACTTTCAAGCCCCACTCCATGATCTTTGACGCGCTTTATCTTCGTCTATTTTTATTGTTTTGATAAAACAAAAAACACGCATCCAATATTTTTAAACGGTTTTTTCGATAATCTAACTGACGGACTAAACAGAATCATATTTTTTTGAGTCAGTCCGATCCCCTATTACAGGCGTGATAATGTGTGTTAATAGTTTTTTTACTGTAGTAATATAAAGTACCAACTTTTTTAAGATTGCTTCACTATACTTACTTACAAGTAAAATTTAAGTTTCTTCCAAAAAACTAACCGTGTTTCCAACTAAATACAACCAATAGCAAAACCGCAAACAACCAAAGAAATTCTTAGTAACATCAACATCAGCTTCGTTAACGACAACTCTAACTTACTTACAATTAATTTCGTTGACATTACACGTTATGAACTGTCCCTTTTGTACTCTATTTATCTATGGCTAGACTGGCCGCGGTAGATAAAGTCCCGTCTCTATGAAACAATTTATTTTTAGTACATAAGACGGTATGGCAACAATTTTTGTAGGGAATATCAGTCGGGTATCTTGGTTTTGTTAGTTGATTAAAAGTATTAGCAATGTCTTAGCTTTGATGTACAAAGATAAGACAACATATTTTTTGTAGTAATTTTAAGTTACATCTAATATTTAATTCTGGGTCGACAACCCCTGGCAGTGATATTTTTATGAGGTTTGACTCGTTAACTTTATTTAATTTTGTATAAAAAACAGTGTTAATGACATTTAAGTACTTACCTAAAAAAAAACACCTTAAATCTTAAAGTTCCATTAAAATCTTAACCACTCACAAATGAAATAATTCGTAAATATAATTCTGCCCATATTCCAATGGTTCCCTTAATTAGGGTCCAAACATTTAGCATACGGGTTCCGTAATGAAAACGGGCGTCACTGCGAGTAAATAAACTCGGACCCTTGTCAACGCCTACGTTGCGACCTAAAGTCACAGAATAGTACAGAAGTGTTACCTCGCAAAGATATTCAAAGAGATGTGTACTCAATGTCGTATAAAATATGGTGTAATTTTGCTAGCCTTTAGTTGGGCACCTTTTCTAACCTTAAGTCAGTGACACACTAAACTTATACTTATTACTAATGAACTATGTACTAAAATTGTTTGCAGAATAGTACTTGTTGGTGTTTGTTAGTAAGTTTTGTGTATCTTTGAAATAGGAAGACTTGGGTTTTGAATTTTGTCTTTGGTCATTGACTTAAGTACATATTTTAAGACGTGAAAGTGTATTGTGTACGTGGTTATCGTATGATCTCGAAAAAAACTCTTTTTTCAATCGTACCATCATCTTTTGTTTTTTTTCAGGGTTTTCCACGCACTGAACAAATAAATAAATCTAAATAAATCTTCTTCCTGCCCTTGTACACACGGCTACACATCAAGCTATACAAAACCAGTATAATCTGATCGTTCATTGTGCGAAAAGATCTAGTAAAGTGAGGCCAATATTAACTGGTTTTGTATAGCTTGATGTGTAGCCGTGTGTACCTGGGGTCAGCGCAACACGTTTTCTTCTTCCATTCTTCCTTGTCAGACGTCATGCACAGCTTTATCTGGGGGCACGGCAGTGCCCCCGCCGAGTCGAGCGCGAAGCAAACACTGCCGTACCATCCTTTACTGGAACCTTTTCGCCGCATTTTCAGGCCCCTATTTGAGAACCTCTGGATAAGACCAGAACGCTGAAATTTTCGTCATCCAGTAAGCTATACAATTTCACTTAAAATAAAAAGTTTCAAGTCTGTAAGTCATTTAGTCCCGAAGTTAAGCGAAAGCAAAGTTTCGCATTTATGAAACTCACTCACTCACTCACTCATGATCATCAAAATAGAACTAGTACTTCCCATAAACTCAGAGAGCTGAAATTTGGTACAGAGTTAGGGTTTAATGGCCACATAAAGGAAAAACTATAAAAAGTAGGAAAATCGAAAATAAAAAAAAATAAAAAAACTGCAAAAAAATTGTTTTAAATAAGAAAATCTAATAAAATAAATCAATATGCCCACGTTGCTACAAAAAGAAGTGAAATCCCAACAAAAACATTCTGTAAAAAACTAGCCAAGTCTCGATGGAGCTGCTTGTTTATCTATAAAAAGTAATGAAATCTAGACAAAGTCGTGCCAAGTCTAAGGTTCCTTATTGCGATTTCTTTATTATTATAGTTGTTGTTGTGTGACTTGGCCGTTGTTCGTTTCGTTTAGTTCGGTAATTTTTCTTCTTGGCGTCCAATTACCAATACCAGTATGGGTTATTATCTCGCTTAACAATCATAGGTAGTTACAACAGATATAACATTACGTATAAACTAAATTGACTTGTACCCACTAACGTGTAAAGAATGTTCAACGGCCAAGACACACGACAATAACTATAATAATAAAGAAATCGCAATAAGGAACCTTAGACTTGGCACGACTTTGTCTAGATTTCATTACTTTTTATAGATAAACAAGCAGCTCCATCGAGACTTGGCTAGTTTTTTACAGAATGTTTTTGTTGGGTTACACCTTTCTCTTTCATATAATTCCTCACACAAGCCATCCATCTTTTCTTTTGCCTTCATCTCTCTCTCCATCCATCCACATTAATATCCATTACTTTTTTAGTCACATGCTTTTTGTCCCTCCTCACTACATGTTCATTTGTCACTACCAAGATAGATGACCTCTTTTCAATTTTTATGTAATAGGCGCCATTTTCAAACTATTCGAGAGAAAGTGAAATAGACCATGTAGGGTTAGAAATTTACTCTTTACTCATCCATTGCTTCTTCGTATGTATGAAAGTAAATTATGCTCGAAAATGTAAATAATGCAATGAATGTATTGTTATTTAATATTATCAAAATGAAGGGCATTTACTACTGGATGTGCGTAACGCAATTACCAAGTAGGTTTGCCATTTGAACGTCAAAACAAAAGAGAGCGCATATTGTATTAATTTCCCCTTCACTTCATTTGTTGCTATTTCCTAACACATTGCCTTGCCTTTAAGTATTAACACGCCCTTCTTGCAAATCGTTAAGACCAATATTATGCGAAAGTTACTCCGTCTGTATGTCTGTCTGCAACCGTTTTACTTCAAAACAGCTGAAAGAATTTCAATAAAAAATATCACTAAACTTCCGTGACCTGAGTTAGGATATAAGATATCCTTTTTTATCCAAATATTTTTTTCAAGTTCCTATCATCACCTCCCTGCCTTTATCCTGTGTTATATAGGGTCGGCGCAACGCTATTCTAAAATTTTCGCCCGCCAATCGTCACGCTATATTTTGCTTCTTTTTCCATCATATCATTCCTTACACAATCCATCCATATTTTCTCTGGTCTTCCTCTCCCTCTCCATTTATGAATATAAATATAAAAATGACACGATGATTTGTCACTTTAATATTCATCGCTCTTTTAGTCACATGCGATTTGTCCTTCCTCATCAAATGCCCATACCACGACAGCCGATTATCTTTCAACTTATTTTTTCTCTTTCTCTAATATATTCAGTCCTTACTGCACCCATTCTTGTCATACCACACATCCATCTCATTCTCCAATTACTCCATCTATCCAGATATAGGTTTCCAATTTCCGACATCACAAGTCACGAGTGAAACCGCAGTTAAAGTCTAGTTTCACTTACAATAAATAGCTTCGTTAAAACAAATACCTTTTGTTGTGCCATAAAGTAGGCAGATGATGCATCCGTGGTTCACGCAAATGATAAAGGCCAGTTAAGTGAAAGGATTACGGCTGTTCTTGAAGGCAAACGTGTGAATTAACTGCGTGTTGACAACTCAACTTAACGTATTTGTAAGAACTTGAGGGATCAAAAGAATTGTTTTCTGCTTTAGCGTTTTTTTTTTTTTTTAAACGTTGCCCTACACTAGGAATTTCTCCTGTATCGTGGGTGCGTTTACAAACATTTAAACTCACATACACAAATACCCAGACCCGGAACAACTATCTGTAGGCCATACAAATATTTGTTCCGTGCGGGGATCGAACCCGCGACACGCAGCGCAGCCACTGCGCCAACCGTGTCGTGTCGTGTGTCGTTTTATATACATGACATTCAAAATCTAGTCCCAATGTCATTTCACCGTCAATCAGTATCAAAAACTGGTAAAAAATAAAGCAAACTCTAATACCACGCACTCAAAAAGGAGATGGCTAAATTCAGGTAGGACGACTGAATCAAGCATCTATAAACATGACACCAAGCAAAATGCAACGCTGAATAGTTGAATATTAGTATTTCATATTAAAAACACTTTCGGAAGTTGATCATATGTTGAAAATAGTGAAAATAAAATCATTTAGCTCCTACGTCAATACGTATAAAACTGCAAATAAATGTCATTGCTATGAACTTTTACTTAGGCATTTGGATGTATCTGCATTGAAATTGATATAATTGTATTATAGACTAAACGAGCCACCCCGATTTCGCATCGTGGTACTATAATAAATATACACAAAGGGGTAATTGCACCTAAAAATGTAATACAACGGCCTTTCTGCAATCCGCTCAAAAATTACTCCCACCCGCGTGTTTACTCTTGTAAAACCTAACGGACTCATCCAAATGAGTAAAATAAAGACGGTTTTCACAGACAATGTTCATAGGTGGTGTTCTGTCTGTGTCGAGTAGCGAGAGGTCCGTAAGTAGGCGAGCGAGGGTCATTGAAAATCCAAAATAAAAAATCCAAACAAACATGCAAGTTACGGCAAAGCGTTCAAACGACATCTGACATTATGACGTTTGACGTTTGATTTTTATAGAGATGGGATTGAAATTCAAGTGTAACAGAATCGATACATTAATAATCTAAAGTTTTTAACATAAAAAATATTGAAAATAAAACAGCAAAAATGTGAATGACTTTATTCTTTTCTGTTATTCTTACCTAAAAATGAAGCCGGAGCGGATAGCGTGTTCTGGTCTCTCGCCCATCCCAGATACCAGATCACTGTCATTACATGAGAGTAACAGCCCAGAGTTCTGTTCCCCACATTACAGCTGCAGTAATATGACAGTATGTCATCCAGAGGATTATTTGTAGTTTCCTCCTTCTGCGAAGCAGTTATGCTAGCGAAGGAGGTGGCGGAACGTGAGAGGGAGAGAACCTCTCGTCCCAGCCGCCGCGGAAGAAGCTCCGGGCGTCGTTGGCCACGTGATGGCTTCCGGCCACCGTAGACGCGGGCCTGTGGACGGTGAGTAATCGGCTAGCTCGCCGTCCGGCCGTCTTATGACGGCAATAGACCGTGTCGACGGCGCGTTCGTGTTCCACGCGCGCCTCAAAGTCATGTCAGCAAGGAGGGGCCCGCAAGGGCCGACGCCCGTCGGGGCTGCGGATTATCGAAAGAGATAACGCGGCCTCGGCACAAGGGCGAAGAAGGAACATGGGTGGTTTTTAGTCAGTAGAAGTCTGACACTCGCTTCCGCTCTACCCAAGAGCGGGAGGAGTTATTTGATGATTTCCCAGACGCAAAAAAAAAAGGTGAGTCATCTACAGTTAGGATAGAAAGTAGAGCAGCAGGCAACGAAGTGATGATTATGCCGCCGCAGTCTTTGCGTGGTTATACCTACCGCAGTACATGTATAGCATGATGAATGTACTGCAAGTCAAGTCCGCGTTGAGAAGCAAAAGGATCAAAGCGAGGGTGGAAATTCAAAATATAAAAGCACAACGAACAAATAAACGGCAAAGCGTTAAAACGACGTCTGACATATGACGTGTGCTTTTTTTATAGATGAAATAAAATAATCGAAACGATTAAAAGAAAAAAATAGAACTACTTTTTAATAATCATCAGTTCATATTTTTCGCAAAATATGTATCACGATTAAAATGAATAACCATAATTCGAAGCTATCCCTTGTTTTATTTGATTAGGATTTAATGAAGTTGAATTGGGTAGAATCGACAGTCACTTTCAAACAACCCCATTTTTAAAACACAAGGAACTAAACAAGACACTGAATTGCACGCCATAGATTACCACCAAAAACTCTGATTACCACTTCTTAGTTTCAAGTAAATAAATCGTTTTGATAACTGTTATCAAGAATCGATATAATAAAAGCGATATGGACCATCCTTAGCTTGCAGTTGCTATAGCAACTAGCAGCTGTATTACGAGTATTTCACCATTTTATGTCAATGAAAAGAGAGATTTAATTTTTACTTTTTCTTTAGTTCATGCAACTTCTAGGAAATTATTAAACACTAAATAATTAATGTTTGATTGTTTAAATACTACGAGTCAGTGTGGGAATCCTATACTTGCTGGAGGCAGTCATTTAGCCATCTCCTTTGGGAATGAATTCCATGTAAAATATTGTATGTTACTTTGGCAATATTGTTAGTTCCTTTGTGGCAGTCGCCACAAAGGAACAAACATAAAAATATAGGATGAAAACCACATTACTCTTCCTAGTCGGATAAAAAGTATAATACTACATAGCGACGTTAAAAACCTTAGTAGGTACCTACAACCACAAAGTCAAAACTCTTAACCAGAATATTAAACGGCCGTTAAGAACCTCGTGTGTCCAAGCCTTTAATGGGTAGTAGGTACTTGAGTTGATAGAGTGTGAAATTACAAAGCTTGAGTTGGGAGTATTCGGACCTCAATGGCGACATTGTGGTGGTCCCTATGTTGACATCGATTTGGATATATTTAGATATCTCTTAGGTAAAACATATTATTATCCTATACAAGATGTACTTCCGAGTTCATTGACGGTCAACCAACCACTTTTCAAACTTATTGCCTATGGCATAAGGTATTTGTTACTAACAATTATTATGAACTTGGTTTGAAATTTAATAGGTAAACGTTTTCTTTTTTTATTATTTATACGGGTAAAAAGTGGTAAGAACTTACTAGGTACTGTATTACTGGTATTACGCAGTCGACTATTCAAAAATAGCTATTTTGTATATTCGATTATCTAATTGGAAATCTTAAAACTGTCTTGTGTTACTAAATCTCCTCAAAATAGAACCAGCAATTATGTATTACGACGTCTATCAATTTTATCGTAGAAATCTTCCATTACCTAGATTCTCCTTTATATAGAATGTTCCTTACCGCATTGAATGAATTACCTACCTCGCTAGTTCAATCTTCAAAAGCCGATTACCTCACATGAGTTACCTGTCTACGTTCTACGTTACGTAATACTACGTTCTAGGTCCATTCACAATAGATTAGAAATCTTATAATGTCATTCTTAAATTCGCCTTTGCACGGCCGTTTATTGAACACCTTTCGAGAGGTGGCGCCATCTAGTATGAATATTGGTGTTATGAAAGTTCCGGTGCAACTCGCTAGATGGCGTTGTACTTAATTTCTAACTGCAACTGCAGTCTGTCCAAAACCGCTTTACTTACGTCAAAAGTGATAGTAAATGAGTAATTTTGCCACTAACCCTACTTTATATGATTTATAACACCGGAGTTACCTTTATCTACCCATTTTAAAATGTTTTATTTTAATCCAAAACTGCGTGTCGTACCGAAAACATTTCAGAAATCCACTAACCTAAATTGATTCATCTACCAAGGTTTAATAAAACTAGCTAGGTATAATAAAATTCTTAGCATTATACAACGTAATGACAAAATCGCTTTGTCCGTCAATTTAACGAAAGCGTGTCGGCAGGTCCGCAATAACCTTGGACTAGTGACAATGAACTTGAATATCTGTGATACGAATCCAATTTCGGAGATTTCAAATAATAAATATTTTATTGAAATTGGAATTTGGCAATTTTGTCACGAAATCGCGATGTTTAGTGTTCTAAGAAATTTAAGCGAGAATTTGTATGATAGCCCCTAGGTCTAGAGGTCGCAAGAGCGACTGCTGAGCATGAGGTCCTGGGTTCGATTCCCAGTTCGGGCAAAGTGTCATTGGGTTTTTCCATTAGTAATTTCACACTAGCAGCCACGGGGTCTGGATTTGTGCCCGGTTGATGGCAATAGGCTCGTCCCCTATTACATGGGACTTAAACATAACTGGCGAAATAGGTACACCTCAGCCTCACCCTTCGGGGATTGCAGGCGTGATGTTATGTATATTTAATGTGTATGAGTTGACATTGAAATGATGAGAGGCCTTTGCCCTGTACTGAGACAGTCACAAACTGGTAATACTCACAAGGTACCTAAATATTTTTTTTGTTCATACCGGCTCAGACAAGTCTAGGAATCCTTACTATGTATATTATTTGTTAACCTGTTTTGTTGGTATCGTTAGTAATCGTTACTATCCAGGTACCTACTTGGTTATTTTTCCTGCTGGTCTAATAGGCGAATAGTATTATTTTATAATGTTAGTAATTTACGAATTCATATTTATTAATATGTGTACGTTTAACATGTTAAAATATTTGTATGCCAGTCTAGGCGAAACATACGATCATTAACCGTATTTATAAGTGTTTTAACACAAAAGCAAAGCAAAGCAAACCATTACTACCTACATACTTTTTTTCTTTGCTGGGCCTCTAGTTTTAATAAAAGCATCTTGATCATCTTCTGCAATGTAAAGTTATTCTATTTTATTTCTGAATACGTTTTATTCATTTGAGGTATTGTTTACATAAATTGTCAAATAAATCAATACAAATAAAAATGATTCAATTATTTTCTTAAGACGCAGTTAACGGGGGAACCGTAAAAACGACCTGTTTTTCGTCGCAGAGTTAGCCGTATTGCTACTTATTACAATTCCAAAAAAAATACAGTGTATAGTCAAATGTATAGGTAAAAGACTTATGCAAAAATATTTTCTAAAAGTAATCAAGAACCTCGAAAAAAAAAATCACAAAATCACAAAAAAATCACACGAAAAAACTTTTTCGTCTCGAAATGCTCAATATTTTGAGTGACAACTGTTATTTATTTTTTTACTATCAGAAAGGAAATTTAACCAACTAAAGACATATGTAAAAATATTTTAACATTACAGCGTATTTTTTTTTTAATAAATTAAATCTGCGAACTATCGTTCATTTTGGCAGTCACGAGCATCAAACGCATCGCCATTTTCAACCTTATTTGTTTAGGCGATGAGTTAAACGCGCGCTCAAGGTCGCGGGCAGCTAATGTCGCCTTAAGTACCTACCTATATTTTATAAAGACGATTAAGTAAGGTATCGTTACATTACCATTTGATTTCATTACAACCAATCTCGCCAGTGTCTAGCCAAACTAAATAGTAAAATAATTACGAACCATCTGCCAATGCTTTCAGTAACTTGAGCTAGGAGGTGTACATAGGCTGGTCCTCTTACAGTTTTATTTATTTATCCAAAAAACTTTTATATTACTAACTTACCTTTTCATTCGATACCAGTTCTAGAGACTATACCACCAAATCAACCTCAAACAAAAGAGAGATAAAATAAATAGAAAGCAAGAAAGCGCCAAAAAAAACTCACCCCAAAAAATCCTAGAAGAAATCGTCTGGAGATCCCTGAATCACGTTTTGTTGCTACCTGCGCTCGATTATTATATTTTTTGTCTGGCCAAGGCCGAGACGGCTATAGAAGGCAACGGTCGGAACGTGCCCCACAACTAAAGTCGGAGGATAATGCATAGCGTATAGGCATAACGAACTCCTCGGCTTTTATAATGAGCATGCGCATGTTTTTGGTGCCTCTTTGTCATGTTAAGGAAAGGTTTTATTCATATGTGTGGTACAGACAAGCCCAGCGTTAACTGACCATTTGTAAAAAGAGGGCGAGTGGTGTGTGAAGAGGGGTCAGGTGATTCTGGCCACTGTAACTAAGTTTTGACTCTTTTTTGGGGTAAATGGTTTGAAGGTCGCTTTGAACGGTTATAACAAAACATCACGCCTTATATGATACTCGAAGGGTAGTAGCTAATAGCTCACCAACATTTCGGTAATTATATTTTATAGTCCCATGTAATAGGTGGCGAGCCTATAACTGTCAACTGAGCACAATTCCAGACTAAAAAGAAAAACCCAAGAACATTTTGCCCGACCCGGGAATCGAACCCAGAACCTCAAGCTCAGCAGTAGACTAGCAACCACTGTACCAAACCATTTCTATTCTAAGTAGACAAAAGCTTTATTCACCCGTTACTCCAAATCCCTTTGTACAAAATCTCGTTTTGTCATTACAAAATGTTAGACGATGATATTAATATTAAATTGTTGAATTGTTCCAGAACTGACGCTACTGAAAGACGGCGCGCTGGCCGCCAAACATGAATTAGATATCGCTCCAACGATATCGAAACGTAAGTACTAAGTTTACTTGTATTTTACTTACTGCCGTACTTAGAGTTACAGATATTTAATGATTACATAAGCCGTCAATTAGTAAAGATTTAACGTATAAAATCTTCAATATAGTGTCAAAAGAGTGCGGCAGGTATTCTACTGAGATAAGTCGATAGAACCTAGAATTTGTAAGTTTAATTAATAGGTATGTTTCCTGACTAAAAAAATATGATTTTAATTAGTCCGTCTGCTAGATTATCGAAAAATATTGGATACGTGTTTTTTGTTTTATCAAATTAATTAAAATTGACGAAAAACGTATCAAAGATCATGAGTGGGGGCTTGTGTCGTCACTTTCTAGTACAAAATGTACCAAACTGTGACGTCACACTGTATATATGTATCACTGTATCGTCTTCATTTTTTGTTTACGTGAGAAAAAAAGAAATATGTTATGGCAGGATATGCTGGAACGAATTTTCTGTAACACCTTATGTGCCATGTATGATTGCCTCACTGGTCTAGTCATGGTCTAGAAGTCGCAAGCGCGGCTGCTCTACTATGAGATACTGGTTTCGATTCCTGGTTCGGGCAAAGTGATATTAAGTTTTCCATCAGGAATTTCTCAGTAGCAGCCACGAAGTTTGAATTCGGTGGTGTACTTCTCCGGGGACTGCAGGCAGGAGTGATGTTATGTTATTTTAAAACTAGCTTTTGCCAGCGATTTATTCCATTCTAATACCAAAAACTAATACCACTGGTATTTGTTTCAACTCATATTTTTTTTCTATTCCGAACCGATACCATTGTTTAAACTAATACCAAAACAAGAGCGGCTTCGCCCGCGTGAAAATGTCGATTTTCCATACAAACTTTCATCCCCTATTTAACTACCTTAGGGGTTGAATTTCGAAAAATCCTTCCTTATTCCTTGTCTACATTATAAAGGGAACCTCTCTCTCTTTGCAAAATTTCAGCTTTCTACGTCCAAGGGTTTGGGCTGGGCGTTGATGAGTAAGTCAGTCAGTCAGGACTTCTCTTTTTGTTTATATAGATAGATAGATATTGGAGTATACATACCCATTTACCCAAGATCTAAGTTCTCCGAGTGACAAACGACATTATCCCTCCAGACTTGGTAGGTACAACAACGCCACGCCACGACATTCTGTTTTACTTTAACCTTAACATACTAGACATACGTATTCCCTTATTTACTAACAAATAAGTACAAGTGTGTCTCGGTGTTGTATTAAATTGGTAAACATCTGAACTACAAATAATGCTCCTTTCGCCTTCTTGTTTCTAAACATATTATGTTTATATGGCTCAAGTTAGAAGCTGAAAGATTGTGTCATTAACTTTGGCGAAAATAAGCCTTATTTTTAAGTTGTTAAGGTCCAGTGACATAGGACTTAAAATTTAGATTTTCCTATCCTATCGCTACACTTTGCTAACACATTCATCATCATCTGTCTAGCTTTTTCCCAACTGTCTACTTATATTCGAAAGGTGAGGCAGAGATGAACCTAAGTGCATGTTTACGCACAGGCGGGGCGTCGCGCGGCGCGTGCTGCGTTTTTAATTCAAACACATGGCGATGAATGAAAAAGTTAACGATTTCAATCGTCGATTTTACGAGAAGCTATTTTCGCACGTTAGTTTAAAATGCAGCGTTTGTTGCGCTGGACCCGTCTCTCAGTAAATTAATAAAAAAGCACGAGACGAGCCTTCTGCAGCTGCACGCTCCGCGCGACGCCCCGCGTCTCCGTAAACGAGCCCTAATAGTAAACCCACATTTCACCATTTATATTTCAGTCCCAGTCTCCCAGTACCATGTAATAGGATGCGAACCTTTTGTCATCAACCGGCAAAAAAATCTAATAGAAATACTAAATAACTCTATCTGAATCCGAGAATCGAACCCAGGGTCTCATACTCCGCAGTTACGCTTGTTGCGACCACTAAAACAACGTGGTAGTTCATTGCTTACTCTACGAAAATAATAAGTGTCAGTGTAATAGCTCGTATTCTATGTAGGACACCCGTAGTAGTAAATATATGAATCTCACGTATCGTCTAGTCAGCATTTCATTCTGCAGTACTATGACACACTGGATATCGCTGCGTCGACACTCCACCACTGACGTCACAAACGCAAACGTAATTGGTAGCGTTAACTTACAAAAGGAGCTTGTGACTAGATAATAACAGCCGCTTAAATCAATCTTCGGGTTAAGCCACTTGTCGAGGTCGATCTGTAGATGGGTGACCACCTATTACCTACGTACGAGTTTCCTCCGTACCTCGGAAAGCACGTTAAGCTGTTGTTTCCGACTGACATTTGTAGATTAACAGTCGTAAGTTGGTAACAGGTAGTCAGTGGTCCTAATATGTCGGGGCTGCGGGTTTTTCGAAAGAAATACCGCGACCTTGGCACAAAGGGCTAAGAAGGAACATAGGTGATTTTTAGTCAGTAGAAGTCGGACACTTTTAATGATATACCACCATCGAAAAAAAAATGTAGTCTTTGGCCTGAAAGTCTGAGAACTAGTCTAACATCAGACTTGAAACTGATCCCAACAAAGTTGGGCTCGGCGGATGATGAGCTCACAAAAGTACCTACCACTTGAAGCTGGGGTACCACTGAGACCTATATAAGTACACATAAGTAACAACTAGCTGACGTCCCGCGGTTTCACCCGCGTAGATCCGGTTCCCGTGGGAATACAGGGATAAAAAAATAGCCTATGACACTCGGCAATAATGTGGCTTTCTATTGGTGAAAGAATTTTTAAAATCGGTTCAGTAGATCCCGAGATTACCCCTTACAATTTAACAAATACACAAACTTTACCTCTTTAAAATATTATATTAGTATAGATGAATGTCTCATCAAATCCTCTGATCTCGTAATTCTTGATTCCAACAAAAACACGGGTTTACTACGTACTTAATTAGATTTCATACACAGAACAAGAATTTTCCATTCGAAACTCGCGTTGTTTAGGATAATTCAAACAGAAATAATAATTATTCAAACAAAATCCACCGGTCTGATGTTTGCTTAGGCCCTGATTGTACTAACTAATGAATGTGCCTGCAATTCTGGGAATATCAACTCTAAATCCTTTACTTTAGAATGTATTTTGCGATTCGCTCGCTAATTGAGACAGTTGTAACTTTATAATTTTCGAATTTAGTCGAAAAATAAATACATAGAACTTGACGGAGTTGTTTTCTATCGAATCTCGCTGTTGTTTATATTTAATTGTTAATAATGGCAGCTTTGGTGAAGTATTGACTGAATTTTATTATTCTTTGCCGTGGAAAGCGGTAGCACTTATTCCGAGAATACTGTTCGTAATGAAAATAAGCAATTTTGTGACAATTGTTCTATCTTCTCTAATAGTCTTGAGTACTTACTTTGTGAAATAAGTCAGTTCTTGGTATAAGTTTGTTTTTATAGAACTATAGTGATTGGTTTTTCGCAGACTGCTTTAAATGATTTTTATTTACGTAGGTACTAGCACTTTTCCCGCGACTTCACCCGCAGAAATAGTGATAACTCGGCAAATATGAATGATATAATTTATAGCCTTTAGCACACGAATAATATATCTTTGACCGTCACTTATCTATCAGTAATTAGCTCACTCGTGTATGACCAGATGTATGAACGTGAACGAGGCAAAAGAAGCAATGTAAAGGTGGCGTTTTATGGTTTATGTCTACCCCCACGATAAAACGCGTGAATTTATGAATTATGTAAGCTCATTAATACAAAACTTGAAAACTCCTCAACAACAAAATTTAACCCTCAAACTCGATCTATAACTCTCCCAAAGGCGCAACGATAGCGCTAACATAACACAACCCTGTAATAAGCGCAGACAAGCAAACTTATTAAAAATTAATCCCCTGAGCTGTCTACGAACGTCGTATTAAACTTACGAACCGACTAACTTACGTTAAGATTTATACCAAATTCAGTTTGTTCAGATATGAATATTTGATTTATGATAAGAGCCTGTGCTCACGACGCGGTGTACGCGAGCGAGCGCAGCGAGCGAGATCGGGTTCGATGGTGTACTCTTTGAGAGAGATGATACCGGTTTAGACTGGTTTAAATAGCATGTCAAGTCTTTTGTGTATTAGCCGCTCGGGTCGATCTGAAGGTTAAGACTGAAAAGAAATGATTTTGTCGACCCGGGAATGCAGGAACCTAGTCCCCACGCTCAGCAGTGCATGAGACCAACGCATAGACGTGGCATAGCCTGTTGATCAACGAAAGGTTGAGTGGCTGAAAAGGAAGCCATTGCTTGAAGAAATAGCTTTAGCGTTTATCGTTAATCGTCCCGTCTGATCTCACTTTTACACTTGATCCAAAATCATAAAATACCGTCTAGAATGTAATACCGAAATCTTTATCTTAAGACGACTATTGAAGCTCTTCAAAAAGCCCTTACTTAGTACTTATCTTTTAAAGAACTTCGGCTAGACACAAGTTTTTGGATTATGCTTAGATAGAGGAAAATGAATACAGTTCTTGCTTCAAATGTGTTGACAGAGGCACAGGGTGAGTGAATCTTATGTCATAGGGGCGAACCTATAGACCAATCCACATTAACAACTGTGGAATTTCGTCGAGCTTCATTGTCACGCATGGCGCTTTTCTGGTGGTCTCCCCTGTTAATTCTGGCTTACAAGAAGTGCAGTGGTTTGAGAAAGTATGACGTGTGTGCATTGAGGTACTACGTACTAGAGAAGCTATTTCAAACAAAGAATGTGCGCGCACTTGATGACAGCGGGGCGGACGGGGGGGTGTCATGTTCTCATAGATTACTATCAATACGTGCAGATGCGACATAATGTTATTATTCTGCCTACTTGATATTGTACGTATGTACAGTCGCCCACAAAAGTGCATGGATACCTTAGGGCCTATTTTTCTGTGAAGGTAGAAATCAAATTTTCGAAAATAATTAATAGATGGCGTTTGGTTTCTGCACAACTGTGATATTAAACTCTTCAATCCCCAGTGTCACTTGTAGGTGGCATTAGTTTTATTTCTGTTTCTACCTCACCGAAATTTTATTTGTAATTCCTACTTAAATAATAATAAGAAATTAAACCTTTAAAGTTTTTACTTTCCGCAATGACAATATCCGGATTACCCGGTGTCACCTGTAGGTGAAATAAAATGGAGGTAGATTTTTATAACTTAGTCTTAACTAAATGTAAACTATTCTGTTGAGATATAGAAAAAAATGAACTTTGACTTGGGAATAGGTTAGGTAAGTAAGAAGTTAGGAAACACGTATTAGGTTGGATGTGAGAAGTTAAATGATAAAAAAAAATACGAAAGAAACCATAAGGAATGTTTTCATTAAGCTAATAAGTGCGCATAGCATTCAAAAATATAATATTCGAGTTAGTAGTAGTTAGCAACAGGGATGAACGGAGACAAACAAAAAAACACACAAATTTTAGAGGTTTATTTCTTACAGTTTATTATTCTAAAACAGACATTTATTATCGTTCAACATTATTATATTATATAAAACTTCTTATTGAGGCCATAGCTTAAGTATTCGTTTCCAAAATCGGAAAGAGGATTGAAGCTTTTGTAACCTCAACAAAGACAAACAGGAGACCGGATTATTTTATCACAAAAGTGAAAAGTTAAATTAAATGAATTAAATAGGTAGGATAACAGCTATACAATTGCACAAAAACATACGAAAAGGTTCATAAGTAATGTAAAAAAAAAAAAAAATTGTTTGACTTTTTTTAGTTATTAAAAATACGTAAGTCATAGGTTATAATAACAGTCAGTCGTAATAGGTTATAATAACCCGGTCTCCAGTTAATATAAAAAATAAGTACTAAAGTTAAGTAATATTATTTTTAAGTATTATGAAATATAAATCCTGGATCGGCAACACTTATCTATCCCCATACGTTCACTGCAATATGACCAGCATATTGGACACACATAACCACTTGTTTAACACGTAATATTTCTACACCACAAACATAAGCGTCCGTGTTCACTGGACTTAAAAGTTACTCAAATCAAAGTTAACATGATCCAAAGCGAACTGTAATCTTGTCCTTTAATGGTTTTCTGTGGGCCAGGGTTTCACAACATGCCTCCTATAATGCAGCTCTTCACTTATAAGAGCACGACGGGTATTGTCAACACTTGAGTCATATATAAAGCAGCATAGTCGGTCATCGGCAGGAATCCATTTTCTTCATACTCTCATAACACGATTTGACGCTGTAATGTGTTTATGAGCCGTGGTCTACTAGTTCTTTGATGGTGTTGCAAAGATCCCTCGTCTTCAAATCGTCGTACCAATAGAACAACTGCTTTTCTCTGCAACAATAATTATAACAGAAATATAATAACACGCAATAATGATTATTTATTAAGTAGTATAGACGTAACTAAAACATTTTTTTTTCTTATAAAAATTTTGAAATCTAAACTACTTACGTTAACAATAAGATAAGTCGACAAGTTTCGAGTGTCGATAAGTGTTTGCCTTGATTTTGCAAATCAGTTATTTGAGCTCTTATAAAGAAAACAATATTACAACGCGTACTCATTTTGATGAAATAAGTTAATTCACCTAAATTAAAATAAAACTGAGCTAAACATACTCGAATGAGGTAATCGAAACAAACATAACGAACAATCAATTGAGCTTAGTCTTAACTCATCTAAATCTTCAATCTAATTATTTCTACTACCTACAAATTTATTTATGAATTCATATTCGACCCACCCTCAAGTTTGAAAACTAAAACATAGATAATTAAAATCAGATACCTAGTTATAAAATGATAATAATATTCAATTTAAACAAACATAGTAGGTAGTTAGGAATAAATTTATATAATAGAAATAGTTGATTATAAATTATTTGAATGTAAAATACAGAAAAAGAAACTACATGAACATTTTATACAGCGTGAGCGCCCTCTAGTTAGTGTAGCATCAACAATATAATCAATGTTGCTAATCGAGTACTTATTTACGCCAGGTGGCGTCATTTCTTGCTTCACACGGTATTTTTTCTGAACTTCCCATGCATTATTGTACGCGATGGTACTTAGAAAATAAATAAAAATTTACTGAAACTGTAACAATAATTTTTATTTTATCTGTGATTGAATGTTGATGGCTGATTCAGTGAATGTTGATTCAAATTTGCAAATATTAAATGCTATACGGTGTTTACGGACATATAACTAAAATCACATTTCAGGGCAAGACCACTTTGCCGTATTAAATTACGTACCTATGATAGTGTGAAGTGGAAGTTTATAGTATAGTCAAACTATCAATGCAATCTTCACATTTCAACTTTTTTATTAATTGTCTTGATACATAAGCAAATATTATACAACCTACTATCAATTTTGACTCGCATGTAGAGGATTCCTGGCCAAGCATTGAATACGTCGATAGTGTCTGGTCTGAGCATTTTATTCTTTGACATTCATGTAAAAATGGCCGCCGCGATGACATATTGCAATGGAAAAAATATAATTAAATTATGTGTGTTTTAAAGATAATAGGTAGTTATATTTACTGGTGAAAAGTCATTCCTAGACTTCTACTTATATTTATTGAATTATTTCTACAGTATCTAAATGCACACGAAGGCATAATTTAGACAAGAAAACTTCACTCAAATGTGTCACGTCGCAGCAACCGCTCGGCATAGACTAAATGAGGTTCAGTGCACGCACCGAAACGTGTGTTACAAAAAATCGAGTTGAGGTGTCTCCTCTAGTGCGTAGTACATTATACCTCAATGCGTGTGTGTCCAAGGGGTCACAACAATATCGCCTTTTGAAAATAGTGAAAAAATCCTAAATAGTCCGATCTGGAATCGAGTCTGCAAACACTCACATTTGCGACATCCAGCCCAACAAACCAGTCGAAATATAGCCTCTTTGGTTACATAAAAGAACAAAAGCAATAATGGGCGATTCTGTAACTATATCATTTTCTCTTGGGGTAAGCACATATGTTGACTGTTCTGACGCGGTGATTTATCGTAGCTTCAGAATGACCCTCGTAAATAAATAAGAGAAAGAACTCCTATTCTTATTTATTCACTAAAATATAAACATGAATCAAAGAATTTACGACTGTTCAGAGATATTGGAAAAGTGTGAGTGTTAAATATTTCATAGATTTAAGGAGTTTTCATTTTATTCTGAAATAGAAAAAGTGAAATAGGTTTTCTGACTCTTTCGTTAAACATTTCTTCATCATAAAATATGACTAAAAGACTGCCTCGTTAGTCTAGAGGTTGGTCCTAGGTTCGATTCCCGGGCCCAACGAGTGTCCGAAGTGTTATTGGGTTTTTCTTCTCAGTAGCTGTCACATAGTCTGGATTTGTGCCCGATTTGTGGCAATAGGCTCGCCCCCTATTACATGGGACTTAAACATAACTGTGCGAAATGTGGGTGTATTTTTAGGTACACCTCTGCCTAAGCCTTCGGGCATTACAGGTGTGATAATCACTCACATAGTATAAAACAAAGTCGCTTTCTCTGTCCCTATGTCCCTTTGTATGCTTAAATCTTTAAAACTACGCAACGGATTTTGATGCGGTTTTTTTTTAATAGATAGAGTGATTCAAGAGGAAGGTTTTAATACCTTTTTTGCACCCGTGCGAAGCCGGGGCGGGTCACTAGTATATTATATAACAACATGCATCAAATGCGCGAAACAAGGAACCAATACCAACAAATTCAGAATAGCTCGACCAGATGTAGGTACTATTACAAAAGCCTAGAACTCCAGTTGACAGCACGCCAGCTCATTATTGCGGCATAAGCAGGGTCGAGCCTGCGCCTACGATTTACACTCATTGTGTAACTGATGACGTCATCATTAGAAATTGACAATTAAAAATGTTAGCCTGTTTTATGCTTTGTTAACTGGGCTGACACTGAGATTTTAATCTTGTGTTTGTTTCGCTGGAGCTACTTTTTGGGGTTTTGTAGTCGCAAGCGCTATGGTTTAGCGTGTTTTTTTTTTTTTTTTGTAAGTGACAAATCAACAAATGACCCCTCCCGCTCTGGGTGGAGCGGAAGGCAATGTCAGACTTCTACTGACTAAAACCCAGCTCCTTGTTAGCCCTTTGTGTTCGGGAGCCGCGGTATCTCATTCAAAAAATTCTTGCAACCTCGGTAGTAGCTTAAAATCCTTTCTTCGTGAAAAATAAGTCCTGTCCCTATAGTTGCTAAGTATTGGCATTTAAGCTTTCTGCATCTTATCTGCCTCTGTCCTAATCTCCAAGTCCTCATTGCGATAGTCTATCACCATCTCCGAATCTCACCAGTTATTGTCAATCTCCTTTCGCCTTTCTTACGTAATTATCACTTACCGTTCAACAACCAAAGAGGTTACGTTGACAATAAAACATGATTTATTAGAACAACCAGAACACTTTATGTTGTACTGCTTTTAAGGTTGCTTAGGGTATGGATGAGCTGTAGAGCGCGCCTTTGACATTTTTAGGACAGTCGTCACAGGTAGTCATTGGTCTGAAAGTCTTACAATCAACCTTACCAAGGGGTATTGTATTACCCTATACTCACTAGGTTATGAATGTCAGTTACGCATTCGCTCCATGTAAAATACTGGTATTTAGCATCCGGTTAGACTGGAAGCCGACGTTGGCATCGGCTTCCAGTCCCAGTTAGGAAAAAGCTAGACAGATGATGATGATGAGTGACAAACAAGGTTTGGAATACATAACTTACTGATACGGAGGCATTTACTGTTGTATTATTTTGTACTTGTTAAATTCTCAAATCAAAATGCAGTGAGGAAAATAATGACTGAATGTACTGTAAGAAGGATGATATGGCTGTAAAGGAGGTGACTGCTGAGATGACGAATAATGGAGAAGTATAAAAGAAGAAGACATGCTGCGCCGACCCTAAATAAGTTGGAATAAGGGCAGAAGTAAAAACGCGTAAAAATTCTAAACTTAATGCGATCTAGACACTACCACCCAACCAGCGCTCTACCTCCCTATCCATACTTTCAAGTCTCACTCAAACGCCTTTCACCTGTCCCTCGATCACATCACAACCGTAGATCACTCGGCCATACTCATAACTGGAGCTAACTTTAGATAAATAATAATACAGCTCGTGTTTATACAACCGGCTTTGTTTCTAAACCAGTTTTGTTGCGAAATTGAGTCTTATTAAGAGGAATTAAAGACGCTGTCGATGTCAAATTTAATGTCTGTGATGTGTGGTTTGACTGCAGCATACATAGGTGTAGTGGACAAAGGGGAATAAAGTGGACATTTTGGTGACCTTATTTGACCTTGGAATCATTTCACCTAGGTGATATCCAGTAAAAATAATTCGACATAAGTTGTGGCCTCTGTTCACCTAAGACTTGGTGACTTACTGCGTCGAAAATTATTAGTATGAACTTTATGATTTGTGTAAAAAAAGGTGAACCTACGGAGAAATAGCATCAAAGACTTCTTGTAATTGAAACCTTTTTAAAGACGAATTTTCTCTGTCATATTTGGTTTTCGAAGAAAAAAGTACGCTCTAATACCTAGTTGATTCAATTGTTTCACGTTAAGAGTAACTTCTTATTCACTTCACTTATCGTGTAGGCAGTAAGGTCTAACGACCCCACACACCAAATAATTTAACTATTATTATAAATGTAAAAGTAAGTTTGTTTGTTATCTTTTCACGTCTAAACCACAACCGATCATCCTGAAGCTGTGGATGTCGGTCAAATTATATACTAAAACCTTCCTCTTGAATCACTCTATCTATTAAAAAAAACCGCATCAAAATCCGTTGCATAGTTTTAAAGATTTAAGCATACAAAGGGACATAGGGACAGAGAAAGCGGTTTTATACTATGTAGTGACTAGCTGACGTGCGCAACTTCCTCTGTGTCACATAGTACAGCTTATAACCTTCCTCGATAAATGGACTATCCAACATAAAATTATTTTTTCAATTCCAAGCAGTAGCTCCTGCCCGTCGGGGATGTGGATATCGAAAGGTTACCGCGGCTCCGACACAAGGGCGAAGAAGAAGGAACATGGGTTTGGTTTTTAGTCAGTAGAAGTCTGACACTCCCCTTCGCTCTGCCCAAGAGCGGGGGGGGGGGGGGGGGGGGGACGAAGGTCGCGGGACTCAGCTAGTCTTTTCTATACGCTGCTGTACTGTTACACCATTTTGATATTACAAATGTTATGTAACCTTATAAGTTCAAGTTGAGATTTCTATGCGGTTGTTTAAAAACAACAGCTGGTCACTATGCCTGAATTATCCAGCTTTACCTGACCCCTCCTTTTCCCCTTTTTCTTCTTTTTACGACGGGTCAGGTTACACTGGGCATTGACTGTAAGATTTTTTTACAACCAATACGTACATTGCAAACCTCAAGGTTTTAGCATTGTGTAATAAAAAAATAATTGTTCCTATTCATGCGTTCTGTTTATGTTGCAATATCGTATGCAAAGTATTGTTTATTATTATATTAGACTAGGTCTTGTTTAACAAGGTCAAATCAAATTGTTTGTTAAATGGACCGAGTTGTTCTCAATTGGCAAAATGCTAAAGAAAGAAAATTGTGTGTATTTGGCATTGTTAACAAAAACTGTTACCCGCTTTCTTTTTATCAAGATTTCATCCTATTCAAACTAAAAATGTCAAAGCATCCGACATCATCACCATTCCATCCATCATCATCATCTGATCTTTATTCCGGTTCTTAGTCCGCGTTAGGAACTTAGGGTCAGTACGAGTCTGACAGCCCCTCCGTCCTATCAAAGGCGCAGGACATCCATTGAGGATTTCCACATCGAGTACAAAAAAAGACGCTACGCATTTCTTTCTTCCATTCCCGCCTTTTATTCTTCAAGCTATCATCTGGTCATGAAATGGATGAGGCACTACAAGCCCTGTCGAGAAAATCTAGTAAGGAAGCAGCAGTATCTTTCAGTATAATAATATATATTTCTTAATCTTCTTATTTTCGGTGTTGGACATTAACAATATGATATACCGTAAAGAAAAATTAAGCAACTCACAAAGGTCATAAGAATCTGACCTGTCTACCTTTTCCATACGCTCACCTAAGGTCATACGCATTAAAGTATCAGAAGCAATTCTATAGCAATAGCAATTATAATTAATTTCAATAACAATCAACTACTCAGTTTATTCTTCGAAACGTATTCAATATAGTGAAACTGCCTCGTTAGTCTAGAGGTCGCAGGCGGGACTGCTGAGGATGAGGTCTTGGGTTCGATTCCCGGGTCGGACAAAGTGTTAATTGGTTTTTCCATCTGGAATTTCTCAGTAACAGCCAAGGCGTCTGGAATTGGGCCCGTTTGATGGCAATAACCTCGCCCCTTATTATTACTTAAACATTCTTGGCAAAATGTGGGTCTGCTATTAGTTACACCTCTGCCCAACCCTTCGGGGATTACAGGCGTGATGTTATACATGTATTCTGAAAAGTAAACACAAAACAATCTCCCAGACCAAACACAAATAGGAATATCCCAATTCAAAACGTAACCTAAACACAACATCCTTTCATATGACTTCGAATGTCAAAAAATGCAATATTTACTCACAGTCGTGGTACAGTCGGCATCAGAAGTAGATATGCACTACTCAAAGTTTCAATGTAGGATTTTTAATAAAGGCTTTTTAGATATTAATCGTTACTAACAAGTTATTGAAGAGTAAGAAATATTTTAAAGAATAATTTTCTGAAACATTAATTATGTCATTGCTGGAGTCCTGTACATCAATTTTTTTTTATTGAGCCTACGCTGTCCCAGTGCTGGGCAAAGGCCTCCCCCCATGGCTTTCCAAGTTTGTTTGCTTATTGCCTTTTCCGTCCAATCTTAAGAACGAGTCCAGATCGTCACGCCAGCGTTTCTTGGACCTGCCTCGGTTACGACGGTCATCAAATAATTAATGTTCCGAAATGTTTAGCTACTTTTGTTGCTGACCGTATTCGTGGTTGCGAGAGTTATTCAAATATAGTTGAAAGCCTAGCTTGCTACCCTGCGATCCTAGCTCCCCCAGATATGTGCCGTGATGCGTTGAATCTGACATTTTTTCATTTCCATACACTCTTCGCCGGGGCTCTTTCAAAGGTTTCCGTTTATTGGAACTCTGTTGATTTTCAATCTGGGTTTTGGATTTTTGAGATAGTTTTATTGATACTTTCATAAAGTTATAAATTTTTATTCTGTGTGCACCTGTAGCTGTAGGTACAAATATTTACTGAAATAGTGGGTCATGTTGAATATTTTTAAGTCACTACACTAAATATCAAATATGTTATACTTATGCCCAACGCTACAAATGGTACTTATCATGTAGGTATGCGAAATTAGTATTCTCAATTGAAAGATCTAATCTACGTAGTGAACGGGGCATTAGTTCCTGTATTTACAAATGATTCGATTTCGATTCGAATAGTCGTGTGTCTACTGTCTATCTTTTTTAACCGACTTCCAAAAAGGAGGGACTTCTCAATTCGTGTGTAGGTATGTATTTTTTTTTGACATTAGGAAAGTGAGTGAGATAGACAAACGACTTCAAGAATCGAAATCGAATCGAAGTGGTTGTGTTTGCCAGGAGTTCTAGAAAATACTAAGAAAAGTAAGTGTAGAATATTTCTTCTCGTTTCCCTGTTATACAATATCCGTTAATTACGTGACCGACTAGATAAAATAAATAATTTGCGCGCTACAGATAAATTTGACAGCTAACATGGAGTCAATTTTCGCCACAGGCGTGAAAGCGGTTGCCTTTACGGAAACAACAAACTTTCCGGAGATAAAATGAATTTAATACTGTTGGTCTGTTTTACACAATAAAAGTTAGAAGTGGGGTTTATAACATAACATAACACCTGTCAGTAATCCTCGATTGCTTAGGCAGAGGTGTACTGTACTAATACACCGACATTACGCCAGTTCTGTTTAAGTCACAAGTAGTAGGGGGCGAACCTATTCTATCAACCGAACACAAATCTAGGCTATTTCTCATACAATCTAGCCATCTTTTCTTTGACTTTTCTCTCCGTCTCCATCTATCAAGATTATCAGCATTTGAGAATGCTGGTCGGTAATTACGTCACAAATAACCATCGTTCTGGGCTTCGCCGCAGTCAGATACATATACGCAAACATCCACCCTCATGAGTTTGAAGCTTTAAAACTACAGTATTAAAGCTCAATTTGTACCTAGTCTTTGCAAAGTTTAGGTATAATACGACATAGGCTTCCTTAATTTCGTAAACCTGTACAGTAAACAAATAATTACTGTAATTAACTTAAGCGCTGTCATAGACACACGCACTCTAAGTAATTAATAAAATATATAGACAGACTTGTGACCTTTAACGTGAAACTATATTATTCAACAGATTCCAATCAAAATGAAAACAGTCTGCGTGAAAATAGACTGAAATAAGTTTTTAGTACTTCGCGTAAAACTGAAAAGGGTCCTCATTTACTTAGTCTCTTGTCGTGGTCTAGACTTGAAAATAAATAAGAATATAAAACTTATTTGCTAATTAATCGATTTTAAGATACTCTGTTCTGCAGACAATAGTGTTCAAGTTTTAGGGTTCAACTCATTCGGCATTATTCGACGCAACCAGGATCAAAAGTTCAAAACCGAATATCATTAAATATATATTCGGGTGTACCGTCTCGTTGTCAGTCTTACAAAGGGGTATCGTATTACCTAGTACTAACTAGTCTGTGAACATCAGATAGGCAGTCGCTCCATGTAAAATACTGGTATTCGGCTGCACCCGGTTAGTTTGGAAACCGACTTTAACATAGTTGAGAAAAGGCTAGGTATTTTTATATTTAACTAATTTTTATATTTAAATAGCTTTTGCCCACGGCTTCGCCCGCGTGGATGTCGGTTCAACTACAAAAGTGACGATTTTCCATACAAACTTTCATCCCCCTTTTCACCCCCTTAAAGGTTAAATTTCCAAAAACCCCTTCTTAGTGCTCCCCTACATTATAATAGGAAGCCGTCTGCAAAATTTCACATTTTTAGCCCCAGTAGTTTCGGCTGTACGTTGATATGTCAGTCAGTCAGTTCTCCTTTTACATATAATATAGATTTTGCGTGTGTCGACTGCCAAGCCACTCAGACAAGATTCAGCAATGTTAAATGCCGAATGAAGTTTTCCAGTCCGATTAAAACCAAAATATGTGTAATAGTGACTTTGTTGTTCAGCAAATTAAATATTTCCGAATGAACCCGAACAACGGTGCTTTAGATTTTGTTCGCTCCGTTCAAGCACTTGAAAGAGCGATGGAACCCGAGTCTTCTTTTGTTTCCGCGTAACATGAGCATCTTTGAGCATTTCTAGAAATTTCTATTGCGTTGTCTGAGTCAAAGTGAGCTGGTAATACCTGTGTTTCTCAATTTCTGTTTGTATTTGGAGAGAAAAACTAGAGTGTTTTATTAGGAAGAGCGTTTAGAAAAGCGATGTGATGTGGATATACTTATTTAAGGAAAGTTGTTCCTCCACCCTTCACACAGTCCATCCATCGTTTTTTGGGGGGTATGAGGAACAGGGTGTAAAGTTCCTCATCCCCCGTTGAAAAGGGAGGATCCTCCGACCGGACGGGTGTTGTGTCCGGCAGGCTAACTGCCCGTACAGTTGTAAGACTTACAGTTGTAAGTCGGGAACTCCTATACAGGCATATGTCGCGGATAATGTTGATAGCGCGATGTAGGATTTCTGTCAATCGTTGTTAGTACGCAGGTGTTGCGATAGATGTCGCTAGTCGCCACAGTTTCTTTATTCTCCCTCTACTCTTGTAGCTATAATTTTCCAACACTTTCCTCACTACATTAGATTTTTCTCATTCCTCCGCATCACATGTCCATAGTCGACCCACATATATGTACCTACACCAATATTTACACATTTGTATGGCAACCCCAAAAAACAGAACGTCACTTTTGATCCAGCCAGAATTCTGCGAAAACCGATAACCGGATCACGGGACCTGTCCAAAACTTTTCATTCCAAGAGAATATTAAAGTCGATACACACGGGGCGATTCCGAATTTCCGAGAATCGGAATTGAATTTAATGTTATAAAAACGGCTCGGATTAAAATGGTTCAATTCCCTTTTTGAATGTGGATGCGGTCAAGCGGCCACGTCATAGAAAACCGCGGCAATGCAATGCTTCGGTTACTGGCGATGACGTTCGGTTCGAAATGCAATTTTAAATGAATATTCGAAATGAAATGTTTGTTGCACTTCACTTTATATTGCTTGTAAGTACTATTATTACCTGACTACGCCAGAAGCAGGGAAGTAGAGAAATTAGACTACTGAACTTGTTTTTTCTTTTCATTTTTATTTAAAGTAATTTTTTTAGCAGTCGGATTTTTTTAATATTTTAAAAATAACGTGCCTGAAAATTCTAGCTTAACGTTACAAGTTTACGTAAAAAAGCAAAAAAAAAATGTTTAGTGTGTTGAATGTTAACATAATGTAATTTACTTTTTTTGCAAACATTTTCCTAAACGCTACACAATACACGATTCCCTAATCCACTGTCAGTTACCTTCCGCAAAAATGTTTACCCTATATAACGAAAATATTGTTAAGTTTACTTAGACGGGGATGAAATTTTTTGTACAGTCGGGTTATCTTAATTTAGATACAACTCAATTTTCTTTTGTGATATTAAAAAAAAGCCGCTGAATAAATAAATAAATTATGAAACCTCGCTCCCACTAATATGAACGTAAAAGGATGATTCTCGAAACAAAAGTTCACTGTAGCGTAAGATTATCGTAAATATGTATTTAAGGCGACAGCCATTTTTAAACGGTTTTTTGTTAAAAAAAGATCAAGGTGCTTGAAAAACCACCAAACTTAGAAAAAATCTTTATTAAAACTTGTCTCTTGAGAAAAGTTTTTTTTGACAAAAACAACACTTGAAATCTACGGTAGCTTGTAATATTGTATCCACTTACTACTCGTATCAAGTACTTGCTACGGAACCTTTGTCGTTTTGCGCAGGAGTGCTTATATTTTTTATCTACTTGTCTTTGATACAAAACAGATGTTTTATGTAGCTTATTTTTATCAAGTGTTAATCTTGTGTGGTGTAGTTTCGGTGGAGTCAAAGTAGTTTTTAAAGCCTTCATATTTATTCTTCACAAAGTCATCAATGTCAAAAGAATGTTTACTTTCATTATATTACTTTCTTCTTTTATATTTTTTCCTTTATTTACTCTTTTATAAACTACCTAGTATGACAATAGACTCGCCCCCGATTACATGCGACATACTTAACTGGTGTAATGAGGAAGTTCGATTAAGTATAATATTGTGTTAACAAAAAAGTTTCCAATCTGACCACCTCTCCCCAAAATGCATGGTCAAAACCAACTCACTTATCAAATTACGTCGACAACACTATTCACGCAGCCAATCTGAATAATTTAACGCAATTCCGGCGTGACGCAACGCGACACCGTCAAACTCGTAACACAATAGTTCAGGATTTGTCACACGTACCTCCAATGTAAATTAACAGCCCAGAGTTTAAACTGCTAATGTAATTAATTATCATCCATAATTAAGATTCGCGTAGTGTGTGCGCACATTTGCATAAAGTCTCCCGTTCGTTGCGTCTTGTTGACTGAGTTTTGACGAATTTGCCGTCGTCGTCGGCGGCTCGTCAAATTTCGTGACAATATGGGAATTAGGAAGGATGGCTTATTGACTGTTTCTCAAGATTGAGGGAAATTTTGATTGCATTTACGAAGTCTTGATTGGTAATATGCTTTAATTCTGTAAGACAATTAAATGATAACGTTTTAAGAAGGTAAATTGATACCTAATTGTGGGAACTCTTACTTCATTCATAGACTACTGGCGAAGAGCCCTGTTTTTCTATCCGTAAATAGTGTCTACAGAAAAGAAGAATAATTGAATGTCGGTCGTCATGCCATTTAGAAACAAAACTCTGACTAAACATGGCTCAAAATTCATTCTCCTGAACTCCGAACCTACCGTACCATGTATTCCATACATTTCAGAAAACATCAGCTAATTTCTACCATAGTTTAATACTACCTTCATCGTACTATAATACTCAACACAATTCGCCTATCTCCTAAATTTTTGCTTGAGTGTTTTGTTCCCCACAATTCCATTGGCCAAGGGGCTTTCAAAGGCCTTACCTGTTTCATCGAGTTACGTTCCTCAAGGGAGCACTTACTGGTGTTGTGGTGATCTTTGAGGCCGCCCCTCCACTTGAGCAGGTAGTAGGTTCGTAGGTAATAGGTATATGTAGGTACGTACAGTAAGAGTCATAATGAATATTTCTTTTTTGAAAATCATGCAGTCTTATTCAACGGAAATGTGTCCAAAAAAGTGCATGTTTTATTCTCTACCTACCATAACACTCTTTTTTGTGGGCAGTCGCGTAAAAAATCGAATCGAAATTAAAGGAAAATAGTGCGAGGAAAGTTTTGTGTATAAATAATAATATAAGAGTAGACGAAGACTAAAGAATCGATGGATGGACTGTGTGAAGGATGATATGGCTAGAAAAGAGATGTATGATGAGATGACGAATAATAGAAAAGTATGGAAGAAGAAGAAAACCAGCGTCGGGCACTAGCTGCTCGGCAGTTTGCTGAACTGGTCCTATTTGGCACAGCCGTGAGATGCACACACGCTTTTATTTTGTTTTGTTATTTTTCTTTTCAATTTCTTTTATATTTTTATTGTTTGTTGTGTGCACTTGTGGCATGTACTAAATAAATATGTTTTCTTTCTTTCTTTTCTTTAAGACATGCTGTGCCGACCCCAAATTAATTGGGATGATGGCAAGAAAATGATCATCATCATCATCAACAGCCTATTAATGTTCCCACTGCTGGGACACAGGCCAGGGAATTTTGTGATCAATAAATAAAAAAATAAAATGATGATGTGACAATATTAATTTATAGGCTAAAGCGACATATAATTGATCTTAGCCAGACTAACTAGAAGTAGTACCTACTCAACTTGCCAGTATACTGCTCCGTGGCCGTGGGTCCTCAGAAAGCCGATAATCCCAGGCTCCTGGACCAGCTAATTAACTAACATTATTTTTTTAAATTACCCGATTTTTAACAACGATTTGTAGGTCAAAGGGCGAAATAATTTTGTGTAAACTCGTTACGTTTTAATTAAAGTCAACAAGCTCTAGGGAAATATATTTCGTATGTTCATACATTTTTTGTTAATTACATGAATATGTAAACATTACGGCATTGTGACCTTCCAACGGTGCCCTTTGAATTACGTAATAGACCCATAATGCCTACAGAAAGTGTCAAATTATTGTGGATATATTGATATACTAATATATACTATAATATTATAAATGCGAAAGTAACTCTGTCTGTTACTCAATCACGCCTAAACTACTGAACCAATTTGCATGAAATTTGGTATGGAGATATTTTGATACCCGAGAAAGGACATAGGCTTCTTTTTAATAATAATAAAAAAAAAGTATTCAAGGGGTTGAAAGGGGGGTACGAAAATATTACTTTTGGTCGCGATAACCGGCATCGGTAGCGATAACCGACATCCGCGCGGTTGAAACCGCGGGCATCAGCTAGTATTGATATAAATACTCGTAGTACCTAATTCATCATCTGCGTAGCCTTTTTATTCACCAACTGTATTGGGGTAGGTTTTCAGTCTAACCTACTTTACATGAAGCGAGCGACTGACCTTCACAGCCCCCAGTTAGAACTGGGTAATACGATATCCCATGGTAAAATAAGAAGAAAGACTGGGTCACTGACTGGTCCCCTATTCTTTTCTTAGCTTATATTGTCTCGCTGTTTCGTCGTATTCATCATTTCAGCCAAAAGACGTCCACTGCTGGACATAGACCTCGTGCCGCCGTTCCCCATTAGGTACATTATTTCAGCCAAAAGACGTCCACTGCTGGACATAGACCTCGTGCCGCCGTTCCCCATTAGGTACATCATTTCAGCCAAAAGACGTCCACTGCTGGACATAGACCTCGTGCCGCCGTTCCCCATTAGGTACATCATTTCAGCCAAAAGACGTCCACTGCTGGACATAGACCTCGTGCCGCCGTTCCCCATTAGGTACACAGGACTCAAGCTTATCTGGCGAAATGTGGTGAACTATTAGGTACACCATGGGTACACCTCTGGCTTCCACTTTCGGGATTACAAGTGTGATAATCTGTACAGACAAGTCTTCGACACTTCTAAAACCTGGCTTATATTACTCCAACACGAAAAAATAATAATTTTCCAAAACACAAATCATCTCCAATTGCTAACTATCTCATAAACTTCCGAACCACACCTACAACAAATAGCAGTTATCTTACGTAATAAAGAGGAAAGGTACAGTCAAACAAGGTAAAAAGTATCATCATCATCATCAGCCTATAAGTCCCTGCAGTTCCTACTGCAGGGACTCAGACCTCCTGTCTAGGAGAGGGATGGGGGCTATAGTCCAAAAATCGACGACGTGACATCCACCAACCCGCACTGGGCCCTGATGGTTTTAGGCCATCCCTCTTCTAGGGAGGAGACCTGAGTCCCTGCAGTGGGAACATTATAGGCTGATAATGATGATGACTTTGTAAAGTAAACACGCAGAAATTACGTTTTTTGGTGCGAACAAACACTTTTTACTGTAGAACTCCATTTAACGTATTCAAATCATTGTGCTGATGAATGCTTTAAATAGCGGTCATGGCCAATTTTATGATGGCAATGAGCCCACCTCCTAATATGTACGTACCCCCTAAACCCACTTTATACATAACTTACGAAATGTGGAGTGTACTATTAGGCACACCTCTGCCTAACCCATCGGTGATTACAAGGTTTGAATTTATGTTATATATTACATAATTTTAACACCATAATAATATATAATAATAATATAATATAATAATATTCCACAACTATCACACAACGCCATCTAGTCCCAAGCTAAGCAGAGCTTGTGTTATGGGTACTAGACAACTGATAAACATACTTATATATTTCTAAATACATACATATTATAGATAAATTACACCCAGACACAGAACAAATGATCGTGCTCATCACACAAACATTTGTCCTGGGTGGGAATCAGTGGCGTGCAGTGGTCCGCCACGGTGGGTAGGCCACGAAATATTGACAGCAAAAAAAAATTGTCACATATAAAACATTTCAAAATAAGCCTGTAAAAGTTATACCTAAATCCTACAATTCAAAAACTCACCACATTATTCAAGGTTCACTTGCAAGATAATATCCGAAGCGGCCTTCACACATCTACCCTTAGATACAACTTGCACCTTATCATTACGTAAACGATAATTGAGAAAACTTATTACCTTTAACATCTAGCAAACACACAATAAAACACAAACTTCACAAGTAAATACCTACCAATGTTATTATTTGTTATGGGAATAAACAAATATTATACAACAAAGCTAATATTTACACTACTGTTAATAATGGTATCTATTAGCTGCCACTATCTGTACGTTTTCGGTTTCAAGAATAATGGCTTCCATAGACGTAAAATATAATTTCTAATTTGCCGATAGAAAAATACTACCAAATAAAATTGCATCATTTTCATATCGAGTTTGTTCACAACAGCGGTCAACAAAATTTTGCAGGATTATAGGTACGAAATCAATCAATGAAATGTGTTGTCAGTGCTGCACTCTATCTGTGGACGGAAGAGCGAAGACCGCAAACGCGCGAAATTCAAATTTCTTAATTTCCTTACATTTTTGCAATTTGCAGGCCAGTGCTGGGTTGTATGTTGATTAATAAAATATGATTCGCGGCTGTAAGACGTATGTAGTCAGTATTCAAGCTAGCACTGGCCTGCAAATTGCAAAAAACGTTAAAAAAAAAAAACAAATTTGAACTTCGCGCTGGAGTTCGCGGGCTGAAGATGGCACGCATGACGCATCCAATCGTAGCCTTGTGTTGTTGCAGCCAATCACAGGCCAGCTCCACTGGCAGGAGTTGACATGCATGTGTGCGGTTCATATACACGAAAATATGCATCGATCATTCACCGATGTGACGCTGTGTGCGTAAAATTATGAATGGGTTTTAGGCTATTCGAATGCTAGCCTAAGCAAGCCTGTAAATATAAGATTCGTACGCGAAAAATTGCTCTAAGTATTGTAACAGGAGTTTGAACTTTTTTATTATTATTTTGTACATGGTGTTTTTTTTATTACATGGTTAATTAGTTATAAGAAATGCTCAGTTGGTAAGGTAGGCTAAGCCTAAGAGCCTTAATGGAGCGCACGCCACTGGTGGGAATCGAACCCACGACCTCCGGCATAGCAGTTAGGGTCACTAACCACTAGACCAACAGGCCAGTCATAACTTTGGCGACATTAAAAATAATACACCAACTAAATAAAACATTGACCACATAACACTAACCCGTCCAATACACACAACCTATTATCTCAAGTTACTTTATATTCAAAATTATAAAGCTTTTTAACCCGACACTTTTATCTGATGGGTCTATAGGACCCCTTGCAACAGAGAAATAAAGCTCCCGACGGAGGGGTTTATTGTACCGAAATCCTTTGTTTTGTAGGGTTACCGTTGGCCAGGGATTCTGTTTGAATTTCGGAATTCGTATTGAACTGAAATAACAGGGCTTCTGTTATGTTATGATTAAGGGTTGCTCCAGAGAAGGTTCTCGAATTTGTGTGAGAAATAGGCGAGTGGGGATGGCATTTGGTACTGTTCTAGTTAGCGATGCGTCTGATGAGACAAAAAGCCTATATTCGCGTTGTTTTTTTAATGTTTTTTACTGATGATTTAAATATAATGTGATGATTGACTAATTTGTTAATTTTTTTGTTACAGGTAAGTTACCTTCTTCTATTATCTGAATTGAACTACGACTTGAATGCGGTATGACTGTCTGCTTTTCTTGGGTATCGATATTTTAAGCTAAGTCGATTTTAATGGCATCGGATGCCTTATATAAATACGCATTTCATTAACAACTATATTTACAAAACTTCAATTTTACGTTCAGCTAATAATTTATCCGGACACTGTAAGTACACTTCACATATAACACTTGTAGCTTGTAATAAACAGTTACTTTTAATGTAGGGTACATTCTTCTTTCTTTGTATGGTTACCCACTGCTGGGCAAAGGCCTACCTCAAGTCTTCTCTTATCTGTTGTGTTTACTAAAGTAACTAAAAATTATAACACAAGACAACAGACCCGGCTCTCCCTTTATCATTAATTTAATTTAAACTCCTCTTTGTACCGCGTATTGAAATGGTTAAATTATTATTTCCTCCATTGTCCCCTCTTAACATTGTTCGCGGTTTAGTCTTGTCGCGATAAAATTAAAGGAAAATTATCATATTGGATTCATTTTGTTTGTTAAGTGTTGCTTTATTCGTTTTATTCAATTTTGACGTTTATATAAATGGTGTTTTAATTCATTTTGCATCTGTTTTGACTAATACTGTACCGATTTTTGTGATTACATTAGGATAGTCACACTAATTTAAATCTTGAGCTTTTGGGTTTAAAATCTATTATACACTGAATCGAGAATTCAATCAAAGTTGATAGCGATGTAGACGACTGGAGTATATATAGATGGATCTGTTTTTTCTGCCTTCCTTCATGGTGAGTTTATGCATATTCTTTATAATAATAAAAATACCCAAAACCGATTCTCCTACGATGTCGTTACTAGCAGTTGAGAGATCAATTTGACCGTATATTTTGGGCAGAAGGACCATAGATTCTCTTCCACCCTGGTGTGTCTAAAGGCCAACAAAACAAGCCCATAAGAAGAGCAGACTGTTCAGAAACCCTTATAAAGGCAACCTAAGCCTTAGCACCTGCTATAGAAGTTAAAAAACATTGTTTCCCAGAATCATAATTCTAACACACGCTTTCTGTGCAACTCACGTAAGTTTCATAGAAGTAAAACTTATGTTTATGGCCCAAAAGTTTCTCACTAATGTTTTCAGAAATTCAGACTCGCAGATGATTTGTATCCTCCAATAGACGGTATAGTTACTTCACAGAATTGCTATAATGTATGTGTGTGTATTGTAGTTCATATGTAAAATGAGGGCACGGTTGGCACAGTGGATCATGCAGTTGACTGCTGCACTGCGTGTCGCGGGTTCGATCCCCGCACGTAACAAATATTTGTATGGCCTACAGGTGGTTTCGGGTCTGGGTATTTCTGTATGTGAGTTTAAATGTTTGTGAACGGACCCACGATACAGGAGAAATTCCTAGTGTGGGGCAACGTTTAAAAAAAAAAAAAAAAACTATTTTATCTTCCAATCGCATCAGAAAACTATCAGCTTTTACATAAAGCCCCAGTATATTCATAGCAACGTCAACAAAAGCTATATATTTATTCAGCCATACTCATTAATAATGCATTAATGACAATACCAGTTTCAATATCATTAACTTGCTAGTTTCACATATTTTTTCATTGTAATGAAGATCATAACCTACCTCAATAGCGCAAACGTTGCGCGTTGTATTAAAACACTTATAAAATTATCAGTGTATCTACTTAAGGTTCTTAGATAATATACTTAGAGATATAAATACCCAATAAATTTTCGAGTGGGTGTATAATTTATTTTCATATACTAGCTGATGCCCGCGGCTTCGCGTCGCGATGTCGGTCAAATTATGTATATACTGAAACCTTTCTTGAGAACATAATTCGTTGTTAAAAACAGCACTCAGCACATTAAACTGCGATCAAGTGTAAAAAAAAAACAATTAAACGTAGTTTACTTGATTGCGTTCAATCTCACGGGCACTTAGACAGTGCTTTAAATTATGATCATTCAGAACCTACAGTGTGTGTGAATTTATATACCTACGTGTCTATGTCACATTAAATCAAGTCGTAGACAGGCAACATTGGTACCGGTCGGTAGGGGTTGTTTTGCGGTCACCAACCCCGTAGCCACGCGTATCCTGGGGCTATATACTGGGGTTTTTCGAAGGGCTTTTATTATTAACATAATTATAGAAAATTATCATTGTGAATATGGTTCAATTTTCCGTGTTTCATTTGGTTCTTTTGATATTGGAATATTATAGTAGACCTTTGTAAATAATTGTGTCTCCTCCTATTAAGGGAAATTAAACTTGGTTTCAAAGAACGAAGCCGACTTTCGCCTTAGGTCACTTTCATCCCTTAAAACGTGTAAATCCGTAAACAAAAACACCCAATTGGAATAGCTATTATTTAACAACATTCATACACAACGTAACATCACGTCTGAAATCCCCGAAGGGATAGGATCCAAGGGTTAGGTACCTAGTAAACAAAACATGTTATAGGGGCGAGACTATTGCCATGGAACGGGCATAAATCCAGCCTTCGTGACTGTCACTGGGAAATTCTTGATCGATTATAGGGATGTTTACTAACTAAAAATAATATGATTCTAATTAGTCCGTCTGTTAGATTATCGAAAAATATTGAATACGTATTTTTTGTTTTATCAAATCAATAAAAATTGAGGCAGATACAACGCGTCAAAGATTTGAGTGGGAGGTGGTGACGTCACTGCTCGCTAAGAAATGTCATACTAATTAATGTCTTAGAATATGACGTCACACAAGTTTTCAAAGCACTGTATCGTCTTCATTGTTTGTTTACGAGAAAAAAGAAAAAAACATGTGTCCAATATTTTTTGGAAATCTATCTGACGGACTGATTAGATTTTTTTTTGTTAACATCCTTATCGAACCCAGGACCTCATGCTCAGCAGCCGCGATTGCGAATACTGGACCAACGAGGCACTCTAGTTTTTGCAATCGCAATAGTCCAGGTGATAAATTAATTTAGAACTTGATATTCGTTCGAAGCAAACAAAATTATGTACAACCAAGTTATTATTCTCAAAATTTCCATTGTCTCGTCCATAAAAAATCTGGCCAAATAAACCATTTGGCGTCCCCCAGCTCTTCATCAAGCCATCATCCCCATTTTGTTTAAATGCCAATGCCATGACAAAGGACTAATTATCTCGGCTTAAATAATTGCCTGACAGTTGATAATAAACAATTTAAAAATTCGCCGACGCATTGAAATCCTTCGGTGTATAAGACAATGTATTGCAGTAAACCAACTCGGTTTTAAATGGAACAATAGTATTTAAATATTTAAAGTAATTGCATGTGGTTGCTTTTTTTCTGATGGCCAGATGTTGTTTTTGAACCAATATGCATTTAGCAATAACTGTTATTCTGTGAATTGTTCAAAGGCTTTGAGTCTGGGAGGGAGGAAAGTTACCGCAAAGCCCTATTGCCGTTCTAATTTAGTTCCTGAACTGTCCAAATTAAAGTCCCCTTTCACTTGCACTTTGTCAGTTCAACAAAAAAGTGAATACTGCTCAACACGACATAAAAGAAAAACCCCATTTCGATTGCACGTTAGAATTTTCGCCAATCCTTTGATACTCAAATCTCGTTACACGCACAGGTCCAGACATGCATCGAAATAACCATTAATTCAAGGACGGAGCCAATTTAACTTGCTATACGTCCCTGTGGTACGGCACAAAGCCTGCCGCGGACAGCGCCCCCAGCACCCCCAGCGGGGGGCGAAGGGTGGTGGCGAGGGGGTGAAGGGGCGGAAGTGACGAAACTCCCGGCGCGTCGCTATGGCAACCGCCGTGTTTACCCCGCCATATCGATCGTTGCGTTTCCCTGTTTACATTCCCGGCGTTGCAACGGGGACTCGGATTCGATTTCTGGTTGAATAAAGCAAAACAAACTTGCTGGAACTTTCTAGAGTGTTTAAGGATTCTGTCTGGAAAGGCTTGATTACATTAGATAGGTATTTATTACAAAGAACTTTGAACTAGATGGGGATGCTGTAGACTCCTTTGTCTTTTCTTTGTTTGTTGTTATGAAGACTTGTTTCAACCTAACCAAGCGTAGCTCTAGCTAGGTAGTATCATTGGACCTGTACGAATCGTGTGTTTGTATTAAATATTAATTAATATGATCAGAAAAATAAAAAATGGCATGTGGTTAGATAGACCTTTGTCTTTGTCTAGTATCTATGGAGTTTCTTGTCCATTCTTCTCCATAGAGATCTATGCTGGTATAGGAAAATTCAGTATTTTCACAATTTATTATGCCTAGTAGCTTCACTTTCTTTGTTTATGTGACATTAAAATGTGGTTGTCGTGGTCTAATCGAAATGCTTTGAGTTTGAGTTTTCAGCATATTTACAAATAATTTGAAAAGTTAAGATTACCTACCTATGTCTATCTTTCGGATTTCTTATGTAAATGCTTGCCCAAATTCTAAGTAAAATCAAACAATATTCATAACTTTGTATTATAGATAAATCAAATCATTGATAATAGGATATCCGTGAACTATGAGTCCGGATGATCGGATAATCGGGATTCTACTGTAGATTGAGAAGATTCCTAAACTCGTAGTTTTATTCGTTTCTGGTGTGCTACCAATTCAATTTATATTCAATGCGGGCTTGCGTGAACATCGTTTTTAATTTAAGTAATTGTTTTGTCAATCAAGTGAAATTTATGCGATTTCTTTGTTATTTCGGTTTTCCTTTGTTAGGGGATCACGCAATGCAAACAGGTATAAAGGTACAGTTAACCACGCGTTCATGTTAACAATTTTGGTTTGACAGCGCCTTTGTTCTGAAGCAGTTTGGTGGTTTTTTGTAAGTCAAGTGTAACTATTACGTGTGGTTGATTGTACCTATAATTACGCCTGTGTTTTTTGTGGTCATGTTTCAGACGTTTTGGCAATAAATGGAAGAAAATTATGTTTATGCGAAGTAATTTCAAAGTAAGCAGTTTTAGTCAAAAATATGGTCAATTTATTAGTGTCGATCATTGTGGTTTATACTCAGCCCAAACACTGAATTTGAACCAATATCTTAACCATAGTGCTTGGAAAGTGGTTCGGTTTTGCTTTTTTCAGTTCTATTAAGTTGTTCGTTTGTGTACCTGCCATGGTAAACTGCAGCAATTTTTTTGACTTGAAAAATTGTAAATGAAAAATTATGTTTTTTTGCAAATAGGTTTTTACAAACACTTTCACAAGTTACTTTTGTTTGTATTAATGCCCGGTTGATGGCAATAGGTTCCCCCTTTTTTCAGCCAAACCAAGAAATACTTACAGTCAAAACTCTTAACGGAAACGCACCAGTAATATTTAAGCAACATCGGTCCAACAACGATCGCAATTTAACAATTACAATAAAATAAATCATAAACTTATACAAGCTACAATCATTATCAATATAACAATTATAATATCGCACACAATCGTCGATTGTCTCTCCAAAATATAACATAACATCATCATCAGCCTATATTGTTCCCACTACAGGGACTCAGGCCTCTAGGAGAGGGATGGGCTATAATCCACCACGCGGGCTCAGTGCGGATTGGTAGATGTCACATGTCTTCGAATTTTTTGGTTCTAAGACATGCCGGTTTCCTCACAATGTTTCCCTTCACCGTTTAGAGAGTAGCGGTGATGAAGTAAATTACACAAAGTAATGCGCCAGGCTTTATATTTTTTTTTGGGGTGTGGGAAATCTTCAAATTACTCCTCCCGCTCTGGACAGAGCGGTAGGGAGTGTCAGACTTCTACTGACTAAAAACCACCCATGTTCCTTCTTAGCCCTTTATGTCGAGGCCGTGGTTTTTTTGTGACCAACCTGCAGCCGTAATGCGCCTGCCTGGGTTCGAACCCACGACTTACTGTTCGTCAGTCAGGGCCGCCACCACTGGGCCACCACTGCTGGTGCGTCCGTGTTCGTATTTAAATTCAATAATTGCCAGCGAACTCTAATAATTGTGAAGGAATAAATTACGTTTTCACGTCAATATAACTAGATTCGTATTTACTTATTTCGATTGCTTTTAATGCTCGATCTACTGAAACGAATCTTGTTTGCATTTAGCGAACATTTTCATATATATAGAAACTTTGTTTGTGTGTGTGTGTTGATCAACAGTTTGTGGTGGGGTAGGAAATAGGTACTTGGAAAATGGATATGTTTCATTTGTTTACATAACATGATGCCTTGGTCTAGTGGTCGCAAGCGCGACTTCTAAGCATACGGTCCTGGGCTCGATTCCCGGGTCGGGCAAAAGCTAATATGTTTTTCAAAGTGGGCTTTCCGTCAAGAATTTCTTAGTAGCAACCACGAAGTCTGTATTTGTACAAGCAAAACTGACGAAAAGTAGGTGTACTATTAGGTACTTACACCTCTGCCTAACCCTTCGGGAATACATGATGTTATGTTTCATGACGCCTGTATTTGATCGAAAGCACACTAATATGCTACCAGTCTAATACAGGGCGAGCCTATTTTCATCAACCCTAGACTTCAACATCAAAAACCAATTCGGCAGACAATCGAACTTTCCAGCCTTTTTTTTTGGTGGTAGGAAGTCATCAAATGACTCCTCCGGTGTGGAGTGTCAGATTTCTACTGACTAAAAACCTCCCATGTTTCTTCTTAGCCCTTTGTGTCGAGGCCACGATATCTCTTTCGAACAACCTGCAGCCCTGACGGGAACTCTTGAATTCAACATCAAAAACTGGCCAAGTGCGAGTCGGACTCGCACATGAAGGGTTCCGTACCAAAACGGTATGCTATAATTTATACAATTTCTTCTATGGGCCAATGAAACTTGACCTCTGGATTGTATAGGCGCTTATACGATGCAGGGACCAAATTATATTGGTTAACTGCTGTTTCCATATGTTGTTTCCATCCAAGTTTTCCTAGAAAGTCCTTATAAAGTTCTACTTTTCAGATTTTTTTCATATTTTCTAAACTTATGGTTCAAAAGTTAGAAGGGGGGGGACACATTGTTTTTTACTTTTGGAGCGATTTTTTCCGAAATTATTGACATTATCAAAAAATGATTTCAGTAAACCCCTATTCATTTTTAAATACCTTTCCAACAATATATCACACGTTAGGGTTGAAATTAAAGAAAAAGTCACTTCCCACTTTACATATATTGGCTACCCTAATAAAATATTTTTTTCCAATTTTTATTTTACCACTTTGTCGGCGTGATTGATACACATATTGGTACCAAATTTCAGCTTTCTAGTGCTAACGGTCACAGAGATTAAGCGAGGACGGACAGACAGACATGGCGAAACTATAAGGGTTCCTAGTTGACTACGGAACCCTAAAAAGGAATTTAGCACACAATCAAACCTTCTAGTCTTACCACTGAAGCAATTCTAAAAGGCAAACAAAATAAGCCAATCTAGATTGTAGATCAAGTAGGCAACCTCGACACCTGCAAGTCTGCAAGTGACACCGCGTGATGCAACATATCTTGTTACTGATACGGATACATGTGCGGTGTAACTCTAGGAGGAACGGAAGGACTGATATAGTTTCGTCACCAATCAGACGGCTATGGTTGCTGGATGAAACGAATCATTGCAATCATGAAACATAAATGATCTTCTTCTTATCGTGTGGGCAGTAAGGTTTATGACCCTACACACCCTATCACCCTAGTGTCAAAGTTTCTGAACCGCCGCAAGGGCCTCTGACGTGGTTTGACGACCGCCATTTTGGCGGCCGGGACCACCGGGTTATGCGTGCCTTCCGAAGCACGGAACCATCTTTTTATCAGACAATCAAGTGATTTAAGCATGTCCTAACCAAACTAGAAACAACTTTACAAAGTATGCTTCCCGTGGGAATCGAACCCACGACCACCGGGTAACAAGGCAAACGCCTAAACTACTCGACCACGGAGGCAGTTATAAATGATGCCCTGCAATGGTACACATCAGGCTCATCATTATAAAATAATCTTTTGACAGAAAAGAGAGTTGGCGCAGTGGCTAAACGAATGGCTGCTGCGCTGCGTGTCGCGGGATACTCGCACGGAATAAGTATTTGTATGGCCTACAGATAGTTTTTTCGAGTCTGGGTGTATGTGAGATCATCATCATCATCATTTCAGCCTAAAGACGTCCACTGCTGGACATAGGCCTCCCCTAAGTCTCGCATCCAGCGGATCCCCGCAACCTTCACCAGGTCATCGGTCCACCTAGTGGGAGATATATGTGAGATTGTGAGTATAAATTGTAAACGCAGCCACGACACAGGAGAGATTCGTTGTGTGGTTTTTCCATAAAGAACAAAAAATACAGGACTACATATCCCTCGACCCCTTCCTTCGTATGCTTCATCCACGAATTGATTCTGCTTAAATCTAACTATATAAATAAAAAGAGAAGTCCTGACTGACTGACTGACTGACTCATCAACGCCCAGCCCAAACCCTTGGACCTAGAAAGCTGAAATTTTGCACGGAGGTTCCCTTTATAATGTAGACAAGGAAGAAGGAAGGATTTTTCGAAATTCAACCCCTAAGGGAGTTAAATAGGGGATAAAAGTTTGTATGGAAAATCGTCATTTTCACGCGGGCGAAGCCGCTGGCAAAAGCTAGTTAAAAATAAACCTTACCTTTACTCTTTCAATCAACTGAAACTTTTCCCACCTTCAAAACGTCTTAAACTTCGTCTACCCAAAACCGCTAACTACCGCTACTCCCAACTACCCGTTAATGATCAAACCATACAGTATCTAACTCCATTAATACAAAAGCTAAGAGGTTCCTATTACCGGCATTAAGAGACTCGCATCGCTCAGGACGTCCCGAAGATTGATCTCCAATGTACTCGGGTACAGTCGACCACGCAATGAGGTCACTTACTAAGACGCAATAGAATTCATTCGAATGCACCTTGGTGTTCTATTTTATTGTTGGGGTGACTGAATCATGCTTTTCATGTTGTATTTTACATGCTTGTGGCAAAAACCGTTCTGATGAGGAATGATAGAACTAGAGAACGTGCGGTTTTCTTGGTTTTCTTACACCGAAAACAAATAGAGGAATAATTTTAGAGTGTAGATCTTTGATCTTTGACAGCCTTACCAAAGGGTATCAAGGGGTACCCAGTACTAACTGGGTTGTGGATGTCAGAAAGGCAGTAGCTTCTTGAAAATACTGGTTTTCAGATGGATCCGGTTGGACTGAAAGCCTCTAAGAGTGTTTGAGTTTCAAGCTCTAGTTGTGATGCTGGTGGTCTCGACTTAATGAAACTGCTTTTCGATATGAAGACTATAATTTTGACTGGGTGATTACAAATAAAAATGACCGATGTGTGCACACTCGCACGTCGTTACTTACCGTATGGAGCCTTGACACTCAAACAAAGAGGCTTAAAGCAATTCAACACAAAATCAATAAAAACCCCTATGTTGTATAGCAGACTGTTTAATAATATAATAATTCACACCCATTTTAAGGCAATACTCGAAAGATTAACTAAACCCAGTAACTCATGACCCGAATCTAACAATTAATACTATTGTTAACCTCTAATTAACCGTGGATTAGTGCAAGGATTTGTGTAAGTAGTTAAACGTGGCCGGATTTTAACCTTACGATCTACTAACTGTTTTGGGCTATTGCAGTTATTAGGCTGTATTTTATCTTCAACCTGAAAGTCAAATTACCATGTTTTATTGTAATCTTTATCAGCACCAAAATTCTCTTGCCCTTATCCCAATTCGTTTGGGATCGGCGCAGCATATTTTTTTTTTATGTTAAATGGGCCCACAGCTCGTTCGGCATGCGACAGACATGTCCTGCCCAGTCCCACTTAAGTATGGCAGCCTTTTGAGCCACGTCAACAATTTGCGTTTTAGAGCGCAGTGTAGTGTTTCGAACCCGATCGGTTAATTTTACACCTAAGATACTGCGCTCCATAGCATGTTGGCAAACCCTGAGTTTGGACTTTTGGATGTTAGTCAAAGACCAAGTTTGTGCACCGTAGGTTAAGATGGGGAGAATACACATGTCCATAAGCTTTCGCTTCAGAGACATGGGCAGGGTGCCCTTAAAATACTCCTTCATGGACCAGTAACTCTTCCAGGCATTTTCGGTTCGTCTTGCGATTTCCTTATCTTGCCGCGCCTGGAAAGAGACTACTTGGCCCAAGTAGATGTATTCTTGGACATATTGTATATTCTCCCCGCCTACGAGTATGCTCCTCTGGGAGCTGTTGGTCATGACTTTGGTCTTAGACATGTTCATCTTCAGTCCAACCTCAAGGCTTGCATCGCTAAGTTCTTGTAGCATTTGCTCTAGTTCTGTGGCTGTGGGGGAGAAAAGGACAATGTCATCGGCAAAACGCAGATTATTCAACCTTGCCTTGCCAATGACAATGCCCTTCACTTCCCATTTGACTGCCAACGTCTGAAAGACTTCTTCTAGGGTACTGGCCCGTAAAGCTCAGGATTGGTGCCCTGAAACAGTTACACGAGGTCGTGGCAGACCACGCAGGAGATGGCGGGACGAACTGGATGTCTTCCTTGAGAATTGGAGAGACGTTGCACAGAATCGCGACCGTTGGAAGGAATGGAGGGAGGCCTTTGCTCAGCAGTGGGACAACATAGGCTAGCTATAATAATAATAATAATAATGTTAAATGGGCTTACTCTTGACCTCAATCGTGCCCTAAGGGCAGAGATGAGGTCGACGATGGATCGAGCTTACCCAAAAGAAGCCTATTTACTCGCGACTTAAATAGATTGGGGTTATATGAACTCGGGAAAACCGACGCAGGCAGGGTGTTCCACTCCTTGACGAATAATGAAGGATTTAGCAAAACGCCATTCGTATTCGCCAAACGTATTTCTTCCATACTCGTCTCTATTACCTACTCGTCATAACTTCATCAGTCACCTTTTGTATTATGTTGAAATAACTGTTGTATCTACATCCTTCAAATAAAATACTACACTTTTACACTACTTACTTTTAAACCATCTTTACATCAAAATATCAAAATTCTCTACTATTTTGCGCTTGATTTCCTGCCAAACTTCGAAAAGTAACAATTTGTTACACAATTTTTCGTCACCGAAATATTCGGTGGACATAAATTTCCGTCGCTAACTGTACCTAGCGCCTCGTCCCAGACTCTATTTCCTTCCAACATTGGGAAATCTTCGAATTTCCCGCCCAAAGATACCTAGGTAGGTTAGACCGAAATCTAGAATTGGCTAGTTTGGAGTCTGGAACGTTCCTAGACGTAGACAAACTGCTTCTTTGTGCATGCTGTATAATGTTCGACGTCTTTAAGTTTTTTCTTCGGTACTTATTGGTTTCGGCTGCCTCATTGTTAGTGCTTAAATGTGGGGATTGGGGGATGATGCTTAAACTAACCACTTTACCTACCTAATGTAACGTTATCTTTATAAAACTTACAAATGTTAGCTTGGAGCACCCCATTATAATTACCGTGTACAAAACGGAAAATTTTCATTTATATTTAAGAATTGGAGTAAGTCATGTCACGATAAATACAATTCTCAATTCAATTCTCAATTCTTTATTGCGTACCATAATGTATACAGGATATTAGGGAAACAGTTTCATAAGTCTCAATTATGGACCCTGTCGGGCACAGCACAGATAAAAGTAGTAGAGAGGAGGAAGATATATAAGATATATATATAAATACTTCAGATTTAACCTATATTTGCATATAAACAATAAAATCATTGCACTCAAGGTTTAAAATCGGACACGTCTACGCAACCCCATAAGAGATTATCAAAGGGACGAACTAAAATAACAAATATTTAAATCTAACCAGCTTCACCCATACAGTATCATGTTCCTAATCCCATCTTTGACCCTTAAAGGTTTAGCAGATACGTAGCTTGGAAGGTATTGTACATACTTAATTGGGCAGTGATCCTATTAAGTTGGCGACATACTCACCCCCGGATTCACCCCATTGGCTTAACATATAATCAATGCCAAAAACCATTTAGGTATTACAGTCAAATAATATGGAAAAATTGTATTATGCCAGACCTGGGAATTGACCCCTAGATTGGATCTAATCCAATTTGTGAGAAGTTAAGTGCAAAATTTCGTTAGCCAATAAAGTTCACCCCTGCATTTTAACGTTCTTTGTGACTCATAGGTCGACCAGGGGATAACCTTAAAATAATTATAAAACATAAATAAATCATAAGCTAAAAAGCCTTTAACATGCAACTGGTAGTTTTCTTAATAAACGCCAATTTTATGCCCGAATGAATCGACAAATTAAAGCAAAAAATCATCAGCCAATACCTACAGATTAAAATACATACCAATCAATCATAATTTATAATAACTAATGCACAACAGATTTATGAAACCAGAAACTGCATGCAAATGTCAAACCTTATCCTTTTTGGGGCAAAAAAACAGCTCGCCTCCTCGATCTTGACACCGAGTCGACCCTCAATATGGTTGCTACACGGTAGGAATTCGAAGCTTGTTAAAACATCATCATCATTATTAGCCTTTTTCCAACCACTGTGCACTGAGTATAGTCATCCTTTGTTTTGTTCAATGATTCCCTGGTCTGTTCTAGTCAAAACTTTCCTTGTAATCTTAGAGGTCCTCCATCTTCTCATCTTCCGAGACCCAGACCCCCCTCAGCAACTATTACCTTAGAGTTCTGCTAAACCTGCCATCATCACGTCTAGACGAATTTCCTACCTTTAATTTAAAGCTGCTGTTCGTAATCTGATAACATGGACCTTGGTTCTAACTTCTACCTAGGAACTTGAAGGTTACAACCCGGTCATTCAATAGTAGACACAAGCTTCGTTACCAACCAAAATCTCGATCAACAACAACCTTGAATACCCTTTTTTTCTGAACCAATAAAATGTTATTCTGTTTCGGTATTGACCGTCATTTATCGCGTGATCGATCCATATCCTTTATTAATAACACATTTAAATTCTAAACATTTTTTTTTATTTTAGCCTTCCCTCCAATTTGGTTCGTTTTTTGCCAACCCTAAGAACGCAGCGCTTATTCATTGAATCAACATTTTGTATATAAAATATATAGCATGTATGAATCATATGTCTTGAAAAAAAGTCATGGAGTCATCTGGCCAGGTCATTTACCCGGTCGCTGACCTTGCGGTGGGGGGTTCGAACACCCCCGGAGGTAGGAGCGGCCTGGGAGGTTCTTTCTAGAATTTAGTACCTATGTCCGACTTAGGTGCTTAATCTTTCTCGGGAAGTTATAGTGGTTTGCACTTGACTGGAGAGCGCTGCCAAGGAGTGTCAGCTGGTCTAGACTTACTTATGGTTTTGGCTATCTTTTGGACTAACTTAATAGGACTTAGGGCTCGTACACATAGCGATCCGTTTTACAGGTCCGTTATTTGATGGCGTATGGAGTTGCATGAGCGAGTTCACACACAAAACAGTATTCCGGATTCAGTAATCATGTCGCTCCGGTCCAATTCTGATCCGTTAAAACGGATCCAGTAAAAACGGATCGCTATGTGTACGAGCCCTTACGACCATTGGTCATGATCCGGTACAAACTAATGTATGTCATGTTCACATAATACATTTCACCGAGGTGTTAGGTCGCTATTGAAACGTGATAGTTCGCCAATCATTTATCTGCAATCAACGTTGTTTCGAAACACAAACAAGATAATAATATGACATTAGTTTCAAATAGTTTCTTACATTACCAATTGCGACATACATGTTTCACCTTACGGAATTTAAGATGCCAATTCCGAGACTTGAGAAATCAGTGTCTGGGTGCAACTACACACATGGCGACTTTTTGCTGCGACACAGTCGCGTACGCGGCAGTCGCAGCTGCATCATTGCACAAGGTCAATTGACAAAATGGCTGCCCTATTGTAGTTGTATCAATGGCGACGCCCTACAATGGCCAAATGATCGCGATACCGTCGTGTTTTTTATCGATTTAGTACCACGACTGAATCGGTGGTTTGTCGCGATTATTTTGATGCTACTGTACTGTTAGTGCTTTGTACAGAATATAGATTTGTATCACGTCAAAAAATAATAGTAACATGCCTGATGTTTTCTCTAAATGGGTAGACTGAGTACCAAGTACCATCAACTACCAATTTTACCGCCAGATATGCCATAATATAGATCTTTGGCAGTTGTTACAGGCCATCGTATTACCTAGTCTTAACTGGGTTGTGGAGGTCAGATAGGCTAGGCAGTCGCTCCATGTAAAATACTGGTATTCAGCTGCATCCGGTTAGACTGGAAGCCTACCCCAACATAGTTGGAAAAAGGCTTTGCAGATGATGACCATGTATGATGGGATATTTCCCACCGTCATTGCACCTGATAAACAGGTAACTAGCAGGTAACTACAGACTTTGTAGGTACCTGCACAACCAAGGGGTCCGTATAAGACGTGTTGACTGCGTTGAAGGCAAAGTTTAAATACCTCGTGTGCCCTTCATTTAACCGGCACCCTTCATACGGATCACTTGAAATTGCATGGCAACAGTTATTTGTATAGTAGGTACTTCGTCAGACGAATATTTTGCTAGAGGAGCTACAAAAACTGAATCTGCGGTATTTGTGTGTATTTATACAAATACGTAGTATATAAGTCTTTAATAGATTTTCAATGTCTACATATTATAAAACAAAGTCAATATATAGTCGATAAACTCAAAAACCACTGCACCGATTTTCATGCTGTTTACACCAATGGATAGAGTGGTTCTCAAGGCAAGATTTAGTATATAATTTGACCGACATCCACGCGGGTGAAGCCGCAGGCCTCTGCTTGTTTTATCACTAAAGCATTAGTTTCAAGGTTGATTGGTGTTTGACAGTTCACATTTGTCAGGTAGGTACTCAGGTAGCTTGATGATCTGTACTGTCTGTGTGTGTGTGTGTGTGTACTGGCTTCTGTACTTGCAAAATCACTAATCACATACCCACTTGAATGACCTTTCCAGTGAACAATATATTTATATACGCGTCTGTCATCGGCGGTCAGTCACCGGTGTATTGACCCTTCCATAGGTACTGTACCTACCTACTAGCATCCGGCCTACCTCAACATACTATGAATGCGTTAATTTTATATTCCACGGACGATACTTGCATATGTCGCTGACATTGTTGCGAATACTACCTCAAATAAATAACTTTAAAGTTGATTTTCAAATGACAGACAAGTCTTTTTGAATCATGTAAATAATAGTTTATCGAATACAACCTAAAACAAATGCCTATAAAGTTGATTTTCAAATGACAAAGTCTTTTTCGAAGTATGTTAATTAGAAGTACTTACTGCATTGTTACTAGTATTTTTTTTAAAGGACGTACAACTACCAGTTTATGTTGATCTCTCATTATATTGGACAGTAGTAATACAAAGCAAGGCCATTTTAGACTGGAAGTTTATAACTTGATTACTGGCAGTATGTACAAGATTCCTTTGCCAATCCGGGAGTGAAATAAGAAGTATATAATCTGTCAGCTGTCATCTGGTAGTCGTAAAAGATGGAGGGACGTCTCGTTAAATACATTTATTTCTGTTCTAGAGGTAATAAGTAAAGTGAAGACATTCGTTTGTACTTTGTTTAACTTGTATTTATAACTTTAAGTAGCTATTAATGTCAAAGCAATTCTGTGGCGTGTGAAAGGTGTAATATATAACATATTAACCAAGTATGTTTCTGTTAGATCCATAACATAACCTCACGCTTGGAATCTTCGAAGGGTTAGGCACAGAGGTGTACCTAACAGTACACCTAAATTTCGCCAGTTATGTTTTGGCCCCATGTATGGCGAGCCTATAGCATGGATCGGGCCCAAATCCAGACTCCGTGGCTGCTACTGAGAAATTTCTTTAAAAAACCCAATAACAATTTATACGACCCGGGTATTGAACTCAGGACCTCATGCGCAGCAGTCACGTTTACGACCACTAGACCAACAAGGAAGTCAGTTCAATTAAATAAGAAATAACATCATCATTTCAGCCGAAAGACGTCCACTGCTGGACATAGGCGTTCCCTCAAGTGTCGCCACATTGAAAGAAAATATCCCTCAAATAATAGATAAAGAGAGTCTATTAAAACTGTCATGAAAACCCAAGGGTAAAAAGGGTTTTCTAACACACTTGCGTAGTTGAGTCACCAAACAAAAATACGGGCCTAGTAATCTAAACATTCATACTGGGATACAACGTGGAAAGTGGTAACACAAGGTTTTTTCTTCAAATCCATTGAAACACAGTGAGTCAAGTTTCCGGAAAATGAGGTGAGTCAAAACGTCATAATGATGCGACGGAATAAAAACTTCTTCACTGGTATAATTTATTAGTGTCCGTGGTCTTGAGTAAAAGAAAACAACTTTTATTAAACAAGTCTTGCTGTCAGTTCTGTAGTTTTCTTTTATACTGGGAGAAAAGAATGGCCTTCGCTTTAATACCATCTTCACTATTTTTAAATGCGAATGGATGGATGTTAATAGGCTTGCCCCCTATTATATGGGACTTAAAAACAACTAGCTTAATACGTGTACCATTAAGCAGACCTCTGTCTAACCCTTCAGGGATTAATCAATCACTGTAATGACTAGACCGATTTTGATAATATTCGGGATTCAGGTAAACAGTGTCCAGGATTAAGATATAGGATACTCTCTATTCGATTATATTTACAAGTTTTCATAGGAGACAAATTAAACCATGGACAACAAATAGTTCGTTGCTAACTGAAAACACAACAAAAGATACACAAGTCCAAAAGATATCATTGTACCGAACAAAGTGGTACACTTGATAAGTAATCCTAAGAGATAAGATACAGATAATTCCGCCATCCTTAACTTCAAATGGAAAAGGTTCCCAATTACATTCTCACAGCCGTTAAAACAATAACAATATCATTACGAACAATGTTACAAAAACCTATAAAATTATATTCTACTGCTTCCCCGGTAATTATTTGTAGACTTACCAGGAACCTAATTTCAAACGGCAACCGCTGCCAAAAAATATCATACAAAAAAGTTCGTTAGTCTATAAAAAAATCAATTTAAGTGCCGAGTGAAAATAATCAATATTATTAACGTTGCACCCCTACAAATTATACACACATACAAGTAAAGGTTACGCGTGCCTTGCACACATACGTATTGTGTGTGTATACGTAGGGACGGCAGCTGCAAAACTTGAATCCGACTGCCTGCGAATGTCAAAGTTTTATTATTAACTAGGACCTCACCTCGGCGTCTCTTGCCCTGAATTAATGATTCGTTAATAGCTTTTGTTACGCTTGTTTGTTAAACTTGATGAGAGCTGTGTGTGAAATTAGTATTGTTACCTTTCTTGTTCGGGAATAGGGGAATTTTTGAGACATGTATGAATAATTTATGAACTCAAATGAAATTAATGTCGAGGAAAAATAATAAAGCAGCGACTAAAAATAGCAAAAATTAATTAATAAACCAATCTGAACTAGATCATAAAAACCGGCCAGATGGCTATTTCAACACAATTGATATATGCAAAACGACTAATTCTAGAAAAAATGTTTCCTGCAGATTACATCATTAATTAAATCTGACGAATGATTAACGCATAACTTTACACAACTTTTAAGAACACGTTGTCCTTATTTACAAACCACAATGTCCTTTAAACATCTAAAACCAATCAATTATAGCAAAAAAAGTGTGAAAACGTTAAAAAGACTATAAATCTTTAATTGCTTTAAAAATGGAAATAGGTATTCGTGTATATTGTTTACGCGGGAACGAGTTATATAGGTATATCTTTTTTTCTTCTTATAATTTTAATATCAGCCATGTAATAAAGCCGAGTACAATGAACGGAGCTAGATCGCCTTGAGAACTTGTTCAAAATCATTCACAAAAACAAGAAAAAGAATTTAATCATCCATAGATATTAAATTGTTCGAAAGATATCTGTTATTGAAGATTCTTGTCTTTATTTGAAAACATATAAATACTATCTGAAATTAACTGTAATGGATGCTAAAAAAATAGTACATTTTTATTGAAAACTCCATTTCTAAAACTCCATTGTAAAAATCAACATTTTCAGCCATAAATTAGTCTTTAATTATTACTAAAAAACAACCGAAAAATAAAATGCATGGCAACTTTGAGAACAGCCTTTGTCGACCGATAATATTTAGGGTTCTTTTTTGTTGTAATGATCTCGTCCGTAACGTATGGGTGCCTTTGCCTGCAGCACAACTTTTTTTTTTCGAAAACTTGACCCCCACATTCAGTTATGATTCGGCAGTCGACGCGAGCGGTTGTGTCTCCGCCAACGGTTGAATTCTAGTCATTGTGTCCAAAAGTATTTTAGTTTAGTAAGTTTGCGTTTTTAGTTTTAAAATTTAGCTGTTAACGGTTGTGTGTTTCTAAATTAATTATTTAATAATAGTTTTTCTAAAGAAGACTGAGGACTGAGACAAGAGGACTTTAATGAACGGATTTGGATTACTTTGGTGAGTTTTTGAAACTTTTTCAACTTGTGGTGTTTCGAGTGACTTCGTGGAATTTTGCATAGGAAATCGTGTGTTATTTTACGTGATTCTTTGTCTTGTTTTTAATTTATTTTATCGCGGATCAGTGTTTTCTTTGTTATATTTTTTACCTTATTATTTTATATGTGACCCATTTTGTATAAGGCAACAATTTCCAAACTACGAACGAAACTACATTATTTATATCGGAAACCATCAATAAAACATAACCAGTACATTATATAACAACATCTGCTTTCTGAACACATGTTGTGTTTACTGGTAACTTTAAAGCCGCCTTTGCACGTTACGCATAACATTAATATATTAAAAAATATATAACCGGCACTAAGGCCTATGACATCATCAAAGTTTCAATTGGTGGTCTCCGATAAACGTCACGGAACCAAATGGCGCGACGTTTTTATAACCCGCATAAATTGAAAAGATATATTGCCCAATCAACTGGTTTATCTTTCGTGACCAACTTGATTTAATCGTATTATATTGTCTGTTGTTGGTGTTTTAATCAACTGCTATTTGTTTTAAGTTGGAATAGACAACTAAGTTACGTTTACTAGTACTTGTGTAAAATATTAGTGCTTTTAGAGCAGGAAGCCATTAAAATACTTGTTTATTTGGATTTTATGGTGCTGTTTAGTTTACAGTATAGATTTTATGTTGCAGGAATAAGATTAAATAAGTTTACTGTTCTGTTTTCCTCCATTTATTTCATTACATAATTTAAACATTTTTAAAATGAAATTTCTTTAAAAAAAAAGACAAAAAAATTTAATCCACCGAGACAGAAAAGAACCTCCTAACAATACAAGGAGTATTCTGCGTATTATTATTTAGAATAGTTATTTGTAAGCTAATATTCCAAACCAAAATCAGTATAAAAAATAAGAAATAAGTATATAAAAACTTTTAATTAGTACACCAAACATATACATTAGTAAAACAAACGGGACGGAAGCACTATTTAAACAGATTCGGAAAACAAATCCCCGATTTACCGAATCAAAACACAAACAAAATCCAGTGTACTAAAACATCTTCCAAAAACAGAAACCCAAGTCTTCCAAAACAAGCTATTAACAGAGCGGCAAAATCACTCGAAAACACAAAATTCATCCAGAACTTTCCATGTTTCCATCCGAATAACGTTTCTGAAATCTAAAAGTCTCTCAGTCGAGTTGTTTCGCGGATATCCGAGACTCATAACGAACCGTGCACTGATATTTGCTAGAGCCATTAATCAAATCGGACTGAACGGCTAACAGAAATCGGAATGGTAAATCCAGGGAGCTTCGGATGCGACACAGTGCTGATCAAATAGCGGATAGGGATTGTATGGAGAAACTGTTTCGAGGTAAACAGTGAAACAGTGGGCCCTGGATATGTGAGAAACTTCTGTTATTGCTACTACAATGAGGTCTCGACTCTTTTGCATTAAAATACTTCTGTTACTGGGAATTTTCAAACCTTTGTAAGTGAGCCTTAATTTTTTCGATGTTTACCTCTATGATTGGAAATTTGCAAATCAAAGCTCGCATAAGTGGAACAATTAATAAGGCTAAGACAAGTTATCGAGCGTTTGTTTACAGTCTAATTCCTTCCATAATATTTACTTCTATAAATAAGACAACAGACTGTCATGTTAACCTGCCTATTTGATAAACTGCGTAAATGAAAAGAGTCTAGTGATGAAAAACGTATCGGTGCCTTCAGATCCCACTTACCCAGGTTTCACTGTACATTCGACGTTCGTTTGGACTAAGTTTCTGATGCGCTCCGGTATGTAAAAGTTTTTTGTGCCTTTGTTGAGGGAGGAGGAAAATGACGAGGTTTATTTCGGAGAATCAGAGGGTCATCTTAGCAAAACAGTGTAAATTTTACGGATTTAAAATTACTTTTTCTTTTTTTAAACTACCTATTGGCGTAGTGTAAGTGTATCCGTAGCAGCCGGGAATCTGAATTTTTACCGGTTTATGACAATAGGCTCTCTCCCTCTTAATAATAGGGGATCGGACTGGGTCAAAATAATATGATTCTGTTTAGTCCGTAAGTTAGATTATCGAAAAATATTGAATACGTGTTTTTTGTTTTATCAAATCAATAAAAAATGACGAAGTTATAACGCGTCAAAGATCTTGGAGTGGGGCTTGAAACGTCACTTGTGTCGTCAAAATGTACTATCATATGACGTCACACGAGTTTTCGAAGCACTGTATCGTCTTCATTTTAAGTTAACGTGAAAACAGAAAAAATACGTGTCCAATAATTTTTGGAAATCTATCTGACGGACTAATTAGTTTTTTTTTGTCCGATCCCCTATTGTACATTACACCTCTGAATAACCCTTTGAGAATTACAAGCATGCTATCAGGTAAAACAACATTATAAAGATGACTTAGTGAAGTCAACACAGTATTTTAAATCCTTATTTATTCTTACATATCGGTCGCAACACCAACCCGCGTGGTGGACCGCGTGGTGGATTTATAGCCCATCCCTGTCCTTGAGTGGAGGCCTAAGTCCCTGCAGTGGGAACATTATAGGCTCATGCAGATGATGATGGTCACAATACCTGAACAAACACATTACCCGCTCCTTCTATCACCATATCCTCACCATAACGGTAGACTCTGGAAGTAGTTCTAATAAGTATTTGAACTATCACGTACAAATAAGACCGGGGATGCTGTGCCGCGGACCAACCACAAGCGAAATTGTCGACCGTCCTGTTGTTTATCTCGAAAGGTAATTGAATTGGTAGACTGGATTTAAAGTTATAGTGGCAGATTTGTGTGGAGAAAGAATTTTAGTATAGAGTTTGTTTTTGAGATAAATAATGTAGACTGTTGAGCATGCCTGCATGGGCTGTTGTTTTTGTCCTGTGGGAAACCAATAAATCATTTTTCTTTCTTTCTTTCTTTCTTTAATGAGCCTTTCCTAGGTTCGATTCCCGGGTGAGGCAGTGTTTTTGGGTAAGTCCATCAACAATTTCGCAATGGTAAATAATGTAGCTGCTCTAAAGCGTTGACTTCAGCTGTAACCTACTGAAATTGGTTTTAGTTAATCATGCAAAAACATGGCGACCCCGACATTGTTAAATCGATTAGTACTTAATCATAACAAAGGCTCGCAAATGTGTCTGCAAACTAAATCAATGCATTTATTTTCTTGCGGTCGGACGTAGACGTTGTTCTTTGGATTATATCAGCATTCATCAAAACCTTATAATTTGCAGCAATCACCTTCTTTTTAATACTAAACCAATGAAAAAATGCATAACACACTTTACTACATTTTATCTACAACTCAATAGGTTGTAGATAAAATGTAGTAAAGTGTACACTAACCTATCAAAATCTCATCTCAATTGCTAACGCAACTAGCTCCCAAAACATGTTAAAGTTAAAAGATTCAAACATAAATAGATGTAGTTGTCCATTCCGTACCGAAACTCGTCAATAAAGAGGAATCCCACGAGGTCTGACTTTCACAAACTTGCCTGGATTCCGCTAAAAGCTAGGTGCAGTTCGTCTGAAAGTTTTGCTGTTCGGAGCATCCTACGCAAAATTAGGAGTCGGTCGACATTTGAAGGCTAACGAAAGCTCAATGTCAAAAATAAACTACGTATGTGGCATGATTTTTGCGAAGGAGATAGAAGCATTTGGCTCCTGAAATACAGGTACTCTAACCTGGCTCTGGAGCCAGGGTCTCACACTTTTCTGTAACCTGTTTTTATGCCAATAAATAATTTATTATTATATTATTATTATTTGTGGAAAATATGGTTGTCAAGATGATTTTTAATGTTTTTAAGCTTCTTTGTGCTACAAACTAGTAATAACTAATGACGTAACATCACGCCTGTAATCCCCGAAGGGTCCGAGGTATACATAATACCTACGAGTACACACGGCTACACATCAAGCTATACAAAACCAGTATAATCTGATCGTTCATTGTGCGAAAAGATCTAGTAAAGTGAGGCCAAGATTAACCGGTTTTGTATAGCTTGATGTGTAGCCGTGTGTACACGCAAACGCCAGTTATGTTTAAGTCCCATATATGGGGCGAGCCTATTGCCATCAACCGGGCATAAATTAAGACTGTGGCGGATTTTACTTCCCCGAGCCTCCTCTATATGAATCTCACGTATGACAACACCTACCTACACCTACTTACCACCTACCTACTACCTACCTACCTACTACCTACCTACACCTACCTACTACCTACCACCTACCTATCACCTACCTATACTACCTCCTACTACCACTAAAAAACATTACCCTAAAGTTTGCTTGTCGTCGCCCCTGAGTAACGCTTCACCCACTCAACCTTCGTTACGCTAAGGAGGTCGCCGGTATACAGATCTTAAGCAACTGTACTGTAGTATCTATCTGTAATATGTAACTAAGGTAATACTAATATTAATTAAATCTATGCGCAGTGAGGTAACGCCTGATAATATTATTGTTGCAATGATTTGCGTAATTGAAACTCAATATTCTCAGTATTCAGGCGTTGCCTTTTTTCAAGTGTAATAATATAGTTTTTATTTAACACATAAACCAAGAAGTAGCACTATACAATGAAATATACGTTACTACATCACTTTCTTTCGCCACTTAAATAAAGCGATACAACAGACATAAAAAAGCTATGAAGTAATATGCTTACAGTAATTCCCACGGCAAACCAAACATTCCTAGAAGCTTTTACTAGTACCATCTTACATTTGCATCTCAGAAACACGTTCCACCCTTTCATTTCTTTGCCGGTCTAGTTTGTCAGCTGCAAATATAACTTTGTGTCTGTAACTACCTGTACCTTTGAGACAAAATCTATTGTGTCTCGGTATATTCAGGTAATATCATTAAACATTATTAAATGGCGCCCTAAAATGTACGTAAAAAGACAAATTTTCCGTTGTTCATATAATCCACTCTCGACCAATTAATTTTTTATTCTCATAAATGTAATATACAGGACCCTATTACCGTTCAGATTAAGTCCACTTCTGTATAATTGGCAAGTCGATAATCTCATTACATATAAGGTTTTAGCTGAAATTCTGAAAAACAAGGCGAGGTACAAAATAATTTTACATGTATGAAAAATACGCACGCCCACGTTTTTTTCGGATGTATGTAAGTAGTTGTTATTTTTCGCGGAAAATTCGGAACCTAAAAATGTTTTAATTTCGTAACTGGGAAAAACTGTTTTTACTAATAAAGAGTTAGCTGGAACTAATTTAAAGGTTTTATAACTGGAATTATTGCTGAAATGCTTTTAGAACATAAAAACGTATATTTTATTTGCACAAACACATCCTGTAAAAGATTCTAAACAACATCATAATTTCGGCGAACATGAATGACCTGTATGCTCCGTTGGTCTAGTTGGTCGCAAGCGCGACTACTGATCATGAGGTCCTAGGTTGGATTTCCGGGTCAGGCAGTGTTATTTGGTTCATCAAAGACACACATAACATCTTATCATCATGAGCCTATAATGCTCCCACTGCAGGGACTCAGGTCTTCTCTCTAGGAGAGGGATGGGCTATAATCTACCACGCGGGCCCAGTGCGGGTTTGTAGATGTCACATGTCTTCGAATTTTTTGGTTCTAAGAAATACCGCTTTCCTCACGATGATTTCTTTCTCCGTTTTGAGAGCCAGATACCATCTATTGTACTTAAAAAAACTGCTATACCCTCTCTTAAGTCAGATTGAAAAAGGAGTACCTCCCTCAAGAATCTTTCCTCAACTCAAGGAGGCTGTACTGCCCATAGATCATAGAAGCAAGAAGAAAAAGGCGAGTATCCTCCATTACTCATCGCTGCTATGCCTCGGAGACGCCGTTCCGGATTAATCAAATTAATTACGTTCATTTCGCTCGTAAGAGCTTGTCTATGGACGCCTTAATGGCAGCGATGAGGCGGAAGCGATTTTGTTAAGAGCAGCCTTTTGGTTTTTTTTGTTAGAGAAAATGGTACTGGAGAAAAATGTTGAAAGTTTTGGGTATTTGTGTGACTAAATGCTTGTTTTAAGTACGTTGAAAGTAGTCATCAGTTTAGGTTTTTGTTGGGTCGACATACAGTTTAACTGAGAGCAGCTTATTCGCATTATTTAACGAAGCCGCGCTTGCCTAGGTTGGTCTGTGGATGGGTGAACGCCCATTTTCCCAACGTGGCTCGGAAAGCACGATATGCCGTTGGTCTTCTGTCGGTGGCCCGACTGTCACTTAAAAATCTTTGACAATCGTAACTGGGTTGTGGAGGTCAGATAGGCAGTCGCTCCATGTAAAATACTGATATTCAGCTGCATCCTGTTAGACTCTAAGAGTACCCAAACATTGTCAGGAAAAGGCTAGGCAGATGATGAAACCTTTTATTAGTTATCTTAAATTTTTCAAGCCTTTTCTAAGTTTTAATGAACCGAAATCAACAAATTTCAGTCACTAGCTCCAACACCGAGGGCGAGTGCGGCGCTCCAGACCAAACAATGCCTCACCTGCTGGAGTGTCCCAGATGTCCGTATACATGCACCCTTGGTGACCTGAACAGCCTCTGCCGCTGCAATAAACGTGGCTACCTACTGGGCCCAAACTGTATAACATGGAAGTATATAATCGACAGGAAAAGAAGAAGTCACTAGCTCCTTCAATATCGCTCTGCCTTTCATATTAGGCGCTTCCAAAGAAAATCACGTTAAACGCCTACCTAGAAGATGGCATTTTGTTAATTATAGGAGCTTTTAGCACATCGCTTTGAATATATTCCTGATGAAATTCTTCCTATTTTGTGTGAGAATTCCATTTAGTCATATATTAATGGGAATATTTTGAGCAGGACTCATTGATGCGGGCGTATTGTAATGTTCACGAAGTGGTTGTATTAAAAGAAAGCGAGTATCAGATGATGATAAATGGGTATTGGTCATCAAAAAAAAGCGGATAAAAGATGGTGATGATAGGTGGGGTTAGTTGGTGATGATGGTTGGTGCAGGTGATGATAAGTGGAAATGGGGCTAGTTGCATATTTAATAATATACTTACTATGGAATTAAAAAAAATATATAATAGACGTTTTCCAGTACAAGCTACATAAGAATAGCATTCAGTTTTTAAAATAAATTCCAAACGGCAAGTCCCAGTCCTAAATATTTGGTCAACTGGAGTTAAGTCGAAGAAATCACATTTTAAAAAGTTTTTTTTTTATTGTTATAGTATGGGTCCAGTTGCAAGTGGGTAGTATCCTCTAAGAATTGGTTAATGACATAAACATAATAAACATAACATCACGCCTGTAATCTCTGAAGGGTTGGACAGAGGTGTACTTATAGTATACCCACATTTCGCCATTATACATAACATAATACATACACCCGTACATATGTTGCTGTTTGGCATTGGCTCACCCCCTTTTACATGGGACATAACAATTCGAAGAATACAGGTTCAATATCTATACTTCTATACTAAACCAATATTATAAAGCTTAAGAGTTTGTTTGTTTGGTTGAACGTGCTAATTTCAGGAACTATTGGTTGGATTTGTAACATTATTTTTGTGTTGGATAGTCAATTTATCGAGTAAAGCTTTAGGCTATATTCTACGAAGGCGAAAACGCGGGCTAAAGCTAGTATTTTTTTATAAAATCTACCACTTACATTAAGCTACGTTCAGCCACAATATTGAGCGATCAAGAAGGGTCGTCTGTCATGATTAAATCTCAATTGGCAAGCTCGTATGGCCGTAACTGTAGTTACACTAATCAACGGGTTATTGACCTGTGATATAGCCATACAGGCGGATTATATTGATAATTATCTTAATTACTAAGGGTTTTATTACGTAGTAAAACACTGAATAAATATACATACGGGATAAGCGAGAGTTTATGTTATGTGTTAATTTTCGAATTATACAGGATGAAATTAATTGAGCTAGTGAAACTTCGCAGGCATGGTGTTTATCGATAACTAAACATCAAATAAATTATTTTACCAGCCTATTACTGTCCCACTGCTGGGCAAAGGCTGGCCATCGTAATTACTAGTGTACCCCCTGTTAGAACCTCCTAAATAAAAGAAGAAGATAAATTAAATCGATAACTGTATCTTAATTATTATGTGTTTCCTCTTAGAAGTGAAAAATAGGGATGTTTCCTGACAAAAAAAAAAACTGTTTAGTCCGTCAGTTACATTTTCGAAAAATATTGGATAAAATATTATCAAATTAATAAAAAATTACGAAGATAAAATGCATCAAAGATCATGAGTGTGGGGGGTTGGGGGGGATTCTTTTGACGTCACTGGCCGGTAAAATGCACTGCAATGTGACGTCACACGAGTTTTCGAAAGGCTGTATCGTCTTAATTTTTTGTTTACGTAAAAAAAGAAAAAAATGTGGCCAAATTTTTTTGGAAATCTGTCTGACGGACTAATTAGATTTTTTTGTATTCTTTTTGAGCGAAATAAATTTCTAAAACCGTAAACCGTGATAAAATAATCACAAATTAGAAGAATATTTTAATTTCGATATTCCTAGGCCAATTCCACTGTATAATTTTTCAAGCTAAAACTAAGTTTAGTTTGCCCAACTTGCAGTAAGCAAACTGCGAACCATATTTAGTTTCAACTAAAGTTAGACCCCTGATACACGAACGAACGAATGGATTAATACGATTTCTGCGTATTTGCGTCGGCAACGGCCCATAACACAATTAGTAGTGAACTAAGTTAAATATATGAAGCGTGTGACGTAGGTAGGCAGAGTAGACGGTAACTGAATTATTTAGTAATATGTGAAGGAGTTCCTCTTGTAATTTTGTGTTTAAAATGGTCTTTTGCTGTTTATGGACTAAGCTTAGTATATGTGAGTTTTGAATGCGTTCTACTAGGGAATTATGTTTTTGTTCGTAATGGGTATTAATAAGGAAAGCATTTTAAGTTTCCTTCTGTCCTCAAAGAAATTTTTTGAAAAAACTTGGTGTATTGTGAACCTCCTCTTTTTTAAGTCGGTTAATAAAATAAATACTTAAATAAAAATGAAATGTTTCTGACAATCTTCTTGTATATGTTTAACTGAATTCGTTGAGTCACCTGTAGAAGGTATATAAAAGTGAAAACTGCAAAAAAAACTTATTTGAATAAAAAGTAATTTAACACGTTGCGGGACGGTAATGACTTTTTCAAATTATGCGATATGACAGTAAAATTGCCCATACAAGTTACGACCACTGCTATATCCGTACTTACCTAGAGCAATACTAAAGAATAATATTACAACGACACTACTCGAGCCGTCTCATAGAATCTGTATAGACCGATTACGGGCATAACCGTAGTGTGCGTGCGAGGACTTCATAGAAAACGCACTAACGATTTTGTGCGTTCTAATGCTTCTATACTTAAGAGGGATTGATGTGATACGACAGTAAAAACAGTTTTCCTTGTTCCTCTATACAAAATTTCGCTGTAATGCCCGTACCTCACTTTAGAAGAGTTTAAAATTGTACGGCGGTGCCCGTACTGTCATTTTTCAACTTCAAAAAATCTACTGCTAATTCAGTGCGTCCCGCAACGTGTAACTGACCATTAGATACCGTAAACATTAAGCTTAGATTAAAAATTTAAATAATAATATAATACCCGTCACATTTAAAACCAACATAAAAGCTTGCATTCTTAATTTAAATAATAGAATCGCATCATAGTGCAGACTTGACCGTTAATCTAAGATTCTCACGAGATTTCAAACAAAAAATTAAAGAAAAACATTACGCATGACATACAAATTAGGTTTACAACAATAGAGTAAAAAGGTTCCATATCCATGACTTAGGGAAGGGCCAACCGTTGACTTTACTAGGGAATTTACTATTCGCCTTTTGTGTGACCCCTAAGTCCCTTTACTATTACTTTACTTTCTCACGATCAGGTGTCTGTTTAACTATTTCTTGGGACTAGACCTGTCTTAATACGGCGCCTTAACGGTTTCTTTTTTGTTAATATTTCATGACCTTTTTTCTTCCATTGTTTGTCGTGGTGTATTTTTAGGGGTGACGTCACTTTAATGGTTTTAATGTATGAGAGTTTGCGGGATAGCTATTGTCGCCTCATAGGTTACCGAGATCCTAGGATCGGTTTAAATACCCTTTGTTTGACATAAAGAACGAAGTCGTTGAACTCATTACAATAATCTGAACCGACACGTTTTATTTTAAAGAAACACGTCTCGTAGGTAATTCGTTTAAATAATTTACATTTTTATTTTATAATTTTATGATCCCATTACTAAGTTGTAAAAAACGATTACGTAATTCGTTTCAGTAGGTGTGAATATGGTTTGGATTACATAACCTCTGTTGCCGACTAAAGTATGAATATCTAAAATTAAAGTTGAATAAATTGAAGCCTTGTAATGAATTCGTTCGATCGTTTATAACTCACCAATGGCATAATACAATCACGGTCATAAAAAGCGTCCAAATTTTAAATAACGAAAGGTACGGTCTCGCTACGGCGAACATTGATCGTGTTATCAAGTAATGCGTGAGCGACATCTAGCACCCCGTAACGCGCAACTTTGCAATAAATAATACAGAATTTAACAATATCACGCTTACGTGTTCCGGAGTTGTAAAATTAAGTTGACGAACAACCCACGTCGGAACGAAGGGGTAAGCAAAATGGAATGTTTACCGAGCCTTGATATTAGCTCGGGAGTTTGTAAATGTGGTTTAGTTTTTATTTCAGCTTAAAATGTTCATTTACTCTGAAGCGTTATATTAGCTTTTCTTTGCGTCCTTTTAAGTTGTAATTACACATTTTTTTGTTCTATTTGTTTTGTAACGTAACGCCAGACAGTCCGCTCTATGCTACATTATTAAAAAAGCTGTTGTTTTCAATGGTTGGTGTGTACTGTAGAACATTTTACATCAAAACGAGTGCGCGGAGCCTTCAAATAAAGTAAACATCAAAAAAGTCTTGGCACTCGCATTCTGAGAAGTTTATAGTGATATTCTTTTACATAAGTAAGCCTGAAGTCTGATGTCGGTTTCCCATCTGCGCAATATGATCATGCCCCTCGTAAACATAATAAAGTAAATACTTGAGTAGGGAAAAATGATCCCGAAAATCCCACTCCCGTTCTATCGCAAAAGTAATTCTAATCTAAATGTAGATGAATTTTGGTAAATTCGTGTTCAGTATCGTCGGTGCAAGGCCGCACCGCTTTGTTCTCATTTTAATTGGGTACCAGTACTACCAGTAGACCTCCCCTTAATATTTTTGAATGAAATGTTATAATCGAGTTTTTTATGGCCATTGAGGTTTTTGCCTATCAATCAATTTTGTATCGAAATATGAGTTTGAAATACAGAAAATAATTATTGAGGTTATTTATGCTGGGTAATTTGCGTGTATGAAAAATATTAGTAAAAAAATAATGATATAGGTATTTTTGTGTCCTTTTCAGGCAGTAGCAAATAAAACATTATGAATAAATTAAATAAAAACATTATATATTAAAACAGAACCACATACCCAAAACAGGCAATTTAAATTAGATCTAAAACTCGATCATAATACTACTTCCTGCGGCCGGACGTTTCCCAACTTAGACCATTAGCCGTCCAAAACGTTTTTAATTTACTCCAAACCCTTGTTGGATTAATGGACTGTTACCGTGGCAAGACGTGATAATAGAAAAAATAAAATCGTTACATTTTTTTCTTCTTTTTTTAAGGTAGAATGTTGTTGTCTTTGTTTATGTCCAGCCAGTCGTGTTATTCTTTTTTCTTTGTTTGTGTGACTAGTGACTGTTTTGAGTGATTAACAAATTAGTGTGTTAGCGTTACTTATTTGTCAGTTGCTGTAAAAACCTTAGCTGGAAAGTGTTTAAAATGTTTAAATCTTCTATGTTACTTTTATTTCAGTCACTTCTATGACATACCTTGAGTTATCGTTCCATTCTTCTATTAAAAAACAGTTGTTATATCGGAAAATGTTATCACATGTTTTAGTTATTCATATAAACTTTATAAATAGATGAACTTGCTAGAGGTGAGTAAACCTCGATCAAGATTCAACCCACCTCTAACAAGATCATCTCATACACAAAGACATTTGAGGTTATTTCGGTCTAAAAAACAAAACTAAAGTTTATTAAAACACTGAATATTTACGGACTAACTTAGGCACTAGTCCTTGATCTTCAAGGTCGAGGTTCAAAGCACTAGAACAGTTCTAAAACCTTTTTCATTAACATAATATTGCGATTATAATTTGTTGCTAAAATGGAGTCCAAATTTCGATGGAATTTATGTAAAAGCGTTTGCGTTAAACGGTTTAATATCGAGCGAAATAAACCATTAGGGATGGGTGTTTATTTTGGGGTGTTTTTGCGTTCTAATTTTGTTCATGACGAGAAAGGTCCAATTTTAGTAATAAAACTGGATGCAATCGGCACATCACTAGCTGTCATCGATGTCACTGACAGCCCGTAAACGTCATTGGTGGAATTGGCCCTTAAATATCGGCAGTTTCAAAGTCGAAAGGAAAGTTATTCAATTCAAAGATTATTCGACTAAAAACGCAATAAAAAAAACAAAACAACATCGATCCGATTACGTCATCCTTGAACCTCCTTGAACATATTGTCAAAAAAATAAAGAAATTCTTTTTTTAAATATTCGTACGCACCCCGACTCACGATTAACGTCAGAACGGGCGTGCTTAGTTGTTCTGTCACGTCGCAGATGCCAGATAAAACATGGCGCCGTGTATTTAAATCATGCCCCGTAAACGGACGCCACGACTTCCCTTTTCCACCACTTTAAGAAGAACCCAAACAATGTCGCTAGTTATCACTAAAACAAATTCGTCTACGTTGCATGTTAGTTCCTTCCTCCTCCACCAGAGTTCAGGTTATGGTAGTTTTTACAAGCAGCGTTAACGGAGTTCATTAATTACTTTTTTAAAGTTTCACAGGAAAGAGGGTGGTTATGTGGTTTGTACGTCGAGTATTTAAGTGTTTTTTTAGAGTTTATAACTGGTTGGGTTTCTAAGTTAATGCTATCTGGTATATTTATGGGAGTTTTACTGTTGATAATATTTATTAGAATATGAATGGGGCTGCAATAACTCGGGGAATATTTTGGGTAGAAATTACGAACTAAATAGACACGATAACATTACGTGACTTTAGTTCTGCCAAAATGTACTAACCCACGTGAAAATTTCTCTCTTTTTTCGAAGTAACTTTTTGGTACCTATATACAACATGTTTAATAGTACAGGTTTTACAGAATAGTACAGTCGAACAAGCTAATAAGTATACAGGGTAGAGATCTTTATAATTCTATAACACTGAAAATATTGACTGTAATTTTGTTTTATCAAGTGTTTTGCATTAAGCCACTAATGTCAACCGCTGTTCCGTTTGAGCTCAGTCTCTAAATGTATCTGTAAAATCTTAAAAGTAAATACAAGTTAGCTGTATACTTATTAGCTTGTTCGACTGTACATATTATACCAGTTGTATACATGCACCAGGTTTCCCTACAACAGAATTGATAAGGTACAGTAAATTGACTCATTATAATATTCTTTTCGGTTGCACTACTAGGCAATCCCCCATTCCATTAACTTTTATCGATATTGCGCCTCTTTTCGCATATTAACTACAAAGCCATTCCTATTGGTTACATTCGAAACCAAAATTTACCTCTTCAAAAACTCAAGTAAAAAAATTCCAATTTCATTGCAGTATATTATTTCACAAAAAGAACCTTTTGCGTATTTACCTTTAAACCGTCCAAAAATGCCTGACCACTGCATTGCGTTTATTTTCTTTTAGTTATTATGTTTTCTCCCCATGTAAACTTAATTTGTGACATGTTTAACATAATTATATTAACTGTAGTGCGACATGACATTATATATTAAATTGTTGTACTGCAGTAAATTACGACGTTCAAACGTTTTATTATGTAAATGAAATGGAATGATATTGAATTATTACTTGTGCGATATTGAGTTAGACTATTATTCATTGTTTCACTTGACAGCTTTTGTTTTACGTATTTAATTTCAAAAATAAAACAAATAAGAAATCTAGTTTTTTTGCGTTAGCGTCGGTGTCACCCTGTATAGTTTGTCACGTGTGATTCTGAAATATATTATAGAATAATTATGCTGAATTGCTGACGAACACTGGTTAATATAATTTATTTACGTTCCATCGCCGACCTCATCTCTGTCTTCAGGACAAGATTAAGGTCAAGAATAGGCCCATTTCATTTAAAAAAAAAAAACAATTCCATATTCGCAACTCAATTCACACTAAGTGATTTCGTCGACCGATTTATTGAAGTTCAGTAACATATCTTATCGATATATTGGTACGGTTGAATTAACGCGAATTATTCAACCGAACTTAGTTCGAAATTCGAAAACGACATTTTAAAGTTACGCTCGATATAAGTTTTTCAATCGACATTAGATTTGGTGATAACTGGAGCGGTAGGCCGAGTTTTGAACGAGAGATATGATGTGTAGGGGTGGCAGAATCGGTACTAAGTTTTGTCAAGGAAGGTCTATCTAATACAACAGTCCAAGACTTAAAAAATAAACTGCTGTATTTTGTATTGTAGGTCAAATTGAGAGTGTCTATTTGAGATCCAATCGTGATATGGTTTCGTTCAATTAAAATTTTGAAGCAGATTTCACCATATTAATTAAAATATACTATTCATTGTATCAGAAAAAAAATTGAACGCTTGAATAAATTCTGACGAAGCACATTAACGAAAATCCCATAATATTCCACGTAATAAAATCAGGAAACTCTTTAAAACCTCAACCCTAGTCATACATTATCAAGTTGGGCCGTTTTCTACACCATTTGGCGCAGCTTAGCATCGATTTTAATTTGTACTCGTTCGCATATCGTGATATCGGAACGGCTTTATTCGGAATCACGTAGTGTAATACGCGCCCCAGTAACGCGATTCGCACGGTCCGCTTATCGCGCGCGAAAAGCATTTTTATTATGTTTTTACTTGAAAATATTTAGCTGCTTATAGGGTTTTATAGAAATCAATAGGTTCGGTTATTGAATGTTAATGAATTCTGTGGGAAAAACGATTTAAGAATAACTTGAGATGATGATAAAGTCACAAAAAACTTTTGAAGTCTCGTGTAATAGAGGACGAGCCTATTGCCAATAACACTTTGTCTGAGTCGGGAATCGAACCCGCTCAGCAGTCGCTCTTGCGACCACTAGACCAACGAGGCAGTGAAAAAGGAATCAATAAAGTAACAAAATTCTTAAAAAAAACGTTGTTTTGAAATAACTACACAATGTTCGACAAAAACACAAGCTATTAAAAACGAATTCATCTTCACCACTCACACTTGCCACACACGCAGCCGAAAACTTCAAAAGTTTGTTTATTACAGCATTTACAGCTCAAAGTAGCATTCCTCTAATTGCGACCCCAATTGCAACAAGATTTAAGTACATTCCACAAATAAATTCTATTTATAAACCCGAGTACACACTGTAGCAAATAGGCCAAAGTTATAAATAGGTGCTATAGCAACAAGTGGTATACACAGGCCACGATACTGGTGTTTGGCTATGGCTCGCCTTATTTGGTCGAAAGCGCGGCCAGTGACATTTTAGATGATATAATTTGGACTGGTTCGAAATCAAGGCCATAGGCACATTGTCTGTGTGTCTGTTGGTGACTGTACTTTTAAAACTTGTGTGGTCGGTTGTACATTTGGACAGCTTGATATCTATAAAAGGAACAAATAATCGCATTAAAGAGGGTTAGTTTTTTAGTGTAAGATAATCTTATTATATCATAATAAAAAACTAAAAATATTTTTTCTCTATATCACTTAATGGTCAGTTAGAATTGTCATAACTGGCGAATGTTACTTACAATTAAGAGCGTATGCTACCTCAGATTAGCAACCCTATTTGTGGTGGTTCAAACTTCGCTTGAAATACTAAGTTCTAATCAGCTTGCACTACAAAGCGGTTGTTACGTCTTTCGCTGCGGCCGAATAGTGCGAAATTAGTGGTATTTTGCGATTTGCAAAATATCTATTGATTGGACTAAAAAAGTAAAACACTATGACTTTAGTATGTTGCTTGTAGAATTATTTGGCAAAAAAATCAGAACGATGACATGTATTTTAGTATGGTTTTTACTCGTTAAAAGAAATTTTTAGAGGTATCTTCGCGATTTTTTTCTATCGAGCAAAGTTAGTTGTATTATGTTTTCACAACACTATGGCACTAGCATATATCCTGAAGAATATCATATATTTTTCTGATGTTGATTACTGCAGTGAATCATATACTTTTACGCATTATAAAACTCGCGTTTGAGGTACCATAAGCTTCTGCCTAACCCTTCGAGAGTAACAGCCATGACGTATATATGGACATAAACCAACGATAATGATAGATTTTAAGACTAAAAAACTCGCATCTAGGTCGAGTTACAATTCCTTTTCAGACACGTATATCCGCGGTTATACGATCTACGTGCGGTTAAAATTTCACGTTGCGTTTCAAGAATTTTTTCTAGATAGGTATTGGATTTTATGAACGTATAATAATATGCATGAAAATTGATAGCAAAAGATCGTATTGGTCAGATATTCTTCCTTTTAGTTTTATTTACTACCAAATGAAACTGCGAACGCGTTATTCATTGTTATTTACTTTTCGTCCTACCTTTGATGGTATTAGGTATAGAGATATTTATTTGAGTAACGCGATTTTCCTTTTTCCGTGAAAATACTATTCGAATACGTTAAGTTTTCACAAGGGTTTCTAGCTTTCCAGCAGCAACTTCCAACTATCTTTAATTTCTTGCCAAAGTATAAATTCAAAAGCGAAATATTCTCGACAAATTAACTACCGGCATTGTTCCTATCTTATATTCCATCGCTCAAAGCGCCAGCCTTCCTAAATTCGGTCTACAGACCTCTGATCCTTTGGTACAGAAATATCGGTATATTTTCCAAGTAGACGGTACAATTTGTCGCTGCAGTCCATTCCGGTTCCCGCCATATCTTTGTGGAACTTCATAAAATATTACATCGGTCTAACGATGTCGGCTTCTCATCTCAACTTGCAAATGAGATGTTTTAACTATTATAAAGTTGTGTAGGTAATTAGGTATGCAACTTGGTGTTTGCATTTTATGTCTGTTTTCTTCTGATTTCTACATTTAAGAAAAAAAAAACAAATATTTAAATATCTTCGTAAATGTTATTTTTATTACTATGATTGTGACTTTTTACCTGCATCTACCAATCTACGTACCAATCGACGCACGGGACCGGTCAATGTGGCGACACTTAGGGGAGGCCTATGTCCAGCAGTGGACGTCTTTCGGCTGAAATGATGATGACCAATCTACACTGGACCCACGGTGGTGAATTATAGCCCATTCCCGCTCATAGAGAGGAGGACTGTGTGTGTCCCAGCAGTGGGAACATTGTAAAGGCCTATTATCCTTACTTGTGCGTTTTTTTACACAATAGTGTTACATATTCATATAAACGTAAGCTACACGTCTCATTATAGTCGGCTTACCAAAAATTGGTTCCGGAAAAAAAAGTCGGAAATTGTGCAAGTCACACTATTTATCTGGGTGTCGTATCGAGTTTCATCCCTTACCTCCCCCCCCCCCTCTAGCCCTCCCGAACAAAGGGTCGTAATTCTGCTTACGAAAAACCCCTAAACCGTCAATATCGTTTTTCGTTGTACAATTTGGGTTTATTTGGCGTCGCGTTTCGTTTGTTTGCAAACTTTCAAGTTGCTTGCTCAAATATTGGCTCAGGAGGTCAAGGTTGGCTGTTTAATATGCCCATAAGGTCGTCCACGATGTGGATATAGAATTAGTGGCTTTGTCGTATACGTTAACTAGGGACAGGGGTGGGTAATCAAGGATTTATTGCTGGGTTTGGTTTGGGGATACGTTGGGACAAGATCATTATTACCTTTCCCCAACTATTTTGATCGACTTGCAGTCTATCAGGATACAGCGTAATACCAATACTATACCCTAGCGTCTTTGACTTCTACAACCCAGTTACTCGGTAGCACCATATCCCTTTGTAAGACTATTGTCTGACTTGTAAGCTGTGATATGCAAACAATTCAAAGAGGGGATGTTACAGCGTTATTCATGGCGTATATTCATCCCTATGTATGTGTGACATCAAGACAGTTTAAGTCAATACATCTTACTCCGAATCTACCAGCACTTTGATCTCCCAGTCTCGAATAGCTCTTGCATTGAGAACTAGCCTCTAGCCATACACACAATCAAACAGTACATGTATACAACATTTCATACATGAATAGAATTGGGAGTCCTCCTAAGTCCTCCCTCTGTCGCGTACCAATCGATCCTATTCGATACCATTATTTTACGGGTTTCGGCACAAAAAGCCCCCTTTATGCCCATGGCAATAGAATTTCCTCTCGCCGCTAACTTTCACCTTTTCTTTTAAGTGCTAAAAGAAAAACTGTTTGGAGTGGGGCCAGAGATTTGCGACGCTTTTATGCCAATTTCAAAAAGTCCAGTGAAGTAAGAAACTATTATCGAAGTTGCAATTTCAATTCTAGATTAGTTTTTCGGGAGATTTTCTTAATTTTCCTTTGTTTGTGTGGATTAAGTTTCTTGGTTAACGGTCGTATTTTTGTGCATAAAAGCTGTGCCCTAACAGCGAAAACAGTTATTAAATACATTCTAACTAGTGACCCGTCCCGGCTTCGCACGGGTAATAATAATAATAATAATAATAATAATATTTTATTCACCAACCAGTTACAGATCATCATCACGAAAACAATTAACAAATGTTGCAATTTCTGTACAGTAATTTATACAACCCTGCCTCTTAAACTAGGTTAACCTGTATTTTAAGAGACAGTGTTCGGCCGAGCAGTTCCTTAAACATTAGTTTACAACAGGTGAAGGTGCAAAGATTATTCATTATAATTGTTATAGAAGTTACATAGATTGGTTGTGTGAAGTGTGAGTATGCGTGTGTGTGTATGTGTGTGTGTGTGTATGTGAGTGTGTGTTTGCGTGTGTGTGTGTGTGTGTGAATGTTTGTGCGTGTATGAAATGAAGTGCAAGTACGAGTTTTTGGTTGGGAGATATAGTAATGTATGTCCTTTTAATGTAAGTGTATGTTATGCAGTATGTATCAATGTTATTACTTGATGTATGTGAGTAAAGACTCCGTGTAGGCATAGTCCTTTTGTAGTAGCCACTCCGTTACTTTGGGTTTTAGTTTGTTTGTGTTTAAATTTATGATATTTAATTGTGAATTAATTTGTTGGTAAATGTGTGTACTTAGTGTGTAGAATTGATGCGTTGCAAAGGTGGTTTTATGCTGGGATCTTGGAAGAAGATTTACTCGCTTGTTTGGATTTGGCGGAGGCAGACACACATGTGTTCTAAGAAGTGTTCGGAGCACATAGAGTTGCCGTACTGTCAGAACTTTGCAGTCAGAGTACAATTCCGTAGTTGGGTATCTGTAGGGTTTTTTGATCATGACTTTGAGTATGGCTCTTTGCGCTCTTTCCACCTTCAAAACACCGGTTTTTATAGCACCGCCCCATGCAGTTATGCAGTAGCCCAGAACCGACTGACAAAGAGCACAATAATAAGATACTGAAACCTTCCTCTTGAATCACTCTATCTATCCGCATATCCGCATCTCATTTTAATGTTCCCACTGCAGGAATACAGGCCTCCTCTACGAGTTGGTATTGTTATTGTTGTTAATTTGTGTCAATTAACATATTTTTTTACTGATTTAAAATTTTATTGTTTGTATAGTCGACCAAGAAATTGGTTTACCACTCTAAGGTTGAATATCATTTGCACGTACAAAACATCAAGTGCTATTTTCACGTCAGAATCTGTCAATCTGTCATCCTTAGCGAATAATTATGTTACTGGGAGATGTCATCAAAAGTGGTAAACCAATTTCTTGGTCGACTATACATGAAGGGAAAAATTACGAAGTTTTTGTAGTTTTTACCTGCCCTCGTGGAAAAAAGGTGTGAATATAGGTATATGTGGGTATGAAAGGTAAAAATCACCTTTCCCATTGATGTCGTCTCCACGTTTCCCTACCTTCAAGTAGGCACTTCTAAAACTCCAATAGAAAGCTCATATCCAAAGGCCGACTTCGTAATAGGAATTCTTGAGAAAGTAATTAATTTTTCCGCAAATAATTCTCGTTCGGAGGAATGTTTTATTAATTTTCTATTTGTCTTAAGCCTCGTCTTATTGATTCTAGGTTTAAGTTTCAGACAAACTGAAAGCTGCTTGAAAACTGCACTTTGATGCTTCAATGGTAGTTTAAATGCCCGTCGGGGCTGCGGATTATCGAAAGAGATGACGTGGCCTCGGCACAAGGGCGAAGAAGGAACATGAGTTGGTTTTTAGTCAGTAGAAGTCTGACACTCCCCTTCGCTCTGCCCAAGAGCGGGAGGGGTTATTTGATGATTTTCCACCCACCAAAAAAAAAAGGGTAGTTTCATTAAATATCCCTATAAAAACATTAAATTGTGATGTTTAATTGAAACTACATTTCTTCAATCTAATTTTAATTATATTGTGCCAGTTATACTGCCTCTTTGGTCTATTGGTCGCAAGCGCGACCGCTGTACTTGAGGTCCTTGGTTCGATTCTCCGGTCGGGCAAAGTGTTATCGGGTTTTTTCATCAGGAATTTCTCAGTAGCAGCCACGGAGTCTGAATTTATACCCAGTTGATGGCAATAGGCTCGTCCCCTATTACATGGGATGATGGGATTTAAACTTTTGAGCGCCACAGTCACGTATAAACGACAAGCCGAACAAGCAAAAAAGTACCTTAAGTCTATAGAGTCGACTTAAGGTACTTTTTGGCTTGTCGTCTGTGGCGGTCAAAAGGTTAAACATAACTGGTAAAAACGTGGGTGTACACCTCTGCCTAGTCTTTGTGTTGTGTTATGTTCAATAATATTTAAATTAACTTATGCCTGTACTAATATGTCTACTACTTATATTTCATATATTATGTTCCTATATCCTTTCAATTCTAACAATTGATTTCTTTTCTTCCAGGTAAGTAGCTGAGTAAACCGAACAAAGAATTGAAGAAAGTTAATCTGCCAAAACGAGACCGTATGTAATTTATTCCCGAACATTTTTAATAAGGAATCTCTACATGATCTTGTGCGTTAATATTATACTGGATTCGGAAAAAAGATGAGGTATGACGTCACATAATCCCGTCGGGGGCTTATTCAATTAAAAAAAATACGAATCGTCGGAATTTTGGGATCCCATAACACGAAAGTGTGAGTCCCATAATAATGAGGTTGACTCATGGAGTTTCAACCCCACCGGTTATAAAATACTGCGTCCTTTAAACGTAAAAAAAAACTCCTAACCAAAAACGAGAGCAAGCGTAAAAAGAAGAAATAAAATTCTAATTTTAAAAATAGACCATAAACCTGTTTTATTTCGCCGTATTCGAAACTCGAATAATTAAAAGAATAACGTTTCAAGGGCCATTATTCATAAAAAAAATTCTTCATTACTAAAGTGCCTGAACTTTTAATTATCCATCAATTAAATTTTAAATTAAATAGATTGTTTATGTTTATAAACTTGGTGGAATTCTTTCAATATTGCTTCGCTTAGGGTAAAGTTAGGAACCTCATTTTCAAAGTTGTAAATACCGAACATCTCATTGATTTGTGAACGCATACTTTTAAAATTTAATTTGGGGTTCATCAATAATGTTAGTTTGGCAACTATTTGTTGTGTAAAGCATTGAAAAGCTGCTTTTATTTGAAATGTTGAAGTTTGAGCAAACAATGCTGATTTCTTGTTAACGGATCAAGATTTTATAGTCGACCTAATCACGATAGTAAGTTGTCAAATTGTTTTTGAAACTGTTTGATAAATTGCTACTAAAGAAGATAGTTGAAGACAGTTCAGCAAATACTGTCAAAGCTTTTTAGTGACCTTATTGAAAGTCGAAGTAATTACGTAAAAACTTGCACAGTTACTCAAAAACCTATCAAAACTCGTTTCAAGCTCCAAATATAGAAAAAATAAATCGCGAATTCTGCAACAAAATTCACAGCTATCCTTCATAACGAGATTATTCAAATCTGAGAGAAATATTTCACGTCATTCGATTCCGTAGGGAATGGAATTAATCCCTATTTATTGGGATATCTGAAAAATTCTATATGTTAAAGACAAGTTAAGCAGAAAAGGTGCCTGGCAAATCCTCTGGCAGTGATGACAGGTGGCGGAACACGGTGTCCCTTAGTAACCGATGGTACAAGTCAAAAGCGTCTCGAACGTTCTCAGCATTCATTATTTTATAGCGCCTTTGTAATTATTTTTTATTCCGACTGTACCTACTTGACGCTTTCTTACGTTAAATGAAAAGAAACTAGAATAGCCAAGACGGTAGCGAAATCCTTTGTGTGTTTTCAAAAGATTTTTTAAAGTTTGCTCAGTCAGCTGCGAAATGTAGGCAAAGTTGAATGAATGAAAGAACTGCCGTTTTGTCAGTTGGAAGTTGTAGTCAAGAGGAACCTGTTATTGCTAGTATTGTGTTCGCGATAAAACTTGTGATTGCAGAATCAAGATTTTCAGGATTAATTCTGTAACGATTTTTTTTAAAGGTGATTTTTGAACAACCCAACAGTTTCTCAAATAATACCCATCTTAAGGATTCATCTCATATAGTCACGGCAGGTGGAAAAGATCTACTAGAAAACCAATTGTTTCTGCCTTTTTGGCCATTTGACAGAATTATATCCTGACTAAAATTCTGTCATCAACGCGCAACCGGTTACAGACAATCCACAGCGTTGCCTCTCCTTAAAAGTCTTCAAACTAGAGACAGATTTTTTATACCGCCCGTGATGGGCCTCTTATTTGACTTGATAATTATGACCTCGAGAAAAAAATAAAAAATGGGCACAGGCCTTCTGTCTATGAGAAGATATGGGCCATAAACCACAACCACGGCCCAGTACGCAAATCGCATAAAAATCCATATTTATACTGTGTCGCTAGTCGTAGTAAAATCGCTATAATCTTTCACCTTACACAGCCCAGCAATTTAAGTAGGCAGAAAATTAATGTCCCTTTCGATATCGCTGGAGCGGAATCTATTTCATCCTCTATTCTCGCTTTGAGCGTATTTTATTTACGGGTGGAGCTTATATTAAATCCCATTCCGGGTAAATAGAAGAAGGTAACTGCGTGACGATGATCTGACGCCATTTTGGGTCCAAACTTTCTGATTGGTCTTGATCTGATGAGTCCTTCGATTATCAGAAGAGGGATATTTTTTTTTCTTTGTATTAAGTAGTTTTGTCAAACGTGTTCAATATTGTAATATTAGAATTATTGGTGGAGAAGGCATCGTCTTATTACACGACTGCCCCAAAAAAAAAAATGTTATTTTATCTTACTTATCTACACTAATAATAAATAAGTCAAGATTTTTTGTAACGAACGAGTAATCTCAAAAAGTAATCTTTATCCAATATAATGCTATATTATCTAAATCCATTATTAGAATGGACATAAGCTAGAATGAAACAGAACCTCTCTAGCTCTTTGTCTACCTACGGCTAGACTCTTGACAAACTAGATTGTCAGTTTTTGTTAACATAATGATTGGGATATTGACCTCTAACCTCTAAGTTATTAATATCATAGTTCTGTATCATTATATAAATAAAAGCTTCTCGAACATATCATTTTCTTAATGGAACTTACTTTGACTGTAAAATGCAATTACAGTCAATTGAAAGGATGACTTGCTGCACATTTCTACTGCGTTAGGACTAGAACAGCTAACACAGGATGTTCTTTGTTGAGAATTATTTTTAAACGAGATTGGATTTTTTTTTTCAAAATGCTTTTGTCATTAGTCCGTGTCAGTAATTTGATAATTCAGATTAAGTTTTTTTATTCAAACTTTATAGTGTAGACATTGACCTGTCTAAAAAAGTTACATATCTTAACAAATAAAGTTTATTTTTGCAAAGCATATCCGGGTAAAATTGAAAAGTATGTTTTGGCTAAGCATATCCGGGTAAAATGTAACTTAAGTTAGCAAAAATAAAGTCAATTTCTGCTCAACACATCCGGGTAAAATCGCCCAATTCTCAGTAACCCGACTTCTATACTACACACTTTAAACTCAAACCAATTACTGTGCCAATCATACAAAGATTCGTATCGCCAAAACTTTCGGTACCCAACAGTTGGCAACACAATGGAAGTAAACTACCCTCCCTGATCCCCGGGCAGCAGGGTTGGCATGTTTAAAACAAGTTGTTTAAAACATGTGTTTTATACAGTGTTTAAAACAGTTTCAAATAAAACATCGTTTTTTATTAGCAAATTTTAATTGCAAAAATAAATGAATACTAGTTATTTTTTTCCTTATTTTTTTTATTTAATCAACTTTAACAATTTTTATTATAAAACGACCACGACATTTATTATTTTTTATAAGTAGTTTAAAAACTGTGACAAGTTTTGCAGCTTTCTCGTTACCAAGTTTGTTTCGTACACACGGCTACACATCAAGCTATACAAAACCAGTTAATCTTGGCCTCACTTTACTAGATCTTTTCGCACAATGAACGATCAGATTATACTGGTTTTGTATAGCTTGATGTGTAGCCGTGTGTACTTATATAAGAATGCATAAATCCAAATGTTTTTGTGTGATTGTGAAATGAAAAATCAGAAAGAAAGTCCGCTATATTTTATACACTCCGTAGGTAAAGTCCCCCGGGGAATTCCCAGAACTTTATTTGTTTTGGGTATTCCCCTTATTTTAAGACAAGTTTAGGTGATTTCCCTACTAAAAATCAACGTCAGAACATACAGAATGTATTGAATTAAGATCAATTTTTGTCATGCAGTTTTTAAAATAGTATAAAAGTGAATTATATAAGGCTCAATCAATTAAAAATGGATAATAACTAACTTAGGAAAAAAAACAAAAAATACACCTGTTTAAAACATTTTTAACTGTTTGTTTTATAAAATGTAAAAAAAACTGTTTTTTTTCCAACCCTGCCGGGCAGGCACGTGACCACCCCTTGATTAAATACCATGATTACACATAAGGGATGCTGACGTCACACGTCGATGCTCCACGAATAAGTTTGTAAAGGTGTGCCAATTTTTTTGGTCCGATTCGTATTTTTTTCTTTTGTTACTTTTGTAAAGGGTTCGGTGAAATGAAACAATTTGCGAGATTAATAGAATATTTTTCCAATGAAATTATGAGAATACTTACGAGTTCGATGGTTCGTCAGAAAAATACGGGACAATTAATTAGCGATTATTCAAATAAAATCTTATAAGTATCGAGGCATCAAAAACAAGGAAAACATCAATTCTTTTCATGGCTTTGATGTAAACAAACAGCTCGGCATAAAAGTACTTCAAAATAATATAATAATAAAAAAGAATTAAAGCTACCGAACTGTACAAAATAGAGCTTAAGTAAACACCCCCTTTCAAAATCATCCCCTAAACAGGCCACGTGTCATGCAAAGCTGGGGTGCGACTGAGGGGTGCCTAGCGAAACCAATTTGCCTTTTGTATTCTATAAGCCTAATATGTCCGTCCCTTTCACTCTCATTATAAAACTCCCAGGTGTGAAAGAGATGCAAATTTAATCCGCCATTCTAAGAGGGTTGGGAAGTAATAAAGATGTCCTGCGCTTGTGTAGTGAAAAATGTTATTAGATACTTTAAATATAGTGGCATTAAGCACTTTTTGCCTTGTCATGCAGCTGTAAATTATTAGCATAATACCAAAAAAGTGCTGTTTTAATTAAGCGTTTTTTGGATGATTCATAGAGGTTTGTAACGCATAAGCCTGGTATATTCATTACTCTTTCATGTACAAAACATGGGGCAATTAATTGGCTAAATTAGGTACATGCTTTTTATTTAGGCCATTGGATGTTTTTCTTCCTAAACGAAATAGAGGAAAATGACCGGCCTTTCATATAAAAAATACTGGCTCTAATGAGCTTCGGAAAAATGGAGCCGATATCGTCAGCACGTGTTCGTGACACCCTGTATACAGCTTGATGGGTGACTAAGCAGAAAACTGTCGCCGTAGCAAATTGCATCCCGCCTGTATAGCGAACTGTCGTTACAACTTGTTCACTCGTTCATTTGTTCACTGTTTCAATTAAAACATTCCACACAAACACTTTCAAATTCGGAACGTTAATTGGTCGTCAAAATGCGCGCCAAAAGTGACAGTTCGGAATCCAAAATGGCGGTTAGAGCGTTATTTAAACGGTTTAATTTGTGCCATTTAATCTCACCCCTCGGTTTTAAATTGAATAATTGGTAGATAGAATGCAATGTCATTTTCCTTTCGTGGAAGGAGCTTGTAAAAGAAAATTATTGTGGGAATCCTTTATCCTTCAATTCTTTGTTACCGCTAAGAGCTATTTCATTATCTGCCTAGCCTTTTCCAACTTTGTTGGGTACGGCTTAAAGTCTAACCGCATGCAACTGAATAAAAGTATTTTACATGGAGTGACTGCCTATGTGACCTCCAAAACTTATTTCGTACTGGGTAATACGATACCCTTTAGTAAGACTGGTTGTCAGACTTTCAGGATACTGACTATTTATAACACCAAAGATCTATATGGTAGCCGAGACTAACGGCTCAACATGCTTTCCGAGGCGCGGAAACAACACAGTATGTAAGAGGTGGTCACCCATCCAAGTACCAACCTAGGCAAGCAGAGCTTAAGGTGGATGTTCCAGGGTAGCCCGCGAAATTCAAATTTTCTAACGTTTTTAGCGATTTGCAAGAATGACCTTATCCTCATTCTTGACAGTTACATGAACTTGGAGGGATGTAATGATGATTTTAATGATTATAATTCTGTAACTGCATACGTCTTACAGCCGCGAATCATATTTTCACTAACATACAACCTAGCACTGGCCTGCAAATCGTTAAAAACGTAAGAAAATTTGAATTTCGCGGGCTACCCTGGAACATCCACCTTAACAAACCACGAGCTCCTCCTACCGAGCCATTTAATGAGCAATATCTATGTTCAACGCAGTGGTGTCTGTAATAAATAAATTGCTTATTACAAAGGGCGTCGGTTTAAAACATAAAAATGTAATATAACTGCCTTGTTGTGGGGTTCCTCTGTTGTATGCAAATTGAAGGTTCTGTAGACGTTTTCATTACTTTCCGTTTACGTGTTCAGAGTTGGCAACTCTGAAAAATATTTCCCCATTAAGTTTAAGTTACGCCTAAAATTACTACAATTTCTTGAAACTCCACTTAAAAAATACTTTGATTTAAAATATACTATTATATTCTTTATTTATATACCTGTACAACTTTTAATACTTTTCATAAAAGTTTTTTTTCTGGTTCTGTCTTTTTAAAATCATATGTATTGATAAAAATCCCCAATTTACTTATTTACGCCCTAAATTAAAGGGGGAAAACCCCCATGTTGGCAACACTGAGCGTGTTTAGTAATTATGCTGCATTCACCGGGGAGAGTAAGGGGCGCTTTGTAAGACATCTTCAGTTGAAGCATAGCCTTAATTTATTAATTTTTCATGAAATGCAACACTTTCACGCTTTGAAATGAATTTCGCGTGAATTTCGTGAAAATTACACGTGTTTTATGATGTCTGAATAGTTGTTTATTTCTAAAAAATTAGTCGTAAAATTTTGAATTTTTACACGAACTGCTAGAAGAACATAAAGAAGTCAATATTCTAATTCACTTTTCATATAAATAGCTGTGGATTTATTACAGTTGTTTTCTAGCAGACACAACATAACATCACACCTGTAATTTCCAAAGGGCTAGACAGAGGTGCACCCATAAGTACACCTATGTTGAACCTATTGCCATCAACTGGAACCAAATCCGGGCTCCGTGATTCCTTCTGAGAAATTCCTGAAGGAAAACCCAATCACACTTTGCCTGACCTGGGAGTAATTGGCTTCCAGTCAGCCTATCTGACCTCCACCACGCACTATACGGTATGCTATCTTTACTATACGGTATGCGGTTTAATGCACAGGCATTAAGGCGAGGTTGCAGTACTTTGTTTTTATGTACGCACGACCTCGCCCCCCGCCCTGCCGCGCGAGCGATATAATGCCTAAATTTTGACTGTTTTTTGCTTCTTGGAGAAAAACTATAAAGAAATTAACAATATGTTTTATTTATTTATTTATTTAAACTTCTCGCACACAAAAAAAGGTACAAAGGCGGACTTAATGCCTTAGGCATTCTCTACCAGTCAACCAAGGGTGGTGTAGAGATTAGATGGCAGGTGCTCTTTTCAACATTTACTTCAAAATAAAAAGTTCTATCTATTGATATAACTTTTATATAAATTCATGATTAAATGTTTTAGCAGTACACGTTTGAAATTGTGATTTAGAGTCATGTTTGATAAAAAAAGTATCGAGCCGATCATTCTAAATCGCGTTTCTATCTTTACGATTTATTAGAGAGTATGTTCAATTTTTATGTAATGATTTTTATTTATTAAAAAACTCGTATTTAGTTCGATTTTTATAGGTTCAAAAATCTTAAAATTACTGCAACCCCGCCTTAAACAGGTAGCATACAGATATCTTTACTGATCCCAAATCTAGTTCTCTTAAGTCTTCAAAAACAAAAAAATTAAAATATTAGTTTAGTTATCTCGTTACAAAACTTCACGCTATAGATCATTATAATACAAAATGGATCGACTTGGATGAATTCATTTAAACTTCGTGTACTGCATAAGCCCGTCAGTTTTTGTTCCACTAAATTATTCATGAGCCAAGACATGCCCGCGGCTTCGCCTGCGATTTTCATCTGTTTTAATCTTGTTTTATGATGTTTTTTCTGTTGTGATACTGTAATGAATAGATTATAGGCTAAGTGAAGTAAAGTTTTAGATATTTTTATTTGCATCTTGCTTAGTGAGAATGAGAAGTGTGTTTGGAATGCCTTGTTGGTCTAGTGGTCGGTTCTATTCCCAGATGGGACAAAGTTATTCCGCCTCATTACAAAAGGTAGTTAAACCTGGTTTAACTTAGACCTGGTTTATATATGGGACTGTGCATGCTGTCACTTTCTTTTGAATATTATTGAAGTGAGACGTCATGCGAGATAAACCAAGTCTAAGTTAAACCAGGTTTAACTACGTTTTGTAATAAGGCGGATTGGGTTTTTCCATCACGAATTTCTTAGTAGCAGCCTCTGAGTCCGGATTCTTGCCCGGCTGCTGGCAATAGGCTCGCCCTATTACATGGGACTTAAACTGGCAAAATGTGGGTGCACTAATGGATACCTACACCTCCCTTTAACCCTTCGGGAATAACACGCATGTATGTATGTAAATTCTAAACCGAGCTATTCATTTAACCCTCAAATACTGACATATACTGACACACCTTCGCACCCCATCGGAATTCCTGAAAAAAAAAAAAAACAGTTAAAACAAACCCCGTGCCCAAACAAACACCCAGTACATGAAGTCACTTAGAACTCTATAAAGCGAGGTCGTCACCACAATTCGTGTCACGTGGTGTATAAACAAGGCTGTGTACAGACCGACGCACCCTAATGATCGCATTACAATCGATACATAGACGGACACTACGTAAATTGTTAACGTGGACAACGCCCTAATGTGTGGTGGAAAAGTTTTTATTGAGTACTGAGTTTTTTTTTGTCTATGGTAGTTAGTGAAACTCTGGGATAATTTCTCTGTACAGTCACAAGGAAGAATAAATGTAAATACTTATAAAAATTCAAAAGCCCTTTTTGTTACGTTTCAAGCTTGAGAAGACTCATTTATTTATTTATTTATTTATTTATTTAAACTTTATGCACAATAGTGATACATAGGCGGACTTAATGCCACAAGGCATTCTCTACCAGTCAACCTTAGGGTCAAACAAGACAACATTGTGGTAGGGTACAAAAAAACAATATCAACTTTAATAAAAAAAATAAAATAAAAAAGTATAGGTAAGTATATAATAATAATATATATACTAATACACATATAAAAAATAAAATAAACTAATAAATATTTAAACAAATACCAAACTAAATAACGAAAAACTTGACGACTTATGACTCGACTTATAATAATTAAAAGCTATTTGGTCAGATTTAAATAGTGGCTACGTACTTTCCTTTTAAAAGTGAATTTGCTTTCAGCTTTTTTAATACCAAGGGGTAGCGCGTTCCAGAGTTTTATAGATGATATAGCGTAAGAATTTGACAAAAAACCAGTGCGGTGTGAAGGAATTTGGAGAATGAGGTTTTTGGAAGCTCGAAGACTACGACTATGACAACTGCCCAACACCTTGAAATAAGTTTTTAAATAATCGGGAGCACGTGGATCGTTTATAATCGAGAAGAGCATGCAGAGAGATCTGAGGGACCTCCTGAGTCGGATAGGCAGCCATTTAAGCTGAGAACGGAAGGATGAAATATGATCGTATTTACGAAGGCCAAAAACAAAACGAATACAATTATTGAGAAGTCGATCCAATTTATTTAGAAGTTCTTGGGATATATCAGAATAACAAACATCAGCATAGTCAATAATGGGAAGCACAAGGGACTGAACCAAAGTGAGTTTCGTGCTAGATGGGAGAAAATGCTTGAATCTATAGAGAGACCGCAGTGAAAACGTGACTTTCTGACTCACCTGAGCGACGTGTTTTTCCCAACTCAAACTGCTGTCAATGTAAAGACCTAAGTCCTTTACGTGGGGTGACAGAGAAATGACTGAATTCCCGTATATCAGTGGCACAAGTTGGTTAATGCTCACATTCCTCAAATAGTACGAGCTACCAATGAGGATAGCCTGACATTTTTCGACGTTAACCAAGACCCCAAATTTGCCAGACCATTCTTCGATAGTACGAAGATCAGCATTGAGTGCTGAAATGCAATTGTCCAGGTTGGCAATGTCTGATTGAGCATACAGTTGCAAGTCATCAGCGTACAGATGGTAAGAGCATTTGAGAATAGCAGTAAGAGAGTTTATAAATAAAGAAAATAAGAGAGGAGAGAGTATACCGCCTTGTGGGACGCCAGTTACCAGGTCGCACCAGTCAGAGCGATTCTGATCAGCACGCACTGCCTGCTGGCGACCACGAAGATAAGATGAAAACCAATCCCGTGACAACGATGAGACCCCAATTTGCGACAGTATGGCCAGAAGAATGTCGTGATCAACAGTATTAAAAGCATTGGAGAAGTCTATTAAAACCAATACCGTTAACTTCGAATTCTCCAGACCATCCCTAATGTCTTCAGTGACTTTAAGAAGAGCTGTGGCTGTGCTGTGACCAGGCCGAAACCCGGATTGGAAAGTGGACAACAGGTTATTTCTAAAAACGTAGGAGGATATTTGACTAAGGGCAACTGCTTCTAGGATTTTGGAAAGGAAAGGGAGAATGGAGATAGGCCTGAAGTGATTGACTAAACTAGGACTGGAGATTTTAGGAAGAGGAATAATGAAAGCCTTTCGCCAAATTGCAGGAAATACACCAGTCTGTAGAGATGAATTGACGATGTGGGTAATAATTGGAATCAAGTTCTCAATCATAAACGATAACATGGTACGACCGACACCATCACAACCCACCGCTTTAGACTTAATTGAATTGAAATATTTAAGGACCTCAGCGTTAGTCACGGGGGAAAATGAAAAAGAGTCAGGAGGAAACATTGGCTTGGAAGTAATGTCAAGGATAGTTGTATTCTTGACGTCAACTGCAAGCGTAGAAGATGTAGAAAAGTGATTATTAAGATCATCTAAAGGCAGATTAAGAGATACAACACTGGAGGGTGATTTTGCTATACCAAGTGATTTGAGAAACTTCCAAATATCAGCCGGTGAAGAGTTGAGGACATTTTCACAAATGTATCGGCGTTTAGATGCTCTTACCATCTGGTTGCAGCGGTTTCTACTCAGTATCATTTCGTGAAGTATGGCTACCGAAACGCTGTTCGCAGAAATGTAATACGTTAATCAACACACAACTTGTTTACTCCTAGGCAAAGATTTCTTTCTTACTTATCAGCCAGAGATTCCTCTCTAATTGGAATAATATTATTTTACTAAACAAGCAAGTATCTAATCATGAACATACACAAAAGTTCAAAGTATTTACAAATACAATCATAACAGAAACACCATTGTTATTTACAATTCCATAAAGCCACAGGTAGCGAGGTAGCGCCACAATAACAAAACAACGAAATATTTTACCGTTACGTCCAAATACATAACAATTCCTCCTCGTAAACAAACATAGGGAAAAAATAAGGACCCACTACTCACGTTTCCATACTCCATACCACAATTTCGAGTCCCTTAACGCAAAAAAATGGTACCTCTCCGTCATACAGGGGATTTCTTCCGAATGGACTCCATATACTACGTTAATAACCAACAATATATTATGATACATACGAACAAGTCAACGCACTCGCAACAAAATGATATTTTTCTTTTATTCCTCCATAAAAGTTGGACTATTCCTGTTTTCCCACATTTCCGACAGCCCTATGTGGATACGGGTAATTTTTCAACAAGTATTTGTGGTATACTGTAAGGGACTCGTAGACGTTAATTTTAGACAAAGACAGAGTTATATGTGAACACGAAAGATAAAATGAACACATTAAGTTAATTTATGTGTTGGGCATGTATTTCTGTAGTTATAGACGGTGGTAGTAAAAGGGTCGGTACAATAAAATATCACGAGGGGGGTAACATTATTGATGATTCTGAGAAAGTGTAATGTAGAAGGTAATATGTTGTTTTCCTGTACTTTTTGGGGATTATATCCATGTTCCAGGTATCATAATATATGTTTTTTTTTTTGTAAAAGCAACCTAGTCATTATAAGGTATGCTCTTAATAGGCAGATCCACAGTCGCTGTGGCCGAAATCGGTCGGGATCATATACATATATATATAAGGTTGATTATGAGAATGTGGCATTAATGATGAAACGACGGCAGTGGATAAATAACCTAGTAATGTGACCGTCCGACTACAAAGCCATAGGTCTCAATTTCGAACCTCTACACATACCTACCTCTGTTTTTTGGAATTCATTTGAGAGATATTTCTTGACGGCATATAAAGGCAAGTCACAGAGGCCCAAGGGCAGTATAAACCATGGTGTTTATACTGCCCTTGGGCCTCTGTGACTTAGGCATTTACCACACGATAAAGAAGATTTAAGCGAAAATCGAGAAAGGAAGAGGGCTAGGCTTACCTATTACTTAAACTTTAGTCTGGACACCCATCTTGCCTTTAGCCTTGCAAACATTTCACTTTCTTCTAAATAAAAAGTACTGTAAGCTGAATTTTACGGTCCCAAAAATATTTTTTTGTAATAAAAAAATAATAATGTATGTATGTTGTATGCATGACCGTGTTTAAATCATAAGAATGTGTGCTTTACAGGCTGTCGTAAAACACACTTATTGGGTGCTAAAGAATAATCAAACTTTGACCTCATTCTTAATATAAACGGGTTCGTGTAGTATATAAAACATTTGTGCTTTGAAAGTAGCATTGTACTGGCACTCAAATAAAAGGCAACTGTGGACAATACATATGTACATAACTTTAAATATAATACACGCAATTTTATTATATTTCGTTGCTGCTAGAGCGTTTCTCGGAAAGCTCAAAATTAGAAAAATAGGTATGGTTTTCATAAAAACTGTCGACTGAGAAAACTAATTTTAGAAATGCAAACAAATTGTGAAAATGTAAGGAACAAATAGATAATTTAATTTAACCTTTAAAGGTAAACATCAAAATTATTAACAATACAACCAGTAATTATCAGAAACACGACCAAAAACAAACTTTCCTCATAATAACATATAGTAGCATGTCACCCTCGAACAAACACACTCCAGAGTAAAACAGCCGAACAAAAGCAACATAGCAACTGCAACGAAACAAAATAATACAATCGCTTAATAATAAGCTTAAAAAGCGGCTGTAGTAATAATAATGCATAATTACGTGAAAGTGTGCCGTATTATAATACTTCTGAGCTTACGGGGGGGAATTTCGACAGCTGCGTGTGAACGTACATCTGCCGTAACGTTCGCGTTCAGCCCTAACAACACACACAGACAACACACACTCTCGCACCCTCTTCCCGACGCACACGCGTCAACACGAAGTGTTCGCTTGTACGCACACTCACACAAGCACACGCACTTTGCCGTGCACACAGGGTGTTAGTTTATTGTGCGACACTGCTTTCAGGGCCCGCCCGATAACATTTTGTTTTTACTTGTTGAACATTTGATGGATGATGGCGATGATTGATTGAGCCCTTTTTTCGAGCTTTCAATTGTAATAGATTTCATGAATGTTTTCCTTGCTTTTGTATGAGATTTCTGTTTATTTGAAATGAATCGAATCATTAATTTTATTTAAAGTAGTCAAGTTTCTTTGTTGGTTCGTACGGACGTATTTATATAAATCATGTAATGGAATACGTGTCTTCAGTATCAGGTTCTATCGGGAGAATATTATCCGTAAAATGTGTCCCATTTTCAAATCCCTTTTGGGGCCGAATGTAGACAATACAAATCCATACCCTGCTTCCCGACGACAATTTACATAACTCGTCAGTGGCAACACTGGCAACCCCTGTTGCAATTTAATCAGTTAATGTATTTGCTCCCGGCGCTGCCAGTTTTATAGACTGCAATGCGATGTTTAAAACGTTGGCTGATTGGCCAAATGTTGGTTTTGTAGTAAATTGAACAGATGGCAAACATTTGTACAACATTGCTGATGAGGGCTTAAATCTATTTGATGATAAAAAGGAGTTGGGAACGATTGTTGAAGGATTTCATGAATTCAGTTGATGTCTTAATCCAACAACTATCATCTCAATATGAACGATGTTATCAAGGTTTTTTTAACAATATTTGAGTTTAGAGTGTCCATGGAGTTTCTTGCCAATTCTGGATTTTGTTCACAATTCTAATAAATGCTTTGATTTTTATTTTGAACTTGTTTTGCGACCTAAACAACAACATTTCAAACACAAAACTTGGTTTATTCGCGCGTAATGACAGCAAAATCAAAACAAGCTACAATGAGCGAACAAAGAAGAAAGTCTAAAATTGAAATTTGAATTAATTTCCGACTCCGGAGACCACTCAAACAAATTTCTGAAGTTGCCAAAAAAATTACTTCTTGTATAAAAACTTTGTATGTATCAAATGTCACTAAGATAGGCGAAGGCAATTCAGTGAGTGCCATTGTCCGGATCCTTTATACAATTTTATTGGCTTTCTGTGCTATAAAACTTTGGACCAAAGGAATTCTTCCTAACAACCCCGAATGCGGGTTTCCTCGAATTTCTTGATACGATATCGTACAGCGTAATTCTTTGTTATTTTTTTATTGTAGCTGTCTTTTTTGTTCATTGTTGTGGTTTCGGGTTTTCCTTTTATCTTAAAACTTATTAGATGGATCATCGGATCAGGGATCTTGTTTGATTGGATTTTCTTTGTCTAATTTAAGTTTAACCGAGCCAAATAGAAGTTTCCGGGGAGGAAGGGTTGGAAATCAATTAAACCTTCGACCTAGTCTTAACTAAAGGGATAGGTATAATAACGGTTATTACGTCACTTCCGAAATTCAATTGGTAATTTCGTTAACTATATTAAAGACATTAATTTCAGGGACGTTTAAGCAAAACTGACAATGAATTGCCAAACTTTTCGATACTTCCAAAATATTTTCACTTGCTTCAATGAAGACTTCGTGACTTCAAAAATAGCTAAACCACACTTGAACAGACAAGATATAATAAAGAGGGAATGTAAGACACGTACCATTTCAGTCCATATAAATTCTCTACTGTAGTGGTTATCTAGAATATTTGCGGTATGCACACACTGCACACGTCTCGTCTGTAGCCGTCCTTATTCCATCGAACAGACGGTCAAAGAAACTATATTGAAGTTCGAGAACGTTCGAGAACATTGGAGAACGTTCGAGATCGTGTTTTGTTTCATAAGCTAGGACCTCTCAGTAGCAGGAATCACCTCTTTTGTTGTCAGAAGCGCAACTGCCATTTTGTTGCCATTGAGCTGATATAATCTTGAAGTTGCCTATTATGATACTTATTGACAGAGCGTTGGCCCTTTCTTGAAGATGACTTTGACTTTGTTCTGCATTAATGATCCAACCATCTCTTATTAATTCTGTCAAATTCGTTAACTAATCCCCGCAAACTATAATAACATAAACATTAACTAAACAAAAATGTACCAATCCACATTAAATTGTGATGGCCTTTGCTAAACTACGATGTGACTCTGTCTAAGGTCAGTTTAAGCTTTATGCACACATAAGGACCATACAAATTTCATAAAAGCAATCTCGGTCCATATTAAATCTGAATTTATTTTAAACGAGCTCAAAATTTAAAGTTAGCCCATCAAAAACCCTGAGAGACCTACTTGAATAAATTAGGAGCAATGAAAAGTTTTTTTTAGAACTAAAACATCCCATTAATAATAAAAGACAAAAGCTTTTGGCCGCACGCAATGGCCCGTCGAATATTTTAAAGATAATGTTAAAATATAAAAGTTTTTTAGCCAGATTATTTTGTTTTTGGGAAAATCTAAAAGTAACTTATTATTAGTACCTACTAATAACGCTGCATAAAAAAGATCCCAAAGACCTTTGACAGTTGTTACAGTTTGTCAGTGACCCGTAAGTTTGACAACCAGTCTTACAAAAGGGTACCGTAGTACCCAGTTCTAACTGGGTTGTGTGGTCATATAGGCAGTCGATCCATGTAAAATACTGGTATTCAGCTGCATCCGGTTAGACTGGAAGCCAATCAACATAGTTGGGAAAATGCTAGACTGATGATGATAATGAACGGTGCATAAAAACATGAACTTGTACGTCTCTTAGATAAATCTACTTTATACAGCTATTAATTGCATTTTTATATACATATAAAAGCTTATATTATCGTACCTGTAAGTAAACGTACACGATGAAAACCAACCCTCTGTTTTCTACCTAATAATAAATACAATATTCATCCAAGAAACCGCTTCGAATGTTGGCTATATTGCAGCAAGATTATATCGCCGCCCAACTAATATTGTACCATGTCACATTTTCCGGCATTTTGGCTGCAAAAGGTTACCCACCGGAGCGTATTAAAACCAAGCTATGTATAATTCATAAATGTGAAACGAACGAAATTTTCTTAGTTACTATAAAGTTCAGTATAGGGTTGTTGGGTACTGGGGTACCCTGTAATGTGCCGCTTCTGAACAAGTGGGGCGTTTTGTTACCCCATCTGGCAGCCGTCACGTTCGTCCTACGTGCCGCTTTACAGTTTAATTGACATTTGTTTTTGGTATCTACAGTACTTGACTACCTGTGTTACCTGAAATATTAATGTGAACAGTGTAAAAATATAACCTACATCAAATTAATGCTGGATGACTAAATACGACATAATTGTCCCTGTAACACTTAATTAATTTAACTGTTTTAATTTACCTTGTTAACCTGCATACTTTAAAAACGTAAAATGGAAAATTTATTCTCTCTCATTCCCTCTTAACTAATATAAGCCAAAAACGAACACGAAATAGCCCTCTGAAAGTTTCGGAGAATTCGAAGTAAAAAGACTGTGGGGTAATAGTGTACACTTAAAACGAAACGCTATAACCCCTTTTTAACTCGAGCAACTGGTACTACTACGCGCGACTGTACCTCGGACACGTACAGAGCTCGTTTAGCTTTAGTTTCAAAATAAAACTTACTGCAGTTTGATAGTTAGAAAAAAAACAACTGTAATGCAGTTGTATGCGGGCGTTTTATTTTGAACCGTATACTCTAATTTTATGATGCCTTATTAAACGAACGACATACAGTTGTTTTAGCATTTTATAAGACATAGCCAGTATTTCAATATCGATAAAGTTCAGTATTTCATAAAATACTTTACCATAAGCATCCATTCTTTTAAAAAGATTTGATCGGACCTGAAACTGCAATCCAGGGCTGTACAACGCTCACTGAACCGTAAAGATAGCACAACTGATCCGTACGGCAGTTTCTTGGAAAACTTCCAGACTGATATCACTGTTTTCTTGACAAAAAGGCGAAAAGCACTAATGTGTCTTTCACTTAAATTCTCTTCCGTAAAAGGCCTATGATAAATGCGCTATCAGTTTCCGTATAAAATATATCACCTCCCACGAAAATGTTGCATCCTACCTAAGGCAAAGATTTTAATCAATAGATTCGCTGTACCACATCAAAAAGTCAATGCATTGTCTGTCTCGCTCAATCATACTGAAAATCGTATGTATCGTTCCATGCAGAATGCTCTTGCTAGACAGTACTGCTGTGGACAGCTAACTCTTCTCAGTTTTAACAATAAAGTTAGGATTAATTAGAGTAAATACAATTTTTAAATTTTTATTAAAAAATGTTATACATTTCGATTTGAAGCCCTGACTCCTGTGCTAGGTAAGACCTGTGTATTTATCGCATAGGGTTCTCCTGTAATGGTAGATGCAAGTAGATATACTAAATAAATAAAAGTCTAAACACCTTTTCCAACGTCCAAAGCACATCTGTCGATTAAAATCTTAGTTGCAAGCCATACGTGTAGTTACGACAGTTCAGTTCTAATCACGTGCCATCCATAAATATTACCATCGACTTGGGACGATAAATCAGTACTATTATCGATATAGAGGCGTATTTAGGTTATAATGCGACCCGTGGGGTACTTTAATGCCCCATCTGTTCGCATAGAACATGTGACGGTTGTGCATTGGAGGTGGAGGAACACGAAAGTAGCTAACGATTTTGCAAGTCGGGAATGTGTTTTGATATATTTTTGATAAAAAATTTATTTATGATACCTAATCTATTGGCTATGAGTCTTACCAGTGGGTATCATACTATCCAGCACTAACCGGGATGTGGTGGTCAGATAGGCAGTTGCTCCAAGTAAAATATAGGTATTCAGCTGCTTCCAGTTAGACTTGCAAGAGCAAAAGATGATGATTCAAGTCAAAAAATCATCTTAATAAAGCGCTATTATTTATAAGTTCTAGCCGATCATTCATGAAAATATTTCCAAAGGCAACGTCTACCTTAAAACTAACTAAATTCTCTTGATAATATTCTGTACTTTACCAAAATCTAGTTGCCCCAGCTCTATTTGCGACAAAGATACATTACAATATACTTAGGTGGGTGCTTGAGATTCCTTTACATTTGACTAAGATATATTTCCAAGCAACTTACCTTAGAATTTATACTGTCATCTTATTCACAAGATATACGAAATGAGCTTACACAAATTCACAAGAGTCAGTACAGTCACTAGCAATAATATGTATACAGTTACTATAAAATAAAAAACATACTTAATACTCTTTTTTTTGGGGCAGTCGTGTAATAAGAAAATCTTAAAACATCGATTTTAACTTTGAGTTAAGACATTTATTACACATACTTGACATATATTTTGGAACTCATACTAATCTTTAGTATGAGTTCCAAAGTATAACTTTCGTCATCATCATTATTCTCCTGCCCTTATCCCAATTTATTTGGGGTCGGCGCAACATGTCTTCTTCTTCCATACTTCCCTATTTCTCGTCATCTCAGCAGTCACCTCCTTTCTAGCCATATCATCCTTCACACAGTCCATCTATCGTTTTTTTGGTCTTCCCCTACCCTTTAAGCCATCTATCTAGGTAAATTCATACTCAACATTTTCAAGTACATACATATAACATTCGTAAAAGCCTAAATATCACAAGGATAAAATCACTTTTAAAACTCCCTATGTGTAAACATATTAGTTCGGTTGACTGTACATGCCATTCGTATTTTTAAACATGTTTGAATGAATCTCATTTCGGTAATTTGACGTGATTTTCGCACAATACAAGCGCAGTTGAGGGTTGTTCAAACATGTCGTTTTGAGTGAAAATGTTATGTACAAAGTTACAAACGTTCCATTGACCTTTGTGGTAATGTTGGTGAATTTGATTTGAATGGAATATTTTGATGTTTGGATAAGTTGACTTGTTGTTCAATGCGATGAAAGGAGAATTATATTATCGAAATCGATGTATTTAAAGAAAAATTACACAAAATTCCATAACGCCAGTAATCCCCAAAGGGTTTGCCAGATGTGTATCTTATAGTACAAACACGTTTCGCCAGTAATGCTTAAGTTTCATGTAGGTATAGACTCCAATAGAAAGCATACAACTGGCACATGGCTTAAGGCCAGTAAACGTTCGGTCTAATCACTCCACGCTAAAGTTACCACCTTGTCAAACAAACCAAATAAAACTTCAATAAAGCTAGATCTTTACCCTATTAATTTACGATAACCTGCTAAGTCCGCAAGAATTTAAAAATTATTTCAATAGAAAACTCTTGTTTAATAATTATAGAAGTACTGGGGTAATGGTTAGCGTGTTGGTAACCGCATTGCAGCTATCTGGGGTACCAGTGTACCCCATTGGGACACACGGGGTAATAGCGTACAGCGTGGTACTGTAGTAACCTTAATTCAGTGATATTAAATTGCTCCGAGATATACTTAGTAGACCGTTTTGTACGAGATGCAAGGATATTTTTAAAGTGGATTTTGTATTATACGTGTTATGGTTTATATTACCTTGTTTGATCTTGTTACGGGTCGGTTTCTCGATTATTCTGAAGTGCATGAATCGGTATTGAGAGAATATTAGGCCTAAAACAGATTTCCCAATTTTAAGACAAGTTTTTATCTGAGGTTGTTGTTGCTGTTGTCCTTTAATTTGTTTTTGCCAAAGTCAAGTTAAATTCGCTGTATTATGTTTGGCCAAAAATTTAAACTACGCAAAAACTGAGGTATAATTTAAATTATGTTAGCAATTCACAAATTCTAGGTCACTTCCTTTACATGACATAGTTTTATTCGTAAACTCAAAATGTGCACATTTCACAAATTCCTGATTGCATTGCCACCGTTTTGCATTTAGCCCCAAACTGCACTAACTCATTTCTCGCAAAAACTATAAAATACATTCCGCTATGAAGTCTCAACACGACATTTTAAAATACACATTTCCCAAAACCAAGAAATCCTTTTAGCCAACCTTTGCAACATGAATTTTCATAAGACCGAGTGAAAATACCCTGTGAATTCCAGTTACGACACAGTGTTGCTTTACTAGGGATATTTAGGTCGGAAGTACTACCAGCTTTAGCACTGTGCGACACCCAGACGCCTGTGTAATTTGCCACAATACACGCGATGTATGGACAAACTTAAATTTTCTGACAGTCTCACCTTTCCGTGTACGTAATAAAGTTTGATTTAGCAAAATGCAGGTGTAATATCAACTGTGCTTTCATGTCACTTCAGTGGCATGTTCATGAAACATTCAGTTATCTTTTACATAATTTAAAACACAATTTTTACGTTCGTCTCTGTGTATGTTTGATATGGAAATTGTTGAGGGATTAAACATTGTTATAGTGTAATTACTCCGCTTTTTTCTATAATTACATGCTTTTTCTGCTATTTCTTTGTAATCAAGCTTTGTTTAACATAGAATTGCGTGCGGTATTGTCGCTAACTCATACAACTTCATGTATTAATACAAAGTAGTCGCCAATTTGTATGGCTGTCATGTCTTATAAAACAAGTTTTGCCTAAACATAGGCATTTATTTCTACGGAATGACATCATAATCAACGACCGGTAACTAAAAAAAACGCGTCTCCGGAAACGGGGCAACGCTATAAATCTACCAAACCGGACCTATTAGACGATTTTTATAATTTTACATGTGACGATACGAGAACGATACGACACAAAATAAACTGTGACATGACGTGTAAAGATCTCAAAGATTTCCCTGCCGTCTTGATTTTTCAATCAATTTCTAAAATATTCTCATATAAACTGACTTTCAACTTAAATCCTGTAAGTTGGTTTCTGGCGTTCCGTCCAAAATTCTGAAAGGGCCGAATATTTATAAAGTTTTTAAACAGAACAACATGTAAATTAATTCATTAGTCCAAACAATTTGTTGTTTATTTATAAACTTCTCAACTTCCGACTGAAAGTGTCAGAAACTTTTCACTTAAAATCCTTGTTCAAAATTCGGGTAACGTGGTCCTTAGGGATACAATAAACTGTAGAGCGCTCAGTTTTGGACTCTAAACTAGAATAAGCTGAATGCATAATTGCATGCAGCTATGTATTCAAGTAATTGTATTTCGGGCATTATTTCACCGTGCATTTTTTCAAGCAGTGATGGGATAAAGAAAGCAAAAGTAAATATTGGTCTCACACAGGTCAAAATAAATTAATAAAAAATTTACAATAAATCAAAAATATAAATAGTAAACATAAGAAAAGCTTAAAAATTAGACGTGCCAAGCCAAGGTCTGGTGGTGTAAAGTCATAGGTGAACCTCTGTTTTTCGGAATCATGTGCGTATTGTTAAAATGACTTGCTTCGGTGGAAGAAAATATCGTGATGAAAACTGCATGCCGGAGAGATATTTCTCGACGGCATATAAAGCCATGTCAGAGGCCCAGAGGCATGAAAAGTCTGACGCCAGGTTAAAGTCTAACCATACGATAAAGAATAAATATTTAAGGAATTTTATTGCAATGCAAACAGATATTTTTTTATTTTTTTTATTTTTTTTATTCCTCTCAAAAAGAGAGGAGGCCTGTGTCCCAGCAATGGGAACATTAATAGGTTGTTGATGATGATGATTGATGATTTATTTTATTTATTTATTAAAAATCCCTTAGAACTATCATTACAGATCTATATATCTAGCCGATTCTTGTAAATGGAGAACTTTATACATACATAAACTCATGCTTTTTATCCTTATTAGTGAGGTTTCCGAAGAGGTCAGGTGTATTGTACTCGCAACCTTGTATGTCCAGATGAATGAACGAGGACGAGGCGCAAAAGAGAATGTAAGGATAGCAGGTGGCATTCTGTGGTTTCTGCCTAGCCTACACCCATGGGAAAGGAAGTGTATGTAGACAATGTATTTATAGTTCAGATAAAAAAAAAATATGCGCTCTACAACGTCTTCATACTTTAAAACAGGTTTAGTAACTGGCAATCAGTGTTGGGCGTAGTTAACTACAATTTTGTAATCTGGTTACTAACTACGATTAAAAGTAGTTAACTACATGTAGTTAAGTTACATGTAATCATAACTACATGTAGTTAACTACTTTTAATCAAACTACATTAAGTAGTTGTTAGTTTGATTGCTGCAATCTAGTAGTTATAACTACTGATTATTTAAGTTTTACGAATTTATATTTTGCAATGAAATTAACATGTAATGAGTAGTAGGTAATTTAAATATGTTTTGGAATAAGGCTGCATAAAAAAAAAACAGGTTATTGCACATACCTATGTTTATTTTTATGAATAATCAAATGCAAGGATTAAAGTCGTAGATATTATGTGAATTTTTCACTGCAACACTCGAAAAATAACTGAAAAAAACAAATTGAAACTTTCGGCATTTTCAACGCTACATCATTTTAAATGTAGTTATAAAAAGTAATCAAGTAATCGTGATTGCAACTACAATTTGTAGTTAGTAGTTAAAATTTCTAACTACATTTTTCGATTACTTTATGTAGTTAGTAGTTATGATTGCTAACTACTTTTTGTAGTCGTAGTTAGTAATCAGTAGTTAGATTACATTTTGCCCAACACTGCTGGCGATATTGTTCCTCCTTATTCGGTTTTATACTTTTAATTACTATTATTTTTAAAAGATACTGTGAGTCTGTGACTCATTGGTTTAGGTCATTATTTTGTGTGTTTCTTGCATTATTTTAGATTATTTTGATGAAAACAATTAATTAAGTGTGACCATAATACCTTTGTTTTTATTGCTAATAGCAATATAGTACAAAATTTAAAAAAAATAATTTACCCCAAAACAAAGCTAAAGTTAAACTTAGGAAAACACTGATTAGATACCTACCTAAATGTTATTTAAAGACATGATCATTATTTTTATCGATAATTAATTTACTATCAGACCCGTAACACATCGTATTCTTGGAAATCTATAATTAATTTTGCAATATTAATTTCATGAAGCTCACTAAGTTTCTAGGTATTATCAACAATAATCATACGCAGAATTTACGTTTAGGAAGGTTAAATAAAAAAATGCTGAAAAGTTTAGTTCTGCTTTTTTTTTCATTATAGTAATCAAATCATAATAAAACTTTGTTTAATCAAAATAAAATAATTTTCCAAACAATGCAGATTATTCAATCACCAAGGAGGCGTGTAGCTTATTAAAACTTTTTTGTTTCTAAAACTGCAATAAGCCAGTTCCTTTTTTAATTTTTAAAAATTCAAACCCCGCATTCGAATCGCGTGTGCCGCGCAAAGTTGCAATACTTTTCGACTTCATCACGCTACACGGCGAAAATTGTTTGCTTCGTGCCTGATAGTATAATTTTGTTTTGTTTGAAGTTTTTTTTATTATTGAACATGGCATTAGTTGGGTAAATTACTTCATTATGCTGCTACAGCTTGTCGCATGACGTTCGTTATAAGTTTTAATAACAACCTAATTTCTCATAAAAGTTGATTCACCTCGGGCTCTTTGAGAACTTTGTTTAAAACGTGCCTTGTAATATCCGCCATCACGATGACGTTAAAAGCCGTTACAACGCGTTCGATTTTTAAAATTCATTTCATGCGTTCATTGCCTCATTAATGGAGAGTGAAAAATTAAAAGCCGCGAAAGAGAGGATATGAGGTGGGAAAGAGAGGGGGTAGTCTCTAACAGCCAATATCCGTTCGATCAGCTGTGCTACGGAAACAGCTGGCAACTTGAGTGAGCTAAAGCGTCATTCATTCTCAACGATTTTTTCGAGTGACTAACGATTTTCTGTCTGTATATTCGAACTGTTATTTTTTTTTCTGTACGTGTGCAGAAAAAAATGGCCGCCACGCCGTCAGCTGATAGTGTTGTCGTTACACAGATGTTTTTCGATTTGTTTCCGCGACACCCTGTTATTGGCCTATTTTCACCTGTTATTTGATGGATCGTCTGACCGAGCGTTGGGTCGTATGACTTCGGCAAACGTACGTTATTTTATTTATTTCGTGCTGAAGTATTTTGTGACCTATTCTTATTTTTATAGATGTTATTTTAGTTCAGCTTGTTTTCTAAAACAATCATTTATCTGAAGGCCATTCCCCGTTGTCCCATTTATAACTGTAAGCAACTTAAATGTTCCGGAATTGTGTTTAAGCACGTTTCGCCAACCATCTGTCGCTAAACGTCATTTCCGTATCCGTGTTACCTTCATCCCCTTATAAATATGTCGCTTAGAACGATGCAGCATCGTGACACCCAAACGAATGCTCTTATTAATTATTGAAACAGACACTTTCCATCCAATTTAGATCTTATCTTGTAACTGATAGAGGTCAATTTGTATCTAGCTAAGTGTAATTAAAAGTTTGCAAACTACATTCCCGCGTTCTGTATAGCGGGAGACTTCCTGCTTCCACTGATTAATATGTTAATCTGTGACGTCATACTGTCTTAATGCAGTCTCTTAGTTTGGGTACATTCAGAGCGAATACTGTATATAAATTGCTAGCTTTGTGTTGTTGATTATGTGGTTTCTCTGACGACAGACGTAAGTCCCGCTGACGGAATACTTAATGAAATTAGAGAACAATTAATCTATTCAGCACGAAGTTTCAGGTAGACAGCTGTTTTGTACAGCTCCCGGAGTTCGATGATATAATTCAAAACGTAGAAATCGATTTGTCCCAATCGAAACGTCTATTCCGGCAATCGAAACTGCTATCAACGTCTATTCGGGACATCTGTTGTTTGAAACAAAAGTAATCATAGGAACGCGGGTCGTTATACAGTGCTTCTAAACCGTCGCTTTGCAAATGACACGTCCTGCGTTTAGAAACGTTCCCGATTTGAATAACGTTCGGACATGACAGTTGGGAATTGCGATGGGAAAAACGGTTTTTCCCAATCGATTTATGTAAAAATGACGTGGATATTGTTTTAATGGGGAACTTTTTGCTGAGAGAATTATAGTATTATTATATACCTTTTGTGATTTAGTGCAATGTTAATATTTACACACAACATAATCCTTCACATAATAAAGATTACGCTTATACTCCCCGAGGGGTTAGGCAGAGGACACCTATCTTTCGGCAGTTATGTTTAAGTCCCATGATAAAGGAGACTAGTCTATTGTCACCAACCTGGGACAAATCCAAAACTCTTGATGGAAAAATCCAATAACACTTTGCCCGACCTGGTAATCGAACCTAGGACTTCATTGACCGAAGAGGCAGTCAGATTAATATATCTCAATCAAACACAAATCGAATAATCATTGAAATAAGACATCAAATCGATATTAACCTCCTTTAGACTATTTAGCACAGAATTAGGCGCAAGAAGCAATCAAGATAGGTGCTGCCATTAAATTTGATTGAGCCATACCACATTGCTGTGTGCTAATTACCATCCGTGCCTCCATACGACTGTTGTGAACAGTTAATTACGAAACTTCATACATTACGCAAGACGGTTGGTATATGGAACATCGATTGTAGAGTATACCGATTAGGAATAATCGAAATATTATCTGTTTGATGTCCTTAGTACTGTTTATTTACAATTAAGGCGTTTGTTTTACGAGTTAACTTTGACGATTGATCGTTTACTTCGAGGTTGGCTTGACTTTGAAGTATTGATCAATAACTGGAACAAAGGCAGGGTCAGAAATAGCTGATAACTAAAGCTTTTGTTAGGTATATATCATATTCATAACATCACGCATGATAGGATAAGGCAGAGGTAACACCCACTTTTCACCAGTTACATTTAAGTCCCATGAACTCCCATGTAATGGGGCCGGGCCTATTGCCATCAACCGTGCACAAATACATGGCAGACTCCGTGGCTGCTACAGGGAAATTCCTAATGGAAAAACCCAATTACAACTTTGTCCGACATAGGAATCAAACCCGGGACCTTATGCACAACAGTAAGGTACTTACGCTTGTGTCTAGAACAACACTTTTATTACATTTTCTACTAAAAGCCGAAACTTACATCAATACGTCCCCCAACATTTCACTCAAACAAAAGATGTTAAAGAAATTGCAACGCAAACATACGGTAAACAAGCACAACGAAACTGAATCTTAACTCAAAGTGTAAAAGTTGTTTTTAAAACGCATCTCTCCTTCCGTGACAAACTTCGGTTGGAGTCTCATCGAATTCGCTCTGACACGTCGGTAAACTAGTAACTCGCATTAACGACTAGACTCAAACTTGTACGTTGTTGGGAATATAACTATCCTGGGAAAAGTATATCTCGTTGTTTTTCCCATCATAGTGTGTGATTATCAAACTTTTCCCATAATGGGAACGAGTGATGTAGTGTGTGTTGTTTATAATTTGAGATAGAATTATAGGTTAATAAATAATGTTGTGCTTACGAGCCCTCACGGAGTACTGAAAGTTTCGTTTCGTGCCAAATCTGGTCTTGAGCCAAGTTTCGAATTAATACGGTTAATAAAATTGCAGTATAGTTTGATAGTGTCACCTTACTGTACAATGGTTTTTAGGGTATCAAGATTTATTTGTGCCCGGGTGATGGCAATAGGCTCGCTCCCATGAGATTTAAACATAACTGGCTAAAAAAAATATATAAATACACTTCTGCCTAAACCCGTGAGGGTTGCAGGTCTATAGATTAATTCGAAAGTTTGAATAAATGAATGAATGATAATTATTTGATACATGTGATACTTTTTTCACACATACAAATCAAAATTTTCTAGCGAACGAAGTCTTCGATAAAATCTAGTAATTTCATAAGCTCAGTTACTTCAGTTAATTCCCATGCCAAGAAAATACGATTTTATATTTTTTTAAATACTACAAAGCTGCCATCCAATTTATAAAATACTGTCTTTTATTGTAATACAGCAAGATGCAATTTAACTCAAAAGTACTAGGAGCACATATGACGCTAGTAGGTTACACAGATGATAAGCAGCTTACAGGAACTTTCTACGGTTTCATTTGCGAAGACGCTGTCTTGAAAATAAAAGAACATCACAGGCTACACGTGGCGTATCGATTTCTTCAAAGCTTCTGTTTTCCTGGTACTTTTATACATATAAATAAATTTATAAGTACGCTTTGTTTGTTGCGTATGTATGGAAAGTTGTTTTGATAATAATTCTTTTGTATGAGATTGGTAGCTTATTTCTTAAAGTTGTACTTAAAGTTAATTGGGGCATTATTAGGGGTATTTAATTTATTTCTCTATGTACGGCATGACTAAAGATACTACGTTTAAAGTGCATGTACTCGCCAAGCTCCATATATCCGGTATCACCTGACCTCGTTTTATGTGAGCTTCGCGTATGATGAGAGATCAGCATAAGCTGGTTTGTTAACCGTTAAGCAGAAATAATAAAGAAAAATATAACAAAATTAATAAATACGAAAGTCCACTATTTCCCCAGTTTGTGTACACAAAGCGACATATCAAGCTAGAAACATTTCCAGTATAACATAACCTCGCGTTGTACAGGATTCCCGTACAATGAGAGATCTGTATAAACTGGTTTTGTTTGTAGTGGTGCGTACTATTTAATAAAACGGCAAAATAATAAGCTGCATTCAACATTCGCTACCATTGTCTACATTCGTGACAGTCGAAATTAAATTTCAACTGCACTTAAGTTATGGTTTTAAATGAATTCTGCCCGTTTCAACTAGTTTTAGTGCATTTTTATTAGTTTCTCTATTTTTATTTGGGGAAGTTTGTTTTTGGGTTTGCTTTTTTTAGACAATAATTTTTACAAAAGAAAAACTTTAACTACCTATGTATTAGTTTTTTTTTCTAGAAATTTGTATGTCTCTACAATCGTAAACGTATAAAAAAATCTTGCTTAAAAATGTAATTTTTAACAACTTGCGAATAACTTTAACTTAACTAACCTCATAAATCATAATATTTTAAGGACCAGTTAAACAGGAATATTTCTTTTAGTAAAACTTTTTAAAGCCTTTATAAAAGTATATTAGTCTGTTGAAAATGTTATTAATTATGTTTTTGTATGTTTTTTTCAGGTAAGTATCCAGCTCAAAATTAATCTATGAAGCAAAGGAGGGAACAATGTTTACTGTAGACATTTCTTTTTGCAGTAAATATGTAAGTATAGCTTAGTGTAATATTGTTATAAAAGACTTCCAAATTTTTTTTATTAAAAATGAAGTATCAAAAAAAAAAAACTATCAGTAAAAAAAATCTATCGATATCAATGTCACATCCCTACAAAAAAAAAGATGGAGGGAGATGTCACTTTCTTAGTTACCATGTAAAGTATATACTCATTAATAAGTATACTTATTTGCCTCTCATAACGTCAAATTGACGTTATGAGAGGCAAATAGGTATTTATTGACGTCGTCAATAAATACCAAATCAAAACGTTGTACCTAAATATTTACAATTAACCAATTAGTGAATATTTGTTCGCAGTACAAAGATTTAAGCTCCAATCTAAGATGTTTATGTAAACCAAATGCTTTTAGTTTCTCCTTTATATTAAACATTGCCACTATTTACTTGATTATTTAGTGTTTCTTAGAGCTATCAATTTCGTATTCTACGTCGAGTCGCATATTGTGTGAAATAACTATTTATTTATGCAAACAACACACTGTTATTTTCTCACGGGATTTAGAGCTTGATGTCTTTGCCTGAAATGTTTGCCGTTCTTAATTAAAACTATCAATTCGTTTATGATGATTTTAGTTATATAAATATACGGTTTAAGATGGTAGTGCTATGAGAGTAAACCCACATTTCGCTATTTATGTTTAAGTCCCATGTAATAGGGAGCGAGCCTATTGCCATCAACCGGGCACAAATTCAGACTCCGTGGCTGCTACTGAGAAATTCCATTCCTGAAGAAAAAACCCATTAACATTGTGCCTGACGAGAATCGAACTCCAAACCTCATGCTCAGAAGTACTAGACCAACGTACCAGTAAATACAGAACTTCACCCAAATTACAGGCAATCAGATAATTCACCCCGTAACCATCCCATGGAATTACCGTCGATATTTATTAGCGCGAGCGAAAGAGACAGCACTACGTCATTACAATGTACTTCAAATTCAATTAGGAAGGCGCGTTTAGATTCATTACCTACAATTTCGTATTTTAGATCTACGCTCAATTTTAATGGCGGCAATTTACGATGGGTGTGACGCTATCACTGTGACGTAATCGTCTTAGTCGCGAAGATTGTGTTAAAAGTCATAATTAATATTACATGAGAGGGAATTCGTCGTGTGTGACGTTGAATGACAGATAGTGATGTAGATCGGATGTCGATGAAATTCGGATACGTTTTGACGTATTTCGTAAGTATCGACACAAGTTGTGTTCCGATATTGTTTTCATTTGTCATAAAAGGTAGGTTCGTGTAATTAATTTGTATCTGGAGGATCTAGTAGTAATTTTCGAAGGGTTTCTTATTTCTATAGAGAATTTTTTCAGTAGCTTATTGTATAAACAACATGCCTATAATGCCCAAAGGATTAAGCAGAGGTGTAGGTAGGTACCCATTAGTACCACATTTCGCCGAGTTATGTTGGAGTCGTATGTAATAGGTGGACACAAATCCGGACTATAAAATCTACAACGTCTTTCAAAATAATTGACTCAAACTTACTTCAATACAATAATTGTTATCCCTCACATGCCTTTTTTGTCCTCTGCCGTTAATAAGAGCAATAAATATCTTTATCACCGAAAAACAGAAGTGACAAAATACGGCGAATTTGTAAAAAAAAAATATTATGCCATCCAACATAAAAGCCGTCAAATAAACTCCGAATAACTCAAGCTGGAATTATTCAAATACGCGAAATCTAATCGAAAATGTATTCGTAATAGCTAACATAGGGCCTAAAGTGGAAATGTGGGGATTCACGGCGAGTGGTTAGATTGGCTGGATTTGCATTACGCACCCCGTCTACGTAACTACGTATTATATACGTAGTACGGAACGTCGAACGGATTACGGAATGACATGACAGTTGCGTAGGTCGTGGTATTTTTGTGCCGGGTTATACTACACTATTTGTTTAGTCTTAATAAATGTTTTTTTTAAAGTAGAGGTTAAATAAGTGAGTATACTCGTATATATATAGCATATATGCATATATTTTAACTTAAATTATTTAAGTATACACGAAGAATGTTACAAAACATAAAAATAATAAAGTACACTATATACCTTCTAAGGGGATTGCCATCTTACTGTGGCAACTTTAGGGGCATTTGACTGTAACTGTAGGGGTAGATATTTTTAGGAGTCGGTAACCCTGTTCGACGATCTTTTCAAGATCATGAGATTCGACACCTCAACCTTGATCACTAACCTTTAAGTCTGCCAAATAAACCCCACAATAAAAGTAAAAATAAAGCTTGCACACATCGGCTGTGAAAATTTGAAAAGCCGTAAGGGACATGAGCTTAGGGCACGCCACGATAGTGGCGGTAAGTCCCCTCTTTGAGGAGTGGCTGGAGAGGCGCCACGGCGCCCTCACCTACCGTCTGACGCAGGTCCTCACCGGACACGGGTGTTTCGGGAGGTACCTGCACCGAATCAGGCGGGAGGAAACGCCTGGATGCTTCCACTGCGAGGATCGACCGGAGGACACGGTGGAGCACACTGTGGAGGTGTGCCCTGCTTGGGCGGAGCCCCGCCGTGTTCTCGTAGCGGCGATCGGCGGCGGTGACCTCTCGCGTCCGGCCCTGGTGCAAGCCATGGTCCGGAGCGAGGAGGAATGGGACGCCGTCGCCTCCTTCTGCGAAGCAGTGATGCTAGCGAAGGAGGTGGCGGAACGAGAGAGGGAGAGAACCTCTCAACGTCCCAGCCGCCGCGGAAGGCGCTCCGGGCGTCGGGGGTCACGCGATGACCTCCGGCCACCGTAGACGCGGGCCTGTGGACGGTGAGTAACGGGCTAGCTCGCCGTCCGGCCGTCGTCATGACGGCAACAGACCGTGTCGGCGGCGCGTACGTGTTCCACGCGCGCCTCAAAGAGATGTCAGCATGGAGGGGCCCGCAAGGGCCGACGCCCGTCGGGGCTGCGGATATCGAAAAGTTACCGCGGCTCCGACACAAGGGCGAGGAAGAAGGAACATGGGTTGGTTTTTAGTCAGTAGAAGTCTGACACTCCCCTTCGCTCTGCCCAAGAGCGGGGGGGGTTATTCGATGATTTTCCACCCACCAAAAAAAAAAAAAAAATAAAAAAAAAAAAGGGACATGAGCTTTTTGTTGAATTTATAACTCTAGGATTAGCGGCGAAAGTTAAAAATGGTACAGCACGCTCAATGTCCTTTACGTTATTCTGAATTTCTAGGATCTATATGTTAATCACTCGGTCTGTAGTTTCAAGAGATCCTCTATTCAAACTTTTTATAGCGGTACCCTAGTCTACACAAGTTTCTGAACATCACACGTAACTTCAGTTTTACGAACCAACTTGATTGCTCTAGTAAATAATATACATCGGTGTCACTTTTATCTTGCGACGTGCTTTCGAAGCTCATACATTATTTATTTATAAAGGACAAGGGATTTGCATTTCTCTAGGGTATATTGAACAAGTTTTATGTGTCGCTGTTCAATATTAAAGATTAGGGAACGCTTCGAGAATATTTTTTAAGAAATTTCGGCAGAAATTAAGACTAACTTAAACATGAAAGTTATTATGTTGTCGTGTTTTGCGATGATATTAAAATGGAAAGATATATGTAAATAACTTCGATGGTGGATGTGAAAGTTTAACTTTTATATTGCTTTTATTTTGGCACAAGGTTTAAGGTAGCGTGGTCAGTATTTGCTCTATAAGAAGCCTTAGATACACACGGCCACCATTCACCCCATACAAAACCAGTAAAGGCGGATCTTTCACTGTATGGGACATCTATACAAAGCGAGGCCAAGTTTTACCGGAAATGCTTTTGTACTTCAGCATGTTCAGATGTTCATCATAATTCACTCGTAAAATGGTCTCAGACGCAGTTACTATTTCGAATGACAATACGAATTTAACGCAATTCATATTATGAACTGCTAAAGTGGTCTTTATAAACCCCCAGGCTATAGACACACTGATAGTGAGAACTACCATACCTGACCATACTGAAACTCATCGCCAATTAGGTAGAGATTACACAATAACAAAAGATGTTTCCAGAAATTTCTTGTTAAAACTCCAAAGAAAAATTCTTGTTCAAACTCAAAAGATTTAAGTACAAAAAATAAACAAACCGCCAACTTTCATAATGTAAAAAATCCACGTATTTTATTAACATTAAAAAAAAACTTCACTTGCTACATTAACGTAAAACGTGACGTCATAAAAGCAGGGATGTCGCCTTCCATGAAATATATGCTCACTGTCCCAACACGGTCCTCATGAATTTTAACTTTTACAAGCAGTAGGGGTGTTTTGAATAATGGCGTGTGGCAACCCTGGGAATCGACGAACTATTTTTAAAGCTCGTTTGATCATATCAAGTGTATGATAATAGCTTTTCATTTAAAATTCATGTTGAAAACTGATAACGGAGGTGCATTTTTTAATAGTAATTAGTACACAATTGTGTCAATATACTTAGGTAACATCACGCTTGTTAGCCGTGAAGGGCTAGTCAGAGAACCTTACAGAGCCCCCACATTTCGGCAGTTATGTTTAAGTCCTATGTAATAGAAGAGGAGCCTATTACAATCAACGGGGCTCAAATTCAGACTCCATGGCTGCTACTGAGAAATTCCCGATCGAAAAACCCAATAACACTTTGCCCGACCTGAGAATCGAACCCAGGGCTTCATGGACCACTAGACCAACAAAGCAGTCACAATAGGGGATCGGACAGGGTCAAAATAATATGATTCTGTTTAGTCCGTAAGTTAGATTATCGAAAAATATTGAATACGTGTTTTTTGTTTTATCAAATCAATAAAAAATGACGAAGATAAAACGTGTCAAAGAACTTGGAGTGGGGCTTGAAACGTCACTTGTGTCGTCAAAATGTACTATCATATGACGTCACACGAGTTTTCGAAGCACTGTATCGTCTTCATTTTAAGTTTACGTGAAAAAAGAAAAAATACGTGTCCAATAATTTTTGGAAATCTACCTGACGGACTAATTAGTTTTTTTTTGTCCGATCCCCTATTGTGAAAATTGTGAAAAAAATAAATAATAATCTTCTCCACTTTTATAGAAACTTCCATCTTCAAATTAAAATGTACAGCAAAATAAATTATCTAAATGCATTTCGCGGTAGGTATACCTTTTTCCTGTCATTTTAAAGAAAATTTCCTTTCGAGCTCATAAATAAAAAAAAAATTAAACCACGTTTCCACAACAAAGGTAGCAATAAAGAAAAATGGCTGCCTCAACGTGGTGTGGTCCATTAATAAAATAAACCCACATAAGTCGAGACGGTGAAAGAACCTCGTACCTTTTTTCATACGGACCGTTCCTACTTGGGGTACAGGGGATAAATGTGGTCTATTCCGGGGTATACCTTTGTAAATTTGTCTACGGCAGAGGGTAATGATAATTTTGGGTCTATAGGAAGCAATGAAAGGTTAATTATGGTCTTGTTTTTTGATATATTCTGAACGTGTAAAGGTCTCTTTTGGTTTATGTTTCATTAGATTCGTGTCTGTTTTTATGGCTATGACTGACTTTCGCCTGCGGGATCGCCCACGTAAACGTCGGTAATTATTAAACAGTATGTAATAATAAACTGTGTAATATTATTACGCATAATTTTAATTATGTGTGATATAATTTACTGTGTAATATTATTACACAGTAAATTATATCAGCCGCTCGGGTCGTTCTTGAGTTTTAACAAATTAAAAAAAAATTACGAAGATAAAACTCATCAAAGATCATCAGTGGGGGTTTGTGACGTCACTTTCCGGTAAAAAAATTACTGAAATGTGACGTCACACGAGTTTTGGAAGCACTGTCTTCCTTTTTTGTTTATGTGAAAAAAAAGAAAAAGTAATTGTGTCCAATTTTTGGAAATTTGCGTATCGGACTAATTAGATTTTATTTGTCATTTACCTGGTATAAATTTCGCGCATTTGTATTTATACAAACAGATGCCTACAAAAAGCTCAAGTACCAAAGATAGGCAGATCAATCTATGTAACTACGGCCAACAAGAAGGGTCCTATCCAAGTTAGAACTACATAGAAATCTAAAATTAATATGCCAAACACGCACAGAACAGAAATTATCATAACTAATTAAACTTTTATTGCTTACTAAGATTACTTTGGCCAGATTGGTGAAAATAATTTTCGTTATGCCTTATCTAGAGTCAAGTTATTATTATCTGATTCAAAATTTGAATATTGTAATAATAAAGTTAGGTCAGACGATAATTATGTTGTCCACACGTTGCGGTAGGTTGTGTAGTTTAGTTTCTAGATTAGTTTTGTCAAACAAAGGGTTTATTATGAATATAAAACACGCATTGTTTTCATTAGATATGCGAAAGTAACTCTTATCAGTATCACTACATATTATAAAACAGTCCTGCGCCGTGTCTGTCTCTCTGTTCGCGATAAACTCAAAACTATGGTACCGATTTTCAGGACATAGACATATAAGATACAATCTTCTTCTTAGCGTGTCGATGACAATTCAAATTGAGTTAGCCCAAAATTTTGCGACGAGTTTGGCATTTTCAGTTCCAATCATTAGCTCCTGTGATGTGCAAGAAGCTGGACAGGCAGACAGATACAATAGTTAAGATAATTATAATCGAGATATTCCCTCTGCAAAAATCTCCTGAGGTATGTCGCATAGAAACTCAAATAATAGAACATACTTTACAAGTTCCAAACAACGTTAATAAATAGGGGCCACTTAATATAATCCTACGACCTTTCGCCATTGCCTGCGTATTTCTTAACAATGGTCCCAAATTAGTACATGTTACCCTAAAATAATAGTCTTTACTTCACCTTGCGTCTACCGTCCAATTTCGTACAACCAGACCCGCCCTTACATTTCAATTGTCACCTAACACCACACACGAATACCTGCTCTATTAGCTGGGTGTTTGAGTCTATTTTTGTGTCGGACAAATTGTGATTTACGATAGTTCGAGAAGCCTTTTGGGGTTCAGTAATCTGCTTCGACCCAATCGCAATTAATGGCGGGCAGTGCGATGGGATGCCACTAGAAGTGTCTGTCCTGTTTTTAATTACTACAAATATTAATAGAATAGTAGTGATAGACTGCCTCCTGGGCCCAGTGGCCGCAAACGGCGACTGCTGAACATCAGGTCCGAGGTTTCATTCTGAGGGCGAAAGATAAAGGCAAAGTGAGAGGCCACTTTATAGAGGACGGGATATATGCTATATTGCTGCTAAATAGGCGAGTTGAATGACCCGATTTATATGTCCGTCAGTTGGGTATTAAAGTACTTAATCAAATATTCAATAATGTTTTCTTCCCACTAATGGGTCTGCCTCGTTGCACTGATGGGACTGCCTCGTTGCCTCGTCTAGTAGTCACGTGACTGTTGTGCATTAGGTCCTGGGTTTGGTTCCCTGGTCAGGCAATGGGTAATTGAGTTTTTCCATCAGGAATTTCTCAGTCGCAGCTACGGAGCCTGGATTTGTGCCCGATTGATAGCAATAGGTTCGCCCCTTATTACATGGGACTTAAACATAATTGGCGAAATGTGGGTGTACTAATAGGTACACCTTTGCCATGCCCTTCGGGGATTACAGACGTCGTGTTATGTTAGTACTGGCAGACCGTAGACATGGTCCTAATGGTTCCGTGATCGGTTTATGTGGACTTGTAATCATCGTGATGTCGGAAACCAAAATTGTCGAAAGTTTGGATGGACGTTTATAACTCAGTCACGCCACAACGGCTTTACGAATCTGGATAAAATTTGACATAGAGATGGATTGTAGGCTAGAATAGCACATAGGATGCTTTTTATCACACATATGAAAGTATGAAAAGAATTATTCTAAAGCAAACTAGACGATATGCGGCTTCTCTACTTCAAAAACACTATAGAAAGAGCCAAGAGCCCTTACTGCAGCAACAATTCCATTTAAAAAGAAGAAAGGCACACAAAGGACTTTCTCACAACGCCACACTCACATTTGCCTGCCAGGTTGCCACACAATGTAGCCGTATCCAGCCTTTCTACATCTAGTGAAGCCACAGTGGGCTGTGGGCACAACGGTACACAATTCTCAACTATTGTGCCAAAGCATACAGTATTCTGATACAAATCTTAACTTCAAATTGAGTTCTATCCTTACAAATTCGATATTTATGAAGGTGTGAATTTATTTCATAGATATGGGGGTAAAGGGGATGGGAGGGTAACAGGAGTACTGTTATCTTTGGAAGGTTTTGGGGTCCTTTGGTGCTTATAGTTTGTGGATGGCAGTTTTATGTCTTTGATAGGAAAAGCGCCTTATTGATGTCAGACGTCAGTATGAAAAGATTTTTGTCTGTATTAGACAAGAGATACCGGAAAAAGGAAAGAGTACCTAATCATTTTAATTTTATGTTTTTTGTTAGTCCACTGTTCCACAGCTGGGCAAAGACCTCGCCCAATTCTTTGCCTTCTTGTGCCTGCCTCCTTGAACCAGCCCTTCCGTTACACGTTCAGATCTTCTCGCCACCTGTAATTAAAAAATACTTACTGTACAAGCGTTTTTGACACAAATGACATCGAAAAGTAATGAATTTTACCATTAGCAAATTCAAAATCATCACCATCCAAACAGCCACAGTAACAATAATTACTCTGCAACACCTACATCTCTACACACTTCGTCAGTCAAATAGCTGGATGCTATTATGCCCACGTTAATTACAACATAGAGGTAGCCGTAACCCTCAAACCGCTGACTGGCCAGGCCAGGATATCGATGCAGTTGTAATTACGTCTGCTGCGCACCGCATTATGCTTGCATGGTTACAATATGTCAGAATTCGCTGAATCAGCCGTGTGGTTGCAGTGGCTCGAGTAGCGTGAATTAGATGAGCATTGAGACAAATTAATTACGATATTCTGCTCATGTGACGGGTAAATTGATATGGATAGTTATATTAAACTACAGAATAGATATTATCTTTTTTATTAGTATTCGGTTTGATCGGAAAAGGTAAATTATAAACATAATTGGAAAGCCGTGGGGGAGGCAAAAAAGACTAAAAACACACGCACGCGCATGTATAAAGTAAAATCATACCAATATTGGAAGCAAATATACAAACTATTTTACGTTTAACTATTTGCGAACTGCATAAAATTGAATTTAACATTGCGATTCTTTATTAGATTTGAGATAAATAATAATGCATTATGCACAATATTCCTTCCGGAACCATTTCCCTAAAATAATGTTGAAACCGCATTAAAATGCATCGTGTATTTTAGGATAACTTTTTACGTCATATGGGAGACACGAACAGTAACTTAATTTATAATAAAATTATAAATGCACTATTTGGACAATATTGTCCACTTCCGTTACCTTAGAACAAATATAAATAAAACAAAAAAGAGTTTCCATCTTACAATATTGTACGTAACCATTCTAATGGAAATATTCGCGTCTTAGATATTGTGCGCGTATAAATCGGATTGGCACAGGTGGGGTTAATGCTTAAAAGAATACGATACAGGTGGATGGGCAGTGGCATCCACCTGTTATAATCCTTTAGACAATATCTGCGACCTCTTTAGAAATACACGAGAAAAGAAGGGTTGGTTCAATGTTGAAGGGCGCCATGCTTCTCTAACAGTTTTAGCGGTTTCTAACTCTAAACGTAGTATATGATAGAGTCGCTTTTTGCCTGATACTGTGACAGTTTTACGGGTTTTAATGCAGTTTTCACCAACGTTTATAGGATTTATTTCTGTAGGAATATGTATACAGGGCGGAAAGGACTCCGACGCTTAAACGGTTATCATATTATATTCAATACATTATTCTGAGACACACACACATAAAAAAAATTCGGTTAATTAAAAAGAATCTGCTGTTCCACACGTTTTTTTTTCGGTGTCTCTTGTACTCTGTATAATAATATCAAAAATTCAAAAATTAATAAAATAATCTTAATGTTTTCTCCAAAAAAAGTTTTGAAAGCAGTAATCCGAATTTCATAATAATTATGTATTCAGAGGACTGGATTACTTATCTAAAAGTCTAGTTTTCGAAGCCTTTGCATATTCTAGTGTTCGAAACAATCGAAATTAATTATTAAAGGCCCTAGAGATTACAGTTTATTAGTACAAGGTCTCAGTATAACGGACTGAGGCTAAAGTAAATGCTTTTACGTAATTCCCTTTTATTGGTCAATATGGCCGAAGAAATTGGTACTATTATGCTTTTAGACAGAATTATGGGAGACATAAACGTTCAGAAACCAAATTGAAACTTATTTTATGGGGGAATGTTGATATCGGGTATAAAATAAACTTTAATAATAATTGTTGTAAACCCAAATGTTTGCATGTCACATTATTATGACTTATAGATCTAGATTATTAACGAAATTTTACCGATACTTGGATCCCCACAAATCTAAAATACATTTTACCCTAAACGTATTTAAAACATCACTCTGTGACTTTCATATTTAAATGATTGATAGAAATAGAACGACATTTATTTTAATGTACAGACGACCGCGCATGAAGCTATTAAAATTGTCAAACTATAATAGATTTTCAATTTTATCAGTAAAGAATTTGATTCAAATAAATAAATAATACTAAATTCGTTTAGTGCAAATTGCATTTTAGTGATTTCTGCCTCCTTAAAATAGCTCGCTATATCAACGTTTTAAAATCAACCACAACTACTCTAAAAAAACTACCTGTCAAAAAGCAAATACCATCCTTAATATAGCAGCACAATCACAGAACTCGTTACGCCCAAATACCTCTAAACTTCCATCCGATCACATTACCCAGTACCAAACGTACCTAATTTGTCCCCGAAACCGGTACAAATTCGAGGCTATGTCTTCATTCGTCCCCGATCGGCCATTTTGAATGCTGCATCGGCAATGCAATCGAGCCGACCGGCGACCGTCACTCGGCACTAAACTGCTCCCGTAATGTATTGCGGCCGTTCCCATCTGTCACGGAAATATCTATAGGCTACATTGTCCAGATATTGGAGTGACAAATATCTTGGGGATAGTGTTTTGGAAACGCTTTGAATGGTTTTGAAGTTGAATTGACATGACGTCTTGAATCGGTTTAGTTTTAATTTTTAAATACCAGTGCTGGAATGAGATGGCACTAGATCCTCTATAGCTGCGTATTTTTTCCACACTGAAGTGACATTATAAAAACTGCTTAAAGACGTCATCATCATGGTAATCTCTCTAATCAGGATTTACCAAATTCTTTTTTCTATCTACTCACAATTCAAGCCGTAATTTCATAAATTTCGGACGAAGGCTTGTCCGAGAATTGTGCCCCTAAAAGTGTGAGCCAAACTTGCTACGACGTATCAGGATTTCAGGAATTAGACAGGCCGGCTTCCTGTGATGTATTGTGAAGGGAACGGTCTACGTGGATAGAATCTCTTGTTCCTACCCCGTAGGTAGATATGTGTAAAGTTTTGTGCTAAACTATGAAATTGTCTGTGTTTGGGAGATAGTTTCAGGTTTTTTCGTTTTCAAAATTGTTTTTTACACAAACTATCTATTGTTGTGTGATATATAGTTGGCTATAAAATTCCGCATACGTTAACTATTAACTAATTCATT